>OY754470.1:13542500-16042500 GCA_963575645.1 Xanthostigma xanthostigma
CTTCAATCGTGCTTTTATAATAATGGAAACAGGACTGGAGGAGTGTACTGATGAAGATGAAAAAATTAATTTTGTTGTTACTCTGTTAAATATGACAGAACTTTTTAAAGATACGTGGTTGTTACAAAAGAGAATAGCTGATTTCTTAATGGAAAAATTTGCCACTAATGAAGCAATGTGGGATACAATAGCCTTAAAAGTACTTGAAGGAAAACACTATGAAAGTTCAAAAACATTGACAACAGAACAAAAACTAAATACTTGTATTAAGGTAAATATATTTTTTTTATTTATAAGAAAAACTTGGGTTGCAGTGCGATACTTTGCCGACAATAGTGTATTTGCTAATACAGGCAGTGTGGCTTTATTATGTGAATTTAAACTTTCTTTTTGGACAAAATAAAAAAATTTAACCCCTTAATACATCCGTAAATGTTGCCAAAGTGTTCAAGAGGCTATGACAAGTCGAGAAATTTTTATTCGACCCCTAGGTCCCGCCATCCGACCGACGCCAATAGTTGTATGTGCCTTATGGCAAATACACTAATGATATACATATTATTATTATTTAATTTTAATATAATGAATATTTGTTGCAGATTTATAAAGCAGCGATCGAAAACTTGCAGACGCCAAAATCATGGAAATTATATTTAGAAAGGGTGCTCAATTTTCCCATTTTCTCGGAATCAATGAAACAGGAAGCTTTACAAAGTGCATATGAAGCTAGTATTCTGTCTGATGATGTATTTTTTGATGAAAAATATTATTTAATGTATGCAGAATTATCACCTGATAAGACGGAAAGTCTTTTAAAAGTAGGACTAGAAAAATATCCTCAATCCGTTAAATTTTGGATTGAACTTATTAATTATTACATTAAACAAAATAACGAAAGTGCATTGGAAGACATCTTTCAAAAAGCTGTGAATATTTTAAAAGAAAATTCGTCAACTCTATGGAATATAATGTTAAACTATTATATTGACAAAAATACAAAAACGAAAGAAATAAAGAAAATATTTGAAGACGGAATTATGAAAAATCCAGGGACAATTGCAGACATGCTGGTAATGCGGTATTTGAATTGGGTTGGCGAACGTCTAGGCCTTTTGGAAGCAAGGAAGATCTATCACAAACTAATGAGTATTTGGCCGTGTGCTGGATTACATGTTAAAATGTTTGAAATTGAATTTGATGTACCGAATCCAGATTTAAAAATTTTAAAAACTGTTTTGGAATATGGCGTAATGCAAGCTGGGAAAAATAATACTCAAGTGTGGTTAAACTACATCAAATTTGCTAGAAAATATGAACCTGTTAAAGTGAGCTCTATTTATGAAAGAGCACTAAAAACAATTAAAGACTGTAATACGTTTAAAATGGAATATGAATTATTAAACCGTTAATAAACTTTTAATGTAAGCAGTTTTGTATTTCATTCCAAGAAATCTTATTTGTTGAGTTATCATAGAACATTTGCCTATGGAATTACGTATGAATTCTCAAATCGAAGGGGAGGTGACTTCACCCATAGGTCCCATTTTATATCGCGTTCTGGGCAGATCCAGATAATGTGAAAGATCCCATGTTTTCCTTCACTTCTACAGCCGTACGGTTTTTTGCTGCACGATCAAAACCATATAAGTAGTGTGAAACAAGCGTTAGGCTCAACATTGCGGTTGCGGCCAGACCCTACCTCAAGAAACTATTTTTTAATTGTACATTTATATTTGAATTAACCTCTAAATTTAGGGGAAAATACTCTAAGATGGAAACACTGGGGTAAACTGAAAACTGACCATCTTTAAAGCGTCAAATAACAGTTCAAAACATATACTTTTTCCATATTGAGCATAGGAATAGAATCGCAATCGAACCATTAGGGTGCAAACATATATTTCTGTCTTTTTTCAAGCCGTAAGCACTGGCGTATCCGGGAGGGCAAAACAAGCACGGCGGACATGGCTTAAGAAATTTCTAATTTGCCCTCTCCTGCGCCAAAAGCTGGGTACGCCCATGTTAACGTCATAGAAAAAGACAATTTTTTCGAAACAGAGATACTTTATTAAGATCATAATATATTTAATAACTTACTATATGAATCTTTGTCTATCTACTGAATGTGCGGTGAGTGAAAGCAACTAAGCGTATCGAAAATATATCTGCGTCTCTTTCTTCGATGTAATTCTCTGATTTCTCCGATGATAGGATTGATCATTGCTTGATGTACTTGCATTCAATCTGAATAAAGTATCTCTGTTTCAAAAACGTTGTCTTTTTCTATGACGTTAACATGGGCGTACCCAGCTTTTGGCACAGGAGGGGGCAAATTAGAAATTTCTTAAGCCAGGTCCCCCGTGCTTATTTTGCCTTCCCCTCCTGGATACGCCAGTGCTTACGCTGTAAAAAAAGACAGAAGTATATGTTTGCACCCTAATGGTTCGATTGCGATTTTATTCCTATGCTCAGTATATAGAATAAAAGTATATGCTGTCAGTATACCTCTATTACTTTTGCGTGGAGTTGTCGAATCTAAATACTGTGTAAGTCAAATGTGCCTATTTGATACTTGCTTTAAAATTTACCCTTTTGCGACAGTGGCGGTCTCCTAATTTAACGCTTTTTGATGGACACTTTTTCGTACACAGAGACTGTTCTCCGTAACCTCTACCCTCCATAAACTATCTAATGATTAATCTATGCTCTACTCTCCATAATATATGGTTCAAAAAGTGACAGAATGGCGCTAGTGTAGAAAAAGTGTTCAATGTGAACTTAGCAATTGTAGACGAAGTGAAGTGTGTTGAAAGCAACTGAAAGGAAATATTTGGTAAATATTATAACCTATAGAAAATCATCAGAGAGAAACGTTGTGATTTCCTATAATATTTTAAGTTGTTTCATAAAATTTACTTCTATAAAGCTTTTTGTGATAATTTACCTGTAATGGGAAAAATTTGTGTTGTGAAAAGCTGCCCAAGTGGGCGTAAAACCAAAAAAAAAGAATATGACATGCTGTGTATCTCTTTTTTTCAATTACCGAAGGTATGTGTAAATCATTGATTAAAATATTAGTACCTTACTATGGTGTAATGCTTTTTTTTATTTAAATTTTGTATTCGATATTTTTTGTGAGTATTAATTTATTCCTATAATTTTCTCAATAAATTCATACAATAATATTGTCTACTTATTTTGATTAACAGACACCAACAAGATTAGAAAGTTGGAGCAAGTCTTTGGGTATTGATTTGAAAACAACTGATTATATATGTCACCTTCATTTTAAAGAGGAACATATAAAAATGTACAACAAATATTATATCAATGGGGAGCTCAAATTATTGCCTACAGGGAAAAAAATGCTTAAAGAAGAAGCTTGTCCAACGGTTGAGCATCAATTTGTTCCTTTACTAGTTCAAAAGCGTCAATTACTTTCCATACCAGAACAAAAGAATCAATCGAATACAACAAATGAACTGCAAGAGCAAGAGTCACACCGTAGTTTCTCTAACTTTCAAGAAATAATGCTGCCCCAACATCCACAAAGCGAAGATTTTAATGAACAACAGGAAACAAAAGTGATTACAAATTCAATAGATTATTTAAAAAAAAATATTGTAAATGTTCCAATATTGCCGCCGCTTTGGTTATATACTGAAAAGCAAAATGAATTGGAATTTATGCGAATAGATTTAGCAACCAGGCAGATCAAAAATCATATACGTTTAAACGAGGACTTGTCAGTAACTGTAAGTACCTATTTATTTCAGTACGACTTAGCATATTTTTTATTCTGTAATAATAATCGGTTATTATTTAATTGTAGGTAATTTTTTCAAATCGCGACGAATTGCCTTTGAATGAAAAAATTATTTCATTGCATAATATATACGATTACTTGAAATCTGTAGAAAGGTGGCCATTATGCGTTGGTACTCAATTTAATGAAAACAAGTAAGATAAATTTATTTCCACATTTAACGAATTGTTATATTAAAATTAAAAATTACATGCAATTTGAAATGTTCATGAATAACATTTATTTTCAGGTATTCAAAGAAATGTAAAGGTGTGATTGTTGGTGATGAAACCTACAAAAGAAATCAACAAAATCCAAGGTGTAAATCTTGTCGAATTTTGCGCAGCCGCTTACAGTCCCGTATTTCCAATTCCAGTACTTTAGATAAAACAGTCGCCTAAAAAACGACGGGTTGAAACTCTCGTAAAAAAGTGCAAACGTTTAAACAGAATAGTACGTTTTATAATAAAAAAAAAACATTTTTAAGGTAGTACTGTCGGTTAGAGAGTTATTGTTCAGAATTAAATGAAACTTGGCATATTGATAGATTTTAATAAGATAATGAACCACCTAAAATTTCAAAAAGCTACAGAGATAAAAAAAAAGTAAATAATATTAAACGTTTTGACGTGATAACGTCTTATAAATTGATGAAACACCGGCTGCACGCACGAAAAAGTGTCACGTTCCGCCTGAGCCTGAGCGTGCAAGCGAGAGCGCGGTATAAGCGATAGAGAGGCACGATCGGCCCAAGCGTCGGCTTGTACGCATTTCTCTCTCTTCTCGCGTGACGTCAGAGAGTTCATCAATGTTTCTTTATGACGTTATCACGTAAAACTATCGTCCGTAAACCGACTTTACAGACAACCAATTTTTTTTGCCTTAACATTGAATCTTATGAGAAATCACAGATTTAAATAAATTTCACAAAAAGTACCGTTCAGATTTCAATGTGTTTTGTATCAACAGAAAGAAAACAATTTTTCAAGCATTTTGATATTTTAAAAATTGAGATTCAGAGCATGTGATAAGAGTAATTTGCAAATAATGAGCAAAAATGTACTTTTTATCTCATTATTTATTATTATGATGGCAACTCGTGACATTTTAAAAATATGTATAAAACTTGTAACTACTTATAGCTTGATACACCTCAATATTTTGAGGGAAACAGAGTTACTGTCAGTCATATATTTAATAATTTACTATAGGAATCATTGTCTATCTACTCAATGTGCGGTGAGTGAAGGCAACAAAGCGTATCGAAAATATATCTGCGCCTCTTTCATCGATATAATTCCCTGATTTCTCCAATGATAGGATTGGTTGATGTACTTGCATTCAATCTGAATAAAGTATCTCTGTTTCAAAAACTTTGTCTTTTTCTATGACGTTAACATGGGCGTACCCAACTTTTGGCCCAGGAGGGACCAAATTATAAATGTCAAGCCGGATTCCCCGTGCTTGTTTTGCCCTTCTGGATACGTCAGTGCTTACGGCGTAAAAAAAGACAGAAGTGTATGTTTGCACCCTAATGGTTCGATTGCGATTTTATTCCTATGCTCAGTCTAGAATAAAAGTATATGCGTCTCCGGTATATGCTGTCAGTATACCTCTATTACTTTTGCGCGGCGTTGTTAAATCTAAATACTGTGTAAGTCAAATGTGTCTATTTGATACTTCTGGTATCGACAGTACTACCATTGATTAATAGTATATTGTGCGACTAGTGAGAGAAGGAGAAGATTCCATGAGCTTAGCGAGTGCGGTAACACGCGAGTGGAATATTCTCCTTCGATCAATGGTCGCACATAATATTTTATTCAACTAGCACGAATAATATGTAATCGGGGCCCTGATAAAAGAGGGAAAAATAATAACTCACTTCATTGATTGACGTACCCACCGTCCTCGATGCACACAAGATGGCCCTGACTTTCAAATTGCGATGCTGTTTTCATATATACAATACCGCCTACCACGTTCCTATTGGTCCAGAAGCTGTGCAGTTTTTTTTTCATTATTTAACGGCTTGGGATTGTTACTGCGTTCCTATTGGTCCAGAAAATTCATTATCTCACAGTACGGTTTATTATTAGCACTCCACGCGTCAACATGAAGGAATTTATTATTTCTCCCGAGTTTAGCAGGGCCCCGAAATTACATATTACTCACGCGTGTTGAATAAAATACCTTGCTCAATGCTAATAGTGAGCAAAAAAGTATTAATTCTCATTTTTTGTAGAAATAAAAAGGGTAAATTCGTATTAAAATAAAAAAGCGATGGTTAAATAATCTTCAAGAAAATTGTTCAAAACGAAAACGATCTCGCGATGTTTATACGAGCACGTTGAGAGGTTGTAGAATTACTGAACTGAGAACGCTGGCAGAAGAATTGTGGTGCGCGAAATGTAATATTGGATTATCATTTCGTGATACAATTTCCGAAACACGTCACTGTTTTGGAAGTACTTTAGAAGTTATTTGTCGAATTTTAAATACTCATTACAATATTAATGAGAAATGGTTGTTGGTGAGTTTTCAAACTATTATTTCAGTATTATAATTATTCTTGTTATAATATACTTTTATTATTTATTACTATAATGTATCATAATATATTATAATAATGTATCATTCGATTCTTTAGGTATGTATGATACAAGTATTGAACCACGCAAATTAAATGACTTTCTCTCTTGTGCTGATATTCCAACGTTAATCCATCTTTGCTGAAGAAATATGAAGATAAAATGGCTCATGTAAATGATGAATGTACTAATGAGACATTCAAGAACGCAATAGAAGCAGAAAAATTGACAACAATTGCAGCGAATACAGTCAAAGAACATTCCTAATATTAAACTTTAAGATCTTATTTTAACGACGACGCTATTGGCAATAAGAGCATGAATGAAGGAATATACTAAGATTGGGAGGAAGAAAATTTTATATTGGAATATGAAATAGATGTGTATGAGTGTCAAGAATAAAAAGTATGGTAATCAGAATTAGCTGCAACGAAATATTTGCAATACTTTACTGATTATCAAGTAAACGTAGTAATAAGTTATAATAAGTAAATGTAATTAATATGTATAATGTAATTTCTAATGGAATTTTCAATTATTGCAAAAAAACTATTTACAATAACTTAAGGATTTTAAGTAATGTTCATTTATAAATAAAATAACCTTGCCCATTAAAACATTTCATTCATGTTCTTTAGTTATTTACTAAAATATAAATTAAATCATTTTAAAATTAATTATGGTTTAACATTTCATAAATGCTATCTTTATTATCGACATGAAGCTCAAAATCTAATTACGCCATTCGATAGACAGGAAAAAATGAAAAAGAAAACCATTTTAACATTTTTAGTGGGACACCCGATACGAAATATTAAACCGTTCAGGGACTTTTGAGACACTATATAATATAGTACATTGTCGGAATAACCAGAGAACTACTTACTTCGAAAAAATATAGTTTAAAAAAAAACTAAAAAACACGCTTTATATCAAACTAAAAAGTGAAAAATAAATATAGTTTAAAAAAAACTAAAAAACACGCTTTATATCGAACTAAAAAGTAAAAAATATTTTTTTTAAAATAAGCTTAAAAAGCGTGGGGCGCTTTGTTCCACATTTTCGTACATCGAGCGCCCCACGCTTTTTAAGCTTATTTTAAAAATATTATTTTTTACTAATTTTTAGTTCGATATAAAGCGTGTTTTTTAGTTTTTTTAAACTATATTTAATTTTCACTTTTTAGTTTGATATAAAGCGTGTTTTTTAGTTTTTTTAAACTATATTTATTCTCCACTTTTTAGTTTGATTTATTGTCAAAAATTTGCCAAAAGACAATTTTTTTTCGGCGTGGACGGGATTAGAACCCACGACCCGTGATGCCGAGAGTTGACGTCAGCGAAGACCCGTGCCTTAGACCGCACGGCTAGCCAGTTTATTTACTGTGCTGGCGTATTATACCGCTATATAAACCACTTGCTGTAGTTCAAACGAGTTTACAAACATACATACATACAAACTTACAAGTGAAACTAATATAAAGCGTGTAAAAAGAGGCGCAGATATATTCTCGATACGCTTTGTTACCTTCGCTCATCAGTCATCACATCAACAAACAGATGGTTCCAGAGAATACAAGATTATGGAGGCAGATGGAGGCTCCATATACAGATGAAGACGGTTCTCCATACCCTCTACCCTCCATAGTGGAGCAGTAACGTTAAAATGTGTTTTAAATTTGACATTTAAGAAAATTACATTTTTGTTTGTATATATATTAAAGACAGTAAGAACTATTTGAAAAACAATGTCGGACTTTTTGTATCAAAGCACAGAAGGTGACAATTCTGACAATGATTTGAAAACTCTAGGTTTGAGTTCTGATATGGAAGTGAGGTTAGTATTTTTATCTAAAATGAATATATTTTAGCAGCTAGAATTTTGTTAAGTGATTAAGCTGTAAATTAGAGATCAGTGACCAATAAAAAGTTTGCTTTTATTTGTAGGAAAATTTTGGGCAAACGTAAGAACCTCGAAACGAAATTAAATCGAAGTCATTTTTCAAAACCCACAGCCGATGAATACATGGAATATATTAATAATGAAAAGAAACTGCTAGAAATAATTAAACTGACAAAAGAAAAGAAGCAAGAACACAAGAGATACATGATAGAAATTGAAATTGCAAAAAAAGTTCATAGTAAATATCAAGAATTGGTGAAATATTTTGGTGATGATATGAAGCATTGGTATTCATATATAGATTTTGCGTCCGATTTTACAACTCACCGTCAATTTCATGCAACGTTGACAACAGCTCTGGTCAATTTCATCGATCAAAATCATTATCGACCAGAATTATGGAAACTGGCAGCTACTTGGTTTTACGATCATCTAAAAAATGCCGACGAAGCTCATAAATTTTTGATACGTGGTTTACAATATAACAAGAAAAATGTAATGTTGTATTCAGAAGCATTTCATTTGGAACTTAAAATATTTGCATCGAATCCGGCTAAACCTGAAGAAGGTGTTGAAGTTCCTAATTTTACACAAGCGTTTGTTATTTTGGAAACTGGTTTAGAAGAATGTCAAAGTGAAGATGAGAAACTGAGCTTTGTTATAAATTTGTTGAATATCGCGGAAAACTATGAGAGGACGTGGTTTTTGCAAAAGCAGATTGTCAGTTTAATGAAAAGTAAATTTTCTTCAAAGGAAGAGTTGTGGGATGAACTTGCTTCAAAAGTGCTTGAAGGAAAGCAATATGAAGAAAGAAATGCGACAGAAAAAACCATCGAGCAAAGAATGGCCGCGTGTGTTAAGGTATGTAGGCTTCATTTTTTCAATTTGTTAAATTCTCATTAAAATATCTCAACATCAATGAGTCTAAACAATTATTGTTTAGAGACTCAAGACCTCAATTTCTCAATTAACATGCCTACCTACCATTAAAAACTAGTGATGTGCCGGATATCCGTATCCGCGGATATCCGAAGGAGAAGAAAGATCCGTATCCGTTAGTTTTTGGCGGATCTTTTACCTTATTAATTTTCAATTTATAGATGAAATTTCATATATATAAGTGATTAGGTAATAATGAAAACCTGTTAAATTCCATTCAGATTATTTTTTATTTTTTTAAATCGTATTTGGCACCTTTATATTGCAAACATTTATCGTAGTGAGTACCATACTAATAGTACATAACTCAAAGGTACTAAATCAACTATCTTTATAATGAGATATTGCACATCGATCTTTGGAAAGAGACAATCTGTTATGAGAGTTAACTCTTAAAGAGGTCAATAACTTTTACCCATAACAGATAGTCTCTTTCCAAAGGTCGATGTGCAATATTTACCGCCGCGTACTCTAAGAAAGTTAAGATCCGTATCCGCGGATATACATTTTTAACGATCTGGCACATCACTATTAATAACATATTAACTGGAATATGTGTTCAGGGAGGGATTTGTATGTTTTGCGACCATGGGGCCCAAGCAAAATTGTCGTACTCTTCTCACCCACAGTGAGACCTACCACCCAGATCTCAATCCAAGCCATACAATTTTCACACTAAATCGACTTCATAGTATGGGCTGGCAACAACGATTGATTTACTTTGAAATTATGTTTTAATTTATTTCGTAAAAAAAGTAAATTAAGAACAACCGAAACCCGACTGAATAAAAAGCGAACTCAAAAGACGGAAACAAAGTAAAACAATAACATGTCGTCAGAACATCAGATATTTCTGTTCAACTAGTTAAAAATATCTACATTTAATCATTTTAGAAGTTTTTTTATTTAACTTTGCCACTCCGAACCCGGCCCCAGGCCGAAATCTGATCCTGCTTTATGACATTTAACGAAGTCAGTATAGTAGAAATTTGTTTGGGATGCAGCAGTAATGTTTACATAACAGTAAATTACCGCATCCTAAACAAGCTATGTGAAGGCTCCACTACACACGTGGCCAGCACCGCCACTCAAATAAGTGCCTATCATCGCCGCGATGATTGCCTAGCCCTCCACACAATCGTGCGGGTCCGATTTTGTGTACGGGCGCACGATGCTGGCCACGCATTCCTTTGATGTACCGACAATCAATCGATTACTGCCGATTACAGGCGATGATGTCCACGCACCGACGAATATGCCCTCTACACAATCGTGAGTGCCTGTAAGTGGCGGTGCTGGCCACGTGTGTAGTGGAGGCTTAATATGAATTGTATTCTTTTTTCCAGATTTATGAAACTGCGATAGAGAAATTACAGTCTCAAAAAATGTGGACTTTTTATTTAGATAGAATCCACACTGTACCCGATTTTACAGATGAAATAAAGCTAAGTGCGTTAAAGAAAGCGCATCAAGCCAGTAATGAATTGAATCAAGTGTTTTTAGATGAAAGGCATTATCTTTCTTTTGTAAAACTTTCACCTTCAAATAAAGAAGAAATATTACGCGACGCTACTATAAAAGTACCGCATTCCGTTGAATTATGGAACGATAGACTATGTTATTACATAATGCAAGATAATGAAAAAGGTTTGGACAAAGCATTTCGTGAAGGAATAGCTGCCCTAAAAGGCGAATCGTTATCACTTTGGATGTTAAGGATACAATTTTTATTATTGCCGCCGTTTTCAAATGAAAAAGTCGAAAAAATCAAAGGTTTATACGAAGAGGCATATTTACAGCATCCGGAAATATCAGACGTTATGATCGGTCATTATTTGGAATGGCTAGTACTTCAAGTTGGCAGTGCCGAAACAAGAAAAGTATATTTACGTTTGATATCACTAAAGCAGTCTTTGGAAATACATATTAAAATGTTCGAACTGGAATCGATGCTTCCAAAACCAAATAGTAATTTAATTAACATGATTCTAGAAGTCGCGTGTTCTCAGTTTGGGAAAACTAGTCGACAGACGTGGTTATGTTTGGCAAGATTTACTAAAGAACACAATCCTGCAAAATTACAATCAGTTTACGATCAAGCTGTAAAAACTTTGGTTAGCTCCGAAGATGTTAATTTATTTAAGATTGACTTTAACAGGTTGAGCGCCAAGCCACATTTCTAAGTTTTAGTTTCTGTGCCTAATGCATTTTTAATTTTCATAATAATGGGACAATAACAGGGAAACTTGTGACCATATAGCCAAAACACATACCTATATTAGCAGTCTGAATTTGCATCCTTAATTCGAACGAGAACCAGTGTCTGCCGTGGCCTAGTGGAACTTTATAGTGTAAAGTGGTATAGTAGAGTGATTACTGTGGAGCTACCTGTGTTGAAAATAGAAAGGGTATAGACCGGTGTTTCCCAACGTGGGGCCCACGCCTCACAGGGGGGCAATTTGATTGTTAAGGAGAGCAATTCGAAAATGGACTCGACACGAGCTCCGGGCTATTTAAATGCAATGCTAGATTTCGGTGCCACGAAAAAAGCAAATTCTTAAATAATTGCGGTAAATAATTATTAGGTATAATTTCGCTTGACAAGACCAAAATATCAACTGGGTGTTTGGCGTCGTCAAGTAAACTTCCCTGCGGCAGATGGCAGGCTCCACGGGGAACCCCGGACGTTTTAAAATCTCGCTAAACAACGCAGATCTCACTAAATTAAAATAATAAATTAATATAGAAAAATCTTTATTAAAATTATTTGGATTTTGAATTTCAGTTTGTCATTATATGTTTTGAAAATTTACTTACTGTGTTTCGTTAACAATTTCCTAGTGATTTCTTCCTAAAACCTATTAAGTGAACAATTCAATTTTTTAATATTAAAAATCATGTGTTATGTAGCGGGGGCATAAGAATTTTATAAAGGATGAGGTTGGGAAACACTGGTATAGACCATATTATACTTAATACTCCTATATTGCTAGTTCACGTAAGTGGAAGTTTTGCCCACCAAGAGAGAGCAAGTGCATACTTCTATCTCCCTTATTTTTATATTTGATACATTCTCAGACATGCACATAACATTTGAGGTGTAAATTACGGAGACAAACGCATCCTTTTCCAGACCCCTACTAGCAATATAGGAGTATTAAGTATGTGGTACAGACAGAGAGAAGCTAATTAACTAGAAGTCGCTATTTAAAATCAAAGATACAAAGTAGTAATTTTGATCGATTATTCTGATCATAAAAGTATAATAATTACTAAAACGTACTTACTAGTTTTATGGAGAGACGAAATGAAGAAATAAAACTGGAAAATTTAATAAAATTAAAAACCAGATAGTTTTCCCTTGTTATTAACATTTTTGTCGTTATTAAATTATGTCAAAAATTGTATTGTATTTATTGCAAAAATCCATTTTATAATGCAAAAAGTAAGCTAAAAATGCTAATTTTAAAACTTTTTTAAAATATAATTTGTGTTTCATTGGTATTTGATTAAAATAAGCGATGTATGTTTTTCAATCTGACATGATATACACCAGTGTTTCCCAAATTTTACCATGAGGGAACACTTACCAAATTCTAAAATGTTAGCGGATACCTTGGTTTTATAAGGTACGTTTTTAAAACATTTTTCAACTTTACGCAGGATTTAAAATCATACGAAGATTATAATATTGTTAAATTTCATAATTTTTCACGAACTTCGGGCTCGCATTTACAGTTACGTAGTGTTTCAATCGCGTTATTTTTTGAAAAAAATGGAAGCCGTCGTTGGACGTCTGGCAGATGTAAAACAGTGTGTATACAAGTGGTGAACGTGTCAAGTATACTAGTCATACACGCAGTACACACAGAGAAGCAACAAAGTGTATAGTATACGTGATAGCCAATCCCTCATTATTTTTTTTCAAGTAATTCAGTGGGTGAAAATTCAAAAGTATGATTTACACCTGGATGAAAGCCGGGTCTGTTAGCTAGTTACCGTAATATTGTATTGTTATTGGAACTACACATGTGCAAAATTTCAACTAAATCGGATAACGGGAAGCGGTTGAAAGGTCGGTCGCAAGATTTGAAACAAATACATGGAATGTGAAGTTAAGTAAAACCGATTAAAAACACATCAAATAGCAATATCATAATATCAATATTTATTATGAATACATTAAATATACAATTGAATTGCTGATTAGCAATAAATAAAAACACGAAATATAACGAATTTAAAATCTAAGAACCAAGATACATTTTCATAATAGATCAGAGCAGTGTTAGGTGTATTTCAATATACAAATGAATTTCTTCTTTATACACTGAACTACACTTACAACAAATAGCCCATATTATAAATAAACTTTTAAAAGAACAAACTGTTCCAATAAGTGAACGTTTTTATATAAGAATACAGGGTGACACTTGGGCGATGATGCTACCACCCTGTATATTTTTTGATTAGACATGAAAAAAAAAATTCAAAAGCATTTTAATTTTAAAAGCTACATTATTATATTACAATAGAGATCAAATATATCAGTACAGTTTTTTCGTAATCATTAATCATATATAAATGAATTATATTTTTCACTTTCCCCAAAGACTAGAAATATAGCTTTGCCTCTATCTTAACTACAGCGTGATCAAAATGAACCTTTCAAAAGCGTTCAGATTCTATTGAAATATTTTATCTCGATTCCCAATGTGCTCTAATGTAATTTTATAATACTTTACACCATTTTAATATCTATTTTTGGGTTTATTATCGAACGATATTTACAACAGAATAAGAATTTGATAATATTAACATTAGTTGCAAGCAACTTATGAAATACCGAAGATATGAGCACTTTTGATAGACTCTTTCTATCACACAGTATTTATAAAATTCAAAATTTTGGCAAGCAGAAAAAAACGGAATATTTTAAAAACAAATAAAAGACTACAAATATTGCAACAGTTAAAATTAATAAAGAAACACGAAGCGGATTTATTTGTAGATGGCGTAAAAAGCACAATTTAAACGGCATAATGCAATTAAGTTACATTTAAATGTAAAATTTAATAACCTTAAATTGTATGGAATTATTTTGATTTAAGCATGCAATATGAAAACAACAATTTTGTTTATATTGTGCCCTTTTTTTAGATGCTGATTTGTTAAATTTATTATGCATGCATATATTTTATTCAGTGGCATAGTTGAAAAAATTGAGTTCGTAAGCAAAATCGATACATATTTATATAAAATAACCAGATTTGTTAATTTTGCGACAAAAGCAAACTAATATGTCCGCTCATTAAAAAAAAATATTTTGCGTTTTTCAAAATCACTAATAATTTAAGTTTTATTTTGGGCGCCTTCATAGCTAGTATTATAAAGTTGTTTGCTTTAAATCATTTATTGATTTGAATTTGCCCAATGTTTCATTCTAATAAACCTACTTATTACCTACGCCACTGGATACATTTGACTAATATAAAAACATCTTTCTATCGCCCATTTGATTATTTATTCTTGTTTTTCATAGACAAAAGTGTCGATATTTATAATGTTCACGGTTTTATTACTTCGTTACCGATTTTTTAAAAAATAAACTGGTAACAGGTAACAAAATCAAACGCAGTTTTTCATTTTACGAAATATTATTACTTTCTTGTAAAAATTAATTTCGATGTGTGCTGAAAAACTCATCGTTAATTTCAGCACAATGAAATTTGAATTACTGATAATAATATTCAATAAAAATTAGTACACTACGCACCTGAGTTTTGAAATACTAAAATAGAATCATATTAAAACTATAAACAATTTGAATTGTAAGAATTTCTTTGGATTTTCCACAGAATCACAAACCAGATGACTCGACTGTCGCCATTTTGAAATTATCTAATGTTGTTTTAATCTATTTATATATTAAAAATAAAAACATACCTCTTATTTTTTTTATAGTGTTTCACCACCTGTAAACACTATAAACTAATAGAGTATGTGTCTTAATATATCTAAATTAAAACCATAAATAAAAACATTTTTGAAACGAATCGCAGTTGAAATAAAATTTTACGAACACAAAAAAAAAAATAGTTTGTAACAAGTTAAACATCTAATCGGCAATAGTCTTCACAACGGGGTGCTTTAGGTATTTGATAGGGTCCGACTGTACAGCTGCAGATTTTTTTTAAGAACAAAATAGGTAGTAAGTATACTTTTAATACTGCAGGGGACCTTGTTTGACTACAAGTAATTTGTGAATATTGTAAGTAACCTACACTTCAATGAAAGAATTTGTGCGCTGTAAAATTTACAAAGAATAAAAAAAAAAATACTTTCTGATACTACTCTTTTAGTATTGAAAACATCCAGGTGAGAATTAACAGAAATCAAATTGATCCACTGGAACCCATAACTCATTTACTGACTCACAGAGAAGTTCAGAGGAATAATATTTTTCTATTTGAAAATTGTGTAATTTCCTAGGGATTTTTGAAGATTTTCCGTAGTTCTTTGTGAATTCTATTTGATTTTTTAATTTGATTTCTTCACCTTAGATATTTTCAATGGGTTTCAGCTTTAAATGGCATTTTTAAATTTAGATTTAAAGCTGAAAGACGTATCAGAAATTCAGCATAAATAGTGATCAGTAACTGACATTGATCGAATTCTTACAAGCAGAGGCGGACTTGAGTCTTTGCCGTCCCTGCGCCGATCTATATGCCGCCGCTCATATGCGCGGCAAAAAAATATAGTATTTCTCAAAAAAATGCATTAATGTTGCCGCTCCTCTCGAAGCCTGCCACCCCTACGCCGTGACGTAGATTATAACAGCTGAGGTTACCAGAATTCTAACAATGATTTCCTGAAACTCTTTTGATGCTTTCTTGGCAATGTTTGTGCCTTACAATGCTTGGAGTGAAATTTTAGAACAAACCTATAAAAAGTTAACAAGAAAACGCCGATACTTATATAAATATACGTATTGTTTCCTCGCATCTTTTTAAATCAACATTTTTTAGGACATAATCTTCAACTGCGATTAGTTTTTACATGAAAATATTCACTCCCTGTTTGCGAGTTGATGAAAACATATTGCCTGTATATATTGTTGATAAAAATCATTCATTATTGAACTGAATAAACATAAAAAATATAAATTCACTAAAAAAATCTCTACACTATATCACTACAACTTTTACAGCACAAAAAGACACTGTTTTCTTCTTTTGACCAGTAAATTTAAAATAACGAGTATATATTTACACTAATAAAAAAAAACGCTAATATCGGTAACAAACAGTTTTCTTTTTTCAATTAAAATGACTAAGTAGTCATTATTTTGGCGGAGCCCTAAGAATCATATTCTGTATCGTCTGCCGTTTTAGTTTCGGTGCCGTTGGAAGTATTGTGTTCATGACGCCGTATGACGATAGTGGCCGTACCATCCGATATTATCTGCGTTGATTTAAAATCCGATTTGAAATGAATCTGCGATGACAATTCAGTAAATTCAGTACTTTCATAATCAACAGATTCAAAGTTGTATGAATTGCGGTTTTGTTTCGATTTGTTTTTGACAATTGTACCGTTTCTAATTTGTGCCGGTGAAAAAATTTCATTTGTAGAAACACTCTCAAAAGTAGAACTTCTAATTAATTTAGTTTTTACATCGCTTTCTGGAGACGGCGTATTTGAAATTTTCGACAGATCCGATACAGTTGGCCGACACTGGATCGGTTTTGTGATCCACACTTTGTGATCGTTCTGCTTTTGCGCTTGCAACTTTTTATTTTCTTCTACTTTTTTCCATAAGCTAGCTATCTTGCTTGTAATTTCTTTTTGGGCTCCATTAGCAGTACTTGAAGGTATTCTTCTTTGACCTAAAATATTAAAACGTAATATTTACTAGTGATGTGCCGGATCGTTAAAAATGTATATCCGCGGATACGGATCTGAATACGGATATTTGGTTTCTAGATCCGCGGATGATAGTTTTTTATTAGTACCTTTGAGCTATGTACTATTGGTATGGTACTCACTACGATAAATGTTTGCAATATAAAGGTGCCAAATACGACTTTAAGAAATAAAAAATGATCTGAATGGAATTTAACAGTTTTTCATTATTACTTAATCACCTATACAGTGTAACCTCTTTATAACGTCCTTCGTTATAACGAAAAACTCCCTATAACGTAGAAATTTTTACAATTTGGTTGGTTTACCTTAAAACCCATACATTAATACCCTCTTTATAGCGCAACAGCCATTCTCTATTACGAAGAAATATGTTCATATTTAGGCGTCAGAAAATATTTACAGACGTAAAGAAGACGATTCTGAACCATCACCAACTATTCAACAAGCACTTGATGCCGACAAACTTATCGAAAAATTCCTATTGTTTAATGAAGATGATCTCAAGACATGCATAAGATACTTAATAAAATACAAAACAAATATTGGCACAGCAAAAAATGTCAGGCAAAGTTAATTAGGTGAAATTTGGTTATTTTTCATTCTTCCCTCTATATAACGAAAACTCTTTATAACGAAAAAAAATGCCCGGTCCCTTGAGATTCGTTATAAAGAGGTTACACTGTATATATAAAATTTCATCTATGAATTGAAAATTAATAAGGTAAAAGATCCGCCATAAAACTAACGGATACGGATCTTTCTTCTCCCTCGGATATCCGCGGATACGAATATCCGACACATCACTAATATTTACATAAAGCTAATCAAGCAAATTTATAAAATAAATAGAAAATACCTTTTAAACTTTGACTAGAAGATGATGTTCTGAGGTTGGCAGAACTGGCTTGGCGTGTCTTGATACCAGAGTCCCTATCATAACTAGGTGATCTACTAGGACTCACAGACGCCGATGCCGATTTTGGTCTTCTTGTTACAGTATCGACGCTGACCGACTTTGCTAAAACTCTCTTGCCTGGATTTTGGGTTAACGGTTTATTACCTAAACTGTAATTGTTTTGTAACCTTGGAATATTTTTAGTCGATCGATTTGCATTTAATTCATTCTTTTTCAGCCCCGGCGTAATATTTGTTTTAGTAAATGATGCCGGCATCGGTATTTTGGATTTCGACGACTGGGAAGAATTAGAAGAATCTTCTTTCGTGAACGTTCCTTGCCTTTCGAGTACACATTTGGTTTTCGGTTGTGGCGGGTCCGCTTTGTGGATCGGAGATGTTTTAGGAGAGCTTGCAATCACTTTTGTAGTAGCCGATTTGACATTTGTGCGTTTCAAAACGCTACTGGCTGTCTTCTGCGCATCGTTCTGACCAATTTTCATCGGCGGTTTCAAAGTTTTCGCTCTAAAAGGAGCGATCATTTTTGACGGCTTTTCATTCGTACCTACGTTCTTAAAACCGGCACCAGATTTTAATGTTGGCAAAACACTCCTTACCAAATTTGGAGAAACTGATTTTACGGTTCTCGTATTTCTCGAAATTGTTTTCGGATTTGCCGACGATAATATACGCCTGGTCTGACCGCTATACAGGGGCTTTCGTCTACCTCGAATAGATTTCACACCCTGATTAACATCGTTCTGAACCGGAACACCGCTTACGGGTTTTATTATTTTCGGTTTAGAAGTGATCCTTTGAATTTCATCCTCGGACGAGCCCTGTTCGCTCTCGGTTAAATGTTCTTCGTGTGAAAAATCCTCAGCGTTCTTTTCATCTGTATAGCTTGAAATTCGGTCATCCTGCACAGGTAAACTCACGTCCAATTCAACATTCAATTCTGAGTTAACAGCACGAGGTAGCTTACCCCGACTCTTGCGATAAGTTCTATAATTGACGGAGTTGTGTTCGGACTCGTCCTCGTTCGAAACTAAGCTTATGGTTTCACACTCAAGCAACAGATCGTTATGCGTTTCGTTTAAAGTATTTAAAACGATGTTGGCTTCCCGTTCGAGTAAATTGTGCAGATCTTCCGGAGTTATAGAACCGACGTTGTTTTTGACTGTCGGTGATCCGAAGCTTTCGGGCGACGAAGACGCATCCTCGCTTAACGTTCGTGTTTTAAATCGATCTTTGTCTTGTAGCCTCCTTTGTTTTGACATACTTTTAGTCTTAAAACCGCTACTGGAATTTGATTCCGACGCATTATCGTCCTTCACTACTAAACTCTCATCTGTCTCAGAGCTGATCACACTTTCCAAAACCTGAGTTTGATAACGAGCTCTATCTTCCTGCCTACGCTGTTTCGGAGTCATCTTATTTTTGAACGACTCTATTTTGTCTTCTGAAATCGTTTCAACACCATCGTGTTCGCTGCAAGAAGGTCGAATACTCACAGGTGCCTTGTTAAGCTCTTCAGTAATTACCATTTCTGAGGCTACCGTATAGGTTTTGTACCGTTCCTTTGTCTCCTGTCGCCTTTGTTTAGGAGTCATGCAGCTCCCGTTTACGAGGCTATATTTTTTCGGGGTTGACTCGGCACTGCTCGCATTGAGATCGGATTGTTGAGGCGAAGTGCCATTTGCATCGGAGTATTCGGTGACCTCGTTGTCTTCTTCTAAAGTCGGCACATTATCGGCAATGGTGTGGGTTAAACAATCTTCGAACACGTCCATGTCACTATACAAAGTTTCTGTGTTCGGTTCATTTAAAGACACGTCGTAAATGTCTGTCACTTCGTTAAAAAGTGACGGAGGATTGACGTTTTCGATGTCGCTAAAACTGCTACCGTTGGCGCTGCCAGTCATGAAATTCATCAAACTCTGCGGTCGTTTTACATCGCAAATCAGACTCGTGTCAAATGCATTGTTCACTATGCCGTTCGGTACGAATTCTAATTTGACGTTGGTAGTCGAATCGGCCATTTCACTCGTAATGCTGGCAACGCTGATCATACTGCTTTCCATATCGTTTAAATACTCCATCGCGGACGGAGGATTGACATTGTCTAAATTTAAACTGCTCGGCAAGCTGACATTGTCCATCAGATTTTCATAGCTTCCGGTATGATTTGAAGAATTACTGAGCGCTCGTCGAACCATCAGTCCTAACGGACGCGTTTTCTTTTTCAAGCCGCCTTTATTTGAATTATCTTGTTTTGTTTCAAAGGCCGTGATATTTTGCGTTTCCCAGCTGGCCGAGAGCGATATTGTACTTCCCATCGTCGAAGGAGGTTTAACATTTTCTAAATCGGTCGATTCTAAACTCGTTACACTCTGTGCCAACTTCGCTTCGGTTTGTACTATGTTAGCAATTTTCGTCGCTTCAAAAGCTATTATAGTCGAATCAGACATAGCTGAATTCGTTTCAAACAATTGGTTTTCGCTGTTCAAAATTTTTGAATCATCAGGACTTCCCTCGGCAGATAAATCGGGTAGAGCGAATTCAGTTTCACTCTTAATGGAAGTTACCATGGGTGCGCTAGCCGATATACTCGGAAAAGTCAAATCGTTCGTGTCGCTCGAGTCATTCCAGGTATCGTGATTGCTCCGTTTCATTATCCTATCGGCGTTGGGCAAATGCGACGCGTGAGATACGAGTTCGGCGGTCAGACGATCGACAGAAGCAATCATGGAATCCGGATCACGAGGCTTGCCGTAATCCATTGTCGAATCTTCTAAAGACATTTCCTCCGAACTGGGTTCGTCTCGTTCTAATGACAAACTTTCGTTTCGTTCTGTTTCGGTGCCATCTTCGGCACACGTTACGTATTCAGATATTTCCGTTTGATGGGCCAATTCGCACTGCGACGACGTATTCTTAGACGCTTCCGCATCGTAGGTTCTGTAATTTTCTGAAACGCTTTCATTGGGCGTTCCGAAAAAATTTTGCTTCGGATAGTCGGTTTGTTCAGACCCATTCTTCATCTCCCCAGTCCATATATTCTCTGTGGGGCGGACGAGCTCTTCTGGCGAGCTCCCTGAGATGTCTGGAGACGGAATAGCTGTGTCTCTCTCTGTCGACCGATGACGACTCCTTTTTACGACGATGTTTTCTGTTCCCCGGTCTGCTGCGCCTGTTACCTTGATTTGATTGTGGGTCGGGAGCACCTGATTGGCCGAGGCAGCGCTCGCAGTAACAGACGGCACTTGGACGTTTTTTGACTCGGCAGCAAAATTGGGAGTTTTACGATCTCGTCCTTTAAATGTCGGTAAACGAGACTGTTCTCGTATTGTGTAATTAGGTTCTCTGTAAGCGGGATGTTGTTGATGCCCGAAGCTCGGAACTGAATCGCTCTGACGACCGGCGTTATCTCGATTCGGTTGTTTTGCCGAATTGTTGGACTCGCCCGGCTTCAATTGTCTCGTTCTGGTCGAACATTTAACATCGATCGGTTGCCTGATAGTTTTTGTCATGCCGGCCCGGATACACCTATCTAATAGCGCTTGTTCCGATTCATTCAAAGACGCAGACGAATCCAAACTAGCCACAGAATGTGATTGATATTGTGTATTTTCGACAAAAACTCCGGAACTGTTTTTTACAAACCGTTCTGGGATACCTGAAATTACAACAATATTAAATAGTTAATACATTAACAAAATATCGGTACACAATAATTATTTTATTCAACCGACCTTTCTCTTGACTTCCCAAAGTCAACGGAGTTTTTGTTTTTGAACTGTTCGAATTGCCTATTTCCGAAACTCTTTGAGTCAGCTGAGAAGACTGTGAATGGGAAGCCCGATTAGACTCGGCTGAGCTTGATTTCGCCGAATATTCATCCGTGCTGTCTTTTCTATAAATTTTCTGCTCGGACTGAACTTCAGTCCCCGTTGCAGACGCGATTCCCATGCTGATACATTCCGCTAACAGTCTGTCGTCGGCCGACGTAATGCTGGTATTATCAGCATCGTCCTCGTTTCGTTTTTCAACCGATGCGCTGTTTGTAGCTCGCGTAACGCCTAACTGAATGCATTCTTGCAACAATTTTTCATCTGCCGAATTGTTACTATCATCGGAAAAGTCTAGTTTCTCGTCCGAACGAGATGATTTTATAACTCGTTCCATTCCGAGCTTAATGCAATCGGTCAGCAATCTTTCATCGGCCGAATTGTTACTGCCATCGTCCGAAAGATATTTTTCAGTGTCCTCGGCCGATCGAATCTGCCGATGTAAAGTTTCCGCTGTCAGTTGGTCATCTCCAACGTCGCCGCCGATGGTCATTTTCGATATTCCAGTTTCGACAGTCGACAGTCTTTCATCGACTGAAACACTGTCTTCAGACTCTCTGACCACTTTACTTTGCGATGCTTTCGCTACTCTATCGATCCCGGCTTGAATGCACTGAGCTAAAAGTCTCTCGTCTGCCGAAGTATTGCTGCCATCGTCGGAAAAGTCTAATTTCTCATCGGGCTCTTCTATGACATCTTTGTATTGTGTTGAGCAATGCGCAGTAGCCAATGAGCGTTCGCCCTGACACTTGTTAATTCCTTGCTGTATGCAAGACGCCAACAGTTGTTCATCTGTGGAATTTAAACTTTCACTCGAGCCTTTGGAAATGTTTTCGTGAAGTAAATTACTAATTTTATCGCCGACGTTAGATCGTGTAGCGCCACTGGACGTCTGTTCCGATGGGACCTGTGACGCAACATACTCGGCGTCTGAAGCGACGATTTTATAATTCTTTAAAACATCAGACTTCTCTTCAAATTGGCAAAGTGACAACTCTGATAAATTAGAGATAGAACCGGCTTGACTTAGTAAAGCGGGTGTATCTTCTGTACAATACGTTCGGAGGGCATCCGACGATGTATCCAGAGAAGTCTTCTTTGCAGGCTGTGTGGCCGGAGACATGCCCGATAACTTTGGACTGGTTTTCATTACGGGAATGCCACTGAAACGCTTCGGCGACGAAGCCGAAACAGGACAAAGTGACGAGCTGCCAGCAGCTGGTGATTCCTAAAATTACAGTTTTTATCAATTTGTTTATTAAAAGTAAAATAATACGCAAATGCAAATCTTTGGAGATCCTTGGCAAATTATAGGAAATGTTTTTCGTAACTAAGCTACCTCGCATATAAAATCGGAACTAATCAAATAACATCAGCTGTCAAAACATATATTTTTCATGCAAATTATATTCAGCCAGGTGAATTTTCTTTAGTCCACTCTTTTTTACATATTATCTATCTATAAAAATCAATGCCACTTTTCGTTGTAATTTTATAACTCAAGAACGGGCTCACCTATCCAAACCAAATGTTTAGGCTTTGTTCGGACTATTTAGTAGATGGTTTATGTGAAGTTTGCACAAAATCGGTCGAGCGGTTCTTCATTTATCACATTTTTTGTAACAAATGAATTCAATAAATGGCGGATCATTTTGTTAATGGGGATTTTGCTGTCAAATTGAAACTTTTTTCAGTGTTTACAGTATTGTTATGTCATTCATGCGGTCATTTCATTTTGGACGTGCTTCGATTAAAGCAAATTGTCAGCGATAATTATTGCTTTGTGTTTATATTTTTAAACATATTGTTGAGTGCATTCATACAAACGGTGAGTCTTGAATTGTTCAAATGTGCTATGTATATGTGTGCGTGTACTTTTCTCAGTTTTTTTGCGAGCCGTCGGTGTTTCATATTGTTTACACGCTTTTTTTGAATTAAATTGTCCAACGCATTTACACAAACGGTAAGTTTTGAACTGTTGAAGTGAATTACATGTATGTATGTGTGTTTCTTTATTTGAAAAAAACATATTGTGTGCATACGGGTGTTTTATTCTTTTGTAACAGATGGAAGCACGTCGATTCAAAAATGAATTATTTAATGACATTTTTATATATATTGACGTATGCAGTCATATATATTTCCACACACACATATACGCACATGTATATTTTAAAATAGCTAGCAATTAATAAAATATTTTTTTGTTTGAATAAATGAATTTGATGTTCCAATTAATTTTTTTTATTATTTCACTTTATACGTAGCGAAGCACGTACAGGGCCACTAGTTATTAATTTAATTTTACTGACAATTTTTAATAGCCTCGAACTGCATAGCTATTTCATGTAGCAGCTGCTGAACCAACAATGTTAATTTATACCTTATTCAAAATGTCCGAAGTAATTTTAACCTCATCGTCAATAGTAAGTGAGCTGAGACTCGTCGCAGTAGAAAATTCGACTGGAGTATTTTCTTCTTTAAATGCGGAAGTGGTATCTTCAAAAACATTTCTTTTCACATTAGCACATTGAGGTACGGAAGAACGAAGTCGGCATCCGGCATTTGCATGAAGTGCTTCAGAATTAAGACGAGCCGGTACAGGAGAAATCGTTTGAGTCGGAGAATCTGGTAATTCACTAGGAGACACCACGCCACTTGTCCGACGACTTAAAAAAAAAGAGATCAACGTTAGATTTGCATAATGAATTATTATTCGGACCTCCTATCGATTCATATTTTCAATCAAGAAAAATATAGAGAATGGAGACCGATCTCTATGTAATCATTGTTGTCCGAAAAGTGAGGAAAATAAGAGTTCTTATAACGACGGTAGAGGCGCTGAAGCTATGAGACTCCAGGTAAAGTGAGTATCCAGACGGTTTGAAATTCGGTTTTTTTAAAAACTAAAAATAAACTAAACCCAATAAACTTCCCGGCACAGTTATATAAATAAATGAAATTATCGACCAATTTTTCAGACAATATATTAACAAAAAAATATATAATTAATACATTAACGTTTCGATCCGGATTTGGACCTGCTTCAGAACAATCTAAAAAATATAAAAATAATTAATATTTAATTTCTAATTAGCTTTTTATAAAATTCCTTCAGAATTATTAATTAACAACAAAATATTGAAAACAATCCGGATCGAAACGTTAATGTATTAATTATATATTTTGACGTGATAACGTCTTATAAATTGATGAAACACCGGCTGCACGCACGAAAAAGAGTAACGTTCCGCAAGCGAGAGCGCGATATAAGCGATAGTCTCTCTCTTCTCGCGTGACGTCAGAGAGTAGTGTGCGTTCAACATTTTTTTTGGCTGTTCCAGCGAAAGCTACATCTGACAGATGGCCAAATAAATTATACGGTTTGTTAACAAATATACAATATATATATACATTCTTTTAAATGTCTTTTATAATTGCTTAAAAATATGTATTTTGCTTTGGTTGATAAAATTATTAGTCGGTAAAAATATAGTTTGACAGCTACTAAAATTTAGGTTATGTATTATTAAATATGATATTCGAGCGGAATACGTTATCACATAAAACTATCGTCCGTAAACCGACTTTACAGACAACCAATTTTTTTTATTAATAATGGCCTGACTTGTCTTTGACCAGTTGCCGTATTGCTTAGCTTGTAGCTTCACAAATAATTTTCTATACCGAACATAATACAGTAGTCATTATGTAGTATGTGTAATCCAAGGTCTGAAACCCAGTTTGTCTAATAGTGGGCCTAATAATTTTTGTGTTTGGTACATGGGGTTTATGCCTGAAGCCATTTGGTTACAATAAAAAAATAATAATATATATATTCAAGAAAATCGACGAACTATTCTTAATACTATTTGATTTCACCTTGTTTTAATAGACCAATTGCAAATGTACACGGCACACGTTCACAGGCAATTCGGGACTTTATAGCTACAGCGCCACGCGTAAAGCTTTTACAAACTCTTTACAGTCATTTATTTTTGGTATTTTTTGATCAGTCTCCTTTCTCTCTACCCTCCGTGCTTGTAGCACTTATAATTGACGACCACAAAAGCCGTAACAGACAGACAGACGGAATGATGAAAACAACTGAGTACGGAACCCTTAAAAGCTCAGTGTAATAATCGTTTTTTTTTTTTTTAATTTAGTAAAGGCCATTCACAGCTGAGTACATAATTATGCTAACAACACTATCGAGAAGCATTTAGGGTTGGCCAGTAAGTTTCCCTGTCATAGCTAATTGTTGACACGCACTAACGCTGAATTATTGTACTATTGTATCAAGTCGATGGTTAGATTCCGTTGTAATATTCGTATTTTACCTAAAATCGGAAATAACAGAGCTGCGGTCATCGTGAATGGAGTGTTGGTCAACGCTATCGAGCGATGCTAACGAGCTGGTACGAGAAAACATGAGCGGCGTTTCTTCTGCATAATCTACAGCTCCTCGGAACGTAACGACTTTATCTAAAATATTAACAAACAATATATTTGCGGACCTAATACACAGACAGTTAACTAATATTTCTTCATGAAAATTACAATTGGGCTTTTGAATGAAATTTTTTTTTGTCATAAATGGAAAGATCGTATATAAGTTTTATAACAAAACTATTTTTCTTTTTTTTATTTTCGTTATAATTCAAAAGTTATATCAAATTAAAAATAAATTTTTGTACCCAGTTCCGAGAACGCGCCGACATTTCCCGAACATAATGTGACGTCATAATGTTTTAGTCAATACACATGTAGAAGCCATTGATAGTATACTGCGTGTATATGTCGCCGGGATATTGTCAAACCCGTGATATTATAATTTCACTTAGTGAAATTATAATATCACGACTCTTTGTCAATCGTGATATTGTAATTTCACTAGTGAAATTACAATATCACGGATTTGACATTATCCCGGCGACATATACATTTTACCATTATGACGTCACAACTGTCAAAAACAATTTTAGTGCGTTTGCAGTCACGTGATTTTTTTTAATATTTTATCAATTTTAAATTGCTTATAATTAATTTAAAAAAATTTTTTTGAAAGTTTTTCGCATCGATTATCAATATTATTTATAATAAAGTTTTAAAATACAATAAAAAAAATCGATAATTATTTTTTTTCAAAAGCCTAATTATATTAAACAACATTTATAAATAAAAATTATCTTACTCTCTCGATCGTTTCTACTCTCTTCTTTACCAGTGACACTGGTACTTCTCAAACTGCTCGTCTGTTCGCTTGCAGCGCAGACATCTTGCATTAAAAGTGGAGGGCCGTCCAGTTTTCCGTCGGTGATTTCAACGTTCCGGTTCACGCTCTCATTCAAGACGCCAGAATTCAACGAACTCAACGAACTTACTCTTGAGAAATAGCCAGGAGTTCCTTCTTCGCAATAATTTACCGGTTTATCGGGGGACATAATACCGGAACTGTAACCAGATTTGAATGTGGACATGAATTTTTTGTTTTCGTTTTCTCTACAATCGTTATCCAATTTAGAGACGTCTTCGACTGAACAAGAATCTTTTTCATCGTGAGTCGCTTCAAATTCTTTTGGAGATTTAATTTTACTTTCTTCTTTAAAACGGTCATTATCAATTACCACTTTTTTATCGTCGATCGGCACTTGATCTACTCTCAAATCACTCATAGATGTCGCCGTAGAAAAATTAAAAGGCGTTTGATACGGCGTACCTTCCGTATAATACGTTTTTACAGTGTCTTCATGATCAAAGCCCGTTTCTTGATTCGCTTCGTTCGGTTCGTCCATTTCCGTACCGTCTTCGGCATATCGCAACGAATAATCTGTCGGTTGATCTAAATCAGTTACTGCATAATTTCCATAATCGACTTCGACTCTGGTTTTGTCACACGGTGACAATCTTTTATCGGAAGACTCGCGATCGGAAGAAATTTCCTTGGGAATATTTACATGTCGTGTTTCAGCGTATTTCTTACTATAATCGACCGGTTGTTCAGATGCGTTCTGTTCATCTTCAGGATCGCAGTCCTGATATTTATTGCGCACAGGTAAGTACGTCATACCGGCACCGGGGTTCTTGGCTGCAGACGATCGTTCATAGCGACGGGCAAACCTGTGATCTGACTCCCGTTCAGAAAGCTTTCCATACGCAACGCTGTCACTCGCGCTAAGCTTATTATTCGTCAACGATCTATCAGGAAGCCCACCGACAGTTTTCACCGAACTACTACTGGGACTGGCTTGTCTCCTGGTGGGTATAGTTCGAACTGCTCGTTCATAGATCGAATCTGAATGAGTACTTGTAACGGATTCTCTGCTCTCGGACAAAGCCGTATCGTTTCCGCGTCTCGAACTACGACGCGCCGTCAGAATACGATCGATATTTAGTTCGTTCGTACCGAAGCTAAACTTATCGTTTCTAGAGTACGTCGGAGACACACTAGGTTCGATGTTATCGCATGTTTCCGACAGAGTCTGATCTATTTCTTGCTCTAGCGCTCGTTGTTTTCTAGCACCTAACGTAGGCAATGCGCTCAAACCCATCGCTCTGGCGGTCGAGTCTAATCGAGCTAACGTAGCATTGTTTGGTTTTGCATTCAGCAGATTTTTTAGCGCAGCGCTCGATCCCATCGATATCATTTTATGTTTTGAATGTGTCAAACTTCTCAACATCGGAACAGCTCCCATGTCCCACAAAGCCTTTTGATCTTCGGGACATTTCGCAGATAGGTTCCAAAGTGTGCCACACGCATTGCTGACGACGGTCAAACTAGGCGATCTCAATTGCTGAAGCAACACTTGAAGGCAATTGTGTTCGCGCAATACGGCTCTGTAATCGTCCCTGACAGCAATATGACTCGATATGTTTCTGAGAATTCCGCCTGCATTTTCTATTATTGTCAGAGTTTTTGACGGAGACTTATAGCTGAGCATGTCGACGATAAACGCCAGCAGACCGTTGACGGAACAAATGTCGGCTTTGTTGACACTGCAATGCGCCGAGAGGTTCCATAAAGCTGACAGTATCGACTTCAACGTCGATTCCTTGTGGCTGATCATCGCGACTTCGGCCAAAGCGGTAACCGTACCGGCTTCGCGAAGGATTTGTTTACTGCTGCTGTCTGCTCTCCAAGACAGATTGCGCAGCACGCTTGCGGTCACCTACAATACATACGGAATGTTGAAGTTGGAATGAATCGATTTACAGAACTGGGCAGTAGTTAACTACTTTTATTGGAAAAGTAGTTGTACTCTAACTACTTTTCTCCACGTAGTAGTTGTACTCTATTATTTTGAATATTTATACAGTAATCACAAAAAGTAGTTAAAAATGTAGTTAACTACTTAGTTCTAACTACTTTAGGTAATCTAACTACTTTTTTGTAATCTAACTACTTTTTTGTAATCTAATTACTTTTTTGTAATCTAATTACTTTTTTGTAATCTAACTACTTATTTTGAATTTTAACTACTTTTAAAATAAATAAATAATGATTTAATCATGGGTAAAATATGGACAAAATGTACTTATACATATTTAATAACAACACGACATTTCGGTCACGATATCTACCCTTTTCAAATGAATATAAATCAAAAATTCTAAAAAAATAGTAATCAAATAAAACTAACAGTAAATTATAAAACAACTAACAGACTAGAATGTCAAAAAGAAATATTAAAATATACAAAACTTGATGACAATTGACAGTAATTGTTTTTTATCTTAATGTTATTTTTGTTTTCTCCTATGATTCTTAATTTTTAATGTTGTTTTTTGTATAAAATTGTTGATTTATTTTTATATTCATTTGAAAAGGACTAACATCTTGGCCGAAACGTCGTGTTGTTATTAAATATAAGTATATTTTGTCTGTTAATTTGGTAATTTTTGATTATTTAAAATAATTTTCATTTTGCAAATCTTTATCAATAGTTTTTTAACGAAAAAATCATGTTTCTTTGTAATTTTATAAGTATCTTCAACAAAATTCACTTTATACCTATTCTTAACGTGGCATCTTTTTTATTTTGCGTTTATTTATGTTGGGATATTATGTACAGATTGTACGACATAAATACAAAGATTTATATTATTATTATTATTATAGTAGTTAAAATTTTAACTACTAACTACTAGTAGTTAGTAGTTTAACTACTTTAAAGAACGAGTAGTTTAACTACAAAGTAGTTTAAATACTTTTTTGCTTAAGTAGTTAGTAGTTATACTCAACTACTTTTTTCAAGTAGTTTGCCCAGCTCTGTCGATTTATAAACTAATTAAAATTTTTTTTATATTATTAACTAACCTGTCTCAGATCGTCATTGGGTGCATAAAGCTGTGATATAAGAGCGGTCATAAAGCCGCGTAGCGAACACAGTAGAGCCTTGTTGTCGCTGTCGCCGAATGTAAGATTAGTTAAAGCCATACCGGCATATCGTCGCAACGTTATGCACTGAATCTCTTCACAGGCGCTGCCATGCAGAATGTGATCCACCTGTGAAATTTATTTCGTCTTTCAAACATTATAGTGTTGCCAAACATTTTTATTGTTCCAGCATGGACTTTTATGAATGTGATATACAAAAAAGTTTTGGTGTTTAATATTCCCACAAGATGTCAAAAATATCTAAACATAACCTATGATTTTTGTTGTAAATTTCGCCATGGGAACTGATTCTAGTGCTCTCTGGTGGCAGAAAATAAAAGCTATATAATATATATGCTTTAATCAATGAGCCTTTTTCCTGAGAATAGTGCAGCGAAAGTGTCACGAGAGGCAGCACTAGTAGTAGGGACAAACATAAAATATTTACATGCCAACCAATGTTATTTACGTGATATTATTTTATTATTTAAAAATATAAATCTGAAATAAAAAAAATTTTGAACTGATAAACTTATCACTGAGAGTCATCATTTACATATGTTATCGAAATTATTTTCAAAATTAATTAAATGAATAGTAAATTTTTCACAGTTTATTACCATTGATTAGAATGAGATATAACCTCAATCTTTTATTAAATTATATTCATTTATTATATCGATGCTGAAGAACAGCAACCTCCTATGTCTTCAGTTGCAGCAAAACCAAAACCTTCTATGTCAATTTCTGCAGATTTGAAAATTACGCATTTAAGGAAGTACCCTCGGTACGCAGTAAGTCAAAGAATTTCAGTCTTCTACTTGAGTAACGTAGTATATAATTTGGCAACACCGCATGCCTTGCCATAGTTACAAGTGCTTAATATGTACGCAGCATAAGTCAGCACGCGGTGTCAAATTCGCTTTATGGAAATGCTTTTCTTTATTCCTGTCATTTCGGAAATAATAATATACTATTTTTTTTTTTTGGAATACTATGTTTTTAGCATTTACTCAATTTACGTATGTTTTTACGATATCAAAACTGCTGCAGTTTCGTAACTTACCTTTGAATGACGCGCCACAAACTATAATATTGTGGTGTTGCCATGTTTATGAATTGCTAAAAAGCTCGGCTTTGTTTTAGTTATTTCTATTAACATAAGCAAGCTTTATACGTTTTGAAAAAAGAAAAATGTTCATAGAATATTCGTTTATATTTCCTGAAAATTTTATCAAAATCTGTTTGTCAATTTCAACGTAATAAATGATGGAGTGCGTCAAAATCACAGATTTCCATAAGACTCCATGTTAAGTGCAGCGAAATAAAATTATCAATATCTTTTTTCAAAGTCAACCAAAAATCATAAAAATTTAACTGAGTCATTTTTGAAAAGGTTTTGACATATTTGCAAATTTTCGTAATTTTCTGTTTGTTAATTCATTTATCGAGGGGACTTCCTTAACGGTTTACAAAGTAGGCTTCTTCACGCTGGCAAAACCTCCCATGTCAATAATGAATAAATACTGACTTATACAACAAAACTCCTATGTCAAGTGAAGAACGACAAACTTCTATGTCAGACATAGGAGTTTGTTACAACTATTTTTCATTGTTTGTCGGCTTTCTCTGATGTGCTTACGCATGTTGTTACTTGTTTATAATAATTTTACGGATATCTATTTGCCAAAAAAACTTATAATTTGTGTTGTGAACTGGTAATGGAAAGAAGCAAACGAATATGGGAAATGGCATTGGCATGCAATTACAACCCAGGTAACCTAACCTCACTTTACTTTTTTTGAATAATTATATTGAATTTAATATTCTGACGTTTTTTCTTGTTAACGCTCAATAATTATTATATTTGTTAAAGAATTGGATAATTCAAATGCAAGTACGAGTAATTCTGTCGCTGAACCATTTCAACCCCCAACAAACTCTACATCCGACGATTTATTTAATTATGGGGATTCTTCATCTTCATATTTCGATCAAGGTATCAACTCATTTAATTTTATTCCCATAATTTGTGGCTTTATTGTTGCATATTCGAGCCAAGGATCAAGCAAGAGCCGAAAAACAAAAAGACAAGGAAAATGCAATCTTAAAAAAATCTGTGGTTTTTACTGTAGATGTACAATCAGTCAAATTATCTCCTTGTCTTAAAGCCTCTTCACTTTATTATAAAACCAAGTTATGCTGTCATAACTATACAATTTTTAATTTGGCGGATGGCGAAGTACTAGATTGTTTTTGGTGGCATGAGGGTGAAGGGGAACTTAAGGCGTCATCTTTTACGTCATGTTTAATTTACCATCTACAAAAAACGATTGATTCCTGGCCATTGAATTCATCCACTAAAGAAATAATTATCTGGAGCGACGGATGTGGTTATCAAAATAAAAACAAAACTTTAGCCAATGCTCTCTTACAACTCTCAATGAAAACTGGCTTTACTATAGAACAAAAGTTTCTTCATAAAGGACACACACAAATGGAAGTAGACTCAGTCCACGCCAGTATAGAAAAACGCTTGAAAAACAGAAATATTTACTTGCCAGAAGACTACATTACTGTTACAAAGGAAGCACGTATAAAAAACCCATATCGGGCACACTATTTAAAATATTCATTTTTTAAAGACTATACTATACAAGAAGCCGAAATATATTCTTCTGGAAATAAAGTCAAAGATTCAAAGATCCCACCATCAATAACATCTGCCATCTGAAATATACATCAGACGGTCTTATCCAGTACAAACTCAATTTTCAAGGACGATCAAGCAGTAAAAAAGAATTTACATATCCGTCTGTTTATAATTCCTGCTTAAAAATTAAAAACAGTAAATGGGAACACTTACAGGAACTTAAAAGTGTAATTCCCAAGTATGCCCACCAATTCTATGATATGCTATTACATTAATATTTATAAAAAATGTATTTTTGACTAATATGACAAATGTTTATTTTTTATTTTCATTAATTAAAATATTATGTAAAAATTATTAAAATATGTTAATATTTTTCCATTTGAAAATAGTTTTTACCTAAGCCCTCAACCTTCTATGTACATTAACTGTCAACTTTTTGCAGACAAAAACTTCTATGTCAATTTTTAAACGTTATCTAATAAATTTATTAAAATTTTTATATTCATTATTAATACTGTAATAGTTTAGTGTATTAATTTAATCTAACATGAAAGAAAGTATTGAACACCATGCTTTAAAACATTGTTATCTTCCCCCTGAAAAGTATCTGTTTTTGACATAGAAGCTTGTTGAATTTCTGCAAATCATGACATAGCAGGTTGCCATTCTTCACCATCGATATTTAATTAAATTTATTTTATTACCATATAGGTATTTTTGATTCATATTTCATTTGGAAATAAATCTGAAATTCATAATTATTTTCAATTTCTCTTATTACAGTTTGAATTTATCGCTAATATTTTACTAGAGTCTGCATACTAACCTGTCTATTAATTCATTTTTTTTTCCAGATACTTTTAAATTACGACACGCAAGCCAACGTTTTAATGTTACTGCATTGTTATCTTTTACAGTTGCAAATTTTAGTTTTGCTCCAGGAACATCATCTTCTGTTAAAAACATTTTTTTTTCAAGTACACTTTAATGTGTTTTTATATGGGGATTTGACAGTGTTTGTCCCTACCGAACTACTAGCGCTACTAGTGAGTGATTTTTCGTACTTCAGGAAAAAGGCTCATTATTTTAAAGTAACCGTCACATAATTTATTTATAATGGATAATAAATTCGAAATAAATTTAAATATTTGGGTAATTCTAAAAGACATCTAGTAGAAGAAGAACAGGCATTTAAAGCGAATCACATTTATTGTATGCGGTTTGAAAGAAACGAATAGTATAGAATGCATACAAATAGCTGCACTGTGTCAATCATCATCTCAAATGCAACATGTACACCAAATTGAAATTAAACTGGAAGTTATCAATAATTTGAGAGAAATATTTGTGTGAAATGTTCTTGTCTTGCGGGTGAAAGGGGAGAAACGCAAGTACATTTTTGGAACTTTCTTCATCGGTTCGTTTTTTTCTTTTGTTTGTATTCCATAATAATGAAAATGTGTTAACTGTCATTATGAAATCCTCTTCAACCTAACTAAATCGCAATTTCTATCCTTTTTTTAAATTTATTTGTATCAATGATATAAATGCATTAGAAATCATCATACATGCACAGATCTCAGACAAGAATACATTATTTTTCTTTAGTTCACTCATCACAATAAACTAACTGTCAGATCGTCAGATGTGATTAAAGCATATACAGCTTTTATTTTCTGACACCAGATAGCACTAGAATCAGTTCCCGTGGTGAATAGAGATTAAACAAAATGTACAAAAAAAAAAAAAAAAACGGAAAACACGGAGTTTGCAATTTCTGTTAAAAAATTATCCAAGACTAACCTCAATTAACTGTGCAATTGCTTGCAATCCACCCAGATGACAAATCGCTATTCTATGTCCTTCATCAAAAGAAAGTTTCATTAGATTTGCTATTATTTGAGCCGGATGTTTATCTGCAAACAAAATTTGTATATCAAAATACAGCCGGTTCCTTGCCATCTAAAGAAAAAACCAGTAGTTTCTAGCTTTATTAGGGGAGATCCACTGAATGTGTTCGCCTGCTTGCTATACAAAAAAGAATTACGGCTTATTTTCAATATGAAAAGACTAGAATCTTGTTGAGGTGTTTACCGGAAAAATAGTCATATATGCTCCTGAGTTACTCAAAGTGACGAGCGACTTCGGATACCTCAATTTCAATCATAATGAAAATAAGCCATATAATATCAGGCCAAATGAAATTGCGATTCCACATTTCACTACCTTTTATAATAGACGTAACATTTTATTCAAAGGACCCTGCAGAATCCTAATGGAAAATGGGCCCCGATCAAATTGTATCAAACTTTCCAAACTTATAGTACTCGGTGAGTGGATAAAAAGTGTCCATGGGCGCACAGTGTAAAAAATTCGCGGTCGCGAGATATCTGTCTCCAAAGTTTGATTTTTTATGGGCTATGTGCAAGGAGGCGGAGTTACAAATTTTTCGATGCGAGCGTTTGTGGTGAGCACTAGGGGAAATTTCAACCTCAAATTTTCCATATGTTAGTGAGCAATGTTTATTAAAAGTGAAAATAGTTATAATTTTATGAAGTTTTTTAATTACAAAGAAAACATGGGCAAAACTAGGCGAACTGGAAATGCTTGTTGTGTTCTGGGTTGTTGCGCTGATGGCGAATTAAGTAAAATAAAGGCCATTGGCGCCATAATTTGACGTTCCGCTGTCAGTGTAAACAAATTAATTATTTATATATTGTACGTTATAATTGATAAAAAAATAATTCTCACATACTTACCTTTTATATTATGCTATTTATATAATGGTTTACAATCTGAATTTTATGGTACCTATATAAAATTAACATCAGTTTTCCTTATTACATTATTTTTTTGACACATTATTGCCAACTAAAGTTTTTGACTCATAAAAACATATCGAGATTTCCACAAAAAGTAAGATCAATAATTCTCTATTACCCACTAGCGGCGCTAGTAGGTTTCGTGCATGCTTTGATTAATTTTTACATGACGTAGTATATTATGTAGGTAACCATGGTAATGAATAGCAAATATCACATTGAATACCAGCCATTCTGGACAGCGATAAAAAAATCAATTTTCGGAGAAAGATATCTCGCTATCGCGAATTTTTTACGGTATGCGCCCATTGACACTTTTTATCCGCTCACCGTGTACTATAAGTTTGAAAAGTTTGGTTCAATTTGACTGGGGCCCATTGTCCATAAGGATTCTGCGGGGTCCTTTACCTGAATATATAAAACCTGAACAAAATAAAAACAAAAGAACTGGGATCGTATAATATTAACAATCTTTAAGAAATTATTTTTCTTTGTATTGACGTGTATCCTCTTTTTCTTTTTGGCTACACAATAAAGATATTATTATTATTGACATTAAATAAAAACGTTTAGCGTTAGGATGTACCTTGGAAAGTCAACGTGCTACTTTTGAAAATGAACTTACCCGATTCGTCGACCAAAGAAGCTTTTGCTTCTCCAGATGCGTGCAGAACGATCGCGTTGTCACAGAAAGCTCTCACTTGTTCTAGTAATTTTAGAACGCGATTCTCCCTTCTTCTCATGCGTTCGTCGGGCTGTGCTTGAACAAGATTTCGTAACGCCTGACTAGCTTGACACTTCGTTTGTGAGTCACAGTTTGAGTGAACGAGTTGAACCAGCAACGGAATACACCCTAAATAATACAATTTAAATTTATTTCAGGCTACCGATTGTAATATTATTTTGAATTCAACTCTAACGTTTACTCTATATTTCTTTAAACATTGTGGTTCTTTCAAATAATGAGTACTTAAATTATTTTATGAATATTAGGTAAATACAACTTATTTTAATTTTTATTGGAAACCAGATGTGTGAATTAGATGTATAATAGTTTCCCTCGAATACTCTAAAATTGCCGAAATATTTAATACTGAATTCCTATAGTTGTGTAATAGTTTGCTAATATTAATGTATTTATGTGTACAAGGGAAACTTTACAATTAAGGTAAAAGTCCGTATTATGAGACACATTTCAGATAGGTCGAACATTTTCGCTAATATAGAATGTATTATAGTAGAAAATATTAGGTTCGTTCCAAGCAGCCGTGAACGGTAATAAAACCATACAGTCTTGTCACTGCGCAAGACTAATTTGCGCACTAGCTCAAAAATCGATACTACGCAAGACAGTCTTGCGCAGTAACAAGACTGTGTACGGTTTTATTACCGTTCGCGACTGCTTGGAACAAACTTATCATTTTTTTTTGTATTATATACTTATTTCATGATTAATAGATCAATATTTCTTGTTTCTAATAAATTTTAAGTTAAAAATAGTTGATAATAAGCATTTCATTTCAGTCCTGTGTCTTTCACAGCTTTTTCGATATTTGTCGTATCATAGTTAATCCTTTTGATTTAGTTTAGTTTTGGCATAATATCGGCTAGACCTAGTATCAGCCACTAGGGTTTGGTTGGACCTAGTTCTAGCCGGAATGGTACCGGCTAGACCCAGTTTTACCCGAAAACAATCGACTAATACTAGATTTAACCAAGACTAAGTGGCTACACCTAGTTCTAACCGGCTAAAACTAGGTGTAGCCGCACTTCGGGTTCTAGCCGTAACATAATATATATGTTACGGTTAATACAAGAAAGTAGTTAATTCGCGAATTAATCGGCTAATTACCCGAATTAACCAATCCTTGACGTTGGTTAATTCGGGTATTAGCCGGTTAATTCGCGAATAAACTACTTTCTTGTATTAACCGTAACATATATTCCAGATTCCGCAGACTCCATAATACAATTAAACTCTAATAAGTTGAGAAAATTAGAGGCTCACAATACAATTACAACCATTATAAAAAATAAACTTATACATTCGGCATCTGACATAAAATGTTGAAAAATATGTGGCTCAACAGTCAAACGCAAGAAGCGAACGTTGGCGGCTACAAAAAAACTAAAAAGAAAACTGATTTGATTTTTGACGATCTGTAAACAATTGATAAAAAAATAGAAGTTTTAATGAAACGCTCTCAAACTTCACATTTCGCCGAGAGGCTTTCCCCGGATAGTGATTAACTTGTTAGCATGTTAACTTTTTTCGATCATGGTGTAAAATATTCCAGCCAATTAGGCTTTTGAATGAAATTTTTTTTGTCATAAATGGAAAGATCGTATATAAGTTTTATAACAAAACTATTTTTCTTTTTTTTATTTTCGTTATAATTCAAAAGTTATATCAAATTAAAAATAAATTTTTGTACCCAGTTCCGAGAACGCGCCGACATTTCCCGAACATAATGTGACGTCATAATGTTAATTTATATTATTATAATAATAAATAATAAATTAATTAGTTATATTTAATGAAAAATATTTAGTTTCTCATAAATTACAGTCACGTTATTATTTTGTGAAAAAAAACGTCCATTGATTATTTCGCATCTCGAACCGCAGCTGAATTGAACCGAAAATGTATCATTTTTTAGAAAATCTGTGATCATAAATAATATCTACAGTAAGTATATTAGCAGAATTCGCTTTTATAAAAGATTTGTCACACATTATTAAATAGAATTACTTGTCAACAAAATTTTTTTTATACTAAATTTAGGATAGTTTTAGTCAATACACATGTAGAAGCCATTGATAGTATACTGCGTATATACATTTTAACATTATGACGTCACAACTGTCAAAAACAATTTTAGTGCGTTTATCAATTTTAAATTGCTTATAATTAATTTAAAAAAAGTTTTTTGAAAATTTTTCGCATCGATTATCAATATTATTTATAATAAAGTTTTAAAATACAATAAAAAAAAATCGATAATTATTTTTTTTTCAAAAGCCTAATTGGATGACAGGATCATTCCGACTTCGAAAATAGACATTTGACATAATATAATAAATGCAAAAAGTTTCTATTACCGTGTGATGCAGCGTTTAATGGCTAGTAATAGATGTTTATTATATTATGCCACTTGTTTTCTCGTTAATTAAAAACGAATACATAATTACCTGACTGTCTCATAGCCAGGCAACTCTCAGGACTGCTACTCAATGCCAACAATGTGTGACCCATATCAGCACCTTCGTTTGCTCCGAGCATGGCCAGCAGACCGTACACCATATCTGCTTTAGCGCCTAGCTGTTGTGTTTCTACATTCGATGTCGATGAAGTGGGATCGGCCGACAGAGCCTCGCCGCTCGAACTGCTGCCGAACAGCAATCTGTCCAACGATCCTGCAGAACCGGCACTCGATGCAAAACTCATTACACTCGTCATTTCCTAAAATAATCAATCACTCTATGAGCTGAATAAAAAAAATTACGTCACGCATTTTTTTTTTAAACTAACATTTAGGCGAGCGAATTTGATGGCAGAAGCTATATACACATAACGCGAATCAACAAAATCGCAGGTTCAGACTAGTTATTCGTAGAAGCCCCGAACAAAAGATAAATAGTGAAGCCCCGAACAAAAGATAAATAGTCTTAAATATTAAATTTATATACCTGACTGTTCTGAGTGGACGATCCACCCGGCCACAGTTCCTGCTGTTCGGCAGACCAAGTACCATGATAGAGCGCCGATAATGATTCGGATGAGTTCAGCTCCCCTTTGGTGCTAATACAGATTCTGTCCACACTTTGATTGCAGTCATCTTCCGGAGATGCTCTGTTTGAGAATGACTAGAACAAACACCATATTTTAATAACGTTATTTTTAATCTAATGTACAACAGATATAATATCTGACTTATAACGCTACAGCATTCCAATTACAATGAGATTAGTTGAAAATAGTTGGCATTTTCCACTGTATAATGAAAGTTGAAAAATTAAAAAATAACTAAAATTGAAAAAAAAAAATATGAGAAATATATATAATATATAAATATCAAGTAGAATAAAATAGAATAGTAAAAAAATGCAGTAACTAAATATACTAATGTTAGCGCTGTTAGCACACAACGTCGTATGGCTCAATCGGTAGAGCATGCGACTGTCAATATCAGGGTCATGGGTTCAAGCCCCACGTTGGGCGAAAATATTTTTATTTTTTTTTAATTTATTTTCTACATTGCTTTCTTTTAAGGCTTACATTTAAGTTTATTTTAATTTTATTTAATTAATTTAAACTAAGATGAATGTGTGTACTCATGTTCCTCCCTTCCCCATTCGTTCTTTTACACCCGGGTGAAACCGGACGGGACCGCTAGTATTAAATAAAGTTCTAAAATGATTACTTTTCTGAAAGCTACATCTGTAATTAGCTATCAAATATCTTCACATCCGAATAAATTAAGTTTGCACTCACCTCTTGACTAGAACTATTGCAACGATCCATTATTTTTCCTTTGTAAGTCTTTGCTTTTGAATATTTTAAATTTATATTTCCATCGTCTCTTAACACCTTAAAAATTATAATAAATAAATAAATACCATCTTAGATTTAGATCCACTTTTAAGTTAGGTACTTTTTTCAACTCTCACCTTGTGTCTAATGTCAAATCTGTTTACTACACTACTAACTAAATTATTTGTAGGACTATGATTTTCTTCACAGCAGCAATTGTGGCCTGAAAGATTAAAAAAAAAACTAAAACCCAACTACGTAAAAGAAGAAAACAATTGGGCTTTTGAATGAATTTTTTGTTTTGTCATAAATGGAAAGATCGTATATAAGTTTTATAACAAAACTATTTTTCTTTTTTTTATTTTCGTTATAATTCAAGAGTTATATCAAATTAAAATAAATTTTTGTACCCAGTTCCGAGAACGCGCCGACATTTCCCGAACATAATGTGACGTCATGATGTTTTAGTCAATACACATGTAGAAGCCATTGATAGTATACTGCGTATATACATTTTACCATTATGACGTCACAACTGTCAAAAACAATTTTAGTGCGTTTGCAGTCACGTGATTTTTTTTAAATATTTTATTAATTTTAAATTGCTTATAATTAATTTAAAAAAAGTTTCTTGAAAGTTTTTCGCATCGATTATCAATATTATTTATAATAAAGTTGTAAAATACAATAAAAAAATCGATAATTATCTTTTTTTTTCAAAAGCCTAATTGGCGATAAACTGAACACGAGATGTTTACACATACTACGTGAGCACTAACTGTACTTGCACTTTTATTTTACAACACAAACAGCACACAAACGTGAGAGTGTACACTTTATTAAACTTTTCAACGAGTGTCGATTAATAAGACAAGGTACTTACACAGCGAAGAAGCAGGCGTCAAATGACACGCTGCAGTGGCGACGGTTTGCTGCTGTCTTTGGTTGACGTCCGCGATTGTCGCCAGCAATGGTGAAGCGACACTCTGTACTTGACGTGCCTCCTGGGCGAGTGCGCGCACCGTCGCTAATAGCTCTTCATACGTTGACACCGGGAGCGACATCGCGCCAAGCGCCTGCGAGTCCCCACACCTAAAAAAAAATTGGTTGTCTGTAAAGTCGGTTTACGGACGATAGTTTTACGTGATAACGTATTCCGTAATACATAACCTAAATTTATATAATAATTATAATAATTCGAATCTATGATATTGCATCTTTCGCTTCAAATTTAGGTTAATTTTATTTATTTAAATTACTCACCATATAATATAATTGTTTTTTTTAAATTTCTTTCTTTCGTATTTATTTTAAGTCTCAAAGATTAGCTGTCATGATATTTATAAAACAATTGTTTCACTGTTTATATAAAATTCCAAAACCTATTTACAATATTTAAGTATTTTCATACGTCAAAAAATTGATTTTTATAATGATAAAGTTTGTAAGAAAACGATTTTTTCGAGAGATGAGACCTAGCTAAAACGATTTTTTGCCCCCCAAAATCAGTAAATTTCATCCAAATCGTTAGGGCCGTTTTCGAGAAAAGCACGCACAGGGTCAGGCGGAACGTTACGAACGTTACACTTTTTCGTACATGCAGCCGGTGTTTTATCAATTTATAAGATTGGTGATTCATCAATTTATAAGACGTTATCACGTCAAAAAACAAAATAACAATATCAATAGTTGCCCCTGCAGAAAATTAGTTACTTAACGATAACTGTCGTTCCATATACAGGATATCCCAACGGTCTGGGGGCGGAGGATAGCTCCGCACTCAGGCAACATATTAAAATTCTGTTTTCGCTAGTCGATAGGTACCCCCTTTGTGCACAAATTAAAATTAGTTTCTTTTATACAGTGTGTTCAAATACAGAGTGGCACATTAACTTCATGTTTTTTTTAATGGAACACCCTGTATATTGTGACATTTTTAGAAAGCCAATTCAGTGCTGATCAAATCGATACACAATTATATGGGCCTATCTTGAACCGTTCTCCCGCTAGAGGGAGTTGATTGAAAAAAAAAATGGCCCAGTTCAGACGCTTTTGGTGGCTAAATCTTTTGAGATACTGACTTCGAGTTTTCGCAGAAAAAAAAGGTTTTTTAATGCAGATTTCATTCACGTGTGGAAAAATTGTAGTTTGTTTTTTAATATACGGGGATTTTAAACTTTCTCAAAACTTTAAAAAACCTTCTTTTTTTTAATGCAACACCCTGTATATTTTAGTATTTCTGAATGCGGGTTTTAATAAGCTTTCTTATGGTACCACATTTGTATGGGGTTAAATTTGAAAAGAAAAATTTCTAAAAATGTCACAATATACAGGTGTTCCATTAAAAAAAACATAAGGTTAATGTGCCACTCTGTATTTGAACACTGTATAAAAGAAACTAATTTTAATTTGTGCCCAAAGGGGGTACCTATCGACTAGCGAAAACAGAATTTTAATATGTTGCCTGAGTGAGGAGCTATCCTCCGCCCCCAGACCGATGGGATACCCTGTATATGTCAGTCGTCAAGTCCAGAATATTTTAGAGCTCCTGCCCTAACACTGGTTTTGTAAGTTGGGCATGAAAACCTTTTTATTAGTACTAAAAGAAAGGCAATTATTTGTATTTATTATTTATACCTACAGTACATATCGGTTATAACGATTGCGTCAGGACCATACAAAACACTTCTTTATATCCAATTGTAGTAAGATAATAACATTTTTAAACAACTATAGTCACATTTGTACTACATTCTACATAATATATACATACATTTATACCTACATACTAGATAATAAATACATATATTTGTACCTACAAAATATAAATTATGTAAATGTACCGCAAAAAGTACCTACTACCACTGAAAAAATAAATCTCTCTTAAAAATAACCAAATATACCTAAATCCTTTAAAATACTAATAGATAGGTACAAAAACTGTGTATCATGTTGCATACTAGGTCTAATTCTGCGCGTATTCAGTGCCAGATATTGAAGTGCATGTTCGTCTGTGGTTAAAACCGATACCATATGACTAAAAATCAGTCGTTATAGCCAATTCCGTAATAAGCAGTATACTTTGTTCATATTTATTAAAAAAATCAGACGGGACTCTTATGTTTGGTCGTTACAGTCGGCATTTCGTTATATTCGATAAATATACTGTAATTGTAGTGATTTTTTTTAAGGAATAGGTTAATCTGAATGAAATAGATGCCATTGTCAACCGACTCTAAACTGCCGTCATAAATATTGTCAAAAATGGAGAATAAAATTAAATTCAGCAAAATCGAAAACTATTATGTTATCCAAACGTAAGAAGGGGTTTTCGGCCAATAAAGATATATTATTATGTAACTTATTTTTAACCGACTTCAAAAAAGGAGGAGGTTATATGTTCGTCTGTATATATATATATATATATATATATTTTTTTATGTATGTTCACGGATTTCTCCGTCAATTATGACCGATTTTCAATTTTTTTTTTATTCGAAAGAGTGCACTTCCGAGGTGGTCTCATCGGAACCAAGTCAGGATCTGATGGTGGAATCCGGAGAAATCAAGGGAAACTCAAATTTTACCCATTGCAATACTTCATATAATAACTGTATAATTTTGAGTGTTAGATTATCTAACACTAAAAAAAGGAAAATAAAATATTTTTAACAAAAAAATTGAACCGACTTCAAAATATGCACTAAAAAGTAATAAAATAATTGCATTTTTGGAGTCGGTGTCAGCCAAGGAAACACTACAATATACCTAGCAATAATAACACCGACTCCAAAAATGCAAATTACTTTTTAGTGCATATTTTGAAGTCGGTTCAATTTTTTTGTTATAAATATTTTTAGATACAAGTATTTGAAATACAGATATAAGATACAAAATACGTATTTTCATCTTGTATCTGAAATACTTTATTAATCTATCATTTTGTTCATGTATTTAGATACATTCTTTTGACAGCTTAGTATTTTGCAAATACTAAGTTTGCTAAAATACTTTTACTATTTACCTATGCATTTTTTACATTACTACATCATGGTCTGGTCATTACTATTTTATTGTATAAATAGTAAATGATCACCAAAATTAAAACCCAATTTTATTTGAATTAATTTGAAATGATAACAAAAAAGTTTACGTCTCGCTACTAAAATAGCTAAGAATGTTGTAAAATTAGACTTTCTTTGTTTGGTTACATGTTTAATTTTTTTGGTGTTTTAATACGATAATTTTTTGTTTAAGCTTCAGATCTCGAAGTGTTTTTTGGTGTCCATTATATTTTAATTCCAAAGCTACATTTTACGGCTATTTGTCACGGTTTATTAAAGAGTTTTCATTCTTGAAGACGATCGTGGAAAAGAAGCCGAAACTTTGAATTAAAAATGTATGTAGTAAGCTAAATAAACCTAAAGTTTTGCCGAAGAATAATAAAAATATGTTTTCAAATAGTATTTTATTTAAAAAAAGTATTTTAAGAAAATACGTATTTTGTATCTATAGTATTTCAAATACCATTTCCAAAAGTATCTTGTATCTGATATCCTAAACACTTTATTTCAAATATCTTGTAACTTGTATTTTGGATACTTTTTATGTATCCTGTACATCTCTGTCTTTATGGAACAAATTCAAGACAGGTCCCTTGAGACAGTTGCGTGAGCACATGGATCTAATGGCGTTTTCAGCATCGAGAACTGCTTCGGGGCGGGGCTGGGCAGGCCGAATGGGTAACTATCGGTAATTTAATATTTAACCAATAGTTACTCATTCGGCCTGCCCTGTCCCGGGGCAGTTTTCGATGCCGAAAACGTCATAAAACTCATGGTGAGAAAATTGAAAAATATGAGGGTTATCGAGATTTTTAAATAAATTCCCTGATTTTCCACGACCACTTTAAGTTTCCCTGACTTTCCAGAATGTGAAGATGGGCCGATAGGATACAGAATATCAAGAAGCAAATTGAGTGGCCACCTCATGTTGAATAACTTTTGTCTGTGAACAGTGAACACGATACAGGCCAAACGTATGGAGCCATATCCAAACGGCAAAACCGATCACAACCAAATTTTTGAAAGATGTCTGCCATGTGAATATGAAGTCCTAAAAATCGGCCCATGCGTTATAACGTTTTTTTTTTGTGCTATATGAGCATATATTATAATAGTTTATTACATATTGTATTTATTTTTCCAGGAAAGTCTTGTAGGTATGATTCTTTTTCTCTAAAGTTTATAGTTTTGTAAATATTTCGAAAATAAAAAAAGATAGCTGTTCTTTTTTTCTGAATATCTACACAGGGCAGTGTGGTGTATTACAGTATTCTGAACATGGATATTTTGTTATGTCGTTTCGACCCAGACGGTACATTATTACAAATTTACAACCGATTTGAGTTTAGTAGACGATTAATTTGTAATCTGCAAAGGCCAAAGATTAAACGTCATATTATGCAATTGAAATTTTTACTTGAAAATATGCAATTGAACATATTATATTCTATTGTTAACAATTTTTATTATACGCGTATTTGATAAAAAAAAATATCTATCTCAGATTAGATCCTGCAACCAATTAAGAGCTCTGAAAGACTGAAACTTGCATACACAAAAATAAGCATGTTTGTATTTTATTATAAAAGCATGTTTATCCTTGTTATTCGATGGAAGTTTGTAATTTTTAGCAAATTATTTTATTTTACATATTTACACAATAATTTGTAGGTAAATAAAGAAAATAACTAATTACAAAAAATTAACTTTTTCACAGGGCAATGCATTTTTAAGGGATTTCCATATTGTGGTTTTCTGGGGAAATGGATATATAAAAATCTTGATTTATGATTTTGTCGTCTCCTATAGCCCCAATACAATTTCTGCGCACGCTTATGATTGCAGTATTTTGACAATAATTAACATCAAACTTCAAAGCTGACATATTTTTTTACTTTCTTTGTCCAGTTGTCTCCCACAATAAAACATATTTACAAATGTCTTCTTCTCTGACAAAATAAATACAAAAGATCTGGATTACTTTCAATTTATTGAAAGTATAGATGTCCATTTAAATCAGGGCTGTACTAATAATAACAATATTCGAATCCTTAATAAAAATTCACCATGATTATATACCAAAAAACTATTTACAATACACAGAAGTTGACAGATCAAACTGTAATACTCACCATGTTGAATCCACTAAATATTTACCGATAATCTACCAAAGAGCACTAAGTATTTCCACCATTAAAAATTTTCACTAAAAACTGGGTAGTGTATAAAAATGTCAGTGCGCATGTTACTAATTTTGGGGTGTGTTCTAAAATATCCAAAATGAGTCGACTTTCGCAATAGAAAGCTATAAAACGTACCTTTCGTGTTTATTAAATGTCGATGTTAGTCCACTATTCAATAGAGATTTTCAAATCTTTTCAAATTTTTGACAAACACAAGTCACAACTGTCATTTTTTTGTTTGCTAATTGAATGCATGTTGTTGAATCCCGCTGTAGTGTTATTTTCACAATAAGTCGTGATTTTTTGAGGTAAAAATAACTTTTAAAGGTATGTACCGCCACCTAATGGATTTTAATGTGCATAAAGTTTGTACTTCTGTTTGTTTTTTAATTTTTAAATCTAAAATATTTGACAACATAGGTACTTTCAGTAAAACCTGGTACAACCAACAAAATATTGGCCTTATCCCAGTATCTCAGATATTGGTAAGCATTTTACTTTTATAAGATGAATCAAACTCAAGATGTATCAAGAACAAGATCAGCGCTGAAAGACCTATCATCAATAGCCAACATTCAATCTTCCACTTTAACAGGAACTGTCGATAATAATTTAGAGGTACTCAATAATTTGTTCAAAATTGAATAAGTTTATTTTTGACTATAATTGTTTAGTCACAAGTTCTATTTTTACCTTTCTTACATTAAAATCAAATTTAATTATTGTAGAACGCAAAAGAAGATAGTATTTCAATAATGGATAATACCCACACAAACGATGAGAAACAAACAAACGAAGGGACGGGTGACGTAGGTACTGTTAAGTTTGAATCAACTGAAAGTGATGCTAGATTTCAACCAAAATATACGCCAGTTTCTTGTCAAGATAGCAGTATGGGTAAATATGTTTGATTATTTGAAATAATAAAATACAAAAACCACTCATGCTTGTTGTGAAACATTACAACAACTGCATCAATTAAATTCTCGATTCATTCGTGAACAGTAATATGGAAGTAAAAACTTTTTTTTGCAACATTTATGCCCCCAAAAAATACATCGAAAATCTGGATCCTTTGCCCTATACCTACTAGGTGTAAGTGCAAATTTGCAGCTTCTTACCTCAGCTGTTGAGCATCTATAATTTACAATCAGTAAATTCAGCTTTCTAAGTCAACGGTGGTCTTCTGGAGACGTGAAAAGACGGACAGACAGACAGTAGGAAATTATATACAGTACAAACTCGATAATCCGGACTCCTACCCTAGCTCTGACTTAAGTCAAGTTGGGTAGGAAAATTCCTTATTTTAAGATTTATTATTTTATTTTTGTAAAGACATTTGTGGGAATAAATTTATTATTATTATTAATTAAAATACAGGTGACCCGGATTATTTAAAAAAATCCAGATCACTGCGAATAAGTTTATAAAATATTCGAACATAAACAACATAATAAATTATTAGTGTCCGACTGAAATTTCGGTTTTGGCTTAGTTTCGGTTTCGGCTCCCATCTGGCCGAAACCGAAAGTACATTCGGGAGGTTTCGCGCTGAAATGAGGTGCAGCTGCGAGCAACGAAGTGTCTTTTATATGCCTGCGCGCTCCGCGTTTTTCTTTTTTTTTTTTAGTTTGAAGGAAAACTTTTTTTATTTGGATACTTTCGATTGAAGTATTATTTGCATTAAAAATATTTATTTAGTTGTAGTATTTGGTAGGTAGGTACTTAGTTAGTTAAAATATCAGAGGCTGAATGATTAATATGTGATTAATTTAAATATTAAAAAAAAAATAATGAAGCTGATTATGATCATCCCGAGACCTAATCGGTTCTTGCTGGAATGTGAGAGAAGTAGCCCACCCCCCACACAAAAAAATTGGTTGTCTGTAAAGTTGGTGTACGGACGATAGTTTTACGTGATAACGTATTCCGCTCGAATATCATATTTAATAATACATAACCTAAATTTTAGTAGCTGTCAAACTATATTTTTACCGACTCTCTATCGCTTATACTGCGCTCTCGCTTGCACGCACAGAGTTAGGCGGAACGTGACACTTTTCGGAACGTTACACTTTTTCGTGCATGCAGCCGGTGTTTCATCAATTTATAAGACGTTATCACGTCAAAAAAGGTAGTAAAAACAGATTAAAAAGCTATGATTTTTTTCTTGAAATTGGCTGACAGTTTCTTAGTAGTTGTATTAGGTGCAGAGACGGTAACTGTGTAGGTGGCGATGTATTGTATATGCCTACTTTTCTAAGGGAAAGTTAGTTCAAATTGTGTTTATTTTGAATATTCTCAGGATTTTATAAATAACTAGTGGCCTGGTCCAGCTTCCCCCAATTTGTAGATTGCCACCGTTTTTTCGTCAGCTTACATTGCAAAATTGGTGTCCACGAGAAGCGCTGTTATTTTAACGCGATAATATATAGCCTATGTCCATCCTTGAGGTATATTCTAAATATTGGTGAAAGAATTTTTCAAATAGGAGCAATGGTTTCAGAGATAACCCTCCACATACAGACAAACTCACAAAATTCACTCTTTATAATATTACTTAGTATAGATAAATTGTGTCGTTATTGTCTATACAATTTTTTTTATTGGTTAATTTCGTTGTTTACGATTTTTAAAGAACACGACGGGAGAATATATTTTTCAGTATACGAATATTTATATATACAATTTTTGCAGATGCTACAGGAAGTGAATATGAAAGCGCTCATGAAGGATTTGATAGTAGTACAATTTTGCATTTGTGTGATGATTTGAATAATTTAATATTAAACAAAACAGGTACATTTTCAGAATAATACGATATTTGGCCTAATTTATTTCTAAATAAATTCAGGGTGACCACAGACCTGGAAAACCTGGAATTATCAAGGAATAATTTTATTTATTTAAGTTATAACTTAACGCCAACAATTTTCTACTTTTTAGAACAAGAAAATAAATTACTCGTACCATCAATATTGAACTTACACACCGATGATTTAAACGAATCGTCAAATTCAAAAAACATTTCGGTAGTGATTGATAAGCAAGACAAAGAATTGCTTGATCCACCGAATGCATCATATAGTGCAGAAGATAAGCATTCTGGTGGACAAGAGACTAATAGCTCCTTATTAGCAAAACGAGAAGAACTTGTTGATTCGTTACAAAATGTTTTTAATGCACAAGAAAATGCATATGATTTTAAAACGTCAGACTTCTTTAATTTATCCAAAGAGTCTGAACTGGAAAAAACATTAAGTGAAGAACAATTGATTTCAGAAATTTCGGAAGAAGCACCAGATTTTATCATAAAAAATAAAGTGTATGATGATAATAAATCATTATCAGAGGATCATTTGGATGATAAGATTTGTTCTGAGCATTATGTAAATAACAATATTGGAGAACAAATTATAACGGACATTTTATTCGAAATTATAGACTCCATCAGTAATTGTCAAACTGGAAGTTTATTACAAATTGAAGATTTCGTAATTGAAAATAATAAGTCAATCAGTAAAGACGGTGCACAAGTAACAGAAAATATTCTTAATGAAGAAACATCAGCTAATGCAAGAGAAAAGGTGGAAAGTGTGTCAGATGACGAATTTATCAGTGGAGATGCCATAACAGATGATTTCTTTGCTCAACAAAATTGTGATTTATTTAAAAATCCTCAAGATTTCGAGTTCTTAATGAAGAAAGGGGCTAGTAAACCGAGTAAAAACACACATTATACAAGAGCATCTATTCTGGCAAATTTTGATCCTTTTTTTGTACAGTGTTCGCCAAAAAAACAAACCATAAATATTTCGGGCAGTCCAGTAGACCTAGGTAACACTGTGGATAAGGATTTTTCATCACCCTCAAAGCATGAAGTAAATGAAAGCAGAAAAGAAGGGGACACATTTTCAGCTGACATACTCTCTACTTCTGATTCAAACGATGCAGTTATAGACCAAATAGTTTCTATTTTAGAAAATTTGCCTAATATAAATGTAGAAAGGGCTGTTGATGAAGTAGAAAAAATAAAATTGTTTTTAGTAGAAAAAGTCAAAAAAGATGAGTTTGATACAGCTCAGCAAGATTTGCAGCGTCATATTGCCAGCCAAGAGCAAGAAGAATGCAGAAAAGAAATAAATAGTCTACAATCGCAAATTCAAGAACACGATTGCAACATAGCAAAGTTAACGTAATTATTTGATGGTTTTAATTATTTCTTTTTATTTATCTGCTCTAATATGTATTTTTTTTTTCAATTATTTTTGCGAAGGATTTTGTGTAAGTGATATTTTTGTCTATATTCCCATCTAAAAAATATATATATGCGAAATACCACTCACTGACTGACTCACTAACTCATCATGAGATCTCCAAAACTCTATGCCTGATGGACTTGAAACTTGTCATAGCTACTACTTTCTCGACGTAAAAACTAGGAACAAATTTTATGCAAATCCTATCCAAAACGAATTTTTCATCAAACAATCACATAATATGCTATGGGGTGAGTTACGTGGGTGGGAAAAGAGAGAGAAAGAGGTACTGTTTCATCTCAATCGCGTGCGGAGCCGCGGGTAACCGCTAGTTATAATAATAATATAGGCCCTTCTCACACGAAGCTACTCAAATGAAACTAAACTGATTAATACTAACTAAAATCACTAACTAGTTAGTAGCTAAACTTTGCACACGATGCTACTCAAATCATTGTTTAATCACTAGTTTCATTTGAACTGTCATAATGTTTTCTGAATCTGAATCAAGTTATGAGGATATTATTTTATATTATTATAATCACAAAAGGCAACGACGAATGAAAAAACGCCAATATTGGATTCATCCTTATATAGAAAAAAATTTAAATTGTAGGGCATTTGTTGCTGCCAAACTATCGCACCAACGTCATTCCACGCTTTTTCCGTCTTATCTTTTCGAGAATAATTACTTAACGTGTAATTATATAGGCAAGGATGCCTTTCGACAGCTTCTACCAGTTTTAAATTTTGGATTGGATCAGCCATTTTTGTTGTTTAAGGCCCTTCTCACACGGAGCTACTCAAACCAAACCAATTACTAACTCGAGTTACAAATCAATCTCTAGCACTAGTATTTCAATTGAGGTTCGCACACGGCGCTATCGGTTAGTAATCAGTTTGTGACCAGTTAGTAATCAGTTTCAAGCGACGCGGCGTGCTGGTCGCCACGCTACTATAGTTACTAACCAGTTACCAATAAAACAACAAAAATGGCTGATCCACAAAACACACAGTTTTGTGGGCTGATCCAATCCAAAATTTAAAACTGGTAGAAGCTGTCGAAAGGCATCCTTGCCTATATAATTACACGTTAAGTAATTCTGTGGTCAAGAGGCAAACGGGCTTAAGTCGATTTTTTGGAAATTTACTTTTTTATATTAGTATATGTAATTTTTGATACTCTTTCTACTGTAAAAAGGGCTAAAGTGTAGCTGTTTTCTTGTAAAATTGATGTAGGTATGCCAAAAGGCTTAAGTCAGAAGTGATTCAAATAGCAACTGGAAAAAGGTACTATGTCAAATAAGATTTAAAGTCACATTTAAATTTAATAAAATAAGATCATAAGTGTACATAGGCTGTTTTGTCCGTTAAACTATTTCTTTTTTTAAAGAAATAATTATAGTTACAAAGAAGCCTATGTCGATCTGATATACTGTTGGCTGTTTCTACTTTACAAATTGTACGGTTTTAAGTGTACATAAGTCCGTTTACCATTCTTCTCTTTGGAAGTGACTGTATTTAAAACATATATAAGCCTCTTTTCTGTTTCGATACATTTTAAATTAACGTACTAATGTCGAATTTAGTACCTTTTTCCTGATGCAATATCTGTTATGTTAATCAGTGAGCGAGTAACAGAAAAGGGCTGTTTGTGAATAACTACAGTTTATTTGTGATATATTTGAACTTATTTGTGTATTATTGTGAAACAATGAGTCGGGCCAGGAAAATGCTGGAAATGGTTGATCGTGGGAACTCTGAACCGGAACCTTCAGGTAATAATAAATAATATTAATAATAATTACAATTTACATTAGTTTTAAATAATTTGCACTTAAGAACTTTAATTTAATAACAATCGTTTCGCCCTGCGACCCGAGTTTTTTAAATTAATGTTCTTAATAAACTGTAAATTATTTAAAACTTTGTTTTCATTTTTTAAATCGCGTTTCGAATAATTATATTATTTTTCTAGGTAGCACCAATGAAAAAGTAAATACGCAATTCGTGGATGGGCAGATATTTAAAATATACGCTAACAACGAAACCGGTAGCAGTTTTGTGAATACTGAAATGTTTGATATTACAACCGTAAAAAATATGTATGAAAATATTATTGACATTGAAATTGAAAACGAGCCATTTGATGACAGTGATGCTGATCCTAATTACCAGCCATCGGAATCAGATTTATCTGATGTTCAGGCGGTAGCAGAAGAAATAGAACGACGTCTTGAAGAAAATCACGAGTCGGAAATAGAAACTGATAATATAAAGGAAACTAGAGAAACTAGAAAGAGAAAACGTAATCAAGGTGAAGAATATAAAACGAAGAAAGGTAAAATTATAAAACCAAGAGTTTGTTCGCATTTAGAAGAATGCCGAAAACAGTGCAAGAATAAGGTTAGTTTTGAACAGCAATCTGAAATTTTCCATAAGTATTGGGCCCTAGGCAATTACAATCTTAGAGTCGCATACATGGCTAGTTTAATTACAGTAAATGACAAAAAAACTCAAAGACTGAACAAAAGTTCAACGGTCGTTAGAAATCGCCAATGGACGTACAATTATTTCTTGGAACTAAATGATTTTCAAAAAACTGATGTATGCCAAAAATGTTTTAAAAAAACATTTGGTGAGAGTGATAAATTTATAAAAACTGTTATAAGAAAAAAGATTGAGTCTCCTGGTGGGATTACTTCTCCTGATCAAAGAGGCAAGCATACACCTTCGAACATAATATCTCAAGAAAGACTGGCCCAAATAAAAGAACACATCTGTAGCTTTCCATCTTACGAAAGCCACTACACAAGAAGAGACACATCCAAAAAATATCTTTCCAGCGATTTAACATTATCTACAATGTATCAGTTATACCGTGAAAAATATGAAAATCCTGTTTCTATCAAAAAATATTCTGAAATATTTAAAAGTTTAAATCTTAAATTTAAATCACCGAAGGCTGACACATGTTATAAGTGCGATCTTTTTGCTTCAAAATTAGCTGTAACAGAAGGTGATGAAAAAGAGAAAATAAAACAGGAAACAGAGGAGCACCAGAGGGAAGCAGATATGGCTTTTAAAAGAAAGGATGAGGACAAAGAAAAATCTCGTTCTGATAAATCTTCTGTGGTTTATACTTTCGACCTCCAACAGTGCCTGCCGACACCTTTTCTCCGCACATCAATTTCATTTTACAAACGTCAGCTGTGGACTTTCAATTTGACTGTCCACGACTGTGTTTCCAATCAGCCATATTGCTATATGTGGCATGAAGCTATTGGCGGGAGAGGCGGGAACCAGATTGCTTCATGTCTTTTTAAACATTTAAAAACTTTAACTGAAGACATAAAACATATTACTTTCTATAGTGATACATGCGGAGGACAAAACAAAAACTCTCACGTTGCTGTAATGTTTTTAGTATCCATGTATTCAAACGAAAATATTGACACCATTGACCACAAATTTCTTGTCTCCGGACATTCCCACATGGAGTGCGACGTCGACCATTCCGTGATTGAAAGAAAAAAAAGAAAGACCTCCATAAAAATACATCATCCCAGAGACTGGTACCAGTTCGTGAGGACAGCCGGAACAAAAAAGCAATTTGAGGTCATTGAAATGGATCAAAATAGCTTCTTAGATTTTGCATCTCTTTTAACAACTCATTTTATGTTCCGTAAGGTCGATCAAGAAGGCAACAAGTTTGTATGGCAAAAGGTGAAATGGTTACGTTATACTAAAGCTGATCTTGGTATTATTATGTACAAAAATTCTCTTAGCGACGATGAGCCATTTAAGAAATTAAATTTAAAACGACGAGGGGTAAGCAACAAAAATATAGAAACTCAAATTAAAAAATGCTATTCTGGTTCAATTCCCATATCTACAGAAAAAAAGCGCGACTTGATTTCAGTTCTGCCATTAATTAGTGAAGAATTTCACCAGTTCTATCAAAATTTAATTACGTCAAATATGCCGAACAATCATCCTGATTTGACACAAGAAACCGATGACGAAGATTAATAACTTGCATCATATAAAAATGTTTATTTTTTTCCCTTTTATTTCTATCTTTTTTATGAAGAATTTTTAATTTTTTATTATACAAGTGTGTTGATTATAAAATAAGTTGTTTTTTTTCGCAAATAAAGTTTTGCTAAAATGGCTTATATATACTTGCATTCATTTTAATTATAACAATCAAATTAGTAAATAGACTTATGTTGTGTTAGGTTTGTTTTTTTCAGTAACTTAATATTTGAAGACAGGCTTAAGTCACTTTTTTAAATTTTCTCTGCACAATATTGCACTTAGGTTAACAAAAACCAGTAAAAATGTTGCCTTTTGTGTGGTTCGTCACACGTTATAAATATTATGCAGCAATTTTTAACGACTGATTTTCTGTTAATGTTTAAATCTTAAATTGGCCATATTGAAAAACATATAAAATTGACATAAGTCTCTTTGCCTTTTGACCACAGAATTATTCTCGAAAAGATAAGTCGGAAAAAGCGTGGAATGACGTTGGTGCGATAGATTCTATAGAATGCCAAAAATTTCGCATCATTTTCCTGTAGCTCTTTGGCAGCAACAAATGCCCTACAATTCAAATATTTTTCTATATAAGGATGAATCCAATATTGGCGTTTTTTCATTCGTCGTTGCCTTTTTTGATTATAATGATATAAAATAATATCCTTATCACTTGATTCAGAAGCAGAAAACATTATGACAGCTCAAATGAAACAAGTGATTAAACAATGATTTGAGTAGCATCGTGTGCAAAGTTTGGTTACTAACTAGTTAGTGATTTTAGTTAGTAATCAGTTTAGTTTCATTTGAGTAGCTTCGTGTGAGAAGGGCCTTATTGGTAACTGGTTAGTAACTAGTAGTGTGGCGACCAGCACGCCGCGTCGCTTGAAACTGATCACTAACTGGTCACAAAGTGATTACTAACCAATAGCGCCGTGTGCGAACCTCCATTGAAATACTAGTGCTAGAGACTGATTTGTAACTCGAGTTAGTAATTGGTTTTGTTTGAGTAGCTCCGTGTGAGAAGGGCCTAAGGCATTTTAAAATCTAGGCAAATCTGAATGAGTTAAAGATGGAAGATGATGATACAGACGTTAATGTATTATATGTATGGAATAAATAAAATAATGTATTACTTATGTTTTTTTTTTTTTTTTTTCAGACAAGTAATTAATGAGTATGACCAAATTATGGATGAATTAGTAAAAGATATCAATAGTTTGAGAAATGAATGTGTTGAAACCAACCTACATTTGAGAAGTGCTGAAATGGCTTTGGCAGACGTAGATTTGTAAGCATACTATATTATAATATTTTTTATAAATTTCCAGTATACTAATATATATACAGTATGTAAACACGTAAGGTGCACATAGAGAAATTAACATTGGGAAAAAATGACTGGATCAGAGTGAGCCTTGAAATCTTGTTTTTCAATTTGATAGATAATATTCTTTTGCAAAATGAATGTGTATACTACTGAAAAAAATATTCAAATGATTACAACATAATCGGACTTTTTTTATTAATGGGACATTAAATTCCCAAAAATACTTAAATATGGTGCGAGATCAAATATCTCCGCCTATTCGTGTTGAACCTAAAGACATTGGGTCACTGATTTACCAACGCGCATACGTCATACCAGTCAGACAATTTTTGAATGAAATGTTTCCAAATAGATGGAGTTGTTTTTTTGTTTTAATTTTGTACAAAAAAATTAAAATAATGATTTATAAGAGCTTTTTATTATTAAAAAAGCCAAGTAAAATCAAAATAAAATAGAAATCCTCAAGATTACCACGATAAATCAATAGAAATAACAATTAATGCAGTCATGGCTAACTCTGATCCAAGTATTTTTTCCCAATGCTAATTTCCCTATGTGCACCTAACGCGTTTACATACTGTATATAATATTATTGTAGGAAATTTGAAAAATCGTCAGAAATTGTATGGACAATGAAATCAAAACAAGAGTTGGCGTTGAAAGCAGAAGTGGATACAGCAAAACAGTTTGAAGAAAAAGAAACCGATTACGAAACATTGAAAACTGGAACAATGCAAAAACTACAATCGTAAGTTAGCTTTTCTTATCACAAATGAAAAAATTTCAACCAGTTGAAATAGTAATTTCGACCAGATTTTCTAAAAAAAAAATGTTTCTTTAATTTTAGATTAAATGAAGAGTACATAAACGCAATAAATAGCCATAAAAAACAAGTTATGGTTTTTGACACTATGATAAAGAAGAGCACTGTAAAAAATGCCTCGTTACAGAGACAGCTTGAACAAAAAATTAGTGAACAAAAAGAACTTTCTGAAATGTGTGACAATCTTGTTGACTCCATTCAGAACCACCAATTGCCACCGTAAAAAAATTTAAATATATGTGAAGTGAGTTTATTATTTTTTAAGACGTTTCATTGTTCAATTAAAAAAGTTATGTTAAAATGTGCTAAAACTGGTATTTTTTTCTAGCTTTAAATGCTGCGAATACTTCTGTGTTTATATTTTGTTTTGATCTTATGTAAGCGTATCGATGAAGCATAAAATTGGTCCCCATAACCTTTTTCATAAATTGTTTTACATTAACAAGAATACATGCACAAAAGTTAGGCACCCTGACTGAAGTCTTTAAAAATAGCGCATCTAGTTATCTAATTAAACAATGTCACAAATGTTCAAACTGTCTTCAATTTACTTCTAAACACTGCGGAGCTTTTCTAGATATGTTATGAGTACCTGAAAGTATTTTCCGACAAAAAAAAAAAAAACAATTGCAGTTATTGAAAACTTGTGACATTGTTTAATTAGGTAACTAGATTTTAAATGCCGACTTTAAAAATTAAGTTTGTTATTCTGACATGTTAATTTAATAATTTCAAACGAATATTACTTAACACGGGTGGCAGTAACAAAAAAAAAATGTCCTACAAAACTTGCTTATTTTTTAAAGATCTTTTCAACAATACCACTTTCGACCTATCGTGCCATCATTCCAGAGTTCTGAACATTCCGGAGCAAACTAACAGGGAAGCCGACCTTTCCGGGGGAAAAAAATATCACCATTCGATTCTTTATTAGGGCTTTTATAATACAGATTTTTGACACAATTCTCTACGACTAACCGTTTTCGAAAAAACGACCGATACGGGTGGTCTGACTCACCCTGTATAAAAGTCACAACACTACAACATCTATCAAACTCCCCTACCCATTGTGGAATTTTCCAATAATTTTTATAAAAAGTAGAAACAATGCCGCTCTCAAAAGACTCAAAAGGACATCGAATATTGTCGGACTAGTCAGCCTGCGAGAGCTTTTTTTACTTCCTGTGATGTTTCCATCGTAAAGAAACGGCAATAAACAAGATCAATTTAAAAAAAGGAATCAAAATGCTTCTTTTCAGTAGTTGATTCTGTTTTTAAAATCTTTGATTAACGTCTGAATAGACCTCTTCAAATAAATAAAATTGTCGACCAATTTTTTCAGACTATATAGTGACAAAAAATAATATGAATCAATATAACAAAAGATGACGTTTCGATCGAAAGGTCATCTTTTGTTATATTAATTAATATTTTTATATTATTTTTTGTCAATATCCATTCTGAAAAAAATTGCTTGACAATTTTATTTATTTGAAAACGATTCTGTTTTTGTAAAAACTATTTTGACGTGATAACGTCTTATAAATTGACGAAACACCAGCTGCACGCACGAAAAAGTGTAACGCCGTAACGTTCCGCCTGACCCTGTGCGTGCAAGCTAGAGCGCAGTATAAGCGATAGAGAAGCGCGATCGGCCCAAGTTTGACAGCTACTAAAATTTAGGTTATGTATTATTAAATATGATATTCGAGCGGAATACTTTATCACGTAAAACTATCGTCCGTAAACCGACTTTACAGACAACCAATTTTTAATTCACATTTTGGTATCTGTATTGTATTTCATTCCGAAAAGCGTAAATAAAGCCGAACAATTTCACTAGTGACCAGTTTAATACTCAAGTAAGCGATGGCAAGGTCTGTAATTCTATATCCTATGGAATTAAATCATGTGCGCTGTGTGGTCCATAAAAATTAGACTATATAATACAATATTACAAGAAATGACCCACGACTCAGAGTTTGACATACTATAAATAAGTAATTATAACAGTGAAACCTCTTTAAAACGTCCTTCGTTATAACGAAAAACTCCCTATAACATAGAAATTTTTACAATTTGGTTGGTTTACCTTAAAACCCATAAATAATACCCTCTTTATAGCGCAACAGCCATTCCCTATTATGAAGAAATGTTCATATTTAGGCGTCAGCAAATATTTACAGACGTAAAGAGCACGATTCTGAACTGTCACTAACTATTCAACAAGCACTTGATGCCGCTAAACTTCCTATCGCTAAAATTCCTATTGTTTAATGAAGATGATATCCCAAGATATGCATAGGATATTTAATGTAATACAAAACAAATATTAGCATAGCAAAAAACGTCAGGCAAAGTTACTATATGTGTTTAGAATAAAATTAGGTGAAATTTGGTTATTTTTCTTTCTTTGTTCCATATAACGAAAAAAAAAAACTCGATCCCTTGAGATTCGTTATAAAGAGGTTACACTGTATTTTAAAAAAAGTGCATCGACCATTAAAAAAAATCATTGCTATTATAGTTGATCTTATAATATGACATGTATAAAAAATGCAATATTACCACAGATAAGGGATTGTTAACTCAATACTAAGACAACAGGGATTACTTATATTACTCATACAAAATAAAATTGCGAGGCTATTAAATTCTACAATTTTAAAAATGCCTATAATTTATTTATAATTTTACTTACATTTTTATTATAACAAACTGATACATTTTGTATAAAAAATGTGTCGTTACTGGCAGTGAGAATAATATACATAATTATTTTGAATGTAAAACTTGTATTACCGTTTACCTATTCGTTCCCACCACTTTCTAAAAATATATTAATCAATACAATGACTCCTTTCTCTCTAACTTCTTTTCAAATAATAACTGTGAATTTTGACTACCTTTGTTCGCTCCATTTCACGCATTGCAATTCAAATAAATTATTCCACCCAGATATGTTCATCTGGTTTACATTTGACTTACTTGCACTTTTATATTATGCTGTTATTGAAAATAAAGTTTATTCGCTTTATCATTTTATTTTGATTCTAAGCTCTATTTTGTAATTTGTATTCTAATAATGTTTTTGCAATATTATTACATGAATTAAGAATTTTCTTGAAAAACTTCATTTTTCTGATAATTCAAACACTTGATGGCGGCAAAACAAAATGCCAAAACTTACTTAGCCCATCTATTGACGAAAACAAGTACTATTTTCCAAGTGGCAACTGACAGTTGATATTTCCATATGTTCACGTAAGCATTGGCGATTTATCATAAAACATTGGTTAACAGCTACTTAAAAATGAATGTAAGTTTTGTCTTGTATTTATATTGTGGCAATACAAATAAATACATTTTTTGTTTTATTTTATATAGGAACAAAACATACCGATTGATATACATAGTAATAAACTATTAGATTGGTTAATTAGCCGTAGGCACTGCAGTAAAGACTGGCAGCAAAGTATACTTATTATTAGAGAAAAAATCAACAATGCAATTCAAGATATGCCAGTACATGAAAAAATATTGCAATTACTGTCGGGATCATGTAAGTCTTGTTTTTATTTCAGTCATAAATATTGTTAATCTGGAAACAAGCCTATCTATCGTTTTTCTAGAAGTTACAATTAATGTGGGGTGTAATTTTTGTAAAATACTTTCACGGACCGCGATCCTACAATGGAAACTATTAGATTATTTCTTGTTTGGATTAATTGCAGTTTCGCATAACTAGCTATCGAATCAGATTGAAAATCGATTATAAAATTGTCAGTCGTTCTTTTGGTTCGTAATAGAGGATGGATACAGTGTTTTCGTTTTTTTTTTTTAATGTCAAAATAACCGCTACCACCAACAATCCTTTGAATATCACTTTCATTTTGCAATTATTTTCTTTTGTGTTCGGGTCACCAAGTCGATTGATAGCGATATCGCCAAGCAAATCATATGCTGCCGAATATCATTGTAGCAGTCAAACCGGACTCCATTTGTGCACTGTACATTGTAAACACAGCACTGACACATATAAGTAGTGTTGGGCGATTATGAATGATATAATCGAAATATTTCGATTATGGCCGAATAATCGATCATTCGATTATGGCAACCGAGATATCATTCGCTTGAATCGATTATGAAATATGAAATGAATTTTAAATCCCGACACAGTACTATTGCTATGTCCACTGTCGATATTAATGTTATATATCGATATATCATTCGGTATCTGCATCTACATGCACTGGGATGGGAAGTCTTTGCTAGCACTGGAGAGTGGGGGTGTTTCGATTGTACATACTTTGTAGTTTGTTGGATCATTCGATTATGGCAACCGAAATATCATTCGCTTGAATCGATTATGAAATATGAAATGAATTTTAAATCCCGACACAGTACTATTGCTATGTCCACTGTCGATATTAATGTGATATATCGATATATCATTCGGTTTCTGCATTAAATCAAATTCCTAAAAAATTGTTTTCATGACATTAAGGATTTTTTAAATTTTAATGTTTAACTCATTATGTAAATTGACGATGTATCCATCTAGGGCATAACAAATATATTTCTATTTCTATTCGATCATACCAGGGATTCCATTATTAAATTGTGTTAAGTAATATTAACAAATCGAAATTGCAAAGTTTGAACATAATTCATAATCGATATTTTGAATGATCATTCGCTTATACTGTAAAAGTAAATAAAACGAAATTAATAATTGCCAAGTTTGCGCATCATTCATAATCGATAATTCGAATGATCATTCGAATCATTCATAATCGATAATTCGAATGATCATTCGAATCATTCATAATCGATAATTCGAATGATCATTCGAATCATTCATAATCGATAATTCAAATGATCATTCGATTATAAAAACCGATTATTTCAATTCATTCGATTATTGAAATATATCGATTATGCCCAACACTACATATAAGTATAATATTATAATAAAATACTATCAGATAGACGCTAATGTTGAAAACTTACACCATCGTCTGTCCGAACTTAAGAAATAACGAATATAAATTAAAATTGAAAACAAACAATTCGTTATATTAATTTTCACTGTTTGTAGGTAAGTACATAAATTTCAGATTTTTGTTTACTTTCTTTTAGATATAAATTATTTCCATTGTTTGACAATCATTGATATTTTAAAAGAAACAGAAGCCGATAGTAAAAATATTTTTGGACGTTATGGGTCACAGCGGATGCGAGATTGGCAAGAAATAGTTAAATTATATGAACGCGAAAATGTATATTTGGCCGAAGCAGCTCAGATGCTCGTTCGAAATGTCAATTTTGAAGTACCGAGTATCAAAAAACAAATACAAAAATTGGAGCAATTACAAAAAGTATGTCAGTTACATAAAATAGAAAATCGGAATATGCACACAAATTTTAAAGAAATTTGGTTTTAATTAAATTACTATTTTCTTATACTGTTCTAAATACTATTAGTTCAAGCATCCAGCGTAAAGTCACTATTGTGATATTGTTTTAGTTTGCCTTTTGCAAAATGAATGTGTATACTACCAAAGAAAATATTTAAATGGTTGCGACATAATCGGACTTTTTTTATTAATGGGATATTAAATTCCCAAAAATACTTAAATATGGTGCGAGATCAAATATCTCCGCTTATTCATGTTGAACCTAAAGACATTGGGTCACTGGTTTACCAACGCGCATGCGTCATACCAGTCACACAATTTTTGAATGAACTGTTTCCAAACAGATGGAGTTGTTTTTTTGTTTTATTTTTGTACAAAAAAATTAAAATAATGATTTATAAGAGCTTTTTATTATTAAAAAAGCCAAGTAAAATCAAAATAAAATAGAAATCCTCAAGATTACCACGATAAATCAATAGAAATAACAATTAATGCAGTCATGGCTAACTCTGATCCAAGTATTTTTTCCCAATGCTAATTTCCCTATGTGCACCTTACGTGTTTACATACTGTATACACATGTAACAACTGACATGTCAGTTTGACTGAGAGAAAGAAAAACATATAAATAGCTTTGTTACAAGCTACCTTCACAGTCTTGCGCAGTAGCTTAAAAACCGATACAAACAGTTTCGTTTTAGCTACTCTGCAAAACGGTGACGGTTCTGTTACCATTCTCAGACAGTTTGAAACAGAGCTAGTAATGTCTCAGAGCTTTCGACACTCATGCCTTTTGCGCATGTGCATTCAATGCGACGACGCAATAATAATCAATAATTGGTAATTAATCGCTAATGGATCAATGGTAATCTACCCAGCTCTGATATTTTTTTTTTAAGTGAAAACTTCTTTAGCGGCGTTGTACACTTTTTTTGTAATGGGTAAAAAATGTTAAACTCGCGTCAGGACACGTGACCTGATCGAAAATGCGTAAGACGAAATTCGTAAGACGTGTGTTTTGGCGACATCAGACGGAATTTCTTGGAAGTTATTAGTTCAAACTTTTCTGCGCTTTGGTCGTTTAACATAGACGTTAATATTCAAGTTTTCACTTCTGCCGGCACTCCCGGAGTGCAATTTGTTTTTTTAATAAAAGAATACATTATTTACAGGAATGTGACAAAAAAGAAAAGGATTGTGTTAAAATAGAAAAAAATATACGAAATGAATTTAATGCCCTTTGTAAACAACTAGGAATCAGTGGTAAAAATATAAAAAAAGAATTGGTAGACTTGCTGGACGAACTGCCTACTATATATAAAGAAGTAGCTGAAGTTGTTAAGAATGTTTCTCCAGCTATTGAATTATACAATGAATTTTTAAAGTACACCGTTGGCAGAGAAGATTTTAAAAATTGTCTTACTCTTCTCAAATTTGTTATAGGTATACAAACTTAATTACGGCTAAATAAAATTATCGACCAATTTTTTCAGACTATACCGGGTGTCCCATTTTAAAGGAACACCTTGAATAACTTTTACAGTTTTCATTATATGGAAAAATGTTCCGAATAAAAGTTGTTTGGTTTGGAGGGGGACATCGTATAAAGACAATGACTGTTCCCAAAACAAACAACACTTACCTCTCATAATTTGTTGCGCAACGTCGTTGTTTAGATATAAATATTTAATGGAGTTTCGGGAAACCGATTTTTGACATGCATTTTAAGGGTTGAGGGAGGCATCGGGTAAAAAAATGTTTTAGACAAATGTTGCATATTTTTTCTAGAAAAATCTTAATTTATGATAAAAAATAGGTATTCCTATTAAAAAAGTCAAAGTCACCCTCATCCCTGCGTAGAGGATGAGAGTAGGGGGTGGTATTTGTCTTTATACGATGTCCCCCTCCAAGCCAAACAACTTTTATTCGGAACATTTTTCCATATAATGAAAACTGTAAAAGTTATTCAAGGTGTTCCTTTAAAATGGGACACCCGGTATATTGACAAAAAAAAATAAAATTATAATTCAATAGATGACGTTTTGAATTATAATTTTATTATTTTTGTCAATATATACCTGAAAAAATTGATCGATAATTTCATTTATTTCAAGAGTTCTATTCAGACGTTAACTCAAGATTTTAATTACGGGTAGTTCTCAATTTTATAGATTAAGGCAGGGCTGGATTTACCCTGGGGCACTGTGACAAATGCCGGCCCATTAGCTAAATCCTACATAAAATGAGGTAAAGGTTCGGTATACAATTTTCAAATAAATAAAATGATTCATTTATAATCAAAAATCTGTTTATTACAAATGGGATAATTACACAAGAAAACATTCTTTTTTGTATTAAAAATCATAAATTGACAAACAAAACGAGGAGATATTTTCAGAGGCAAACGCATATGACTGAAAAAAAAAATGTATTTATGAATGTTTCTAAAACAATCACACTTTTCGAATTTGTTTTCCCACGTGTCAAATTTTGCCGCCCCTGGAAATTTACCGCCCTGAGCACTAGCCCCTACTGCCCCTAGTGTAAATCCAGTGCTGGATTAAGGCTCATGCGTGAGTTATTATAAAGTTGGAATATTTAGTATTTATTTATTGTTTATATTTTCGACATGAAAAAGTACTTATAAACCCGGAAACTCGTAAAGCAAAAATTTAAGTGAGAACTGCCTGTTTGTATTGAATAAATTTGATTTACGGATGTGCTACGTGTACATTGTGTAATTTTAGAGCATGGAAATGTGACTACTTACGAATGGACATATGGAGAGCCGCCCCTTTCAATTGAAGAGCCACTTCTAAACATTGGAACTGATGATGATCAAAGTTCGTTACAAAACGATACTGTAAGCATGAAAGCTGTTGCTAGCAATGGAATCTTTATTTGATAGGTGTTGTTTAGAGATAGTTGTTCAATGAATTTTTCACTCGTTAAGTTTTTGACGATATTATTCTTCTTGGTTAAATTTAAAATCCAAACATTAATCATAATGCTTGCCAGGAAAATTCCCGAAACTAACACAGAATTTTGGTATTTTTGTGTACAGATTGATTTTGGTGTTGGATCTGGTGATATTGATTTTGGAAACCTCAGCACCGACAATGAGATAGATTTTGGCGATGTAAATATTACTTTAGAACAAGGCGATATCGATTGGGGAGCTCCTTCTGAAAATGTTGGTATCACTGAAGCTACAATAGATGAGATTTCATTAGAAGAATCTGGTATTATTGTGGAAAGCTCGGGAACTGAAGGTGGTATTGCTAAAGGTAGTGAAGCATATACATTATTAGACAATCCTGAAACAAGAAGTGTATTCATTGACGAACTTACCGAGGTTAGTTTTTTGTTTGACTGTATTTTCATGTGTCCCTGAATAGTTATTAATGATATGTTAACCGTCTTTACTGCTCCCCCTCCCAAAGGATTCCACACTAACCTTATGAGATTTGGTTCTCGGTTAAATTGATCAAAAGTGGTTTTATTTTATAGTTTAAAGATCACTAAGAAAAAGTGTCCATGGACGCATAGCCTAAAGAACAATAGATTTTTAGCTGCAAATATATTTAGCGAGATTTTAGATATAGGGATATTCATTGAATTCGCAATCTTAAAAAATCCTAAGCTCTAGAAATATGTTTTCGAGTGCGCTGAATCCGAATATGACATTATTATTTTATACAAGGTGACATCTTCCAACCAGTGGTGTTGTCGAGCCGGAACGCTCCGGAACGTCGTTCCGGTACTTCCTTTTTGGACAGGAACGCGTTCCGGAACTAAAGATGATTTCTGATAACGAGAATTGGCTGACGTATTGAAAAAAAAATTAAAAAGAATTGCTGATTTTTTTTCTAATTTTTGACGAATTTTTATAAGTATTAATAGGTTCGTTCCAAGCAGCCGTGAACGGTAATAAAACCGTACACAGTCTTGTCACTGCGCAAGACTAATTTGCGCACTAGCTCAAAAATCGATACTGCGCAAGACAGTCTTGCGCACTAACAAGACTGTGTACGGTTTTATTACCGTTTACGGCTGCTTGGAACGAACCTATTATAAACAAGGGTTTGAACCGAACCCGAACCGGAACAAAAACCGGAACGAACCGGCATACATATACACAAAATGGGTTTCGTAATGATTTTCGTTTACTTTCCTTTTTATGCTATATACAAGGCCGATCCTGGCGACGGGCGAAAATTGGGGAAAATCCCCCCTCCCCCCCCGTCGTCAAATTTGGGACATGAGACCTCACAGAGCGGCCGCCTACCCAGGATCGGCCCTGTCTATATAATTATATATACGCGTTCCGGTAAAAAAAAATTAGCACAACACCACTGCTTCCAACAATACCTAGTTTTCGACTATTTTTCTATTTCTAAAAAAAAGCACATGGAACATGTTTGTGCATTCATGGATATCCCTATATCTAAAATCTCGCCAAACATATATGTAGCTAAAAATCTATTGGTTTTAGGCTATGCGCCCATAGACACTTTTTCTTAGTCACCTTTAAACTATAAAATAAAACCATTTTCGATCAATTTAACCCAGAATCAAATTCCATAAGGTTTATACGGGGTCCTTTCTGTTAATGTGACTTGGTGAAATGTAACGCGGAAATGACGCAAAATTACACTGTCGTCTGTTAAAGTGTTTTATCAGCTAGGAGGTTTACGTTTAACCCCGTTTGTATTTTTATAGATGTAAATTACTTCTAACAAAAAAAAAAAATGGTTGTCTGTAAAGTCGGTTTACGGACGATAGTTTTACATGATAGCGTATTCCGCTCGAATATCATATTTAACAATACATAACCTAAATTTTAGTAGCTGTCAAACTGTATTTTTACCGACTCTCTATCGCTTATACTGCGCTCTCGCTTGCACGCACAGGGTCAGGCGGAACGTTACACTTTTTCGTGCGTGCAGCTGGTGTTTCATCAATTTATAAGACGTTATCACGTCAAAAATAAAAACTATTTACCAGTGATATTTATGGAGTTATAATCAAATAAACCTCCGTAAATATGTACAGACTATCAGAGAGAGAATAAAATTAAGTGGAAGTTAAAAGTAGATGTAACAAGTTTGTTATAAAAAACTTTTTTTTAAATTTTGATGTCAGTTATATCTATCATATAACGCCTTTTTACCAAAATTACTCAAGAAATAAATAGTAATTTTGAATCTACAGTTGTAGAAATTGATATTTATTTATCCGATACGCGTCTGATTATACATATAGCTGTAGTATTCATGTATGTTGCACGTGTATTCACAGGTTTCTTGTGAATGCGTAGGTAACTTATTTCGAAAGACCAAACAGTCAATTGTGTTTGGTAACTTACGAATATAGTCAGAGTGCTCGTCAGCAAAAATTTTATTGATACATACTCTCCCCAAACTTTGTATATGGCTTCATTAGGCCTAGTCTGACACTTATTTCCTCTATGACTTTTCTTGATTTTGGGGCGTTTTCCCTCTAAAGTTTCCGAAAGATGTCGTTTTGACGACATGTAAAAATTTATAGATACTGTTTGTTTTTTTAATTAGATAGCTTAAAAACTTCAACCAAAACGCTTAAATAATGTTCTCTGACAAATAACATGAACCATTTAAAATGTCTGACACCTCGAATATGTTCGACATATTCGAGGTGTCAGACATTTTAAATGGTTCATGTTATTGGAAAACGTCCCAAAATCAAGAAAAGTCATAGAGGAAATAGGTGTCAGACTAGGCCTAATGAAGTCATATACAAAGTTTGGGGAGAGTATGTACCAATAAAATTTTTGCTGACGGGCACTCTGACTAATATGGGTACCGTGCACTAACCATTTTTGTTCCGAATCAAGTATGTAACTAAAACATTAATTGTGATTGAAAATTTATGTTATAACATTACTTTAATTTTTAAATTATAGTTGGAGTCATTTTTGAAGATGCGATTGTACGAATTGAGCAGTGAAAGCTCGTATGTAGGTTTGTCACAGCTTCAGACTAACAGTTCAACTGCGCTGCAATTACAGACGACAGAATCTGTTACTGTTTTACTAACGGGCGTTCAAGGAGCAATTGCTTCCATATCAAACAGCAGAGTACAGCATTTGCACAGTATCAAACATTCACCCAGGTTAACAAATTTTCTTCATTTGTTCGTCTGCTATTAACTTAACTCTAAAGTACCTGGATGACCGAGCTTTGCTCGGAAAGTTAAATAAAATACTGATTTCAAATACGTATTTATTTTAAGTCTCACTTGGATAGTAAGATTAACTGTCATAATATTTTGAAAACAATTATTGTTTCATTGTTTGTATACAATTCCAAAACCTACTTACAATATTTAAGTATTTTCATACGTCAAAAAATTGATTTTTATAATGATAAAATTTGTAAGAAAACGATTTTTTCGAGAGATGAGACCTAGCTAAAACGATTTTTTGCCAAATCCATTTTCAGTAAATTTCATCCAAATTGTTAGGGCCGTTTTCGAGAAAATATTTAGGGACATAGGTAGGTACATAGGTAGATACAAGATTAGCTCGTTTAATAATATAGGGATGTATACAGTGTGGTCACTAAGTGTGCAACATATGGGAAAAATTTTAATTAAATGCACAACCAAAATACAAATATTGCCAAAAGTTGGTGCATGTCCTATAATCATTTTAGGTGCTCTTAGAATTGTTGAAACTCAAACAGCATACAGGGTGTTTAATATCGTTGCAACAAACAAAGTTTGTGATTCCATAAAAAATTAAAAATCTAAGTTAATTTTATAAATATGCCTGAATTTGAACAAAGTTATGCGAAATTGATTTGATTTTGAATAATTTATTAGTGTGTTTAAGGTAAGTATAAAAAAAATTTTCAAAAAAATTATAATTTTGGTTTTTCAAAAAAAAAAAATTTTCTTAGAAGGCCATGTTTTGGTATTTGGTCATAACTTTTAATTCTAAACAACTTTTTCTTATAACATTTCGCTGAATTTTTTGAAATAAGGGCACTTTCTTGTACAATTTTTATATTTTTTGACCCACCCTGTATGCTGTTTGAGTTTCAACAATTCTAAGAGCACCTAAAATGATTATCGGACACGCACCAACTTTTGGCAATATTTGTATTTTGGTTGTGCATTTAATTAAAAATGTTCTCATATGTTGCACACTTAAGTGACCACACTGTATATAAGCGAAATACCACTCTCTGACTCATTATGAGATCTTCAAAACTATACACACGATTGACTTGAAATTTGGCATAGCTACTCGTTTCTCGACGTAGGCACCCACTAAGAACGGATTTTATGCAAATCCTGCCTACGGATTTTTCACCTACCATCACATGTATGTGGATGGGTGTGAATGGTTGTGTAGATGGGAACGTCGATATAATATTTCCAGAGAAAGAGAGATAGTATATGTGATGGCAGGTAAAAAATCAGTTTTGGGTAGAATTAGCATAAAATCGGTTTTTAGTGGGTGTTATGTCGAGAAAAGGTAACTATGCCAAATAATGGGAACGCATCCGTATTTTGTCTGTATCGCGTGCGAAGCGACGGATAACAGCTAGTTTTTCATAAAGACGTAAATTTTTTACATTTAAATTGTAATAATAATAATAATAATAACAAGGTGCTGTTAAACTTATGTTTTGAAATTAATGGTCCTTTCGTGTTTAATCAGGTATGTAGACTATCTGGCTAACTTACTGAAGCAAAAAGTAAATGCCGCCGAAAAAATGTCTGCATCACAAAAAGTGGTACAGTCAAGACGAGAAGAAGCAGCACAGCAGATTATTAATCTGCAGCCAATACTAGAACGTCTTATAGAAAAAACAAAAGAATTGCAACTGCAGGTGTGTAACTGTACTTCAAGTTAACATTTAAGATACTATACTTATGAGTAGCAAGTAGCAGTATATCTATACTAATATATAAAGCTGAAGAGTTTGTTTGTTTGTTTGAACGCGCTAATCTCAGGAACTACTGGTTCAAATTGAATAAATTTTTTTTTGCTGGATAGCCCATTTACCGAGGAAGGCTATAATAGGCTATATAATATTATGCTACAACCATTAGGAGCGGAGCTTTAATGAAAAATGTTGCAAAAAGTATCTCAAAAATAAGCTCTATTTATGTGAAATGCACTAACTAGATATACTCATATTAGTGATGTAAGAACACATCAGGTAGATCAATCGGTAGCGCATGCGACTGTCTATATCAGGGTCGTGGGTTCGAGCCCCACGTTGGGTGAATATATTTTTATTTTATTTTTTTTATTTTTTACATTGCTTTCTTCTAAGGCTTACATTTAGATTTATTTTAATAAAATTATTAGTTAAAAGAAGTTTAAATACTGCTCTTTATCGACAAAAACTTTTGAACGGTAACTCCGATCATTATGAAATTTGGACACAACATTCATCTCGGTAAACTAAGATGAATGTGTGTACTCATGTCCCTTCCTTCCCCATTCGTTCTTTTGCTCCCAGGTGAAACCAGGCGGGACCCCTAGTCTATTATATAACTATTCATAAAACTTTATTAGAGACTGCGCTTGTTTTTTTAATCACATAGAAAAACTTAGGTGACTACAGAATTATATATTTATCGATATCTTGGTACATTAAGGACGCTGTACATAAGACTGGTTTTGCCGCTGTGCGGACTGGCGCGCTGACTGCAAAGATGGAAATGACGTCACTGCGGGCTCGCGTGCGTGGTCACAAGATGTATTTTAAAATTAGAACCGGAACTATTTTTCGTGCTTATTTGTTTGCTTGTTTTGAGCAACCAATCATGAAACAATATCTAGTCACATGGGCGACATAGGCAAACGCCCACAAACAAACATGGCGTCAAAGTGTGTGCTCAGTTCTGAGATTATAAACGTCCCTTTTTGTTAAACTATCACTGCGCGCGCACCAAATCCATCTACAAAACCAGTTTCAATAATACACGCATCATGTGAAGCGAACACATAAAAGCCAACGCGAAACCCTGCGCCACAGCACGCACGCTTGAAACCTAGTAAGGAATCTAGCTGCAAAACCAGCCTCATGTGCAGCGGTCTTTGCATGTCGTGTCGTTAATCTTTATGTTAACTTCTGAACTTAAGACCTTAATTTTTGCAAATGGATATTTTTTTGGGTTAGAGAAAATTGAATTTAGGTAGAGGGTTTCTTCCCATTACATAATCACAAAACTGCTTAGAATGAATTGATTGTTTAATTGTAAACTTAAAGAGAAAATTTTAATAAAACTTGCTTTCTTACAGATTGAAGACGATATATCCAAAAAGTACAAAAATCGGCCGGTTAATTTGATGGGAGGAATTAATTCATTATGATTTAATATTCTATCAACATTTTGTAAAATTTTAATAATATAAAATAAATCATATAATAAATATAATTTCAAAAGATAATCTTTTTATTTGTTTATTTAAATTCAACAAAGTTAATGGATGCTTTTTTTAATTTCGTAAAATAAAAATGAATACATTATGTAAATAATAAAAATATTAACTCAGATAAACAATAATAAAATGATTATATAATTTTATTTTCAAGATAATCTTTTAACCATTTAATTTCTCTGTTGGGTCTTTTCATTTTTGTGTTTTTTATTCGGTTATTTTCAATTACAATATTTCTCTTTTTAGCAGAAGAGGACACGTTTCTTATTTTTCTCCACCCACCATAAACTCTTTTAAATTTATTATCAGCTTCCTTCAATTCTGCACTTTTATTATTTTTTAATTTAACGTCATTATTAATATTATTTATTTCAGTAACAGGTCTGTATGTAAATATTTTATAAACTATACATGGTGGGAATTCTTCTCCAGAAAGTCTGAACCGGACAAATGTTCCGCTGGCGGTATCTAAAAGTCGAAATTCTATAGGATTTATATTTTTCAATGCTAATGCAGAGTTTTTATTAAATTCGCTTAATGTTGACTTAATGTTCCGAAACATTTTAATATTATTGCGTTTTCTCCAGAAGCGTTGAATTTTTGCAGCTGCGATTTCTTTAAATTCATTTAATGACCAACTAATATGACCAGTAAAATGCATTTCAAAAACAGGTGCACTTTTTGCAACTGAATCCCTTTTTGTATCTTCTACGTATTGTTTATTTACAATGCATGATTGTTGACTGACATTCAAAATTTGTGTATGATCTGTTTTTAGTATTGAAAATATTGATTCTTCATCTAATAAATCGGTAATCAGTCTCTTTGAACACATTATCTAAAATAAGGAAATGGTCTCAAAACCTGAGATAACAAAAACTTTAAGCTATTACACCTAAGCTGCCTTTGCCCAACTTATTAAATTGGTTGAATGTTCATCATAAATCATTATAGGTATTTACAAGAAAAAAATTCTAGCCAATTGGGCGACGGGACCATTCCAACTTCAAAAATGTTGACATTTGATTACTTATGATAAAGAAAATAAAATCTCTGATATCGTGTGAGGTGACTCGGGTAATGGCTAGTATTCAATATAATATTTGCTATTCGTTGCCATGGTTACCTACATATATGTTCCACGCTATGTAAAAATTAATCAAAGCATGCCGAACTAGTTTATTTCCGATAGATCCATAAAACAAAAGAGCGGCTGATTTTTTTTTATTTTCAAAATATTTCCGAAACTATAGTTTAGAAAAAAAAAATTTTAACAAAAATTTCTTGAAAAATAAATAGAATAATAAGCCGTTATGAAAAGTATACCATTATTATATAAAAAACACCGTTTTAGCATATATCTCTTCTGCGCATGCGCCGATTTTTCCCAAAAACAATAGGGCTCCTAGTATTTGCATACCAAACATCCTCCCTAAATTTGGTTTCAATCCGCTCATCCGTTTGACCTGTATCGTGTTCACAGACTAACAGACGCACAGAGTTTTTCCAAAAATATGTTTTTTGGATTCGGGGGACCCCAAAACGGAAAAATATTGTAAAATTTTTGAAAAGTGATTTTTGATCTAAACTAGTACCATTCTCCACTTGTGGGTTGGAATGGTAAAATTGTCAGTCAACTAATTTTCTTTCTTTCCTCATCCGGGTTTAGACCCACCTGTACATCATTGAGATTATTATTTCATTCAATTTACCACAGATGTCAGCATAAAAGTTTGGCCACGTTAATGTGATTCACATAATTTATTTTCGTAATATTTTCCTATGTATCTACGTTTGCTATTTCCATTTACATGAAGTTTGAAAACACCCTAATTGTCAAAATATGTTGCACCTAGCCTAGGTGTCAATTAAATGTAGAATCAATTTAACAATAGTTTTATTTAAAAATGGAATACTGGTTAATATGGTGTTTTTTATTATGCACTTTCGGTGTTATAAATATATCTAAAGCTGTAGAACTAACCTTCGAATTGCCGGATAATGCTAAAGAGTGTTTTCATCAAGATATAAAGAAAAATACGTCTGCCACTTTAGAGTTTCAAGTAAATATTTGTATTAATATACGTGTCACAAATGAATACTATTTTTTTCATGCTCGTAAAAATTCAGTTCAGTTGTCAATTTTTTGCCAAAATCGTTCCTTCTAGGCTCTCTTTTGTTTCAGGTCGTAACTGGGGGGCAGTACGATGTGGATGTTACACTAGAAGATCCAAGGAGACAAATTTTATATCGCCAAGTTAAAACACAATTTGATTCTCACACTTTTACAGCTCAGGAAACTGGAATATATATTGTATGTTTCAGTAACGAATTTTCAACATTTTCTCATAAGCTTGTCTATATGGATTTTCAAGTTGGTGACGAACAACAGTTACCCGGTATAGGAGAACATGTTACTGTAATGACACAGGTATTAATTTTTCGAACATTACTTTATTTATTGTCCTCGGCCTCGTGAATAGTTTATTTTTATAAATATTAGACATTAATCATCATGAAGAGTTATATTTTTCTCTCTGTTGTCACTGCAGACTGCAGAGTTAGATATAAATATCGTTCTTAGACTGTCGTTTAATGATATCGATAAAAATAAGACATCACATTTTTATTTGTATAGCTGTGTTATGCCTCCACTACACACGTGGCCAGCACCGCCACTCAAATAAGTGCCTATCATCGCCACGGTGATTGCCTAGCCCTCCACACAATCGTGCCGATCCGATTGTGTGTACGGGCGCACGATGCTGGCCACGCATTCCTTTGATGTACCGACAATCAACCGATTACTGCCGATTACAGGCAATTATGTCCACGCACCGACGAATATGCCCTCTACACAATCGTGAGTGCCTGTAAGTGGCGGTGCTGGCCACGTGTGTAGTGGAGGCTTTATACCGCAAGCACAATATTATTTGAATCAATAGTTTCTTATTGATGTTCACATAGGCTCTGAAATAGTATATATCTGCTAAAAAATAAATCAATATTTTCTAGTTGGAGAGTTCTGCACAAGAAATCCACAAAAGTTTATCAAGTATATTAGATTATCAAACCCACCATAGATTACGGGAAGCACAAGGTCGCAAAAGAGCTGAAGATCTGAATGAGAGAGTTCTCTGGTGGTCAATAATGGAAACTATTGCAATTTTAGTGATAAGCATTGGCCAAGTATTTGTTCTAAGGAATTTTTTCTCAGAAAAGAGACCAACACAAATGGCAAACGCTTATTAGACAAATTTTGTTGACATTTTTTTTCCATTTTGTGTTAGAAAATAGACTTTTTTGTTCAAAAATTTATAATAAGTGTTGTAAACACGTCTTACATGCACGTCCTTGTTTATATAATAGTTTGTATTGTATGATAATAAATAATATGGAGTTTTAAAAATAAAACAAATTTGACAGTATGTATTTTTGTTTCATATTTTAGTTACAGTGGTACCTCGACATGTGAGTTTAATTCGTTCCGCAACCTTGCTCGTTTCTTGAATTACTTGTATCTCGAAGCAAATTTCCCCATACAAAACAATTGAACTACCATTAATCCGTTCCAGCCCCCAAAATGTCACCCCAGTTATTTTTGTTACGTGGTTTTGAATAATAAGTACGTATTTATAAATGACAAATATTTATTGTACAAAAACAAAAAAGAGAATGTAAAGAAATAAATTAGATATCCTCACTGGTCTTTGCCTTTTTCGCTACATTTTTCTCGCTTTCACCTGTAGGCCGTTTAGAAAAAAAACTTGTCCAGGGAGGTTTGTTTCTTCCTCCCTCTCAGAATGTTCTGGAAATGAGTTAGGCAAGTGTCAATAAAAAGATCAGATGCACGGTACGCTACCGGCCGACCTGCTAAATCGAACTCGTATCTCGAATTTCGCTCGTAACTCAAAGCAAAAAATCACTCGCTCGCCGACTCGTATCTCAAAAAACTCGTATGTCGAGGTACCACTGTATTTTCATTTACCCTGTATCAGGAGTCTCCACATAATAAACAAAGGATACCTATATTTTGTAGTGTTGGGTAACTCAGATCTCAACCGGTTCAAAGAGCCTACTCCGACAAAAGATCCGTGAGAGCCGACTCACTTTTTTTTGAGCCGACTGATCCGCATAACTCAGTGAAACACTTAACAGACAGAAGCAATGCATGCATCATATGTCTGGCTATGCATTCTATACAGTGTACACACTACGCACAGGCGGTACAGTTATTATAGTGTTTCACTTAAGTCACAACTATTTAAGATATTGTATTGCATATTGTAATATGCTTTCTGTAACATAGCAAGTAGCAACCTGTAAAACCCCGCCTTATAATATGTGCATAATATTCCGTGATATGATTGACTCAACTAACTCAGTGGCTCAGTTGATTTGAATAACATATTCAGAACTCGGCTCTTTTTGAACCGGTTCAGGAAGCCGGCTCACATACGGGATCCAGATGCAAAGATGCAGATCACTAAAAAGACCCGTTTGTCCCATTTCTAAAATTTTATATGTGCATTGTGCTACTGTATCTCATCAGCATCATTTACCTTTTCGTTTATTAACGATTCCTTTTTTGAGGATACCTATAGCATGGGCATTTTGAGCCTAGCACAACTTTATTATATTTTACCAGATCTCAAATCGGAACACATGAACTAAGGGTATGGAGTACATAATATTCTTATTTTTAGTCTGTGTAATAACTGAATAAAAGGTTAAAATTTTAATGTTATCAGAAAATAAAATCGAAAAATATAAGTCATATCACATTTATTATATAAAAATATCTAGTACATTAAAATTTCAAGTAATTTTCATTTTGAAACGTAAATTTTTAAATTAATTTTAAAATATGACCAACAACGCGAATACTCCACAAACTAATGCACACGGATATGCAATTAGAGGTCGCTGTTCAGTATCCCCCGATAGTGTAATAAATAGTCTTGATGCAGATAAACTGGACCAAAGTACTGCTAATAAAGCTAAAATATAACCAAATGTATTGTGTAAGGATACAAATACCCCCAGAGCTGACAGTCCCACTAAAGGTAGTAACGAATAACCCAGAATAGAAGCGACTCCCATTAATGTAAAAACGCCACTAGTTACCGACATTAACGATAACAAACAATACATAATAATACATGACATTACAGACAGACCGTAGATGTATCCAAAGTGTGCTTTGTTACCAGAAAGAAAAAGACATACAGCCAATGCTAAACAGAAAGCAACCGGTCCTGCTAGATCGGTATCTTTTGTTAAGAATTCTGCATCATCAACGAGCCCATGAGAATGGAAAGGATTCAGAACCGCTAATGTTTTCATTAGAATTCTGTCCGGATATATCTCAAGTTCTTCCAGTAACGGTGGCTCGTCAAATTCAGTTGCATCATGTCCCGTCATCATTTCAGATTGTGGGGGTGGAGTAAAAATGTCTGGATAATATTGTTGCGGTGGATCCATGTATGGAGACTTTTGAACGTAACTGTTATCAACATTCTGTTCGTATCTACTTTGATCTCCAACACCAAATGATTGAAAATCTGACGATATAAAAACGAAAATATAAGAAATGTTCAGTATGAATTAATCTAAACTTAAAGCAGCGTTTTATATCTCACCCAATTGTTGTGATTGGAGATTGCTATAATCTGCTTCTCTGTCGAAGTTCATTTGTCTCATGGGATCTTGTGGATATCCATTATTACTCCAGGCATTAAATGAATCATTCTCATTACCATATCCAGACATCTTTTCGATTCAATTAGAGCACAATTTATAATATTTTGACAGCTGTCACTAAAAATAATGTCCTAGGATCTGTCGACGACTCGACATTATTCATGTAGAAATAAATCATAATCAGTTGACACATTTCTCAGCAGTTCAGTCCAATCTGTTTTTGTTTCAGTGAGTAGTGACATCTATGAGTTTGCCATTAGAAGTAAATAAATATTAAGAAAAACCAGAAGAAAAACTATTGAATTTATTCGCAACTTTCTTTTCTTTAAGATCAGTCCATCAAAAAGAAATGTTTTTCTTCTTTTAATAATCCGTGCATAAAGGAATATGCTATTTCAATGAAGTCCGTTTCAATTTTGAGAATACAGCTCAAAACTACAGTTGAATTATTTTTAAATCGGTATAAAAAAGTCGTTAGTGGCTTTGAATCACAAAGCGAAGTTAAAAAAATAATATAAAATACAAATAAATTCAAATCTTTGATTAACGTCTGAATAGAACTCTTCAAGTAAATAAAATTGTCAACCAATTTTTCACAGACCGAACGATATATTGACAAAAAATGATAAAATTACAAATCAATATAACACAAGATGACGTTTCGATCCGGATTTGGATCTTCTTCAGAAATATCTAAAAAATATAAAAAATAATTAATATTAAGTTATTTATTAATTGTACGTACAATCGATTAGTTAATAAATAACTTAATATTAATTATTTTTTATATTTTTTAGATATTTCTGAAGAAGATCCAAATCCGGATCGAAACGTCATCTTGTGTTATATTGATTTGTAATTTTATCATTTTTTGTCAATATATCGTTCGGTCTGAGAAAAATTGGTTGACAATTTTATTTACTTGACAAATAAATTCATTTCAAAATTTGGTTTTTCACTTTACGAAATCTTAGATAAATATATTTGGGAAATTTTCAATTATCACAATAAATTTATTTCCAAACAGTAATTATATTTTTGAGATATTAAAACATGTGCAAAATACAATATAAACAAAAAAAAAGCATTATACAAAATATAACAATAGGTGTATAAAATTTATAATACAATGGAAACGTAATTAAAATATGTAATTAATATAAAAATAAAATAAATTAGTAAAAGCACTGTAAATGCGTAAGTTTAAAATGCGAAGTTAGGTTGAATAATTATATTATTCCCTAGGCGTTTCTGGCTGCAAATCAAACCATGATGTTTGTGGTTGAACTAAATCAGATCTACCCAAATCGATAATGACCTATAAACAAAACATTTATAATGTGTCATAATACATCTACTATAAGTAATATGTTTTTTTCTTTAAAAAATTGAATTTAATAATTACCTGCCCCATCACATTACTTCCAGAAGAAAAAATGCTTTTTTGAGTGACAACTGTTACTTCCAAATGGTGTGTGTTAAGCTCTCCTTGCGACATTGTATATTCAAATGTTTCATCATAAACTGGATTGCAATTGTCTTTTATGACCTACAGAAAAAACAAAAAACAAAGTCAGTTGATTTTCTACTCATAACATTTATCCCTAGGGCCAGACTATGCTCCTCGCACTGCTCCTCGCTCTGCTCATCGCGTTGCCGCGATGTTTGCCCTAAGCGGCCACACACTGCCTACTCGAGCTACTCATCGCGACGCTCCGCACTTGGCTCTCGCCTTTCGACAATGGAAGTTAATACTGTGGCAGTGTGCACACTATGTCTTTATACAGAAAAATGTATTTTAACTGTGCCGTCTATATACGTCTATTTTACTTTATGTTTTATAAAACGACGTATTCATAATTATGACACGTTTCAGGCTATCCATGGACATGACACAAGGAATAATTCTAATATTATTTTGCCGAAGTCTACACTGATGTTGTTTAATAAGAGTGCTGAATATAACACCTTGAAAATGTTCAATAAATTGCCAGACAGTATCAAAAATTTAAAAATTTCTAAATTTAAAAGAGTATTGAAGACTGCTCTTTTTAAACAATGTCTGTATAAGGTAGACGATTTTATGAGTTGTAAACAGGATTTACTATCTTTCTTTTGACAAATCCTATACATAATTGTATGTCTTTGGAAAATAAATTCTAAATTCTAATAGCATTGCAAATTTTATAAATGTTGTAAAACGAAACGATATTATAATTAAACGTCGTAGTCGTCGTCCTCGCCAACGGAGATGGTGGATGACATCCATTGATAGTTTGAGCGCTTGATGCGTACTGCGTGGCGCGGGAGTATGTGGCCCGCTTATTCGTGCTTTATTGCCGGTCCTTTGACTCGCGCACAAAAAACCGACAATTGAGGGAGCACTGGGCATGACGAGCAGCATGATGTGCGGCATGGCGAGTAATGCGGCCACACTACGTTCCTGCCTCCTTTCCTCGCCATTTCTCATGCCACTCGTCGAGTGTGTGGCAGTAGCATATACCAATACATTTTAAATATTTCTCCAAAACTGCAACAATAACACATACCGGGGTTTTGCGTTTTGATTCTTTTGATCGGCTCGGCAACAGGTACAGTTTCACATATGGATCGGGTATATTTTTAGGGTCATGGAGCGGCAAGTTCCTGTAACAACAATCCTTATACATTATTTCAGCAATCATACAAGCTGTCCATCTTATTTTCACAGTTATTGATAGACAACTTCTAGGCTCAACTTTTGGTGACTGTCACATACAGACGCAAATTTTATCTGTAATATAATAAATTAGTTTAATGGCGATTTCACAATACTTACGCTATTCTATGAATCACAATAATAAGTTTTTGTCGCTGTACGCTGTAACGCAATGTCATTTGTATGCGCCCCAATCCAGTCTCACCAGCAGATCTAAAAATTTTGTAGTTTTATCTTCAAAGTCACACTAAATTTGTATTATAATCACAATATTTAGAGAATATTATGACATTTTCTACTACTTACGATGTTACACTGGACGTACGATGATGCAGTGTAGATTCTCGAGAAGGGCTTTCGGACGGTGTAGTATGAGAACCTGTTATGATTTGACTTTCTATCAATTCCTCGACAGAATTAGCATTTGCAGGAGTTGTTGCATCTTTTTCACCTTCTTCGGTGGTGATATCCAAACCGGGTATTGAACGATCGGAAGTGCGGATTGAATCCTGCTTACGTATCGAATCCAGTTTACGAGCTGGACTTGGCGGTGGAATTGTGACAACTGTTCAATTGATTCAATATTTATTACTATTAGCAAAATATACAGCGGATATATTTTTTATAACTATTCAGTAAAAATATAGAATTTAATAAAATACCATACAGATGACTGCAAATCTCGAGCGTCTGCGCCAAATTAACAGTTATTTAAATATTTTCTGGAATAGCTGTAGTCAAAAGCCATTAGAAACTATTAAAGGTACGCGCACATTATTTTTTTATTCTTATTAAATTGGATATAATAAGTTCGTTCCAAGCAGCCGTGAACGGTAACAAAACCGTACACAGTCTTGTTACTGGGCAAGACTGTCTTGCGCAGAATCGATTTTTGAGCCAGTGCGCAAATTAGTCTTGCGCAGTGACAAGACTGTGTACGGTTTTATTACTGTTCGCGGCTGCTTGGAACGAACCTAATATTAACAAGAATACGCGTACAATCCACTTGAAGTGTTTGTTCGTTATTGCAGCTTATTATCATGACAGCTCTCACTTTTCCGCTGCGTTTGCTTAATGAATAAGTCGCACAATACAGTTATGAATATAACGTCACTGCTTTTTAACGACTACTGACTTGGCTGATTTGTTACGCGAAACTGTATCAAGCAGTGTATGATGTATTATGTTGCGAAATTGAGTCAGATTTACACCCGGACGAAGTTAGAGCGGACAATTATTATATTTCTAAACCTTCCTCAAGAAATAAGCTATCAAACGGTAAAAACCGTATTCAAATCCATTCAGTAGTTCTCGAATTTTAGCAGACACAGACAGATAGATGCAACGGGGAACTTTGCCTTATATAATACTAGCGACCCGACCCAGTTTCACACGGGTGCGATAGATATATTTTGTTTTATCGGAAAATTCTGCATAAGAAACGAGTACAGCGCTGAAATGTCTGAACTAATAGCTTTGAGCTGATGTCGCTTGGTGGTAGTGCCTGCTAGCTTATGTCGTTAGTTGTCGCCTGGTGCGCTGCAGAGACGTGCTTTTTGTACGCAGTCAGTTGCAGAAGCTTGCGTCCGCCTATGTGATGTTACATGATACCAATATGCTTTTTTTTTTTGACAAAACACCCTCATTTTGTATAAAATATTTACAAATTATATACAAAAACCTTCCTCGTTTATCGCTCTTTCTATTAGTGAATACCGTATGAAAATCCGTTTGGTAGTTTTTGAGTTTATCGCGTTCAGACAGACAGACAGACGCGGTTGGGGGACTTTGTTTTATAAGATATTAATATGATGTAGTGATAAAATTGCTATAGTTTGTGTTGGTTTTTTGTCAGCTTCAATAATGCTAATAATAACATTGATTTAGTATAAGTAATGTCGACTAGAAATCATTTCATCTTTCAAAATTGTGTTAAAATGACGAGAATCTTTTCAGTGCTTACCTGAACCTGTAGATACAGATGAATCAGTTCGCTGAAGTTCAGGTTTTTCTGCTATGAAATCTATATTTTCTCCATCTAATTCTTCTGGTGGCTCGTATTTTAAAATCTAAAATAATAAGATGTTAAAACCTATATGATTTATGACATTACACATTTTAAAAATATTTAATAACCAAATCTACATACCCTTAAACTCATGGACAGTACTAATTTACTTTCAGGTCCAGATTGGTAGAGAGCGAATGGTTCTTTGTAAACTTCCAAATTAGTTTTACTAGCAAGATTACTAATGCCATAATTAAATTGTCCCATGTTATACCCAGTTTTCTGATCTAGTATCTACAAATATTTGTTTCGTTAATTTATTATTTTCTTCGTAATAAGAATTTACAATTACCTTGACGAAGAGAGAATCATTTTCAGGATTACACACTAAAAATGTAAAACCTTGTTCCCACACTGGACTATCGTTTCGCATTTGAACATCAGTTTGGTGAGAAGTTTTGCCAACTGTGGCTACTAAATAAGAATCAGGTTTACTCTGTGTTCGCGCTTGTGGTAAATGTTTGGCCGAATCAAAGAACACTGTTAAAATTGCAGTACTCATCGATGTTACACGTAGTGTTTGTGTCTCCGCTAATGCCTAACAAAATTAAACACAATATTATTATTGTACTTCTTGGTTTTATAAAGCAATATCAGGAAATCTAACATTGAATTGTGATCATAGTATAATCCGAAATTTTATCTTTATTCAATTTTTGACGAGAAATGTAAACAAGTAAATAATTTTATTTGGTCTCTAAATTGATAATAAAATAAGTACCTATAGGTATATAAATTTACTGTATAGACAATAATTAAAATATAAATGTAAGGATTACCAGTTTAAGGTCTGCATAATTTGTGCTCAGTTTGTACCATGTTAAACGTAAATGCACCATGCCGTGTTTCACTTGTTCCAAAGTGATCCACTAAAAGAAAAAACAAACCAAATTTAATTCTTAGTTTTTATCACTCAACATTACTTTGCACAATAATTATACTTACAGTATCAACTTGTCCTTTTTTGGCGACATTATTAACTTCTACGGTAGCTCTGAAAATAAAATAAAAACAAACATAAAAATATAGAGCACGGGCTACTCAATTTGGTCTATATTGTATTGCTTTTTTATATTTTATGCAACACGGATGCATATTAATGTTAAAAAAAATCGCCCGTTGATATTAAAAATACATCAGACATACATCGTGTTCATTCAATTTTAAAAAATAGCCATAAAACCACTAAAATGTCAAAATGTATAAAATACCGACAAAAAACGAATTATTTTCTAAAATTAATTTATTTTATGAGTCAAATTTTAGAAGAACTCTCGACTCATGCTTGACTATTTTTTTTTACAAAAACAACGAAAATCAGACACCCTGTACAATAAATAATAAAGTAAATTCATATTTAATCAATACTGTTATCATCCCTCTTATTTGATTATAATAAAAAAAAAACGAGAACATAAACATAAAACGTATTGTACAGGCTGAAAGTGCCATTTTACCGTTATTTATACTCTATATAAATAAAGTAAATGTCTATAGGTACAGGCAAATATATATTTAAATAAAATATTAACACGGGTTTCAAAAACAATATCCGTGTTTTAAATAAATTTCGTAATAGATACTTTCCAAAAAAACTTTCGAACTTTTTAGTTACGAAAACTGATATATTTTCACCTGTAGGTACCTATAGTATCTAATCAAACAAAGAACATGCAAGAAGCGCATAACAAAAGCATAATTCAGTACACTCTATAGTTGCCTGTTTGTTTACGTATTAAAACATCTAGCACTTATTACAGTATTCCATTTTTTTTTTAATATTTATGTTTAGCAACCGCGGCTACGTGAATGTGTAGGAAAGGTCTTTATCAAGGCCGGATTTAGGGATACGCATCGATAAACAGGTGCTTAGAAACCCATGTCGGTAGGAACAACTGAAATTCTTAAAGCACAAACATTTGTAGGTTTGAAGCGCTTAGGGTCTTCAGAAGTATGGAGGGTAGCTCCATACTCAGAAGTCAAAGTCCGGCCCTGGTTTTTATAATAGTAATGTTCTAAGAATTTTCCTATAACATACAGGCAAGTCTACTGTACCGAAATTGGTTTATTTATTAATGCAGCGCTGCTGTGCACCGGTCTATATTTTTTAATAATACTATTAGATAATATTTCTAAAATAAAAAAGCAAGCTAACATAATACACAAAAGGGTTTTAACTAGAGTTCGACTGATTAATCGGTTCCAGCTATCTTTGACAAAAAAATGGGCTTGAACTTTTAGTAAAATAATCGGCTTCGCCCAAAAACAAAAGGTTTTGACGAAGCAGAAAGCTTATTTAATGTCAATTAGCTATCTCTGGCCAATATAAGGCGCGTCACCGAGCGGTTTCGATCCTGAGCAGTGTGAACGAGATGTAAGAAGGGTTGAATTATTATCAGACATGTTAATTTTAATTTGGAAGGGCGGCCCCCCATTGTTAAAGATATAGACACTTTATCTTGAACAAAAAGTTTACCCTAATTTTTTATTTTATATGCTCGTAGTTTCTTTGATTTTAGGCGAAATTCGGCTTCAGCTGAAAAAATAAGCTCTGGTCGGACTCTAGTTTTAACCAAATAAAAATATTTTTATGCTCATATTTACAGGTTAATTAAACAGCAACTGAATATAGTAAACTTAGAGATGGCAACGATTAATCGAACAGCTGAAATATGATACTTCTTGTTTCGATTAATCGATAAAGTAATCGATTATTTACCTACTAATCAACGTGTTTTATAGTACGAGAAACTGGAACCTAAATAAAGCAATGAAAGTAACTTCATAAATGTGTAATATATTGTATTTGCCTGGTTTTATTTTTGTATCGGTATGAAAATTATCTATGATTTTTGATTGATAAAATTATAAATTGTGATCCAAAACATAATATGGAAGAGTGTGCCATGACAGACAAGAATACACATAACAGTAGCGGAATTTTTCTCATGAGCACTCTAATTGAATACGTTATATACCTGTTATGTGAACAAAAACAATAACATTCGATTAATCAAACGGTAATAATCGATTATTTTTACACAATTTAATTTGGGTATCGATTTTATTACAGTTCGATAAATCAAATGATCGGTTAATCGATTATTAAATTTTTACTGCCATCTCTATGTAAATTTTACAGTCCCGATCAATTAACACAAACGAAAACTTAAAATATTAGGATTTCTAAGTATTTTACACAAGCATTTTCTAAAAAGCACAACATAAATATATATAAAACATTCCAATAGTTTACCTCTAAAGAAAAAAGAAAACAACACTTAGGAATTGTCTTTAAGTTAAATCGAATTAGAATCATTTTTAGTAAGTAGGTACACAGTCGATTTAAAAACACAATAAGAAGAAGCTGTAAAAAATAACTGTTCAACTAAAAGAATAGTGCGAGTGTAACATAAAATATTTAATATGTAACTTTTTAAGTTAGAGAAATCATAAAAATCAATAACCTTTTAATAAGTTTTTGTTTTTAACCTTCAAATGACCGCGTACACATTAAAATTGGCAATAATAATAAATACTGTCAAGCAAGATTTGTGTGTGAAGTTATGTAACTTTTTTTTGGTTTGAAAAAGGACTGAGTATCTAATCAGATTGACTATCTATGAATTACTTAATCGATATCGATATGTCGGGTATTTGAGACTATAAAAAGTAAATTATTCAATTATGTGAATATGATAGTATCAAATAAGAAATCAGAAATTAGTGGTTTGTATTCACAAAAACACGAGACTGATTTATTATTTCAATTTTTTGACATGTCAAAAACACTGTCCGTAATGATGATTTGAAGCATGACGTCATACTTGTAGTATACCTATGACCAGAGCTGGGCGGTACTGAGTACAAGTACTTGGAAAAAGTACATATTTTTGTACTTTGTACTTTGTATTCCGAGTACTTTTAAAAATTGTACTTGGTACTTGTACTTGTAACGATCTGTTGAATGTACTTTGTACTTTCAGCTTGTTTCTAAGTACAAGTACATTAAAATACACTTTTATGAAGAAGAAATTAGGCGTTTTTTTTTAGTTTGCGATTTTTCCGTAAAGAATCGCTACTTTCTTGTGAACATTTCTGGGTGCCCTGTTTGTTCCAAGCAGCCAGCAAACGGTAACGAAACCGTCAACCGCATGCGCAGTAGCTAAAAAGATACCGGAACACGTTTTAGCTATCTGCGCATGATGGTAAAGGTTTCGTTATCGTGTGCTGGCTGCTTGGAACAAACCTATTAATGCAGGGTTTCTTGAAACATTGCTTTTTGTCTTTATTTAGTTGTTTATTTTTCTATTTTCAGTATTTTTAATTTTCTGTTTTTGTATTAATTCACATAATATAAATAAAATATAATTCATAAAAACATTTTGTGCGTACGTCACTCTCTGTGTATTTTAATTTCATAAATAATCGAGCTTGTATAGGGTTTGTTTGTAGTTTGTACCACAAAGGTGTACTGAGGCTGGGTGTACCACATTGTGTCCAATGTACTTGTAAAAAGTACTCGTAAAACCCAAGTACTTGTACTCAGTACATGTACTCAGTACATGTACTCAGTACTTAGTCAAGTACTTTGTACTTATTGGACAAAAATGGAAAGTACTTTGTACTTGGTGCTCCAAGTACATTTTCATTGTACTTGGCCCAGCTCTGCCTATGACCTATAAACACACGGCACAAACACGTGAGTAGCGTCGTGTAAATGATATCGGGTCTTATTTGCACTTGCTAGTATTCTACAAGAATGACATTACAGTACGTAAACACGGAGGCTCGTGTATTCGCGTCAACTTATATATAAAATTTTGAGTGCCTTTTTATCCTAAAAAACGCTTACATTTATGTGAAATAAAAATTATTGTGGACTAATACTACGGTATGAATATTTTAAGTCGATTTAAAAATATAAGTTATATGCTGATCAGCTTTACACTTCGTTTGTTACCCATTAGGTCTCGCCAAATTTTTCCGATTAGCACGTGACTATTATTGAAAAAATTGTCCATCAGAAGGTTAAAACAAAATTTTATTATCAAAATATGGGTTTAAGATAATTAATTAATTATAAATGAATAGTAGGAGAAAAATAATTTGTTAGAATGAATACCTTCCAAGAAAATCATCTGAGCCAGTCCTGTCATGGTCAAATAGAACCAAGCGTAACTGCGAGTTAAACATCTCTTCCACGACAAACTGTATGAAAGCAGCACGCCAAACACACACAAAATAATATGACGTACAGTATAGCGGGACATGCTGTCAAGTGTTGTTATGTCGGTTAGTATTGAACGATAAAAATAAAACAAGAAAAAAATGGAAATACGATTGGATTGTTATACGATGGCAAAATGTTTGTACCTATTATGAAATGTTGGCAGGTATTCGGTGAATCATTACAAATATTATACAGTGATGGATAATAAATATGGGTCAATAATAATAATTTTCGTCAAGATACAAAATAAAAACATATCAAGACACTGTTTTGTGTTTGATAAAACAAAACACAACGTTTCAATTCATCACATAAATTACAACGACTGTTTTACATGGAACACTGATTTCGCCAGACAGTTTAAGATTGTGGTCTGACGAAGTCAAAGTGTTATGTTAAACAAGTGTTACAAAAGAAAGTACTTATAGGTCTAAATAAATTAAAAAGGTGTTTAATATAAAATCTATAACAAAAATAATGGCCGAATATACTTATATTCGGCCATTATTTGGTGTAAATTATTGTTATAGATTTCAAATTAAACACCGTTTAACTTATTTACACCTAAGTACTTTATTTTATAAAATTAAAAGACTACAATACGCTCTGAGTTGACTTGAAATTTGAAAGTAAAAAAATTAAAATGTCTCAATGGGCTCCAAAAATCCATTATCCGTCACTGGAAACGGCGTAAATAAGCTCATTCTGTAAATTTGTTCCCTCAATATTTTGCAAACAACATAATATAGATAGGTAAATAAACAAATAATAAGCATTTTTTGTGCAAGTAGACATTTTAATTAAAAAAAATTATTATTTTCTTAATGATTCATCATAAATAATATTGAAAAACGAAAATATTTTTCTATTAAAAAATTATTACGTGATTACAAAACGCGCCAGGAATGTTTGTGACGTCGTAATGTTCGAATATACTATGAAAAATACTAATTATTAATTGAAGAGTAATTAAACGTTAATCAAATGGAGTTTTCGAGATCAAGAACTGCCCCGAAGCATTTCTCAATGCCGAAAACGCCAAAAGACTTAAAAATAATAAATGTTTACCTTGATAACCATGGATACAAAGATCACATAAAACATTACGTCACACCTGTTTGAATTCTTTCGGCGCGAAACTTTTGAATCTTCCAGTTATGTAAACAAAAAAAAATCATTCAAAAACCGTATTATTCTAGAATGAATTAAAAGTATTACTGGCCAAAGACAAGAGTCAGGCCAACACAAATTTAAAAAAAAAAAGAATTAAAAGTATACGTTTGTTATTAAACATAGAATGGATCAAATTTATTAACAGAATAAACCTTATTATCCTGTATTTTAAGCCGAGAAAATCATAAGAAAAGACATAAAGCGTATTGTATTTAAAATAGTCGTAATTAAAAATTTATAGACGTAACATTGCGAGTTGTAGTAAATTGGCACTAAATATGCAGAACACAATCCAACTATTGGTTAAACGTTGTTTTGTACCTGCCAAGAAAATCATCATTTTGAACTCCTGGAAAACCAGGATCCCAATCCCACAAATTGAGCTCCACATGTTGAGTTTCGCGTGAACTAATGTCTGCCTATAGGTACAGACGGAGAGACATTTTATAACAAGTAAACAAAAACACATTTATCGAATAAATTCATTAATTAATTCCAAATTTAAAATGGATATTTTTATTTTGTGATATTAATTGTGCAGTGTAGTTTGTGAATAAATTATGTACCTACTCTAATTTTAGCATGCAATCAAAAGCTAAGCTAAGATTTTATTTATTAAAAGCGATACAAAATAATATTACCTCTTTTTACAGTTAATACTGCACATTTCGGAAGATTATAATTATGTATGCTTTTTTCTTACTTTTCTGTAAAACTAAATATATTACACAAACATACCTAGAAAATTAAGTACTGAATTGGCTAAACTAACTTACTGGTGCATACAGGTGTATACAAAAACACAAGTGCCGTAAAGGAAGATCTAAAACTGTTCATATGTGATTTTTCAGAATATTATAATTTTCATAAAAGTTTTAACAATCTACCAACAATTGCTACTGCTACTGCTATCTACGAATTAACACTCAAACCTGTCAATACACAATGTAAAGCAATTACCGTTACTCATTTTGCATTGTAACTATTTGGTATATGTGAGTTATTGGACTGCTTATTGTAAAATGAACCATTGGCTTGTCATTAGTACTATGAATCAGTGGTCCATTTCTACATAAAAAATTACACTACGCTGGCATAAAAAACAAGCTTAATAACGCTTTTCAATACTTATCTAAATGCGTTGGTGTAACCGTTAGTGTTTAAACTGTCAAACCAATCTCAATTTACAGACAAAATCCACGCCCCTTTAATATATTAATTTACACTGAATAATTATGGCATTCGGCAACTCCATCTGACTGCATTCCGCTCACAAAATACGTCGCAACGAATTTACAGAAAATACGATATACATGCGAGCAATGACATAGAGAATGGAGGGTACTCTTTCTATCTTTACGTGTACTGAAATTACTTACTATTTTCATCATGATAATTTACCGACAAAACATTTAAGGTATTATAAATCTGAAGATGACTGGAATTTCTGACGAAACGTTAATTAATGGAATGCAAAAGTACACGTCAGTTTTGCGTTTTATTCTTGTCTTTACTATTATTCAATTCACTATATAAATAAAATGGCTGTTTAAGTGAATTCTATTGGTCCAAGTCTGAATCTCCGTCAACGCTACTGGTCTGAGTCTATTTAGAAAAAGATGTGAAGAGGCAATCACCATAACCGATCTCTTCATACTGAGCAACACGTTTTCTAGTCTGATTCTATGTCAATGCATGTAAGTACGTAACATTAATAGTAATTAATACACACATACACATTATAAAATTAAAAAAAAATACACACACACACACCTTTACACCACAATTAAAGCCCACATCTAAATAATAGAAAACCGAATTATAACGGTTATAACATATATTTAACTCACCTGCCAAGTTTTTCATCATCCAAAGGTCCGTCATCTTTATCCCATACGTGGATGAACATCGACTGAGCGCTTGCATCAGAAATTGGACTCTACAAAGCCAAATATGCATGCTTCACACTAAACATTCCGATGAGATATCATTCAAAATAGTCTTGGGGGGAAATAAAGAAGAAGTAACCCATTTCTAATCTATAAATAATTATAGTTTTAAATGAAACAATTTAATTTTCTTTTAACCCTTACTTATACGCGAACGGCGAACCTATCAATCGAGTGGGATCATGAGAGACAGAAAGAGAGGGAGGAGGGAGAGACGATAGATTATAGACGCTCTATCATTAGCGCCCGAATGTGTGGGCGTCTATTCACTCAAAAATATCACATTACACACAGTCGTAAAAGGAAATGTAAGTTAACTTATGTTAGCAAATACAAACATAATTTATGATTTATAATTTCATATTCGGGTTAAAATTTATACACAATGCACACTAAAGAAAACATTTTACCATATAATGATAAAAATAACATATTACAGAGTAACTACTGTTTGCTACAATTGTTAAGAAACACCCATTGTTACAACGCTATCAACATAGAAAAATTAGTTTAATTTACAAACAATGTCACCAACGGGATACAAACCCCGATAGTGACACAACTATCAAACTATCATTCCAATTGGAATGATAGTTTGATAATTGTGTCACTGTGGTGTAATGTAACTCAGTCCGCCGCGATAGTGGAAAGATTCGGGGTTCGTATCCCGACGGTGACATTGTTTGTAAATTAAACTAATCTTTATATGTTGATAGCGTTGTAACAATGGGTGTTTCTTAACAATTGTAGCAAACAGTAGTTACTCTGTAATATATTATAATAATTACTACATTATGTATTATTCTCGTCTAAAGATAAAAATAACGTTGCATTCAGTACATGACAATTTATGTGTAAGATCAAAGGTTATTTATATAGGAACTGTAAGCTTTCAGTGTCTTCATGTAACTTAGGTTATAACGACCCCACTCGAATATTCAAAGGTTAAGCAGCTAGTACAGCATTGTGGTAGTTAGATTTTAACAAATTGCCCTTGAAATCGTTAGGTCATAAATTTTTAGTCAACAGCTGAAGGATATAAATACATAAAACGAGTGCACATCAATCAAGTGTATCATTGCATATGCACTAAGCATGCGCACTGTGCTTAATATTCACTTTAAATTCGTCTATAAAAATCACTTTTAAGTAATTACTAATCGCAACCGTAGGTGTATATCTGTTCGAAAATCAAAAATAAGCCAAGTTTTATTTAAAAACAAAACCAAAATGCAACTTTCATTTGTAAACAATAAATGCAGGGTGCAATATCGTTTTTCAAACAGAAAAATACGTACGGCATCGCCAATCTATTTTTTTTTTTTTTTTGTAAAAAATAAAAAAGACAGTTACAAGTTATATTAAGCCGCATTTTCAGAATAACGAAACAATGACTAGTGAATGCAAAAGTTATAGATTGAAATTTCAATGTTTTTTTTTTTTTTTTGGTTATAAAAGCGCAGTCATATTAGTTTAGTGTTCAAATAGATTACAAAATATTGCAGCCGCTTTAATTAAACAGCTGTATGTTATAAGAACTAAGTCATGACAAAAGAAAACTATATAATATACTGATCTAAATACTACTAAACTAATGAATGAATAAAATACAATGAAAATTGTTGACTTGGACGCCTGAATATGTTGAACACTCATCTGTGTATGTCTAAAATCTAAATCATAAAAAAGAGATGTCGCAGCATATTCGACTGAAGTGAAACTTATGCATACATATAAAAATAGTCGTTTTAATCAAGAAGGCCATGATTTTTAAATATGAAAATAGAAAATTAGTCTCGATTTTTAGGGTTCCGTACCTCAAAAGGAAAAAAGGAAATAGGATCACTTCATTGTCCGTCTGTCTGTCAAGGCTCTTGGGACTCAAAACCCATAGGGGACTTTCCGTTGAAACTAATTACTAATTAAAATCTTTGATTAACGTCTGATTAGAACTCTTCAATAAATTAAATTATCGACCAATTTTTCAGACAATATATTAACAAAAAAATATATAATTAATACATTAACGTTTCAATCCGGATTTGGACCTTCTTCAGAACTGATCTAAAAAATATAAAAAATAATTAATATTTAAATTCTAATTAGCTTTTCATAAAATCTTTCAAAATTATTAATGATTATCAAAATAATGAAAAAATAATAATATATAATTATTTTGATAATCATTAATAATTTTGAAAGATTTTATAAAAAGCTAATTAGAATTTAAATATTAATTATTTTTTATATAATTTAGATCAGTTTTGAAGAAGGTCCAAATCCGGATTGAAACGTTAATGTATTAATTATATATTTTTTGTTAATATATTGTCTGAAAAATTGGTCCATAATTTTATTTATTGAAAAATTACTAATTAATTTTTATATTTTTTAGCTCAATTCTGAAGAAGACCCAAAATGCGGACTGAGCAGAGGTAGAAAATTTTTTTAATAAATTTTCTAGGTTCTTTGGTCCCTAAATAATTAGTATACAGTATGTAAACGCGTAAGGTGCAAATAGCGAAATTAGCATTGGGAAAAAATACTTGGATCAGAGTTAGCCATGACTGCATTAATTGTTATTTCTATTGAATTATCGTGGTAATCTTGAGGATTTCTATTTTATTTTGATTTATTTTCATTTTACTTGGCTTTTTTAATAATAAAAAGCTCTTAGAAATCATTATTTTAATTTTTTTGTACAAAAATAAAACAAAAAAACAACTCCATCTGTTTGGAAACATTTCATTCATGTCTGACTGGTATGACGCGTCGGTAAATCAGTTACCCAATTTCTTTAGGTTCAACACGAATAGGCGGAGATATTTGATCTCGCACCATATTTAAGTATTTTCGGGAATTTAATGTTCCATTAATAAATAAGTCCGATTATGTTATAATCATTTGAATATTTTCTTCGGTAGTATACACATTCATTTTGCAAAAGAATATTATCTGTCAAATTGAAAAACAAGATTTCAAGGCTCACTCTGATCCAGTCATTTTTTCCCAATGTTAATTTCCCTATGTGCACCTTACGTGTTTACATACTGTATACAATTCATACAACAAAAAACAAAAGAAGTTTCGCAAGTTGTAAAGGGATAAGCGTTCAGCATACACAAATTTCATTGTATTTCTAGTCAATTGTTTAAAAACCAAACATCACTGTATCTTAATTCTATGCTATCCTAATAAAATTATGAATAATGCGAGCACAACTCATTCATGTGTTTTAGAAATACTAAACAAATATTTGACAACTGCAAACCTAGATATGTTTTCAACTATAAAATAAGAATAAACATAAAATAAAACAAAACATGCTCTGAGAAAAATTAAGACATGCTTTCATAAAAATGAAATTATCAACCCGATTTGCCGGATTGGCCAATTCAAGAATTACTGTATCTTTATCAACCTATCGCGCGATTTTAAATTTTTTACATTTCTGCAGAACACAAGAACAATTTTTTGTACGCACAACAAAAATACACTGCAGAATGGTTTAGTTAAGATAGTGATATTTTATTTTATACTGTTGTATAAATAACTTTGAAAATGAGCTTACCTCACACCAGTAGTCCCATTTAGGATTGACTGTGTTATCGATTGTTTGCGTTCTAAACTCTTGAGCTCCAATCGATATGATGGCATATGGATCTGATTTACCCTTACCTAACATGCCGATGTCCATCTTCATGAGGTGTTTGGCTTCTACGACGTGAACTCGTAACACACCCTGAAAATACAGTTTTGATGTATTTATCAACAATCAATTATAACAATAAATTATAATAATTACCTCCGGCTCAGGCATCTTAAGTGAATAAGCTTCTACAACATCACTTAGCTTAATCGATAATTTGTTCGGTAATACCATCATAGCAGACACCTGTTCTATGATGACTTTATGAAGCACATCACTGCAAAAATAAACCAATATATGTCGGAGTTGCAGTTACAAAGACAAAGGACTTGTATCAAACATTGGCTAATAGAACAAATCCTTAAAAATGTCAATGATAATAAATAAAAAATACCTTAGTCCTGGCATGTCAAGTATATCTGCGATTCCGACAAGATCAAAATCAATGGCCGGGTTATTCAAAAAAAATATTTGCAAGCCACCCACTAAAGGTATAGTAGAGATCAGTGGTTTCATTATTACTCTAATAGTACCGTGTATCTAAAAAAAATTGGTTGTCTGTAAAGTCGGTTTACGGACGATAGTTTTACGTGATAACGTATTCCGCTCGAATATCATATTTAATAATACATAACCTAAATTTTAGTAGCTGTCATACTGCGCTCTCGCTTGCACGCACAGGGTCAGGCGGAACGTGACACATTTCGGAACGTGACACTTTTTCGTGCATGCAGCCGGTGTTTCATCAATTTATAAGACGTTATCACGTCAAAATAAAAAATATTTTAACTCATTTATATTTTCAGAAAGCTGCGTTCCTAGAGATTCCTAGTCAGGGCTAATAGTGTATTTTTTTGTTAAGTACTTTATTTTCAACAGAACATTGTTTTCTTTATTTTGAAATCCAGTGATATTATATTAATTTGAAATTAAAAAAAAAGCAACTACTAGTTACCTGAAAATCTTTAATACCTCCTTTGAAGCCACTCAAAATCAAAGATATATCACAGTCTCCAGCATAGCTAAAATCAACATTTGTGTAGATTAGAAAAAATACATACTCTAAAGTACAATATCATTTTCTATTATAACAAAGTAGCAAAGCAAAAAATGTCAAAGATAAACAAAATTATACTCACAATATATCCAAATCCATAATAATTTCATTTCTTGACACATTTTTCTCATAAACTTTAACTCCACCTATTCGAGGAGGCTAAAACATTAAACCACTTTGAAAATTACGCACATAACAATTCTTAAAGTACCAATGAGAATTTAACTCACAATTGTTCCGAGTATCATTCGATCGAATTTAAATCCACTTAATTTATATGAGACAAGACGCTTCCGAACACTTGGCTCGATAACTTCTTTAATTAAGTTTCGAGCATAATGATTTATATTTGGCCATACTTGTTTTAAAATCTAAAAAAAATCAAAAGATTTCAAGACTCTTTCTCAATAATAAATTTGAAAAACTATTTAAAGAAAATATATGATAAATCAAGTAAATTTTATTTGGCAATATAATTAGTCAGCTAGGTATGCAAACTATTCACGCCTAAAAAGTAGAGGACTTAGTCTTTATAGTTTACTTTTAAAACATCTTACCTTATTAACCCATTCAGCGCGTTCAACATCAGGGAAAAATACCTGAAAACGACACAAACACATACAAAATGTGATGCAATTATTCAAAGATGATAATTATTTAGTGTGATGTTCGTATTACCAGACGCGGACCTAGAGATGTGGCCATATAGCATAATATACAAAGGGTTTCTTCATTTTAATTAGAAAAACTATTTTGAATTCCTGGAGGATCTCTCAATTACAAATTATACCGAATGGCAAGTACAATTTATATTTTATACGAACCCAAGCCGGCAAATCATCAATGCGCGCTAATATGACATCTTTTTCGCTGGCCATTGCAGCCGCTTTAGCAATATTTCTCTTCAAATTATGTTCCTTACGCCAATTTTCACGCATTACGGATAATATTACTGGGCATATTAACCATGCGACAGACCACTGCATATATCCAAAAAAGTAAACAGCGCCTACCGTGCACGCCTAAAATATTAACGATGTAATATTCATTTTATGCAAACATATAGATACATTTTTTTAATTTATAAACTAATACAACTTACTTTTTTCGCAAAACTCATTAAAATATCCATGAAGTTTGATCCTGCTATTTTTCTGGTAACAAGATTTTCCTTTTCCCCTTTAGAATCATTTTCTTTACTTATAGCAGCCATACTCGATTTTAATTGTCAATACGTCTTGTTTGAACAATAAATAGTATTTATCCAATTAAAATCTGTAGTAGTTCTACTCAACAAAGAGTTAACACATTAATAACAACATATTTATTAGTGGTACACCGCGATAATAAAACGTATACCTCATTATGTCATCTTTTTATATAGATTTTGACAAGTCGAATCGCAATTCGGAAGTATATTTACGCGTTCACCACACCACGCCGCGCTTTAATCCGCTATATAAACAAGGATAGCACAATACAGTTTCCGTATAATAAAATGAGAAAGCTTTTGATTTAAAAGTGTGATTAGTGAGGTGTGGTCTTCTGTCCTATGCAGAAAATTACCTGATTATTAATTAAGGGGCATATTATGATTTTATATTGTCTCTCACGATTTATGCTGATTATGCTAATTTCAATAAAATATACATTGACCCTTTTTAACCTATTTTAAGTACTTCTAATTTTTAAGTAGGTTTTGATGGCCTTGTAATTTTCTGATACTAATGCAATCAATTTATTTTAGGTAGGCAACTTTTTTTTTTTTTTTGATACGTCGGGGGGGGTTGCTGATAAGTTTTTAACTGGAAATCAGCTTTTTATATTCTATATTCTTGCAAAAATGTATTTTGTAGCATAAAGAAAAACGCATTAAAATCGGTTCGCCCATTAAAGATCTGTGATGCCACAAATACTGCAAAAAAACTATTTACATACTTCTTTTTCAGATAATGGGGGTACCCTCCGTCCTGAAAGCTCTTAAACTCATCACAGACTCTCCTATGAATCTCAATAAAAAAAATCGTTGCCTATACCTAAAATACACGATCGCCTTTTTACGTTCCTAGACGATAAAGCGCTAAAAAGTTTGATTTTGTGATGAAAATCCTGGTTCTTTCGAAATTTTTTATTTTTTTGCGACCAAAATTAGCGTCGACTGTATATAGAGCTCAATTTTAGTATAACAAGGATGTAATAAAATTCCAAGTAATTAAATATTTTTTTTTTTTATATTATTTTATTAAGATAATTAAACATCAGTTTTCGTGTTAGTTTTTAAAACACGCTTGCTTACTCTAACGAATTTAATATTTTGAAGAAATCTCAATTCTCCATTCCAATTCCTTATGACTGATAAATTTGCAGTGTTCATGATATCGGGTATTTCTATTCCACATGTATCAAACTCCTCTTTTTCTTGTTTTATAGTAAGTTCAATTATATCCTGTCGATTAGCATGTTGTCTTTTTCTATGTCCTCCAATTGAATGTTTCAATTTGATCATATCGAGTTCTTCATTGTACCTCAATAAATACCTTAAAATATATATTTATAACAATATGTTTGGGTATGGGTATTATATAATGTAGATCAGTGTTTTTCAACCTGTGGGTCGCGACCCCCTGGGGGGTCGCGAAACTTCTGTAGGGGGGTCGCCAGAGGTCGAGAGAATTTTAGTAAAAAAACAATAAAGATTAAAAAGATTGATTTATTAAGTAAGAGAATTTTAACAAAAGGATATACGTATTCGATGTATGTACATAATAGTAAAATAATGTGTTTTACGTACTATATTGTGTACTTATATCCGAATCCTAATTATGGAGACGTATAAAAACGTCGTATGGAATGAATATTTGTAACACTGTAACATACCCATACATACATGATAAAAAAGCGAAGGATCGGGGGGTCGCGAAATATTTTTTCATACCAGGGGGGTCGCATCATGAAAAAGGTTGAAAAACACTGATGTAGATAAACAAAAATACGAATTCTTAAAGCGAACTATGAATAAATATCATAGTTATTTACTCACTTATTTATTAAATCTTCTGTTTGCTTAGCATTATAGGAATTTATATTGGGTAAAAGATTATCTCGAAACCATAATACTTTTTCACCTAAAATGTTAAGCTTTATATGTTGCCCAAGTTTTTGTTTTTCACGATTAGAACTTCTGCAAAAATAATGAACGAAAATATGTAACAATTTAAATATTGCTTTAAAAACACATTTAATATAACATTTTTACTAACCTTTTCACATGTTTTGCTAACGCTTTTGCTTTTCTACTATTGGGATGTTTACAAGCTGCTAGATTTTTTGTAATTTTTGGCTAAAAAACAAAAATTTTAAAAACTAAAAATTAGTGTAATTTCACAGTTCAGTGTCCTAAAATACTTATTTCTGCTAAATACTAATATCGCAATCTTACAAAAAATGGTATGAATCCATGTGTGCATACGACAAATTCAAAATTAGTTAAGCTTTGGAATCTTCATTAAATTTCATTAAAAATGTATAGTTTTAAAAATCTCAAATATCAATCTGTTAATGTAATTATTATCTAATATTATCACATACCATTTTCGAAACTTAAAAAAATAAATCACGTTTCTGAAATTCTCACATAACCTCCTTTTGACATCTGTCAGTAATAATATGAGACACTTGCTAATGGAATTGTCTCGTCCATTGATATCAGATAATTATCTCTTTTTGCTATCCACTGAGACAATATACCTATATAGTTCTTCTCGACACTATTCCCACTAATCTGCTTCTGCGCTTGCGCTAAAATATTGCATGAGTAATTTATGGAATTTAGTGAATGACAGATTGACATCGACAATTTGGAAATATTGTGATAAATCTTGTTAAATTGTGATATTCGTTTATATTTAGCATCTACACTAATATAAATTTGCATTGGAAGATACTGTTTATTTATTCTTGTGAAGCATGGGAGCGGTTCTAGGAGGTCTTTGTTCTGCAGCATCAGTAAGTTATGCGTAAATTGTATATTGATTTTTCTTTATTTTTTAAAATAAAAAAATGTATTTTATGACATTTGTCTGTAATTGCAAAAGAAAACTTTTCAACTGAGTTAGTTAAATTAAAATGCAAACAAAAATAACGAAACTAAGAAATTTTCAAGTTGTGCAATACTTGAGAATTGAAATTACCTATTTTGACGTTTATCCAGAGAAACAATGACCAGAGACAACAATGACCTCAAGATCTAGGAACGCCAATTTAGTTTAAGAAAAAAATATGAACAAACTATTTAAATTACGATTTGTGTTACATATCCAACTATTAATTAATTGCGTACAATTTGCAAAAAAAATAAAAATATTTTGATATGAGATATCATCTGACCCAGGGTTGTGCAAAACTGTTATAAAATATTGATGTTAACATAGAACATGTATGAGGGGATGCAGAAAGGATTGTTATTAAAAAATCTGTTTTGACAATGGCCTTAGATTGTGAACAGAAATATTTCTCCATATGAAAAGCATTGTAGAGTTTCAAATCGATCCTGCTTGAAAAATAATTGACGATTATACGACATTTTTCTTAAACCGTGTATATATGTATTTAGCATCGTTTTTTTTTTTGTACAGTTTCAACTTCCAAACAATGTTTTCTACGAATTGTGATCAAAATTGTGCTTGAAAACAATCTTATTCTATGTAGAAAAATCATTTGTTTTTGTGTAAGTCTAATCTAATGTTCTAGATGACAGGAAGTTAGAACACGACATTAAACTTTTCCTGATGTGGGAAACTAATTATATGATCGCAATCTAAGGGTCATTGTCAAATCAAATTTTTTGACAATCCTTTCTACAATCAAGCAGTAGCTATGTTAACATCAATATTTTACTTCTTGTTCACATGTCCCTTTTTGATAAATTTCAGTCCTCTTTCACCGAAAATTATGATCATGTTGTCACGATTCCGAATGCATCTAGAAACTTTTTGAAAAAATTGAAGTGGGGACGAAAAATTTGCAAAAGAGCTATAAGCATTTTAGTAAAAAAAAGAGGGGTTTGGTTTTTTCATTTTTGCGAATGTCTCAAAAACTATTACAAATATCTGAAATCAGATTCTGAAAGAGCAGGAAATTTCCTACAAAAAAGTCCCGCCTCCCGGAACTCTACTACCAATATTTCTAATTTTAATTTAGAGGTGAAAATAGGGCTAATAACGGCCGATGTCGCTACCTCACGCGACGCTCGGTTCGCTCCCTTAAATTTATCCACTAAATATGAATATTAAAGAACAAACAAACTCTGGTATGATGGTAGGTATCAATTAGAAACATAAATGAACAAAAATCAGTTGGAAACTAAGTTCTTTTTACAAGCTGGAAATTTATGTAAAAACCATGATAATTTGTAAAGTATAGACCTCAGATTTTTTTTACTTTTTAGATCTATACTTTAAAGGCTTTAGAACAGCACCCCGGTGGAAAAATTAAAAAAATTTGATGTTACATTTTTTTTTTATAAACAATCAAAAGGGATTGAAAAATCAAAAACTCGAATAAAGCTGTCCAAAACATTTTTTTTTCAAATTCTATTTTCAGATTATAAAAAATTTATAAAAATAATTTTTAAATACTTTATGCCCCCATTGTTTAAAAAGTTGTTTTAAACATATGCATTGCTAATGAAAAAATTAAAAATTAAAAAATTTTGCTTTTGCATAAAAACGCATTTGTTAATGAACATTTTTTTTTGCTGCTAAATATTAATATTAAGTAACCGTTCTTTTTTTAAAAATCATTATTTCTATTGCTCTTTCATATTCTGAATTAGGGCTTATTTTTTATTTGTTTATTTAAAAAAATTTGTTATAAACAAATGGATTTGTGCGAAATATTTTTTTTAAATACTAAAAAATGAAATTATTTTGTCATTTTTTACATAATTTTCAATATTTTCGTGTTTTTCAGGTTTTAATAAAAAACTGACAAAACGTAATTTCCTGCTCTTTCAGAATCTTTTTTGTGATTTCAGATATCTGCAATAGTTTTTGAGATATTCGCAAAAAAACAAACCCCTCTTTTTTCTTTCACTAGAATGTTTATAACTTTTGCAACTTTTTCGTCCTCCACTTCATTTTTTTTTCAAAAAGTTTCTAGATATTATTCTGACTCGAATGACAACCTTGATCATCATTTTCGGTGAATGAGGACTGGAACTCATCAAATAGGGACATGTGAACTAGACTAATACATCGTAAAGTTTGTAAAAATACCAAAATGAAAACATTCCTATAATCCAGCGAGTAGAAAATATTTGTTTTTTAATTGTTCTATAGTTGTATATTTAAATTTTAAACCATAATTTTGGGAAAGTGGCAGGTCAGAAAGAGACTAAATAGTATTAATTTGATTTCAAGATCAAAGAGATTTTTATTTTAGTTTACAAAATGATTAATTAAAAAAGAAATAAAACGTTTTCATTTTTAATCCGAAATTGATATTGAAAAGAATAAAAGATATCGAATAAAACATCTTAATACAAACATCGGTGTTGACTGATGTATTGAAAAACATAATACTGAGATAAATAATAAATATCTAAAATTGAAGACAAAATCAATGTTTTTCAAATCATCGATATTATACACATCCATAATCTGACCTCGACATTGTTTTGACATGAAAAAAAAGTTAGTAACTTTGTTACTTCGCTTGTTTTCTATGAAAAAGCAAAGACAACGATTGGTAATTATACAAAATCGAGAAGGGGAGTTCAAAGCTACTTCTTTGAGGGGGCTCATCCTAAAGAGTAGAAATAATTTATTATTGTTTTTCCGATATATTTATTTATAAATAATCGAATTATGGTTGGAGAAGAAATAATATTTCCCCATAAAAAAATACTATTCATTATTAAGTACTTAAGCAAGGAAAAGAAATTAAAATATAAAAAAGACAGGAAATATGAAAGGAGCGAAGTTTCCTTATAGTGATTATATTTGTTGTGGTCAGTGAAAATCTTATCACTTTTTTAATAATAATAATAACCTACTTGTCTACTTGTCAGTATTTTTATTTAATTTCCTTAGAATTTTCAATATCCAATTTGCCTTGTAAAATATTTGCCTCATCCTAATATAAATTTTTGTATAAACTAATACAAACAGATACCTAGTAGAAACAGAGATCTATCGATAGTTGCCGATAATCAATAAGCAAACTCTCGACTGTTATTAATGGTTTTAAAATTTTAAAACCTTTTGAACAATTTTTTTTTACTTCAAATTAGTAAATGACAAGATGAGTAATTTTAATAAAGTACTGTACGTTAAATACCAACTGTATTATTTTACATAACACACAATAATAGTAATTCCAAAGATCGATGGTACTGTTGTATTTAAAAAAAAAAACACTCCGGCATAGGATGCAAATCAGACATTGACCACTATTAACCTGTAAAATATTAATAGTGAATATTTGTGAGTGGGACATTAGTTTTAAGGTTATAATTAGCTTAATTTGCAGCAAACATAACCTTGACCACAGACAAAGAAATAAAGTAAAGTAACAAAATAATCACTAGACAATCTGTGGGATCAAAGGTTCATCGCACTTCTGTAGTTACTATTTTTGTCTGATCGTCTAATGTTTGATTGTCATTTGTTTAATATAGCTGGCATGCTGTTGTGGCAGCGCAGCCTGTTCATTGTGCTGTTCACAATGTCCATCATGCCGCAATTCTACGTCTACGCGAATTATGTATGCCGTCATGCTTTTGTTAGCTACTATCACGGCGGCTATTACTTTAGCGCCAGGACTGCAAGAGACTTTGCAAAAGGTAATACGAAGTGACATATTTTATCGCAAAAATAGTGTGACTGCAAAATAAGCCATTAGGCCAATAAGACATCAGTTAAAACAGTTATTTCATGATGATTGTATATTGTTTTAGGTACCATTCTGTGCGAATAGCACTTCGTCCGTGTCTAGTTTTGTGGTCCCAAGAGATGCAAAAGTTGACTGTGGGGCTGCCGTTGGCTATTTGGCTGTGTATCGAATTTGTTTTGTGTTAACATGCTTCTTTTTCCTAATGGCAACGATTATGATAGGTGTAAAAGTCTCCAAAGATCCAAGAGCCGGAATACAGAATGGGTAATGCACTTAAGATTTTAAGTATTCTAAAATGTGAAAAAAAACAACTGATTTTTGAGGTCGGCGCCAGTTTAAGAAAAAAGTAAAAACAGTTTTAGTAATTAAATTGACGCCGACCCCAAAATTTAGTTATTTTCTCTTTTAAAGTGGTTCTATTTTCCACTTTTAATTGGAAAGAATGTCATATTTTTTACATCGTGTTTTTTCTATTACATTTTAGATTCTGGGGAATAAAATATTTAATAGTTATTGCTGGAATCATCGGGGCATTTTTCATTCCCGCTGGTTCTTTTGGTACAGTTTGGATGTATTTCGGTATGATTGGAGGATTCCTGTTTATACTTATACAGTTAATACTTATCATTGATTTCGCTCACTCGTGGGCAGAAAGTTGGGTTGGCAATTATGAAGAAACTGAATCAAGAGGCTGGTATGTTGCGCTTCTGTTTACAACGTTTTTGAACTACGCTCTAGCCATTACAGGAGTTGTTTTGCTGTACGTTTACTTCACCCAGGTAGGCAGTTGTTTTGTTTTTAACCAAACTCCTCTTCAAAATTTACGAACCACTGTTTTTGTGCCATATTTTTAGTGTTTCATCGGAAAACAAAAAAATGACTCCAGTTATTTTTTTTTATTTCACTAAAAATATAGCAAAAAAAAAACGTGATGTGAAGGTTGTGTACCATTTGTTTATCGGAACTATTGTTGGGTCATGTACCAACATAATAAATACAACATCCCCAAATTGAGAAAAGTATCGATTTACACAAGCGTAGGGTTTAAAAACTTATGTATCGATGTTTCTCTGATATCGGGTATTCAATAAGTATCGATATTAAAGATCGATATTGTGAAAAACAACCTGTTCTGTCATTGTTACTAAACAACGTAATTAATTATTGACGTTATTGTTGATTATAGAAAGTGCTACAAGTTTCAAGGGCACACATTTCAGTTTTGTTATTTTTACAAGAATTTTTTCCGATCCACGGATTTCCAAAAATCGACGCGGAATTAACAATTTTCCTAAAGTGACCGTTCAAGTTTTTTTAGCAAAAAGATTGCATTCTTCGAAGGGGGGGCGGCATTTTTTAAACTGCCTAGGGGCGCTACATTCCTAAATCCGGGCCTTTGAGAATGTAAATTGTAACCTGTGACTGAGCTAACCAGAGGAAAGTAACCCATTACGTCTAGACTAGACATGGTTGATTGTCATTTGATTATATTTGTTTCTTTTTTATTTTACAGCCAAATGACTGTGCACTCAACAAGTTCTTCATATCCGTCAATCTTATCGCGTGTGTAATTGTAAGTGCGATATCTGTTTTACCGTCAATACAGGATGTTCAACCGCGTTCGGGCCTTTTGCAAAGCTCAGTTGTAACTTTATATGTTGTTTACCTGACATGGTCAACGGTTTCGAACCAACCAGGTATGTTGAAAAATCTTCTTGTCGCCGTTTTTAGGAACGAAACTTTGCAGTTTATTGAAATTAGGTGTAACCAAGTTCCAGCTACGGCTTCCATTCCGAGATTTCGCAATTCCAGACAACCATTTTACACGTCAGTTTCAGAATTCGAACCTTAAGAAATTAATATTAAAATTTCAAAATTAATGAAAAGATTAAAAATTAGAAAATTTAAATATAGCTTATTACAAACGGTTTATGATCTCTCTAAAGTTATGTATAAGTTTTTTATATTCAAAGTGTGCCTAATTAATACTAGTTTGATAATGTTGATTTTTTTCTTGTTACTTTGCTTGTGGACTTTTCGACACAGAGAACCATATAATTATCGAAACCAGTCCCGAAATTGAGGATAACCTGCTATTTGGTTACCATAAATCCACCGTATTTTATAGTCCAAGAACTCTCAAACATTTTTGGGTAGATATTTAAGGCAGCGTAAATACTTCTTTTGTAGTGTCTGATACAAAATCGAAGACCTGGCTGAATGGTAGTGGGGCCTAGCCAAACTGTAAATTTTTAATTTTGCGAAATTTTATGTGCAAAGAAAGTTCTTGAGGCATCTTGAAATTTTAATACCTTCAAATTTGTTATTTAATATAGTCGGATCTAAATGTCTGCCAGGCAGTTACGTGAGTAATATATTATATTATACAGAGTGTGGGTAAGACGCTACGGGTGGCACACTTCAACTCAGCCCATCTATGCTCTCTCACACTTCAGCCTACCTTGCACTCACATATAACAGAGTTTTGTAACTGCTTGGCAGACATTTAGATCGGACTATCATTATATATTAATACGCTAAGGTTTAAGATGTTTGCCTCCCTTTTTAGAAAAAATCTCACAATTTCTCCACATAAATTATATATCATTTTACAAATAATTGCTTGCTCTACTGACATCGACAACTAAAAAATTTATTATTGCTATTGTTTTTGTAAATTAATTAAACCCTGAACAACGTCTGCCATCTGACGGCGTAACGTTAACACTTCGATCTGTCATCTGACCTTCATATTGTAAATACTGCCATCTGCAGGCAACGCTGAACAACGCTTTTGCTACTTGCGCCTCTATATGACAATTTTAGTAAAATATTTCTTTTACAACAAAAAGAAGAACGTTATAAGCAGTGTGCAAAATTAGAAACGAATTGAATACCTGCAATCATATTTAAAAAATAATTTTGTAAAGTGATAATTATTATACTTATTTAGTGCGAATAATTCGCACAGGTCACGCTAGTATTAAATACTAAGTTTGAAGGTACTAAAATTTCAAAATGCCTCAAGGACTTTTTTTGCAAATATAATTTCGCAAAGCTAGAAATTCGCAGCTTGGGTCCCACTACCGTTCAGTTTTCAATTTTGTGTTTAGACATTACAAAAGAAGTGTTACACAAATTTTCACGCTGCCTTAAATAGCTATCCAAAAATGTTTGATAGCTCTCCTACTATTAATGCTCAGTTGCAGAAAGTATTGTCAGAAAATTTGATTTGACAGAGACATTAGATTGTGAACATACTATTTCTCCATCTGAAAAGCGTTATAGAATTTCAAATCGATCCTGCTCGAAAAATAATTGACCCTTTGAAACGATATTTTTCTTAAACTGTGTATGCATGTATTTCGTACTGTTTTTTGTACAGTTTTCACTTCAAAACAACGCTTTTCTACGCATTTTGATCAAAATTTAGCTTGAAAAGCGATATTTTTATATGTAGAACAATCAATTGTTTTTGCGTAAGTACAATCTTATGTTCTAGATGACAGGGAGTTTGAATACGACATTAGACTGTTCCTGATGTATGGAAACTGCAATTATATGATTACAATCTAAGGACATTGTCAAATCAGTTTTTTTGACAATCCTTTCTGCAACCCAGTATAAGTGTACTATGGCATTTGATTACGGCATTAAAAACTGATTCTTTTCTCAGATGCCGTTTGCAATCCTGGACTTTTGGGAATCATTGGTTCAAAAAGAGAGACAAGATTTGACAAGGAGAGCATTGTAGGCTTGTTTATTTGGTTGATTTGCGTTCTTTATTCATCAATTCGATCAGCTTCAAAGTCATCCAAAATTACCATGTCTGAGAATATGCTCGTTAAAGATAATGGCGCTGGTAAGTAAACACACATAGTTCCTCTTTTTGCTTACTTTTTATATAACTGTAAAGCTTATTGCATGACGCATCTTTCTTGCTAATTGACTGAACTCTTCTCACTGGTAATGGGGAGGTTATGTCACTGCACTTTTTGGGTACGGTCGGATTTGCACTTGATAGAGAGAGTAAATGTTTGGTCACGTGACAAGTGAGTAATTCGAACCATCTAAATATTAAACAATTCCGAACGCAATCTTGCAGATTTTTCCAAACTTCAAATTAATATGATAACTAAATTAAATCCTTATTACTGAAGCTGATAAATATTCTTTACTTTTCCTTTTTTAATTGAACATTGATCTAATAATAAGCCGTGATTTCTACTTTTTGTTCTTTTATTTGTGCTTTTTTATATTTAGATGTAATGAATATTTTATTTGATCTTTCTGAGCAATACAGACTTATTAGTTATTACTATTCTTTAAAAAAATATAGTGCATTTTTATAAAAACGGGAAGGAAAAAAATAGTGTGGTAGGTACTGATTTGATTGTGTTCTCTTTGTTTTAATGAGGGGAAGTGCACAATATATGTTTTATCACGATTTGTACGAATTATCATAGGTAAAATCGATTCAGGAGAAATCCACATAATGACATAATAACCTTAATAACGTTCAAAATTAAAAATTTAATGAAATACGATAGAATTTCGACCACTGGGTGACCACTAGTACAAATAAACTGTGAAAATCCATTCTTACATCACGTGTTTGCGCTCATTTTTAAAATTAATGCTCTGAAGACGATTATATCGGTTTGCTCGCTTGCTTTCCTCAGAACTCATAAAGAGCATATAAATGTTAAATTTGAACACATGTAGAGTGCTCGGACCGATCTGAGCGCAAAACCGAACGTACCCTTTGTCGTTGCCTTTGATGTCAGAAAATCTAAGACGTCGTTCATTTTTTACGTGAAACTTTTTTCTCATGAGTCCTCTCTCCTTAAAGTAAGAAAAGATACGATTTTAGAGCCCCCCGAAATTTCTTATCTAATGAATGAATGGCCCCTAAATACGCCGGAAATATTCACAAGATAGCGACTTTGGCAGTTCAGATATCATACGAATGAACAACTTTTATAATAAAATTTTCTCATAACTTAAAGTAATTTAGTTATGATTCCATAAAAGATGTTATAGTAATTAATTCATTTTCACGTTCAGTGTGGCGCTTAAATTACAAAATAATTTTTACATGCAAAAATGTTTTATTAAAAAAAAAAAAAAACTGGAAAATTTTCAAACGAATTCGACCCATTATAAAAGTATTAACCCAAAAATTGATAATGAATTTCCACATTTTGTTAATAGAAATTTGCGTAGAATAGCTATTTTTATTTAGTCGAATCTCTCTAAGAACAACGTTATAGAACCAAAATTGCTCGTCGATAAATTAAAAAAATATTTAATTAAATCTAATATTTGTCCACAATCCTGCGATTTATTATTTATAATTATCTCGATGGACACGATATCTAATATATATTAAAAAAAAAAGTTATTTGAAAATTAGGTGGGGCTTAGGCAAGGTCATTAGTAGTGCACAGGTTACCTCGTTCTTGAATGATGTAGCTGGCAGACCGTTCATATTTTTATCAACCACGCAATATCAATTGACAGTCCGCTAGATGACGTCATCCCCCCACTATTGTCTTATGGAACGAGGTCACCTCTGTATCTATTAACCTTGGAGTTTAGACATATACATATTTGGCACACACGTACACAAGGGGAAAAATGAATGTGTGTAGTGGAGTGTATAGTATTTCTTCTATTCAGAGTCCTTAGGGTCTGGGAAATGCCGTTCTTAGAGAGAAAGAGATAACTTTCTCATTTAAATTGTAATCAAGGTCAGTAGTAAGTTTTATAGGTTATGTTTCTTATGTGGAATTTTTTTTCTATCTTGCAGTCAGGGGATCTGCAGGAGACGCCAGTTTAGTGGACAATGAAGGTACGAAAGAACCATTGTTTTCTGTTATTTGTTAAGGCGGGAGCATTTTTTTTTTTTACTTATATCCAATGAGCCGTGAGCGTCTATAATCTGCAGTACCAATTTAGTTATGTCCCATGTTATGTAATAATGATTCTAATAGAACGTCTCTAGAAGTGATATCTAAAAAAACAGTGCCGCACAGAACGTGTTAATATACTATTAAAATTATACCTCCGAGAATAAAACTTACTGGAAGAAATATTATAAATTTTCAATTAACGCTAATATTTGCACAGGGCAAGTCCGTATGTTTCTCCAAGATAGAAATATGATATAAACTTTGTTCCAACCTACTTTAAATGAATCGTTTTGAAACGGTAGCGAAATTGTTTGTATCGGTTTTGTGCGCATGCGTCGATTTAGCACTGTTTTTGTAACGGGAAAGTGGACATAATATGCCACATTTTTACTTTTTATTGCCTACATTTCGTTAACAATGTTAGCTTCTTTAGGACCCTGAAGAAGTTAACATTGTTAACGAAACGTATGTAATAAAAAGTAAAAATATTGCACCGGTCCGGCGGACACGTAACCAAGATGCAGCTTCGAAGGGCTGGATGCAAATCCGGACCTGCATCCTTAAAAATATTGGACCTACCCATCTCTAGTTGCCCATACTTATGGGATTGAACGGTTGAAACACTACCTACATGTCTTAATTTCTCATAGGAATTTGATATTTAATGATCCCATTTTGCTATACTTTTATTTTGTTTTTACCAGGTGTAAAAATGAAAGTGTAGCAAAATTAAAGCACAAAATGGGGTCGCTACTCTTCCATGTCAAATCTTCATACGTCAGCATGTAAATGCTGTCGAAAATATTTATTATGGGTTGTACTGTCTAGAAAAAGATTTTCTATTGGATGCTATACATTTCAATGTCATTTTAATTAATAGATGTGGGGATTGTCTAATTTGAAAATATTTGTAAAGAATTGGAATTTAGCAGTACATTTTTTTTAACCCGCAGAAGCTTCGTCAATGGATGGTGGCGAAAGTGGCAGAGACGGTCGTAAAGTTTGGGACAACGAGGTAGAATCAGTTGCATACTCCTGGAGTTTCTTCCACGTGATGTTTGCTTTGGCAACACTGTATATTATGATGACATTGACCAACTGGTACAAGTAAGTACTTTGAACTATTTTTCAAACAATACCACATCGCATACAGTATGTAAACGCGTAAGGTGCACATAGGGAAATTAGCATTGGGAAAAAATACTTGGATCAGAGTTAGCCATGACTGCATTAATTGTTATTTCTATTGAATTATCGTGGTAATCTTGAGGATTTCTGTTTTATTTTGATGTATTTTTATTTTACTTGGCTTTTTTAATAATAAAAAGCTCTTATAAATCATTATTTTAATTTTTTTGTACAAAAATAAAACAAAAAAACAACTCCATCTGTTTGGAAACATTTCATTCAAAAATTGTCTGACTGGTATGACGTATGCGCGTTGGTAAATCAGTGACCCTATGTCTTTAGGTTCAACACGAATAGGCGGAGATATTTGATCTCGCACCATATTTAAGTATTTTTGGGAATTTAATGTCCCATTAATAAAAAAATGTCCGATTATGTTGTAATCATTTGAATATTTTCTTGGGTAGTATACACATTCATTTTGCAAAAGAATATTATCTGTCAAATTGAAAAACAAAGATTTCAAGGCTCACTCTGATCCAGTCATTTTTTCCAATTGTTAATTTTCCTATGTGCACCTTACGTGTTTACATACTGTATAAATTCAAAACAAGTACTAAATCAAATTGTAATGGGACCTATATGTGTTTGTATTTTCGTTTTCTTGCGGACATTTTGTTACTTTGTATACTATTTCAACATGACAATATTTGTTTATGGTATTGCTCAAAAATATCCCGACTGACTGAGATGAAATTTCATATCCAAACAAGTATATTTGAGCAGACTAATGTTTCCTGGCTAAATTTTGGTTAAATATTAATGCAACCGAAATGACGGGAAAAGAACAGCCCTTTCTAAATAATCGCGTATGCTTGGTTGTAAGCATTGCGACCGGTGTTTTTTAATGTTATCTGTTTGTTGCAGGCCAAACTCTAGTTTGGCGACAATGAATGCCAACGCAGCATCCATGTGGGTGAAAGCAGTATCCAGTTGGCTGTGCATCGGACTTTACGGATGGACGCTCACAGCGCCACTTATTCTATCCGATCGTGAATTCAACTAAAAGCTTCGTTCTCAGTGAGTTTTTGCAATTATTTAAGTTAAAGTTAGTTGTACCTGTTTTCAGGTACCAGAGTTTTTTTTTTTTTAAGTATCAACAAAATCCAAAATATGAGCGTTGAATTGCCGTAGATGCTATACATTAACAATACTTTTCAAACAAGGAATTATATTATAAGGATAGAAGATCGGCTACTGGTCAAAGACAAGAGTCAGGCCAAAAAACAATTGGGCTTTTGAATGAAATTTTTTTTTGTCATAAATGGAAAGATCGTATATAAGTTTTATAACAAAACTATTTTTCTTTTTTTTATTTTCGTTATAGTTCAAAAGTTATATCAAATTAAAAATAAATTTTTGTACCCAGTTCCGAGAACGCGCCGACATTTCCCTAACATAATGTGACGTCATAATGTTTTAGTCAATACACATGTAGAAGCCATTGATAGTATACTGCGTATATACATTTTACCATTATGACGTCTCAACTGTCAAAAACAATTTTAGTGCGTTTGCAGTCACGTGATTTTTTTAAATATTTTATCAATTTTAAATTGCTTATAATTAATTTAAAAAAAGTTTTTTGAAAGTTTTTCGCATCGATTATCAATATTATTTATAATAAAGTTTTAAAATACAATAAAAAAATCGATAATTATTTTTTTTCAAAAGCCAGATTATAAAAAAAAGGAATTATATAACTCTATACAATAAAGTACTACTGCGTCTATTCAGGTAGACGAGAATTTCTTACTGGCTCGAACTTCTGTTTCACGAGTTTATGAACTGAGTTAAGAAACGAGTTCACTAGTAAAATCGGGAGCTATCTGTACTATTTATTATTTGTTAATTCATTATTGTATCTGAGTAATATTTTTATGGTAGAGTGTAAATACATTTTTAAAGAATTTTTTCGTTTTTTTTTTTGTAGCAATGAAAACAACTTTTCTACAAAATTCAGTTTGTAGATATTTTTAGAGTACATAGTTTATATGCTGTTGGTATTAACCCTCGTTTAAATATTTTTTTAATACGCGTGATTTTTACTAGATTACACTTTAAGTTGTAAAAGTCTACAGTTTATTTTAATACAGGCTGTGTCAGCTGAGTTCATCTAGATCAGGGGTGGGCAAATCTTTTGATCGGCGGGCCACATAGGTGATGAAAATTTGACCGCGGGCCGGATGGCTGACGAAAATTTCTTCGCGGGCCAAAAATTTGCAGAAAAAAAGATTCTCACATTCTATTTCCTCATTCGGAGAGCAAAAAAAAAAAAAGGTCCTGACATTCTATTTCCGCTACTATTTTTCTAAAATGGTTCGCGGGCCGCCATTTGCCCAGGCCTGATCTAGGTTGCAAGATTCTAGAACTGTATAAAAAGAATGAAAATTGGCACGTATGGGCTATGTGCACGGAGGCGGAGTTACAAATTTTTCGATGCGAGCGTTTGTGGTGAGCACTAGGGGAAACTTCAACCTCAAATTTTCCGTATGTCAGTGAGCAATGTTTATTAAAAGTGAAAATAATTATAATTTTATGAAGTTTTTAATTACAAAGAAAAAATAGGAAAACTAAGCGATCTGGAAATGCTTGTTGTGCTCCGGGCTGTTGCGCTGATGGCGATTTAAGTAAAATAAAGACTATTGGCGCCTTAATTTGACGTTCCGCTGTCAGTGTAAACAAATTAACATCAGTTTTCCTTATTACATTTTTTTGACACATCAATTGCCAACTAAAGTTTTTGATTTATCATCTTAGAAACATGTCACGATTTCCATAAAAAGTTAGTTCAATAATTCTCTATTACCCACTAGCGGCGCTAATAGGCTTCGTGCACACAGCCTATATTAGAAGTTTCTCGCTGGTTTCCTATAACGATTATGTGGCCACTTCACCTTTAAAAATGATTGTCAAATATTTGAGGCTGGACGGACTTGTCGAAAATTACGACACATATTGACCAAGTTCCAATCCGAATCAAAGCACTAGTGCGAAATGGGTTATTTTATTAGCCCTATGCAAACATGAAAAGCAAATATGGGGTGTGCAAAAAAACAAGTTCTCTACTGAATTTTATAATGTGTCTTGTAGAGCAAACGTATTGCCATCTCTTGAGAAAAATCGTGGAGAAGTACTAGTTGCAGTCTGGTCTTAAAATAATCTGTAGTAAATTTCTTCCCGTGTGTTGTCTGGTTTTGATGGATCCCCAACCTGCTATTTTTAATAAAAGCTAGCAGTTGTTATCTAAGAATATATTGACTTTATTTACTTATATTATGTGATAAAATAAAATTTATAATTATAAATTGTGTATAGACTAACAATAATCCATAACGTTTAAGACCAACGAAAAAAGATGGTCACAGATATGTGTGTAAAATCATTATTTTAAAATTCTTCCCTTCATATATCAGTGGATATTATATTCGTCTGTAATATTAGGTGTGCTTGTTAGTAAGTTCTGAACTGTTAAAAAACTTGTCGGTACAACAGAATCTCTGATAACGTCTTCGAACACAATTGCGCGTCTGTTGGTCAATTTATTGAACTGTTTGAACCTAGTTTTAGTGGTTGTAGAAATTCTTGAACCTTAAAATTGCTTAAACCAGGTTCAAACATTCTAAAGAGTCCGAAAAAATCAACACGCAGTTATATCCTAAATGTTCTGTATTACAGAAAATGTTTAACAGTTCTGAACTTGTCAACAAACCGTCAGCTGAGTATTGGTTTGTTCCATGTCATCAAAATGTTAAATAGGAGTAAATCTATATTGAAATTTCACCAATATTTTTTTTTGAGACACGTTTACTTGAAATGAAATATCTCCACAATTTATTGTTTGGGATATAATTAAGTAAATAAAGAGTATTAGTTTTTTTTTTATATGATAATATTTATTGAAATAATTAAATATTCAAAATGGACATGTGACAATACAAAGACTTCGTTTTAATTAAGGTCAGCAAAATTGTGATTCATGTCCAAAAAATATTGATACATCAATGCAAAAAGTAATTGAAAAAGTGTGATTTTTCATTATCACAAAGATTCCAGAAAGATTTGTGTATAAGATTTTGATCTATTTAATTAATTTTTTGCCAACATTTCATGCGGCAATTGCATTTGCCTTTAACTGATCTCTCAGAATGCTGTTTTCCTCGTATATCTTTATACTCTAAACCCTGTTCTCTCTTCTTTTTTCTGATGTTCTGCTTCCATGCTTCCGGATTTCTTGACCGTTTCCTCGAAAGTCTTTTAACTGCTACGATGTTTGCACTAAAATAAAATAATTTTATATAGCTACGTTAATAAAAAAAGTGTAAAATCAGTTTTTACCTTGAATTATTATTCAACACGGGTGTATCCTTTTCTGTAGTGGGGACAAAAGTGGGATCATCAATATCGGAAACATCTCCAAATAAACTGCAATATAAAAAGTGAGGTTAGAATTAGTGCGAACTGCGAATTTATTATATTTACGTTATGACAAAATTCATTTTAAAAACTGTTAAAAACAATAGACATTTTAAATTAAATATGCTTACCTTGCACTTAAGCCATCACTATCTTCATCCATTTCGTGTATTTATTAATAATAATAACTAACTCAATTTAACACTAATTTACCGCGCAAAAACACATACGTAAACGTCAAAACAAAATAATGGTTTAAATGTATCATGTCCAGTTCACGTGACTGCGAGCAGTGAATGCTATTGGTTATGGACTTGGAACATAACAATACTAAACGAATATGTATTTTTTGGACTTAGTACAAAAGTAATAGTGTATATCTCAGAGCTAGCGCTAAATTATTGGACATAGGACAGTGGACATGATACATTTCAGCATTAAAAATGGTTAGAATATTTAATTGAAAAAAAAAAAAAAATGGACATGGAACAAACCAATACTCAGCTGACGAAACATAACTCTTGAAAAGTTTACTTTGTTAAGCCGGTTAACACTACTAAAGACATTTAAAAAAAAAACGTAATTATAAAAGGTCTTTTATAGTGTAATATCTGGTTTAAAATAAAATTATATAACAATTAATTTATATGCATTTTTAAATGATTTCTTTACATAATTGTATTATTGTTGATTTGATATAAACATGTCATGATGAATAAAATCTCATTGTGATCTATATAGTTGTTTAAAATTAATTGAGTTTTTTTGGGTACCTACTGTATTATATTAAACGCAAGGCATATTCATTGCAGTGCCCCCCATAGATTAGATAAGTGCCCCCTCTGTGCAGTGTGCATAGCGGGGAAGACTGTAGGGCTGCCAATCGTGCGGGCAGCTATTCTCATTCTGAAGCTTAAAACAGTGTTGTTTCATCTTATAAATATTGTGGACTCGAAATGTTTTTAATTTTGACAAAGTCGCATTGTTATAAACGAAATTAATTATTACCCAACTGCCCCAGAAGGAGGGTAATATTTTTTCAAGTATATGTATGTCTGTCTATTTCTATGGCACGCTCTGTAGCCAAAACGGCTTGTTGAATTTTAACATGAGGTGTCGTTAGATTCGTCTTAATTGTGGGAATGACACAGGGAATATTTAAATATGGCTTGTTTTCCTCTTTTTAGTTATTACGTTTCATTTTTGTACAGTCGGGTTTTTTGATGTTTTAAATAATTAATTTTCATTTATTTTTTATCAATAAATTACGAAATCAGTAATAAACCACTGTAATAATTTAAATCAGAATCGCTTTAATGTTCAAAATTGCAAATGGAGGCTTACAGGTTACATGTCATGATGAAAGATAAGTCACTAAATTCTATTTAAATACAATATTATAAATAATAGATTCATAGTATATTGTATAGATACAATAAAAGTTTGCGCAGCTGTTTTGCATTTATGGATTTATAATTTTGTGGCACATGTACCGATTAAGTTTCTTCAGGACGCTTCTTTGTTTCCCAAGCAGCAAGTAATCTTTTCAAATGTGCGATGGCTTTTCCAGGATTTAAATTCTAAAATTTACGAAAAACATATAATAAAATCTCTTGTAAAGTGTAACAAAAAAAAAAATTAAATAGTAATAAGATCTTCCCACAACAAAATTTGATAATATGAAACCGCAAATTATTCCTCAAACATAAATAAATAATGTAAACCAACTGTTCTATTGTTACATTCTTCCTCTTACAAAGAATTAAAAAAAAACGTGTATGTTTTGAACGACTGCCCTTAAACCATATGAATGGCCGTGCGTTTACGTCATGAATAGTCTAAAGCTGCCGATCGGCAAACCGAGTGAAAAAGCCAAATGGCCACTTCGAAATCGACATACGTCCACACACAGTTTTTTTTAATCGCGTTCGGTATATTCGGTATATTAATAGTTCAAGTGCTTACTTTAGGACAAGTATTTGTACATTCAAAGATGGTGACACATCGAAATATGGAATGATAATCCCTGAGCATATCAAGTCGTTTTTCGTGCTGTTGGTCTCTTGAATCGATTATCCATCTGTAAGCTTGCATAAGTACAGCCGGTCCTAGATAATACCTTCCGTTCCACCAGTAGGCCGGGCAACTTGTTGAACAGCATGCGCATAAGACACAGTCTACCAGGTAGTTCTACAAACAGAATCAGCTGACGTGTGCAAACAACCCAGGATTTAAGATAATAAAATTTATTTCCTTCCTGAATAAAATTCAGGGATTTAATTCACAATTTAATAATAATAATAATAGGTTCGTTCCAAGCAGCCGTGAACGGTAATAAAACCGTACACAGTCTTGTTACTGCGCAAGACTGTCTTGCGCAGTATCGATTTTTGAGCTAGTGCAATTACAATTTGCAGCATTGCTGTGACGTTGTTCAGCGTTGCCCGTCAGATGGCAGTATGCAGTATTTACAATATGAAAGTCCAATGACAGATCGAAGCGTTGACGTTGTTTCAAAATTATAGCCGTCAGATGGCAGACGTTGTTCAGCGTTGCTGTTAATTAATTAATTTACAAAAACAAAAGCAATAATAATTTTTTTAGTTGTCGATGTCAGTAGAGCAAGCAATTAATAAATTGTGTGGTTTTTTCTAAAAAGGGAGGCAAACATCTTTAACCTTAACGTATTAATATATATGATATGTTGTTATTGTTATCTTACCAATTTACTTCTGTCTGTTACACTTTGCTTGTACGGTTCGCACAGTTGTTCATTTTCACAAGTTCGTTGAAGCCACGGTTGTATCATCTGGTACTGCCTGAAGAAGTGCGTCATATCCGGTATTAGATCTCGTATCACATACATGTGCGGCAACGGATATATTTTCATCTTGCGACCTTTACCGATTTTCCAAATACAGGCGAGTCTGTTTTTTCCATTAATGTTCATTGCACAAGAACCACAAATTCCTTCACGGCATGAACGTCGAAACGATAGGGTCGGATCAATTTCATTTTTTATTTTTAAAAGCGCATCTAATACCATCGGACCACATTCATTAATGTTGATTTTATAATCTACCATACTTGGTTTCTTTTTTTGCGGATCTTCTGGATCGTAACGATAAATAGAAAAAGTCGTTATTTTCTCCGGTTTTTGTACGGGTGCTGACATTTCTTCGTCACATTCCTCATTTCTTTGAAGAAGATTTTGTTGTACATTTGTGTTCAATAATCGAATATTCTGTTTTAAATATATTTCAAAAGTAAATAGAAGACAAATAAGTTGATGTTGTGTTAATATGAACGGTTTTACTTACTTTAAATGTATAAATTTTCGATATTTGTAATACTTTTCTTAACATTGTTCGAAAATGTACTGTCAAATTGAACTTTACTAGTATAAATTAAATAAAAAACAAACATGCGACATTGCAAATGAAGCTTCTAGATAAATATTAAAAATTATAAATTGCTAAGCAATCAGTACATATAAATAAAAAATAGGAAGTAACTGAAAAACGGGGAGTTATTGGTGTCGGTTTTCAAAAACGAGTTGTTTCGGGGTTCTAAGAAGTTATTCTGACGATTTTCAGATGGACGTATGTTTGTGTGTATGTACGTTAACAAATTTTTGCCATACAATATCTTTAGAACGAATCAAGCGTGTGAGATCGGATTTGCGGTATTCGAAAGGGTTTATTGAAACTTAGATCTGATTAGATTTTGGAGCCAATTGGTTCATTTTTAAGGGTACTTTTTAGAGGTTGAAATATGTTTTTGGGCCCACAAATCCGAAAAAATCTAAGGATCGTTTTAAAAATTGAAATTTAACCCCTTAATTAATAAGATTAAAAGGCGCAGGCAAAAAATTTTAATATAATCGGCCTGACAGGACTGGATTTACACATTTTATGAAAACACTAGTTTGCAAATAATTAATTACTGTGTTCTTATTTAATTTGGTGCAGATGTTAAATTGATAATAATATTGGTATTAAGAAAAAACAAATTATTTTATAAGATGTATTAAGGAGTTTGTATCTTTTTTATGACCCTTTTTAATGTACTTAACACATGCAGGAAGTTTTATGATTGGCCCACATGTCAACCGATTTCCACATTTATTTATTTTTTGCAAATTTTTCAGCTATTGGAATTTTGTCTGCATGTACAGACATTACTCTAAAACCGATTTTGATGAAATTGGTACATACCCAAATTTGAAGCATGAACATCTATAATTTTCAATCGCTCATTCTTGAAGTATAATATTTTTCATACGGCTCTAGTTAAGATTACAATATTGGTATTAACGTGAGACAATTAGCGACCAGACCAAACGTTCACGCAAGCAAAGTCACAAAAAAATCCGTCTACATAAATACATGATATCGATATTTATTTTTAAAAGAAATTATAAAAAATCAATATGATAAATAAAAATGTTACATTCAATTTATAAAAAAACATTACACAATTGTCAGTCTCGGTGCAAATTTCAACATATTATTTTCCTTTATAAGAGAAATCAAGAGAAAGAAATTTGTATATCTGTCCGATTGAGACAACAAGTGAAATTTCGAAACAGTCAATAAACCTTCCGTAATACACTTGCCGTAGTCAACTACTCCGATTGTTTTATAATAGTGTCTTCCAAATTCAAACATTTATTAAATTTACACCAATCAATTCTGTCTCTGTTAGTCGATACTTTTTCAGATCCCCAATATAATGCACTCTAAAGCAGAAATTAAATAGTATAGTATTTTTATATACAGAAAAAGTGAAATGTTGTTTACTATCGATTTATCACAAGAATAAATAGAAATCAGAAGCGTAATTCAGAGGTGGTGTCCTTGATGTGTCTACCGACAGATTAGTGACCTTTGTTCCGAGTAAAAGACGAACTTTTATTGCTTTCCCATAGGCGTGCTTCATTAATTTATAAATATTTACGGTTTTGTTTTAAAAAAATCTGTGTTAGATACTATTATAGTAAGTTTAATTTTAATAAAATAAGTACCTAGATAAAGTAACTAAACAAAATGTCTTTTAAACCCGATGTGTAAGAAACAATTCGCTGTAAACCTTCCAACACTCGAGACGGTATAGCGTTGACCATTTCAGGATAGAATCTCAGGTTAATCGAGCACCGAGGTCACAAAAATGAGTAAAACTCGTAGTAGAGAGTTGCCTGGTTATTTATTTATTCTTGTGGATTTATCATGAAGGATAGAGACAAAGGAGACTTATCTTCATGCATTTGCCGTTGTCTAAAAACTGGGGAATGTCGGGGTTTCTATTCAACCAACAGTGTCCGCCTAAAGTTTTCATGACCTCTTTCCGTCATCTATTTTCGAAACACGCTCTTTGCATTGACTCTCTATCCTTCATGCAATTTACAATGAATATATTTACGCAGCGTTTCAAAAGTAACGCTATCGATTTTGTCAAGTTAAGCAATTGATAACTTAGTTGTTACTTTAGAATAAAAATGATAAAACCTTTTCGATTCAAAATTTCATGAAGAGTTTGCGCTCAAAATCCTCTGTTTTACTTTTAGAACACCCAGTATACAGGGTGTCCAATTAAGAATGGGACATAGAACAACCGCAGATTCTCCAATTCAAAATAAAACGATTAAGCGAAATATGCTTAGATAAAATGTTACTCTTTTCCGAAATACGGGGTGTTGAAGTTGAAAACTGAAAAATTATTAATGTCCATAATTTTTTTAATACACCGTATAATTTTACTCAAATCGGCACACTTGTTAAATATCATAAAATGCACCTAACAATAAAAAAATTAGTTCAGTACGCTCTACCAATGGCGTACGGCAGGAGTAAGTAATGCTTGTACCCCTTCTAAATGTTAAGCCGCTGTCTAAATTTTAATTTTGACTATAATTTTAATTTTTTCTAAGTCAATAATGTACACTTGTTAGTTTGTTGTAAAGTCATTGGTTTTCGAGATATTCGCAGTTAAAGATAGATAGACATGTACTTTTTATTTGTATTATTATTAATAATATTCATTTTTACAATTTTGTCTTAAAAAAACTGCGAATATCTCGAAAACCAATGACTTTACAACAAACTAACAAGTGTACATTATTGACTTAGAAAATATCAAAAAAATTAAAATTATAGTCAAAATTAAAATTTAAGACAGCGGCGTAACATTTAGGATGGGTACAAGCATTGATTACTTCTGCCGTACGCCACTGGTAGAGCGAGTAGCATTTTATCTAAGCATATTTCGCTTAATCGTTTTATTTTGAATTGGAGAATCTGCGGTTGTTCTATGTCCCATTCTTAATGGGACACCCTGTATATTGAAAATACAATATAATATGTAAAAATACGTTATTAAAAATAAGTAACCAACCTTCAGATTAATGGGTATTACATCTGGTACGGGATTCCATTTCAAATCCAGAAAAAGCAAAAGATCATTATAATCCAACTCGCATTGCTCATTTTTACAAATACTGAAAATTATAAATACAAAATAGCAATGAAACAATTAAGCATAAAGCAAGACCGTAGCTATGGGCTATGTGCACGGAGGCGGAGTTACAAATTTTTCGATGCGAGCGTTTGTGGTGAGCACTAGGGGAATCTTCGATCTCCAATTTTCCGTATGTCAGTGAGCAATGTTTATTAAAAGTGAAAGTAGTTATAATTTTATAAAGTTTTTTAATTACAAAGAAAACATAGGAAAAACTAAGCGATCTGAAAATGCTTGTTGTGTTCCGGGCTGTTGCGCTGATGGCGATTTAAGTAAAATAAAGACCATTGGCGCCCTAATTTGACATTCCGCTGTCAGTGTAAACAAATTAACATCAGTTTTCCTTATTACATTATTTTTTTTGACACATCAATTGCCAACTAAAGTTTTTGACTTATCACCATAGAAACATGTCGCGATTTCCATAAAAAGTTATTTCAATAATTCTCTATTACCCACTAGAGGTGCTACTTAACACCAATTTCTTACTTTCCCTCCCGCTTGCTTGATCTGGTATCCCGGAGAAATTCACACAAAATTTGCGCCAAATTAATATACCTCACCTACAACTTGGTTCCAGCTACGGCCCTAGCGGAAAGTCATAGCGTAACTTTATGAAAAACTTACACATCGAGTATATTATCCAATAAATAAACATCGAACGGTAATCGACTTGCTCGGCATAAGAAATAAACGTCCTTTCTTGGTAAAAATCCTTTCTTTTCTGTATCTCGTTGCAGAAAATATTCAGCTAACCGATCGAGATCGTTCCACAAACCTTTTTTCATTTCGGTTAAAGCAAACGCTCTGATGTCATTTCTTGTGTATCGCTGATACACGCACTCCGGTTGGAAGTGGCGAGCTATTGTAATCATCTCATGCTCTGTCAGCGCATCTCCCATTATTTTACAAAGACTATATCTGTGAACACATTTACACACTAATATAGATATTATTAAATCAACATCTATTTCTTTCTGTTCGTTAATTCACTTGTAACTCGAGAACGACTGATCTGATACATGCGTTTTTTAATTTATATATCTATACTATATAATTTATATGTCTATACTATCTACCTGGCCCGAATACGCCCAGGCACAAATTGATTTGAATCCAAATAGGATTTAAATCAATTTTGCCTCAAACTTACACTATGTTATAGCGTTGGGTGTGTAAATTTATATGTTGCCATGTGTAATAGGCGGAGAGCTGGCTACGGAGAAAATGGGTGACTCAGTGCAGAGCTGAAAATTTGCAGAATAATAGGAGATAGTACAAGTAAGTAGGGAAAAAATTGCCAGAAGGCTAGGCGGAAGATAAAGAGCCGCCAGAAGGCAGTGCACGTCTGACAATTTCTATACTTATTCTGTAATTCAAAACTAGATTTTATATTATATACAGATTGTATCAAATCAAAACGATCCATAGGACATTCTGTGTGTAAGACAGAGACGATATATAAAGATCTAAAGCAGTAAGTAAGAATGAGATAAATGATCGCTAATATAGTTACTGTGGTTACGTAAATAAATAATTACGTACACTGTAAATCTTTTTACCAATTTATCAATTAAAACAACTACAAATAAATTTATTATGTCGGCGGTTCAATTACCACCATAAAACCATTTGATTATTTGGATTTTTTCCCGAACAGTATAAATAGCCATTTTATCAATAATTTCACTAGTGAATACTGACATTTGATAAAATTGTGATTTTTACTGTAGAAAACAAAGACGATACTATCAGATTGTATAACCACAGTAACTATTAGCGATCATTTATCTCATTCTTACTTACTGCTTTAGTGCTTTATATAATATCGTCTCTGTCTTACACACAGAATGTTCTATGAACTGTTTTGATTTGATACAATCTGTATATTATACATTATATAGTTATAAGGGCATACTGAAAATTCAAACATGATATAATAATTAATTACATTTGACAAATATTCAAAATTATTAATGACATTTTGATAGAAATAAAATAAAATTAATTAATAAAATTACGTTGTTATAACAACGTAATTTTATTAATTAATTTTATTTTATTTCTATCAAAATGTCATTAATAATTTTGAATATTTGTCGAATGTAATTATTATATCATGTTTGAATTTTCAATATGCACTTATATAATGTATAATATATATAACTAGCGGCCCTGTACGTGCTTCGCTACGTATAAAGTGAAATAATAAAACAATTTAATTGGAACATCTATCTATCTATTTTATTTATTTTAAAATATACATGGACGTATATGTGTGTATGTCGAGCACTCCGGCTGCGCCGTCGTGCCCGGTGCAAAAGAACGAATGGGGAAGGAAGAAAAAAAATTTAGGGGTGGACTACCCCTAACATTTAGGGGGATGAAAAATAGATGTTGGCGAAGTGACACCTGTAGACATCTGGCGGGGATAACTAATTAAATGACGATTGATCAGTTTTCGACCGGAGAGGAAAAATGATTAAATTACTAAAATGGCTATTAAAAAATAAGGGTTGATCGTAGAAGGGTGAAAATTGAGGATTGTATGTATTTTTGTATGTTGTATCATAAAAAAATAGAAATTAAAAATTTTGTCTAAAAAATAAAAAAAAAAATTTAGGGGTGGACTACCCCTAACATTTAGGGGGATGAAAAATAGATGTTGGCCGATTCTCATAGATACCGGATAAGCACAAAAAATTTCATCAAAATCGGTCAAGCCGTTTCGGAGGAGTATGACTTCGAAAACTGTGACACGAGAATTTTATATATTAGATATATAATCTAGTTTTGAATTACAGAATAAGTATAGAAATTGCCAGAAGTGCACTGATTTTACGCAACTTAGCGCCTTCTGGCGGCTCTTTATCTTCTGCCTAGCCTTCTGGCAATTTTTTCCCTACTTACTTGTACTATCTCCTATTATTCTGCAAGTTTTCAGCTCTGCACCGAGTCACCCATTTTTTCCGTAGCCAGCTCTTAGCCATTACACTATGTTATAGCGTTGGGTGTGTAAATTTATATGTTGCCATGTGTAAATCGTGTTGAGTGTTGACACCAAAAACAAATACATTAGCCCAGTGATGTCAAAGATACGGCCCGCGGGCCGCATCCAACCCTCAGGCCCGCGACCATAATGTATCCAGTGAGGATTTTAGATGGTATTTGATGCCTTTACGTATTTTTAAAATTGCAGGATCCTCAAGCTCAAATAATTTACCCTTTTTTGTTGCCTTATAAATTGATTTAAACAAAACAAATAAAGATTTTAATTCACTGTGTGTTTTAGTTTTTAATTTAGAGTCTGGCCCGCTAACACTCTAAATCTTATAAATGGCCCTTTAGAAAAATCAGTCTGACACCTCTGCACTAGACGACTTTATCGAAAAAATTGGTTGTCTGTAAAGTCGGTTTACGGACGATAGTTTTACGTGATAACGTCATAAAGAAACATTGATTAACTCTCTGACGTCACGCGAGAAGAGAGAAATGCGTACAAGCCGACGCTTGGGCCGATCGTGCCTCTCTATCGCTTATACCGCGCTCTCGCTTGCACGCTCAGGCTCAGGCGGAACGTGACACTTTTTCGTGCGTGCAGCCGGTGTTTCATCAATTTATAAGACGTTATCACGTCAAAAAAAAAATAAATCCAGAATTCCAGAAGTGCCAGGACCCCTTCATAACAATTTTATATTTCTTTGTGTTATGTTACGTATATTATTATGCAAAATGATATAAAAATAACTTAAAAAATGGCCTCTTTTAACCCCAAAAATGGAATCGTGACAATAAATTTTGCTGTATGTTACAATGTGAGTAGTATGTGATCATGTTCTTTTCTTACTGTCAGTGCTTACCTTAGTGTTTCGTAAGGTATAATCGGCTCTTCTTTCGGCAGGTGTTCAGCAACAAACTGCTTATAAATGGGTCTAAGAGCTTCTCGAACTTTTTCCATTACAAGATTTATATTTGATTTTGGAAACTAAAAATATTTGTACAGTTAATACTAAATCAATAAGAATATGTTATTTAATTAACAAGTAGTAACGTTTATAAAAGACCTTTGTACTTGAATGGGAATAAAACTAGGAGATGATTCACACAAAAATCATTTAAGACGCACTTATTGCCTTATCGTTCCATGTTAACCTAATGTAAAATATTATAAATACAGCGGCGGCATAGGCTATTTTCAGGGTAGAGCGAAAATCCCATTTGGCGGCTACTTCTCGAAACATTCAAACTTTCCGACAACTAAAAACATACTGACGTATTTTTCAAATCCAGAAAACTAACGATAATAGTTGGATGGGGAGTCAAATCTTTTTTTCGCCAATGAATTTTGGCGCCCTTCCTAATCCGGCGTCTGTCGCGATCACTCCGTTTGTTCTAGTTATTCTTAGACCGGGACTATATAAATACCTGATCGCTATGTAATTCCATATATCGTAAAGCATATTCATCAGCGTCCGTTAAAAGAAATATAAAATCCCTGATGTTAATGCGCGCGCCAACATACAGGTGTTGCGCTGTATAACATTTAGGTCTTTTATTCGCAAAAATCTCTTCACCGGGGAGTAACATTTGAGCTCTTGCGAAGAACATTTTCCCACCAGATCCTGTAAAATTACCAAGTATAATATTACATAATATTTGTTCGTTTAAGCTAACTACCAGATCTTATCTGAACCCAGAGTAACTGTTGCCATTTTTCTATAGTAATTCTGTGATACATATACACCTATCCCCCGATTTACACGGTAGATACGTTCCTGAGAAAAACGTGTAAATCGAAAATTAAAAATTTTCAAGTCAAAACCGTGTAAATCGAAAAGCTTGCAGAAAATGCATAATTTTGCTTTTTAATAGTTGTGATTTTTTTCAATATTTTTAGGTGTACACAGAAATAAAAATAAAATGTATTGACAGGTTCTGAAACTGTGAAACTTTCACTCAAATACAATTTTCCGTAGATAAAACTTTAATTTTATGCGAAGAAATATAGACACGGTGTGCGTGTGCAGCAAGTCAGCACATAAGCTCGGGATTCCCCGTGAGATGTGTACACAGCGCACGTGTTCAATCACAGTAGCATTTAGTAGAGTGCGATAAAAACAAAAAAAAACTTATTTGGAAAACCGTGTAAAAGCGAAAACGTGTAAAACAAGTACCGTGTAAATCGGGGGATGGGTGTACTTGGAAATTAACTTACCGGCCGTTTCGTAAATTGATATAGAATCGTCTTCAAGATACGAACTGATTATAAAGTTACGTTCACAGTTTTCGGGTATTTTAGAGATCATTTTTGCTGTAAATCTTAAAACGTGACTATCGAGGCCTTGTCTGCTCAACTGCAAATACTTCTGGAAATCTTGATGAGGTGGTTTAAGTTCAAGCTTTCGACAATTCGTCGCTGAATCTTCATAAGTACCGTAACCATTCCACGGTGGCAGTTCTGGATATTTTGATCCGTGACATTCTTCATACGATGTTGGTTCAGGTCTTTCAGCTTTAGTGAAATCATCTATAGAAACAATATTTTTTTACAGTTATCGAGTTTACAATTTTGTTAATGAAGTAATCAGTTATTTGTTCAAAAACTATTTGCCTCGAAGATGAAACAAAAAAAATTTTTCGACGATGTGCTTACTGATTTTAATTTTCAGAATTATTCAAAACAATTATTTTTTTTGTAAAAAATAGTTTAAATTTTATTTGTGATCAAAAACAAAAATTTACGCGCCATAGCTAGTAGTATTTTATAATAATACCGAGTCCATATTTAGCACGATAATATTCTCTAGTGTATGGATCGCAGTCAGTTAGTATAATTTTTTTTCCATATACATTAATAGCGGCGCCAATAGTTAAATCGTTCTCTTTGTAATACTCGTTGTTAGTTTCGCCGCAATTGAGGGAATCCAGAACATATCGACCATTGCTTGAATTTGCACCGAGTACGTTCAGTACTGTAAAACCTGTATTATCGCCAGGACCAGGCAACAACGTTTGTCTCTGCAAGAAACGAACTTATTATTATTTTTATTTATAATAACTGATTCGTGTTATCAGATGCTGCTCTTCTTTAGAAGACGGTAGAAAACATATACTTAATACTCATATATTGCTAGTAGGGATACGTCTGCTTCCGTTATTTAGACGTCAAATGTTATGCCTATGTCCCAGAATGGAGCATGCACTTCCCCACTACTAGTCTAAGAGCCGAACCTAAATAGACCTTCACCGAGCTGATAATAGAATGAAACATATTTTATCATGAATTTAGTATATTAGAAAATATATTAAAAATGGGTTTGCTAAAAAAATCCTAGACAGACTATTTTTAATTATAATTTAAAAAATGATTTTTTATTAAATGTTGCAACATCAAGATAATAAGAAAATTTTGTGCTGACTTGAAGTATAAAACGTATAGAATGTGCAGCCGTTGGGTTGTCTATTATTTACCTGGGCGAACTACTGGGTTGTCAAGTATAAACAGGTATGTCGATGCAAGTTACTTTCACTTGATTGGAAAAATTGTATATCATCATAAGCGCTGTTTTATTGCGAACACGTTGATATAGGGTTGTCTGCGAAAAATTCGGTTCTATTAGGGGTTTGCGAATTTTAAAGATTTTAATTTTGACGCGCGTGGAAGTGTGTGACAGAGAGATCCGAGGTAAGTAACTGTGTAATAATAAAGGACCCAACATCGCAGTCGCTTGTGATGGCACCCTGAAAGTGCTCGGTATGTAAAAATATACCGAGCACTTTCTAATATTCAGGGTACCATCACAAGCGACTGCAATAAGTGAGATAGAAGTATGCAGTTGCTGTCTCTCTTGGTGGGCAACACTTCCACTCACGTAAACTAGCAATATAGGAATATTAGATATATGGATATTATTTAATATTTAGATTTGTCTATTTAAAAATAGTGAAATGATGCATATGTTTATTACTTTTGATAATTTTCCTCGTTTGAGAAACATGAATCCCGTGTCACGGCCGGAATTTGGGGGTACAGTTTCTTTTATTTGAATGCTGTCATCAGCCAGAAAATAGTAGATTTCCAGTTCATGTAAAATACCATAGTCACTGTCGCGATCGTCCCAATAACCATAGAATTTCAACACTTGTCGATCATGAGCCAAGAACTGGCCTCGAGTATCTATTGTTGAATTTGGCTTTTTTGGTAGCATTCCATCTTTAATCTTTTTAATAAAAATAAAAGATATATGTAATTTATTTAGCAGATCTCTAACTCGAAATTAAAACTCAATTTTCTTTTGATAATTTTCAAAAATAACAAAATAAAATTATTGTGCAATCGTTTTTACCCGCTCTCTTATGTTTCTATATGGATCTTCGGGTGTATTGATAGGATCGGGGACAGCTATACCGCATCTATTTAAAAATGTTCGAGTAAATTTATCACAGTTCGTGAGTTTAAAAATACGACCAAAAAATTCTAGTTCACGTCCAATGTTAAAATCGATAATATCATAATAAAAATTATTTCTAGGTGGTGGAAACGGGATTCTTTGTCGACTTAGTAAAGTTCCTAAAAATAAAATAAATTTAAGTCATTCAAACTGAAAAAAAAATTATATTCGACTAGACTTTTTTTCAATACTTAGAGGCAATATAAATTTCATATGTTTAATAAAAATAATAATTTCTTTTTAAGTTTTTATATGTAGTTACGTAAGATTATACATGCCATCAATAGTTTGTACCTTGTGGAATACCACTATTGTCTATTTTTGGTTCAATGATTTTGACTGTTCCATCTTCCAAAAAAAAGTAAATTTTTACAAGTCGAACTTGAAATGGTGATACTGGGACCTCATGCATCGTTTCTTGGAAGAAAGCATCAAAAGTGAGAATCTGTAATATTTTAAAATGTTTTTGACGTGATAACGTCTTATAAATTGATGAAACACCGGCTGCACGCACGAAAAAGTGTCACGTTCCGCCTGAGCCTGAGCGTGTAAGCGAGAGCGCGGTATAAGCGATAGAGAGGCAGCGTCGGCTTGTACGCATTTCTCTCTCTTCTCGCGTGACGTCAGAGTGTTCATCAATGTTTCTTTATGACGTTATCACGTAAAACTATCGTCCGTAAACCGACTTTACAGACACCCAATTTTTTTTATTAACATTTCATATGATATGTAATATTGCGGTTAGTTCAAAATATACCTGTTTGTCGTACACAATCCATGCAGGCAATTCGGCAACCTCACCTCGAGCATAAACAGACGGATATCGACTCGAGTCAGACCCTGGAAGCGGTGTGCCTCCTATGCCCGATTTCACTTTTTCAGATAACGTTGGTAAGTTATTTATTCTTTCAAAATGTTGAGATTTGTGGAAACGTGTTTGACCGATCTAAAAAAGAAGGTAATTATTTATTCCAAAGAAAATTATAACAAATACACTAAAAACAAAATATCGTTTTTAAAATGTACAACATAAAACTTGTATACAAGAAGCTTTAAAAATTATATGAATTCAACTTACATTTGGATTGAATGAAAATCCTGGCAAGAGAGGTAAGTCTGGACAACGCAACATTTTGCGTAAATATCTTTTGAATTAAATTATATTTTAAACAAGTGTAGAATATAAGTACAAAATTATTATTTTTTTAATTTATTGATTTAATAAATCGGGTAACTATATCAACGTATTTGTATTAAAAAAATATTGCGGTTCGATCCGTTGAGTTTTGAGAAGCAAATTATTTTGTAAGCCCTGCCCAGGGGCTAAATTTGATAGTTCTTGAAAATTCAAATATTCCCTACTCCCAGTACATAAGTCAAATCGATTGTTGATTGAAATAATTCAATTGAATACATAGTCAAAGGTAAAATGATATTTCAGTTCCCGTTTGTACTTGTACCTCTATGAATCGTAATGTGAGTCGAAATTTTGTTTTAACATATTTTTCCTCCATGGTAGGTATTTGACATTTGCTCTTATTAGTAGTTTGTGGTTAGGTGTTACATTTTTAGTTACTCCACGTGTCTACAATAATTTATAGTAACAAAATACTGAAATTAAAAAACATCTTTTTCAACTGTCAAATAACTCGAAAAAATGGGCAAAAAAAGGAAAGGACGCTGTGTTAGAAATAATATTCAGGTTAGAAATCAAGAATCAGAAGAATTGTTATCAGCTCCTCATTCGTTTGTTATTCACCGCGGAATTCCAGGCGGGCACATAAATGAACTTACAAAAGATTTTCGAAAAGTCATGGAACCATATACTGCTTCGTCACTAAAGGTAAATAACTACCAAAATACTGTCTATTTCAGGTACTGAATCGAATGATCGATGCTAATAAAATAAGTGCCTTAACTTGTCTCCCTGCATAGAACATTTTAAATCAAAATGAGCAGAGATATTTTATATACAGTAGAACCCCTCTAATCAGTCACCTTTGGAACAGGAGGTATGGTCGGAATGCAAAAAACGTCGAATTATCAAATGATGCAGAGAAAAATGCAGATTTACAGTAAAATAAATAATCTCTGAAACTCAAAAATGACACTATTGTTCTCTACAGCCAAAACATTGCACGGTATAGTTTGGCTCGAGCACGGTCGGATTAACCGGAGTGGAGGGCGGACGAGAGGGGTTCTACTGTTTCAGTATTTGCATAATTATATAATGCTCAAATGCTGTGCGTCGAGACTCACAATTATACTAGTCGTGAAGAGCTTGCCTAAGTGTCTACGTAGAGTAAAATAATATTAAAATATCTAAAATAAGTGTTGTCACTTGTCCATGTCTGGCAGCCTTTCACGCTTGTGTTTTAGGTGGCAAGTAGAAATTGAACAGGTAAAAAAAAATTGGTTGTCTGTAAATTCGGTTTACGGACGATAGTTTTACGTGATAACGTATTCCGTAATACATAACCTAAATTCTACATATAATAATTATAATAATTCGAATCTATGATATTGCATCTTTCGCTTCAAATTTAGGTTAATTTTATGTATTAAAATACTCACCACCTATAATAATAATTGTTTTTTTTAACTTTCTTTCTTTCGTATTTATTTTAAGTCTCAAAGATTAATTGTCATAATATTTTGAAAACAATTGTTTCACTGTTTATATAAAATTTCAAAACCTACTTACAATATTTAAGTATTTTCATACGTCAAAAAATTGATTTTTATAATGATAAAATTTCTATGAAAACGATTTTTTCGAGAGATGAGACCTAGCTAAAACGATTTTTTGCCCCCCAAAATCCCTTTTCAGTAAATTTCATCCAAATCGTTAGGGCCGTTTTCGAGAAAAGCACGCACAGGGTCAGGCGGAACGTTAGGAACGTTACACTTTTGCGTGCATGCATCCGGTGTTTCATCAATTTATAAGATTGGTGATCCATCAATTTATAAGACGTTATCACGTCAAAACATAAATTTCTCAAGTAAATTATGTTAGAGTTTTTTAATTCTATATTAATGAGCAATAATTTAGAACACATACAATATGTTAAACAAGGAGGAAGATTGCCAGACGGATGGATTCTCAAATGGGTAACACATACAGGGTGTCCCTAAAAGGTCTTTACAAAAGCCTACCACATATTCTTCAGGCCAAAACAACTCGAAACAAGCAAACTTACCTCAGTACAAAGTTGCTTAGTTTGGGCGCTAGACGGCTCTTAAGTTTTTGCTTTATAACTTCGAAACGGCTCATGAGATTTTACTCAAATTTGGTAAATTACTAAAATTAAAATTTTGTCGAAACTATGAGAGTAATCGAATTTTATCAAGAGTACCTTTTTTGTAGTAAATGAGTCGCGTGATCCAGATTTCATACTCAAACTGATTTTTTTCCATTGGCGTAGAAGTTTTAGATGTTTAATTATCGAAAAAATCAAGTTCTACGCCCATGGAATGATATTCATCATTATTATGATATGGGTTTTATTGCCCAATAAAGCTATGCCAACGTACCAAATTTGAGTAAAATCTCATGAGCTGTTTCAAAGTTATAAAGCAAAAACGATTTGAAAATTGTAGAGACGTCTAGCGCCCAAACTAAGCAACTTTGTACTGAGGTAAGTTTGCTTGTATTGAGTTGTTTTGGCCTGAAGAATATGTGGTAGGTTTTTGTAAAGACCTTTTAGGGACACCCTGTATATTATATAGGTATTTTTGACGTGATAACGTCTTATAAATTGATGAATCACCAATCTTATAAATTGATAAAACACCGGCTGCATGCACGAAAAAGTGTAACGTTCCTAATGGTCGTAACGTTCCGCCTGACCCTGTGCGTGCTTTTCTCGAAAACGGCCCTAACGATTTGGATGAAATTTACTGAAAAGGGATTTTGGGGGGCAAAAAATCGTTTTAGCTAGGTCTCATCTCTCGAAAAAATCGTTTTCTTACAAATTTTATCATTATAAAAATCAATTTTTTGACGTATGAAAATACTTAAATATTGTAAGTAGGTTTTGGAATTTTATATAAACAGTGAAACAATTGTTTTATAAATAGTATGACAGTTAATCTTTGAGACTTAAATAAATACGAAAGAAAGAAAGTTAATAAAAAAAATTATTTTTATAGGTGGTGAGTAATTTAATAAATAAAAATTAACCTAAATTTGAAGCGAAAGATGCAATATCATAGATTCGAATTATTATAATTATTATATAAATTTAGGTTATGTATTACGGAATACGTTATCACGTAAAACTATCGTCCGTAAACCGACTTTACAGACCAATTTTTTTTTATATTACATAGACACTCAGGTAAAATCTTCACCACCTCTTAGACTGTACTGTACCTATACAGAGGACATAGGATGTCATTTAAAAATAAAAAGTAATTGAGTAGTTAAATTATGCTGATATTTGCAGGAACGAAAGAAAAACACAATTAAAGATTTTGTGTCCATAGCAGGTCCGTTACATGTGTCACATATGTGCATTTTTTCACGAACAGAACATGGAGTTTATTTTAAATTGGCTCGTATACCAAGAGGACCGACTCTCACATTCAAAGTTCACAATTTCTCGTTAGCAAGAGATATTGTTTCATCGTTGAAGAAACAACTTGTTTTTAATGAAGCCTACAAACATTCTCCTCTGATTGTTTTAAATAATTTCAGTGGGGAAGGAATGCATATGAAATTAATGGCGCAAATGTTCCAAAATATGTTTCCTTCAATTAATCTAAGAAATGTAAGCGTTTGAAGTCATTTTAATTTTTTTACCGATTTTTTTATTGGAATAGAAAATTAAATTATTCAACAAAAATTTTGCTTTTTTAGGTTAACCTCAGTAATATACATCGTTGTGTTTTGTTAAATTATAATACGGAAACAAAACTAATAGATTTTCGACATTATGTAATTAAAGTTGTACCCGTTGGCATTTCGAAAGGTGTAAAGAAAGTTGTTCAAGGAAAAGTTCCAAACTTAGCATCGTGCAGTGATATTTCAGAGTTTTTAACAAAGTAAGTCCTATTATTCACTACATACCCTTTTGTTCTAAATATCTAATTGAATATAATCTTCAAATCTTTGATTAACGTCTGATTAGAATTCTTCAATAAATAAAATTGGTCGATAATTTTATTTATTGATGAATATAATCTTGTTTATAAAATTTGGTGATGCAAGTCGTCAGTGCAAATAAAAAATTGTTTATATTAGGTATGTTCCAAGCAGCCAGCAAATGGTAACGAAACCGTCGCCGTCATGCGCAGGTAGCTAAAATGTGTTCTAAAACTGATACAGTTTTGTTTTAGCTACTGCGCATGCGGGTGACGGTTTCGTTACCGTTTGCTGGCTGCTTAGAACATACCTATTATAGTCAATACATTTCAATTTATTTAAAATTGTCATCTGAATCAAAACCTACATGAAAATGTGAATGATTTTGAACCCGGTTTTATTTTTTGATTAAGTACAATAAGCAATATACTTAAAATAAAACTTTTTTTCTAAACAGAGCTGGAATGTTATCAGAAAGTGAAGCAGAGGACGATGTTAACAGTCACGTGACCCTCGCTCAGAAACTTTCCTCTCGTGGAAACATGGAATCAGGAAAATCTGCCATTAGGTTGAGTGAACTGGGCCCACGTATAACATTACAGTTGGTAAAAATAGAAGACGGCATGATGGATGGTGAGGTTCTGTACCATGAATTAATTCATAAAACTGAAGAAGAAAAAGAAGCAATTAAGAAAAAACGTGAAGAGAAAAAGTAAGTAAAATCAGTTTTAAAAAACTTACAATTTGAACGGTGGCTAATAAAACGGAAAAAATAACGCAGAAGAGATTGCATGTAAAAAGAATGAAATAAAATGCGACAGTGATCAATAAATAATTTGTACAGATGTAATTAGAAGTTATTAAAAGCAAGCAATAGGTCATATGCATGAGGCTCCAAATTGGATTAAATTTTTATTTCGAAATATATTTTAGTTCCTGATCATATCGTAATGGTTATTTTGTTAATCTGATCACTCAAAAAAATACAAATAATGTAGAAAATACGCGCTATTTTTGAATTTTCAAAACGCAGCATGACGTCAAAGTATATATCAACAACAGTTTCCATGACGACTGTGTTGTCTCACAGTAAGATTATGTCAGTATTTAGAGAAAACAACAAATAAACTTCATTTAGAACATTGGCAATTTTACATCAAGGTTGACATGCAGCGTATATCATGACGTCACATAAGCCCGCCAACATGGCCGATTGTTTAAACTGTCAATTTTTGAATGTGAAATTTATTATTTTTTTTCTTATGATAATATTACATTTTTAAATGATTATCAATTTTTTTCGTATTATGGTTGACTAAATAGTCTATTAAAAATATAAAAAAAATACATGCATATGACCTATTAGATTGTGAACTGTTACTAATTGCATGTTACTATTTATTACAGGAAAAAGAAAGAAAAATCTAAAAAACTTCAAGAAGATAATAAGAAAAAGAAAGACGCTATAAAACAAGAATTAAGAGAAAAATCACTAAAAGGAATGAAAAAGACAGAAAGTGCGGTATTAATGCAACGAGCAGCACGAGAATCTGCTCAAGTAATGGAACAAATGCAAGAAGATGACAATGATGCAAATTACTATAGAGAAGAAGTTGGCGAAGATCCTGATAAAGGTGCATTATTTCGTATTATTATTATTTATAGTCTGATAAATTATTTTCAAAACAGCTTTATTTTTAATGTATATTTTTTTTAGATTTATTTAGTTCGACGCAAAAGATTGGCGGATTTCGTAAGCACCCAACGAAATTCAAAAATAAGAAAGAGAATACTAATACTAGTTTTGATAAACAGTGGAAACAAAATAAAAAGAACAAGAATGAAAGACGGGATAATAGACCTACAAAGAAGTTCAATAAAAATAACCAGAATTCTGGATTTAAAAGCAAAAGAGACGGAAAATTTGCAAGTAGAAAGGGTTCTTTGAACAAAGTAAAATCTGGAAGAGTTTCCAGAAAACATTAATATATTATCATAATGTGTAAATGAGCATTTTTTTATATTATGTGATAATAAAAAATCAAAATATATTTTTTTGTACCTACGCAATTCGTCCAGTATCCAACTTTGACTATTTAGTAATGGACAGCAAATTGCAGCTTCTATTCCAATAGCAATGTAAAACGATCGTCCACTACTGTTCTGTGGTCCACAACGTCTTTCAACTTTTTTGGTACATAGGGCGTCATCCATGATTCAAATAATCGGGAGTTATAAAGTTGTATAGTTCGTTTTTTTGTTGGTGTGAAGAACCAGATCTCGTTATTAATAATAAAAAGCACCAATTACCAACCGGCGTTACATGGCATCCCAATGGCAACCAGAGTTATAGCCACGCCATTACAATTAAAAGTTAGCTTGACCGCCACTGAAATATCGCATCGCGGTCTTGAGAATGTGTAGCTAGTTTAGAAAGTCCATAATTAAACAGTCAAAGGTATCCAATAATTTCGTCTATCACGTGATAGGCTAGTCGTGATCTGGTTGGTCGGAATATATGAGTGTTGCGTATTTGAATTTGAACGCACCCAAATAGGTTTACAGAAATGTCAAAAACTGTTCGAAAGTTGAGGTTATTATCATAAATGTTCTAAATGATAAAACAAATAGAGAATAATTGTTTTTAATCAAAATGGAGATTTATTTAGGATTTAATAATGTATTCGTATCGCTAAATCTAGTTTTGCTATTTTCAACTGTGTTGTGTAAGTGATTTTTTCTTTTATTTGTGACCTAAATTTAAATAGAAAGTAAAGAAAAATTCGATTCAACTCCGGACTTTCTTATCTGAAATACTGTTAGGTTACGCCCCTCTAATAACCACTTCGCTTTTATCAAGTTAAATTACGTTAAATTATAATATTATGGTGTATAACAATCATAATAATTATTGTGTTAAAAAAATGAACTTGTGTATTTTACACTACAAAAGTGAAATTTCTATCCATGCCAACTGTAGACACATACATTCATATTAGAGATGAGCAGGTCCGTGATTTTTGAGGATACAGGTCCGGATTTGCATCCAGCCCTTCGAAGCTGCATCTTTGTTACGTGTCCGCCGGACCCGTATGGGTCCAGCTCACCTACCAAGCGATGTGTACTGTACGTTGGACAATGTACATACTGCGTACATGATATTCAAACGTGTCTTTCTCTACAACTGCCATTTTCATACCAACTCCAGCCACAGTTCCAACTTCGGCTGTGATCTGCTCGTTTAAAACCAGGTCCGTCTACGTAACAGTTCCAAAGGATACACATCTGACTCTGAGTCGAATGTGAATCCATTCAACAGTTGATACAGGTCCGAACCTGCATCCATCCGGATCTACACATTTCTAATTCATACGCACAAACTGCTTGTAACAATAGTTGCAGCGATGCTTTTCCAGCGACCCACTCTGGTTAATCGGCGCATAGGTTTGAGGATGCAGTATTTCATTCATAAATTTCATTGCCCCGTGGTTTCATTACATGTCGTTCTATTAAATATTCAGTCGCATGAATCCAATTCACTTTACTGTACATAAGGAAGTTTCACTTCAGTAGTAATATTAGTACTTAATAATAGGAGCCCTTTTAGACGTCACGCAGTTTAATACCTCAAATCAATAAATACCAGTTTAATAACTTTGGAGAAATTTTAAATACCAACGGGTTACCGTCAGGACTCAAACCTGAATCTACCAATTTCGCGTTGGTTGATTTATCAATTAGTCTACATCGGGCATGTCATATGATATTGCGGGCCACATTATCTTTTTTGTACTAAGTTGGGGGCCGCATGTTTTTAAAGTTAAAAAATAAATACGATTGTTAGAATGACGGGCCGCGTGTTTGACATCACTGATTTACAGTAACCAATGGACATCGGTGATTTGAACTTCTATAAGTGGTATTTAAGGTGACAGAAATCACTGTAAGCGAAAGTCGATTTTTAATTCAAAATTTTCCAAAATTGTTTTTTTTTTCTTCCGTCACCAATAGCTTCAGGGTTTGACCCATGTGCCAATTTCTTAAGGAAGTGTCTAGTCGTCCGAAAATCGGACGAATAATTTTTTTTTATTCGTCCGGTAATCGGACGACTTATTTATTTTATTCGTCCAGCAACCGGATGACTATTGTATGAATAATATATAATTACGAAGCTATCTTGACATAATATTCAATTACGGTGTAGTAAGTAGCGTGCCTGGCTCTCACCCAAGAGGCCCGGGTACGATTCCCGGTACCGGAATGAGTTTTGTTTTTACTTTTTATTTTTTTTTTTTTCACTTTGAGACTACAACTTAAAAGTCACATTTTCATGAAGATTGAAAACCACCGCTTTTTTTGAAAAAGGGGTATGCGAATTGTCTCGCAGTGAAACGGGAAGGGGCAAATGTTGAGTTAAAAAATAAAAAAAAACAATTCCGGGGTGAACGATAACGGGGTATGCGAATTAGATAGTTAAATGTTTTAATAGAACATATATATAGAATATATATTTTTTCGAAAATCAGTCTCAAAGTGAAAAAAAAAAATAAAAACTAAAATCAAACGTCGTAAAAATAATTGATAAAATAAATAAGTCGTCCTATTACCGGACGAATAAAACTTTAAAATTTTTTTAACATGTATAACAAGGACACAATGATGGATGGATTGATGAAACTAGAAGTAGGGTCAAGGATAGCACTAGTCTCATAAATTCAAAATTGTTAAACTGGTATTTATTCACTTGAGGTATTAAACTATGTGACGTCTAAAAGGACTCCTACTATTGTGTATTTCACATGTACTAAATTCAATTTTATATTGGTACTTAATAACTTCTGGTCTATAGCATTCGTGTGAAACGTATTTTTAAAGAACATTTTTTTGTAGGCTCTATTCATAAAAATTTAAAATATTTTGAGACACTACATGTGAGTGAGTTAAATCATAAGATAGTGAAAAGGGGAATACATCCTAGTCCACATCCTTTTAATACAATTAAAGAAGTTAATTTTCACACTCTTGGTAAAGATTTTCGACTTATATTAACGCCCAAGAAAGGAATATTGCATTCAAATTTTAAAGCTTATTCAGTCGATAGAGATGGAAAAGAAACGACTGTCCACATAGGTAAGCCAATCTGTAATTATTTTATCAAGAACTTCAAAACAACAAAAAACAAAATCGATCGCTACATCCAGTAAAAGCCATGCTGTTGCCAAAGCGTGTCACCTAATAAGAAAATTCGAGTAGCTGAGTAACGTCAAATGACGATGCAGCTGCTTAAAGTAGTGTTTGTGTGCTGGTCTTAAATTAGCACTATCTAGTTTTTGTTCATGAACCACAGTCGCAGTATTTTAAAAGAATAGCTCTCGCACGTAGTGGAAAACTTTAATCGGTTAACTTTTAATCGGAAAGAGATGAATGTCGACTGTGAATACCATAGTGAGTAAAGTAACCGGCGGGAAATTTAAAACCGCCACTTGTCCGTTCATCTGTCTAGTCTGTCGTAGAACTTTGATTTTATTGTTATTACTATTTCTTATTATAATTATTTCAATGTAGATCATGATAATTTCTATGATGGTCGAGTATTTGGTGAGAATTTGTCAGATGCAAGCGTTCATATAGAAGATGGCATTTTGACAGCTACTATTCAGCTTCTTGATGAAACGTATCATATTGAGGTAAAAACTAACACTTTTTATGCACAATCAAATTGCTTTAAATCGGGGGTTTTTGTAAAAAGAAATTAAACGCGTTTTAAAGAAGAAAATGACCACGCATTTATATTTTACTAGCGGTCTCGTCCCGGTTTCACCCGGGTGCAAAAGAACGAATGGGGAGGGAGGTACATGAGTATGCACATTCATCTTAGTTTACCGAGATGAATGTTGTGTCCAAATTTCATGATGATCGGAGTTACCGTTCAAAAGTTTTTGTCGGACGTACACATTTTGAGTTATATTTTGCAACATTTTTCATTGATGCTCCGCTCCTATTAGTCATAGCGTGATATTATATAGCCTATAGCTTTCCTCGATAAATGGACTATCCAACAAAAAAAAAAATTCAATTCGAACCAGTGGTTCCTGAGATTAGCGCGTTTAACCAAACAAACTCTTCAGCTTTATAGTTTAATAGTTATTGGCGTAACTAGTAGTCTTAAGTCATTCATCGCGCTGACAGGTCATGACTTAGCCTACAAGTTATGCCCATAATTTTATTCAACAATTACGCGTTATTCATGTTTTATTTATTGTTATTAATGAGATGTTGTAAATATCTATTTATTTCTTTATAAAAAAAACTGTCAATACTAACAGCACCAAACAGCACGATTCAATGTTTTGGTTTGAGGTTAGCCGGTTATGAATAAACTCCATGTCGAAAACATTCGGCCTCTCAATTTTAGCCTCAATAGGTAACAACGGAGTTGTTGTTACCGACTATTTCGTTACGACTCAGAAAATAGTTACGTTTATTTTCATTACTCCACAATGGCCGAGCTAGTAGGAATCTTCATTGAGTTATGACAAGTAATTGTCACCAGTCGGTAAATGGCTATTTAGGGTTCGGTTTTTAGGCATGATAAAACATGAATGACGCGCATGAGTTGAATAAAATTAATTTGGATGGGGGGATGTAGATTTATAATTAAACGAATTGATTTTATAAACAAAACTTTTTCATAAAATGCAGAAGTTTTTTTTTAAAGTTACTAAAAATTAATTTACAATTGCTTTTATGATTGTAGCCTGTATGGAGACATTTGCCTCATTTGGGTAACAGAACAATGATTACATATCGCTCTTCAGATGTCAAATTGAGTTGGGAACACGCAAATAAAAATGGAGATCTAGGTCCTGGAATATGCGGTTATGTGAAGGAAGGCGAAGGTAATACAATTGGATATTTGAATTATTTTTAACAAGAACTAAAGATTATAAGGACGGAGCATAACTTCAGCTCGTAGTTTTAAGGCCGTAGGTAGTGGAGGGTACCCCCCTCTTTCCAAATGCTTCATAGCCAACCCACCATTTTATACATATTAATCCAGAGATCGTTGTCACGCGCTTTATTTGTAATCATCCACGTCGGTTGCCTTTTGATTAAATTTGTATTTATGTAAAATTATAATATGCTTATTTTAAAATAAAATTGTTACCTATTGGCTCTGAATTTCACATTCACCATGACACATTTTCGTTTCACAGCAAATATTTTTTATTTTATTCTTCAAAGTGCCGCATAAGAAGTTTCTCTTCAACAAATAAGGTATAGGCTGTGTGCACGAAGCTTATTAGCGCCGCTAGTAGGTAATAGCATAGATAAACGTATTATAGGAAGATAAATATCCTAGTTAACCAAAATAAGACCACTTATGATGCTCGCCGCTAGGTGGCCACCTATTGACGAGCATCATAAGCTAAATTTTTTTAATCTGCGAGTGTAGAATATGTAGAGTTTCCGTAGTGAATTGTGCTGATAATGGTTCGGCCGTCTGGTGACTAGCATCATAACTACATATTATCATAGATAAACGTATTATACTTAGGAAGATTCGTAACCTAGTTAACCAAAATGAGACCACTTTTATATAGTAAACCTCTTACGTTTCATACCCCTGGCCCACAAACTGAATGTTGTTTTGTGCTTCCACCTACATTATGGTTAAACTAAAAGTTCAGATAATCTTAAAGCTACCTCTATACTGATCCTAATTACGCGCTCAATGGTTTATAAATTGTTAAAAACCATCAATGTTTTTTTTTATTTTTGACGTAGGTATGTGATAATTTTAGTTTTCCGTGACGACAGTTCCGTTTGTTTCAAATCATAGAAACGCCGCGTAAACAACGGCACAAATAAATTTCTAAAATAAATAAAAAAACCAAATGTAATTCAAATTTTTTGAATTTTCAAATTTTATTTTGAATAGTCGTGGTAACGTTTTTTTAGTCTGTTTCACATTTTAATCAAAATCATGAATACGAATTCATTTTAATTAATAATTTAAGACAATTTATTATTCATCAAGGATCATTTCAACTTTACAAATAGGTACTGACATATTTTGTCAATAGAAATAAAATAAAATTTCTACTAACGTGTGCAGTGACGTGTATAATGGCTAGTAATAAACATTTTGATATTTGAATCTTTGATTAACGTCTGATTAGTACTCTTCAATAAATAAATTATCGACCAATTTTTCAGACAATTATATTGACAAAAATATATAATTATAATTCAATAAATTTATTGAATTATAATTATATATTTTTGTCAATATAGGTAATTGTCTGAAAAATTGGTCGATAATTTATTATAATTTATTATTATTATTATTTATTATAATTATAATTTATTATTATTTATATAATAAAATTGTCAGAAAAATTGATCCCAATTACTCGCTCAATGGTTTATAAATTGTTAAAAACCATCAATTTTATTTTTTTTTTTGACGTTATGTGATAAATGATAATTTACAGTTTTCCGTGACGACAGTTCCCAGTTTGTTTCAAACCATAGAAACGCCACGTAAACAACGGCACTTAAATTTCTAAATAAATGTAAAAAACCAAATATAATTCAAAATTTTTGAATTTTCAAATTTGATTTTGAATAGTCGTGGTAACGTTTTTTTTAGTCTGTTTCACAGTTTAATCAAAATCATGGATACGAATTCATTTTAATATTAAGACATATTAAAGGTAATCATTATTGAAAAATTCTCGGAAATGAAATAAGAAATAATTTTTTGACACAATTTATGAACGTACCGACAGAATTTTTTCAAATCATACATAAGGCTGTTTATATTTTAAAACCATGAATACGAATTTAAAAAAAAATAGTCGAACATTCTCTTTATTATATTTCTGGACTATAGATACCAAAAAAAATATCATCTCTGAAAAATCTTTAAAAAAAAATTCAACTGTCAGGCCGTTAAATAATTAATCATATATTTTTTCACCTACAGATTTTAACAAATTTATAACATGTAATACAGGGTGCATTTTTCGTCCACTTTGGTTATGTATTCTACTCTACAATTGTGAATGACATATTATTTTGTAGCATCGAAGATCATGTCAATTATTTTATTATGGGAGAAGTACAGTGTCGGTATAAGCATCTAATTAATTAAGATAATAAAAATAATTCAAAATGAAATACATAATCTTATTTCTTGAATTTATATTTTTGTTCGGATTTTTTTGACTCAACATCAGAACTTTGTTTAAAAATAAAATTTTAATTAAAGTTATTCATTTACTTAATGTCACCGCGGGATATTGTACAATACAGTTGAATGACGGAAGAGGATCTTTGAAGAACAAATGTAGTTATGATGCTGGTCACTAGAGGACCAAATTGCCTGCACAATTCACTACGGAAAACATATGTAGTTATGATGCTAGTCACCAGACGGCTGAACCATTATCAGCACAATTCACTATGGAAACTCTACATATTCTACACTCGCAGATTAAAAAAATTTAGCTTATGATGCTCGTCAATAGGTGGCCACCTAGCGGCGAGCATCATAAGTGGTCTCATTTTGGTTAACTAGGATACTTATCTTCCTAAGTATAATACGTTTATCTATGATATTATGTTTTCCGTAGTGAATTGTGCAGGCAATTTGGTCCTCTAGTGACTAGCATCATAAATACATTTGTTCTTCAAAGATCCTCTTACGTCATTCGACTGTATTGTACAATATCCCGCGGTGACATTATTATTGGGCTTTTAAATATTTTTCTTTTGACATAAGTAAATGAATAACTTTAATTAAAATTTTATTTTTAAACAAAGTTCTGATGAGTCAAAAAAATCCGAACAAAAATATAAATTCAAGAAATAAGATTACGTATTTCATTTTAAATTATTTTTATTATCTTAATTAATTAGATGCTTATAAGGACACTGTACTTCTCCCGTAATAAAATAATTGACATGATCTTCGATGCTAGAAAATAATATGTCATTCACAATTGTAGAGTAGAATACATAACCAAAGTGGACGAAAAATGCACCCTGTATTACATGTTATAAATTTGTTAAAATCTGTAGGTGAAAAAATATATGATTAATTATTTAACGGCCTGACAGATGAATTTTTTTTTAAAGATTTTTCAGAGATGATATTTATTTTGGTATCTATGGTCAAGAAATATAATAAAGAGAATGTTCGACTATTTTTTTTTTTAAATTCGTATTCATGGTTTTAAAATATAAACAGCCTTATGTATGATTTGAAAAAATTCTGTCGATACGTTTATAAATTGTGTCAAAAAATTATTTCTTATTTCATTTCCGAGAATTTTTCAATAATGGCTTGTATTAGTAATTCGTGCAGTTACGTTAACTGTAAAAATTGTAGACGAAATTCACCGGGATTAAGTTTTTACAGATTACCTTTAATATGTCAGTATTCTTAAAATTGAAAAGATCTTTGACGAATAATGAATTGCCTTAAATTATTAAAATGAATTCGTATCCATGATTTTGATTAAACTGTGAAACAGACTAAAAAAAACGTTACCACGACTATTCAAAATCAAATTTGAAAATTCAAAAATTTTGAATTATATTTGGTTTTTTACATTTATTTTAGAAATTTATTTGTGCCGTTGTTTACGCGGCGTTTCTATGATTTGAAACAAACGGAACTGTCGTCACGGAAAACTAAAATTATCACATACGTCAAAAATAAAAAGAAACATTGATGGTTTTTAACAATTTATAAACCATTGAGCGAGTAATTAGGATCAGTATAGAGGTAGCTTTAAGATTATCTGAACTTTTAGTTTAACCATAATGTAGGTGGAAGCACAAAACAACATTCAGTTTGTGGGCCAGGGGCATGAAACGTAAGAGGTTTACTATATAAAAGTGGTCTCATTTTGGTTAACTAGGTTACCAATCTTCCTAAGTATAATACGTTTATCTATGGTAATAGAGAATTATTGAACTTGCTTTTTATGGAAATCGCGACATGTTTCTATGGTGATAAGTCAAAAACTTTAGTTGGCCATGATGTGTCAAAAAAAATGTAATAAGGAAAACTGATGTTAATTTGTTTACACTAACAGCTGAACGTCAAATTAGGGCGTCAATGGTCTTTATTTTACTTAAATCGCCATCAGCGCAACATCCCGGAACACAACAAGCATTTCCAGATCGCTTAGTTTTCCTATGTTTTCTTTGTAATTAAAAAACTTCATAAAATTATAACTACTTTCACTTTTAATAAACATTGCTCACTGACATACGGAAAATTGGAGATCGAAGTTTCCCCTAGTGCTCACCACAAACGCTCGCATCGAAAAATTTGTAACTCCGCCTCCGTGCACATAGCCCATACCCTAGGAAAGTATCTTTTGACACGCGACCTTTGCGCCCTCTTGTGTGTGTGTGTGTTTTTTTTTTTTTTAATTCAGGTTCAGTCAAAACCTTAGTGTCATATGTTATCCGTGCATTTTAATAAGGATTAATTGTTGAATAAAATAGGAAAAAAGCTATCAAATCGGAAGTGCTGTGTTGTTGGTTGTAAAAATACACCAACTAAAAATCCAGAAATAAAAAATCTATCATTTATGTAGTTTTTTTACTGACATTGTGCATAAATATTTTTTATAATAAATAAAGCTGGTTTCCATGGGTTTGTAAGCTTTGACTGAACTAGATTTTAAAAAATCAAACACGAGATGGCGCAAAAGTCGAGTGTCATAGATAATTTCCTAGCGTATAGCTCTTATCTTTAGTTATAATCCTGGAATCTGAATTGGCATTTAAGTTTGACAGTAGGCACGTTTTGATGCACAATACAGATGCTGATTGCCTCAGATATATTTCTCTGATTCTTTGATAACAAAACGCTCACAGAAGCGTTCCAACCAATGTATGTACCCTCAAAAAACAGTGCAAAGTCGACGCATGCGCACAAAACCGATAGAAACAATTTCGTTACGACTTTAGAACTGCCCATTTAGAGCAGGCTGGAACATACCTAGAGTTTCATCTTTTGAGCTTTATGTCCCGTCCCTATATTCCTCAGTCCATGGATAAAACGAAAAGTTACTGAGTTATGCTATATGTTGTAGATGAAGAACATAGCGATATTATAAGAGAACAAGATCGGAAAAAGAGACAAGCAGATCAGTATGAATATACACCGACAAAGACTCGTTGTCCTTTATTGCTTGTAGCCGATTATCGTTTCTTTCAAGAAATGGGGGCTAGCAACACTAAAACAACTATTAATTATTTGGTAAATTTATACTCGATTGCAAAAAGCCTGTCAGAAAATCTGATTTAACAATGACCTAAAATTGTGACTACACATACATATTTCTCCATAAAAAATGCATATAACTTGATTCTGCTCGAAAAATAATTGATTGATTGAAACTATATTTTTTTAAACTATGTATACATGTATTTATCATGGTTTTTTGTAAAATTTTCACTTAGAATCAACTTTTTTCTGCGCAATTTGATCAAAATTTAGTTTGAAAAGCGATCTTTTTCTATATTGATCAAGCATTTGTTTTTGCATTAATGCAATCTGACGTTCTACATGACAGGAAGTTTCACAACGATAATATTAGACTGCTCCTAAATGTATAACTACTGTAATTTTATGATCACAATCTAATGTTATTGTCAAATCAGTTTTTTTGACAATGCTTTCTGCAACCTATCGTAAATGTGTTGATTTATTTATTGCAAAGAACATTATTTAAACGTAATGTTTTGTGTGTGTTATCTGATTACACCATAAAAAACAGTGACACCATTTTTGTGTCCAAAATGCGACGCTCTAGTTACATGTCTGAAATACAATAAAGGTCTTTGGAGAGATCACGGTCGATTGACAGTTGAGACCATTAGCGTCTAATATTATAGGACTTATTTATGATTGCACAGGCCCGTAGCCAGGTCTAAATCGTAGTACGGGCGAGATTATATAACAACAAATGTTTCAATAAGTGTGATTGTAAAAAAACTTCTATACTATATATAGCGACTTGCTAGTACGGGCATCGCCCGTACGTGGCTATGGGCCTGTGATTGCATTCAAAAAGGAAACATTTTTAATCAAATTTCTTTTTGTAAAGAAGTTCTATTAAAGTCGTGCTTTTGTTTGGAAATTCCAGATAAGTTTAATTGACAGAGTACATAAAATCTATAATGATACTACATGGCAAGATCGTACGGACCAAGAAGGTTTTAAAGGAATGGGATTTGTGATTAAGAAAATAGTCGTTCACAGTGAACCAACTCGTGTTCGTGGTGGTGAGGCTCATTATAACATGGTTCGCGAGAAATGGGACGTTCGTAATCTTTTAGAGGTAATTATTTATTCTAGTAATTATAACGGTAATAATAAGATATGGTAATTTATAATTTAAAGTTCCATAAATCAATGGACTGTTTCTAGAACGAACTAAGTTTGGGTTTTTGTAAGAAGACTGCGGACGAGGAGAATGAACTTGATTGAAATTGAGTGATGGGGGGCATAACCAAATATGTAGTTCATCATGGTACCGACCTTTGATGCACTAAGACTTTAAGTAGTGTGTAGATTTATAGACGGAGAACTGGCTACGGAGGAAATGGGTGACTTGGTGCAGAGCTGAAAATTTGCAGAATAATAGGAGATAGTACAAGTAAGTAGGGAAAAAATTGCCAGAAGGCTAGGCGGAAGATAAAGAGCCGCCAGAAGGCGCTAATGTTGCGAAAAATCAGTGCACTTCTGCAATTTCTATACTTATTCTGTAGTTCAAAACTAGATTATATATTATATATATTATACATTATATAGTTATAAGGGCATACTGTAAATTTAAACATGATATAATAATTACATTCAACAAATATTCAAAATTATTAATGACATTTTGATAGAAATAAAATTAATCGTCATATATTTTCATTAATAAAATTACGTTGTTATAACAACGTAATTTTATTAATTAATTTAATTTTATTTCTATCAAAATGTCATTAATAAATTTGAATATTTGTCGAATGTAATTATTATATCATGTTTGAATTTTCAGTATGCCCTTATAGCTATATAATGTATAATATATATAATAAATAATCTAGTTTTGAACTACAGAATAAGTATAGAAATTGCCAGAAGTGCATTGATTTTTCGCAACATTAGCGCCTTCTGGCGGCTCTTTATCTTCCGCCTAGCCTTCTGGCAATTTTTTCCCTACTTACTTGTACTATCTCTTATTATTCTGCAAATTTTCAGCTCTGCACCGAGTCACCCATTTTCTCCGTAGCCAGCTCTTAGTCCATTAGTAGTTGAGCAGCTCATGTGTCGCTCATAAGCCACTCGTGAAAAAAACGAATGCCCGAGCTTTCCTTGAACACTACGTGACCTGACCACCAGCAATTTCATAGCGCACTTCAACCACCATGGTTTGACAAAAAAACAACACACTTGCGAGCACGTTTTTTTTGGCGTCGAAACTGACATCGAACGCCCCTTTGTGCTCGCCGAAAAAAAACGACTCCATGCGACTCACAGCGAGTGGCTCAAGGTCGACTTGAACTGCGTTCAGAACCCCATCCACATCGGCGACACCAGTTACGTGAGCCGCTCAGCTCGCAAGTCCTATATGCACCTTAAGTGATGTCGCGCTTACATTGTCTCTACTTTTCTTGCTTGTTTATAAGTGGATTTATTTGCGACGTGTTTTATCCCCTTCTAATCACTCAAGATCGTTCTCTGGTCGTCTTGGGTTTTTGTAAGACATCATTATATGAGATGTAAATAGCAGCTCTTAATTTGTTTTTAACTATTGAAAATTTTCAAACAAAAATGGAAAGGTATTGATTTTCGAAAATCTAGCTTTCGACCATTTGAGATCACAGGAAGCCATTCTGATTATTTTTAAATGTATTTATTTTATGTAGTTAGTGTATGATATTGTAAATAAAAATAACATTACAAGTAAGGTGGTCCTCGACAGATGTTCTCCCGTAATAATTACTCAGAGTATTGTCTGGCACATCTTCTCACTCATCAGACATTCGGCCAAGCTTCTGTTCTAGGATTGGCATACATCGCTTCCTACCGGTACAGCTCATCTGGAGGCGTCTGTTCGCAAAGTGAATGCACTATATTTTTGTCTCTTAATTACTAACATCACAAATGTCTTGAATGTGCGTTTATTAACAAAACATAACCAAAAATCTAACTATGTTTATTGTGCCTAATGACCTAGATTGTCGAGCGTCTATAATCTATAGTGTCTATAACATTTTATAAAAAACATCAGTTTTAAGTTCAAAATAAATTTGTTTTTCAGTCTAATTGAATCAAATATACTAATGTTTTTAACTATTAAATAAATTTAGGCAACGTTAATTGACACTATTTATTATCATATAATATGGATTTGAACTCAATCTGTATTTCTTCGTATGTGTGTGCGGTTATGGTTCATGCGCTGAAAAACAGGTAGCGTTTTTAGGATCAGAACTTATATCAATGTAAAAGAAAGTTGGGTATTGCGCATGTGTAGGAACATAAATACATACCTCGAAGTTACGCGATAGGTGGAAACAACAAAAGTCGCGTAAATCGAATTCGCGTAACTCAGGGTATAACGTAAAGCTCAGACGGGTGGTGAGGAAGCAGAAAATAGACAGCCGCGTAACTCTGTGTTCGGGGAAGTCAGGGTAGCATAAAAATGAAGTATTGCTGTTGTTTAATAATCAATGGTATTACCATTGGCTAACGTATTATAAAGACTATTAACCAGGTAACGACAAATTTTATATAGTAAACCTCTTACGTTTCATCCCCCTGGCCCACAAACTGAATGTTGTTTTGTGCTTCCACCTACATTATGGTTAAACTAAAAGTTCAGATATTCTTAAAGCTACCTCTATACTGGTCCTAATTACTCGCTCAATGGTTTATAAATTGTTAAAAGCCATCAATTTGTGTTTTTTTTTTTGACGGATGTGATAATTTACAGTTTTCCGTGACGACAGTTCCCAGTTTGTTTCAAACCATAGAAACGCCACGTAAACAACGGCACTTAAATTTCTAAATAAATGTAAAAAACCAAATATAATTCAAAATTTTTGAATTTTCAAATTTGATTTTGAATAGTCGTGGTAACGTTTTTTTGGTCTGTTTCACAGTTTAATCAAAATCATGGATACGAATTCATTTTAATAATTTAAGACAATTCATTATTCGTCAAAGATCTTTTCAACTTTAAGAATACTGACATATTAAAGGTAATCTGTAAAAACTTAACCCCGTTAAATTTCGTCTACAATTTTTACAGTTAACGTAACTGCACGAATTACTAACACAAGCCATTATTGAAAAATTCTCGGAAATGAAATAAGAAATAATTTTTTGACACAATTTATAAACGTACCGACAGAATTTTTTCAAATCATACATAAAATCATACATAAAAAAAAATAGTCGAACATTCTCTTTATTATATTTCTTGACTGTAGATACCAAAAAAAAATATCATCTCTGAAAAATCTTTAAAAAAAAATTCAACTGTCAGGCCGTTAAATAATTAATCATATATTTTTTCACCTACGGATTTTAACAAATTTATAACATGTAATACAGGTGCATTTTTCGTCCACTTTGGTTATGTATTCTACTCTACAATTGTGAATGACATATTATTTTGTAGCATTGAAGATCATGTCAATTATTTTATTATGGGAGAAGTGCAGTGTCGTTATAAGCATCTAATTAATTAAGATAATAAAAATAATTTAAAATGAAATACATAATCTTATTTCTTGAATTTATATTTTTGTTCGGATTTTTTTGACTCAACATCAGAACTTTGTTTAAAAATAAAATTTTAATTAAAGTTATTCATTTACTTATGTCAAAAGAAAAATATTTAAAAGCCCAATAATAATGTCACCGCGGGATATTGTACAATACAGTCGAATGACGTAAGAGGATCTTTGAAGAACAAATGTAATTATGATGCTTGTCACTAGAGGACCAAATTGCCTGCACAATTCACTACGGAAAACATAATATGTAGTTATGATGCTAGTCACCAGACGGCCGAACCATTATCAGCACAATTCACTACGGAAACTCTACATATTCTACACTCGCAGATTAAAAAAATTTAGCTTATGATGCTCGTCAATAGGTGGCCACCTAGCGGCGAGCATCATAAGTGGTCTTATTTTGGTTAACTAGGATATTTATCTTCCTATAATACGTTTATCTATGGTATTACTGTATATGTTTTTGTGCATGGGTGAAAAGTGACGTCACATATTCTGATATTTTATAACTAACAAAATATATTTTTTTAATTGTGTAATAACATATACTTACCATGCTTATGCCTTCTAATTCACTAATAAAATAAGTGAAAAACAATTGTAGAGCCAAATTCCATATTCTGATAAGAAAATGAAAAAAAGTAATACAAAACTTACTACATTGTGTTTTATCTCACGACAATGAGGGTGATCATTTTCATATTCGTCAGATAGCGCTAGTGGCAAGTAAGGTACTCTAGTAAGGTATATGCGTCAAAGTAGTAAATTAATGATTTACATTGGAATCTCACTTACCAGTGGCGCTATCGGGTGGCAGAAAATAGCCAGGTAGCCCTCATTTATTGGCTAATCATTAATGTATTATGTTTCATGAACGTTGTTTAGAACTTGTTTGCCTAGTAATTGATAAAAATGCAAAATAGGATAGTGAAAACTAACAAAATTAATTATATCGATTGCTTCGCTCGAAGAAATCATAATAGAATACTGTCCCTGTATGCTAGATGACACCACAATTCAAATAATAAAGTAATTAGAACTGATAACCTTGTGCCGCCTTACTGCACATTGTGTCATAAAGTTCAAAGTGAATACGAATTGAAAAGATCATAGCGAAACAAACGATATAATTATGATTGAGCTTCGCCCGCCTTCCGTAAGTTCCTTTGATCGTACAATAATATCTCATATTTCGCTCTCGATAGAGCATGTCTAAAAAACATTGTTTGATAAATATCAAAACAGGACCTATTAGTCATCAAAAACACTTTATTTTGGTGAAAAACATTGAAACGAAAAACGCGTCTGTACTGTGAGAGCACAAGAAACATTGTGACATAATTATGACGTGAGGCCGCATAAGGCTGTCACTTGTGCTTACTTTATTATTTGAATTGTGGTGTCATCTAGCGTACAGGGACAGTACTACATAGTACTTTCGAGAGCGAGACATAAGATATAAATTACAAATGCAAGTTCATTTTAGTTCAGTGAATAATAATACATTTCAAATTTGAACACTAGCGTAGTTACGTGAAAATTAAATTAAACTCCGAAATTGAATATAAAATTTGTCCAAACTACTTCATAACCGCAATTGATGAAATGTATTAATTTTAATAGGTTTTTAGTCGAGAATATACGCATAAAGATTTCTGCTTAGCGCATTTATTTACGGACCTGAAATTTGAAGGTGGGATACTAGGACTAGCATACGTGGGCTCACCACGTCGAAATTCAGTAGGGGGGATATGTACCCCAGGTACATTTTTTTTCATAATTGACGTTTTTGTTTTTATGGACGTTTTTAGTATTATTGTTTGCGTATGTTTTTGTTTTATGCAGAATCTATTTTTAAATTATTTGTGTAATTATTAGATTTTTGTATTTATTTTTTTATAAATTAGTTTGTCGACTGCGTTCTTAAACAGTTTTTTTGCACATATAGCTTTGGTTCACGTATTCGATTTTTTCTGTCACAGTTTTGTTTTTGTTTTAAGCATGTTTTTGTTATTAACAGGTGGAGGAGGCTTTTATTTATGGGTACTGTACTATAAATGAATTAAGGAGTAAGTTGTACACTTCTACTTCACAATTTAATATAAATGGCATAGTTTTTATGCCTGGATCGAGTTTTCTTTGTATTGTTTCATTGTTTTGCTGCTTCATTAAGCGAGCCCTACTATAATGATGACTCACTCCTTCTATTTTGTTATTATTTTTGTTAATTTTGTATTAATAATAATAATAATAATAACTTTTCTCTACTTTATACGTTATAGACTGTATTTTTATGATTGTTTTCACTTTAGCAAACATTTGAATTTTGACAGAATATTTCAAGAACGGTTACACTCTCTATTTGAACTCCGGTTTGAGTTCGAGCAGAAATCACTACGGACAAAGAGTCATTACCAGAGAAGCAGATTTAGTCACTGCCCACGAGTTTGGACACAACTGGGGCTCGGAACATGATCCCGATATACCTGAATGTTCGCCGGCCGCTTCGCAAGGAGGCTCCTATCTTATGTACACATATAGTGTTAGCGGTTATGATGTCAACAACAAGGTATGTTTTCTTACTTTGAAATTTAAAACAATAGTCAATACCCAGAAGACTAGAAATAAGACCTTGGATGCCCTACGCGATACTCGTTTCATTTACCTATCTCTATCGGAGCCTCTGTTTGTAATTTTGTGTTCTTGTGAGATTTTCGCGCATTTTTTTAAAATATACTTTTAATTTATTTGCAAAATTTTTATCTCTCTGTTTGTACTGGCATAGCAACTCGAAAAGGACTGAACCAACTTTGATGAAATTTGATAGATCACTCTCGAGTTTAGATAGAGTTCCTGTTAAATGAATTTGCGAATTTAACGTTCACGCGAGCGAAATTTCAGGCAAAAGCAAATACAGTAGAACGCCGATTATCCGAATTAATTGAGACCGGGGTCGATTCGGATAATCGGACATGTAGTGTCTTGCCTCTAGCTTTCAACCATAACAGTTGAAATATATCTGGACTCCAGCGAGTTCCAACTTCGGCGTGTGCTGATACCATTGTAGCGTCTACACGGCAATTGTCACTCGCATTTTTGTATTCTTGCGTCTCCACAAAACTTGTTTTAATTGAAAAATTACTTGGTTTTAATTTTTTATATTAATACGCTTAGGACCGATTCGGATAATTGGCGATTCGGTTAATCGGCGTTCGGATAATCGGCGTTCTACTGTAGCAGTTCTTTGACTTTACACTCTATGTCCGCGCTGAGCCACGTACAAAAGGTATATACCTGTAAAAAGCGACCCCTGCCTTCTGTTTGTTTGTAAAATGTCATTAAACTCGGAAACTTGTCAACCGATTTTTGTACGGTTTTCATGAATTCCGAGAAGAAACATGAGAGAAGGTTTTAGACCATATATAAAGGGGGCTTGTCATTGCTAGGCAGCGCCGGGTAAATATAGCCAGTCGACTATAAAGAGACTAATAAAAAGACTAATGATATATTGCAAACATAACAAACAATAAAGAAATCTAACTTCAATAACGTAGGTATGTTTTGCAGCGTTTTTCACCGTGCAGTTTAAGATCCATCCGTAAAGTTTTGCTCGCGAAATCTGGCCGGTGTTTTTCAGAACCCGAAGAGAGTTTCTGCGGTAATTTGCGCGTCGAAGGAGATGAAGAATGCGATGCCGGTTTGTTGGGAACAGAAGATAACGACGCATGCTGTGATAAAAATTGTAAATTACGACGCAACAAAAAAGCTGTTTGCAGGTACTGTACTTTCTAAATTTAACAAAAATTAAAAACTCAAATCTTTGATTGACGTCTGAATAGAACTCTTCAAATAAATAAAATTGTCGATATTTATGAAGAAGATCCAAATCCGGATCGAACCGTCATATTGATTTGTATTTTTATTATTGACGTGATAACGTCTTATAAATTGATGAATCACCAATCTTATAAATTGATAAAACACCGGCTGCATGTTCGAAAAAGTGTAACGTTCGTAACGCGTAACTTTCCGCCTGACCCTGTGCGTGCTTTTTGCTAATTTCTCGCTCAATTTAAATCAGATCGGTTTGAAACCAGTCTTAAACGAAAGAGGAGAACATTTTACATAGATTTCGTATAACAGAATTTGCCTAGACAGTTTTTTTATACAAATTTATATAGAAAAATAGCTGTATAAATGCAACATGAAAACGGCTGAATTTCTAATGTTTAATTCAATTTTTTGACATTAGTATTTTGTGAAATGCAACGCCTTCTAAGTTAAGTGTTGGAATAACTAATTATTATTAGAACATAATACTTTGACAGTTGCAAACGTCACTTTTGACATTTCTTATCATTCCGACACCAAGGATAAGCGGATTGAAACCAAATTTTGGGAGGTTTAGGTTATGTATTACGGAATACGTTATCACGTAAAACTATCGTCCGTAAACCGACTTTACAGACAACCAATTTTTTTTTATATAACTAAATAATTGGATTTGATTTTGATGGTGAAGTCTTTTTTTTTGTTAATATATGGTCTGAGAAAAATTGGTCGACAATTTTATTTATTTGAAAAATTAAAAACTATCGAGTAATCTTTTGTTTTATTTTAAAGCGATAAAAATTCACCGTGTTGTCAAAGCTGTCAGTTTATGAGCGCGGGAGTTAAGTGTAGAGATGCACAATACGCCACTTGTGAAAAAGAAGCAACGTGTTCAGGTATCGGGCCAGACTGTCCACCGAGTCCGCACATGCAGGACGGTACAGCTTGTCTTGAGCGAGGGCAGTGCCGCGACGGCAAGTGCGTCCCATATTGTGAAACGCAGGGATTGCAGAGTTGCATGTGCGATATCAGTAAGTATGGTAAATAATATTTTACTACTTCTTAACCACAACAAATTTATCTTTGGATTAACATTTCGAAAACAATGCTCACACCTTCAGCAAAAATTAAATCAATTTATCACATTTAACAGCAATATCATACTAGCCATTACCCGCGTCACTCCACGCGATATCAGAAATTTTAATTTCTTTATTATACTATATCAAATATGATAATATCAACATTTTGGAAGTTGCCCAATTGGGCTTTTGAATGAAATTTTTTTTTGTCATAAATGGAAAGATCGTATATAAGTTTTATAACAAAACTATTTTTCTTTTTTTTTATTTTCGTTATAATTCAAAAGTTATATCAAATTAAAAATAAATTTTTGTACCCAGTTCCGAGAACGCGCCGATATTTCCCGAACATAATGTGACGTCATAATGTTTTAGTCAATACACATGTAGAAGCCATTGATAGTATACTGCGTATATACATTTTACCATTATGACGTCACAACTGTCAAAAACAATTTTAGTGCGTTTGCAGTCACGTGATTTTTTTAAATATTTTATCAATTTTAAATTGCTTATAATTCATTTAAAAAAAGTTTTTTGAAAGTTTTTCGCATCGATTATCAATATTATTTATAATAAAGTTTTAAAATACAATAAAAAAATCGATAATTATTTTTTTTCAAAAGCCTAATTGGCTGGAATTTTTTCATTATTGTAGTTTGTAAATCATTTTAATGATTTTAGTTGAAGAAGCTTGCAAAAGATGCTGCCGATTACGCGTAAATGACACTTGTTTTCCTGTGGACCCGCAAGATATATTACCCGATGGAACTCCTTGCATACAAGGCTTCTGCAACAAAGTAAGTTTGTATTCCGTTGATTGTGACAGTTGACCACATCGTTTATCAAAAAAATCTGTCAAGAGTAGGTATATAAATTCTCTAAATACCAAAAAATTCCCAAAAAACTTATTTTCACCCAGAGCGCAATAATATTGTAGCTTTAGATGCTCGGGCTAATTTGCTCTAACGTAAATTGGAAAGGGAGTGACGTAGCGAGCTGAAAATAGTCGAATTCATCCGGATTTGCCAAGCACAATAAATTGTGTAAACACAGCCCCGGATCTAGGATTTTTTCGAACCGGGGCAGAAACTTAATAATGGCGCCCCCTCTCTCCAGCGTTTGAGATAAATTACTTAAAAAACCCCACAAATATATAATGGTTGGCATTTTTCGTGAACGGGAAACCGTCAGAAAACAAGCAGATTGAGTAAATCGGAAAAAGGACAGATTGGGTGTGGTTTTCAATCATATTCTATCATGATTTTTGGCGCCCCCTGAAACGGCCGCCCGAGGCGGGTGCCCCCCCCCCAGATCCGGGGCTGTATAAACATGACACCGAGACTCACTTTTGTAGAGTTGTTGTGATTCGAGCATTTTATAGTTATGATTTGTAATGTAAATTCTTATCCTCAATAAAAAAAAGCAATGCCATTAAACTAGACTAGGGGTGGCGAACCTTTCTACATCTACGAGTTAATTTTTTTCAAAAATTTTTAAAGCAATCATGGCCTGCCGACAAGCAGCCAGGAAAATTTAGTTGTCAAAAAATGAATCAAACATAGATGAAAAGAATAATTTAGATAATACACTGAGCGCCATGAAACTTTATCGTATTTGTTATTTGGAGATAGTCAATTATTTTCGGAATTTAGCATATCTTTAATTAAGTCGAGTTTGCACCTCAATCAATGTCGTGCCCATAATAATCTGTCGCATGCCATAGGTTCGCCATCCCTGAACTAGGCTAAAGTGACAATAAATAAAATTATCGACCAATTTTTCAGACAATATATTAACAAAAAATATAAAATTAATACATTAACGTTTAAATCCGGATTTGGACCTTCTTCAGAATTGATCTAAAAAATATAAAAATAATTAATATTTAAAATCTAATTCGCTTTTTAAATATTAATTATTTTTATATTTTTTAGATCAATTCTGAAGAAGGTCCAAATCCGGATTGAAACGTTAATGTATTAATTATATATTTTTTGTTAATATATTGTCTGAAAAATTGGTCGATAATTTTATTTATTGAAGAGTTCTAATCAGACGTTAATCAAATATTTGAATTAGGCTAAAGTAAACTAGTAGCTTAGAACGTTTAAGGATATCATACCAAACTAACCTGAAAACAAGACATCACACCACTCTAAAAACGCAAATATATTCAATAAAACGATTGTAAAATGTTTGTAGGGTTTGTGCGAAAAAACGGTCCAAGATGTGGTAGAACGTTTTTGGGACATCATCGAAGATATAAATATAAACAAAGTGTTATTGTTTCTTCGCGATAATATAGTCGGTACCGTAATATTAGTGACGGCTTTAATATGGATACCAGCGAGCTGTATTATAAATTATGTGGATCGCAGAAGAAGACGTGAAGAAGAGAAACGCTGGGAATGGCGTAATAAATCTGATTTGATTCATCCTTCAGATCCGAGACGTATTATTCATATTAATGTACCCCGACAGCGAAACGTAAGTAGCAGTAGTGGTCAGTTATCGAGTAATTAGTTACCATTATAACTGGACAATGAAACCATTGTACAGCCTGTGTAAATATTGTAATTAAAATCTTGTATGTTTTGTACATAATGTCCCATTGACAAAGTATGTTTGAACGTTTAGACTTTAGATTACTTAAAGAGAAATTATATAAAATATTTTTACTGTGCGTGAATATGTGTTGACTCTGAAAGTTACGTTTTATATATTTTTGAAGTGAAAACTTCTTTAGCGGCGTTGAAAAATTTTTTTGTAATGGGTAAAAACTGTTAAACTCGCGTCAGGCGTCAGGACACGTGACCTGAACTTTTATTTATACAGACATCTAGCGTTGAAATATCCTACATAAAAATGCAATCTATGATACAAGCCATTTTGATCGAAAATTCGTCAGACGTTAATATTCAAGTTTTCACTTCTCCCGGCACTCCCGGAGTGCAAACCTTATTTTTTTAAATTATGCATAAAAATACACTTCACTCATGTAAATCGTATTAAAATTGGATCGGTAAAAAAATCGAAACGATTTAACATTTAGTCATTTGTTATAACTTACCATATTCATTTGCTGTTATGTAATATTATATCTAAATATTACATTATAACAATACATTTTGTTAATGAAAAAATTGTCATTAATTACCACCTGCTTCCACCCAACAAATTAAGAGTGCCTCATGTCCTCCCAACGAGATCACTGAAACCTTATCTATGCCTTCAACCTGTATTTTTTAATGTTGAAAACCTTTTGGTGGCAACGTGTTGTCTTGTCAATATGTCGTCTTTAACCCTTCCCCGGAAATGAGCTACGAGACATATTGGTATGAGCATGGAAAGGGATGAACCGATTGAATCGTTTTTGATCAAAGTATGTGAGATTTGAGAGCAATAGTGTGTACGTGAGATTTCCACTGCCTTTTGCTTTTTTCAGTACCATACCACAAGTAAACTAATTCCCTAAGTATGATAACTCGTTAATAATAAATTGTTAATGTATTTATTTAAAAATCCTGTGTTAATTTTGATTACTTATTTAAAAATGTTTGTTTTGAGTATTAAAAATGTTTAAAGTGCAATTTTTTCAGTGATTTACTTTATTCTGATAATTATATTTTTGTATACTGCATTGGGTCCACGCGCTTACCACTCTCTCGTCTCATAATACTCCGCCTAACTTTGGAGAAACTTGAAATCGTCGTGATTACAAACCTTTATCATTTTTGTAACAATATCTTTTAAAATCGTTATATTTTCTCAGTTGATGCTTATAGTAAATGACGGCTATACCTCCTTTTACAATGGCGTTAATTGTTTTTTTTTTTTTTTTTGACGTGATAACGTCTTATAAATTGATGAAACACCGACTGCACGCACGAAAAAGTGTCACGTTCCGCCTGAGCCTGAGCGTGCAAGCGAGAGCGCGGTATAAGCGATAGAGAGGCACAAGCGTCGGCTTGTACGCATTTCTCTCTCTTCTCGCGTGACGTCAGAGAGTTGATCAATGTATCTTTATGATTATCACGTAAAACTATCGTCCGTAAACCGACTTTACAGACAACCAATTTTTTTTTTAATAAAATTAACTGATTTTTCAATGAAATAAATCAATTTAAACTGAATATTACTTTTACGCAATAAATTAAATGTTAGTTTCAAAATAAATTATTATAACATCTTTCCACAAGCGATTTAACTGCAGGAACCAAGTTCCGATAGAAAGAGACAGGGACAAATGACTTAATAGTTTCGTCTTTGTCACGTTCATAGTGACCAATGTTAATTAAAAGTGAAAATAGGTATAATTTTATGAAGTTTTTTAATTACAAAGAAAACATAGGAAAACTAAGCGATCTGGAAATGCTTGTTGTGTTCCGGGCTGTTGCTCTGATGGCGATTTAAGTAAAATAAAGACCATTGGCGCCTTAATTTGACGTTCCGCTGTCAGTGTAAACAAATTAACATCAGTTTTCCTTATTACATTTTTTTGACACATCATGGCCAACTAATGTTTTTGACTTATCACCTTAGAAACATGTCGCGATTTCCATAAAAAGTGAGTTCAATAATTCTCTATTACCCACTAGCGGCGCTAATAGGCTTCGTGCACACAACATAATATACGAATTGAAAAACGAAGAAATGTCAAATTTCAGTAAAGGTTTGTTTAAAATGCTGTTCAGACGATTTTGCTGTTTGATGAATTATTTCAAAATAATTTGGTTATGTGTTATGTCAGTTTTTGAAAGTCAGAGAGAGAGACGTCAGCCAATTACCTAATTCCTCCTCTTACAAACACATTTGGATGCGCAGTAGTACGCTTAACAGATAATTCAATTTAATTTCTTATCATTTATTGTTGTCAGTATCTCGAATATGACTCAATACTATTTGATGAACTTTATACAGATTATAGAGAATTAGTATCAATTGTGTCAAATTATCATCGTCTGCCTTGTATATTATTTTTTACATGCCCGGTTTAACGGCTAACCTCGTCGAATGCTCAATATGAATCCTGCTAGGTGTGCAAAAACATCTGCAAGGTAGAAGATAACACTTGTAAATAATTGATACTCCTCTATAATCTGCATATATTTCACAACTAGTAATGTTGAGCCCTATAAATACTAACGAAAAATTAAAAAAAAAAAAAAACATTGAATTAATCTGCCATCGATTTGTTATTTCTTATGGCATTGTCTGTTATTTGTTAAATTCAATATTAAAATTTTAGTACTGTTGTTTAATAGACTTTCGTACGATCAGAGCTTGGATATAATTCACTAATTTAAATGAATGGAATGGTGTTATAATTATTTGTTATTCGTAAGCTACTCAAATTTCCGACTTCATTAAATTAAAAATATTTTGACACAAATAATTGAAATATTAACTTCTATGAAAAAACTGAACTATAAACACGCCGTAGAAAAAAAATACGATGTTGGTTTTATGAATTTTATTTTTTTAATATAAACACGTTATGATAACTAAAATTTAAATAATTTTTGGATTGAAGTTTTGGTAATAAACACAAAACAACTTGTTATATCATATAAGGACAACACTTGTATTTAAATTATAAAACGGACGCCTTAGATCCACTAGCGTATAAGAAATAAGACGTATTTAAGAGTTAAAACTGGTTAATTTATTACAAAGAATTAACTTCGTATGGTGATGAACGATGACGACGAGATGACAATGATGATAATAAAATAATAATAACAGAACAATTAATTTTTTTGACATTTAATTTTTCTAATTTTTGACATAATTAATTTATTATATTTAATATAATTAACCCAACACATTTTGTACACGAATGTCATAAATGCGTCAGGTGTTGGAGAAACCCCAGAGTCCCGTCGCGGGACGCATCTGAACCGCTTTTAGGAAGATAGATATGTGCAATGCTACCGCAGTCTAAATCTGCAGAGCATCCATGTATATTATATTCCACGTTATAATAAATATAAGACAGTCGGTTCAAGTCTGGGCGTCCTAGCTTTTTTGTACAAACAAGGTTCTCCACCTCTCATGAGACTGTTTGATATCTTACATTTGTTTTGGAAAATATATATATGTATAATTATACAAAGATAGCACATCAATGTTTAAGATAGATTGTACAGAGCTTAATACGTAATGCGATAATACAATACAGCAAATACAATAGTTTTTTTTTTTTTTTTGGTCATAACAAGTTTTTTAAATCCATCTCGACGACATATTGCCCACGGGTGGAAATCCGGACGGCCACCCGCGACCAACTGAGCCCCGTAGTCGCGGAGACGGATTTAGCGATCGAAGAAGGACCGCGTCGCTCTCCGGCGAGCGAGAAAGTCCTTCCGGTTGTGTTTTAGTTTGTATTGATTATAAAAACTTAAAACAGATACAATATAAGTAAATGGTAATAATCAGTTACCACTACGGGAAGGGTGACTAGAATTGGCATAAATTAACTGTCGCTTTCTGAAAAGCGATTGTGTCGATTTTATTCTGAATCGTATGTCGAGAAACGCTTTCACATTATCGCATATCAACATTTCGTATTTCGTTATTTAAAAAGATAACAAGTTCGAGAGCTCACTTAAAACCGCGGCATATCTTGAATAATTTCAACAAACTTTCTTTTTTCCGTATACACACTATAACAAACACTTAATACAACGAACCTTTTATGAATTAATCGGAAACTCGGTTACGTGTTTCTCAATCGTGCGTTCAGAGATAAGAATCGATTATAAAGGTCAAATTCATGGATAGCAAATTTCGGTTCTCTGTTTTAAAGACCGGGTTATAGTTAGTAGCCCGGCTATCAACAACGAAGAGACCTTAAGTAAGCTTGTTTTAATAGTAAGGCTACAAAATAATCATACTTTGCTTTATGGGTTAATCGCGTGCCATTCTTATGGAATGTCTTTCTTTGCTCTTTTTCTCCGCTGAACTCAAATCATTTTGTAGCTTACAATTATGACGTCGATATCATGTTTAATATATATATATTATTATAATCATCTATAATATCTATCACGTTTGTGTTAAGTAACAAAGTTACATTTAAGTAGTACTCATTTGTTTAGAAATGGCGGTTATCAATCGTCCGAGAGACGGAGAGAAACCGCTTTCTTTTTCTTTCTTTTTTAAAACATGTTTTTTTGCTCACAATAATTTGATGCGAGATCAACATGTCGTATAAAATATTAATTGACCAAATACGCCAATTTATTTTCTTAAAATATATACATATATAAATCCAATAAATACAATAAATGTTTTTTTTAAAATTTGTAAACTGTGATTCGAAATCACGTGTTAATTCCATAACTTCAAATATATTATAATAATAATTATGATTAATCAATCAATAAATAGCTATGTATATTATATTATATGCATACCGTAACCAATCAATAAATACTTACTTACCTATTTAAAGTAGGTACTATCGTATTATTAGTTAAGATGTATCTGAGGTGTACAACTCTACTTGACTAGCACAATTTGGTCGTAGACAGAGCTAAACAATTAACTTTTGAAAGTAATAAGTACATTGTTATTAGAATTATTAATTTTCTTTAAAGTAACATTTTTTGTGCTCTAAACCATTTTTATGCACTGACAGAACATAATCTATATTCAACTACAATTAATAATTTTAATAATAACAAATAATTAGTGTTTTTGTTTCACCGGTTATTACACATTTAATCTTTAATTAAATGTTCAAATACTTTCGGTCCACTGGTTTTTTATTTTGGTAAAATACCATACTATAACGTAATATTCATCATTACAGTGTACATTTTAAAATATATTTCTATATTACAGTCATTACGGTAAATGCAAAATTATAAGCGTACACTCATTTGCACAAAACCCATGCCCGTTTGAGCGAAGATATCGGTAAGTTACAATGGCACTACCGATAGCCGATATTCACAAGACCACCGAGTCTGAGCGGCGTCGGTCCACATTTTGAGATCTATGAGGTGAAGCATTCATCCAACGATTGACGATCGGTAACGATCGATGCTGAAAAAACGTTCGCGGTACGGCTATTATACAGATAAGTACCCGTAGTTAAAATCATGTCCGATAAACAATCCATTGGATGAAGCGTCCACAAATTAACTAACAGCTATATGCTACATTTACATAAAAATAAATAACATTTTGCAATGTTCTCAATATAATAATCATTATAAACAATATGACGACACTAACGACCTGATAACATTTCCATTTTTAATATTGTTGGCATCTGAATAGTATTTGCACTTTTTTTTTGTAAAACATCACTTGTAACATTAAAACACAATAACCCTAAAATTGAGGCCATTTGGAAAAAAAATTAAACTAAATAATAAAATTAACAACAATTTCGCATAAAACATATGACTAGAATTTTTTTAAAAATTATGTTATATATCTAAACAAATATAGTAACTAAAATGAAAACTATAAAAAACGCTTTCTTTATAAATAATTTATAAACAACATAGTGTACTTGCAAGATGCAGAGACATCAGAATTTGGCCGCAATGAATGTCAGTCAAAAACCACTAAGTTCACGATATATATATAATTACGAAGATATTAGATCACAAGCAGCAGCATTATTTTATCTCTCAAACAAAGTCAATGTGTGAACGAGAGAGAGAGAAAGATAGAGGTCTAAAACACCGTATCGTTGTGGTTCGCAGGCGACGTATCTCCACCCGTTGCTTCCGGAGTGTGCACTGTAAATTGCGCACCGGGAGACACTAGCATCATTGGCTCAGTATTGCGTCGCTTCATTTTACCTTTCATTTTCTTCAACATGGTTGCCTGTGCAGGAAAAGAACAAGGTGGGAACACAGGCGAAAGGAAAACGGGGATAAACAACAATTACGTCAATATTTCAACATTAAATACAATGTATAATCACTAGAATACATCTACAGTGTGAACACAATATTCTTATCTCGTCGTATCAAGTATCAACTGTACAGTATTCGCAATTTACAACCGTCTTATAACTCAACAAAAACTGAAAGATTTTATGAAGAAGACTACAGCTGTATCTCTTTATATTAATTGAAATAGTAGTAAGTAAATACACTAGTCTAATAAATTGTTTTGAAACGTTATGCAATCTATTGTTTACTGAACCAACTAATCTAAAACAGACGACGGTCAGTGTGTCACATATTGATGTGATGTATCTGTATGTTCACATTATAAATTTATTCTAGTCACTATAGATTACACCATTTTCATTTACTGCGACATTTGCATTTTACATCAAACCTTGCTTCTTCAAATATTGTTCAATAAAATTTGACATTTTTCGGCGATTACAGAAGTTCTGAGAGTGCGTTTGTTCGAAATATATTGTGTAAAGTGAACATATTGAAAGTTTCAGTTGGGGTTCTGACAAAATGGCAACTAGAACTGGGAATAACAACAAAAATGTTTAACATCATTATTATGAGTATTCGTCCCTGCAAATGCCCCCTGCACCCTTCATCTCAAATCTTTTCCCCTCGCCTAAAAGCGGTTCGCGCTCTCCCGACGCTATTTTTAAATCTAGAGGGTTCTGGCAAACGCCAAATGAAAGACAAAGAATCAGACTACAGATCCTTCAGGCGAATTTTTTGAAAAACAGTTTCGCCTACGTGTGAAATATTACGTAACTTATTATTTTTTTCAAAAGGTTGTAAGTTTTTTCAGGAATTTTTTTTCAAAAAATTCGCCTGAAGGATCTGTAGTCTGATTCTTTGTCTTTCATTTGGCGTTTACCAGAACCCTCTAGCTTTAAAAATAGCGTCGGGAGAGCGCGAACCGTTTTTAGGCGAGGGGAAAAGATTTGAGATGAAGGGTGCAGGGGGTGTTTGCTGGGACGAATACTCTTAAAGCTTAAATACATTTCTAGAAATATAATAAAAACAATTCAAGAACAGTACTAATAATAATAATAAGTATTACAACAGTTATTATTATTATTATTGTATGGAATAGGTATATTATTAAGTTTCAGTTTTTGTAATTGTCTCAAAACACAATTTTTGGTTATAAGTCTGATCCAAGCGTCGCTTGATACGTTCATTAAAAACGTACTTCGAACTAAGTGTCCACTTTTTTATATTTGATACTGATTATTTGAACGAATAACATTGTCATTATAAGTAAGTACTAATTTGCATAAGTAATTGCATAATTTCTTTTGACTAATTAATTATCCTGAGAAGTAAGCAAAATTTGCTGTAGTGATAATTATATAACATGATGATCAATCGATGTGTCAGTAAAAAAGAAGACTGAATATTTTGAACACCAAAATTGCAAAGTAAGTAATTGCTGAAGTCAAAAATAAAAGAACAAAAAGGCCTGCATATTTACTATGAAATTCAGAACATCAAAACTTACATTTTGGTTAATAACAAAAAATTAAAAAATGGCAAAGTATCCTGAAGATAAACTGAAAACCTTTGAGAAAGTTGCGAACTATGTTCGTATAGAACACCAAGGGGTTATCCTTCAAACTATGACAGTAGTGCCATGGTTTGAAGCACGTCGGTTTTAAACGTTAGACTAGATGGGCCGTAGTCTTATGGCACCAATCTTCCCAGAACGTAATTTAGATCATACGTGCTATTAATATTAAAATAGTAGCTGTTCTACTCAGCTTCGCCCAAATGAAGTTTAGAATGTCGGAGTGTCGTTCATCCTAATTAGTGGTAGTTTCTTGAACCGTCCCCTAGCCGTTCATCTGTTTCGGTAATTTTTCAGAAAAGTCGTTGAACATAGACTTCTTTACTTTTAAAAAGTTAAGTGATTTCATAAATATGCTTACCCTTAGAGCGCGAATATCGGGAATTCTGATTTCTCCCGTTTTTTTAGAGAGACTATATGCTATAAGTACTTATGCAAAATTTCAACGCTCCGAGTTCATCTGAAAGTTAGTTTTCTTTTTCGGACAACATACAAACTTTCAGTTTTATGTATATTAAAAATGTAGGTAATTTCTTCCCTCTTGCGCTAAACTAGGACATACATCGCCGAGTAGAACAGTGATAGACGATCTTATTTTTGGCTCCCAAATGATCAAACCCGTCTCCAAAATCTGTCTTCTACCTCGAGGCATTAGTTTACACCCGCCCCCATTCTTTGTCAATAAGAGAGCATATCAAATATACGCCAAATATCTAAAGATGACCTTGCCGTGAAGCCATGTTTCAAACAGTCAACATATGTTCACTTTATTTGTAGACATTTTAAACTTGCTATAAGATAATCGAAAACAATTTTATGTCAAAAATAAACTTTGTTCAATTATTATTTTCATCGTAAACAGCACCTCAAGATACTTTACAAATTGTAGTCATTTTTTAATTTTTAATAGATTTATAAACACAGTATTTTTGTCTAACTTAATTTTGAAAAAAAAACATGCTAAAATTATACTCAACTTTTATAAATGGACATATAATAATTCGATGTTGGTCTAGTCTAGAGATTTCGATATCACATCCAACTGTAATACTTAAGTTGGGCTGCAGCGTTGGCAGGGATTTTTAAATTGGCTAATTATACCTATGTCTAATTGTCTAAACACAAATTTCATACTGTAACGCTTTGCGCTTTGTCTGTGAGCCATTTTCGTTTCGACTTACGCTATTTTGTTTTGCGCAGCTAAAACAACTGAATCGATTTATTAAAACTAAACTATTTTGTTCGAGGTCTATTTCATGATAACAATGTCCATTTATATAATACAGGTATAACGATATATTAATTATTGAAGTGATTTAAAATTCTAAATCATAGTTAATAATACAAACATTTCTTCGAATAAATTAAACGTTAAATATGCTAAAAGAATGACTCAAGCAATGAAAGAATATAAATATATGCGTCAATAAAAATGTAAGCAAAGCCACTACATGCTTTATGAATACAGCTATGCAAGGAAAGAAGGATTAATTGAAGAGTCGTCTGGAAGAAATCAAAATACGGGACAAATAAGGACAATTGAACAGGCCACGGGACTATTCATCTGAACTCTTGCCGCCCTCTCCATTTGAGGGTTGAATGTTCGGTTCAGTAAGGCGTCGCTTGATTTTATTTTTCTTCAGCATCGTTGCCTGTTTTAACACAATATTTCAAATTTTGGAATTATTGCGTTCAAGAGGACATCGTCTAACAATATTTACTGAAAAAATCTAATGGTAGAATGAATAATTCAATTACTTAACAAAATACGTTTCGTATTAGTAAAAATAGTTCTAAATTTTCAGTAAAAATTATTAGACAACATACTACACTATATTGCATTAGTTCTTTAAAGGATTACAGAAATGAGATTATGCTTTAACCCTATGATTTATTGCAGGGGCTCTCTAACTATGGTCCGCGAACCTCTAGGGATCCGCGATGCCTTTAGGATTTTTTTACTTAAATTTTGTATACCCGACCAAAATAGAAAAAATGGTCAAGTATTCATTTAATTTTCGTGTTTGAGATCTAAGAAATAGCTTGGAGGTGCGTTGCTTCCTAGTGTAGGTATACTGAACAGGGGTATGCGAAAGATTAAACTTTAAGAACCGCTGATTTATTGCACAAGTCCAAATAAATCGGTTGTCTCAACTTTAACTGCTCTGAATTAAAAAAAAAATAATTGAGATTGTTACTGCAATGCAGTTACTAATATTTTTTGGTAATTTTGCATTTGTTATAATTTTTGTGCAGGAGTAGAGTTTTAGAATTGTGTTACCAACTGTAGTCTGTATTTATTAAAAACAATTAAAGAAAAGTTTAAACACCAAACAATAACCGAAATAAACAAAAGTGATGCGAATTACAAAAATTAACCGAGGTAATTTAATTAATTGAATGGAGATCACTCTAACTTTTTTTAATAGTAATTGCATTAGCGGACAGATATAACATAAAGGTTCAACCATCGAGTAAGCTCGATGGGTTCAACAGCGCGGATAGTAATATGCTAGTTGATGTCAGTTGTTTCTCCTATGCTAGGTTGCAGAAAGCATTGTCAGAAAATCTGACAGGGAAACGCATAGACAAAAATGTTAGTTGTTTGGTGTTTTGTGGTTATTTTTAATATTCAGAATAATTTTGAGAGAAGACAATTTTAACGAACAACCATGAAATAAATTTCATGAGGCAAATATATGGTGGTGTTTATTTTTTAAAATTTATATCAATTTTAACATGTGTAACTATTTATTATTATTTTTTTAAAATCATGTCGTTATTTTTTTAACATGAACTTAAAAAAAATAACTAGTTTGAAAGTTCAGGCAACCGACAATTTTGCGACGTATTCTGCAAATCAAAGGGTATTTGATAATTATGGAAATCTTTCGGAAAGGGTAAGGAATTATTTAGTTAAAAAAATCTTTATAATAAATGAAATAATTAAAACTGACTTATTTTTTAAAAATTATATAATAAACAACAAAACAATGCATGTAAACATTGCATTCAAAATATAGGCAGAGGTATCAAATTTAAATTAAAAAATGCATTACTAAACGACGCCACAAATACTATAAAAATTACTTATTCGATTTTGTCAGTATTAAAAAAAAATGAAATAATGCATTCATTTTGTACTTAATTGGCAGAATATGCTGAAAAGAAAAGAAAAAAAAAACAAACAAAACAAAGTAACAATTATTGAACATGTTTTAATTATTAAATTGTTTAATGAGCTGTTTATCTATGATACTATTTTTTATTTCATGAGAAACAATACGACAAAAAAATTTTGCAATGCAATATTTAAAAGGATAAACGTTAAGAACACACAAATTAATAAAATCAGAACGAAAAGTGCATTTACAATATACAAAAATATTTACCTTAAGCGCTGATTTGAGAACGACCACTTCACCTGGACTTTGTACCCACGGCTCACCATCCACTTGCACCGGAATATCTGAATTTAGGTGAATTTTTATATGTGCACCCTGCGAACAAACAAAATTGTGAATAATCGTGTGACAATGGCCACCGCTATAGGTTTTTCTGTTCTATTGTTAGTGTTGAGCATATTTTGTTTGCAATATCTGCAAGAGAATCATTTGTTGTTCTGGGACGCCCACACAGAGTTATAGAGATATTGCAGGCAGCAAATCTTTATCCAGGTCTTCGCCATCTGATGGTTTAACCAGAAAATAAAACATGTGTCCAGTTCAATTTATTATTCTTGTTGTACTGAAAACATAGCAGAAAACCGGACACTGGAACCTGCATCTCCTAGAACAGGGCTGGCGAACCTTTTTACATCTACGTGCCAATTTTTTTTTTTCAAAAATGTTTAATGTAGTCATGCGTGCCAAAGAAATTTAGTTGTCAAAAAAATGAATCAGAGTCGAAAATAATTTTGTTAAAGTTAACGTTTTTCTATACAACCAAAGTCAACTTAAAAGTTCAAGGTAGCAAATGTATTGATATATAGAGTTTGCCAAAGTTCGAAAAAATCATTCAATGAGAATCAAAGAATGTTCCGTTTCCAGAAAATTTTGTAATTGAATATTCTTTTCCAGAAACTCGATTTTGTATCTTTGCCCTAGACCAGAGGTTCCCAAACTTTTTTTGTCTCATAGACCACTTGCCATGTTTTTCGGTTTTGGGTAGACCCCTTACTTATCTGATATTGATTGATATTAATTTCAAATGTATTTTTGACAACCGGTATAGTGCCACAAACTTTGAACGATTTAAATTTATAACGGTAGTGAAATGTAGTGTGAAATGTTTAGTTTAATACATTTATTAATTAGATTCAAATTAAACGAATCAAATTAAAGTTTACTTTCTGTTACATAAAATAACTAAGCAAAAAATAAATGCTTCTAGTGTGAGGGATGAACTTGATGCTTTAATAATAAATTTTCAACATTTGGCATCAATTTAGTTAGATTTAATCTTAAATCTCTTCGGTTAACGATGTCCAGTTTGTTTCTTTGTTAGGAGATTCACTATCGTTGACCCCCATTTTCATTTTATTGACCCCCAATTTTTTTCCCGCTGACATGGACCCCTTGTAAGTGTCGTCGACCCCTGGGGGTCGATATAGACCACTTTGGGAATCACTGCCCTAGACCTACTCGGCCTATTGGTAAATCTGTCACTGAATGCACATGTCGATCAACATATTCTTCAGTTAGGTAAGGTCGATGATAAGTACTTACCTGTGCAATTCTCATAGCTGATCGTAACCCTGACTGAATTTGTCCAAGATGTACAACTCCGGTGACTCCAACCACTTCTAGCATACCATCCCAATGATTAGGCTTGTTAAATTGATCTTCTTTTTCTGGTCCCCATGGATTTGCTCCAGAGCCCCAACTACAAATTGTAGGCGTATACATCTTTGTAACACTAACAAACTAAGGTCAAAATATTTGTGAAACTGCGAACCGCTAGTAGAATTACAGCAAAACTATATTTTCAATTAACTGAATTTTAGTGCGATTATTTTGTTTCGTAAATTAGGTAATTTTTTTAGCAAAGGCATGCGAAAAAGAAAATTTGGGAAAGGAAAAAGAAAAAATATTAGAGTAGAATTTTACTTGGTTGATATATATTTAAATAACAGTAATTTTGAATTATTTGTAAAATGCGTGACCTTGAAGTTGAAAAAAAATTGGACCGTGTAATTTTACAGTACACATTAGAAAGGTCTATCTCTGGCAGTAACTACACCGCGTGTGGTTCGACGCGTCACACGCCCTGAGAATGAGCCGCGCGACGAACTTGACGTGGTGTGCCGGGGATCCCGTCGATTGCGGTATTAAAATATGCACACATTAAAGAAAACGCGCCGGGTGCAGAGTGGAGCGACTCTGGTACGCAGTCATACGACGCGAGATTTTTAAATTCAGTCTTCATTTATCTTTTCAATTGTCCAATGTCGTGGCCAATCGATAGAATATTTGAATTTTTAACCTCAAATAAAAAAATATAGACGCAAAACTCGTCAACAGAACTGGAAGCACCAGCAAATAGCAATCCTATGTAACTGTAGTTCAGAAAGGGGTAATACATTCTATTATTAAATTTTACAATAAAATTCCGTTAGAAATAAGAAAAATATACCGCTACATACTTAAAAAAAACTATAAACTAGATTAAGACACGTACTATATAATATCAAAGATTATTTTTTTTATCTATCTTAGAATAAATCTTGCTGGCGCGGCGTCAAATAAATAAATAGATTATAGTGCAAGAATGACTGGTATCTAGTTACAATACTGACCTTAAGATGTTTAGAATAATGATGCCTTCGACTTGTGGCAATTCTACAAGTTTTCCATCAACTTCCAGTCTAACTTCTTTGTGAAGATCTTTACACATTTTTCGGCTAACCATTTTTCTAATACCCATTTTAACATACACAGTTTTATTGTGAATTCTACTGTTGAATTTGTTAGGATTCTCTTCTCTTGCGTTATGAAAGTCCAAACACAAATCTGCATCTATTCCAATTCCGAAGTAGTTGTTCATTACGAATATTTGTGAATTATCTTCACTCGTAGAACCGGCTGTAACTGTTTTTTTAAAATGTCCAAGTTATATTTAAAATGGCGGTTATTGGGGTTTTCAGTTGAGAACTATTATGTCATTTTGTTTTTATAAAAGAGTTGGTGGATTATAATTTTAATGTTACCTACTATTGTTGTTTAATATGTATTATTAATTAGTAATTTAGAGCTGTTGAAATTAGCTTCATAATTTAACAATATTGATGTTGAATTTTTAATATGGAAAAATTCTCTCACACCAACTCTGCGTTATAATTATTTCAAATTCAACGTCTTTTAGTTGAATACAGGTCAAAATATAACAACATTTTTACTTTGCAATTAAAAAAAATCTATATACAATGGAAAATAGAATTTTACTAAATGTGCGTTCCGTACATTTTATTTTTCTTAATGCTAAAGTAAAAATCATGTTAAATGAAGTGTGAAATGTTATATACAAAAAAAGAAAAAAACAAAAATAAATAAAATCGATTTCTTTTGTTAAAAATTGGACGATCACAACACCGATGTTATAGATACAATATGACGTAACACAGCACGTGTCAAAAATTAAAAGTAAAATTTTATGTGTCAAAATTAATAATATAAATGGTTGGGTATTTCTTTAGTATAGTTACCGGTGAAAACTGAACGTTGCTATTATATGCAATAAGAAAACAGTCTATAAAAATAAAAGTCTAAAAAAGAAATAAAAAATCCAAATGTATGTTAACAGCGAGAAAACAACATCTATTACACAGCAATGGGATTGACCTGTTTTCTTAATATTCTCATTGGTCACTTTGATTTTGGACAGTTTTTGCCTCTTCTTACCGGTGGAGTTTGAGACCTGCTTCGCGTTGTCATCTGCCTTGTCTTCAGGATGAAAAACAACCGTCCACCGGTCAAGCCGAATTTCTTCGGCATCAATTACATCGCGCAGCAAGCTAAGTGGATCCTCACCACCAGTGTATCCTGGACCCCATCGTAATACTCGGGCCAAATCATTACCTGAATTATATTTCAAACGTTTAGAGTCTACTTAATAATAAGTACACGTTAAGTTGAACTTCCGTTAAATAGTCCAATCAAATATAAAATCGAAATATAGGTACCTACAGTGGGTACATTTCGTTTTGAAATACGATAACTATTAAATGACAAATGATTTTTAAAACAAAATACATAATGTATACTTAACGTGACCATTTATTTTTGACGTGATAACGTCTTATAAATTGATGAATCACCAATCTTATAAATTGATAAAACACCGGCTGCATGCACGAAAAAGTGTAACGTTCCTAAATCCGTAACGCGTAACGTTCCTAACGCGTAACGTTCCGCCTGACCCTGTGCGTGCTTTTTGCTAATTTCTCGCTCAATTTAAATCAGATCGGTTTGAAACCAGTCTTAAACGAAAGAGGAGAACATTTTACATAGATTTCGTATAACAGAATTTGCCTAAACAGTTTTTTTATACAAATTTATATAGAAAAATATTTTATACAAATTTATATAGAAAAATAGCTGTATAAATGCAATGTTGTCTAATGCATGACGCGACGCGGTCGGTCGTCTTTGTTTGCCGTACATGGAAATTAGAAAATAACGTATGTCTTGTCTTAACATGAAAACGGCTGCATTTCTAATGTTTAATTCAATTTTTTGACATTAGTATTTTGTGAAATGCAACGCCTTCTAAGTTAAGTATTGGAATAACTAATTATTATTAGAACATAATACTTTGACAGTTGCAAACGTCACTTTTGACATTTCTTATCATTCCGACACCAAGGATAAGCGGATTGAAACCAAATTTTGGGAGGTTTAGTTTATGTATTACGGAATACGTTATCACGTAAAACTATCATCCGTAAACCGACTTTACAGACAACCAATTTTTTTTACTCAAAACAGGACATCGGTTTATTTACGTCAATTAGCAGTTTCTCAATAAAAAAACACGTTTTTAATGTTTTTTATTCAGAAAAACTCAGATATTATTACAAATTAAAAATATGCCACATAAAATATCTAGTTATATTTATCACAGGAACATATATCATTTGCTTATGAGAAAAGAGAAAGGTATATGCACTTATATCTATGATAAACAAATATAGAAATATCAATTGGTTGAAATACAATTGTCAAAAATATGATGTAGGTATACAGTTTTTTAAATATTTACATCACTCAATTAACGTAAATTTACTTTTTGTAGCTAAAATAGAAACCCGCACCGCTCGCGTCCGGCGAGCTCCATAATTTTCGCGCGGTTTCGGAAAACGGGACAATTGTGCGTCCCGAAGCTTTCTTTGGGGACAACGGGACAGATAACCGAAAAAAGGGACAGTCTCGTTCAAAACGGGACGTATGGTCACGTTATGTATACTGTATACAGCATGGCATGTAGAAGAAAATATATGTATTATTATTAATATAATGAACTTACCAGTGCCAAGAGGTACGATAGCACACGCAGGATTTGAACATTCCGAATCTTGTCCTACGTTATCCAAGCACTGAAGAACCCACCCAATTGTACCGTCACCTCCGCACACCAGTATTTTATAATTTTTAATGTGACGAAATACATATAAACTATAACAGAATATTTAATTGAAATACAATTAAAACACAATTCCTCTCATCGTTGCTGGAAAGACATGACATGGGAGTATCTCTGAAATATTAATTTTGAGATAAGTTTACTATTGAATTACTATCATAAGACATAGCGGCTAATCGATCTATTTACGTATTATTGCAAGTGCACGATTGTTTGCAAATTGAAATCTGTTTATTTTGGGTGATTTTTAACAAACTGTAACACTTAATTTTTAGAGATACGCTAGGATGTCTTTTCAGCGACACCATATGTTCAGTATTAATCAATAAGAAATTAAACATATTTTTAAATGGCGAATTTTATCAAGATCATAACTTGGCGTGGTCAACACCACTGATCTCTATTATACGGATAGTGGATGGCTGTCGCTATGTGAAACTAATTTGTGTATAATAGAACCATATTGATGCGGAACTTTAAGCACAGTCTGCCACTTCTTCGAACCTCGCCCGGGGTTTCCGTGCCTTGGAGACGTTTTCCGGGTCTCTGGTCAAACGCAAATTTATCAGGGATAAGGGTGTTTGAAGATATATTTTTTTTTAATTTCTCTAAGAAAATTTAAAAACGATGTAGAGCTGCGAGGATAAGAAGTGATCCGTTCGAAAAGTGAGGGGGAAAAATTGTCGACTTCAGTCAACTTCAGCATTCACTTACAGCTGTGAAAGAATTACTTTCAAGTTCATTTATTTCAATTGGAATTTTATATATTATTAATGTATGAAAATTGCATATATTTTAAAATTAGATACTTTGAATTATCCGCTTATATTTATTTTTCACTACCTTCACAGACATGGCCAGTGGTGTCGGAGCCGTGTGGACTGGGTAGGCTAGAGCCCACCCATCAAAATTTATATATATTAACTTTTATGATTTCTATATCAACTTTCATATTTGAAAGAGAGATAAGTGCGGCAGCATATGAGCGCAACCTAATGATTAATTGATGCGAGAGTTCGTTTCAAGAAATAATGAAGACAGAAAACGAGTTGTCGGTAAAGTGTAAACTTGTAATTGACAATGTATGATACAAAATAAACATCATACTCATTTCATGTTACTACTGTCTAAACTTGTTTTTCGTGAGCCCGCACCCATGAAAAAATTCGTTCCGACGCGACTGGACATGGCTGTTGAGACGTTAGGATTGGATGATGTTTTTCAAACCGTGTTATAGGTAAACGTGATGTTTCAAATTTCTCACGAGCTAGCTATCACGTAAAGTTCCTAGTTTTTCTTTCAGTATGTCCTGTCGATTATCCACAATTCATATTCAGAGATCAGTGATCAACACTGTAATTTACATTTGATTTTAAATTATCTATTAGTTTTTTTTTTAATTATTGAGAAAACGTTTTAATAATAATATGCAATCGAATGCTTTAACAGTCATAACGTTTTACGTACCCAGGCAAAGGTCCGCCATTATCTAAATCAAACACTTGATATGGATTGAGGAGTTTACGGTAGCTGGAGATGAGTTCAAGACCTTGGCAACCACCAGACTTGACATTCACAAAAACCAGTAGCGGTTGAACACTTGGAGGAACCATACTTGGTTCTATATTTGGCAATAACATCACTGAAATTGAAACAATGTTTGTACAATGTGCTAACTACATCAGGTGCAAAAAAAATACGTTTTAGGCTTCGTAACTTTTTTATTTTGAGTCCGATTTTAGTATGTTTTTTAGAGAACTGTATAAATAACTATTAGTTTTAACATGTCTTACAAATCTTAAATGAAATCGTTTTTACCATTCCAACCCACAAGTGGGGAATGGTAGGTACTAAATAGTTTAGGTCAAAAATCACTTTTCAAAAATTTTACAATATCTTTCCGTTTTGAGGTCCCCCGAATCCAAAAAACATATTTTTGGAAAAACTCTGTGCGTCTGTTTATCTGTTAGTCTGTTTGTCTGTGAACACGATACAGGTCAAACAGATGAGCGGATTGAAACCAAATTTTGGGAGGATGTTTGGCATGCAAATATGAAGAGCCCTATTGTTTTTGGGGAAAACCGGCGCATGCGCAGAAGAGATATATGCTAAAACGGTGTTTTTTATATAATAATGGTATACTTTTCATAAGGGCTTAATATTCTATTTATTTTTTCAAGAAATTTTGTTAAAATTTTTTTTTCGTAACTTTATAGTTTCGGAAATATTTTAAAAATAAAAAAAAAATCAGTCGCTCTTTTGTTTTATGGATCTGTCAGAAATAAACTAGTTAGGCATGCTTTGATTAATTTTTGAAATGTTTTGAAATAATTTTACCACCCAATTATTCCACAGGTGTTTTAAAATTAGGCAAAAAAACACATTTTGATTATCTTCATACTCTACGTCAAAAAACCACCTTCATTATATTCACTTTCACATATGTTAAAACTATTAGTAGTATCTACAGTTCTCTAAAACAATTACTAAAATCGGACTAAAAATAAAAACATTATGAAGCCCAAACTCATTTTACGATGAGCGTTTTTTTGCACCTGAAGTGTACTAACAATAGAATAGCTGACATGTGAGTGGCACAATCATTATCTGAAGTTAGTGTTGTTTTGATTTCGTCTAAACTGTAAAGTATCCCATTTTCCCCACTTGGAATACCCCTCCATGTAATATGGTGAAACAGTGATAAACGAACAGCGTTATAGAGAGAGACGGCTTGCTGTATGTGGGGTGAAATGTAATTTTAATTTCTAGAAAAACCGCTTCTTACCAAGTAAATGTTTATCTTCATATTTTGATTCTCGAAGGGTATAAAGTGATCTCACAGCCTTATTTGAATCTTCATATGTAATAACCATTGATCCATATTCATAATAAATAGGGCCTATTGACGAAAATTTATTTTCTGTAAAAAAAAATATCAAACTCAATAATTATATTCGTTATTCAGATTAAAAAAAGTGATAAAATTACTCTTTCTCATAATAATTGCATCTTTGCCAAATGTATCTAGTTATTTAACATTAATTTAGTCAACTTTTTCGCCAATTTTATCAGATTTTCTAAGCATAAACCGATGAAAACTAAATTATTTTTTTACTGAAGAATAGAGGCATTACATTAGCTGGTCCTAATATAGGTATATGAGGCTATAGGGCTATAGATAATAGCTATTCCGCCTTTTCACAGCAGGGAAAGAGACGTTTTGCCGCTGCCATTCTAGCGTAAGCGCCGCTAGCCAAATCACAATAAAAATTTTCGCGCATATATATTCATTTGAATACTGCGCTAATTCTCGGATTTTTATTAGCACATAATTTGTGAGGTGTCCTGAAATTTCGACTAGCCATGGGCTCTACAGGGTTAAATCCGGCACTACCAGGACACTATTATCTAGATGAATTGATACAAGAAGGATTGATATTTAAAATTTACCTTTGCCAAGGAACTCAGTAAGCATATTTTCATAATTACGTTGCGATAAACCAGGTGGTAAGTTGCCAACAAATAATGCTAGATTGGGGCCATGTGGATCCTGTTTCAATTGAAGATAAAAACGCATTAATTCCATCTGACGAATCGAATCTTTTCCTAACTGCTTCATTATTTCCCAAGGTCGCTCATTCCACGATAACACACGTTCCGTAACTAAAAAACAAATAGGTAATACAGTTAATATTGTATCACATGCGTGCAGACTCTATCCTAACTCTGCTTTGTAAGGATTTTTTTAGTTACCTCCTCGGTCCAAAAGTATTTCACTGCAACGATAATCTTCACAACTGAAGTCCTGTAATCCGAAACGAATTAAAGCTTCCCGAATTAAATCTGCTACAGTTGTTTCGCCATCAACAGGTACTAAACAAAATGGCTGGGAAACCTGGAGCTTTCCTGGATATACTCTGACCTCTCCCCGATCATTATCTCTGTCTCTGTAAATTTAAAGAAGATCGTCTATACACTACATACCAAAAAAGCAAACATTTTAATCGCGTCGACTTTAAACATGTACACACACGCATCCATACGTCAACGGTATAGAGTGGAGGTGGTGCAGTGTTTTTTAGTGTTTTCGCTATACATTTTGCTGCATTAATCCAATTCACTCTGCTGGGCGTAAAGACGTTTTAGTTCAAAAAGTACGCATATTATTTCTGAGTTATCTTACAAACAGCCGAGATCGTGAATAAGCTCTTTTTAAAATATAGCTCTTCCAAGAGTTGTCTATTACTGCGTATTAAAAACTGTCAGCTTCCATTGACAAAACTCGTAAAAGTGTCAATTAGATTTTTAATTTCTTATTAAAATACAGCCCCCCTTTCTAATCTGCGGGTATTTGGTTCTACCGACGCGGTTACCGAAGTAGCGAATATGGAGTGCTATTGTAATATTGAGTTGAGAATATGATTTGATTTTGGGCCCAACATTGGTGGCTATTATTAAATTAGAAAAAATATAGTCGGCATCATATATTACCTAAATCGTAAGAAAATTGCAGGTCGCTTTCCTTCTTTACGGTGAAGACTGGCAATAGGATTGGGATCTTGCAATATCGTTTCATCACCTGAGTACAAATCAGTGACATAAAAGGCGGATGGATCTTTCGTGATATGAAATGCCCTGAGAGCCTGCGTCAATAGTTGTTCAATGTTAGCCGACCGCTGTATTACTATTGTGCGAAAAATGTGCCGCCTCAAAGAATTGTTGCCATCATAGACTTTTATCACTTCTGTAATAAAACAATGAATATCTTACAGTAAATTATTCTAAACTAGCGTGACCTGTGCGAATTATTCGCACTAAATAAGTATAATAATTATCACTTTACAAAATTATTTTTTAAATATGATTGCAGGTATTCAATTCGTTTCTAATTTTGCACACTGCTTATAACGTTCTTCTTTTTGTTGTAAAAGAAATATTGTACCAAAATTGTCATATAGAGGCGCAAGTAGCAAAAGCGTTGTTCAGCGTTGCCCGTCAGGTGGCAGTATGCAGTATTTACAATATGAAAGTCAGATGACAGATCGAAGTGTCAACGTTACGCCGTCAGATGGCAGACGTTGTTCAGAGTTTAATTAATTTACAAAAACAATAGCAATAATAAATTTTTTAGTTGTTGATGTCAGTAGAGCAAGCAATTATCTGTAAAATGATATATAATTTATGTGGAGATTTTGTGTGTTTTTTTCTAAAAAGGGAGGCAAACATCTTAAACCTTAGCGTATTAATATATATGATTAGCTGTGTTTGCCTGTCGATGGCGGCGCAAAGTCTACAGTTGAAAAATGGGGGAACAAAGTAGAGCGGGCAACTTTATACACGATTAATAAAAACAAAATTAAAATCTGTCAAGCGGAAGTTGCTGAAAGTTCTCTGATAAAAAAACTTGATTTTTTTAAATATTTAGATGTACTGTACCTTCATCTCTCTCGTCTTGCTTCTCTTTTTGCTTATCTCGCTCTCGACTATGAGGTGCTTCTTCATTATCTCGAGATCTCGCTTCGCCGCTGCCAAATTCTTCCGAAATACTCCGTGCTATTTAAAAGAAATTATGTAATATAATCGACTACCATATTAAATAACGTAGTAGTAAACAATCCATAATGTACAAAACTTGTTAATTAGTATACTTGATACATAAAAAACAAAAGAGGAATAAAATGAAAAACAAAAAAGACAAAACACAAATAAAAACAAAACCAATCTAATAAAAATAAAATCAAAATGTTGCAGGAAGGAAAAAAGTTTATAAAAATCAGCGTTTCAGTATTTCGAATCTGCAATTTAGAGGTGGCAATATCTCACTCACAAAAAGTTAAAGAAGTTATTTAAAGAAAAAATTAATTAGGTACAAAGCATTTATGAAATCTTAGTTTTGAAAAAGCCTCTACAAATCTAAAAATATAGATATAAACTCTGCACAAGCAAATATCAGGGTTCACTTCTTTTAGCATGTACCTCTTTCATAAGAGATGTGACAATTGCCTCTGCAACTACGAGGCAAAACAAATGAAAGATGTCTTACAACAGATGACAGTCGACTGCTAGTATTGTTTTCCGTGTCGTAGACTGCAAAATCATTGCCTTGTTTATATCTTAAAATCAGAACAAAAATATAAAGAGAAAAACAAAATTATTCAAAGCAATGTTAATTAAACTGACTTTAACAGTTTGAATAGGCGTGACGATAAATTGGCTGATTTAAATATTGTTTTAAAATTAATTCGTTAGTATTAAATTTGCAGATTATTACAGTAACCCTGATCAAAAATATTAAACATAATTAAATTAGGTACCTATATAATGAAATTAAAAATTAAATTATTATTAATGGAAATGCTTCCACAGACCAAGACTGCGAGATCAAATTGAATAGTGAGACATGTAAGCGGAATATTGCTTGTGGTGTACCTAAATGTTCCGTCATATAATTTGGCCCCTCCCGCAATCCCTTGGTCTGTGAAAACCTTTACTCTTCGGAATACATAAGTAGTTATATGTAATAAAAAAAAAGTTTACGGGACTTCGAAAACATTACACAATTTGCCTCAGGTCACTTTAATTTGAAACCATATTTTTTTGTATTCAGGAACCTTTCAAACATTTTATAACATAGAGCTTACTTTTCCCTTTCAGTTTGGAGTTTTGATAGTAAATAAAGTGACCTGATAGAAAATGGGATTTCTCACATATTTGTAATAAAACAATAATAATTAAAATATATTTTGTTATTAAAAACATCGCAAATTGAATTATATTTTCAATGATATTTAGGCGGAATTAAACGACTAGACACTGCATTTTAGTCTTCCGTATTTTTTTAACACATCTATAATGAATTCATATCGGTATTTCTGCTATATGTCTATTGTCTAACGCAGGGGCGGGCAAATCAGCCGATGAAAATTCGACCGGACAAAATTGTGCTGCGGACCGTCATTTGCCCAGGCCTGGTCTAACGCAACGCAACAGGGTTAATATACTTACTTAAAATGTGTTTCGGGAAGTTGAACAAGTGATAAAAAATTGAAATTGTTTCGCTGAAAACAGCAAATTATCGAGACAGGTACATGAAAAACGAAAACATTGTAGATAGTCATAAATTAAGTATGGATCTCTTTATTCACTGGGTGCGAAGTGCATGGTGGGGATAACGAATCGGAAACAGCGCGCATGGTGGGCAAATAGAGCATTATTGTACGTTGATTTTAACCATGGAAACGATAAATATTTCATGTAATAAGTACCTATATAATAGAAATAAATATAATATATTTTTTTCCATATAGGTATCTATTAATTAACTATATGAATCATTGCCTATCTACTCAATGTGTGGTGAGTGAACGCAACAAAGCGTATCAAAAATATATCTGCGTCTCTTTCTTCAATCCCTGATTTCTCCGATGATAGAATTGGTTGATGTTGCATTCAATTTGAATAAAATATCTCTGTTTCAAAAACTTTGTCTTTTTCTATGGCGTTAACATGGGCGTACCCAGCTTTTGGCCCAGGGAGGGGGCAAATTAGAAATTTCTTAAGCCGGGTCCCTCGTGCTTATTTTGCCCTCCTGGATACACCAGTGCTTACGGCGTAAAAAAAGACAGAAGTATATGTTTGCACCTTAATAGTTCGATTGCGATTTTATTCCTATGCTCAGTATAGAATAAATGGTTTTTTTCTTTTATATTTTACAAAATGGTGGACGGTAGGCGGTGCCGCCGTTGTAGACCCAGTGATTAAAAAGTGTAAACAAAATCACGGTTCTAAAAAATGAGAAACGGATTAAGTTTTCATTAGCGATGTTTTTTTTTCAATATATGTACATGGTTAAATCTAAATATTATAAATCTAAATGTCTATATTGCATAATATTTTGTAATAAATAACAAGCAAACAATTTTTTCAAAGAAACTAAAATTAAGTTATTCATTCCTCCATTTACTTCCTACGAATACCTACGACTAGTAATGCACTCTATCTATCTAACTCGCAAGTTAAATCAATAATGTCGAAAAACTTATTTACGACTTGCAGGAAAATGTAAAATTAAATTATTTTCACTGCCAAGTTGTTTATTTACCTAAAATACAAATATTTATTTAACCCTTTCCTAGTTGACCTTGAATTCCTACTCTGGAGTTAGGCGGAGCATTACGAGACGAGAGTGAGTGGGATAAGCCGTGAGGTGGATCGTTTATTAGGACTATACAAGTGCGATCATTGAGATTCACACCATCCACCATTTTTGCAGTATTTTTATAACAAAAAAAAAAAAAAATGACAGGACAGATTTTTATAAAATTTTTGCTAGATCATATTGGCGTTAATACGCGCTTCGATTGACACCATACCGAAGTCGATATTTTTTTTTATTCGCGGATTTCGTATAAAATTCTTTTTTGCGCAGTCTTTAGTTTAGGTAAACAAAAAAATGACGTAAACGTTCTTCGAATGACACCTGATCGAAGTCGATATAATTTTTTATTCGCGAGTTAGTGTGCAAATTCTACTTTTTGGAGTCTCTTTGGTCAAAAAAAAAGAACGGCGGAACAGAATTTTAAAAAATTCCTTTAAATCATATCTATGTTAATACGCGTTGATTGGCACTCTAAGCGTAGTCGATATTATTTTTTATTCTTGAGATTTTGTCAAATAAAAAGAAATGACCGCGTATAATACGCGCCACGGATCTAAAAGGTTCGGAAGTTAGTCACAAACAGCGTCGCAAAGGCATATTTTAGGCCGTTAAGACTCCCACCACCTCTCACGGAACGTGCGCTCGTCGGTGATTGACCGTGATCACTCGTTGCCTTTGTCACTTGTCGCTTTCCTGCTTTAAAGTACAGTCGAGTACGCTATTGTCAGGTTGTTATTGTTACTTCAGTTTTGTTGAGTTTGTAGTTTTGTAGTTTTTCAACACACTGTACAAGCGCAAGCCCGCATTCGCATTTAACTTCCGAGCCTTTTAGTTCGTGGCGAGTATTATACGTACGTATCCAAGTACACACACACACACAAACACACATCTGTTAAAAAATAGTTTAAAATGGTGTAGTGACCTTGAATTTTTTTTTATTTTTGATTTCGATTTTTGGGCTCATTGTAACAACTTCCCAATATACTGGTTAGTTAGTTATCAAAATCTTATTGAAAGAATTGTACTAAAACTTTAAATTCACAAAATACACATTTTTGAAAGTTGTCTTAATATACGAGCTTTTAAATGAATCGACGAATTATGTGAATAAATTACAATTATTAACGAGTTAGGTTACTATCGTAATTAGGATGCTAGATTATTCAAGGTATAGCACTGCATAAAGTGAAATGCGGAGTGGAGATCTCATGAACACAATCTAACAGATACTTTGATAAAACACGATTAAATTACTCCACCTTCATACTCACATCGATACGTCTCCTGGCTCCTAACCGGGAAAGGGTTAATATACGAAATAGCTGTTGTCATTTTGTTGTCCGAAGCTAAATAGCTATACTATTAAAAATCAGTTGGGTTTAGTTCTGATCGTATCGCAATGTTTTTCGTAGAACTATGCTTTGTTAATAATACAGTGCGAGTGTAGCCAGAGGAACGGTACGAAATTAGGAAAAGATAGGCAATTTTGTTTTGGTCTCGTGGATTCTTTCTAGACGCAGATATGTCCCATGCACTTAAATAAAGAGCTAATGATTTAAAATTAAACTACTAAAACGTTCATGACTCCTGGAAAAAGGCGGAAAGGAGAATTTAAATTACCCAGATAGTAGATTAGTTTATACAACATAGAATAATTTACGATCGCATAACTACAAATTTGGGGTCTCTGGCATTTTGATAGATTTGAAATTAATAAATACTTTTGTTGTAGAGGTGCGCTGCACTTCTACTTAATATATATGCCGCGGGACCCCTGGCTTTTTGTCAGTCCTGTACCCAACAGTTTCGACATTGATCTATATGAATCCATCCAGAGAAATTATTCTCATGGATTTCCTCCGCTCGTCTGAATGTCGCTGGAATATTTAATCAGACTTCTACACCTGGATATTTTCAACGGTGGTACGGTCAGTTACGTTATTGATGGTGTATACGATATCTATATATAATTAAAATAATAAACTATGGATAGAGTGAACGTGTATAGAGTTACTGAAGCGGCCATGCTAATGGCTCGGCAGACACTTACGGCACGAGTACTCACGCGACATCTCCTTGCGCCTGACCTGCACACCAATAATGGCTTCCATGGGTACCTCAGTTCGGGGGATGCTGACTGCGTGCGGCGGCAGATAGATTGGTTCCAAGTTACCAAACGTACACTCTGGCGAAATGGACAGATAGCAGAATGCATGTGACTGAAACAAAATAATAAATCATTTCATCTTAATTTGAATCAATAGTCTATCTCTCGAAATGGAATTTGGAGGATTTTACAATGTAGGTGGGGATTTTGAGCCGCGGTAAATTTTCTCCAAATATTTGTTGTACGGAACCTTAGATGTTGTGCGTCTACAATCTAATTCGTTGTACGGGATGAAAGTTTGGGAAGATGGAGTTGCTAAAATTCTGACACTTTTTCTTCCAACATAGATAATATACTGACCGTGATGCCACACCACTCGCAGCGATAGCCTGTTAAACTCTCCGATGACCAACAGGTCTTCTTGCAGACAGCACATTTGGAGCTATTGGGTAAGTTGCCCTCGCGCCAGTGATGTTCATGGCGCACAACAGACAGTTCCTTGCCCGGCAAGTATGTTGCATTCTCTTTACAGTCTGCGACCGCAAAGTCCTGACATTCCAGATGAATGAAGTAATCGCATACTGCAACACAACAATACATACATTTTTTAAGTTTATTCAGGGTCGGGTTTAACGTTATAGACGCGAGAGAAATGTGTTAGATTCCTCCTAATAAATAATAACAGTTGATTGATTTATACAATGGTTACTGAGGATCATTAAGGTGACCAGACTTCTCAGCAGAACGGAACATGAATCGTGGAGGGAATCAATGGACCGCGCCGTGTGTGTACGAAGAGAAAATTTTGATGAAATTGATTCTTAAAAACGAACGTTTAATGTATTTTAAAATCCAAACGGGAGACATGCTTCGATAAGTTGTAACTTGGTTAACTATTTTCTTTTAGCCAAAATGTGGCACTGAATTACGAGAGCGAACATGGGCATTCGATTATCGTACTACAATTAGATCGTAAACGTTCCAAGTGCAATTTTCAGACGCCAAATCTCAATAACTGGAAATAAAATGAAATGTTCACACTTTTTCCATTACTTCCGATTCCAGAGAAAGGGACAGCTGCACTCCCCCCTTCCCCTTACGTATGGCCATGCTTATTTTTACAGTGCAGACAAATTAGGCTAACACACTGTTAAAAATTCATATGGGATTTCATTTAGGAAACACATGAAATCTTATTTAGTGTTTTCGATTGGTTTGCGATTCTACAAAGTAATTACTTATAACTGACTAAAGCAACAAAAATTGTCCATTGGCCTTAGAGTAAGACCCTGAGTTTACGTTTACCCATAATTAATATGATTGATGTTATACTTTTTAAAATAAAAATACAAATTTTGACTTACTTTCGCAGTGGACAGACATCCCGTCATCAAGTTTTTTACGGCAGACATTACAAAACTTTCTTTTGATATGAATCTGTTCAGACCAACAATGCGCAACTGGATTCTGTAAAAAAAATAACAATTATAATTCTCAATTATTATCATCATCTAATTACATAAACCGCCTATTTTAAACATTGCACTATAAAACCCTAATGATAATGAGTTGTTGCTGGGTTGCAGAACGCATTGTCAGAAAATCTGATTTCACAATGGCCTTAGAATGTGACCAAACATATTTCTCCACAAGGAAAGCATAATTGAACGGTTGAAAGGATATTTTTTTTTAAACTGTGTATACAAGTATTTAATATACTTTTTGTACAATTTCTACTTCGACACAACTTTTTTTGCGCATTTTGATCGAAATTTAGTTAGAAAAGTAATATTTTTCTTTGTAGATCGATCAATTGTTTTAGTGGGAATTATTTGATGTTCTATCACGGCAGGGAGTTTGAATACGACATTAGACTGCTTCTGCATGTATATAAAATATAGTTAATATGAGCACAATCTATGGTCATTGTTAAATAAAATTTTTTTGCAGCCCACCAATTACGGTGCTGGGCCCAAATAACTAGTAGGCTAGACGGCGAGGACGTAAAAAAAATTAAAAAGTGCATTATTCGGGCACAGGCGAGATTATTGTTGGAATCGCTTCGTTGTAGGGTGTAGTTCAAGTTTGCTTACAAATTGTTGGTGTGCTTGATTTTATAATTGACAATTAGTGACAAGGAACAACTTTCTCAATGCAATTATGCTACACTAAAAGTCAAGATGAACGGAAATATCAAAAGGAAATAGAGAAAAAAGCACTATTTTCGTCACTAATTGTCAATTATAAAATCAAGCACACCAACAATTTGTAAGCAAACTTAGGGGGTTGAACTACACCCTAAAACGAAGCGATTCCAACAATAATCTCGCCTGTGCCCGAAAAATACACCCAAAACTCCTCGCCGTCTTGCCTATAGTGCTGGGTTGCAGAAACGATTGTCAAAAAATTTGATTTTACAATGACCTTAGATTGTGATGATGTGATCCTAAATTACAGTTTCCATACATCAGGAGCAGTCTAATTTCGTATTCAAACTTCCTGTCATCTAGAACACTAGATTGTACTCACAAAAAAACAGATTGTTCTGCATAGAAAAAGACCGCTTTTCAAGATAAATTTTGATCAAAATGTGTAGAAAAACTTTGTTTCGAAGTGGAAACTGTACAACAAACGATTCTAAATACATGTATACTAGTGATGTGCCGGATCATTAAAAATGCATTACCGCGGATACGGATCTGAATACGGATATTTGGTTTCAAGATTCGCGGATACGGATACGGATATTTGGTTTCAAGATCCGCGGATACGGATACGGATCTTAACTTTCTTAGAGTACGCGGCGGTAAATATTGCACATCGACCTTTGGAAAGAGACTGTTATGGGAAAAAGTTATTGACTTCTTTAAGAGTTAACTCTCATAACAGATTCCAGAGATCGATGTGCAATATCTCATTATAAAGATAGTTTTTTATTAGTACCTTTGAGTTATGTACTATTGGTATGGTACTCACTACGATACATTTTTGCAATATAAAGGTGCCAAATACGATTTTAAGAAATAATAAAAAATAATCTGAATGGAATTTAACAGTTTTTCATTATTACCTAATCACCTATATATATAAAATTTCATGTATGAATTGAAAATTAATAAGGTAAAAGATCCGTAAAAGAGCCGCCATAAAACTAACGGATACGGATACGGATATTTGGTTTCAAGATCCGCGGATACGGATACGGGTACGGATCTTTCTTTTCCCTCGGATATCCGCGGATACGGATACGGATATCCGGCACATCACTAATGTATACACATGTTTATAAAAATATGTATCGTTTCAATCGATCAATTACAATTTTTCGTGCAGGGTCGATTTTAAACTCCACTATGTTTTTCGTATGGAGAATTATGTATGTTCACAATCTAAGATCATTGTCAAATCAGATTTTTTAACAACCCTTTCTGCAACCCAGTATGACTGTAGCCTGTATTTGCCTTAAAAACAAAATAATAAAAATAAATTAACGCACATTCTGGAAGTGTATCAAAATAGACCACTGCTTTATCAATTTATCGATTAATGGCTTGCGAAAAAGATTAAAAAACATGTGACTCAGTAGAAGGAAGGAAATGGACAGTGATACATTTTTAGATCAGATTCGGGCCAATAACGTTTACTGTCTCACACAAGAATGGATATTGTTAGTATATTGCTATTAGGGAATGCACAGTCCATCCTCTGAGTCAATGGATTTAATGATCTCATTAAAGGCCTATACACGTGCAATTAACTTGTATAATATAATTTTATCCAATATATTATTGTACAATGAAATAATTAACATAGGTACATACACGTTTAATCATTTTGAGCAAGTTGATTCAGTTTTAAGACTACTATGTGTTGTGGATAAAGACATTAATATTTATCTGAGGTTGTGATTAATAAGAAACTCCAAAGCATTGACTTGCATTTTGATTGGTATAGCGCAGGGGTCGGCAACCTGCGACTCGCGAGCCGCAATCTAATATTCTACATGACAGGGAGTTTCACAATGACATTACTCCTGCATGTATAAAGACTGTAATTGTATGATCACAATCTAAGATCATTGTCAAATCAAACTTTTTGCAGCCCAGCATAAGACTACGTAAAGGTCCTCCTTCAGCACAAATGCAAAGATGTCAACGTCAGACGAGTGAACCACTGACAATTTCTTATTTAATTTGCGGCGTTCTGTATTGGTTCTAGCAACAAATGAAATAAGAAATGAGCTAGGCATGACTGCGTTGATTGATTTATGGGAATAGGCTGTTGAGCGTCTATAATGAACAATCTATCTATCGAATGATTGAAGTTACATGTAATAAACGTTGACCGGTTACAATTTCATTAGAAATCCTTTTTGGAACACATCTTTATTTGAAGATTTTCATATGAATTACTTATAGGCAGCTAGTGAAGTTTTTCCTCGAAGTCATCCCCCTGTATACATATCAAACATACTTGATAGATCTTAATATTAGGTATCAGTATAAAAATGGACCAATGACTACTAAAAGGTTATTCGATATTGTTTTCTGAAATTAAAAAAAAATATCGATGCTTCATTTTAGACAAAAAATAAATACATAATGCCAAGAATGACAAAATATTTTTCAAATAATTCATAAAAGAATGAGAAACAAAGGCTTGCACCACTACGAGTATAAAGTAAAAAGAAATTTAACTGCAAGTTTTAATTTGAAAGCTCTTCACTGCTGTCTGTTTTCTTATTCGTTTGTCTCATTTTAGCCATGAGCCATAGAGCTTTAAGCTATTGCATTATAGTTAGTTATTATTATGTATACACTTTCGTGAATTTATAAAATAATATATTTAGCTAGCTTTTACCTGGGACAACGGTTTGGTCAAAAACCTTAATTTAAACAGAACGTAGCCGGATAAAAGATAGGTACTTTTGATGAACTATTTTAAATTCGGCCATTCTGGTACGTACCAGTGGGTAGTAGATAGTATACCAAGTTTTAAAATCGGGCTAGTCGTTCTGAACTGAACACAGACACGTGTTTTCCTATCAGGCGTCAAAATAAAAAAAGAAAAGAAAACGACATTACAGACAGTATTCCGTTATTAACTTTGTATATTTGTATTAACATTGATTAACGTAATACTTCAATGAACGGTATTTTGTTGACTTAAAATAAAAAAATGCATTTTAAAATAGATTGAGCTAAATAAAAAATTCCAGCCAATTGGGCGACGGGACCATTCCAACAAAAATGTTGACATTTGATTATAATAAAGAAAATGAAATGTTTGATATCGCGTGAGGTGACGCGGGTAATGGCTAGTATTGAATATGATATTTGCTATACATTGCCATGGTTACCTACACAATATGTTCACGTCATGTAAAAATTAACCAAAGCATGCCTAGCTAGTTTATTTCGGACAGATCCATAAAACAAAAGAGGGGCTGAATTTTTTTATTTTCAAAATATTTCCGAACCTGTAAAGTTTAGAAAAAAACTTTTTAAACAAAACTTTCTTGAAAAAATAAATAGAATAATAATCCGTCATAAAAAGTATACCATTATTATTTAAAAAATACCGTTATAGCATATATCTCTTCTGCGCATTCGCCGATTTTCCCCAAAAACAATAGGGCTCTTCATATTTGCATACCAAACATCCTTCCAAAATTTGGTTTCAATCTGCTCATCCGTTTGACCTGTATTGTGTTCACAGACAAACAGACTAACAGACGCACAAAAATATGTTTTTTGGATTCGGGAGACCTCAAAACGGAAAGATATTGTAAAATTTTTGAAAAATGATTTTTGACCTAAACTAGTACCATTCCCCATTTGTGGGTTGGAATGTTAAAAAAAAACTTCTGATAATGAAATTACGGAGCTTTTTTATCATAGTCTTATAGTAGGGAGTTGCATGCAGTCAGAAGTTGCTATAGTCCTAAGCAACCAGCACGTCAAGATGCGAGGTAGATGTACCTACTTAAAACAAACGTATACAGACGTTGAGTACCTACTTTTTAGCCAGAGGCAAATGACGTGTCACAATGTAAAGGGGTTGAACTGTGGATACAAAACAAAGTGTTACACAAAAATAATTCTTCTAATATACCTACTATAGTTATAGTTATACTAGAAGACTTTTTTTGTATGATATTTTTTAATACCCGCAGTTCAAATTAATGACACAAACAAAAACAATTATACAGGATGTTCCATTTATTATAAAATCGCTATTAATATTACAGCAGAACCTCTGTAGGTCAAACTTCAAGGGAGACGCCAAAAAATTTGAGTTATAGAGTTTTCGACTTATGAAGGGTTTTGACTAAAAATATTCGACTTGTAGAGGTTAAGATTCATTTCAAATGATCGAGTTGTAAAGGTTGTTAAATCAAACATTGCTATGTTCGAGATACAGAGGACCAATTTATTTTTTCGAGTTATATGGAGGGAAAATAAGTACCAAAATGGCTAGTAGGGACTGATCTAAAGAGGGTTGAGATTTCGATTAATGGATAGGGGCTTGAAGGGAAGGGAATAAAACACTTTTTCGAGGTTTGGAGGTTTTCGACTTATCGAGATTCGACTAACTTGTACAAAATCAAAGATAATCAATTTTCAAACTCATGTAACTTTTCGAAATAAATTGAAAACATATTGATTTAAAATTCTCAGCTTTCAGTTCCTAACATTCAATTTTCTTGACGATGTTTCTGTGTGTCGATGCACCACTTCCAAACAAACCGAAAAAAACTGCAAAAAAATGAGTGCACCCATGGACGTGCAAATATTTTTTTCGGAACTTCGTTAGAACATGAAAGACTAAAAGTCTGATGCTGGGTTGCCCAAAACATTGACAAAAAATTTGATTTCACAATGACCTTGGCTTGTGATCCATATAATTATAGTTTTCATACATGCAGTAGCAGTCTAATGTCGTAATCAAACTGACACAAAAATAATTAATGTTTAATCTAGATTGTGTTTCAATTATTAAATTTTGTTCAAGATGCATAGAAAAATGTCTTTTCGGAGTGAAAATTGCAAACAAAAAAAAAAACTACGTTAAATACATATACAGATTGTATCAAATCAAAACGGTCCATAGGACATTCTGTGTGTAAGACAGAGACGATATATAAACATCTAAAGCAGTAAGTAAGAATGAGATAAATGATCGCTAATATAGTTACTGTGGTTACGTAAATAAATAATTACGTACACTGTAAATCTTTTTACCAATTTATCAATTAAAACAACTACAAATAAATTTATTATGTTGGCGGTTGAATTACCACCATTAAACCATTTAATTATTTGGATTTTTTCCCAAACAGTCTAAATAGCCATTTTATCAATAATTTCACTAGTGAATACTGACATTTGATAAAATTGTGATTTTTACTGTAGAAAACAAAGACGAGATACTATCAGATTGTATAACCACAGTAACTAGCTATTAGCGATCATTTATCTCATTCTTACTTACTGCTTTAGTGCTTTATATAATATCGTCTCTGTCTTACACACAGAATGTTCTATGGACTGTTTTGATTTGATACAATCTGTATATATACACAGTTTAAAAAAATACCATTTTAATTGATCAATTATTTTTCGAGCAAGATAGATTTAAAATTCAGTGTTGACAGTTTGAGAATTGATTTTCCCCTAACCCTAAAATAAAAAATCCCCTAAAATACAGAGTTTTCAAAATATTTTCCCCTAAAATTGAATGTTTGTTATAAATAATAATAAATTATTTTTAAAATGTGTATTAATTAACTAAAAATTAAATTCTTAAACTTCTACTGTCGGTAATACAGGGTCAGTATTTAGATCAGCTGACGTAGGAGCGCTTGTGCAGTATTTTTAAATTGGTATTTTTTAATATTGCAATTAAGGCCATGTGAAAATATTTTACCCTAAAAAATATATAGGTACCCTAAACATTTCCCTGAATAGAAAAAATTCCCTTAAATTTGGGGAAAAATATCCTAAGGTGGAAATACTGTTAAATTTTTTTCTACAATATTTTTCTTATGGAGATATATGTGTGGTCAAAATGTAGGATCACTGTCAAATCAGATTTTTCGACAATCCTTTCTGCAACCCAGCATTCAGTTTTAACTCGAAGATACGATTTCACAACGACATTAGACTGCTACTAAATGCATAAAAACCGTAATTAAATTATCATAATCTAAGGTCATTGCCAAATTAAATTTTGTGACAATGCTTTCTGCAACCGAGCATTAATCTGTCCCGATTGCATGAAAGCAATATTAATTGACTTTTTAACACTATTATACTTACTTTAATGAGGCTGGCTGCAATGCTGGAACAGGGCGAGACCACAGTCTTCAAGCATTTGTCGTGTACCACGAAGTTGCAGACTGAAACAGAAACAATTATTTAATTATATTTTTTTAATTAAGCCATGGAAAATAATTCAGGTGCCAAACATACAGACAGGCGCACGCAGCAACACTGTGGCACCCCATAAATTTGGTTGTCATTAAACTATAGTAGCATGAACATTGTTTTATCAATGTTCTACAAAAAGGGTGTAGAAGAAAAAAAAATTCAAACCGTATACAGTATCGTATACGGTTGGCGAGATCCCTACTAATTTGTGTTTTTGTATGATAGAATTTACTGAAAAATATTTAATTCAATACATTTATTCGTATTAGCGTTGCCAGTTTTTTTTTTTGTCAAGTCGGGATTTTGGAACTCTTTGAGTGAAAACAGCGGGATTCTTTCGTCAAAAGCGGCACATAGTAAAAAAACGTATATACCTAATCAGAAGTTTTTAAATACCTATTTATCTTTTTATTTGAGTTAAAATTACGTTTACGTGACAATAGATAGCAAAAATAACCATAAAAAATGTATTTTAAAAAAAATATAATACTTTAAATCAGATTTACCCTATCGTTAAATAGTTGAGTCTTATTCGTCTTTAGAATAAAAAAAAAACAGAAATCAAAATCAAAAAAGTTTTATTCATTAGAAAAATATGGCGTTTCAAACAATAGTCTGTGGAGTGAGTGTTACAATTGCAATTTACAATAAGAGAATAATTATTTATAAGAATTACTTATTCATGATATTTCTGTGAAGATTTAACTTTTTTTAAAGTTATCCCCGAGTTATCCTCGAAAAGCGGGACTGAGCCTGTCCCGCGCAGGTTATTTAATTTTGATTTAAAAATCGGGACGTCTGGCAATGTTGATTCGTATGTTAGCTGTACAGAACCATCGGCGCACGAGTTATACTCGCACTGGATCGGTTTTTAGGGTTCCGTATCCCAGAATTAAAAACCTTTAAAATATGATCACTCCGCTGTCTGTCAAAACTGTTTTTCTCAGGAACGGGTTGAAATTAATATCAAATTTTAGTTTTCAATCCCATAGTCCTGTAAGAAATTCAAACTTCTAACTCAATGCAATAAAAAGAAAAAAAATCAATTTTTTTATGGTGATACTCATCAAAACCAATAGAGTATACTTCCCATTAATCTAGAATTTCGAAATTTGCCACAAAGCAAGGTTTTATAGCACAAGTAAGGGAAAAAAATCTGAAAAGCATTAATTTCTAGTTCTATGTGGAGATATCACGTAAGAAATTTAATTTTTAGAGTTACGTCAAAGATCGTTTTTTCAAGAACGGATATAGAGGTATTAATTTGAAATCAATATAAAATACTAAGGTCTATAGCCTATACTGCAGTGATGGTGAACCTATGATCCGCGGGTCAGACACTGATCCACGCAGGTTTTTTAAATGACCTATGCTTTGATTTTTATAAACTTATTTTTATGTACAATGTACATCTAATTCAAATACTCAGTACAGAGGTGATTGCCGACTTAGCATGCGGTGTTACCTGGTGCGGTAATTCGCATGGTATCACCCCCATTCGTATAAATTTTTTGACGTCGATCTTTATTTTTTGTTTTTCACTTGCAAAAGTAAAAGTTGTAATACACAAAGAAAACGTAAAATTTTTAAATGATTTTAAAATTGAGAACCAAAAAACCATCTTTCCCCTCCCTTTCCAAGTAACTCCACTGACTTACTAACCCATGAAATAGTACTAAAGAAATTAATGAACAAAATTTGACCCACTTCTCAAAAAGGTTCGCCATCACTGTAAGAAAATCAAACTTCTAACTTAGCAGTTGAGGGTTTATGGTGGAAGTAACGGTGTCATAAGTTTCTGAATACCTTTACCTCCACCACAAATTACCTAGCATATAATATACATATCAGGAAAAAGATTGTCATTATTTACGATCGTAGGTACCTAGATGAGAGTTCATTACACAATTCAAATATTTAAGGAAATGCTATTGTTAATTTTTATATAAAAAGAACTGATTAATTATATATTAATTAATCATTATTATAGTAGATAGGTAGGTACCTTATTACAGGTACTACTATCTTTTGTCCATCGATTTTATTTATAGATTCACCCGTCTTAATGTCTATTTTGACGAAACCTTAACTCAACTCAAGTGTAACCGGGTAAAAACAACTCTATACTAAGTATGGATGTACTATGTCGGTCCAATCATTTTTGAGTGATGACAGACACAAAAAGTTCGGAAACACGTTCTTCCACCATCATACGAAATGCTCGAAAAAGAAATTGTAGACAGATGTTTTGTTATAAACTTGGTTAAAATTAATGCACTTCTCAGTTTATTTTTGTTGTATTTTTGATATTGAAGGAATTACTGGACTAGAAACACATTTTCAGTTCTGATGAAATCAGGGTAAGCTTTTAAACGTATGTCGCAGTCATGGAAATATATTTGATATCTGCAAATATTTCTGCAAGGGAACCATTTGGTGTTCTAGGGAGGAGAGGGTTGCAGAGGCCAGAGATATTGCAGGCAACCACAAACTTTAGCCAAATTAGTTCACGGCCATCCTGATTTCATTAGAAAACAAAACACAATTATTAATTAAAATACTAAAAATATACCATAAATACCAAGTGGTATGTTAATTTTCACCATGATAAATTAAGGGTCACCTATAAATGACGTCACACGATTTTAATAATTTGTAGACCCCTCCCTCTCCGTATAGAGGTCTATAAAAACTATACATATACTTGTACGTAATGGTAGTATGGTTCGTGTGACTGATAAAACTCGCTGGCTTTCATTTTAAACATAATGTCACATATCGTCGTAATATAACCCATTATGACACTAGGTATACAATCTACTATTTCAGAACTGTAGGTCAAATTTTCTGATATACATATAATCGGATAGATAGACACTTAAACTGATATTACATAATATAGGAAAGGCGCGTACATCTATACGGTGTTTGTATACAATATAATATTATACAGTGTGTACATATTATTATACAGAGTATGTGTGTGTGTGTTACGGCGTACAGTGTGATCGATCCACTATATGTATAAATGTATCATAGCGTGTGTCTGTATAGGTTTGTACCACACCAGCGCAGTGTAGTACATGTACTGTGCATGTCTCTTTCCTTCATACCGTGCATTTCACTTTAACAAGCCCGAGGGATACCTAACCCGAGACCAGCTCTGACGTCACACGAATGACGTCGCATTGGGGTACAGGTTGTGCCACTGTAATAATAATACTAATATTATAAGTCAATTATAATATTATTATTGCAGATACGTCACTCATAGAGGTATGCCTCGATGATAACAAATCATTAACTAAACATTTTTTACAAAAATAATAATAATAAAACACATTTTAGACGCTCGATAGCTTCGGTCGGTGACTTTTTATTCAGGCGTCACAATTATCTGGGCCTAATACTAATTCAAATGATGAATTAATTAAATTATTTTAACAAATTGAAATCGGTTGTGTACCTAGTGATTAATGTTTTAAGAATGTGACAATATTTTAAAAACGAGCGCTGGCGAGTCTTAATGGTCACATGAGTCGTAGGTAGCCTCCTAAAATTACTGACTTTTACTTAATTAAAAAAATGACAGTTTAATTTCGAACAAGTTCAGTTCTAATTGTAGGGTGCGTTGTAGTGTCCGACAGAAACTAGTTTTTATGGCCGAAACCGAAATTTCATGTTTTCGTGGGAAAAATAAAGTAAACATTATCATAATCAGTCTTTATTTTTTTTTTATTTTTAAATTAACCACATATTAATCATTCAGCCTCTGATATATTAACTAATCATTTACTTATCATATGATATTAGTACCCTCCTTATTTCAAAAAGCACAAATAAATATACTTTTTTTTATATATAATGAAATAAAATAAAAGCTACAAAACAAAATTATTTTTTAGTAAAAAAGTATTTTTAGGTAGGTATACATAAAACAAAAGAAAAACACTCTTGTTAACGAACTACAATAAAATTAAAATTAATAAGTAGCTACCTACCAAATACAATAACAACATGTCTGATTTCAGCGCGAAATCTCCCGAATGTAGTTTCTGTTTTGGCCGGATGGCAGCCGAAACCGAAACTAAGCCGAAGCCAGTTTTTTTTGCCGAAACCGAAAGTTTGGTCGGACACTAGTGCATTGTATTCTCATGCAGTTAGCCTACGATTTACTATAAAAATGGTAGGTACTTCAACGTTTCTTTTACTTTGAGCAGTTTTACGCCACTAGTGTTAAATGTGTAATTTCACGACCGCTATAATTCAGGCATTAAAAGCAGCTATTTTATATGGGGGCGGGGTGTGCAAAAATTTAATTAATACTTTCACCTGCAGTCCTCAAAATTAGTTTGTGAGAGACCAGTAATAAGAAACATCATACAAACAGTGGCATCTCTGCTAGTTCGGTTATTCTATCAACTACCATTATTTGAATTATCGATAACAAAAAAAAATGTGACGAATTAATAATTATCTTTTCTTTTGAAGTCGGTTAAAAGTATGCTCAGAGTTCTAGTTTAAAGTCAAATACTACCTTTTATCGGTGACTTATTCGCGCTGAGATTGAATTTAACGGACAATGAACGTTGCTGGATAAAAAACACTCTATTGAACTTTGGGCATCAATTGATAATTAATGATAATTTATTTGCAACTAGCGACCCGGTCCGACTTCGCTTAGGTGGAAATTTAATATATAGATATAATATAGCTTTTTCCCGAGGTTTATTATTATTATTATTATTATTATTGGGTATTAGCTGTTTGCGATAGGTTTGATCCAGTTAAACTCTGTAATATAAAATCCAGCCCATTCCGGTTCGGGCAGTTTGTTCAAATGATCGTCGAACATTTACTTATTTTCTAAAAAGAGTATTTTTTCCAAATTTCACGTTTTGAGCTTAAGCGATTTTAGAGATACTGCAGCGTTAATGAGGACCTCATTTTCATCCCTTGGGATACGAATTTACATAGTTAATAAAGAAAAGTTAGTGTGTTGAATTTAAAACGTCTCACTTTAACGGTTTTCGAGATATGATTTTTTTGCGATTCTACCATCATAGGGGTTGAATTGAAAAAAAATCTTTTTATTGTGTGCCTATGGTGATAAAAGCAGAGAGAGAGAGACCTTAACCTTGAATTTGCGCATTCTCCAAATTGCCCCGTCCACCGCCATTTTGGATTTTGTTTTTTTTTCCAATTGCTCATATCTCGCGTTCTAATAATCCCACAGCAATCGTTCCGGGGTCGTTGGACTCGTTAGGATTTACTCTTTAATTGAATGTCTATCAAGTAAAACTCTCCAATGTACTGGAAAAAAGTTATTAGCGTCCAAAGTTTAAGTTCTTTGCCAAAAGTTCTTGCGCCCGGTTTTTCCGCGCGCATCTCTTTCCAGTACATCTGACACCCCCACCGACAGTTTACTATTTAAAATAGACTCAATTTCCAGTATTTTGAAAAAAAAAATTCATCCCGATCGGTTGATCCCTCGCCCACGAATCCACGCTCGAAGTTGCGCTATTCATTTCGTGCTATTTTGAAGCCTCTAATATTCGCGCTTCGCGCTCCATTTCTCGCTTTTGTAACTAATATAATGCAAATTAATTAAGACCAATGACATATTCGTTAAATCTGTGCTAAGAAAACGCCTTTTACATAAATTTTTACTTAAATTTATAACTCAGATTAATAGTGGTGTGTGTGAGTCAGACGAACATGTAAACATTTTGAGCCAAAACGAGATTACCCCCCCCCCCATTTTCGAGGATGCGGAACACGGTGGTGATATTAAAATTTCTCTTTGCGGTTGCGCAACCCCCCAAAACGGCCAAAAACCACCCCCGAACGGGGTTAAACGCGCATTACGTTATTCCCTTTCCGAAAAAAATGTTTTTTCCCTGTTTTTGAGAATGATGAGCACGGTGGAGTTGTTGAAAATTGCATTCGACTTTCACAAACCCCTCCGCCGACCAAATCTCAGAATTCTCTGAAACGGGAAGATAGCCCAATTTTGATGGTGATATGAAAAAAAAATCACCCGTTTTGGGGATGAGAGGTGAAGGGATTGGTGAGAGTCGACGGCAATTTTCAACACCAGCACCATGCTCAGCATCCTCAAAAACAGGGGAAAAACATTTTTTTCGGAAAGGGAGTAACGTAATGCGCGTTTAACCCCGTTTGAGGGTGGTTTTTGGCCGTTTTGAAGAGTTGCCCAACCCTAAACTGAAATTTTAATATCACCACCGTGTTTCGCATCCTCAAAAATGGGGGGGGGGTAATCCCGTTTCGGATCAAAATATTTACATGTTCGTCCGACTCACACACTACTCTTGATCTGAGTTATAAATTTAAGTAAAAAATTAATGTAAGCCGCGTGTTCTTAGCACAGTTTTAACGAAAATGTCGTTGGTGTTAATTAATTTGCATTATATTAGTTACAAAAGCAAGAAATGCAGCGCGAAGTGCGAGTATTAGAGGCTTCAAAATAGTACGAAATGAATAGCGCAACTTCGAGCGTGGATTGGTGGGCGAGGGATCAACCGATCGGGATGATTTTTTTTCCAAAATACTGGAAATTGAGTCTACTTTAAATAGTAAACTGTCGGTGGGGGTGTCAGATGCACTGGAAAGACATGCTCGCGGAAAAACCGGGCGCAAGAACTTTTGGCAAAGAACTTAAACTTTGGACGCTAATAACTTTTTTCCAGTACATTGGAGAGTTTTACTTGATAGACATTCAATTAAAGAGTAAATCATAATGAGTCCAACGACCCCAGAACGATTGCTGTGGGATTATTAGAACGCGAGATATGAGCAATTGAAGAAAAAAAACAAAATCCAAGATGGCGGTGGACGGGGCAATTTGGAGAATGCGCAAATTCAGGGTTAAGGTCTCCATCGAAGACCCTTTCGAATGAGCAACAAAAGAAAAAATGTATCTGAAATTTTTGGGTCAATTCCTAAATGCACTGGGCTAATAGTAGTCTTGATCCCATAGAGATTTATACTAGAGTACGCGAGTGGGCCGTAAAAGTGTCTGCAATTCAGACAGAGAAAAGTTCCTTATCTCTATGGTAACTAATAATACAAAACACTGCTGATTTGAGTAAACATATACATAAAATGATACGGAACGTCTGCAGCGTTCTCTCTCTGAACAGCAGACACTTTCACTTATGGCAAGCATACCCGCTAGTGTACTCTAGTTACTTATATCTCTATGCTTGATCCCTAAACACTGTGTCTAATAAATAGTTGTCATTAGGGGCGGATAGGAAGTACTGGTTCCCCTACGCTTTAAAGTGGATGCCTTTCTTTTTATGAGTTATGTTTACCTGCCAGATTTTATTTTTTATTAAAATGTTATGAAAGCCACAAGCAATGCTTCTAAGATTTTATACGTCAAATTTGTGTTCTATTTTTTCAGCTTTCATTTAAAAATTTCCGTTCTCAAAGCGTGCCGCCCTAGGCTCTAACGTAGTATCTCTAGTAGGTATACACAATTAAATATGCTGGCTTGCGGAAAGGATTGTCAAAAAATTTGATTTAACAATAACCTTAGATTGTGATCGTATAGTTACAGTTTCCATACATCAGGAGCAGTCTAATGTCGTATTCAAACTCCCTGTCATCTAGATTCTAGAACAGGGGTGGGCAAATCTTTTGATCGTCGGGCCACATTGCGGATGAAAAATTGACCGTGGGTCAAACAATTTCTTTTTCTAATTTTAAATATAGTTTTTTTTAAACAACAATTTCAAGTTTTTAAACATTATTTACTATTTTTCTAAAATTATTCTTATGCGCTAATTTATATTGGCAAACAGTAATATTTTTGCTTTTAATAATCACTTATAAAATGCTTTGCGGGCCGGGTCCGGCCCGCGGGCCGCAATTTGCCCAGGTCTGTTCTAGAACATTAGATTGTACTGACATAAAAACAAATTCTTCATCAACATAGAAAAAAATTTTTGACGTGATAACGTCTTATAAATTGATGAATCACGTCAATATAAAAAGATGAAACACCGGCTGCATGCACGAAAAAGTGTAACGTTCCTAACGTTCCGCCTGACCCTGTGCGTGATTATTATATATGATATTCGAGCGGAATACGTTATCACGTAAAACTATCGTCCGTAAACCGACATTACAGACAACCAATTTTTTTTTCAAATTAAATTTTGATCAAAAAGTGTAGAAAAGTGTCGTTTCGAAGTGAAAATTATACACAAAAACTGTGTTAAATATTTATATACACGATTTAAAAAAATATCGTTTCTATCTATAATTTACTTTTCTTAGTTTTCTATATTTAAAATTCTGCAATGATTTTCTTATGGAGAAATACCTATGTGTGGTCAGACTCTACGGTCATTTTGAAATCAATTTTTTTGACAATCCTTTCTGCAGTCCAGCATTAGCCTATTGGTAAATTCGCCCCTGGTGTGGTAATGGTATCAATGGTATCTCAGTTACCAAATAGACCAAGTTCTTGCCGCACAGAAGTCTTTAACCGTACTCTAGGTAGAGTTGTGAATTTTCAGGAAAATTTGAAAACAGAACATTTTCTAAGCCACTAAATTAATAAGGTAGGTATTGTAAAATTAAACTCTCGGTCACTAAAGGCTGCAAGTAAACAAAACGAGGTGTTTTCATCACCTCTGGATGTGATGCCCTTTTGAGTTTTTCCCTTCCAGCAAAAAACAATAATCTAGTGCAGTTTACATGAGGGGAATTCCCTTTATAACTGCATAAGCCAGTACAGCGGTGCCATTTTTTGGCCTCTGCCACTACCTCATTACTATCAAATAACAAGAGAAATGGGTGATTCGTTTTCTGTGTGCTCTTTTATTATGAAATAGGATGAATTGACTTATTAAGAGTAGCAAATTAAACAATACGACAAATCTTAAGTAAAACAGAATCAAACTTAATTTTATATATGTGGATTACAAAGTTATAGAATTATAACCTGTAGTTTTTGTTTAAATGGTACAGAAATTGACTAATAAAACAAAGTATGGAAAGATCAATTATGTCCTATAAAAAATTTACTAACAAGTTGCCTTTTTGACATTGAAAATTTTCTGAAAAACCATAGTGGAAAATTTTCCTCCCCACATCACTCATACGAGGTACTGACAAAAAAATTGGTTGTCTGTAAAGTCGATTTACGGACGATAGTTTTACGTGATAACGTATTCCGCTCGAATAATACATAACCTAAATTTTAGTAGCTGTCAAACTTGGGCCAATCGTGCGCGGAACGTGACACATTTCGGAACGTGACACTTTTTCGTGCATGCAGCCGGTGTTTGAACAATTTATTTTCGTGCATGCAGGCGGTGTTTCATCAATTTATAAGACGTTATCACGTCAAAAATCATTAAAATAATTGAATTAGCTGCCACCGATTTAATGCTTTTCATTATGTTATCTGTTAAAGTCGATAAAAAAAAATTTAGCAGCGCTGTCCAGTATAGACTATATAAATTCGACTATGTGCAGTGTACACGTTTTGTATGCACCTTGCTCATTTATTTCCAAGGTAACTCTCATTTGGACATGAATAATTTATCTTATAAAATATTTTTAACAAAACTATTGAACCGACTTCAAAAAAGGCACTAAAAAGTAAAAAATAATTGCGTATTGAAATGTTTTAGAGTCGGTGTAGTTCTCGGAATAGATTTCATTTTGGCTGACACCGACTCCAAAACATCTCAATACGCAATTATTTTTTACTTTTTAGTGCCTTTTTTGAAGTCGGTTCAATTTTTTTGTTAAAAATATTTTATTTTTCTCTTTTTAGTGTTAATCTAACACTAAAAATCGGTGAACATACATAAAAAACATTATGCATGCCTTTGAAATTTGAGAGTTTCCCTCGATTTCTCCGGGATCCACCATCAGATCCTGACTTGGTTCCGAGAGGACCACCTCGGAAGTGCACTCTTTCGAATAAAAAAAAATTTGAAAATCGGTCCATAATTGACGGAGAAATTGGTGAACATACATAAAAAAAAAATATATACAGACGAACATAGAACCTCCTCCTTTTTGTTGAAGTCGGTTAAAAATTGAAATAAAAAAGTGCATGCATGCCATCTTTTCATTATTAATCCTAATCGTAATTAGAGAATGTTAATGTACGTTGTCATAACAACTGAGCAACAGAATTGCTCTCTCAGGACCGGTCGGTCGACAGTTGTTATATAAGTTATTTGTAAACAGAATAATAATAATCTATTATTGACGTTAAAACAGTATCTCTATTCCTACTATACTACATAATGTCAACGGAACAACTTTGTTCTAATTAAAACTTTTCTCATAGTTAAGTAAGCAGCGCACTATTATAAACTCGAGTTTTCTGAACTGAGATTAATTAGAAAACTTACTCTACTTCTATTTAAACTAGAGGTGACTGAACCGCTAATCATTTTTTTGAATGAATGATTATTTCTATTGCATAGGGCTTTAAAAAAAAATCAATAAATAAATGTAACAACCGCACGATTTATGAACACGTCCTGTGTAACTCATTCATATTTGTGGCTATAAGGCAAAATCACTCATGTCTAATTTTTGAAGATAATATGGAGTGCGCGTCATAAGTGTCCCCCTATATTTAAGTTCAGAACGAATTGATTTAAAGAGTTTAGACAAAATCGCATACACTATTTCTTTAAAATTTGTTTTTAACTCAGAATTTTTAGATAGCAAAGGTAATGTTGTATCTCAATGGTAAGGTATTGTAAATAATTACTACAGATTTACTTAAAAAAATTAAAATTCGCATGCAACTTTTCAACGTTAGAATTCGGAAGAACTAGCTTATAGACGCTCAATAACTGTCTATTCGCATTCGGTTATCATTAGAAACAGTGCCGGATTAAGACTCCTTGATGCTCTAAGCAGTAGCGCGTTTACCTATGGGCTTATGGGGCTTTATAGCCGCGCAGAATTAGCAAATCCGTCACATGCAATTGCGAACGTCGATTTTAAAATTTTTTTTGTTAGATAATACGAATATAAGTACCATATTAAGTTTAAACGCCAATCGGAGCACCGCACGATGGTTAAAAAAAATGGCAAAAATCGTCCATATCACTTTTTGGCGATTTACGGGACAACTATGCATTTGACAAATTAAGTGTAGGGAAATAAAAAATGCGCAATAAAAAGACGAATCGAATGAGTTTTTGTGAGCTCCGATCGGTCCAGTAGTTTTTTAGTAAATTGCAAAAAACCACTTTTTTGGGCCATTTTTTCGAAATTCCATAACTTCCGTTCTATTAAATATGAAGACTTGAAACTTTAATAGAATATGTGTTTTATAAGCTTCAATATGCATACAAAATTTCAGCAAGATCGATGTTATACTTTTTGAGAAACTTTGAAAAAACCGAAAAAAGGTCCTTCCGAAAAGGGTCCCTGAAAAAGTTTTGGGCCAGCGTAGACCAATTTTTCAAACGTGCTTTTGTTCATCAAGAGTTGCTCTACAACATCCTGCAATGCCGTACCATTACACCTAGCGAATGTGCGAAAAAAAATGATTTTAAAAAAGGGAGCTTGCGTTTTAAAGCGAAAATGGCAATAATAATAATGATATCATTATATATTTACGTACAATTTACAAATAACAGCATTAATTAGACATTATTTTTGAATTTTTTTTCGCACTTTCGCTAGGTGTAATGGTACGGCATTGCAGGATGTTGTAGAGCAACTCTTGATGAACAAAAGCACGTTTGAAAAATTGGTCTACGCTGGCCCAAAACTTTTTCAGGGACCCTTTTCGGAAGGGCCTTTTTTCGGTTTTTTCAAAGTTTCTCAAAAAGTATAACATCGATCTTGCTGAAATTTTGTATGCATATTGAAGCTTATAAAACACATATTCTATTAAAGTTTCAAGTCTTCATATTTAATAGAACGGAAGTTATGGAATTTCGAAAAAATGGCCCAAAAAAGCGGTTTTTTGCAATTTACTAAAAAACTACTGGACCGATCGGAGCTCACAAAAACTCATTCGATTCGACTTTTTATTGCGCATTTTTTATTTCCCTACACTTAATTTGTCAAATGCATAGTTGTCCCGTAAATCGCCAAAAAGTGATATGAACGATTTTTGCCATTTTTTTTAACCATCGTGCGGTGCTCCGATTGGCGTTTAACTTAATATGTTACTTATATTCGTATTATCTAACAAAAAAAATTTTAAAATCGACGTTCGCAATTGCACGTTTTTTAGGACACGAATCAGCTAATTCTACCCGACTATTAGCCCTAGGGCGCCGGGCGTGAGAGGGCGCCAGACGTCAGGGGGCGCCCACCGTGACGTACCATTGGGCAAAAGTCTGAGCGCGAGGTCGAAGGTTCGATTCTCGGACGAGCGGATTTTTTTTAGCTCTATTTAACATGGGTTATTTTCATCCTAAGTAGTGTTTTCTTTAAAACAGCCTCTAAGCATTTCTTGCCTATGGACACTCATCTCTAACGGCAGTCTGAAAAAATTCTAATATTATCTGCCTGTCATGATAAGTTTATAAAAAAAAATTCAAATTGTGAATGTCGTTATAAACTTAAAATTGATAAAAAAGTTAAAAACCATAGAAACTTTAGAGAAAAAATTGAATTTTACAATTCATGCTCTCATTGAAAATTTGACTGTCTATAAAATCGATCCTTAGGCATTTTTATACAATTAAATGAAAAAAAAAATTAAAAAATTAAAATTAAAAAACATTACGTTTTCGTTTTCAAAAATAAATTATTATTTATCTTTAATTATATCAGTAGATCACATTTTTTGAGAATATGACAAAAAGAAAAAAAAAGTTGTTGACACGGTCTGGTGAGGTACTTTTCATTTCTGAGTTGTGATTTTTGGTGCCCCCTGAGACGTGATGTCCTAAGCAGTTGCTTATTTTGCTTATAGGTTAACCCAGCACTGATTAGAAATAGAAAATAGAGTAGTCTCATAAAATACAATAATAAACAATGATCCGCATCGCCTTAGTCTTATCCCTTTCAATGCAACATCCTTAAGAACCACAAAAACACCCACGTTTTATTTTCCTTTCCCAAAAACGCCCCAAATGGTTAACTCCCCTCTGTTTAATATATTGTGTAGTTCTGCCAATGAATTAAACATTGATAGTTTTTGTTACGTTAAAACAATTAATGAATCATTTACTTTGATTGTCTTCATTTCAATTGGGATTACTTATTTTGTTTTGTTTATTTTCGTACACTGTTGTAACTTTCTGTTCCGTTGTGTTTATTGCAATAAATAAATAAATAAAAAAATCATTACCACATCACTTATACAAGGTATTCCTGTATAATTGGTAGATCGGTATAGACGTATAGTCAATATCAGAAATAGGTATTAAAGACTGCACACACCTATCAAGCACGACCAGCACGGACCAGAAAAGTCTGTTCGTGAAGGTACCCCTGTTTTTTAATGCAATTTAGCGCACATTAGACCAGCACTTGCAACCGGCAATCAGCAACGACCGTCTGTCAATCGCCTGCAATTTCTGTCTGGTCGTGTTGGACCGATTTAGTGTGTTTGTGATCGTTGTAAAATGACAGCCGCGCACGAAATCTGCACTAAAAGTTGCTGAACGGTGCTGGTCTAGTGTGCGACATCGTGCAGGTTTAACTTTATAAACAACTGTTCAGCTTCTTCATGTTTAAATATCAGGTGGCAGAAAAAAGCTTGGTAGTCCTCATTATGAAGTTTGACATATCTGAATATACATTAGGTATATTCCAAGCAGTCAGAGAACGGACATGAAACCGTCATGCGCAGTAGCTAAAACAAAACTGTTTGTATCGGTTTTGGAACACGTTTTAGCTATATACCTGCGCATGTCTGTTCTCTGGCTGCTTGGAACATACTATATTAAATTCTGGTTTCATATGCAAAACCCGATAATCCAAACAAATGTTTTTTTAATATAGGTACTTAATTAATATATTTTTCTAAATTTGGTAAACTTATCTATGTATATACCATTGATTCGTAAAATAAAATTTGCTAATTATGTAAAGGATTCTATGTGACAGATTTTCGCGATTTACTCGAAACTAGTAAAACTGGATTTATTGGGTTTTGCTTGCTCCTCAAATTATTAGTTACAGTAACTACAATACTCGTATGACATTTATACCACGCAACGTCATAATGACTGACCCGACGTCGATCAGTTTCGTTTACGACCTCCGTTTAATTTAAAATATCAAAAAAATTATTTTAGCCTTTTTAAAAATACTCTTATTACCATGGTGTGAGCTATTATTATTTTCGTCAAGTGGACTCGTCCTAATTATTAAACAAAGAATTGTTAATAAAAAAATCGGGTAGGTTCAGTTCTAGTTGCCACCGCAGTATTTTCCGGACCTGTTTTTGCAATCCTTTCCCGGATGACCTTGACTCTCTACTTTAGAGTTAGGCGGAGCCAAAGATCCCTCTAGGCGGAGTATAGTGGCACCTGAGTGAGCATGTGAGCACGTAAGCCAGTGTGGCGTTTGCAAATATAATAATCAGAATAAAGTATGCCATTGAAAGAATTGTACTTTAAATATTTTTATTTTCCAAAACAAACATTTTTTTAATGCGTTATTACAAATAATAGAGTATTTGAACGCGTTAGGCTACACCATGGCCCCCACATTCGATTGTGGGCCCTGTAACCAGGATCTGGGTCGGGCCCCCCCCCAACATATGCCTATTTTTCTTTGTCTTCGGACAAGAATCTTCGCAGAGTTAGAGTGGGGGAGAGTAGAGGGAGTAGATGGGGCCCGTGCGTGCTGTTGTATACTGCAAAGTAATATCTATTTTATTCTAAACTGTTTTTATATTTAAATATTTTCGTTTATTTTGATAATAAAGCTATGATCCACTGCAAATACTTCTTGAATAAAAAAACCAGGGCCCCCTCTGAGCCCGGGCCCTGTTACCAGAGTTGCACCAGCCCCACCATTGTGGGGGCCATGGGCTACACTATTGTAGTTAAGAGTCCGCGTTTATTTAATGTACGGCACTGCGTAAAGTGAATGACAGTGGGTTGAGTGGAGATTTTGCGTATAATACACACACTACTACTATCAAATTTCACACATACTTTGACAAAATACCGCGCCTATACGTTTCGTGGCTACTAACCGGAAAAGGGTTAAATTGTATTGGGATACTAAATAAACTAACAATCCGTATTATTTTTGAAGTGAAAACTTCTTTAGCGGCGTTGTACACTTTTTTTGTAATGGGTAAAAAATGTTAAACTCGCGTCAGGACACGTGACCTGATCGAAAATTCGTAAGACGGATGGAGAGTAGAGGTAATATTCAAGTTTTCACTTCTGCCGGCACTCCCGGAGTGCAATCCGTCTTTTTTTTTTTAATAGGACGAAACTTATTTGGCCTTCAAACGACACCTAAAATATATACGTCAAAAAAGGCCTGTTGCTAAAATCTAAACAAGTTTATTTATCAAGGTCATAATATATTAGAGACGATTTTTAGGTGATGAACATGCTTGATTAGACGCTCACATAAACATAATATATGCTAAGTCTTGTTAATTACCTACTTATGTGTGTATTGCAACATTTGTAGCTAATTTAGGTCATTAACGTCAAAATTCATGACGTCATACTTTAGTCGTATTAATTTTTCAGTCAAGGTTTGTTTTTACCATTTCAAACTCCACAAGTGGAGGAATGGTATACTAATTTAGATCAAAACTCATATTTCAAAATATTACAATATTTTTGACGTGATAACGTCTTATAAATTGATGAATCACCAATCTTATAAATTGATAAAACACCGGCTGCATGCACGAAAAAGTGTAACGTTCCTAACGTTCCAAACGTTCCGCCTGACCCTGTGCGTGCTTTTCTCGAAAACGGCCCTAACGATTTGGATGAAATTTACTGAAAAGGGATTTTGGGGGGCAAAAAATCGTTTTAGCTAGGTCTCATCTCTCGAAAAAATCGTTTTCATACAAATTTTATCATTATAAAAATCTATTTTTTGACGTATAAAAATACTTAAATATTGTAAGTAGGTTTTGGAATTTTATATAAACAATGAAATAATTGTTTTCAAAATATTATGACAGTTAATCTTTGAGACTTAAAATAAATACGAAAGAAGGAAAGTTAAAAAAAACAATTATATTATAGGTGGTAAGTAATTTTAATAAATAAAATTAACCTAAATTTGAAGCAAAAGATGCAATATCATAGATTCGAATTATTATAATTATTATATAAATTTAGGTTATGTATTACGGAATACGTTATCACGTAAAACTATCGTCCGTAAACCGACTTTACAGACAACCAATTTTTTCGTTTTGAGGTAGCTTGAGTCCAAAAAGCCAATTTTGGAAAAAGTCTGTTCTTCTGTTTACTTGTGAGCACGATACAGTTCAAACGTCCGAGCGAATCGAGACCAAATTTTGGTAAGGTGTTTGAAATATCAAAAGGAAGAGTCCTATTGTTTTCGGAGGATATTGGCGCATGCTCTATAGCGTTTTTTTCTATTACAATGGTAGACTTTTCATAACGGTTTACTATTCTATTGTTTAGTACAATTTTTTTTCCTAAGTGATAATGCGAATGAGAATAATTAACTCAAAATTATTTTTACAAAATTGATTATGTTAATCATAAAATTGTACGAAAAGCTCAAAATACTAATTATCTATTGATATAGACAATTTAGTAACGTATAATAGGTGACTATTATGGTCTATACTCTATATTAATACCCATTATTCCCAATCTGAACTTCACACGACCCAGACATGTAATCCACCTCACACCTGACACGCGAAACAATCGCTAAAAACATTCGCAATGAAATGATCTTTCACATATTATGTGAATGCGAATATTCGTCACAACACTACTGTTAAATTCAAATCTTTGATTAACGTCTGAATAGAACTCTTCAAATAAAATTGAATACGACCATAAAATTAATTGGGATAGTGTTAAAATTTTAGATAATGAAAGTATAATTATTTTAAAAGAAGTATTTCGGAAATGTTATATATATAAAATCTAATAAAAACTCTCTTAATGCTCAATTAGATACGGAAAATTTAAGTAATATTTATGATATTATTTTGAAATAATATTTTGTTTTTTTTTCTAATAATAATTTTTTCTTTATGGGTACTTTGATATCCATGACTATGTATTATAAAATTTGTTTGTTATTAATTTTTCATAAATTTTTTGAATCGTTCAAACTTTCTATCTTTCGTGCATTATATTTTTTAGATATTTATGAAGAAGATCCAAATCCGGATCGAAACATCTTGTGTGATATTGATTTGTATTTTTATTATTTTTTGTCAATATATGGTCTGAGAAAAATTGGTCGACAATTTTATTTATTTGAACTACTGTTAGATGTTGAAACAGTTCCATTGGCTAGCTTCATATTCCATGATCAGATCCTGACTAAATTTATATATAGGACAACCTGGGGAGTATCCTCTTTCAAACATACGAGAACGTATAGTTGAAAAAATACACATACTTCGCGATACGCGTTGAATTGGGAAATTCCTTCTTTTTTGAAGTCGTTTAAAAACAGAGCCAATCATTAGTTCAATAATTGCCTTGTTAAACGGTTGTGACGAGTGGGTATGCTAATTATACTTAATCATTTCATTGTAGTAAACGTCATGGATAAGAACAAAACCACATTTCCTGTTTTTAAATAAAAAAATATGTATATTGTTCGCCTAATTAACTGAAACAATTATTATCAGAAAATTGTTTACACTCGATGCATATACCTAACCGTTTTATTTTCATCGCAGTACAGTGAAACTCTTCGATCATGGAACCTCTACACTTAAATATTTGAGGTCAAAGTTGAACAAATTACTGTGACCTCGGGTATTTTAGATTTTAGAAACCATTCACTATAGCCAATATCCTTTATAATACAAAAACTGCTCCTTCTTGAGGATACGTTGAAAAATAAAGGGGTGTTATTTAAAATAGCAAACTTGTGTGCTGGGGGGTGGTCAATGGCGACGTAACGATTCGACATTTCTGTTAAGCTGTGTTCCACCTAACTGTTATTCAGCCCCCTAAAGTTTCAAATTTTTAACTCAAAATGATCATCAACGCGTGGAAAGCTCGATAACGGCGGAGTAACACTCATTTTTCCCAATGCTAATTTCCCTATGTGCAGCTTACCTGTTTACATACTGTATAACAAAAAAAAAAAAACGAATCGCTCAAGCCATCTTATCAATAGACCTGATTACGTCACTGAGGTTAGTGTGTATAGTACTAACAGACGCTCGAACTTGGTCCGGTCCGACAACGGACATGGTACGGCGGATCAAGTCCGCTGCTTGCAACAGACGACCGGATCTGTCAGTCTCCTTGTGTACACAGTTACGTAATCATGCCTATGATTAAGCGCGCGAAAATTGCGATTATTCTAGCGGCAACGTTAATGCCGCCACAAACAACAAGGAAGAAAAGAAAGGAGTGGGCAAAATTCTATTTGAAAGATCGCGATGAATTTAGTCATATGAAGTTAATAAAATCGCTTGATAGCGAAGATTATATTTTGAATAACACTCCCGAAGAATTTCTAGAGCGTTGTTACGCGCTTCTCTGTTACAATATAACTTATCTGATAGATCCCACAAACATGAGAAATCTTTTTATAATACCAATACTCCACCAAGAACTTCGCGTTCTGTCAAAATTTCTGTCATGTTGCACAACCAGGGCCGTATTTAGGGGAGGTCAACTGGGGCTACAGCCCCGGGGCCACCACAAAAGAGGGGCCCCACAATAGAGACTTTGGAAAAAAAATTCAAATTTCCTGAGCATTGAAAGTGATTTACTTCGGGAACTGGATTTCAGCTCGGAAAGTTCTGTTCGTTAATGCTAAAATTTAATTTTTAGATAATTCTTGTTTCTTATTATATTTATATGTTTGTTAAATAATAAAAGAATCTATACTTGTATAATAAATTATTTATTGGAAAAATCGACTGAAAAAAATTGTCCATTTTATTTGGAAAATAATTTGGGGCCAGGGGGCCTCCACTCCTTTGTTGCCCCGAGGCCTCCAGACCTCTAAATCCGGCATTGTGCACAACGTTTTGAATTACAATGACGTCGTTATACGGTTATATGTATCAAGTCCGTCGTACTGCTCTACACACGCTCGGATATTGTACCGGACCGGACCAAGTACGACGTGCATCCCATCGAACCGGGCGGACACGCAGACTACTCTACAGACGAACAGATTTGGTACGAAGCGGACCAGATCCGCTGTCCGCTTCGAACCAAGTACGACCGTCTGTTAGTACTATAAGGGTTTCTTTGAACGATCATTATTATCTAACCTTGGAATTTTATTTACAAAGATATTAAATGTGGGTTTAGCCTCTAGAAATGTATAATTTTTTCGAGTAAAATTAATTCTTGTCATTTAAAAAAAAAAAAACAACTTTACATTTCTAACCAGTAGTTTGCTGCCTAGTTGTTAGTTACAGTTGTATAGTTGAAAATTAGGTTTTGATTCGCTGAAAGGTGTGTCAGATAGGTCACTTTGCTTCTGGACCAAATGAAATATTCAGATTCCCTCCGGACACAAGAAAATCTATATCGATTCTGATTAGCTCCTTTTATGTTTAGCACACGCAGCAGAACGATTTTTTATCAAGAATACATTTTTCTGACAAATTAAAAATAATCAAAATATTAATGTTTTGTAACAAACATTTTCGTTATAACCAAGTGCTCTACCATATATTTAGCCCTGATCATTTTAATCCAATGCATTTTTGCTGTAAAAATTAGGAGAACCAGAAATTGTTAAAATCTATTTACCCTTAAGCAGTTCAGCACCCTGCTTAAAGGAAAATGTATGTATCGTTGATGTACATTACCTCAAAACTCTACTACTAAACCAATTCTCTCAGTGACAAATATCTCATACTTTTACACTAGGAAAAAAAAATCAAAATTTCCCCGATATTTTGGAAATAAATTATGCGTTGATCTCAATAGAGCATCTCTTTTGGTTTAGAAGCTATGTTTTCAAAGTTTATCAGAAATTTATTTTTGAATTCTTTATATTTTTTACGACGCGCTATTAAAGGCAGATGCATAAATTGGTTCAACCGATGAAATCGATTTTAAATGTGTTTCGGTTAAAAAACGAAACATATCATCCAGTTTACTGAGTTCACTATACGATTGGCTAAATAATACAGTTTAGGAAATGGCTACAAAATGAAACTTGATAAACAAATCGATTGAAAACATGAATTGATATTACTATTGGGTTCCTAAATATAAGCAAATCTCTCTATAGGCTTGTTATATAATGACTTTCTGAACACACGATATCTGTGTATAGAGTATAAAGTGTATGTGTGCCGCGCGCGCGCGCGCTCAGACAGGTGCAACAAGATGACGATCATCGCGTCGACGGCGACGACGTCGCCGACGCCGATGACGAGTCATGCGTTATATTGTGGCCAGAGAGAGCGATCCAGTCGGCCGGGGCGGGCGTTCGATGCGGGCGGGCGGTAGCAGCTACACACACACACACACACACACGCGCGCGTACACTCTGTCGGTGTGTGTCCCCCCCGCGCGTCCCTCGCCTATGCTCATTATACCAGGGCGGGGGTGTCATGATGATAATGCATATATATATATAAACATATTATTATAAATATACACACGCATATATTATTTATAAGTAAGAGTGTCACGCATCGACAATACATGCGAAAGAAAACACTGTGCCAATCTCTGCGATAAATTCCTCTTAGAGTAGAACGAATTGACGGTAATGGGTAAATGACGACGAAAAAGCAATAGAGAACGAGGAATGTTGCTGAATAGTATTAATATAAGCACGGTTTGTATGTGAAACGACACGGTTTCCGTGAAATTGTTGAAAAGGTAACGCGCGGATATCTCCGTATATATGTGTTATGCGATGCGTGTATACGTATATAGATATATTATAATAATTATATATATAGTACGTATGTATGTATGTATATATGACGTGTGACACAAACACCACCGTCCACTACCACCATCAAAGATGTCCATCGGTGTATATTATTATATGGAACACAAACTTACCTTCGCAGATATAGCCCTGCTGGATAAGTCCCCAGAGCATATCGCTGCAGTGGTGACAGTAGGTCGGCTTGTGGAAGGTTTTTTTGCCGAATGTATGGCCATGGGCCGGGGTGGAATCGGTCGGGACAGAGGCAGACGCCATGATCTCCGACCCACCTCGGCACCTTTCAAGCCAGATTTTCACCGTGATTCAACTCCACTGACCACACACATAATACGTTTTATTAATACACGACGTCTACGTTATTTCGAATCCGTACGCGAACATTGTGATGCCGGTACAGCTCACTATGTCTTACAGCAACACGTTCGTCGATTACATTTCTACAAGGGCGCATTTCTCGAGCCTTCCCGTTCGACACAGCAGCTGACCATCACTAAGCGCGGCGCTAGTCGACGGTCGGTTCACTTCGAGCTTATAACTTCTCTCTTCTATGTATGTATGTATGCGCCTGTACGTAGACGCGTTTACTGTATTGTAATAATATGGGAGGCGCGCACGACGTTCTACGATCGGTACGTGATGCGCGTCGTTCACTCGTCACGACGGCGCACGCTCGCCTCTATAGATCGGCAGTGTCCGGTTTGGATCGCGAGCGGCCCACCCATGCAGGACGCCTCGCGTCGTCGCCACCGCCGTCACACTAACGCCGCGACGCAGCTTTGACCCAACGACGACAGCTGGCACTGACTATGCAAACGCAGCATATTTACCGCGAAAAATACAAAATTTTACCTACGGCTAATTGTTTCTCGTATGTACAGTCTGTCATTACATATGGCTTGCTCTGTTGGGGCAACTCTAGCCGAATAAATGATATTTTAGTTAGTCAAAAAAGAGTTATAAGAACTATGTCTCTTAAGGATCGTAGACACAGTTGCAGAATATTATTTAAAAATTTAAACATATTGACTGTAGTCTCTTTATATATTATGAATCTTTTATTATATGTAAAAAATTGGTTGTCTGTAAAGTCGGTTTACGGACGATAGTTTTACGCGATAACGTATTCCGCTCGAATATCATATTTAATAATACATTACTGCGCTCTCGCTTGCACGCACAGGGTCAGGCGGAACGTTACGGCGGAACGTTACACTTTTTCGTGCGTGCAGCTGGTGTTTCATCAATTTATAAGACGTTATCACGTCAAAAAAACAACTTATATAATTTTGACGATAATCGCAGAAATACTTACTTAAATATACCTAAGCACAGATTGAATTTATCAGCTAAAAATCAGCAAATTGTTGCCATAAAATGTTTTAACCATCTTCCTAAGTGTATTAGAGAAATTAAAAGTTTAAAAGTATTTAAAAATAAAATAATGTCACTACTGCTAAAGAATACGATATACTCACTTGAAGAATATTTTTCATTTAATTTTAATGATGTGTAATTTTTATTGTAATTTGTAATTTTATGACGATTCCACACAGATTTTTTGATGCCAGGGATAATAAACTATTATTATTATTATTACACAATGTATAGCCAGAGAACTTTCATTTTTTTATATGTCAGGTTATATCTGGACTTAAGAAAAATTGTTTTCTCAATTTATTATTCTGAAGCCATGGGATATACTTACGATCTTAGCTATTCTATTAGAAGGATCAGTCTGATCAATGATGCTGTTGAACTTTTCAATACGTAGAGCCAGTACCAGCTTGGGAGGGGAGGTGATGCAAAGTTGCAGGAGCACCCAGGATGCCAGAAGACAAGATTTAAATTTTGAATCACAGAACAAAATCCTTGTCAAAGCTAAAAGTGTAAAACGCCCAGGTAATTGCTTTACCCTATCCAACACATAATATGATGATCGACTCAACTTTTGCAAAAAGTTCTTCTAAAGAGATTTTGACAGCTGATTCCATAAAGGACTCTCATCGACTAACAAATTACTAAAACAAATAGGAAAAAGATCAGATGGGAGACCGTAAACTAAAAAAAAAAATTGGTTGCCTGTAAAGTCGGTTTACGGACGATAGTTTTACGTGATAACGTATTCCTTAATACATAACCTAAATTTTAGTAGCTGTCAAACTTGGGCCGAAGCATACTGCGCTCTCGCTTGCACGCACAGGGTCAGGCGGAACGTTACACTATTTCGTGCGTGCAGCTGGTGTTTCATCAATTTATAAGATGTTATCACGTCAAAAAAAAACTCTCTAAGGTCTGCCCTGCGTAGAAAATTACATTGTATTTTAAGAAAAGCGCATATAATCTTTTGTTTGAGTCTGTAATATATCTGTGAAAAGTCACGATTTGAAGTATGGTGTTCCAAGAAGCATCAGATTCTCCTTAATACGTCGATAACAAACAAACGATCGTGTTTAAGCGAACTCTTGACCAATATACTTCGAAAAAAGTTATAAGATTGAAATTGGAAAGTAGGTACTGTATGCCAAACGCAGGCCAGTGCGAAGGGAGAATTGCACTCAGGGAATAGCCTTAATTTGGCGCACCTTACTATTATATCAAACTAGCGGCCCTGTACGTGCTTCGCTACGTATAAAGTGAAATAAAAAAAAAATTAATTGGAACATCAAATTCATTTATTCAAATAAAAAATTATTTTATTAATTGCTAGCTATTTTAAAATATACATGTGCGTATATGTGTGTATGGAAATATATATGACTGCATACGTCAATATATATAAAAGTGTCATTAAATAATTCATTTTTAAATCGACGTGCTTTCATCTGTTACAAAAGAATAAAATACCCGTATGCACACAATATGTTTTTTCAAATAAAGAAACACACATACATATGTAATTCACTTCAAGAGTTCAAAACTTACCGTTTGTGTAAATGCGTTTGACAATTTAATTCAAAAAAAGCCTGTAAATGATATGAAACACCGACGGCTCGCTAAAAAACTGAGAAAAGTACACGCACAAATATACATAGTACATTTGAACAATTCAAGACTCACCGTTTGTATGAATGCACTCAACAATATGTTTAAAAATATAAACACAAAGCAATAATTATCGCTGACATTATTTGCTTTAATCGAAGCACTGAAAAAAGTTTCAATTTGACAGCACAGTCCCCATACGAAAAAAGTGATAAATGAAAAACCGCTCGACCGATTTTGTGCAAACTTCACATAAACCATCTACTAAATAGTCCGAACAAAGCCTAAACATTTGGTGTGGATAGGTGAGCCTGTTCTTGAGTTATAAAATTACTCCGAAAAGTGGCATTGATTTTTATAGATATAGATTAAAGGTACTAACTGTTAGATTCACTTATGTCCGCCTTCCACTGAAGTCACCGTTTGGGGCCTAGGTCCCTTTCGAACACTCCTGGTTCAACGTTATTCGCATATACTGCGAATAATGTTTTATCGGAGAAATATTTAGTCACATTTTAGGATCAAAGTCAAAGTTTATATTTATTATTTACTGTTATTTAATTAGCTGTAAGATCGAGAGATTTGTTAAGACTATTATTTTGAGATAACGAAGGATCTAGTATGCGTCAACAGATTTTTAACATCAGAATTAGAACAAACAAGTAAATTATGACATTTTTATTAATTTTAATACATACTTAAGAGCTCCGTCACAGAATACGATTTTATTAACTCATTATTTAGTCAGGAGTTTTGTGCATAGAATTATTTAATAGACATAATATATCTGATAATAGTAAATAACATATTTTCTCTAAAAACAGATCATAATAATACAACGTTAAATTATACTTTTTTCTAATTGCACTCTATTCAACGAAACTGTATTTTTTTACTTTAAAACTATATCTTTTATATTGTTCTATCAATTTTAAAATATGATTTTAATGAAAACAATGTGATTGGATTAAAAAAAAAATAATAATAATAAATTATATAAACGAACAATTTATTATGTAAGGATTTCAGTTCAAAGGCCAATTAGATAGTTTTCGATTTTTTAAAACAATCAAATTATGTCAATTATAGACCAGGTAGACATGGCGCATTCCAATCAAATTATTTTCCGATGAATTTTTATGCTGGAATATATTAATTTTTTGAAGTAGGTAAAAGTTCTTAGGCGACACTGCGTCGACGATTTGAAGAGTAAAACGCTGGACAGAGCTGATTAGATGAAACGAAAATCGTCAAAAAAATGCGTGACTTTTTGAGTAACAAAAATTGGTGACGCGCTTTACCACACATCCTTTATGGAGATTTATATACAGAGTGTATCACAGACAACCGAACATAGGGAAAACTCCATTGTGCAAATTAGTTTGGATCAACGATTACTTTGGCCACATATGAGAATGGATACCATAGTAAAGTTGACTATTCATTATTTAATAACAATAATAGCTTATAATGAATAATTAGAAAAATCAGTTAAAATAAATTCTTCAATATTAAATGAATTTATTTTTATTGAAGACATTTTTTTTTATTATTAATTAAACGAAACAAAGAGCTAAAATAAAAAATTAAAGCAAATGTTCAAATACATAAACCTTTATTTTGAATTAATTAGTGGCTCAATCGGTTATAAAAACTTTGTCTCACTTTGTCTAACATTATTAAATTGTCAAATGAACAGCAATATACATATTTGTTACTGTATATGTACACCATGGTAACAACATCTGAATAGAGGGCAAAGCAATCTCTGATCTTAGCTAATTTGTACTGTGTACTTTTCCCTATGTACGGTTTTCTGTGATACACCCTGTATATGCAACGTCCAAAGCTGTTATAAAAAATTATGTCTGGTAAAAATGTATTATTTTATTATATTTTTAATCGCATTTTTTCACTTTTCAAAAATTCAAAATTTTGAAAATATTAACTTAACGAAAAAAAGTTAACCCTTTTTTTTTGTAAAAAGTCAGTCAAATTACAAATCAAATTGTCTAATTGTTCATTTTCTTTTCATGTAAAGAAATGATTTATGTCCTGAACCTATTCCAGCAAAAATAATTCGAAACGAATTAAAAGTGTTTGAGAAATCATTTCGCTTTGCGTGTGGCGTCATTCGGCACACCGCAATCTGTTTTATCATACTAACACAACGCAATGAACAAGCTGGCACCAGCTATCGTCAGTGCCGCGCGACCGTTATAGACTTAGTTCTATCTCGTTTTAATTCACTCACAAAAAAAGAAAAATTTTCGTCAAAAAAGACTTCGAAATAATTATTTTTCGGGTATCTTGAAAGTTTTCCATATTATCAAGATGTGGTGCTAACATTAGTATTTTAGTCATATGGAGGCTATCTAATTAATATTTCATTGTTATGCTCAAATAGATATTCATTAAAAAAAAATCGAGCGCTCATTTCAGATAAGCTTTATGGATGGAATTATTCAATTATTAATAAAATTACCTTAAAAACAAATATATATATAAACTTAGCTATACTGTAAATGACAAAAATAAGGGCCTACAAGAATCTAAAGGTGTAATAAATAGGTATTAGTTTGAAAATTTGTTCTCTAATAAAAGTCACATTATACGTTTAAAATCAAAGAGCATTTATAAAAAACTCTGGATTTAAAGTCTTTTAAATAATATAATTTTAATTATAGACTTTTAACATCACCCATCAATCATCATACGTGTCTTTTAAAAACAAGTTATGCTAAATTAAAAAAAAAATACTATTTGTACTGAACTTAAAATTTTAAAGGAATGTCACGATGGAAACAAGACAGATACGTAGATCATTGGCGACCTCGTATTCTGTTTATGAGGGGAGCCTGGGAGGCACACGCAAGGGCGTAAATATTTTTTTTCTGAGGGGGGGTAAAGCAAAACAATCAATATTTTTTTAAAGATTTGTTAGCCACGAATGACCTTTTTTTTCTAACTTGACAAATTTTATCGTGTGTCGGCACAATAGGAGAGCAAAAAAAAGGTCCTTTCATTTCCATGACAAAAGTTCGTTTGTTGTGACTGGGTGCCTGCGGTCCTGATAATCCTGGGGGGGGGGGGGAATTGCCCCCTGTATCCCCCATATCTACGCCCTTGGGCACACGTAAGTTGGAAACTAATCTATTGGGACACAAAAAAATGTGAAGCACAATTACCTAAATAGATCGCGAACTTCTGTTGAATCGTACTATTTCTTGTTTTGGTGTCTTTTAAACGGAGTACATGGCGCTCACATAATTCTTTTAAGCGCCGCTATAGAATTTAAATGCTGGAAATTCCGCGACAAGCCGTACTTCAAAGGAAACACTTACGACTTATCAAGGCTTTTTTGTCAGAGACATAATAGATGGTAAATAAATTACTTATCGAAATCTTGCACATGGGTTTAATGCATTTTGAGTAAAGGTTCAGTGAAATAAATAAAAAGAATTTTTTCCATAATTTATAGAGGCTACAGAGGTCACTGCGTAGCCATTTCGAGTTATAGAGGTGAAATTCTGTCGAAAATTATATCTAGGGATAAGCCATAATAATTTCGAGTTAAAGTAAGTTTATATTTCGAGTTATAGGTTTGGGAACTTGAAGCGAATGAAACAGGCATTTTTTTCGACTTATATAGTGTTTGGACATAATATTATCAAGACTATACTGTAAATAATCAAGAAATTATTAAAACTAGTGAGAGCAGCGATCGTAAAAAATGGTTCTGATTTTACAGAGGTGAAACTTTCAGAAAAGATAGTATTATAGTATTATTAACTTCAATCAGGCAGCCCTGAGACTATCTGATCTGATAGCGGGAAAACACCACTTCCGGTATTTTGGATGCAGTTACTATAGTCCTATAGGCTGTGTGAACGAAGCCTACTAGCGCCGCTAGTGGGTAATAGAGAATTATTGAACTCACTTTTTATGGAAATAGCGACATGTTTCTAAGGTGATAAGTCAAAAACTTTAGTTGGTCATGGTGTCAAAAAAAAAAAAAAATGTTATAAGGAAAACTGATGTTAATTTGTTTACACTGACAGCGGAACGTCAAATTAGAGCGCCAATACAGGAGGAATTGTATCTTAGATAATTATTCCGCCATTTACAGTAAAACATTATTGTTTGTTATTCACGTTTTCTTAGTTGTTTTTTAAATTTAAATAAAAAAAAAATAGTTAATACTATAGGTTTTATAATAAGTATATATATAGTATAAAATAAAAATTATTATTACAAATATCTTACTGGATATTACTTTCTGACTTATTTTGGAACGTTTTTTGTTAAGGCCACCTACAGCTGGGATTAATTGAGCCTAACACCAATTCAGAGTTAAAATCTATTATTTTTTAATTTTTGAAAATCTTAGCGACACTTTTAACAGTTCTCGGATTAGAATCTGGAAAATTGGAACTTAATAGAGAATTCATGGAAATTGATAATTTTAATAGCCAGCGTTTCAGAACCAAATCGCTTTTCACATCTGGGTCTGATTTTCAACTAGCCGTTACCCGTGGTATCGCAGGCGTCAATAGAAACTTTATTTTATTTATAAGCAACAGCCGTACTACCGGCGTAATTTCACTTCCCGCGTTGCATACATTTTCGTGGCTGTTTTATATATCAGTATAGATTAAATTGAAAGTTTTTTGTTGTAAGAAAAATTATGCATTAAAAATTAATAAAAAAAAATATGGGTACCTAATTTTTTCCCAATATCCAGTAAGATTTTACTTAATAATTGTTTGACGGTTCATTAATAATATCACTATCATAAAATAAAATGTAGTCTTTTAAGCATAATACTTTAATAGCGGTAGCCGCCTTACCACAGTAAGATTTAACCCAAGCCATGATCTTCAAAGAATCCTTGAGGAGTTTCCTCCTGAAACAAAAAAAAAAAACACAAATAAAAAAATATATTTCATGTCTACTATTTCAAATTATAACACTGACAACATTAAAAAAAAACTGATGTCCACAATATTTTTTTGCGTTCATAATTGCAAGCATTTATAATATTGTTTAAAAAAATAACATTTTCTTTGTGAAGATTACTTTATTAATAATGAAATGGGACCAATTTGACATAGCTACTGGATGAGAACATTTACAAAAATTTAAAATATATAGGTAAACGCACATACCTAGAATATCAGGTTTCTCCTTTATGGTAGCGTCATTACGTCCAAGTGGTCCCTTTTCATATAGTATGTAGCACCAAACTAACACCAATTTTGCACCAACAAACCACCCAAATGTAACTACAAACACTCTCAATGCAGTTGAAACAGTTGTTAAAACAAATTAGCATCGAATGACACTGATGTCGGGTTGCACAAAGAAATTACTGTCAGGAATCTGATTTGATAAAGTTCTTAAATTGTGACTATTTTCATTAGTTTCCATATACATTCCAAAAAAACAGAGATTTGATAGAACATTAATAAGAAAACAAACGATAAGATCATTTTTCAAGATAAATTTTGATATGTTAAACGAACCATTCATGAACACCACATCACTCTTGCCGTTCTAGTGATTTATTTTGCGCTAATCCTAGAAAAAAACTAATAAAAATCTGACTTTCGCTATAGTTTTCCTGGAATCTTTACCAGCCATTTGAAATCCGTGATTTTGAAGACAAGGAGGCTAGATACTTTTTTGGTACATTGCTATAAACTATCCTATAATAGAATATTGTGCAACTAGTGTTGTAATAGTAGTTTATGTATTTCGTTCGTAAATGAATGTATTGCACTGTATGAAGGCAGGATATTTATTTTTATTTACTTTTAAACTTGAGTTTTTTTATTATAAATAATAAAGTATATTTCAGTATTAAAATAGATAGCATAATTACAATTAATGCAAAATGGTTGGAAAAGTTTGTGTGGTTACGGTATTTCTACTATTTCTACCACTTCCTGTTTTGAGAGACTATAAATAATGTTTCTTATGCACGGTTACAGCATTTATTGCGCGGATATTGGAAACGCAGTTCTAAGGTGAATTTTGGAGAAACCTGCTAACAAGGCTGATAAACGTTTGGTAAAATGGGTTAATTTGTTTTTTTACATGCAACTTTCTGCATTGTGCATATGAGCACTACTGGGAAAAAACTCGCCCAAATTTGAATTTCGGAATATTACAAACATTGTAATAATTTCCCTGTAAAATATACTTATATGATTATTTAATTGTACTAGTTTTGGAAGATGGAGGTGCGTTTTCAGGAAAATTAGAAAAAAATAAACAAAAAACCTAAAGATAATTATATTTCCAATGATATCCCACATGGCAGAAAACAATGTTTTTTCGGTGTCAACCTTTATTCCCACCCCCCTCTCGTAAATTTACGAAAAACTGCTTCTGGCTATTGAAAATATACGAGGATAAGTAAGCTTTGTGTCTACGTCAAATTTCAGCTTGTTGCCTTTATTTGGTCCGGAGAAATTCGAGTGTGACAGACGGACAAACCAGAGATCTCATATTTAAGGGTTCCGTTTCATTTCTATTGAGGTACGGAACCCAAAAAAACTGCACCGGCGTTATTAAATTCCCCCATCCATTTCAAAACACTTACAGGTTTATTGCCTTGTGCAATATTGAAGCCATATTTAAAAATCTTGGATCCACATTATCGATTTATACTGTGGGGGAAAAATGGTATAACCGCATTGTGCCATCGTTTAGTACCTGCTCACACTAGCCGGATGCAATAACGATTTTTTATCGGATGCCCTTGTGGCTTATTTAGTTCATATGGAAGACGAATTTTAACTGTGCCGGATAAATGTTGGAATTCGCTCAAAGCTATTAGTTCAGAAGCAAATCTGGTAGAATTTGCTCAAAGCTATTTGTTCAGACGCCGGGCCGCAAACGAAATATATTTTGCAGAATTATATCTATCGCACCCGGATGAAACCGGGACGGATCGCTAGTGTCATATAAACTAATAAGCTCCGATAAAAAAAAATTGTTACAGCGTCCGGCTAGTGTGTACAGGCACTTAGCTTTCAATACTTTCTCATAAACGATCGGTGGCAAAAATAACATGAAACGTAGCGTCACTTTCCACCATAATTTTGTGCTGTCATCAACAGCTGATCTTTGAAAACCGTAACATTTCAATGTCACGCCTATGTCAAAATAAAACTTTGTTTACATATTTATTAGTAAATTAAGTACAACATTCTCTAATTAACACATTGTATCTACAGAAATAGAAATTTTCCTACACCAGATAGAAATTAAAACAAAGAAGTGCAATTGTTTCCACCCGAAAAATTACCACCACCTTAAGCCAAAAAAGAGTCATATTACTACGTTTAAATATTTTTTATTATGTTGGTTGTAAATATAAAATTGATATATTATTAAACATATTAATTATGTACTAAAAGACACATAACTCTAATAACTTATCAATAAAAGACTGTTTCATTGAATCAATATTCTCTAGTAGATAGTTAACAATGTATTGCTTAAGTTTTATTATTGCTGAAAATTTTTATCAAACAGCTTAATCAAAAATATTGGCAAGACAAGGAAAATTGGCACAACTTTAAAGCAATAATAAAGTAGCTTGATTTTATGAAACAGCTTGAAATTGTTTCCCTGAAAATCACCACAGCTTTCAATTAATCGAAAAAGAAGAAATAAACTCTTTACAATACCTACAAAATATTAGAAATATATTTATAAGAAGACTGATATTTGAAAAGTATTGGCTAATTAGTTAGTATAAAACACATTAATGATTACAGTAAGCCCCTTCCTGTCGAAACGCGTTTATTTTGAAATAATAAAATATGTCGTTGGGTGTTTTGAGTTTCATATACTTATAGATATGTTTTTGAGCATATTTCAATGCAGAAATATCTGTTTCACTAAAATATGGTATAAATAGAATCTATTATACCATATTTTGGCGAAACAGATTATTTTGCATTGAAATATGCTCATAAACATATCTATAAGTATATAAATATCAAAACAGCACATTTTGGACTTAAGATTTCTCCTAACAAGAATTAAAATGCCAAGATTTTCTTAACAATTTCATTTTCATCAGCATATTTTCCAATAACTTAAATATTATGTAGTCAATTTTATTTGTCTAATGACCAAATGTACAAAGAACTTTTTTTATTTGATTGTATATCTAAAGTTGTGCTCTCGAAAACACTATGTAGTACCGTCCCTGTACGCTAGGTGTCATCACACATTTCAGATAATGAAATTATAAACAACAGGCAACTTTGTGCCTCACGTCACATTGTGTCATAGCGTTTCTTGTGCGCTTAAGAGTGTGGACACGTTTTAAACTCCCTCTTTAAACATCCCACATAGTGATCTCTTCGAGCGAAACAATCGATATAATTGCGGTCGAGTTTCATCCCACCTTCGACGGGCTCCCTCGACCATTCAATTTCCCCTGTATCAATTTTGCCATATACGTGCAGAATTCTGGGACTCATAAGTAATTCGCTACTATCCGCGGGCCCACTGTATTCATGAATTTTTTTTTTTTTTTATTTCGATATTTTTACTTATTATTACGTTAATCACTTATTTGATTCTTGGATTGTGTTGAGAATTAGTCATTAATACTTCGTATAACTTTGTTCGATTGCTTAAGCATTATGGAGAAAATGTCGGATTTCGCATCAATAATTAATTATAATTATTTACAAAGGTGACAACTAAGTATGCGTGTCGTTTTTATAAACGAAGAAGACACAATTTTACATATATTATGTTTTTAAGTTTAAAATGAATATTGATAAAAACATTTCGTTTGTTGTGTTGTGGAAACTAAAGCAAAACTGAACTATTGATTCATTGTAAATTTGCAAAATTAAACCCAAAAAAGTATGACTGTTTGTGTTACATAGAGGAGGGGATAAAAAAGTTACGTGGTTTCTGAACGACCCCTTACGAGCTGTCACTGTTAAAACAGTGTTGATTGAAAGTGATAATTATTATTGAACATTAAATGGAATTCTGCGTTTCGTAAAAAATAGATATTAATATTAGAAGCCCCGGAAATTCCTCAAAAAAAAAATCCAAATTATGTAAGCGTAAAATTCTTGATGGAAATACTATATCAGATATGAAATAAAAAATGATTTTTGCCTCACGACCGGTAACATAAAAGACGTTAAAACTGTTTATTTGTGCACTGTGTATACGGCCAAAATTGTTTTTCTCTTTCTCTTTTTGCATGGTCATCAACAAACAGGGTTTATTTGAAGTAAATACCAATTCATATTTTTCATTTTTGTATATTATTTCTTAACAATAAATTGAAAAGCCAAATAAAAACTTTTACCAATTCTCGGATTAGAACCTGGTAGCTGGAATTTGTAATAGAGAATTCATGGAAACGCCACATAAACCACGGCTTCGCTAAATGCTCGGGTGTTCTCCAGGCCAAAACGTTTTCAAATGTCTTGTATGTTACCGAATACATAAATTTTATGGTATTGCGTATTTAGCATAAAAGATTAATTTGTCAACATTGGTGCAATTTAATTTTATGTACATGTTACGGTTTAAACTCGAATTTTGTAAAAACTAGTTTTGCCCAGTAAAAGCAGTAGATCGGAGGCAAAACCAGTTTTCACGAGTTTTAACTGTAACATAATATACAAAATAAAACATGTTAGTTACGTATGTATAGACGTGTCCATTATTGTTCTGTTACATAAACATGTTGAAGTAATAAAATATTTGTCAAATTTTTACTTCAATAAAAAACAAGCCAGCAGAAATTAATTTATTACGGTCAAATGCAGATAGTTAGCAATATTTATTTTACGCCAGTCGGAAAGATAATTGATCGACGTACAAATTTCTTCGATAGTTTTTTTTTTTTTTTTTTGTAGCTCGAATTCTATAGAAGTTACGGAGGTTTGTTTGACATATTGTGGCCAAAAGGACACTAATTTTTTAGTTACACAACTTAAACTCTGCAAGACTCTTGCCATGATGGGAACGCATCCGTGGCCAAAATTTGATCGAAAACAGATTTCAGTTACTCGAGATAACATACGACAAAGGAAAAATACATACAGGATTTGTGCGAATTTAATATATATCGCTTCGATGTATAATAATTTAGCAGTGATTTGCCAATGTGGTCATTACAGAAACAGCGCAATAAATCATTAATTTTGACAGTATTTTTTATGTTTACATATACCGAGTGATTTTTTTAACCTGAAATTTTCAAATATCTGCAGTAATAAGCACTCTAGGATAAAACACATTAGTAAATAAGAAAATTAGGAAATGTATCATATTAGTGCTAATTTATCCCCACTCCTCCCTCCGTAGATGGGGCGGGGGGAACTTTGAAATGTTAAAAGGAACCTCTATTTTTACTGTAGATTCAGAATTTACGGTTAAAAATTAGTAGGATTTGTCGAAAAACTTTTCTTCGATTAATGATAGATGGCGCTGTAATCGACGACAACTAGTGTCATTTGTCTAAAGCTAAAATTTGACCGATGGATTTTTTCATTAGTTTTGCGTGTTTTGAGTTAAACACTCTATTGCTGGGTTGCAGAAAGAATTGGCAAAAAATTGACAATGACCTTAGAATGTGAACATACATATTTCTTCATACGAAAAACATGCAGGTCAGTAAAATAAAGATGATTTGAGCCTAAACATTTCCACAAAATCGCAAAAGGGTGCAAATTTGAGGGAACATTTATATAAGTATGATGATCTGTCAAAATTGCACCTTCGTGCGATGACTGGAACGTTAAAAAAGAGTTAAAAACAGTGTTTCATCAGTTTTTTGCTTGTATCTTGTCAAAATGTAATATTAAAATCTTTGATTAACGTCTGAATAGAAATCTTCAAATAAATAAAATTGTCGACCAATTTTTCTCAGACCAATATATTGACAAAATAAAAAATAACAAATCAATATAATATAAGATGACGTTTCGATCCGGCTTTGGATCTTCTTCAGAAAAATCTAAAAATATAAAAATTAATTAGTATTAAATTATTAATTATTATTCGTGTAAATAAATAATAATTAATAATTTATTACTAATTAATTTTTATATTTTTAGATTTTTCTGAAGAAGATCCAAAGCCGGATCGAAACGTCATCTTATATTATATTGATTTGTTATTTTTTATTTTGTCAATATATTGGTTTGAGAAAAATTGGTCGACAATTTTATTTATTTGAAAATGTAATATTGTAATCATGGAAACGTTCTTCCAATTTTCTAATTGGTGGAAACTGAGTTCGTCGTTTTACTGGCCTACATTTGTGGTAGAGTTTCAATTTTTTTTTTGTACCGTTTCAACTTCGAAACAACGTTTTTCTACGCATTTTGATCACAATTTAGCTTAAAAAGCGGTTAATTTCTCTATGTAGAACAATCATTTGTTTTTTTGTGAGTACAATCTAGTGTTCTATATGACAGGGAGTTTGAATATGACATTACACTGCCCCTGATGTATGGAAACTGTAATTATATGATCACAATCTCTAAGGTCATTGTCAAATCAAATTTTTTAACAATCCTTTCTGCAACCCAGCGTATATGTAAATTAGAAATGCACTATGTACCCAACAGGTTATGTAACATTTCAGAAAGGACACCATAAATGAATAAAATACAAAAAATGTGTTAGTATCTATAAGAAAAACATATACCTACAGCTACTATTTACAGTAATAAGGAATAACTATGTCTACTTTTGAAAACACAAAAAACAAATTTCTCAAAACTTCATAAATGTAAAAGAAACAAAATGTTAATAAAAATATTTGGTATTTTTGTCATGAAACTTTAAAAACAATATAAAACAAAAACCAAACGTAAACAAAAACGCATCAAAAATCCAAAACAAAACAGCGGTGTCAGATTGTTGTATTACAGAAGCCCTATTTCACGCAAAGCTCCTTCGACTGCTTCATCCTTTAGAAACCAGACAAACGTTAATTGAGGACGAATGTTCTTTGAAGGTTAACGAAGATAATTAAAAAGATTTATAATATTGTTAAATAAATAATTTAATAAATATTACCCATTTATGTACACAAATAACGTAATTTGAAATACAATTAAATAGCAAAACCAGGCTACAAATAAATAAACAAACAAAATACATTCAAAGGTTAACAAAAATGCGACTGGTCTATTGAAAATATATAAAATACTTTTTATAATCACAAAAGCATGACTCACAAAAAAACTGAATCTAAAATCGCGCTTTTTCTATTTCTTAAGATCGACTAAAAATAAATCAATTTACCAAACGATGTTACTACAAATTATTATTTGTAATTTCGATTGGAAACTGGAAAAATTAAAAATTTGATAAAAACATATTCCCTAAAGAATACAGGGTTGCAACTATTTCAACGTTAAGTATTATTAACTTTTTCTGTGTTATTGAAACTACGATTTCACGTAAGTATTTTACGTTTGCGCGTGTGAACAGTGTTAAAAAATATTTAGATCGAAATGGTCGATATTTTCTCACTACATATACAATTATTTTGGACACGTCAGACAGTTTTACAATCTCGGATATATTCGAAAGTAGCGGTGGGCGTTGATACAATGAACTAGTTAAAACAACGAATCAACCAGTTTACGATTGTCGACTCAACTAGTTCCATCTATCGGTAACAAAAAAGAAACCGACATACGAACCACAGCACTGTCTGAAGTACATTCGTTATTTAAAACTAACGAAATACAAATCTAAGGTCTGAACGGTTCTGCCTAGCGTTCTTTTAGTTAATGAAATTATGTAGTATAGTCATACACTTAAGCTTCACAATAAAACATAATCGGCATAGTCTTTATGCGTGGGATGAGTATGTAAAGAATACTCATTTCACTGGTTCGCCACTTCATTAAGCGAACCGTACTACAATAGTGATTTTGAATCGTGGAATAGTTGACGAAACCAAGAGGTTTATCTCAACTAGCTGACATGGCAGAGGTTACGTTTTCGATCGTCAACGACCCACCATTATTTGGATGCATAGCAATTTTATTCTCAAGCCGCACATTGTACATTCTAACGAATTCGTAACTTCAATAGTGAAAACAAAAAAGTTTGCGACAGTTAACGCTAAAATAGCTGCATTCCTATATATTTCTATTGACTACTTACATTAATTCACACAATTATGAGTAACCAATATTTATCAAAAAATGTTGACTTAGAAAATGTATTTTAATTTAGGTTATGTATATAAATATAATATTCACTAGAGATAAAATTGGATATTAGTACGGTCGCTTTTAAGAATATACTTAAAATTACCATTTTCTAATAAAATCTAATACACCGAAAAAAAAAAATATTCCCCATTAAAAAACATTAACTTGAACGTAATTATGAGATACCATGTTATCTTATGGCACTACAATTACTTGTGGTTTTAACGATAGCTTTCATAGTTTAGCACCGACAAAATACTGAATGAAAAAATATCTTTAAAACAAAAGCAATTATTAAAAACAAACTAGAAACTTCACCGAACTATGGCACAGACGTACAGTTCATAACATGTAACATGCCATTCATTAAAATGTAACAATATTCAGTAATCAGTAACATTCACCTATGCAATTTAATTAAAGTTATTATTATAACAGTTAAAAACGACAACATACTCCCCCGTATTTGATTCGCACTAGATATTATACCAACAGAATTTTATCAAAATAGTTAATAAGTATACGGTTTCAAAATTCACATTATTTTGTTTTTTATTTGTAGGCCAAGAAATTAAGGTCAAAAAGAGGCCGTGCCATCAAATAATTCGAGGAAAGCTGGAAACTTTCTTTGTTTACATATTTGAAGTTTGCATCGATTTTCTACTTGTGCTATAATGTGGAGTATCTCAGAAACTTGGAAATTTTCGGGCTTTTTTCGTTTTGCCGCGTGTTACTCTCGAGGCATATTTTAAGAAAATTTCACTTTTGTATAAAAACTACATAAAATTCGACGCTGAATGATTTTTGAATTTACGTAAAAGGGCATAGATATTGTGTGAGTTCAAAAAACGTCAGTTTATTTCCCTTTTTAGCAAAAATAGCATATTTCAGGTAGTCCCTACTATTCTGCCCTAAAAAGGCAAAGGGCAATAAGTGACATTTGTTGACAAAATGAGTTCATACTGAAGCCAACGACAGCAGTAAGTGCTGCAGCAATAATTTTATTGTTTTTAAAAAATGTTTCCCCCATGTTTTGGTTTCCATAATCTAAAATTCTGGACGGTCAAGACATTTTTAGTAAATCTTGATTTACTCAAATTCATAAGTTGAGTCACTTACTGCCTTTTGCCTTTTTACGGCAGTATTATAGAAACTATTTGCTAACTCTCACTAATATAATATTGTCTATGCCAGGGATGGTGAACCTTTCCACATCTACGTACCAATTTTTTCAAAAATGTTTAATGTAGCCATGACGAGCCGACAAGCAGCCAAACAACCTCAAAATTAATTTTACATATATGAAAAGAAAAATTTCGATAAAATCTACATTGTGCGCCATGATTTTTTTAAAAATTTGTTATTACATTATTAATTATTCCGATTTTGCACTTCAATCAATGTCGTGTCAACAATATTCTGTCGCGTGCCATAGTTTCCCCATCCCTGGTTTATACTCCAAGACGTAATTTAAGTAACGAGACATCGCGAGACGCTGAATTTTATGTGCTTTAATTTGTGTATAAAATTGACATTTTCTGAAAAATGTGTCCTTTGTAATAAATTCTCCAAAACAAAAAAAAAAAAAAACGAAAAGAAAATTTCTAGGTTTTTGGGAGATCCTATCTAGAGCGCGAGCACATAATTGGTTCAAATTACTCTTCTTGTACGTAAAATAAATAAACTGAACCATTACCAGCTTTACACGACTTAACTAATGGCAAAACTAAAAGTCTATTTCCTGGCCCAGTATTATTAGTGTTTCTGTTACCGCTTGTTTACAGTTCACCATTTTATGTAACTGTCTTTAAAATAAATAAATAAAAAACACTCTACACCAAAAACATTGTTAATTTACCAATCTTCTGTTTGTCATATTATTTAGTGTAAATCAAATAGTATAAAATCATTTATTTAATCGCTGAAATGTGGTCGTAAATAATTTGAACAAAAGTATATTTTTATAAAATTTCTCATTACGGTTTCAATTTACTTGAAATGAATAAGATTTTTTTTAATACTTGCGGTATCAAAGAATTGTATCTATTTTATGACACTTATCCCTTTGGTTACGGACGGAAATTTCTTCTATCCTTTTCAATAATTTATATGTAAAAACCTCTAAATAGGCTTTGTAAAAATAAAAATGTTCGCAAATTACAAAAAAAGATGTATAAATTCGTTTTCGTCAAAAAAATTGAAAATTCGTAAATTGAGGGATGTGTGTTATATTAATACAAGATTTGGTATTAAAAATCGGGCACTGACGCCAATCTTTTACAAAACCTTAACTGTAACTAACATTTCATATGGAATGTTAAGAAATAATATATATTTATAAAATATGGACACACATTTTGTACTTGTTTCCGATATAAACACAAAAAATTAAGTAAATTAACTTTAAAGATATATCACATTAAATTACAAATTTTATAAGCAAACTGGAGTGATGTAATGATTAGTTCAATTAGTAACAGTAAAAACTATTTCAAAAACTCTGATCGCACAAAATCGTACTGGACACCAGATAACAATATGATGAAAAAATCAAATCGATGGCAGACTAAATCAATTGTTTTTATATCGCATTTTGTTTGGTCAGTATTTCGAATACGGCTCAAATCTACTTGATGATTTTTTTTCAAATATATAAGTACTCAGCATCAAAGGCACTATAAAAAAAAATTCAATATGGGGTAATATGTAGTATAGGTAAGTATGACTTGATGAAATTCATAATGTAGATTATAGTGAAGTCTCAATTAGTTACAATTATCATAGTCGGTCTTGTTAATTTCTTTGGCATACCTTTTCTCCAATAAATATATCTTCAATATGAGGTATGTCGTGCAAGAGCGTAGATGGGGGTAAAGGTGGTAATTACCCCCTCGGAATCATATTCATAAAAAATAAAATTGAAAATAATACGAATGCCTGCAGGCTAAAAAAATAAAATTTAGAAACACTTCTTGAAGAAAATTTGTGAAATTGGTTTGGACATTAATATTTTGCTTGACATCTTCCTTTGTGAGTATTCTTGTGTGATATTAAAAAAAACTTAAAAAAATATTGAATTTTTTGCTTTAACCCCCCCCCCCCAGAAAAATAAAATATCTACACCTTTGCTGTCATGTATGCGAAAAAAAAATGCATGGCAGATGATGATAATTGTAATTGACATTATTCTACATTAATGGAAAAATTTAAAGGATCAAAAAAATTCCAAATTTTTAGGTGAATTTCAACAGGCTGTACTTGGAGAAAAATGGTCGTTCATTAAAACAAAAAAAAAAAATTGTAGCTCCAAGTGCCTAGTTTTTTGATCTGAATCGAATTCATTTAGCGTCAGCGGTTTTCAAGTAATCCTAAGAAAACCACCGATAAAAAAAAACTGAAATTTTTTGATTTCTTTTTTTTTTGGATTTACGGACTTAGAAAACATTTTCTGTGACATTTTTGGATCGAATAACTTGTTCATTCAGCTTCAATCTCTTTTTTTAAAGACCTCAGTAGATTTACTTCTCGCCGAGATATCGGCTTTTGAATGGAAAAGGATAATATTTTTGTCTTTGATTATCGATATCTCCGCACCCAATGATTCAAAAATTCAATCGAGTTAAACAAAAAACGGCTGACTGGATTTAAATGAATCTCTGTAGGGTTTTTAATATTGATTTCCTCGATATTTTTGATTCAGCGCTTGATTTTTCAAAAAACCACCAAAAGCCCTTTTTTGTTGCTTTTTCAAATTCATCTAAAGAATGAAAAGAAAAAAGATTTCGAAGAACCAATGGCTAATCCTTGTAGAGAATTTATTCAAGTTCTCGAAACCCACCTTTAACTTTCTGTGCGATCATTGGTTGCCGAGATAATTACAATTAAAGACAAAATGATCCTTTTCCATTCAAAGCCTCTCTTCTCTATGATTCAAAGACAGGCGAGAAGTGGTCGTATCGAGGTTTTTAAAAAAAAGAAACTGAAGCTGAATGAACAAGTTGTCTGTGGATATGGTGGTTATATAAAAAAAATTCCAAGTTCGTAGACTAAAAAAAAAACCAAAAAAATTTCGAAAATTTTTGTCGATGATTTTCTTAAGATTACTCGAAAACCGCAGACACTAAAATTTTTGGAAGTTCAAATCCAAAAACTAGACACTCGGGCTACAATTTCCTTTTTTAAAATTTGCTGTACGATCATTTTTCTCCAAGTTACAGCCTGTTGAAAACCACCTAAAAATTTGGAATTTTTTTTTGATCTCTTAATTTACAATCTGTAAAAATTTCATCAAGTAGAGTTAAGCCGTATTCGAGATACTAACATCAAAATATGATAAAAAAAAACTGATTTATACTGCACCCGATTTGATTTTTTCATCATATTATTTATAATATGTTAAATTCAGTAACAACATTTTAGTGGTGTTGGCCAGTAGACATTTTGTACGTTCTGAGCTTGGACTATATTATAGTGCTGTCACAATTAATGAAAATATTTAAAACATGCTACAATAAATCATTCCATATAGTTAAAATATAATATCACCGGAAGATCGAGTACCTAATGCCATTAAAAAATCATTGCATTTCATCTGAGTTGCATCTATATATTTAATTTTGTATTATTTTGTAAAACGGTGAATTAAATTTGCTTCGATAAAGATTTGCTATCCCAGATTTATAATAATAATTAGCTGCCATAATCCCCGTTACTCGATCCCATTTTGAATTGATGAAGTGAAATAGGATGATCTGCTATTTTGTAACAGACGATAATGAAGTACAGTGAAACTTGTCTAAAGTAGAATATTTGAGAGAGAATTTTTCCGTTTTGCACAAGTTTTCGTCTTGAACATGTGCAAAAAGAAAGAAAAAAATCTCAGATTTGTATATATACCAACGGGATAAGAGGAGAATATCGAACTCCAAGCTCTAAGTTGGAAGAAAATACACTTTTCTTTTTACAAATGTCGAAAATTATTTTCAAAAAACTTTTTTTAACTTTTAATTATTTAGGTTTATTTTTTAATTTACAAAAAAGGAAAAAAAAACATCGAAAAACAAAGTAAGACGCCATCTTGGTGCGTCCGCCCTTATGGATTTAGAACATGGCATTCATGTATATTGTATACCTACACACTATTTTGTATTGTCATCAGAACCAAAGCTCCTTTGGATAACGGGAAGCGGGTCAACATTCAATCACTAAAATTGGACCCTCCCAGTCCCCGGAATTTCGAACTTAAGAAAACAATTGGAGAACATTACAACGTGAATAAATTTCTATAATGTAGGCAAGCCAGCAATTGTTTTTTTTTTTGTTGTTTCCTAAAACTGCGATTTAATCCAATGAATATTCAAAAATATAGACGGACAGAACTCTAAAAATTTGTTTTAACGGTAGATATACTAAATCTGAAAGACTAGTGTATAGTGTATACCCTGGTCCTTGATACAGAAGTAATAAATGGCTATAAATGAAATAAAGATTCCTTTAAACAGGGTAAAATGTGAAAAACCTAAAAGATCGCATCTAACAATAATCGGAAACAGTCAATAAAGAAAATTGCTAAGCTTACCGACACCGAAAAAAAATATCGATATATTTGGTGATGTGGAATATCATTTGAAAGGACTTTTCGGAAAGATCTCAAAACTATTATTTCTGAATTCTCGGTTGTTTTCGAGATTTTCCGGAAAACGCATCTCGAAAACTGATTCTCCTTCTATTTACAAAACTAATATAGCCAAAATTTCGAAAAAATCACTACTGTTAGAGATATACTCATAAAAACTTTAAAGTAAGCTTCTACTACGATGCTTCCAAGAGCTATGGTTTTTGAAAATCAAAGAAAAATTATGTGGTTGATGGTACAGAACCCTCGGCGCACGACTTTATCTGGCAACTGTACTGTTTTTTTCATTTTTGTGTAGACATGTGCAATGTGTATTGGGGTAAACGTATTTTATAACCTAAAATATATCTCCACTTCCAAAGATCGATTGTCTTGTAGAGTTAGTAATTTCAATCCGATATATTTCGGGCCAACAGCCAACACGTTACCAATTTGGAAAATTTCCATTTTTTTACAAGTTTCACTGTATTTTAATTGAACAACAATTTAGATTTTTTGCGAACACCGTTATTTACAGCAAACTGACGCATGAAAATGCAAATTATAACTTGAAATGATTATCGAATACATCTCTTTATTATGCTTTCATAAAAAAGTAGACATGAAGTTTGCATGCACAATAAACAATAAATTAATTACCGGTACTCAAAAATCACAAATTACCCAAAACCATATTATGGCAGTCGTGCATTTGCAAATGCAAAACCATAACACCAGATAAAACCGTTATTGAATCTGTGCTAATAATTAGATTGTAAATACTAGACGTTCGACAACTGACGTTATTAGCGACTAATAATTATGGCAGTGACTGTTGATGAGAATTTTTATACCGGATATCATATGTCGACCATTCTTTATTTATAATAATTATTACGAGAAAGTTTGCGATTTTGTAAGATGTATTTTCAGGATCAACTGAATCGATTTTGAAAATTATTTTACCATTGGAAAACATACATCTTCTTTATGGATACAGGTATCTACTATAAATTAAAAAATTAAATAGTTCTCAGTTTAATATAAGCGGTATAGTTTTTATGCACAGGCACTGAGGTGGGTATGCTTTACATTGTTTCATTGCTTTGTCGCTTCATTAAGTGAACCGTACTATAACGATGACTCACTTCTACTATTTTGGTACCTTACTATAGGTATTGACAGGGCCGTAACTAGCGAGGGGCAACAGATGGGAGGGGGGAGGGAGGCAGAAAGGCTCCAGAAAGATTTAAAAATTTGGCTTTGTATTAAAATAAAACTGTACGCCTTTCAACAACTTTTTGGGTACATGTCTGAAAATAGTAGCCCACATACCCCCTCCCTACTACTTTCCTAACAACCATAGAACATAGCTAAAAAAAAGAACAAGAAAAATTCACGTAAAAATTGTTTATAGAAACCAGTGGACAAATACCTATCTAAAATTTTTTTAGCTCCCTCCATTTGTTTTCTGGTTGTACTACCGGTTAAAACTATTATTCAAATATTTGATTAACGTCTGAATAGAACTCTTCAATAAATAAAATTATCGATCAATTTTTCAGACAATAATTTATTCTTATTGTTAATATAATAATTGTCTGAAAAATTGGTAGATAATTTCACTTATTAAAACTATTATTTTGAGGAAATAAGTAGCTTTATTTAATTCATAAAATTTAGTGTAGGGAGGCCCAGTGATGAGGTCTTGCCTACGGCCCCAAAAAAGCTAGTTAGGGCGCTGTGTATCGACACCTATTATTAAAAGGGGGGCTGAATAGCGACGATACAAGTGAAGCAAGTCGGAAAAAATCGGTCAATCGGGAACTTTTCATTTTATATACTGTTCAAATCGTTAAAAATATTATGTCTCTGGGATTCCGGCGTCATTCCTTTTTACGCGTAAAATCACATAAAGCAGGAGCGTCATGATAGTTTTTCACATGTACTTTTCAAACAATTAAACAGATAATAAAAATCAGTAAAAGTGTTTTTCGTTCAAGTAAGGCGGTAAAGGTTACTCCGAATATACGTTCATCGCGTTTTTTGACACGACTATTTCTTATCACACTGGAAGTAGTTGGATTTTGCTACCTTTTTTATTTTAAATTTTTTAGTTTTTTTACTGAAGTTGTATTTACTCAATAAGTTTAAACAAAATCTCGAAAACATAAGAGATATACGTTCCACAGCCGTCATTTCGTTTTCTGTTGGTTGTTTTTTTTTTATTTTTGTACACTCAGTGACCCGTTTAGATTCTAGAAGATGTAAACATAGTCATATACCTATAGACTACGGATGTTAGGGAGCTCCGTAACTGTAACCGAAAATATCGAATATCCGATATAAAAGTTTCGAATAATTTCGTATAGAGGCGAAGTAATTAAATGATACATATTTATGTGTTCATAATGTTTGGAGCGTTCTACACCAAATCAGAACATTTAAAAAAATTTCTATTTGTATTTTACTTCAACAATCTGTTAAACATCCAATATCCGAATCCAAAACTATCCGAAACTAATGGATAATCCGAAATTATTTTACATCCGTAACCATATCTGAAACCGGTATGATATTATTCCTATATCCGTACACAGATTCGAAATAACATCCCTACTACAGACAGACATGTAAAACGGTTAACCCTCATTCAGATATCGACGTAGGCTGGTAAGCAAACGTTTATGGCAGTTTTGTCAAAATAGCTTAACAAACTTAAAGACTCTCTCACAAAGCGAGTTCTTCCACTTATATTGATTATTAGATATTAGGTTTTACTAATATATAAAGAATGGTTATACGAACATACGGTACAAATTATTATACGTTCATCGATAGCAAAATTTAGATACTGAATTTTAAAGCTACGAAGAAAGACAGTAAATATGTGTAAGTCTTTCATTGAAAATATCACAATAGGAAACAAAATACACAAATTTACATTATTAAGACGGAAGCAGAAATAATTGTTATATTCCTGAGGTCGTTTAATTAAATCAACAAACAAAAGCTGGTTGTTTTTAGACTTTGAACTGCTAAGTATAAGCCGGTTATAGTGATGTTATAAATTAGTACAAATCAAAGCACTAATAAATCAATAGCAAATACTTCTTCAAAATTAATTTGTCATTTTGCTCCTTTTAATAACCTATATTAAATTATTTTTGAATAATATGGCAAGTAAAAAATCTATTTGATTGGCTTATAAGATGACCAGTATTTCCAGATTTGGAAGGATAATAATAAATAATCTCATATTTATACAAAATTATGGCTTTGGCGGTAGATGTTGGCTTATTCTCAAATAAAGTGCAAATGGAAAGACAATGACAAATAATCAACACTACTGGTTTACGTTTTCGAGTCGAACCCCATCAAGTAATTAATAAATATTGAGCAGAACCAAGTCAAATACTCAATTTCTTGACTCAGTCGGTATACATGAAACTTTGAATACTAAAAAAGTTATTATTCTTTTTTCCGTGCGCTATTTGACTGAACTCCAAATGAAAAATCGAATAACAATATTCGACTGGAGAAAAAGATTATTTAGAAAATTTATCGAGCGAATTATGCCAAACTTTTTTCAGAACGTAAAATCCCCCCTTCATTGCGCCAGTCAACTCAATTTGATACAATCTGGCAATTCGAACAGTCAATAAAAACGGTTTCCTTTGTTCACTACTCAGTATTCGAATCGATGATCGAGTACTTTTAAGGCTCGACCGTTTATCGTTTTTTCAAATACTCCCACATCTTTAATGATTCATTTGTCAATTTGATTAAAAGTAGGTTTTTAAAAGTTGGCAATCGTAATGCATATTAAAAAATCAGTCGGTTAATTCCAAAAGCACAGTTTCAATAACTCTTATTTGCTAGTTTACAAATCAATAGGATTGTCTTCGTTACTAACCTCCTGAAGAAGATCCTGAGCAGCAATTGCTTTAAGTACATTCTTTTTACTCGTTTCTTGAATTTCTCCGCCTAACAGAAGTTCATCCAAAATAAAATAGGCCTTTTCAAAATTGAAAATTATATCCAGCTCACACACCTGTCAATAAAATCGAAATATAGTCTTTATAATTAGCCACATTTTCGTCTAGTACACGGTGCTTAGCTGTTTGTACACCTAGCGTCATGAAAATTAATTAGAATATAGGTTCTAATACTTACACTTCCAAAATATTTATCTAGGAGTTCAACATAACGATGGATAATTTCCAAAGTAAGTAGCTCATTATCATTTTCATCAATTGCACAACAGAAATAAAGACTGGCGTATCTAAAAATGAGAACACGTTTTAAGAAACATGCCATTCCTTTTTATATATTTTTCTTTTTTTAAGTGATTATATGACAGAACCATTTACCTCTTATAAACTATTTTTAGGTCTCTCCACTCAATGAAACTCGACATTTTGGGTTTACGTGCTAAAATCATTGTTATCAATTCTCTTGTAATTTTCTTTTTCAATTTATCCGGGTGAGCGACATACCATTTCTGTAGACGCAATTTACCTTGACGGCTAAATAACAGCATAAATTGCATCTGAAATAGTGAATGGCGCATTATAAATTTACACTTATTAACTATACACTTTCAAAAAGAAAGTCTTTATTACCATTTTAATTCACTGGCTATCAAATATTAATGTTAAAACTAAATTAAATATTATAAATGACACGTTGCCATTATCAAGTTGACACTATCCCAAAACATACACCTTTTGTGATGACATAACACACTGCGCATGCTCGAGCGAGTAAGCAGTGACACCAAAACTTTATTAGTGTAGTAATTTATCCAGTATCCATTCCTGTGATGCATTCAGCGCATTCAGTTCCGAACAAAGTTGGAACTTGGATTGGAAGTAGGGGCGGATACAGGGAGGAGCAATGCCTCCTCTCCCAGAATCGGAGAATTTAAAAATGTTCTTCGATTTTGTTAGTAACATTGAATATATCCACAATTTACATATATGTAGGATAATATTATGTTCTTGAGATTTTCTACCAGCTGCCATTTCTAGGATTTCATTTATATACATTAAAAAAATATATATAACTAAGTAAATTATTGAAAATCAGTGTATTGTGTTGATCTATCTTTCAACTCCTATTCATAGGCGTAGCAACGATTTTTTCCTAGGGAGGGGGCAAATTTTCAACTCTACCTACCATTACCAGCTACCCTTTATAAATAATTTTAAAACCGTTCATAGAAGCTAAATAGATCAACATTTTTTTTTGGAGAAATTTCACAACAAAGAAAATATGTAGATTATTTATAGATTTATCTTGTTATTTGTACGTGAACAATTAATACTCTAGGGTGGGCTCTATACAAAATTTTGTGGTCGTCAGGCGTTCCTCCCCAAATGAAAACCTGTATCTTCCACCGAGTAGACGGTATCAAATTTTTTTTTTACCAACGAATATATTTGTATATTTTTTATATATACTTTTAAGCTCGTAAGTGATACATTTGTTTGAAGATATACAATTATGCACAATTAATAAATAATTACTATATTATACCACAAACGCTAAGCCGTCAAGTCTATCCCCAAATAACATTCAGCCCACCGCAACTGAAGATGTGAAAGCATAAACAATTCTTGAGAAAATATGTGGGAAGATATTAGGCTATATATTTCAATATTCTATCATAACACGAGGCTCTCATTCCTGGACAACATTGGATAAATACGGCTAGTTCCTTATAAATTAAAAGATATTAATTTCGGTTCTAACAATAATGAAAACAATTTATAAAAAAAAATGTTGAATACTAATTAAGTCAACGAATACAATGCAGGTAATTGTTTAGGGGTAGCAGTAAAAGGCGAAGTAATCAATGTTAGTACTTGCGCACATGAGAGTATCCCTGTTCACCCCTTAATCACTGGAAACCACCCTGAAGTCCTGAAGTCTCGGGCTCTTCAGTATGAAAGCGGAGTCTACTGCAGAGAGGATTATTATTTAAATGTATAAAATTATCCTCAATCAACAGTACTAATTAATGATGAAGCATATATCTTGTAAAATGTAATCCCTATAGTGTAAAATATTTTAAATGACACTGTAATTAATAATAATCTGATAATTGTTCAAGTAAAATATTCGATTGCTGTTTAGTAAATGATATCACAATAATATAATTGTTCAATCATCATTAATAAGGTAGGTCATATTGGCATAAATAATGGTTACATATTTTTACGTTTTGTCAGTTAATTAGCAGTCGTGTTAAAAATTATGATTTACCATTATTACCAATATTTTTAATATAATTAATTGTAATTACTGTGAATTAAAACTAGCAATATTTTCTGTACTATGATGTTAGTTGAAGTTTGATAGACTTTGTTTTTAAATTGAAAAATAAAAATGTTATAAGTGTACCTATTATATATTTAACGTCGATATAAAACGCGGGCTAACATTATAGGTGGTAACCCAATTTAAATAGATCAAACTAAAAATTGAATAAAAAATAAGAATTTAAAACAAAAATTATGATTATCGGTTTTCACAAATAATTAACGTAGAAATGTATATTATACTTTATAATTCTGCATTAAAAAATGCTCAGAAATTCAGCCTATAGAGTATAGCTATAGACCTATAATCCCTAAATCTAAATCTGAGAAAAATGTTTATCATTATATACCTATCATTATACCCAGATGATGTTTACTGATCGAAATATTTTTTGGACGTTTCTGTGTATTTTGTTGTGGGTTTCTTCAAATTAGGTATATTACCGTTTCATAACAACGATCGTATTTTTTACAAGCTTTTATTTAGTTTCACTTGTCCCGGTGTCTGTCTGCCTGAAATCAAATTTTGCAACTTAAATTTGACTCACTTCCCGGTTTCCGATTGAGCTGAAATTTTGCATACGTACGTAGTTCCGATGAGCCAACCCATCAAAATTTATATATATTAACTTTTATGATTTCTATATCAACTTTCATATTTGAAAGAGAGATAAGTGCGGCAGCATATGAGCGCAACCTAATGATTAATTGATGCCTGAGTTCGTTTCAAGAAATGAAGACAGAAAACAAGTTTTCGGTAAAGTGTAAACTTGTAATTGACAATGTATGATACAAAATATTTTTAACAAAAAAATTGAACCGACTTCAAAAAAGGCACTAAAAAGTAAAAAATAATTGCGTTTTGAAATGTTTTGGAGTTGGTGTAGTTCTCGGAATAGATTTCATTTTGGCTGACACCGACTCCAAAACATTTCAATACGCAATTATTTTTTACTTTTTAGTGCCTTTTTTGAAGTCGGTTCAATTTTTTTGTTAAAAATATTTTATTTTTCTCTTTTTAGTGTTAATCTAACACTAAAAATCGGTGAACATACATAAAAACATTATGCATGCCTTAGAAATTTGAGAGTTTCCCTCGATTTCTCCGAGACCCACCATCAGATCCTGACTTGGTTCCGATGGGACCACCTCGGAAGTGCACTCTTTCGAATAAAAAAAAAATTTGAAAATTGGTCCATAATTGACGGAGAAATCGGTGAACATACATAAAAAAAAAATTGGTTGTCTGTAAAGTCGGTTTACGGACGATAGTTTTACGTGATAACGTATTCCGTAATACATAACCTAAACCTCCCAAAATTTGGTTTCAATCCGCTTATCCTTGGTGTCGGAATGATAAGAAATGTCAAAAGTGACGTTTGCAACTTACAAAGTATTATGTTCTAATAATAATTAGTTATTCCAATACTTAACTTAGTAGGCGTTGCATTTCACAATATACTAATGTCAAAAAATTGAATTAAACATTAGAAATGCAGCCGTTTTCATGTTAAGACAAGACATACGTTTGCTTCTAATTTCCATGTACGGCAAACAAAGACAACCGACCGCGTCGCGCCATGCATTAGACAACATTGCATTTATACAGCTATTTTTCTATATAAATTTGTATAAAATATTTTTCTATATAAATTTGTATAAAAAAACTGTTTAGGCAAATTCTGTTATACGAAATCTATGTAAAATGTTCTCCTCTTTCGTTTAAGACTGGTTTCAAACCGATCTGATTTAAATTGAGCGAGAAATTAGCAAAAAGCACGCACAGGGTCAGGCGGAACGTTACGCGTTATGCGTTATGCGTTACGCGTTACACTTTTTCGTACATGCAGCCGGTGTTTTATCAATTTATAATATTGGTGATTCATCAATTTATAAGACGTTATCACGTCAAAAATAAAAAAATAAAAAAAAATATACAGACGAACATAGAACCTCCTCCTTTTTGTTAAAGTCGGTAAAAACAAACATCATACTCATTTCATGATACTATGTCTAAACTTGTTTTTCTTGAGCCCACCCATGAAAAATTTCATTCCGACGCGAGTACCTCTTTCTGTTTGCACCAGCGTCACTCGTGTACGACTGCTCCGATCTTGATGAAACTTGGTATACTCAAAATACTAAGTTACTATAAGTTACTTTTCGACTATGATCGGGTTAAGATAATATTTTAATCAAAACCGATAATAACACAAACGAAGTAGCGGGTAAAGGTTGTTTAAATATAAATCATCGTACATTTCGTTATTATTATTATAATATATACATACTATTAACATACCTATAACAGCGTATAGTATGTATATCTAAATCTAAAACAAATTATTTTTAAAACGGATGGTCATTTTCACCTTTGTTAGTAGGTCATTTTATAAATCGATAATTTTAACTTTTCAACTTCGACCTTTGGACTATTAAGAAATATTTTTGTATATGAACCACTTTAATCAGCGAGAGCGAAATTGGTTTTGACAGAAGCAACGAGTTATAATATGAGCCATGTAATTTACATTTTAAAACGAAATCTAGCATGTTTTTAATTATTTACACAAGAATTTATAACAATTGTTTCGCACAACATAGTGTTTACGTCCGACAAAGGACCTTTGTCAGACGAAGCTACTGTTTTACGCCAAAGAGTAATATGTTGAAAGGTTTATTCAATCGTTAGAGCATTTTTCACTTAGAGATTGGAAATTTTAAAATATGTTATTACATATATTCTACTAAATTAAAAAAAGGGCGTCTAGTTTTCAAGTAATTAACTGTTAAAAATGTGACTTTTACCATTCCAACCCACAAGTGGGGAATAGTACTATATATTATACATAAAAGATAACATTTTTTTATTACAGCAAAATACGTACGCGATTACTACTAATGCGGTAGTAGGCTGATAACAGGTCTGTTCCAAGCTGTCTGAGAACGGTAACAGAACCGTCACCGTCTTGCGCAGTAGCAAGACTGTGTGCTTGGAACAGGCCTAACTCAGGGGTCGGCATCCTTTTCAGACGGAAGAGCTAAAAGTTACAATTTACAAAATTTCCCAGTTTTTAAAGAGCCAATAAACATTTTCGTTTCAGTATTATAGTATTTGCTTATATACGAGTAGGTATAATATATATATCCGAGGACGACACGTCGCGAACGGGGCGGTGCGGGTGAGACGCGAGTGGAAATGGCTGAGACATGGTACTCAATCATGGATCGATTGGACGATTTTTAAGGGTTTATATAAAAGAATAATTAATTTTGCGTATGGAACTGGTGAGCCGCAACTTTACATCAAAAGAGCCGCATGGGGCTCGCAAGCCGCAGGTTGCCGACTACTGGCCTAACCTTAACATTAATTTACATCAGTGTTTTTCAACCTGTGGGTCGCGACCCCCTGGGGGGTCACGAAGCTTCTGTAGGGGGGTCGCCAGAGGTCGAGAGAATTTTAGTAAAAAAACAATAAAGATTGATTTATTAAGTAAGAGAATTTTAACAAAAGGATATACGTATTCGATGTATGTACATAATTGTAAAATAATGTGTTTTACGTACTATATTATGTAGGTACTTATATTCGAATCCTAATTATGGAGACGTATAAAAACGTCGTATGGAATGAATATTTGTAACACTGTAACATACACATACATACATAATAAAAAAGCGAAGGATCGGGGGGTCGCGAAATATTTTTTCATACCAGGGGGGTCGCATCATGAAAAAGGTTGAAAAACACTGATTTACATCAACTAACGGCCGATTTGCAATTTTTATGATTTGATCAATCCCAATTATTAAAATTATTAACAGGATATATATGTTATCTTTTTTTTTGTGGATTTTCTGGGTATTTTTATGATACCTAGATGAAACAGTGGCCGTTTCTAAAATTTTTGTCTTGCTGTCTGTATCGCACTCGAAACCGACTTCCCGTATTGGTGCGTGCAATCTCACCAAGGAGTAAATGTTAGACTTTGATGTCGAAGGTATGCACTTTCGATCGAGGAATGAAGGAAAATTTATTTTAGATAAATTTTGTCTGTACTTAAGCCTTTTTATAAAATTGATTATCACGAAGCCCACGAATTGAAATTAAAATCGTTGTTTTTTTTTATTGTGCAAAAGCAGAGCTATTTTTAGAATTAGTTTTATATTCATATTCCTTTTTTTAATTGAATAGATAAAATCCGCTTTCCAGTTCGTCATAAAATGGCTGAATGTGACATCTTTAAAGTATTTAAAACTACAGTAGAATAGTTTTGTATGTTGTTAATCTTTTTGAGTGAACACAATGATGAAATTTTGTAATGAAGAGCAATATAATCCTGCTAAATGTATTTCGTTTGCGGCCCGGCGTCTGTACTAATAGCTTTGAGCAAATTGCAAGTTTAAACAGATGTCGCTATTTGGTACTAAAACAGTTTTGTTTGCTTCTGAACTAATATTAGTTCAAAGGCAAACAAACAGGTTTTTTGAGAAAATACCGTAATTTTGTACAAAATATTTAATAAAAACTATCCTATAGCGTAAGTAGCACCAAGCAAGACACATAGCTACAAAATTTCATTAAAATATGTTCAGTGCTTTCGGAGATTAGCGCGGCCAAAATTGTGACACGGGAATTTTATATAGGTATATAGATACGGTAATGTACTACTTGAGTATCAATTTGTTTTATTAAAATGTAGACACGTGGATTTGTTTACCTTAAGGTTGATAATTGTGCCGCAGATAAAGTGAAAGACAATAAAATAGCCATAAATTTGCGTGTTGTAAATGATTATACATTAGACCGTGTGTTTACCTTACTTGCGTGCGTAAGAAATACGGTGAAACTATATTATGTTCAAAACGGAGTCATGACGAAAATCTCTTGTTTCGGAATATTATTAGTGCATTTGTCATGTGACACATAATCTTCCTACTATTGACGCCGGTCAGATGCCGAAAATGCTCAGGATTATCTACTCCTATCAACAAATAAATAAATAAACACGTGTTTCGTGCTTTTTCAAAAACAACCCCTTCAGAAAAGAGGTAAAAATAGTCCAAAAATCAACATGGGTGTCATTTTCAAGGTTTGTCGGGACGTTGATCACTTGAATGTCATCAATTTTGAAATTTATTAGGAGGATGTACGTCGAGAAAGGAGTAAAACTATGCCAAATAATGGCATTCGTGTTTCGTCTGAATCGCGTGCGAAGTCGTGAGTAACGGCTAGTGATTATCTATTGGATTTTAACGAAATTTGGTCCACATGTTAGAATCCATTACTGCACGAATCCTATTTAAAATGGGCTCAATCGCACTATTTTGAGAGTTGATTTTAGAGGTTAAAATGTTTTTGGGTCCAAAAATACCGAAAAATACCCATAATCATTTCAAAATTGAAATTTAGCCTTTGAGTAAAAATTAAAAAGCAAAAAATCAATATTTTTTAAGTTTTGTTAATACCATGCAATAATACTCATGATGGAAGGTGCGTCAAGCAAAATATTAATTCGCAAACTAATAATGTAATATGTTACAAAATACGCTGTTGCAATCTTGCCTAAATTTTGTTTTTCAGTTAGGTATTCGTAATATTTTCAGTTTTATTTATTATTATTTATTTATTTTTTTTTTATTTAGAAAATATATAATACCTACAAGAAAAAAAAACTCGGGTCGCAGTGCGAAACCCTGCCGACAATATAGTGTATTTGCTTTTATAAGCAGTGTGGCTCTATTGTATGAACTTAACTTTGTTTTTGGACAAAATAAAAAAAATTACCCTCTAATACACCCCTTAAAACAACATTTTTTTACTTAATTTCAATACTACATACCAATTCAACATCTGTACCAAATTATATACACCCTTCAGTGTGTAAATCCATATCAGTAAACTTGCGTTTTCATAAAATTTGTAAGTCCGGTCCTGTCGGGCCGATTTTATTTAAATTTAAGCAGCACATTTCAATAATTACTAAAGGGTTAAATTTCAAATTTGAAGTGATTCTGAAAATTTTTTCCGTATTTTTGGGCCCAAAAACATTTTTCAACCCCTAAATACCCCCCTTAAAATGGCCCGATCGGGCCCATTTTAAATAGGCTTCTTGCGATGATGGGTTCCAACATGTGGACCAAATTTCGTTTAAATCGATTAAGTCTGTCGAGAGTTATCGTGGTCACACATATATATATATATATATATATATATAAATATATAAATATATATATATATACATATATATATAAACATTTCCAAAAATGGTGCCAAACTTCTTAGAAATTTATGAAACGTCGAGAAATTTTGGTCCGACCCCTAGGTCCCGCCATCCGACCGACGCCAATAGTGTAAGTGCCTTATGGCAAATACACTAAAAATAAACAAATAAATATACCTACATAATTAAGGTTGAAATAAAAATAAAAATGTGTGCATCAACTAATGTGGTTTATTTATTTTATTATTAGGATACTGGGGGTGGATAATTACTCCCTTTACCTCCCGTCATATCTACGCTCTTGGTGACGTCATTTTCATCCTAGTAGCCCGCACGCCAGTCACCATAAGTCCCAGTAGTGATTCGACCCACCTGTGTAAAAAAAAGCGACTATCCAGCTAAGGCTTAACATTAAAAGCGATAATATGATAATATATTTCTTTGACGACCTTCCACTACTACGGGCGCGTGACCTAAAACATAATAGCGTCGGCTCACGATACACACATTTATAAATACCGCCTACCGTAGTACTCCAGTACTTACTAGCATATCCAACTTGTAACGAAACCTGAACTGCTCACATTTAAATAGCTTGCATAATTAATTAGGCAGGCAATCTGAAACTTATAGGATTGGTTGATAGCGTGGTTTGTAGAAATGACGCTGTTTACGTCTTAACAGAATACCACACCCTAAATTGTTAGGGTTTGTTTTCTCTTAGATGCTTAATTATTTATGATTCCTTAATTAATTTATTAACGTTAGATTCTGATAATATTGAAATTCATACAGATGCAACTATTCATATTCAATAGTAGCTCTGTTTCAGGCTGTCTGAGAACGGTAACAGAACCATCAGTCTTGCGCAGTAGCTCAAAAACCTATACACGCAATTTCGTTTAAGCTACTACCGTTCTCAGACAATTTGGAACAGAGCTAGTTATTGTAACAAAACGGTTGTCGTTCGTGGTAGAAATTATTTATTTACAATAATAAACGTTTAACAAATCAGTTAAACACACAAACGAAAGAGTACTTCTCAAACGAAACAGTAATAATAACGTTAACAGAAACAAAATAACGACAGTTCCAAAGAATAAAATAGAAACTAAGTAACCGAAGAGTATAGAGTCACTAATTATGTACACAAAATATTTACAATACACACCAAAGTTTATTAGCACATTTGTCTATTAACTATATACACACGATTATTTATAACACAGTTATTTATGTTAAACCAAATTCATATAACTGCACTTAATGATTTATGTCACAACGCGCTGGCACTGTATAAACACATGAACGCCTCACGAACAACTGACTGACTCCCTTGCCAACCACTCCGCTCGCATTTTATAGCCTCGTTCCCTGCCTATCGAATGTTCTGGAAGCAGCGAGAACCTCTCTTTACCTGTATTGGCTTCTCCAGGCAATTCTATGAACGTTGGGTTTTTTTGGCTACCTGTTTTCCATTGTTGTTGTTGCTAGAAGATTCTGCAAAACTCATAGTCGTCCCAACATAGGCTAAATATGGGTGCACTAGATTTAGATTCTAGGTTCGATTCTCGGCGATGTATTTCGATTTGTGTATTGCCTCCAAACATGCACGGTTTTGTAAAGCAATTTTAATACTTCTATATTGCTAGTAGATGTCTGGGAAAGAATGTCGATCCAACGGTGCAGACATACATACATCTGTCTCCGCTCTTTAGACCTCAAACGTTGTGCGTATGTCCGAGAATGGAGAATGCTCTTGTCACTTCCCCCACTATATCCGCAACGCCGTGCTAAACATAATTCATTTATTAGAAATACATAGCTATAGTTTGGTATTGCTGTTAGGAAACATCCGCTGTTTAACATAACTTTACAATACAATATTTGAAAAATGTATCTTATGTAAAAATCAAACAAAGTATGATCAATTTGGTCGTGTTTCTTATCTCTCTACTCCGTTCTCGAAAATAGGCCGCACAGAGGCGGCAGTGCCGGCTGGTCGTCTCGTCTCTCTCCCACATCATATCGATATAATATCGTCTCTCCTTGTTTCAAGATTCATATTGAGAAAAAATTAATAAAATAATTTCAAACAAATTTATTTAATTGATTCCAAATTTGATTATTTGAACAGCATTGAATTTGAATTTAAAAAAATTTAGTTAAAATAAAACTGCATTTCATTTTCTTAATTTTTTTTTCGATTCAAATTCGACGATGTTCAAATAATTAAATTTGGAATCAATTGAATATATCTGTTTGAAATAGGCAAATTTTTTTTCAGCCTATAGGCGGCACATTTATAAATCCGCCTCTGACTAGGTTGTATATTATGAACAACATTTCTGGTAATATTAATAATATAGCAGACAGACAGTGAATAATAGAAGATGACTATGTATTTTCGTGCGAACAAAAATCAATAACAAATAGTTTTCCATGACGTAAAAATAATTATTCTTTAATAAGAATTACCAAGAAAACTTATCGAAATAGAATTTTAAGCCTATTTTGTCTTTTTATGTATGCCTAAATAACGAACAATTCTATTCTAGGAGGAGCTTCCTACACGTTTCTTATATTATTCAGTACACAAATTGTCAATAATAATCTTTACATGGACGGTTTTGTATTGTGCATACATATATAATTAATGATAGACGAGTACTATATAGTTAACTATTGCTAGCTATTTTACTTCTGTTACAAAACCGCGCACACAGTCAAGCATAAACCTGCATGACCTGTATTAGCACAGAGCAAAAAAGCCTGTTTGTGAAGGGACCTATTTTATTTAACGGAGTAGTATACCTGCAACCAGCAGCCCGCAATGATAGCTGTTTAGTTCATATGTCCCTTTTTGATTCGTTTCGGAATGACATCTAGAAATTTTGTGAAAATATGAGGGACGAAAAAATTGCAAAAGTTATAAACATTTTAGAAAATAAAAAAGAGAGGTTTGGTTTTTTTCAAATATCTCAAAAACCATTGCAAATATCTGAAATTACATAAAAGATTCTGAAAGAGCAGGAAATCTACGAAAAAGTCCCATCACCCAGAACTCTACCACCAATATTTCTAATTTTAATTTAAAGGTAAAAAAGGGCTAAACATTTTTTTCTCTATTATTATATAATTTTAAATATTTTCGTGTTTTTTAGCTTGCTGTATAAAAAATAGAAAAAAAAACTTTTTAGTCCTATATTTTCATTTCTAAATTAAAGCTAGAAATATTAGTGGTAGAGTTCAGGGAAATGGGACTTGTAAGAAATTTTCTGCTCTTTCATAATCTTTTTTGTGATTTCAGGCATCTGCAATGGTTTTTGAGATATTCGCAAAAACCAAACCTCTCTTTCTTATTTACTAAAATGCTAATAACTTTTGTAATTTTTTCGTCCACCATTTAAATTTTTTCAAAAAGTTTCTAGATGTCATTCCGAATCGACCATGACCATGATCATAATTTTCGGTGAAGGAGGACTGGAAGTCATCAACAAGGGACATCTGAACTAGAACTACGAGTTACGACCGTCAGTCGGTCCCCTGCAATTTTTATTGGAACCGCCCTAGTGATGTGTCGTTTCCATGAATTAATTTTCATTGATAAAACTACTTGAAAACTGCAAAACGTCTATCGCTCTGCTGGTTTATGCTTGACAAATGTGCGCGGTCTTTATATGGACTCAGTTTAGGGTTTCGTACCAAAAACAATTGATCCTTTTCCCAGGTACATAATATGATATCGACTTGAAATTTGACATACATTAGCTTATGTGCCTGCACCTAGTCCAAGAGTCGAAATCACAAAATAGTAGGTTATGATACTATATGAAATATTTACAATTTTTGTATGGGTAGACGCGATCCAGGATGTAATTTAATTTGAAGTTTTGAAAAAGTTCTTTTTGGCGTAAGGATCTATAATTTTTAACAAAATTTTAATTTTTTGTCAAACTTAAATTGTAATTTTTGTTCAAAATTATTTATACTCTAATGTTATTCTTAGAGGTCTGAAAGCGAGAGAAACTCTCTCGAAACGCTAGCAATTAAATGCAAAATTGTAACATTGCAGTATCACTGTGTTTAATTGATCCTTACGCTGAGAACTACTTCAAAGCTCCAAATACTAGGTTATGTATCTAGGGCGTATGATGTTTAAGATTTTACGATTGCTACAATAGGTTTGTTCCAAGCAGCCAGAGAACGATTACAGAACCGTCACCATCTTGCGAAGTAACTACAACAAAACTGTTTATATCAATTTTTGTGCTACTGCGCATGGCAGTCTTGCGCAGTAGAAAGACTGTGACTGTGCTCTCTGGCTGCTTTGAACAAACCTAATATGTTAAAAGCATTTCGACAGTCATATGAGTCATAGTATCATCACGCACGAGATATATATGATATTTTTTACACGTACTCTCAATAAAATATCTGATTTTCACTTGATTTTCAAATTCAATTCAATTTTGAGCATCTACAGTTATGAAAAGCAGCTATTTATAGAGGAGTGTGTAAAAATGTTTTTGTCTATCTTTGAGGAGATAAAAATTAAACGTAAAGAACATTTTTTTCACCCGGTGATGGAATGTTTTTTGTTGCAGATATTTCGATAAAATCGGTTTTGTGGGCTATTTTTTCAAGATGGTAGCGGAAGTATGTCAAGGTAGAAAAGTTTTTTTTAGAACCCCTAAATAATAAACGTGTCAAAAAATCTAAACTACCTGACCTTATGCAAATCCAGGACTTTTTTCATCTTCTGCTACTGCAGGGTTATTAAAGGAGGCTATAGGAGCTCGACTTTTAATAACGTGAGGGCCCGGCGTCTCATAACGAAACACATCTGCACTTGCGTAAATTTTTAGGTTTATAAGCTGTTAAACACTATAGAATATAGAAAATGTAAACATAGTATTTATTTACTGTATGCTGTCCAACACTAAAGTGCTACAAACTTTGAAGGAGATGCATTTTGAATTTGTTACAAGTACTGTGCAGGTATCAAGCTCAATACTTGAGTTGGATCAGCACAGTATACTGTGTAGATACGAATAGCTTTGAATATACACTACTTTAAAAAAAATATACAACTGTTTCCATGAATATGCAAAAATATCTAATTTAGGAACACCATGAAAGTGTAGCATTTAATTAAAACATTTTGACGTGATAACGTCTTATAAATTGATGAAACACCAGCTGCACGCACGAAAAAGTGTAACGTTCCGCCCATGTAACGTTCCGCCTGACCTTGTGCGTGTAAGCGAGAGCGCAGTATAAGCGATAGAGAGTCGGTAAAAATATAGTTTGACAGCTACTAAAATTTAGGTTATGTATTATTAAATATGATATTCGAGCGGAATACGTTATCACGTAAAACTATCGTCCGTAAACCGACTTTACAGACAACCAATTTTTTTTCTAACGCGATCTTTTGGACGGGCCTTTTATGATTCTTGAACTAATTTATTTACTGTACATATAGTCCAAGATCTATCAAACATTTTTGGGTAGGTATTTGAGGCACCTTGGAAATTTGTGCAACACTTTTTTTGTACTGTCTGAATACAAAATCGAAGACTTGGCTGAAGAGTATTGGGGCCTAGCCAAGCCTTAAATTTTATTTGCAAAAAAGTCCTTGAGGCATTTTGAAATTTTAATACATTCAAATTTTTATAGAATCAAAAGCCAGATCATTTAGTCGGATCTAAATGTTTGTCAGAGTGCAGGAGTGAGAAAGAACGTACACGGGCTGAGTTGAAGCATGCTGATATGCGATTGACACTCTTAAGACTCAGACGGCCACTGATATACGTTTACTGTCACACTTCAACCTACCCGTAGCGTCTTACACGCACTCACGTATAATAGACTCTTCAGTCTTCAATCCACAGTTTTCAAACCGTTTGGCAAACATTTAGATTCCACTAAATGATCAAATAACTACACAAAAATGTTTGATAACTCTTCTACTATTAGAACTATACTTTATAACAGCCTACTGTTTGGCACAGTCGCTTTGTCATATTATTATTTAAGATTAAAAAGAAAAAAACGTTTTTATAAATAATGTATTAAAAAGAAAGAAATAATATTTAATTTAAGTTTAAAACTATAATTATAAATTCTATGACAGTTTATTCTAGTTACGAGTCCGTGCTTTTATATAATCATAAAGCTAAATATATATAATAATATATAAAGCTGAAGAGTTTGTTTGTTTGGTTGAACGCGCTAATCTCAGGAAGGCCCACAGGTCAACCGATTTCCACGTATTTTCTTTCTTTTTTTTGTGATTGTATTATAATATTGGTTTTATGATCGAGTGATGTAGCGTAGTAGTGAGAGCACTAGACTTGCATTCGGGAGGTACCAGGTTCGAATTCCGGCGGGGGAAGATGTGGCTGGGACTTTTTCCTGCTGCCTCTCGCCGAGAAACGGTAATTCTTGTACCGGCCAGATTTTCTATGGATTCCCTCAATAATTCCAGATAAATTTTCTTTATTAAAGGCCTTGGCCGATTACCTGTCAAACTCCTATGCTCAAAATTTGCCTACCTTATCCTAATGTACTAAAATTCCTTCATTCGCCCATTTCTATTAATTAAGTGGAAGTTTAAAAATATAGAAAATAACGGGAAGTATGATAGATGGAAAATAGTAATGATGCGAATGGCGTCATTTTATGACATAAAGTCGAGAAACGGACGTTAAACGCATTATTATTATTAGAATATAGGTTTTATATTGTATGAAAAAAAGCTTGAAAAACGATTGGAGACACGTTCTTCCACCACGAATACCGTGACTTCCATCACATATTAGGTTTGTTGAGTTTGTTCCAAGCAGCCGCGAACAGTAAGAGAACCGTACACAGTCTTGTCGAAGTATGTAAATAAGTAAAAATTTGTTACAATATTTCACCCTTGCAGACAGGACGTGAAATTAAAAAACCTTGCAAAAATAATGTTCTTAAATATAAATAATTAAAATGCCGCGTATAATTAAATTTAAAATGTTCAGTTTCAATTTTAAATATCGGTACCGATAGTTTGGAATTTCTGAACGTGAGTTTTTTGACGCTGTACATTTATGCAGCACATAGGACAGGCAGACTCCTATGTGTAGTGGAATAGTAAGTGAGTTTTTTTATATTCTGTAATCGGCTTTATGCTATTCCGATCTCCAAACAGCGTAACGCAATACGTCATAACACTTCACTTACCTATGGAGCGTGTAATGCAATATTTATAGGTATTCGCTGGGTGCGTGACGGCAGCACCGCCCGCTGTCAAAAGTTTTTCATGCTCTTATAAGTTATAACAAATTATAAGAGCATGAAAAACTTGTGAGCAGTTTTTAACTTACTGTAATAATAATTAAATAAAACCTTTTATTATCGAGTTAAGAAGAAATAGTGCTTATGTTGTCGCAGTGGAAAAAACATATTGAGTATAATTGTAGCATATTTTCATTTTGTTTTAAGAAATTAAACTTCAATACATTTTAATTATTTTATTTTGTTTTAATTATTTTATTTTGAAACACAATTTATTTAATGTTAATCATTTTAAATCAAATCAGATACTGCTCTTAAAAAGTACAATTCAACTTTCTTACAAATTTATAATTACATAATAATTTTAGAAACTAAATTACATCATTGTAACAATAATTTTATTTAGAAAAATGTAAAAAAAAATATATTATTCGACGTTTACATCCACGAAGACTACTAGCGCAGTTAGCGGACAATAGAGCGCGATTTAACGGCTTTGTTATCGTTATATATTGCAAATTTTCTTAATAAACGATGTGGTAGGAAGCGCGACGAAAACGACATCTAACGGCAACATGAAATCATACCCTATAACCGTTGCATGATTTATTGCTCATTTAGTTCACAACTCATAGTGCGATCGAGTCAGTTGTCCTCTCTCTACTCTGCCTCCGGCGAATACCGTTTATAAATACTGCTTGATAAAATTCTAATTTAGCTGTAAATATCTTTTTTCTGGTATTGTTCCGTATCGCCACTGTAAAACTTGACATAGCTGTTATTTTTTTTTCACTTTGTCTTAAAATATGCGCTGTTAATTTTACATTTTGAAAGTTTGATCTAAAATGCTCAAAAATCACTGAATGTGCCATTTGTTTGTATTTCGTCTTGTAATTTATTTTGAACATGGAAACCTCATAAAACTTTATTTATATTAGGGTATACAGTGCGTTCGCCGAAAGGGGTAACAGTGAAAAATACGTGTATCCTACTAGATACAAAAAAAACTATAAATCATTTTTTGTTCACCTCGTGATTTACTATCGGAAACTGCTGAGGTATATTTTTTTGTACTTCAAACGGTAACATATATTTTTTTATATTTTAGAAATCTCCATTTTTTTCTCTATAAATTCATATAAAATTTTCATAAGGTTACATAAGATAATATTCAAGAAGAATAATTATTTTTCCACTCCACACATATCTAAATTAATTATTAATAATAATTAATTGTACTGTGTATTTAATTATTAAATTGAAAACGTTTTTATCGAATATTTTCTTATGTAACCTTATGAAAACTTTAAATGAATTTATAAAGAAAAATTGGAGATTTAAAAAATAAAAAAAAACGGTTGTCTGTAAATTTTACGGACGATAGTTTTACATGATAACGTATTCCGCTTGAATATCATATTTAATAATATATAACCTAAATTTTAGTAGCTGTCAAACTTGGGCCGATCGTGCCTCTCTATCGCTTATATTGCGCTCTCGCTTGCACGCACAGGGTCAGGCGGAACGTTACGGCGTTACACTTTTTCGTGCGTGCAGCTGGTGTTTCATCAATTTATAAGACGTTATCACGTCAAAAATATATTTTGCCATTTAAAAAACGGGTATGCACTTCCAGTTAAGTTTGAGGTACAAAAAAAATATACCTCAGCAATTTCCGATAGTAAATCTGGAGTTGAACAAAAAACTATTTTACTTTTTTTGTATCTACTGGGACACACGAATTATTCACTGTTACCACTTTCGGTGAACACAGTGTATGGCGAACAATTTCATTCTAGGTCAAACTTCGATTTACCAAATCTCAGAAATAAATTAGAGTAGCGAGTTCATTATTTTTTTTATCATAATAATAAATCCAAGATAGAGCGCCAAACATACAAAATAGTATATCTATTCGTAATTTTTCTAATCCAGGACACAAAATGAAGTCCAGTTATTCAACCTAAAAACATAACGTACTTATGAAAGCTGGCTGTGGGAAGTGATGATTTTTTAGTCAAGGTTACAAAGAATATTTGAAGCTACTAATCATAATAAAAAATGACTAATAAGGTCGTTATTGCAAATTAGGTCATAATATCCTTTCATATACCTGAAGCAAGTAAATTTCAGACAACCAGACGTAACGAAAATTGCCTCATTAAAAATTTAACAAATGAATATCGCACTCAACTCGTATAATCTGCTTTTGTAGTCTCTTTATTACGGAAACTGCTTGTTGATAAAATATTTAATAACCAACTCTATATGTGTGAATTATCAAGGGAAATTATGCTTGCATTTTGATATGAATGTTTTACACAACATAAAAGTCACGAGAATTACTTTTATTGTCATTTTGTATATTTTCAACACTTTACTCTCACGATTTTGCTTGTGAAAATGTTAGTTTTGACAACAGTCTTCTCTTAATTTGAGTCTATACCGAAACGACCTCGTGAAGAAAATTAGAGGGTATTTAATGCTCTACAAAAATGTCCTTATCATTTTTGTCGTATACCATCAACAGTTTACGAGATATTAAGCATTTAACTTTTAAAAAAGATGACTACCCTCGCATAATCTTGAGGCCGCATCAACTTGGAGAAATATTCAGGAAACATCCCACAGCAATAACAAAATCCAGCCTATTGGATAACAGGATCATTCCAACTTCAAAAAAAATGACATTTGGCATATAAAAAATAAAATAAAATTTCTGTTAACGCGTGAGTTGACGCGGGTGACGGCTTGTAATAAATATGTACAGTGTAATCTCACTAATCCGGCACTATTAAAAACCGGAGGGTGCCGGATTATTGGAATGTTCGGATTACTGGATTATAGTGAAAAAGTCATAGGTAATGAATAAAATTAAGCACTTCATAGAGGGAATAAATGTATGTAATATATAGGGAGGCGTGGGAGGAGGGTGCCGGATTATTGGACGTGCCGATCTATCGAAATGCCGGATTAGTGAGATTATACTGTATTATGATATTTGGTTTTCGTTTGCATGGTTACATAATATGGTTTCACATACAAAAATTAACTAAAGCATGCTTGGCAGCTAATTTCTTTTGACAGATCGTCAGAAAAAAGAACAGCTGACTTTTTTATTTACAAAATATTTCTGTAACTATAAGGCTTAGGGAAAAACATTTTTACAAAACTTTCATTGAAAAATAAATAGAATAATAAACCGTTATGAACAATATACCACTATAAACAGAAAAAAACAGCGCCGATTTTCTCTAAATAGAACTTTTCATATTTACGTGTCAAACATCTTACCAAAATTTAGTTTCGATCCGATCAGCCGTTAAACGTGTATCGTGCTCACAGATAAACAGACAGACAAATAGACTACCAGACAAACAAACTACCAGACAAACAGACTACTAGACAAACAGACTACCAGACAAACAGACTAGTAACAAGCAGACGAACAGACTAGTACTTAAAATATATATTTTGGACTCGGAACACCTCAAATCGAAAAAATTTGAAAGTGATTTTGGGCCTAAATTAGTAGATACTATTCCCACTTGTTTAGTTGGAACGGTAAAAAATGAGAACCATATATTTCTCAACAATTTTGCACGACTCAATGTTCATTTTATATTATATAGACAGTCCAGCGATGTCTCCATCAAGTCGACTGCAGAGATGAGGGATGACGAGGGACGCAGACATCCCAACTATTTTCAACCCGCGACGCGTGCGGACGCCAAGCGTGGTCGTCACGGGCGATGAACAGGCGCGAGTCAACGGACCATTCACCAACGTTTCGACGCCCACCATACACCACACAGACTCGGGTAAAAATGCAATTTTTGGTAAAATTCGAATTTTCCTAGATAATTTAGACACAAGGACATTTAAATTTTCTTAAAAGTTATGAAAAATAAATATACAGTTTCTGTACAAATGGGTTTTCTTGTCTTCTTTATTTCTATAAACATTTTTAATAAATAAATAGTAGGACAATGAGATCTCATGAAATAAATAAAGCAAATTCAAAATTTTACAAATTTGCAACGTTTCGTAGTCAACACAAAAAACCCCGCACAAACTTTATAGAATTTGATTCTCGGTTAAATTGATCTAAAATGGTTTTATTTTATAGTTTAAAGGTCATGTTAAAAAAATTCACAAACATATGTTCCATATTCAACGTTTGTGCTGTTTTTTTTTTGACGTGATAACGTCTTATAAATTGATGAAACACCGGCTGCACGCACGAAAAAGTGTCACGTTCCGCCTGAGCCTGAGCGTGCAAGCGAGAGCGCGGTATAAGCGATAGAGAGGCACGATCGGCCCAAGCGTCGGCTTGTACGCATTTCAATGTTTCTTTATGACGTTATCACGTAAAACTATCGTCCGTAAACCGACTTTACAGACAACTAATTTTTTAGAAATAAAAAATAGTCGAAAACTAGGTAATGTTGGAAGGTGTCACTCTGTGTAAAATAATAATGTCATATTCGAATTCAGCGCACTCGAAAACATTTTTCTATAGAGCTTAGGATTTTTTAATATTGTGAATACAATAGGATATCCCTATATCTAAAATCTCGCTAAACATATATGTAGCTAAAAATCTATTGCTTTTTAGGCTGTGCGCCCATGGACACTTTTTCTTAGTGACCTTTAAACTATAAAATAAAACCATTTTCGATCAATTTAACCAAAGACTAAATGCCATAAGGTTTGTGCGGGGTCTTCTAATCTAAAAAGTAAATGTAAAGTTTCGATTCAAATTTTTTTTAAAACATACCAATGAATGTGATTTTTGAATTCAATTTTTTAACTTAAACTGATTTCTGTTATTAGAACACGCGAATCTGTTAACTACTCTAGGCTAGAAGTTGTATATCTTCAAAGATATCTTTATCGTGGCATGTATCAGAATAATTTTTATGTCCTATAAAATATTATTTTGTAGCGATAGTATTAATTCAGTTGTTTTCATTAATGCAAAAAAGAAATTGCACTCAAGCGGAATTTCAATCTTTTTGGTATTATTTTAGTTTTTCTTTTTGTTATTTTAGTGACGAGCAGCCAACAGAGCCAACATGATCAGAATGAACAGCCGCCATCGACGACGGTTTCAGGAAGTGGTGCCAACGGAAATGGTGCTATGCACAAGCTCAAGAGTTGTAGAAACTCGTGCTGTTCAAAGTCAGCAAAAAAGGTTCGTCTGCTATTAATTATTATCCTGTTAGTCTTATAAAAATGCAATGCTATATTTAATTTTGTAAAAATGTCTTGCGTGGTTCAACTTAAACTATAGGATTAAATATTTTGTACAAAATTAAATTGTGAAAAAAAAAACTGTTTTGGTAACATGTAGCGACATTTACTCAAAGCTATTAGTTCAGAAAGCAAACAAAAAAAAACCGTTTTAGTACCATGTAGCGACACCTGACAGAATTAGCTCAAAGCTACTAGTTCGGAAGTAAATCTGGTAAAAATTGCTCAAAGCTATTAGTTCAGATGCCGGGCCGCAAACGAAATTCATATTGCAGAATTAATATCTATCGGGTCGCTAGTAACTATATACAGAGTGTTTCAAAAGTCCCGGAACGACTTAATATTTTTTATTGGGGACTAAAAATGTCAAAATGTTTTTTTTAATAACTTTTTTCTGTCTATAAATGGCAAAATTAGATTTTGGACTCGAGGACCCTAAAAGGGTCCCGTAGAGCTCAACTATAAACAGACGCTGATCAATTATTACTGCATAGTTTCTGGCCTAATAGGAACGCGGTAGCGATTTGTATATAATTATGAAAACAGCATCGCAATTCAGCGAAAGTCAGGGCCATCTTGTGTGCATCGAGAGAGGTGGGTATCAATGAAGTGACTTATTATTTTTCCCTCTTTTATCAGGGCCCCGATTACATATTACTCGTGCTAGTTGAATAAAATATTATGTGCGACCATTGATCGAAGGAGAATATTCCACTCGCGTCTTACCGCACTCGCTACGCTCGTGTGGCAAATTTCACGCTCATGGAATCTTCTCCTTCTCCCACTAGTCGCATAATATACTATTATTCAACACGCGTGAGTAATATGTAATTTCGGGGCCCTGCTAAACTCGGGAGAAATAATAAATTACTTCATGTTGACGCGTAGAGTGCTAATAATGAGCCGTACTGTGCGATAATAAGCCCAAGCGTGCAATAATGAAAAAAAACTGCACTGCTTCTGGACTAATAGAAACGTGGTAGGCGGTATTGTATATATGAAAACAGCATCGCAATTCAACGAAAGTCATGGCCTTCTTGTATGCATCGAGGGCGGTGGGTACGTCAATCAATGAAGTGATTTATTATTTTTCCCTCTTTTATCAGGGCCCCGATTACATATTACTTGTGCTAGTTGAATAAAATATTATGTGCGACCATTGATCGAAGGAGAATATTCCATTCGCGTGTATTTCACGCTCATGGAATCTTCTCCTTCTCTTACTAGTCGCACAATATACTATTCTTTTTTGGAAATATTAAAAAGAATTGAAAATATTAGTTAGTGTATGGTACTATCATACTTCATAATTATTGTGCGTCTATCACAACCACCATGCATTGAGCACATCTACTCAGCTTCTAATTACTATACCTTGTAAAATTGCAATACATTGCATTTTTATTTTTTAATTTTATGCTGGTATTTTGTACTGTGCAAAAAGTATAATATGCTCTAATACTAAAACAATTGTATATTTAACTTCGAAAACCAATAAATTATACTGTGCAGTTTCTTACAAGTCATTAATTTACATCAAGGAATGACCGAATCTATTACATTATAGACTTATAATTAAATTGTTATTTTTAGTTCAAATTCAAATTTATTTAGATCCGTGATGCACGCGTGCATGTGGATTCGTCAAAGAATAAAATACATTAGTGAAACATAGATTACATAATAAATACGTTTTTTTAAAAAGTGTCCCTTAAAAGTTCCACATAATTATAATAGCATTTTCCTAATAAGATTTTTTTGCAATTTTGTGTGAAACATTTGATTGATTTTATATTTTTTATGTCAGCAGGTAAATGATTATAAAATTTGTGACCCCAATATCTAGGTCCTTTCTCATAGAGAGCTGATTTGTGTTTAGGCGTTCTTAAGTCCGTGCCATGTCTTGTGAAATAGTAATGACTTATGTTATTATGTTCTAATTCTGTGTAATTATTTTTTATATCTATTAAGCATTGTAATATATAAATGCATGGTAAAGTTAATATTTTAAGTTTCTTAAACGTATCTTTACAAGATTCTCTCGGATTTAGCCTCTCAATTATACTTAAGCTGCGTTTTTGCATTTTGAAAACATTAAGATGCGATGAAAAATTTCCCCAGATAGTGATTCCGTAACTAATTAGTGAATAAACTTGAGCATAATATATTGACATAAGAGTACTAGTAGGTACTTGATCTCTAAGACTGATCAAAACGAAACAAATTGTTTTAAGTTTTTTACATAAATTGTCACAGTGGATACGCAATCAACCGTGTTTTCTAACCACAATCCTAGAAATTTAACAGATGTTACTTTAGTTATTTTGTTATTGTTTATGGAGAGGTTCAAATTTATTTCCTGTTTATTAATTTTGTTCTTAAAGTGAATGTAATTGGTTTTAGGAATGTTTAAATAAAGATTGTTGGCATTAAACCAGTGCAGTAGCTTATTCATGGTATCTTTTGCTAATTCCTGCAATTCACTATTACTTTTTGCTTTTAGGATGATTGACGTATCATCTGCGTACATAACAATGTTGGTATTAATATTGACTATTTTCATAGATAGGTCATTTACATAAATAATGTACAGCAACGGTCCCAATATGCTACCTTGTGGCACCCCTATTGTAATTGGCAGTGCTCCCTGACAAACTTATCCGTTTGTATTTTGCTTATACAGATACGAATTCTGAAAGCGGATTATTGCAATAATATAAACACGTCATTTCATGCATGCGGTTTATAGTATGTATTACGTAATATGCCATCTTTCAATCCTATTAGCAGAACATAAACGGAAGACGTAAAACGTCTATGTTTTAGAAGTTTTATTGAAATCGAATAAGCCCTGCCATAAAAGTGACACGCTGTCTGCTTCCACATGTCACTTATATACCTTCATATTATAAGATATGGTACATAGAATAATGCTTCACGAATTTAACAGGTAATCGATAAACCTTTTATAAGCCAGAAATGTTTTATATTTTAACCGAGGTCAGTTACTAATAAAAGACAGTCAATAATTAGGTTAGGGCTTCGAACGAATCGCCTTGGATTTTCCTGATAAAGAAACCAATGGGCTCGTCACACATTTTTTTAGGGTTGTATTCCACGTTACAAATAGATAATAAAACAATGGGTATTTTTCGACCAGAATACGGTAGTAGTATATACAAGGTGAGGCACATAAAGTGTTACAGAGCAATAGCACTCAATCTATTGATCATATCCAAAAATGTTTCAGACAAAAGTTTTAGTGTTCGAGAAGGTCGTCATACTGGATCACCCTATTTTTTTATCGGTGGAGGCGCTCTAAAGTTCAGAAAAAAAAATTATAACGAAACTGTCTTGAATTTATAAATAGAAAAATAGGCCGTTATGAAAAGTATACCATTATTATATAAAAAAATAACTTTATAGCATATATCTCTTTTCCCCAAAAACAATAGGGCGCTTCATATTTGCATACCAAACATCCTCTCAAAATTTGGTTTTAATCCGCTCATCCGTTTGACCTGTATTGTGCTCACAGACTATAACAGACCAACAAACAGACAGACGCACAGAGTAATTCCAAAATATGTTTTTTTGGATTCGGGGGACCTCAAAACGAAAAATATTGTAAAATTTTGAAAAGTAATTTTTGACCCAAATTAGTACTTTTCCCACTTGTGAATTTTCAAATTTTTAATAACTTGTACCATTTCAAGTACAAGTTATTAAAACTTTGAAAATTCAACATAAGATATACAAATATATTTTATATTATCTTGTCATAGGTAATTATTTTAATTTATTTTTATGTTTTGCCTGTAGGATCTAGAATTCTATTACGCAAGGCTTACACGATAACTGCCACTGAATCCAATAACTGGATTGCAATTTCAATCTCATTTGAACACTTCCAGTTACTAGAGAGCCAATAACTGAAGTGTAGCATTTATCTATTTTATTTACTTTACTTTCACACGCCACAACACAAACGTAGTCTCTTGAGAATTAAAACCGGTCTAGACGTTTCTAGGTGGACTAGTCTCTTGTGAAAATTTGGACCGGGAGTACTTGCTGGAATAAAAAATAGAACGGCTGGAGCTGAAATGAAAAATAGAATGTTACTGGAATCATGTTATGCCTTCACAGATTATTTATGGAATATTTAACTCAGTAGATCTCATGTTCCGGCCTCCCTATAGAGAGACATGGAGTATGTTCACAAAATTATTAGATATTTTGTTACTATACCTATAATACTATATTATTAAAAATAAATAATCGTATTTATTAACGCTCTTTTATTAACTTCACTTGGATATGTATGTATCTATGTATTAATGGAATATTTCAATTTAATTTTCAACCACTTTCAGACGCCTGAATAATTTGAAATTTTACACACGTATGACAATAAAATAATTTATAAATATATATTTATAAATACAGTGTATCCTCTTTATATCGAATCTCAAGAGACCGAGCATTTTTTATCGTTATGAGTTTTTGACGTGATAACGTCTTATAAATTGATGAATCACCAATTGATAAAACATCGACTGCATGCACGAAAAAGTGTAACGTAACGTTCCTAACGTTCGTAACGCGTAACGCGTAACGTTCCGCCTGACCCTGTGCGTGCTTTTTGCTAATTTCTCGCTCAATTTAAATCAGATCGGTTTGAAACCAGTCTTAAACGAAAGAGGAGAACATTTTACATAGATTTCGTATAACAGAATTTGCCTAAACAGTTTTTTTATACAAATTTATATAGAAAAATAGCTGTATAAATGCATTGTTGTCTAATGCATGGCGCGCGCGCGACGCGGTCGGTCGCTTTGTTTGCCGTACATGGAAATTAGAAAATAACGTATGTCTTGTCTTAACATGAAAACGGCTGCATTTCTAATGTTTATTTTTTGACATTAGTATTTTGTGAAATGCAAAGCCTTCTAAGTTAGCTATTGGAATAACTAATTATTATTAGAACATAATACTTTGACAGTTGCAAACGTCACTTTTGACATTTCTTATCATTCCGACACCAAGGATAAGCGGATTGAAACCAAATTTTGGGAGGATGTTTGATATGCAAATATGAAGTGGCCTATTGTTTTTGGGGAACATCGGCGCATGCGTAAAAGAATATATCTCTTATAATGATGTTTTATATAATAATAATATAGTTTTTAAAACGGTTTTTACTCTATCTATTTTTACTAGAAATTTTTGTAAATTTTTTGGGGAAAATCGGCGCATGCGCAAAAGAGATACATGCCATAGTTGTTTTTATATAATAATAGTGTACTTTTTATAGTGTTTTATTATTCTACTTAATAAAATTTACCTAAATTTGAAGCGAAAGATGCAATATCATAGATTCGAATTATTATAATTATTATATAAATTTAGGTTATGTATTACGGAATACGTTATCACGTAAAACTATCGTCCGTAAACCGACTTTACAGACAACCAATTTTTTTTGTTATATGGAGAAGTGAAAGAAAAATAACCAAATATCAACTAATTAATTTATTCCAAACACATAATATTATAGTCTGTTAGCTTTGCCTGACGTTTTTTGCAATGTCAATATTTGTTTTGTATTTTGTTAAGTAGGTATCTTAGGCATGTCTTGGGATGTGGTGGAATCATCTTCATTAAACAATAGGAATTTTAACGATAAGTTTGGCGGCATCAAGTGCTTCTTGAATAGTTGTTGATGGTTCAGAATCGTCCTTTTTATCATCTTCTTCATCTTCATTTTGTTCCTCCTTACTTTTCGACACTGAGCCAATAATGGTCTTCTAATGAAGCTGATTATGAAAACAATTACACATGTTAAGTGCGTCTGTAAATATTTGCTGACGCCTAAATATGAACATAATATTTCTTCGTAAAAGAGAATGACTGTTTCGCTATATAGAGGGTATTAAGGTAAACCAACTAAATTGTAAAAATTTCTACGTGAGAGGGAGTTTTTCATTATATGGATGTGGTAGTACGATTAAGTTTTGCTTTGCCGCTATACAGACATGAAAAGAAGGTTTTTTATAGGGGGTCGTGCAAAAATAAATTACGATTAATATAAGAATTTCTATTGCACAAATTTATTATACTAGTGCAAGCTATTAAACGTACGACGGATAAACGAAACTATTCTGTACCTCGACGTAACGTGCAAGTAGTGTGATAGAATAATTAAATATTACAATGTGTTTGAATGATGTATAGATATATTTTGGCGTGTGCGTGACGGTGTGCGTGACTGCATCATGGGTCGGCGCGACTCACTTCATCAAGTACTTGTACTTGGCGAGGCGTCCGCCGCAGTTCAGTTACAGCGCTTCGCCCCGCAATAACTACACAACTATGCCGGCCCTTGTACACCGGCATTCTTACGTAAGTATTCTATATATGTATGTATATATATTCATATATATGTTACAGACCGTATGTAAAATCAGAACATATGCAAATGGTCCGGGCCGCAGGTGCGGATCTATATAATGGCTTTTTGGGCTGCAGCCCAGGGCCCTGTGAATATAAAGGTCGGCCAGCTCCCATTAAAGACAATGGGCACTATTGCGAATTAAAAAAAATTAATTAGACATAACCTGTTAATTTATTTTGCAATAATGCCTTACAGTTGCTGTTTGGGTGTCTAAGTCATATTAAATAAATCAAATATTTTATTTTTCAAATTTTTTTATACATTAGGGTGTTCTTTTATTTTTCGGTTCATTTCACTATATTTGGCAAAAGTGCCCAAACGGGTTTACAAAAGTTTCCTCGCTCAAAAAAAAGTTGACACAGGCGAATGCCTGTAATAAAAATCCTATCACCTACCACTCGACAAATAAGGACAAACACAACCAAAACATAATCTCAATTGTATAATTTAGGAATGCCCATTTTCTATTTTTTATCCGCCGTTAAGTTTCCGCTTAACAATAAATTCAGTTACCAAAACAAAAACTCGATGCCAGTTTAAATTAAAACAAAGCTTACAACTGACTATTAAGCTGCTTTTTTTAACTTAATACTGTTATCATCAGCTGTCAACTTATTATTTTTGGCACCCGCTTTAATTTTTTATAATCCCTAATTCAGATTAATTTTTCGCCGCGTTAAAATTCCAAATTGCCTAAATTCACTAGTTCTTTTATAAACCGACTAGTCCGTTTGTTAAATATATATTTCTTACACAAACTGACTAGAATCTTCAGTCCGTTTATATACGGTCTGTAACATATACATTCTAATTGACAGGAAATAATAAATTAATTATCTATTCACGCCGTGAACCATTATTTATCCACAATTACTATCCTGATAGCCGAATTCAAAGACTGCACTCTTGACTAGTTTTTCTCGATCATATAGTAGGTACACTCAGTGCCCCGAAGAGAAAATCCGGGCTCGAGGAGATTTTTCCAATCGATTAGAATTAAATTTTGCAAATTATATAAATTAAAACTAAATTGCGAAAACAATGGCCTGCCAGAAAATCCGAGTCTATAAAAATTTCAGGCCTTAGAAAAATTATTAAAAATCAATTGACTACAGTCCATAGTTTCTCAACCTTTTTATATCCGCGTACGACCAAAAAATCCAAAAATGTTTTGCGGACCATCAACATTGAATAAATTAATAAATATTTTATTAATATTTATATAATTTATTTTTTATTCAAAACAATTAATTTTGCAAACCGTATGCTGATATAACAATATTTAAGTATATTAAAACAGACAGTAACAAAAAATTATAGTTTAAAAATCCATAAAATATATATTCTCAAAAATCTTCGCGGACCACCGGTTGAGAAACAATGGACTACACAGCTACTGATTGGAGTCTTTTCTGCGCGTCCAGTTCGGCTTCAGTAAAAAAATTCTTGGGCATTCTCCGATGTCTGACGGCCTTGAAAAAACAGTTTTGTATCTAGGGCTGCTGCTAGGAGAGAGTTTAGCAGTAGACTAAGTAATTTTCAGGAAACGTAAAAACTATATAGGAAAGGATGCAGTAAATTGGACTTGTAAAATTTTTGGGATCAATGTTTATGTAGTTTAAAAAGGGCCGTATTTAATCGAGTATTAAATTATTACAATTTTGGCACACTGTAAAATTATTTTGAACAATAAGTAGATACGAATTAGCCCCTATTTAATTTCATTTTTTTATGTATAAAACTAATCTGACAGTATCTAAATAAACTCACTTCAGAGAAATAGATTTGAACAGTAGTTGAAGATGAGAGCATAGCTCACGAATTGTACATCCGCTAATAAAAATGTAGTGGTAAGAAGTAACTATTCTGTATTTTTTATTTATGGAATTGTGGCGTTGCGCACAGTCGCCACTGTTAATTTTACACCATTTACTTATATATATTTTTTTTCTCAAACTACTGTTACATAAACAATTATTTAATAAGATTATTTCTTAAAAAATATTAAAATGATTGTATTTGATGAATTCAGTTAGTTTTACGCTTTTAAATTGTTTAATTCATTATCTCCTTATTTCTTTGGATATTGTGCTATTAAATTGTTAATTGTATAGCTTTATAATACTAATAGTTAAAAAAGGCATAATAAATATTTGTATTTAATATAAAATAGTAATTACTTGTTTTATTAATTCTTATAATTAAAACATAAAAAAGAAAAAATATTGAATTAAAATTCACAACGTAAAAGAATTAGAATAACTAAACTAATTTGCAGTGATTTTTCACTCGGCACTTGGTAGAACATGATTAATAACAAATAATAATCTTCAGGAGTACAGACTTTCTGTGCTTCTGAAGATGAACTGGTTGTCCGAAACGATGATCGAGAGAGAAAATATTTTGTAGAATTTTCAAGTATTTTTATTATTTGTAATTAAGCTAAGTTTTTTTCACGCACTAGTGTTAAATGGCTTATTATATTTATATGCTAGTATATTATTATTCAACAAAAAGAAGATCAGGTGTAAAATCAAATTCTTGTAAAAAATTGAGTTTTTTTATATTTATATAATTTAGTGCTCTGTCAGTATTCTGTATTTTCATTTATAAATAATTTAACGCTCAAACATTATTCATTCAGTGCTCAAATCTATTGCTCGGTCGTTTAGTTTTTGTGGTGCCCAATTTTTAGTGTTAAATACATTTTTCCATCGTTCAAATAGTTTTTACTCATTTAAAAATTGCATGTGCATGCTAATAAATAATGTTTGTATACCGAAAAGAAATAATTTAACGAAAATCAACTCATCTCCCAGGTATCATACAACGCACCATTCTTCACCACATGGTTCTGTACCAACTGGACAGTTCTGTTCTTCCCCTTATACTTCCTGTGTCAATTGGTCACGAATCGATGTAAATCCCCGGGAGAAATAATTGCTGAAAGCATCCGAAACTTCAGGGAGAGAGGATTTACTATCGGTAAATATAAATTTATTTATAAATTGAATCATGTGTCCCTATAAAAACGCTTCAACCAGAATGCCTTGAAACCTGTTAGAAATAATTAATTATTTATTTGCGGTAATGAAAATGGATTCAAAAGAATTTTATTTTAAATTCAGATGTGATTTTTTTTAAATGCGAAATTTTTTAAATGTTGCACTTGAAGCTCTCGAAAGTAAAAAACGAAGCTAAATCCAGTAAATAATGACATTTTTGATAATAAAAAGTAACAATAAAGTTTTTAGTGGTGTTCATTTTATTGAGTAATAAGTCCACTTACACAAACTAAAAATTATCAAAATAATTGTTCAAATAAGGTGAATCAGAGGTGAACGCCGCTATTATTTTTTCCCGCTATTAGCGTATATCGTGAAAGATTATGAAATGAATTAAAACACATTGGGCGTGTTTGGCCGAAGTAAGTACTTACTAAATTTAGTAAGTCACTCACTATACTTACAATATTTTCGGCCGGAACACAAAATAAGTGCTAACGCAGGAAGCATGGCTTAATATAAGACGCCATTTTGCTTATTGTTGATGTAAACAAAACAGACAAGAACAGACCTGTCATTTATCCATTTGCAACTATTTACATGAATTAAATTATATTGATAAATTTAGTACTGTCAATTGTATTCAGTCTATGAGGTTATGTACGGGATATAACGTAAACCAGTGTTTGGAATTATGTCAAGCCAGTAAGTCTGTCCTGGCCTAAAAGCGCTATAGTCAGCTTGTAAGATTTTAATTTTTTTATGCTAACTGGCTTACTAAGTTTAGTAAGGCTAAGGCCACACAGGTAGGTGGTTCGCTAGGCGGTAAGTGGTAAGATTGGCGCCTGTATTAGTATCCTAGTGAACAAGCAAATACAAAGGCACTGGAGTGGCCCCACCATGCGCTAGGCTCCAAGCTAAGCGCCACGATAGTCGCCTAGCGTGTATCTTAGCGAACCGACGTGTTGGTTAATTTTAACGTGTTTTATTCCAAAATGGAGACACTTTTAATTGCGGCAGTCTTTAAAAGGGAGCCACTGTGGAATCCATCAATGTTATGACAAGTCGTTCTTCAGGTGATATGTAGCATCTATAATGTGTATCCATTTTTTGTATCTGCTTTTCTATTTTTCTTAATAACAAGTAAAATGTTTAAATAGTAGGTATATTAAATTCCCCTTGAGAAGCTCTCGAAATGTTGATGTCATGTACCCAACACAATCGAGAATGCTGTACTTTAAATTTTAAATTTGAATTCTCTACAAGAAGTAGTTTTCTTGTTAATTTTGAAAGAGCCATCACGACGTGTTCACTGCTATACAAGGAAGTAGCAAATGAATTTGTAACAAAGCAAGCAGCGTCAGTGTGGCCCCTTGTTATCTTACCACCTAGCGTAGCACCTAGACTAACACCAAGCGAACCACTTCAGTGTGGCCTTAGCCTAAGTACTTACTTCGGCCAAACACGCCCATTGTAATAAATATAAACAAACATAATGTGTACAGGTCGATTCTTGACGCGGTGCAGCTTGTTCTGCTTATTATGGGTGGCCACGAACTACATGTATATTCGCTCTTTATACATTCTATACGCGACAGACGTAATGGCGCTATTCGCTACCAACGTCGCTTGCGTCTATCTCCTCTCCTGGGTCATACTGCATGAACAGTTCGTTGGGGTTAGGGTGAGTATGAAAGCTGATATAAAACAACGTTTTTGTGGAACTCTTTTCGGAAAATATTCAAGTTTTGAAAATATCTGTCAGTTACTTTGGATATCACTCTTATCACCGAACGTAACTAGTTATTTATTCGGTTCATTTGTTCTTCAGGTAACTATTCCTCCAAACAAATAGAGATAATTTAGTTCACCAACCGTAAATTATGTTTACTGCAGATATAAATCTATTATCTTTTACTTCCAAGGTATAAATATTTATTCGTCTGATAAAATAATAATGGCTGCCACATAGATCATAATACCTAACCTATAAACGTGGAGTATTATATCTACAGTTTGCTCTTGTGAATTTATTTATGTGTTGTTTATTAACCTTTCGTGAAGTGTATATTCGTAAAACATTAAAGTTAGTGTAAGTTTTGCGTGCAATTGGGTTAGGATAAAACATTTTTATTTTGTGAAACTTTTTTTTGACCCTTACACCAACGCCATCGGTTATTTTGCTCAAATTGTACACCCTTTTTTTAATTTTACGTTAAGTTTGAGGCATGGGTTTATATATTTTTTAAATGAAACAGCATTATTAATATGAACAATTAACAATGCTTGCATATTTACATATGTACGACAATATTAACACTATTTGGATACTGCTGGTTATTAGGAATTAACGATAAAAATTAAAATAATGAACTCATTCAGAAAGTCTCTATTTTACAATAATTCAAAAAAATGCCTGAGCACACTGCTTTTGTTTCAGGACCGTGAACTTGAATTTAGACGGTTTTTTACTATAAAAAAATAAGTTCAAAAACTAGAACACAACTACTGAAAAGTATGAAATAAGAAAATATTCTCATCTGAGGATAGCTGTGGTCATATGCCACCTACTCTAACAAAACATTACATTTTAACAGTAGTTAGTGATCATAAGCTTTAGGGCAAAGTGCATCACGCTACACATCTAGAGGGGTCTCATATATATGGCATATGACCACGGCTATCCTCAGATGAGAATATTTTTTATTTCATACTTTTCAGTAGTTGAGTTTTAGCTGTTGTTGAACTTATTTTTTATTTAAACTATTTTTCTGTACTTATTATTTATTTATTTTCAATTTGCTCCCCTCGGGGACCAAAATTCAAAAATAAATGTAGCCTGGCCATAATAACGAATCGATTGACACCTTATTTATCAAAATCGGATGAATAGTTTAGGCGCTACGCTGGAACATCCGTAAATACAAACAAATATAGATTGCTAAACTCATAATCCTTCCTTTTGGCTTCGCCGCAGACGGGTAAAAAATAAACCATTTTCTCATAAACGAGACTTAGGTATAGTAATGACACTGAGTTCATCAATTTTCGTCTGTAATTTCCGATAGCCAATAGAAAGTAATATTTTAATAAATAACAAAATGTTGAGAGCAGATAGTTGCGGTGATCCTCTGTGACACGGGTATAGCACTATTGGCCTACATGGACGGAATCACCAACAGCCCAACGCTTGGTGGAGTCGTGTTGGCTGCTTGTGCTGCTGCTGGATCAGCCGTCTATAAGGTACTTACCGTACTCATCTATATCTATACTAATCTATATAAAGCAGAAGAGTTTGTTTGTTTGAACGCGCTAATCTCAGGAACTACTGGTTCGAATTGAAAAAAAAATGTTTTTGTTGGATAGGCTATAGGCTATATAATATCACGCTACAACTAATAGAAGCGGAAAATCAATGAAAAAATATGTTGCAGAATGTCAGTCAACATTTTTCACTATATACTTATATTCAGGTGAAATGCCTTAACTGAATATCCCAATATTAGCGCCGCACGTACCAGCTCGGTTAGCTCAGTCGGTAGAGTGCGCGACTCTTAATCTTAGGGTCGTGGGTTCGAGCCCCACATTGGTCGAATATGTTTTTAATTTTTTTTTTTTTTAATTTTCTACATTGCTTTCTTCTAAGGCTTACATTTCAATTTAATTAAAATTAAATAAATCTAATTAATAGCTGATTGGAAAACTGTTACAACTATAATAAACACCTATATAAAAAAAATTTCTTACAGTGTTTTCAATTAAATATTTATTGTATTAAAAGAATTTTATTACTTAAAAAAGTATAAATACTGCTTTTTAACGACAAAAACTTTTTCATAATATATAAATCTCTATTGACTAAGTAGTAAAAGAACTCGAGTACACGTTAAATGCCAGGCTCGCTCCCGATAATCTTATTATGCCTTGCATTACAGTCACATCCTCAAAAACTCCGCAACGACTATCGTGAATGCGGATTCAATCGTTAAAATAGATGCTTGCTACACTAAAGATACGAAAAAAGCAACAATTATTCTTCCTTTTTCCTGCAGGTGTTATTCAAGAAGGTGATCGGTGAGGCAACCTACGGTCAAGTGGCGCTGTTCTTCTCGCTGATCGGTTTGCTCAATGCCGCCTTGTTGTGGCCAGTAAGCATCACGCTCTATCTCACCGGCACCGAAGATCTCTATTGGGATCTGGTGCAGTGGCCAGCGTTACTTGCGGCCGCCGCACTTTCGCTAGGTACATACATTTTCTGATTTTTGAATCAACACACAGTCCCGGATTTAGGGCTATATTTCACTGGGACACCATGGCGGCGCAACCAGTCGCGCCACCTGGTGTCCGTAAGCTACCAAACTAGACACCATACAGACACCAGAGTCGCCACACCCTGCGGCCACAGTATCAAAATGGTCCTAATTCATTAATAAAAATATACGTTGTTTACTTACCTAAGCTCTTTTTTTGCTCAACGATTTGATCCTGTGTTCCAAACAAATCTACAACTTCCTCCCAACATTTCTTTTTCAAATCTCTTTCGGAATAATCTGATGAGGAATTATCCCAAATTGATGGTCTACTTTGAATTTCGATAATAAACCTTCCTGTATCGAAATTCCATCATACTGCATTAAAATTGAAACTGAACATTTTAAATTTAATAAAACACGGCATTTTAATTATTTACTCTTAAGAACTGTTTTTATAAGGTTATTTAATTTCACTTGCCTGCAAATTGCAAAGGTGAAATATAGTAACACATTTTTGACTTATTTACACACTTCGACCTGAAACTTTCCAGTGCGATGTAGCTCCGATAAGAATACAATCTGATATTTTGACTCTAATTACATTTAAAAGATAACAAGTTGAAAAAATACATGAAGTAATATGTGATGGAAGTGTCGGTGTTCGTGGTGGAAGAACGTGTCTCCAATCGTTTTTCAAGCTTTCTTTCCTACAATATAAAACTTATATTCTAATAATAATAATGCGTTTAACGTCTTTTTCTTGACTTTATGTCATAACATGACGCCATTCGCACCATTACTATTTTCCATCTATTACACTTCTTTCTACATTTTTAAACTTCCACTTAATTAATAGCAATGGGCGAATGAAGGAATTTTAGGACATTAGGATAATGTAGGCAAATTTTGAGCATAGGAGTTTGACAGGTAATCGGCCATGGCCTTAAATAAGGAATATTTATCTGGAATTATTGAGGGAAATCATGGAAAATCTCAACAAGATGGTCGGTACAGGAATTACCGTTTCTCGGCCAGAGGCAGCAGGAAAAAGTCCTAGCCACATCTACCCCTGCCGGAATTCGAACCCGGTACCTCCCGATTCCCGAAGTTTGTGTTACTTGTGTTTTGAATATATAGATAAGATAATTAATATTTTTGTTTCAGTGGCCAACCTTCTCGGAAATTTCAGTGTAGCTTTAACTTACGACTTATTCATTACACTTGGTCTGATCACGGCCGTTCCTGTATCAGCAGGTAAGATGCTCGAAAATTACTAAATCGGTTTTTCTTTTGTATTATTCAATAGTCCACCACCACATTTTTTTTAGTTTCGTAAACATTTTTTTACAATAAAGCACTAGTAACTCAAGGCGGACAGTAAGCCGTGAAATTCTGAGAAATCATTGTTACTTAATTTATTAATATGAATTTATTTGAAATAAAAATGTCGTCTAATTATTGCACTATATAAAAATAACAGATTGGGAAAGATAAATATAAATATCAATACTTACTTTACTACAATAATTACCCTTTACAACCGGTCTTATACAATCGTGACGATCGACAATTTTGTTGTTTTTGCCGCGAAACAGATTAATTTTTGTGAACGCAACCGGCTTCGCACGGTTATTTCGTGCGGGTTATTTTCACAGTTAAGCAGGGGTACAAATTTTTTTTAATAATTTTTCTAGGTTCTTTGATCTCTAAATAATTAAAATATGCAATTCAAACAAAAAAAATACAGAAGTTTCGCCGGTTATAAAGAGATAAGTAAATGTGGTGGACGCAACGGGTATCCCACCACATGGTGGAAGAGACGGGTGTAAACGGTGGTAATGAGATGTACATGTAAAAAATGCGCTATTTTTTACGTTATTTTTTATCTTTTTCTTGCATTTCGCTAAAAGCTTGAATTTTCTAAGCGACTGTGGGTCTGTAGACCTTAGTCTTTGATATTAATTTCAATTTCATACCTTTAGCCGTTTCTGAGAAAAAGAGCCTTGTCTGACACATGGACAACAAGGAAAAAACATTAGAAAATAGAAAAACAAATAAAAAAGGTCGGTGCGTGTACTTATGTATGCGCGTTAGAAGTTATACTTTTTTGGAATGACTTGAAACTAGCTTTTAATTTGCATACAAAAAATGTATCAAAATTAAATAATAAAGGGCCTGAAATGAGATATTATACTCACAACTAACAAAGGTTTTCAATAATATTCACCGATGCGTTTATTGAAACAAAACTAATTACTGTCAAAAACTCGGCTCACGAAATTTAGCCCCAATTTGTTTTTTTTTATTGGTAATTTTTTTAATTTTTAATTATTTGTTTGTCGATTATTCTTCATAATTCGATCATTAAAATTATTTGTTCGTCTTTTGTTTATTTATAAGTAATTAAACAAATATATATCTTAAGGTCAGCCCCTCCTACTAGAAAATTTTATTTTTTACCTCTTAAATTGATAAATTTTCACTAATTATCGATTATATTATGATCATTATTGATGATTGTTTGGTCATAAATATTTTTAATTTACTAATTATTCGAATGTCTTGTGAGTTGAAATCATTTGAATGCACAAGACAATAACGCCATCCTGAAGCGCAGAAGAATTTGAGCTGATAGCTTTTAAGAAATTCCGTATGATGGCTTTATTGTCTTGTGTATTCAAATTATTTCAACACACAAGACTACCGAATAATTAGTAAATTAAAAATAATTATGATCGAACAATCATCAATAATGATCGAACAATTGACAATTAGTGAAAATTTATCAATTTAGGAAGTAAAAAATAACAATTTCTAGTATGAGGGGGCTGATCTAAGGATAGATATTTGTTTAATTATTTATAAATAAACAAAAGACGAACAAATAATTTTAATGATTGAACAATCGACGAACAAATAATTAATAATAAAAATTAAAAAAAATTGAAAATCCAAAAAAAAAAAAATAATATCAAAGTGGGACCAAACTCCATGAGCTCAAAAACTCACAATAAGAAATTTTTCCGATATAATAATTTTGAGTGTGTGCTTTGGATTTGTAGCACTGGACGTGGTGCTATACGGCGCCCATTTCGCCGGCATGAAGTTGGCAGGAATGATTCTGATCGCAGTCGGCTTCTTCCTAGTAATGTTCCCGGACAACTGGCCGGACTATATCACGCGCCTGCTCAGGTGGGCAATTCGACCGTGCATTCACCCCCGTCATCATCCCAACAACCAACCACTCATTCACAGTCGCAAAAATCATTGATTTGTTTATTTCTGTTCTGTTTATCAAAGCTGTGCTATGGATAGTGAGCATAGGAAATGTTGCTCGATTTTCTTATCGCAATCTAGATGATGCGAGATCCGGTATTAGAAATATATACTCTCATCTGTTATTTGATGATGACAAAGATTATATGTTATGCCGGCACATCACATGGCTATTTGTATTTGTGTATTTGGCATATTTGGCAAACAATTACGAGGTGTAGAGGGTCTATTTGACAAAGTGTTGGCCTTATTTGCCTATACCAAATACACGTTACCGTGCGCTTGTCGGTTTTTCGAGGCACATCAAAGGAGTCAAATAGGCAAATACGGCAAATAAACCGTCCACACAATGGCTATATTTAGAAGCGCACGCGCCGTGAACCTGCCAGGCGTGCAGTATTTTTGTGTCTGTGCTGTGAGCGAGAACTGGAACAATTACTATTAAAAATGAATTGGGACAATGAAACAGTGCTAAAATTATTGGAATTTTGAACCTTGCGTTCTGCTGCCAAATGTTTGTGTGTTTGCTATTTGACTGCCATGTGTGGATGGTCGTATTTGCCTCTATTTGCATGTTTGTCTTGAACGTCATATATTTTGCCAAATACAACAAACACCCAATAGCAAACACAAATAGCCATGTGAAGTGCCACCTTTAGATAATATATACATTGATAAATCGTACATAGGTTGCCTAGCTAAATCGCGTACCGATGGCGTTAAATTAAATAAATTCTAATTAACTTTTTTGGATCAACTTCCCCGATTTGTTAATCATAAAAATCGAGCCTAAGATGAAAGAATATGACTTATGGAATTGGGAAAATACAGGTTGCCTATACTTTCAGAACTTTCGGCTGATTTCAGGGGCGTCCGTGGACTGAGGGGAAAGAAGGCAACCTGTATTATTCCAATTCCTTGTGACATATTCTCTCATATTAGGCTCAATTTTTATGATTAACAAATCAAGGAAGTTGATCCAAAAAAGTTTATTAGAATTTATTTAATTTAACAGAATCGGCATGCGATTTAGCTAGGTAACCTATGTGCGATTTATCAATGTATATATTATCTAACATATTATAATCTTTGTTATCATCAAATAACAGATGAAGATATATATTTCTAATAGCGGATCTTAGACTAAGAAGGCTGTAAAACGGAATTGCATTAAAACGGGTTTTTTTATGTAGTGATTTTTTATACAGTGGCATAGGCGTAACTAGAGTATAGTTTGAGATCCTTAGAAAAGACGATTAGTAAAAAGGTAATACGTCGGGGGTTTTTTACGAGATATGTCTTCTCAAAAAAATGATTAGACAAGCAGACAGACAACTGAAAGTCGGCCTCCCTAGTTACGTCAATGAACAGCGGATCTTAAAAATGAATATAGCACAACTTAAAAGTATTGTAACTTACATATACAAAAGTCTATTAATCAGAGAGTTCCTCCGTATTTATATATTTTATACATTTTGCCTACAGTGTAACCTCGATTATATGGGTTTTGGTGTTGTTAATAATCGGTGTTTCTTACTATTTTATTCGTAAAATACTGTTGTCTAATAGGCCCCACTCACGATCACACTTCATGCAACAGTTCAGTGTTCAAACTTATAGTTCAGTGAAGCATGATAGTGTGTGGGACAAATAAACACTGAAACCAACACTGAAGTCAAGCATGAACTCATCAAATGCATCTTGATTTTTGAACGACTTCAGTGTTCAGTGTTCAAGTAAACTGTTGTGTGTGTGGGTGTTTTTCAGTTCAGTTTTTGGAGTTCTGTGTTTTGTACAACCAGAAGCCAAAAATCTCAATGTTGCTGCCTTTCTTGTGCAGAAATAGATTTTCACATATTTGTGTCCTGGTTCTTAATAAATAGGGTAACTAATTCCAGTAAATAATTGTAAGTTAATTCATTCATTCGTAAATAATTATTGCAATCAAGCGGCTCAAGATGTAATTCATTAATCAAATAAACATGACTTCTTGAATCACGCATTTCTAACCAATTTTTCACCCATATTCTTCTTTTTTTTCTTATTTCTCTGTTTTAAATACAATCCCATACCTCTGAACAGCCAATCCTCACCATTTAAATTACTCATTTAGTTCTTATTAATGAACTATACTCTATAGTATAATATTATAGTGTGTATATAATATAATATATCTTATGTATCTATACTCGACGAGTGTATGCCAACAACTGAACCAAACTGAACACAAAAAATTTAAAAAACTGAGCAGTTTGCATGAACTGTGTGTGGTGCCAGTCAGTCTTTCGATTAATCTGTCCAACTTCACTGAACACTGAACTGTGGCATGAAGTTTGATCGTGAGTGGGGCCTATAAGACGAGCCAAAAATATTTTTGTCGTTATTATTCGGAGAATTCTCTATTATTATGGATAGTAAATCACAGAAAGTAGTAGTGTATTTTAATTTAAAATTTTATTTACATTATATAATATGTATATGTAACAAGACATTTTTTGTTTTTTAATTATTTTTGACGTTAGTACGGCTGGTGTTTATATAAAATATTTTTTATTACCGTGAAAAAAATACTTATATCTTGTGGCTGCCCCATCCAATATTTATTTAAATCTATTTTTTGTTTTTGGTAGTTTGGTATGCGCATTTATACAGAAATTTGTACAAAAGAAAAAATTAAAAAATAGTAACGAATGTATTTTAAGTTTTTAACCTATGAACCGGAATTTTTAATTAGTCGTGATGATTCGCATTTCGAGCTTCCCGTATAACTGAGGACCCACTGTAAATTTTATGACGGTATTATAAGATATTATTAGATAGAATAAGTTCTCCCCAGTTTTTTCAGTTCTATTATAAGGGAGACTATGGGTATTTAGGGACAACATTAAAATTTAGTCAAGGACTCATTGAAGTATAATATTTAATTCTATTTTAAACTTTGAAGAATATCGAAATCAATAAGTCCTTGAATAATTTATAGTCTTTTTTTTGTATATGTGCAATAAAACCATTTTTTTAAATAAATCTTGAGGCTTATACAATTTTTAAAAGCGTGTCAAAGCGTCATGATTTTTATTTTTTTATTTAATAAGTAATTAAATTAAACATTAAAACAGTGTTTTAGTTAATAAAATCAATTTAAAATTTGTCTATCGTTAACAATTTTCAAAATATTTTGATGAACGCTAAAAGTAATTTGTACTTAATAAATAGAAAACTATATTAGTTTTATGTGCCAAAGTAATCCACACATAAAAATTTTTATAATCGTCTATATACAGCGTGACCCACAAACATACATAATTGTTATTCAGTAGTTGAATTGATTTCTGATCAGGAATTGATATTGCCACAGAGAAACATTGATCGAAATTTTAATTTGCAACAATAAAAAAATGAACAGAAAAAATCTGCTATTTTTTCTTAAACATTGATTCCGTGAATACCAGGATAATAGGTGTTTTTATTACCAAGTTCTTAACTGGTTCTGGGCTGCTAGAGCGAATATTGGCATTATTACAAGACCCTTCGTCTACAACTGCGTGTTTGTTGCAAACATTCCCGGACTCTTTCAATTGTTCGAACTTGGTTTCAGCAATGCTAGGCTCCTAGAACTGCTGGAAGCTTAGAACTACAAGAACCAAGTTCAAACAGTTCGGTTTAACCAAGATACATGCAGTTGTGTCCGAAGAGCTTAATAGTATTGTCAACATACATTTTAACAGTTCAGAACCAGCTCAGAACTTCAAGCAGACATACTTATATTATTATAGTTTTCAGTCAATAACAAAACACTTAACAATAGTTTATTCAGCCTGCTGAGAAAATAATTTAAAAGTAAGCAAATACCGAACAATGAACAGGTAATCTATTTGACAACTTGGAAAGTATAAACATTTGATAGCACGAAATTCAGAAGAGAAAATTTCAGCCAATTGGACGACTGGATCATTCCAACTCCAAACATACTGACATTAATTGAGATAATATTATAGTAAATGATATAAAGTTTCTGTTAATGCTTCATTTCTTTTTAACAGACCAACAATACTTCAGTTGAAAAAAACAACTCATTTTTTTATTTACAAAATTTTTACGAAGCTTAAAAAAAGTTGTGCAAAACTTTCTTGCAATAGTGAGCAGAATAATAAAAATGATTTAATGTATACGGATATAATAGAAAAAACAGCGTGTCTCTTTTGCGCATGCGCCGATTTTCCCCCAAAAATAACAAGGTTTTTCCTTTTGACATGCCAAGCATTCTACTAAAATTTGATTTCGATCCCTTAGCCGTTTGAGCTGTATCGCGCTCACAAACTAACTGACAAATAAATAGACGAACAGACGTTTTCCAAAATAATGGTCCTTGCACTAGAAGGACCTTAAAACGAAAAAATGAAGATTTTTGAAATGTGAATTTTGATCTAAATTAGTAAATGCTGTTCACTTGTGGAGTTGGAATGGTAAAATATAACCAAATTGATTATCGTGACTAATTAGACTGTAATTTTACAATGACTTTTGTTTCCTCTTAAAAATAAAAGTTCTCTAACAATTTAGTACTAAGTACAGATAAAAAATATAACCAAATTGACTATCGTAACCGAATAGACTGTGATTTTACATAAACTTTTGTTGCGCACTAAAAAAGATGACAAAATTTTAAATGATAATTGAAATAATTAGAATTGATGTGAGAAATATAAATTATTTAAAATAATATAAACAAATTTTTGATGTTACATGTTTAATAAAAAAGAGATCTCAAGAATAGACCTTGTTGATAAAATAGTGTATATGCCAATTTGCTCAAATTTTCAAGACATTCTATAAATCATTTCGGTAATTATTTTTTACTTTAAATCATCATTAATAAAGGTGAAGTTATTTAAGCTGGGCTGCAGAAAGCATTGTCAGACAATCTGATTTGACAATAACCCTAGATGTGATCATACATATATCGCCATTAGAAAAGCATAGTAGAATTTTAAATCTATTTATTTTTAATTATGTATACATGTAGGTATTTAACATAGTTTTTTTTTTGACGTGATAACGTCTTATAAATTGATGAAACACCGGCTGCACGCACGAAAAAGTGTCACGTTCCGCCTGAGCCTGAGCGTGCAAGCGAGAGCGCGGTATAAGCGATAGAGAGGCACGATCGGCCCAAGCGTCGGCTTGTACGCATTTCTCTCTCTTCTCGCGTGACGTCAGAGAGTTCATCAATGTTTCTTTATTACGTTATCACGTAAAACTATCGTCCGTAAACCGACTTTACAGACAACCAATTTTTTTTTTGGCAATTTCTATTTCGAAACAACAATTGTCACTGCATTAAAAATTAGTTTGTTAAACGATCTTTTTCTATGTAAATGAAGCGTTTTTGTGTGACTACAATCTAATGTTATGACATAGAGTTTCACAACGACATTAGACTGGTCCTGCATCTATAAAAACTGTAATTATAATTATTATAATTTCAATCTAAAGTCATTGTCAAACCAAATTTTGTGACATTTCTTTCTGCACCCCATCGTTAATACATTTCGTTTTGATTTTACTCAGTTTTAGTAAAAAAAAATCCATTAATGTCATGACACTTGCAAGAAATTAAATTCGCTATTTGCAAACATGTTTGACACCCCTATATAACTCCGACCATGTTAGGTCGATTTTGTATAATAGCGTTTTCGTACTTTCTGCGCATTTATTCTCTGTTATCATTATCTGATAGTAAACGATGGAAATACATTTAGTGCATAAAATTGAAATGATTAATAAAATTACAGTTAAAATTTTACTTGGGTTTAAAAACTTAAAGCTCTAATTAAAAACAGTCTTAATTTTGATTTAAAATTAGTAATTGATATACCTACTATTTATGTGTTGGCAAATACACTAATAATAATTAAATTATGACTTTATTTAGTACTTATATGTCTAGAAAAAAGTGTTTAGTTACAAAATATATAAAAAGCAAAAAATGTAAGAATTACTGAGTAGCACAAAAAAAATTCTCTATCTCAAACTGTAAACCTAACAGCAACTGACAAGTAATTTTATAATTATCATGAAATATTGAGATAAAAGCTGATTGTGAAACAGAACACTGTACCGTGGATGACCCGTATTTTTTCCAGAACACATAATTTTTTGTTATACTAACTAATGCATCTATCGATTATACAAAACTAAAAACATATTATACTTACTACAAACATTTGCATTGAAACTCTACATTGATTGTGTTGACTGTATTTTTATAAATTCATTCATGATTCAAATATAAATAAGCATTGAATATCGTTCGAAACTGTTATCTACATAATATATAGCTCTTTTGTTTGTTGACAATTCTATCAGGAATTCAAAGTTAAATTAAGCGGAATAATTAGAAGATGATGCAATTTTTAACGTTAATTCTTATAGTGTCTGAAAAATTTAAGGGTTATTTTTAAAGCTAAAACCTATAGCTCATTACGAGTGAAGTTGTGCTATGCAACAGTTAGAGGAGCCTGTAATGCAGTGTTTTAAATAGTACTTTTACTATATTTTGCAGATAGTTTGCAGGTTCGGCTAACGATGCCACATCTCACTGCATTAGTTCAACACATCTTCACTTGTAAGCTTATCAATGTTGATTATTGTTAAAATATAATATGGGACGCAGTAATTTCGGTTGGATAACTATTTACATGGTATTATCTCTGTTTGCTATATTGCGATACGAATGGATCAATTGTTTAATTTAGACTGGCCAATGACTATATACATATTTTTTAAACAGAACGGGGAGAAGAACCGTTACTCGAAAAGAGTAAAAAAAGTAAAAAACAAAGTTTTTGTCGTCATGGCGATTATCGGCAGAGTAAACAACTAATTAATTTACTTATCTTCATACGCTAGTGATTCCTTACATATAGTTTTTTTTTTTAACTTCACGCTAGTGACAATTTTCTAAAAACATGAAGTTATTGGTTTCGGTTCAATTTTCGAAAATCGAGTTTTCATCAAATCTGGACGTTTTGGGGTCCTAAGAAGCTTTTCTAACTATTTTTGGATGGATGTCCGTATGTGTATATGCGTGTAAACAAATTTTTGTCGTACAATATCATTAGAACTAATCAACCGATTGAGATCGGGTTTGTGACATTCAAAAATGTCTACGGTCTTCAACCCAGGGTTCATGGAAATTTCCCATTAATTGCTAAATAACAAAATTTAAAAACACCAAAATTAAGAAGAATCTTGGGTTCTATTTCTGAACACTGTATACACTATACATAATGTATGGAAAACGAACTTCTAATGTTGATATGTGTAGAGCCCACATTGAAGTCTAGAAGATCTTGAATGGTAAGCAATTGGTCCATTTTTGAAGTGAAAACTTCTTTAGCGGCGTTGTACACTTTTTTTGTAATGGGTAAAAAATGTTAAACTCGCGTCAGATCGTCAGATATGCGTAAGACGAAAACTTTTATTTATACAACGTTGGACATCTAGCGTTGAAATATCGTACATAAAAATGCAATCTATGATACAAACCATTTTGATCGAAAATTCGTAAGACGTTAATATTCAAGTTTTCACTTCCGCCAGCACTCCCGGAGTGCAACCCGTCTTTTTTTTAGACTGACAGTTCTGATGTCAAATATACAAAACAGAGCTAATATTAGTATAACAATTAGATTGTATTTTAAGACAATATGGTGATCACTTGTCAATGGAGTAGACGTTACAAGCATACGCTGCAATACAAAAAAGACTACTGTAACTGTTAGGTTAACAGTCAAAGATACAGAATAAACATCTACTTACATTGGACATATGCACTAACATTATAATGCACCAGGCTAAATAAATGTGTTTTAAGTAAAACTGTTTTGTTTTTTTAAGTAGTTGTGAGTAGTTATCCAGTTTCCAATCAGTCACTCATTTTGAATACTATAACACCTAAGTAATAAATACTAATTTTGCACTGTACAGTTGCTGTTAGGATACACGAGCCTATTCCAGACTTTAGGTCTGTTCGCTATTATTGTTTTAGGCCTGAATTCATACTGAGAGACACTGAAAGTAGACTGACTACAAACATTCAGTTATCCAAAATCAAGAGAGAAGAAGGCATGCTGCTAGAACCATTACTTGACGCATTAAAGATCGCGCACACTTGTCAAGCATAAATTTGCACGACCAGTACAGCGCAAACCTTCAACCTGCACAATGTCGCATACTAAACTAGCATAAACCAGCATATTTTAGTGCAAGTTTCATAATGTGTGGTAGATATTTAGCAGTTTTCAAGTAGTTTTATCAATGAAAATTAATTAATGAAAACGACACATTGCAATATCACTAAATCGGTTCAGGACTGCTAGACAGAAATTGCAGACGACCGACTGACAATCGTTGCTGGTTATTGGTTCCAGGTTAATCTGGGCTACTCCGTTAAATAATATGGGTACTTTCACGAAGAGACTTTTTTGCTTCGTTCTGTGCTGGTCGTGCAGATTTATGCTTGATAAATGTGCACGGGTCTCTTCAATGTAGAGTTGCAGGAAATATTATCAGAAAATATGATTTGACAATGACCTTAGATTGTTACTATACTTATTTCCCCATAAAATTACCATTGTATAAATGTAAATTCGCCCTGCTCGAAAAATAATAGATCAATTGAAATCATATATAGTTTAACATAGTTTTTCGCACGATTCCTACTTCGCAAAAACATTTTGAACAAAACTTACGTTTTTCTATGTAGATCAGTTATTAATTGTTTTCTAATATTCTACATGGCAGGCAGATTCACGACATTAGACTGTCCCTACATGTGTAAAACTGTAATTATATGCACATAAGTCACAATCTAAGATCATTGTCAAATCAATCTTTTTGACAATGCTTTCTACAATCCAGTATAAATTGTTTAATAATATCTCAAGCCTGTCAGAAAAAAACAACCCATACACTTTTAAATTCACTCAAAGAATAATATAAGACCGATTGAATTCAATTTATCCATACTTAAACAATTTTTTTCAAGTCCGTATATCGTATATACGTATATCGAAAACTATAAAATCCGGCAGTAGAAATTTAAGCTAAGGTGGTATAGAGGTACAACACTTTCCTCGTAACCTTAAGTTCGTAAGTTCCGACCCCGGCGGTAGGTGCCATTTTTACTGTTTTTTTTTTTACAATTATTCTAGTTTCAAGTCTGTAGTATGTAGTGTAAAGAACACAGCCTCTTTTACCATTCCAACCCACAAGTGGGGAATGGTACTAGTTTAGGTCAAAAAACATGGCAACTAATAGCAAATATCATATTGAATACTAGCCATTACCCGCGTCACCTCACGCGATATCAGAAATTTTCTTTTCTTTATTATAATCAAATGTCAACATTTTTGAAGTTGGAATGGTCCTGTCGCCCAATTGGCTGAAATTTTTTAAAATTATTATTTACATAAATTCTCAGATTTAGCCCATAATGACAATTTAAAAATTTCACTGTTTAAAATATATTAATCTATATATGAGAGGAAAAATACATTATATTTAATATTTTTTGAGAAAAAAATATTTCTTATATGGTAAAAACAAGTTTTGTTGCGAATTGTACCTTGAAAAACAAAATTTCTGTTGCAGATGGAACATTGTTTTAGAGAAAAATAGAACTTTTTCTGAGTTTCTCTGAAATATCCTCGAAACTTTTTTTGACTTCCTGTGACAAGTTCTTGAGATTTCTTTGAATTTATCCGTGTTTCCCGATCGAAATAGTAAAAAACATCGTTTCAAGATTGTTTAGTATAGATAACAACAATTTTGCAACTTTTATAGCAAAATACACAACCTTTTCTACATACCACAAAATGAGTGCCTACTTAAGTAATAGATCGAAAATACTTATTTTCAAAATTATTTAAATTCGAATTTTTATCTTATTAAAAATTAGATCAACAATATAATAATTCAGACGACCGACATGTGTACATCTTTCGTTTGACAGATTTATGACGGAAAGATTTAGTTCATGCTAAAGACAAGTCTTGAATGAAATGGAAATTTTTTTTATTACTCGACAAAATACACCAACGATCCATCCAGAGTTTGAAGAAGAAAAACATTTTCCTTAAACTGTTTGTCTGCATTTTATCAACATTTTGAAACAAAAACTTTTAGGCTCGCTATCCACTGCGGGTAGTGCTTCTGGCGAATTCATCAGAATTGGTGGAGTCATTAGTAGTGATGCAACATAGCTTCGCTTGAAATGAAAGGCAGACTCTAACTGGATTTAAAATTTGATGGAATTATTGATTCATATAAAGGGCTCTGGTAAACAGAACAACGTCATATTATCCTAATCATTCATTTTAGATAAAAGTTTCTTATAAAAAATAGAGTTGAAAAATCAAGTAGATGATAATTAATAGAAGCCACATTTTTGAGTACCTGTGATCATAAATAAAATCAATTTACATGCTTAGATCCAAGGATGTTAAAAATACGATTAAACGTTAGAAAATTTATTTGTATTTCTACACTGGCACCCTATTGATCCGCTACCAGTAAATATTTTCAATTTAATATTATGTATATGTAGTAATCTTTGATTAACGTCTGATTAGAACTCTTCAATACATAAATTTATCGAGCAATTTTTCAGACAAATAGTATATTCAAAATTTAAAAAAATCTTTAAACGAATTTTATTAAAAACTAATTAGAAACTTAATATTAATTAATTTTTATATTTTTTAGGTCAGTTCCAAATTCGGACAGAAACGTTAATGTATTGAATTAATATAATTTTTGTTAATATATTTGTCTGAAAAATTGGTCGATAATTTTATTTATAATATTATTTGTACTTAATAGAAAATTGAATATCCAATCAATACTTTCATCTATTCTCAGAACTTTAAATCTGAGATTTTGTAACAGGCAAGTCTTGTAAACGTTATAAAACCCGATCCCTACGATCTCGACTATACCCAAGCATACATGGGCAGATTATTAAATTCAAATCTCGGAAATATAATATTGTATTTAAACTGCTGTATTGTATGTTCGTGCGCGGTATCTGCTTGAGCCGTAAAAATGAAAATGCTAAAATGACAGTACGGCGTTAGCCGTATTTACTATATCTTTATATATATACAGGATCCGGAAAAAGTCCGACAACGGCCCAAAATTTCCTGAAGGGTAGGTTTTCGTGAAAAAAGTTTCGAACAAAAGTTGCTCAACTTGGAAGGTTTAATCGTTTGTATACAAAGCTCACCCCCACACCCTCACCCCTTCGCAGGGGATGAGAGTGAATCTAAAATTTTAAATGGCAACCCATATTTTTTCTCACGGATTTTGATCTCCGAAGAGAAGTATCAAAATTTTGTCCGAAAATTGTATTATCCATTATTTTTACAGTAGTGCTAAGTGATCATATACATATGTTTAAAAACTCATGGCATAAGTAAAAAAAGTTTAAACATTCATAAATTCTGTGAGTTCTTAATAAGTTATCATAAGATTTATGAATAATAATTTTTTAATAATCATTTTATAATCAATCAATCAATTTTATAATTGTTTCGTATCACTTTATAATCATTTCATATCAGGTATAGGTAAGTATTTATTGAATAGTGATACGAAATAATTGTAAAATTTATTGATTGATTATAAAATTAACGAATAAGGTCGGCACAAATCCGTCTTGCCGACTTTATAAACTTTATAACCAGGCAGCATAACACTGATGTCTAACTGGCTATCGATTGTGTGAACGTGAACAGAATAAAATGACTAGATAATTAATATTTACTATGGTTAAGCAACTTTCTGTCAAATAAATACCTATATATTTGGTACGAAGCTTTTATTTCTCCGTGATATCCTAAGAAGTAATTGAACGTCTCAAAAAATGCAACACTTTTTCAAGCCTCGTCCAGGCCATTTGCCAGGGGGCTACATTGTCTCGCTAGGCCACTGACCAGATCAGTTCGTTACACTAGATCAGTATTTAGTGAAAAAAATGCATCCCCCTAATCTTAATTTCTAGTTGAAAAAGCATGGATGTTAAAACAAACATTTGTTTAATTTTCAATGCTGGTTAGAAACTACACCAATTAGTTACTGACCAAAATATCTTTATCATCCTTGGATCGGATGAGTTTAATCTTAAAACATTAAACTAATGAATTGAAAATGTGGTATACATTTTCTATTTCGACAATCGTCCGTAAATGTGATATTGTTATTTAAATGTGTGTATTTTTTTAACTATAGAACAAATAAGTTATGTTTTCATGTTATATATATTTTATTATATATTATTATTAATGTTTATTTGATATTAGTGTAATGACATTATTTTATTGTGAAATCATCGCGACAACATGAGCGTTTTAATTTCCAGAAAAACAGGATCACTCTGCAGAGGGAAGGTGTGTGGGACGTGCATTCATATATTATATAATTATATACCTGCTATATTGTACTTATAATATATACTATAAATAAATCATGTATATACGTCGTCTCCCGGAATCAAGAATTAGTTAAGTCAGTAATGAGTGGTCAAAAAAAAATCGGTCAAGGGCGTGTCGTACATGCATCAACCAAGGGCTCCCGTATTCTTTCGTCATTGGTAAACTGCTGCGATGGAAAACTGAAAATAGTGGGTATTTAAAAAGCTTATTAAGATAATATCTTATTCAAAATCATTCCTGTCAAAAATAGTTATGAAGTGCCATATTATCTTGACTTTTTCAGATTTTTTAATCACGTGCTTACAAAACAAAAGGGGGTACGTTATACCTGACTTTAGGAGCTTATATCTCGGGAAAAAGTCACTTCTATTGAAAGAAATGGGGTGTGTGAAAGTAAAAAAATCCATTTTTAGTTCTATGTATAGAAAGTTACAATTAAATTATTTTGTTTTTTTTTTTAACTTCACTATTATATGGCAATTCATATAAAACACCTGCCTGTAAAATTTGATCAGAATCGAAGAAAAGACTGCAGAGTTATAACGTTGTGACATACACACAGCCAAACAGACAGACAGGCGGACGGACGGACATTATAACGGTTCTGTTTTCCTCCGTTTGGTTACGGAACCCTAAAAATAGACAAATGCAAGTTAAACTCACAAACCGCGGGTTTCGTGCCGTCCACCATTTTGCATTTGAATTTAGAAAACTGTAGCTCTTGGAAAAATCGTATTAGTTTTCTGTAGTTTTTCCAAAATTTTAACTCTACCAGTTTTGAAAATAGAGGAGGATTCGATTTTCAAGAATATGTCTAAAAAATCTCGAAAACCATATTACATAAAATTTTGAAAAAAAAAAATAGTTTTTGAGATCCATAAGAACAACCAAGGCCGTAGGTAGAGGAGGTGTCGAGGGGTTCCCTCCCCCGAAATGCCTTAACCAATTCACTGTTTTATATATATTTACTAAAATATTTCTGACACTTTTTTCGGATCTGTGACACGATAATTGGATTCCACGTTTTTCGACACGCGTAAAGTAGAAATGTAATATATTGTTAATAACTTAAATGAATCATTAAACTCTTTCGTCGAAATGCATTCTTACGCGTTGCCATTTAATTAAATTGGTATTGTTACTTACTGTCATTGGTCCAGAGCCCGACCCCCCCCCCTAAGTGAATTCTCGGCAACAGCTTTGAGAACAGCCCTTTCAAAATCAAAGATTTTTTTTGTACATGTCTTCTGCGTATTCACAGTTTTGGTTACGCTATGGGATCTGTACACTCAAGAGATGCGAAATTGGTTTTGCCGACCGCAGTTGCCACTTGCCGACACTTGTTTAAGAACATTTTTGGTTCTTAACAACCGATTCTAAAACTGATAAAAAATTAATAACTCAGTGATTTGACCTCATTACTGCCCTTCGAATTTTACTATTAAATATCTACTGCAAATGATCACTTGGGACACGATGTATATATATTATTTTAACACTCCTATTTAGTAGTAGTTTATTTTTCACTGCACATCGTAGGTACACTAAGAAAACGAGTTTTAAGAAAGTATCGATATATTTGTAGGAAATCTCCTAACGTCACAACTATCTACGTACGAAAATCACTAGTGAATTTAAGAAAAAGGACGAACAATCGTTAATTTTAAACAAATATATATTAGAAATCGTGTCCATCGAGACAATTATTAATAAGAATCGCAGGATTGTGGACAAAAAGTTCTTTATTCAGAGTACGATGTTTTAAATTTTCACATTAATTGTACTTGAAATAGTCTAAATTTATAGACGAAACGTCGTACAATGAATAAAGAACTTTTTGTCCACAATCCTGCGATTCTTATTAATAATTTTAAACAAACTTGTCTTAAACTTGCAATATTTTTTATGGTCCAGATATCTTCAATTGTTGTATAGCTAGCAACGTTCCTGCAATGAGAAAGTCTCCAAAAGGAGGGTGCATTCTTTAATTTATCAATGCATAAACCTTGTTAACTTCCTAACGATAATATGTTTAAAGTTTATTCAGCAGGTATATTTCAGTTCTGAAATATAGCAAATAAACTTGTAAAGAATGTGGAACCACCTGCGCTATCTCCCTTTATTGCAGTGAAAAATTAATAACCACGCCTATTGGAGAGTTAAAATGCCTGATTTAATTTATATAGAAAAATTAACACCCTTCTTTAGTTTTATTTTTTTTAAATTTTCGATCAGGTAGTTAAAAAAAGTGGAAATAAAATATTTAAATATAGTTATTCTTCTATTGAAGAAAAGCTTTTACGGGACATATAGAGATGCAATGCCCTGCTTTAAAATGCCAATGACCTAGGTCCTAGGTACTTAAGAATATCTAGCATCCATTAATATCACACCTTTTAAAATTTGAGCCCTGGTAAAAATTTGGTCTAGCTATGAGCCTGTATCATTCTTGAGACAAACAAAATACTTAATAAGCTGTTAATCATAATAAAAATAGCTGAATTAGTTTCAGAAACAATGGAACTCCAAAAAAGTTAAATATTTAAAAGTATATTCTATTACCACTTTTTTTAGGGAATCATCAGTTTTAACTTTTTGTTAAGTATGTTTTAACGCTGAAATAATTACCTCAAAAATAATAAAAAATCTTAAACAGATAAAAACAACAAATGCAATTAGAAATAAGCTGATGATCAAAAATTAGTCACTTTAGAACAAAAAATTTTTTTTTTTATATTTTCCAAAGAGTAAGCATACAAAATTTTCCAAAATATTACTGGAACTTATAACTAATTATATATTATATATTATATATTATATATTATTATTATAACTCTTTAGAAGGTGATAGACATCAATTTTGTCTACACTAGTTCATCATTTGATATATATATTGTAATGGGCCTCTTTTCCTAAATAATAAATACATAAATTATCATTTATTTCGATAAAACAAAAAACATGTGTCAAATATTTTTTGTCAATATCCAAAAGTAAATTTTAAATAAATATGCCAAACTATTCTTTTGACAGAATACGCATCACTTCCACCATATGAACCCGTTCTCCCACCACATAAACATTCTGGCTTTTTGTGATTACTTACTGCATTATTATTTGTGAGTGAATTAAAATAAAAATAACTTAATTAAGTTTAATTCTAAATAGTTTCCAGTTTATGGTAAGTATTTTCAATGCTTTTTGTGAAAATGTAAATAATAAAGGTACTTGACACAGCTATATTTCAAGACACTAATGCTGAGTTGCAGAAAGCATTGTCAGAAAACCTGATTTGACAATGACCTTAGATTGTGATTCCACATATTTCTTCATAAGAAAAGCATTGTGTGAATACAATCTAATGTTCTACATGTCAGGAAGTTTGACAACGGCAATATGTTGCTAATGCATGAATAAAAACTGAAAACATGATCACAATTAGGGATGAGCATCGGAAATCGATGTTTTTTCCATCTGTAAATACCACCAGAGTACACCAGTGTACTCTGGTGGAATTTAGAGTTGCAGGATACCCTTTTGTGCGAGACGAGATCAGGGAAATCCCCGCATGATCAGGAACTGACACGCACCCGCGTAATCATTTCGATTCGGCAATATTAGTTTGGACTAGGCCATACCAGTTCATCCTGGAGTGTACATATTCATAATAGGACAAACTAGCCTAGGCTAAACTGGTTTATCCTATCGAGCTTCGGCTAGACTAGTTTGGCCTACGCTATACTGGTTTATTCTATCATGTATAGGAAAAACTGGTTTGTCCTGAAATCGGGTTTGGTCGGTAACATTTTAAGTTGATGCTTTTTTTTACAGCGTGTAAAAATCAAATAGACGAACAAATATTTCAAATAGTTTTTTTATCAAAACTCAAAAATAAGAGAGAAACAGACTTTCGAAGTTTAAATAAATTTTGTTAAATTTTCTTTAATTTTGAGGTCGGTCCTGGGGTTATATTATGTCACTATGGAAATATGTTATTATTATCAAGTATTCACAGAAATAATTGAGGCACACACAATTCTCTCAAAAACAGAACAATACACATACTTGATAATAACAACTTATTTCCATAGTGACATAATATAACCCCAGAACCGACCTCAAAATTAATTAATAAAATTTATTTAAACTTCGAAAGGCTGTTTCTCTCTTGTTTTTGAGTTTTGATAAAAAAACTATTTGAAATATTTGCTCGTCTATTTGATTTTTACACGCTGTAAAAAAAAGCATCAACTTAAAACATTAAAAAATATTTTGTAGATATGTTTATAATTCCTGCTCTGAAGTTTATTGTGAAATCTTTCTATCCCTGACTCCCATTCTGGAATTGCTATTTTAAGATCTAAATCTATATCAGATTTTCAATAAATCTATTACATTATTATTCTAGAAAATTTTGTATGCAAACTCTGAAAATACTGTTACTGGCACCTTGTATTATAATAATCTCACTAATGTTTCACTGATTTTATTTGAAAACGCAGTTATCTATTTTCAGGCATATATACAGACGCCTTTAAATCGATATAATATTTCGTAATTTTAAATATATATTACCAATAATTTTATTTTAAATTATATTTTGTTTTATCGTTAGCATCACATTTTTAATTAATTAGCATGTTTCATTATTTGCTTGAGAGAAATTCCGCCAGGCGTCCAACAAAACGGTTTGATTTACTTGCTATACAAATTTAAACAATACAAGTAACAGCCAATTAGTGGCCATTAAATTTTTAAGTTTATACTTACTTATAGCAAGTGAACAGAGGTACGTACTACGCATGGAGGGAATTTTCCATTACAAATCGAGTAGTACGAGGGGAAACTTTAAATAAGTACTGAAAAAAATGTCAATATTTTTCATGTGCTGAAACTTTTATTCCTCGCATTAACTGATTAGAAAAGAAAATTCAAGTATTTCTCAAATACAGAACTCAAAATCAAATACTTTATAACTCAATCATTCGAATTGCGTTTGAAACTTTTTTACAGTGTAAAATCTCTCTCTCTCTCGGCTTATTTGCCGGTTTTATTCCTATAAAATTTAAATCTTTGATTAACGTCTGTTTAGAACTCTTCAATAAATAAAATTATCGACCAATTTTTTAGACAAATATATTAACAAAAAAAAATATAAAATAAAATAAGTCAGCTTGGTATTATGATATGATGAAATTAACGGGATACAAGGCTAAATTTTTAAACAATTTTTAATTTAATAGAAACTTCATTTAATAGTCAACGTTTCGGCAAGCAATTATTGTCTTTTTCAGGACCTTAAAAATGTCTTATAAAAACGTTGACTATTAAATGAAGTTTCTATTAAATTAAAAATTGTTTTAAAATTTAGCCTTGTATCCCGTTAATTTCATCATAAAAATATATATATAAATTCAATATATCAACGTTTCCGTCCGGATTTGGATTTTCTTCAGAACTAGTCTAAAAAATTTAAAAATTAATGTATTGAATTTATATATATTTTTTTGTTAATATATTTGTCTGAAAAATTGGTCTGTAATTTTATTTATCGTATAAAATTAAACCGCTGTTTTTACTCGAATCGAATACAAGTATTTTTATTCCTACTCCACTAAATGATCGAGTAATTTTACAATTTAGCCGGTATTAAATTTTTCCGATACATCCTTACTAATTAATAAATATTACTTTAATAACATTCCACAAAAATTTGACAACTTTGTAACTGCTATTATGAAAATTTGAAACGTTTTCTTGCGCGTCTGGTTATGTATTATGATTTAAATTACTGAAGAACAGTTGTTGCTTCTAACTTTCATTAATCAACTTCGCTTTGATTTATACTTTCATTTCAATTTTATCATTAAAGATTTGATTTATGAAAAACCAAAAAAAGTAAAGATTATATTACGTCATTTTCTAGATGAGCAATTTATAGTTATCAGTCCTATCTTTTTTATTCAAGTTGATTTTAACAAGATATCATTAAAAAGAGACACCGATTTTTAGCAAATGGATGTGGAGGATTTGTTATTCATACGTTATCCATGATAAAACAAATAAAAAAAATAATTCAAAACGCAGTACGTAAGTGCACGTCACTTCACGTATTGCACTGTTCGACCGGAAAATCCCATCTTCATTGGATTAGGCCATCAGCCGTCTTCGGTCGTAAACGACCGAATAGAGAGTACCTAAGTAATGAACACGTTCTCTTGTTGGATCATTCGGCCGAAAGAGTGTTCATTCCATTAGACATGGGAAAAGTTGTTACTATGTTGATCACAGTGACTGTTATTCCGATTACACAAAAATCACAGTGAAAAATTATCGTGACTTTGTCGGCTACTCGGTTGGAGAGACCGTCGTGATTGCGGTGACATAGAACAATATACGTTACTTTGAAACGTAGTTCCCACTTGTCAGGTCACAGTGATCATTTTAGACGGCGGGTCACGCCGAATGCCGCCCCACCGATCAAATACTCGGTCGGACGCAACATCGGCGCTAGTCGGCTACTCGGTTGGAGCGACCGTCGTGATTGCAGTGAAATCGGAACAACATATTGTTACTTTGGAACGTAGTTACCTCTTGTCAGATTGTCATTTTAGATGGCCGGTCACAGTGATTTTTTTAAGAACTTTATAATCCAGTGGACGGCTGGTCGTATAGTTTTGACAAATTATGCGTGTTCATCATGAAAATGATTACTACTTTTGATTGGTCTTTAGGAAAACTCTAAACAGGTCTAAAATTGTTCAAATTATGAGTAATAGTTTTTATCTTAATCTCAAAAAATGTACTTTCATAATCATTTGGAAATGATCAAGTGTAAATATATAAATAATAAAAATCAAATCTTTATAAAATATGCATTTATAATTTGCGTTCACATACAATACTTACGTACTTAGATAGTAAATTAGCTAGGTTTTTGTTATAATCCCTTACCCTTTTTGGCGTTTAACCTGCAGTTTTCAGTTATCTTATAGGGTGAAGGCACCTGTTTCCGAGTCCTTGCCTATACCCGCGACTCCATACGCAATTGAGATGAAATTACAACTAATCAAAGTTTCATCGTAATCGGATAAATGGTACAGGGACGCATAGGAGATGAACAAACAGACATTATTTTTTTATATAATATAAGGATAGTGCAGGCAGAATATATCGCCTGACATAAAATTATAATTTAAGAAAGAAAATTATATTCTTTTTTTTAGCCTGTAGTTTCATCTTTTATCGATAACATACTCAATCGATTCGAAGTGAAAAAAGAAAATATTAAAATAATTAGTATGCAATAGTTCTCAACTTGCAAATTAATGTTTTCTTATTTCTCTTCACCCCGATAGAGTGCATTAGTAGTAAAATACGAAACTTTAGTTTTAAAATAAAAACAGGATAGTTTTCTTTCTTAAATACCAACTTTAAAGTTAATCCATTCTGTCCGTTATTCATATAAAATTGATCGGGTAATTGATCGGAAACCGGCGCCTTTACTCACAATGATTAGTAGAATGAGTCGAACACGCAAAACATGTTATCAACAGCTAACGTTTTTGTTTCTTTTTATTTATTTTTTGTTGCAAACAACATTTATAAATTAATTATCATAAAGGACACGTCACAAGAATATGTTTCTGTTGTTGCAGAAATATCATCATGTTGAGTCACAGTGCGAGGTGAGATTTGTTCACAAAGTAATAGTTTCTTACAGATCTGTTTGTTTTTGCACGGATTACTGTATTCTTCTGTTATTTCAGCATGGTACTTTTTCGTTTCAGACAATGTTTTTTTCTTTCAATATTTGTTATAACTAGTTTCTACATAAATCGACAACAATCCACTACGTTTTTAACGCGTCAATATTTTTATTTTTACAAATCTTTTTTGTATTCTCAGCATGATATTTTTATATTTCCGTGTTTTTTATCTAAATACATATTTATAGAAATTAATATAACTTAAAAAGGTTAGTATCTATGTTCGATAGTAATAGAGTCCGACCGAAGCTTCGACCAAAAAACCCACCCTCAGCGAGACCTTCGGCTTCGGCCAAAATGGTCCGAAATTTTGGCCGAAGCCGAAGGTTTTTAACAAGAGCCGAAATTTAACAAACTATTACGAATTTTATATTATACTTATAGTCAATGTAAATCTTAAAAGTTTTAAAATGATTTATATTATTAATTGTAGTTTGTAGCACCTGTAGCCAATCTTGAACTGAATATCTTAGGCATATACTTTTACTATATACCCAACAAACAATCGAACCATTAGGGTGCAAACATATACTTCTGTCTTTTTTTAAGTCGTAAGAGCTTGTTGGTTCTGATTAGCTAAAGCCATAGATAAAGACATAAGACTTTTGAAAAAGAGAGATTCAGTGCTAATATATATTGTCGGAATAACCTGCAAGGAATTATTTCGAAAAAAGAGAAACCGATATATTTTCGATATACTTTGTTGCCTTCACTCACCGCACATTGAGGAAATAGCCAATGTTCCATATATTAATTATTATATATATGATCTTAGGGTTTTTAAGGCTTCGGCCGAAGGTTGTGGCGATCGGATTCGGCCAGAAATTGACCTTCGGTCGGACACTAACTTCCATTTATGTGGAAATACGACAAGAATATAATTGAAATGATAAATATAAAACTTTTTGTTTTATTGATCTTTCAAATCAGCAAGTTTCGTTGCCGCACCCTGTAATTAATGAAACTAACCGTAAAAATAGATTATAGGAAATATAACCGCGAGCCCGATGTTAGTAAATTTTAAGTAAATTCCCCTTTAGCGCACAGCATTCTTTTTAATATGGATCAAAACGCCAATTTGCAAAAATACAATCAACAAATCAATAAATAATTTTGTACCGTACAATAGAAAAAGAAATACTGAATTTTTGCATACTTGAAATTCAAATTTACCACGAAATAAACGTTACGAAATTAAAATACATCCTGTGGATGCACTTTCTCCCATAGTAGATATACACTAGGGATGTTGATGACGTCTGCATCCGTAACCGCAAAGCATCCGCATCAGTCTTGACGGATGCGATGCAAGTCATGACATGATTATCGGGAGCGGGCCTTGCACTTAGCGCGTGCTCGAGTTATTTGATTATTTGGCCAATAGAAATTAATTATTCAAATCTTTTATTAACGTCTGCTTAGAGCTCTTCAATAATAGTATATTGTGCGACTAGTGAGAGAAGGAGAAGATTCCATGAGCGTAAAACGCACGCGAGTGGAATATTCTCCTTCGATCAATAGTCGCACATAATACTTTATTCAACTAGCAGGAGTAATATGTAATCGGGGCCCTGATAAAAGAGGGAAAAATAATAAATCACTTCATTGATTGACGTACCACCGTCAGTGTATACACAAGATTGCCATGATTTCGCTGAATTGCGATGCTGTTTTCATATAAGTATACAATACCGCCTACCACGTTCCTATTGGTCCAGAAGCTGCTTGCAGTTTTTTTTCATTATTTAGCGCTTGGGCTTGCTACTGAGTTTCTATTGGTCCAGAAAATTCATTATTACACTAGTGAAGTAATATATTATTTCTCCCACGTTTAGCAGGGCCCCGAAATTACATATTACTCACGCGTGTTGAATAAATAAAATTATCGACCAATTTTTCAGACAAATATGTTAACAAATAAATTCAATACATTAATGTTTCGGTCCGGATTTGGATTTTCTTCAGAACTGATCTAAAAAATATAAAAATTAATTAATATTTAGTTTCTAATTAGTTTTTTACGAAATTGACATAATCCTGAAAAGGTTGCAATGCTATTAATTCAGAGGCAGATTTAAGAAAAAAGACCCAGTGGGCAAAGTCTTTCTATTGAAATTTGTCCCATATAATCTATTTTTCAAAGAATGTTTGCTAACTGAATTTTTATGCCCTGAAAGTGGCCCTCTCGAGGACCCCCTAGAACGTTTTCAACAAGTCAGAAATATTCGATAAATGTTAAGAAAATCGTAGACGTTTATAAAAACTGACTTATTACATACCTACCTACATAAATTATTTAATTTTTTATTTCATTTATTATTATTTACACTCATTGCAAGTTTTTAGATAACAGGGGTCCCTGAGAGCACATCTGGCTTGTACTGTCTACAAGGGACTCTCAAAAATATTTTTCTTAAAATAGCAAAAATCAAAAGTGACTTTTAGCAAGAGGGGCTCCTTTGCCCACCTGTTAAATCCGCCACCGGCTATTATTCTTCAAATACATATATTTCAATTTTGAAATTTCATTATTACTAAGTAATGAAAATAATGACTTTTTTAATGAAAATGATAATAAATTACAATCTCTTTGACTCAGATTAGCAATAATTTTATATGTATCATTCAGAAGTCACATTTATTGTTAAAAATATTAGTATTCTTATTATAAATTTCACATCCGCATCTGCAGATGTCTGTAAAACAACATATTATGTAGCATCCCTAGTAGGACACCATTAATAAACAATGAATTCGTAATATTTTGTGTCAATTATTATATTGACTTCATAACGAAATATTAAATATTTTCTATATGTATACAAAAGAACCTTCTAATCAACATAGATGTCTGAAAATATCGAACTTTCATTGAAAGTAGTTCGGCTGTTGATTGGGTTATAATAATTAATTATTATAAACTAAATTTTAACAACAAATATTGATTTGCTAATTGTGAGATCTATACCTATTTTATTTTTGCAAATAGCGTAGTTATACAATAGCTGCGGCGAAAGATGGAGCCACCGTGTCATAGTGACGTGAACGCATTGCGCCCGCCTTCTAGCTTGCTATTGGCTGTTTCGGAGATTTATGTGCGTCGAGTGTTTATTTTTATTGTACCGCTATAAATGGATATGTCGAATTTATTTCACACGCCACTGTCTACGGGCAAGTAGGCGTTCACTACCATATTATTGATGACGTGCCTGGCTTCAACTCTCACCGCGGGCACTATACCTATGTATATTAATCATATTATTATTACTGCACTATTCTCTTATAAATATGTAATGGATTTATGATCGAAAACATTTTAATGGATCTATTCTGCTATTGTCTTCAGTGTTTTAACCGGGTCGGTGGGAGAGTTTTGTAGGAGCTCAATCATTTAAATTTTAAAGATATTACAAGAATGCATTCCATAAATTCACAATTGTAGTAAATGATTTTTAATTAAATTCACTCGATAATGTTGAGCTCCTCTCAAAAGAGATTCTGGTTATGCTCCTGATTTACTCAATAACCTTTTGCTGAGATCTATAACCAGTTACAAAATACTTAATTAATTTCGTTGTGCTTCAATGATTCTAAAAAGATGCAACTTACAACTAATATTGTTTTATTTTTTCTAGTATAGTGATGTTTTCTTCTTCTCAATGATTTTTTCATTCAACGTTCACTGTCTAAATATTTTTTCAAGCTTTTGACTATACAGAAAATAATATGAATATTCAGTCAGTGAACATACATTGATAATGTGAAAGTTCATTGAGAGAAAGAAAACTTCATTTTATTAAAAACAAATTTCATTGAAAAAGTTATCTACTAAAAAAACTATGACCATTTTCCTTATTAGACCGTTTTGGTTTAGTGCATTCTTTTGAAGATTCGTGTTTTTCATATTTTCGAGTGCACAATGTACTGTTGAAATTTTCATTAAAAAGATTTTTTTTTAATCTCAAGTCTAACAGAAACCTTATCCGTGGGGTCAGATGTGCCTACCCTTTAAGGATAAGAATGCAAGTAGTTTAAGCATTATGATTAAGACTTTTGATGAAATTAGTAATGACATTAAATTTTTGAAGTGAAAACTTCTTTAGCGGCGTTGTACACTTTTTTTGTAATGGGTAAAAAATGTTAAACTCGCGTCAGGAAAAGTAAGAACTGGGTGAACGAGAAAACTCTCTAAGTGATAGTAATTGTTTATACAACGCTAGACATCTAGCGTTTAAATATCGTACATAAAAATGCAATCTATGATACAAACCATTATACAACGTTAAACATCTAGCGTTGAAATATCGTACAAAAAAATGCAATCTATGATACAAACCATTATACAACGTTAGACATCTAGCGTTGAAATATCGTACATAAAAATGCAATCTATGATACAAACCATTATACAACGTTAGACATCTAGCGTTGAAATATCGTACAAAAAAATGCAATCTATGATACAAACCATTATACAACGTTAGACATCTAGCGTTGAAATATCGTACATAAAAATGCAATCTATGATACAAACCATTATACAACGTTAGACATCTAGCGTTGAAATATCGTACAAAAAAATGCAATCTATGATACAAACCATTTTGATCGAAAGTTCGTAAGACGTTAATATTCAAGTTTTCACTTCTGCCGCCACTCCCGGAGTGCAACCCGTCTTTTTTTTTATTACCTACATTGATATAATAATTATAAAAATAAAAAAGCAATTGAGTCATGGGTGACCAGTTTTTACCCTATTGTAACAGGTTATAATGCTCATACAGAATGTTTACAGAATAGAACCATGTTATTATAATTGTATACTGTGTGTTTGTTATTGTTGTCTTGTGATTGTATGTGATATGGATGTCGCATTGTGTCTGGTCCCATGTCTGACGGTGTATTGTGATGTCTGCTCAACGTCTGGCCTTGATGCTCCACATCGATAGACCCTCTTACTGCCAATGCCCGAACTGCCCGAAAGATTGCCCGAAAGAATGCCTGAAAGACCGCCTGAAAGACCGCCCGAAAGACGTACCTCAGTCGTCCAACGTCTCCTACAGACAACCCAGAACCACTTCAGAACCACCACAACCACCAATTCCGACTAATTATGTAGATCCATGACTACAATAGGTAATTAGTAATAAAAATATTGATGATGTGTTTGACACTCGCACAAATGACAAACATCACTGACTGCACACACTTTAAATGTACAGCGAAATTCAACTAAGACACGCACCCGTTAGACATTCAAAGCGATTTAAACGCAGAGCGACACTCGGATTTAAGGATGCGAAGGCTGTGAGGCAGAACAAAATCGAAGCACTTGAAAGAATTAAATTAAAAAAAAAAAAACAATGTTTTTGCACACCTCCTTATACAATGATTGCTTTTCATACCTGTGTAGCGGTAGTAAGATGATTTCTTCAGCACTAGTGCGGTAATAGTTATTGGCGTAACTAGTAGTCTAAGTCATTCATGGCGTGTCATGACTTAGCCTACAAGTTACGCCCATAATTTTATTCAACAATTGCGCGTTATTAATGTTTTATTTATTGTTATTAATGAGATGTTGTAAATATCTATTTATTTCTTTATAAAAAAACTGTCAATACTAACAGCACCAAACAGCACGATTCAATGTTTTGGTTTGAGGATATGAGGTCGATATAGGAATAAATTATTTTGTCAGTAGATCCTGTCTACATTTTTGTTTCCTAAAATTCGAAGGACTGTGGCATTTGAAGACATGTCAGTGTACATAGAAGACATGATTGGTGACGACTGCACTAGTTGCATGAAACTTTGGAATAGTCAGGTTATGAGGGTGGTTAATTGTACAAGATCTACTTTACATGATTAATACGTTATTCAAGCTACAAAATATCCTTTTACAGCGTTTTTTCGTGTAACTTTTAATGGTAACTCGATCAAAATTTACATCAGGTCAGAACTATAATCAACCGTGTCTTTGTACTCGGAAAATTGGCACTTGGAAATCAGAAGAATCCGTATTTTGAAGCATTGGAGCAAAATCGTATTTTGAGCGTATTATTACAGTAAGAAAACGGTTTGATAACGATTCGTAATGTTTATGAAGGCTTCGATACTGTGACGCCTATTGCTTTCCCTTAAATCCGACCATGAAGATTGTGATGAGATATTACTAAATAATATACCTTGTACCACTACTACTAACAACTTTTTATTTAAGTTGGGCTTAAGTATACATGTGAGCTAAACAATCCAAAGGTTATTAAGCATGGATTTGTAGAAAAAATATGTTGATTCCTGCTCGTCATTAGGTTATTTGTTATTTATTGTTCTGTTAGTGTTTTACATTTCAAAGAATACTTTGAAACAGAAAAAGAAATATTTCACAAAGATTTGGATAAAATATTAACGGCGTGTTTTGCGATGTTTTTTTTCAGATGGAGCAGGCGACACCGGCATGGGGCACAAGGGGGACAGCGGCGGGACGTTATTGATTATCGGACCGGTTATATCAGATCTCATTTACGGTCACCATCTGGTAGAGTGAGATGACCAGACCCGATGTCGGAATTACAAAATACGGTGATTGTGACGATCCAACAAACACCTGAATGAAACGAATACGTCCGATCAATCGATCATATAATCAATTAATTAATAAATACTAAACGTGTCAAAATTAAGAATTACAGTTGAACCCCGCACAAGTTATGCTCTCATAATTTGTAGGATCGTAGACCGTAGTTGTGACGTTGAAAGCTCTGTTCCAAGCAATCAGAGAAACCTTCTTGGTCACCGGGCTTGTATTCCGTGGTCCATTGGTATTACTACCTGACGTTTCGTTTACAATTGCGGTAGATATTATCAAAGGCTGCTCGGACGGAAGTACCACACTTGTCGACACACTTACCTGTGAGCAGCCTAGAAGGACGCTTCGCCCGCTACCACATCGCCTTTGATAATGTCTACCGCAGTTGTAGACGAAACATCAGCTAGTAATACCAATGGACCACGGCATACAAGTCCGGAAACCAAGAAGATTTGGATCAACACCGGCCGTGAAAGCCTACACACTTGAATCAGAGAAACGGTAACAGAACCGTCATCGTCTTTGCGCAGTAGCTAAAACGAAACTGTTTATATCGATTTTTAAGCTACTGCAGAAGACAGTCTTGTTTGTAATTAAAAAATATTAAGAGTGATCAATTATTTACTAATAAACAATTACCCCAAATAATGTAGGTAGGTTTTACCTTGTGAAAGGTCAAGAAAATCGAAACTCTTATTAAACTTTGAGGGTATTGATTGGAGGTTTGCCGCCCGTGTCACCATTTTGGAAAATGGCGTTGTAAATCACACTTTTGGCAGTTATTACGGAAACTACCAATGTTATCAAAAAAAATTCATACAAAAAAGGTTTGACATGTAAATTGCCTACATCTTTTGTGCCAAACATTTTTTTTTATAAAACTTACCATTATCCAGGTATTTTTTTTCTATAAATATCCACTGTTAAAATTACTTAGCACTTTTTTTAATTCCCACCAAGAGTTATAGACCTATTCGTGGACAATCTGGCTGCGTCAGGAAATTGGAAACTCTAGAAGCGGTCACACTAAAACGAAATTTTACCGAGGTCACTCCAAAAGTATGTTCTTGAAAAAATTCCTTCCGTAAGAGAGCCGCTTCCAGATGTTTAAATCGCTCGCAGACAAGTTTGTGACGTCTATGTGATACTTCAATATTTATGGAGTACTTCGCATCAAGTGTTTACGTTTTTAGTCAAAAAGTACAATCTTTCAATCTGTAAGGTGGCCGCATCAATATTTTATCCTAATGTTTCTACTCACTTGGATACCCCATGAATAACTCTAAATTCTATGTAGCCCCTAAAGAAAATTTAATATTTATTAAACACTCTTCTTGCTAGAAGTAGAGCACTTTTCGTTCAAATCCAAAATTTAAAAAAGTTTTAAGTAGTTTTATGAATATTTCCAAGAATAGAAAATTTAGTTTGTGACAAATATTTTTTGTTTGAAACATTTTTGGTAACATTGGCACTTGGCAGTTTTCGAATTCCGAGGTAGCCCCCCCCCCCCCCCCCGTATTAACTTATGAGTGATACAGCGACCCAATAAACTTTTGCGTGGTTCGACTTCAATCCAGCCTTTTGCTTAGTTGGTCCTTTGCCAGGCTGTGGGCTCCGACATTTTACGAACAATCAGACTTTCTTGAACATTTTATAAAAGTAACAATAAATATTCACAAGTATGTGGACAAAAAAAAACAAAAAATAAGATATCTAGATGTAATAATTTCATAAAAATAAACTAATGAGCCCCAATGTCAAGCTCCACTTCCATAGTCTGTCGCAGCCTCAAAACTCCTAAAATTGATAGATGAAAGTTCATAAGATGTTTTTTATACTCTCGACACTATAAAATAATAATTAGTTGCGGTCACTATAAATGTTTGAAGCACCCCTTCACAAATATTATACCAAATAACAAACATATAAATTTCTTTGAGTCGCCCATAGCAAAGAGCAATGTCGTGTAGTTGAGTAGCAAAGGTGGATTTTTATCAATCAAAATTTCCCACGATTTATAAGTAGAAACAAATTGATCAGTGATGTGTCTACGAAAATAAAATAACATTATATTTATTTGAAGATTGACTCTATTCAATGAATAGAGTAACTGTGATCCATTGAAGTTAATGATGAGTATTTGGAAAGAATTCCGTGGCATAAGGATCGAAAATGAAGCAATACTGAGATTTTTTTAAACTTGCATTTAATACTAACGTTTCGATACGTTTTGTATCATCTTCAGAGTGTTCTGTAATTATATTTTCTTATTTATAAAATTGTTTTGAATTAAAATGTAATTATTCGTAAATGTTAGAAAACTTACCAAATGCTGTCACATGTTATCAGTATATTGTTGTTGATGGATTGAGAACATGGTGTCACTCAACTTGTTAATTGTTATTTTTTATATTTTTAATGTGGATACTGGTTAATGTTAATATTTTAAAATTATTAGTTTCTTTTAAATATAAAATAAAAAATTAAAAGAAACTAATAATTTTAAAATATTAACATTAACCAGTATCCACATTAAAAATATAAAAAATAACAATTAACAAGTTGAGTGACACCATGTTCTCAATCCATCAACAACAATATACTGATAACATGTGACAGCATTTGGTAAGTTTTCTAACATTTACGAATAATTACATTTTAATTCAAAACAATTTTATAAATAAGAAAATATAATTACAGAACACTCTGAAGATGATACAAAACGTATCGAAACGTTAGTATTAAATGCAAGTTTAAAAAAATCTCAGTATTGCTTCATTTTCGATCCTTATGCCACGGAATTCTTTCCAAATACTCATCATTATATTTATTGTATTAATTAATAATACGAGTAATTAAGCTCTAAACAGAGTGGACAAGAGATGATCACCTCATTAATTCTATATGAAAGTCGATTCACATTGTATGTTATGGCAAAATTTACATAGCCGATAGTCTATACTGCCTAGTATTGAAAAACAGAATCGACAAACTTCTTGGAATAAATTGTGACCCAATTTGGTCGGTTAGCAGGCTAAGATCGTCAATTCCATAATAATGATGGATATGAAGAGTAGGAAAAATCTCGATACGCTCAGTTTTTTGTCTTTATAGAAAGCGATCTGATCCCTTCAGGGTATGCATGGCTAAGTTATTTGGTTTCCAAATATAAGAGCCAAAGATGCCTGAGAATTACAAAAGCGGTGTATGCTGGAAACTTTCGTTTGTTTTCAATTCTCGAACGACTGTATCTCGTCGACAAAATACCTACATCTCAGCAACTATCTGCAGGAATACAAAGTTTTCAGTGATTGTATCTCAGTTTGTACCCCGGGTGAAAATATAAGACTGAAAAGAGACTGAAAAATGAATTTTAGACGGAATTCAGTCAGAAATAAGGCGGAAATTATTATTTGCACTGAAAATTGACTGAAAACGTCTTACGTGGAGAAGGTGAAGACGAAATTCAGACTGAAATGAGGCGGAAATATTTTCTCACCCTGAAATGAAACTGAAACAAGACTGAAAGTTTTATACAAATATTAAGAGCACTGTGGTTGAAACAAAAATAAAAAATATAGAATAGTTACTCCTTACCACAACAGTTTTATTAGCGGATGTACATTTCGGGAGCTATGCTCTCAACTTCAGCAAACACTAGTTTAGTGTTTGCTGAACTAAAACTGAACACTAAACTAGTGTTTGCTGAAGATGAGAGCATAGCTCCCGAAATGTACATCCGCTAATAAAACTGTTGTTGTAAGAAGTAACTATTCTATATTTTTTATGAAACTTTTATATTAGAATAGCTGTGTCGGAGGTTGAATCAAAACAGCAGTTACCCTTGATGAGTATGAACAAGAGACTGAAAAGAGACGAAAACAAGGCGGAAATTTTATCATTCCGTCTCGTGTTCACTATCTAAGTCTATTTACCGTTCGTTTTCCGACTGCTCTTAAACATAGAAAAAATTGGTAAATTTGTCAGTCTTATATTTTCACCCGGGATAGTGCTTTAAGCAGTGTGTTCCAATTACTTCGGCGTTGTTTGATTATAATTCCTGGAGCTGACAGACAATTTTTAGCTGGCCGACTGTTTAGTTGCTTTACCGAGCGTTTTTATGAACATGCGCTCACCTGCAAATTGTAATATCGACCGAATTAGGTACTTAAATAGTCTGCGTACGTTGATCGTCAATCAACTGACCAAATAATTACACAATTAAAAATAATTTGCTTGCCAGCGTCAGAAAAAGATCAAAATGTTACGTAGACACCAGTGGCGGATTTGCAGTCTCGGCCGCCCTAGGCCCCAGGCCATGTAGTAAGTACCAACCGCCCCTTTCTCAGCACCCATCATATAGAATAGACTACATAATGACTTTACTTTATTGCCAACTTTTATCGAAATCGAGTTAGAAATTTAGCTAACTGTAATAGCTGCTAGTTTGTAATATTTTCGAAGTTTCAGGGATAATTGCACATTTATCTCACGAACTCATTTTTGAACTTAGACGTTGCCCCCAATCTGCATAGCTGACGTAAAATCATTTTAGAAGAACTTTATCTGACCTAAACTCAAATTTATATAAAAAATCCTCGACAATAGCTCAACATTGTTGGTTTTAATAAGTTGCCTGTTTTAAATGCATTAAAAAAAACTCAACTGACCAAAATATTGATCTAAATTAGATATTCCGATTACTTTTTTAGGAAGATTATCTATTGTTACACGATGCGGTGCAGACTGCACCGTTCAGTACAGCGCGCCATACGCCATAATGTGTTTTGTCACGATTGGCCGCCCCTAATATCTGACCGCCCTAAGCCCGGGCCTACTGGGTCTTCGGGCAAATCCTTCACTGGTAGACACTATGATGCTATGTATATTATAGCACAGTGGAACTTCGTTAAAACTCCGAATTAACGAGACTTCGAATTATCAATTTTTTTAAGTTAATGTCGTTTCTTACTTTAAAATTGTCAGCCTATCCTACGCTGGACTTAAATTGAGCTTTCCTAAGACTTTTTGCAAACTCCTCAGCTTTAATTCTGATATTGGTACCACTGATAGGAATTCTTAAATGACGAGCCTGTTTAAACCTCTTCACTTGTCGTCCTTGTCGATTTCCGGGAAGTCAGGATCTTGGGCGCGTTTCCTTTTCAAATTGTTATTCTCACTAATTTTTTTTATTCTTTAAATAAGTACACAAACTGCTCGCTGGTATGCCCAACTCCTTTGCCACTTTTGCTTGTTTTTCTCCGTTTCTCTGCTTCGCGAATAACCTCCATCTTCTTGGCTATCGTTAATGTTTTATTTCTTACTTTAACACATGAATTTTTTCGATTTCTAAAACACTCACAGTTTATTTAGATCAAAGATCCTTACAGTACGGTAGTCGAAAAAATAATGACTACTGGTCGTGTTTGTGACGACATTTATAACAGAAAGAACCAATAATTCCAGACTTTTTTAGAAAACGTTTCTTTTGTTTTAATATTATTATGATTTTTTTTATTATATGATACTTAGTACTCAGGTAAAAAATTCTAATTATCGGAGTTGGAGTTCAAATTATTCAAGAAAATATTACGTTGTGTGATATGGAGTGTTCAAGGGACCAGTCAAGAAATTAGAATTATTGATTTTCAAATTAACGATGTACCACTGCATATAATATAATATGAATCGATGTTAATTTTATAAAATACGGTTTTCAGCTAAAATATTATGTAGATAGATAAATTCTATCCATGAATTAGCGTCGACACATTACATTAGATAAAAGGTATTTTTATCTGCATTCGCCTAATCCATTTAAAATTCGTTCATAATAATATTTCTCGTACATCTGTACAAATAATTCAGATAAGTCATTAAAAGTTTTTAATAAATTATAGTCTAAGATCTATGCATAGCGAATTTCAATTAATCATTTACGATTAAAGCTTTGTTCGAAATAAAGAACATTGGTATACAATTCAACAAAAGAAATAACTTTCTATACCTAGTAATGAATACGTTAGACCAAAAAATCCAATTTCAAAAACTCGTCAATCGTTATTACTTTATTAGTAAAATAAGTTTAAGTAACAATTAAGTTCAGTAATAGTGCATCGACTTGGCTAACAAATTGTTCTGTTATGTATAACACCATGAAATTTGGATGATTATAGGAAATACTCCAAAGATAATTTTAAGATATTATGAACAACTTCAAAATTTATTCAGGGATCCGGATTCACATGGTCAGTGCACGGAAGTTAAAAACATAAAACTTCTCCCATTTTTTTCAATAAGATAAGTCCGCAATAAAACTAAAGCAAAAAAACTCAAAAACTGACAATCAATCAAATCTGATTATATGATAACAAATAACAAAATTCAATTTTTGACCGTCATCTTGGTTTTCAGTAGTTTTAGGATAAAAAACTGTTAATTTTAACTTTAAATTCGTATTGAGCATTTGAAAATGCATGTATAAACTGAATATCGATCAAATTAGGTCATTATAGTAAGAGATCACTGAAATTTTGGTCGCCATTTTGGGTTTTAAGGGCCCCCTGAGTTAATTTTGACATGTCCCAATATCTTAAAAAAATTACCTTTAAGGTTAAAACTTCATGCTTTCATACAAAAGTGAATCATTTTGCCTTTTCTTCGAGCTAAGTCATTGCACTATAAAACATTATATTCTATTTTTTTTTATTCTTTTGGCTGGCACACACACGTACTTACAGTCAAACATCAAACATAAAGTATTTGGATGAAGTATAAAGTATCTTTTTGATAATATTGAATGCGAGCAAAATGTGTTTTACAACTCTTTAGTCGTAATACAGCCGTTGAATAAATATGTATACCTAATAAATAAAATGAAATAAGCGATGGAGCTTTTGAAAACTTTCAGAAACAGATTAAGCCCTAAACCAAAATGACATAACAATACAAAAACTAGGAGAACCAACTGCAAATCTTGTAACTTTAAAGGCATTACTTTTTAATAAACATTACACACCCTTTGAGTAGGAATTTCAATTAGGAGGCAACAAAAAATAAGTTCACTTTTTAAGCTTCATGTTGGTATGATATTTTTTTCAGTAAAACCTTATTTTTACCGACTTCGAAAAAGGATGTTATAGATACAATTCAACGCGTTTTTATGTGTTCCGCGATATCTCCCCTAGTTATCAACGGCGGATCCAGGGGGGGGGGTCATGGGGGTCATGACCCCCCCCCCCCTGAGCTGGTTCCAGGACTTAGGTGGACCACTAATTGAAAATAATGATTTTATTTATATATTTTGTCACCATACAGATTTTATGTAACTTCAATCTACATACCTTCAATATTTAATTAATTTAATATAATATAATAACTTTGTATGATGGCAAACGTTTGGGAACGAAAATTTGAATTTTACCGCGCTACACTTGCGCGCGCTAGTAACATCTAGCTAGACCTAACCTCAATCTGAATCGGAACGACTAAACTTCAACATATCATTATCATAACATAGTTCTAAGTTAAAAAACTACTATGTGACCCCCTCCTGGCGCCAAAGCTGGATCCGCCCTTGCTAGTTATGAACCGATTTGAAAAATTTCGACGTCATTTTGTTCAGAATGTTCTCGGGCTAGTCCCATATAGTTTTTCTTAAAATCGGCTCATATGTTTCTTTTTATTTAATATAGGTATAATTAAATCTTCAATTTGCTTATTAGAACGTTTTCAAATTGGACATTTGTTTCGTACTAAATATATGCACTGGACGTTATGAAATAATAACACTGTCAGTATCGCGACAAATATTTGTATAAATCATCCTTAAACTTAACGAAACTGCCTTTATCATTCACGTGTATAGGCATACAATTTCTACGTATCCACATGTGTGTGGAAGCCTTTAGATATTGACGTTACTGGTCAGTCGTATGATAATAATTAAGAGGCCATTCTTAAATTACACAACGTACCTACTTTAAGGGGGGAGGTCATTCAATTTACGATTTTATATCTTTTGAAAACCTAATCTACGTTACATAACAAAAATAATCCAATACTTCTATAAGCCTTTTTTAAATAATAAGTTTTTTTATAAATAAAAAATAGAGAATAGTTACTTCTTACCACAACAAGTTTATTAGTGGATGTACATTTCGAGAGCTATGCTCTCATCTTCAGCAATACACTAAACTCTCGAAATGTACATCCACTAATAAACTTGTTGTGGTAAGAAGTAACTATTCTCTATTTTTATTAGGTTCAAACCACAGTGCTCCTAACATTTTTGTTAAGTTTTTTTATGTTGCAAAAATTAATTATTTATGTTATGCAATAAATTATTCATATAATTTTTTCTTGATTGAGAAACAGTGTTGCGTAACACCTTATCAGGAGCAGGGAAGGAGTGAGATAATTTGTTACAAGTTGTTACTTGAAGGGAAGAAGGGGCGGAGGTTAATTTTAAAAATTACGTTACGTTGCATAATTTATGGATGGCCTCTAGATATATCAATTTTTTGTACCCGCTGTTTCATTAGTAGTTGATATCTGTACTTTCATTGTTAAATCCAATTTTACGTACAATGGCTCGCTTATATATTTGTACCCTCTATAAATATATCTACGTTACTTACGAAGTACATAAAATTATTCTAAATAATAATTATACAGGGTGAGTCAGAGACTCAGACCACCCGTATCAGTCGTTTTTTCGAAAACGGTTAGTCGTAGAGAGTTGTGTCAAAAATCTGTATTATAAAAGCCCTAATGAAGAATCGAATGGTGATATTTTTTCCCCCCGCAAAGGTCGGCTTCCCTGTTAGTTTGCTCCGGAATGTTCAGAACTCCGGAATGTTAAATGGCACGATAGGTCGAAAGTGGTATTGTTGAAAAGATCTTTAAAAAATAAGCAAGTTTTGTAGGACATTTTTTTTTGTTACTGCCACCCCTGTTAAGTAATATTCGTTTGAAATTATTAAATTAACATGTCAGAATAACAAACTTAATTTTAAAAGTCGGCATTTAAAATCTAGTTACCTAATTAAACTAGGTCCTAATAAGTTTTCAATAATTGCAATTGTTTTTTTTTTGTCGGAAAATACTTCCAGGTACTCATAACATATCTAGAAGAGCTCCGCAGTGTTTAGAAGTAAATTGAAGACAGTTTGAACATTAAAGTGACATTGTTCAATTAGGTAACTAGATTTTAAATGCCGACTTTTAAAATTAAGTTTGTTATTCTGACATGTTAATTTAATAATTTCAAACGAATATTACTTAACAGGGGTGGCAGTAACAAAAAAAAATGTCCTACAAAACTTGCTTATTTTTTAAAGATCTTTTCAACAATACCACTTTCGACCTATCGTGCCATTTAACATTCCGGAGTTCTGAACATTCCGGAGCAAACTAACAGGGAAGCCGACCTTTGCGGGGGGAAAAAATATCACCATTCGATTCTTCATTAGGGCTTTTATAATACAGATTTTTGACACAACTCTCTACGACTAACCGTTTTCGAAAAAAACGACTGATACGGGTGGTCTGACTCACTCTGTATATGTATGATTTATCCATGATGTCTGTAACCAGATCTAGCTTTCTACATGCTTGCCGTGTTTCGAGATGGACCGTTTTCTGGCACACGCGAGAAGGCGCTGTTATCACTACCTGGGAAAACTTCGGTTCTTTCCACTTGTTTTCGTTATAGTTACTATAGTTGTTTAATTTCACAGACAGTGACACTACACACATGTAAGCCGTGAACGAGTGTGCGTTATTTAGTTGCTGACGCCATATGTGACAAATATTGGTCCACCGTTACACTCGAGCTGGGTCTCCTAGTTACAGACTTCATGATTTTACCATTCCAACTTCAAAGTGAGGAAGGGTGCTAATTTAGATCAAAATTCACTTTTCAAAAATTTTCAATGTCCAAAAAACATATTTTTGAAAAAGTCTGTTCGTCTGTAATGGCTTGCGAGCTCCATACAGGTGAAACAGCTAAGTGGATCGAAAGTAAATTTCAGTAGAACGTTTAACATGTATATGAGATGAGTTTTGGGGACAAATGATGCATACGCAGAAGAGATGTGTGCTATAAGTGACATAACGTTGTTTTTTCCTGTCATAACGAACTTTTCATTACGGCTTATTGTTCCATTCTTTTTTGCAAGAAAGTTTTGTTCAAGCATTTTTTTTCTAAATCTTAGGTATAGTTTCGTAAATATTTTGAAAATTAAAAAATCAGCTGTTATTTCGTTCTGTGGTACCTAATTTATATTTCAAATAGCATGCTTTGGTTAGTTTTTATTTTTTACATGCGAAACCATGTCATCTTGATCTAGCCATGGAAACGAAAATAAAATATAACAAATGTTTATTTACTAGCAGTTGCCCGCGTCACCGCAGGCGTGAATGGAAACTTTATTTCATCTGTTATACAATATAGTAATATTATGACAAATAATGTCAGTATTTTTTTCCAACTTCAAAAAAAGGGGGGCGGTTCACTATTCGTTTGTCTTTTTTTTTTGTATGTCTGCCCGTCAATATCTACGCCGGCTGTGAACCGATTTCGAAGATTTTTTTGTTCGATAGAGTATTCGTATGTCTCTAACCTGGTTCCTTACAAATTTGAGCAAAATCTGTTCAGCTACTTTTTAGAAAATTAACAAAAATCAAAGAAATATTGCAAAAGCTGTAAACACTAAAAAATTAAAAAAAAAACTCTTCTTAAAAAGGTTTTTTGTTAATGTTGGAATGGTTCCGTCACCCCATTGACATATTTTTAGATATTTTTACTTGCTTCGAAAAATGACTATTATTAAATAATTTTGTAAAAGCTACGAATAAATATGTGAGAAATTGTTTGTACTTCCATAAATTAATCACATTTTTCAAGTTATTTGATATAGATACTTATATAGATACATGTAATCACAAAAATACATTTGTTATACAAATAAGATGAATAAAATGATCGATTAAAACTGTTCTGAATTAATTTAATTATTTCCTACTAAATTGCTAGGCCGGCGAAAGGCCTGTCATCAGCGCTGGATTTACACTAGGGGCAGTAGGGGCTAGTGCCCAGGGTGGCAAAATTTGGAACGTGAGAAAAACATGTTTCCCGTTACAGAAAATTCTTCGGGAAGTGTGATCGTGTTGAAATTATAAATAATTTTTTTTTTCAATCAGACGCGCTTGCCTCTGAAAATATCTCGCAATTGATGAGCAATCGAATTTTGTTTGTCAATTTATGATTTTTAATACGAAAAAGAATGTTTTTTGTCTAATTAAAAACGACTTTTAACATACTCAAATGAATCATTTTATTTATTTGAAAATTGTATACCGAACCTTTACTCCATTTTATGTAGGATTTAGGTAACGGGGCGGTATTTTTCACGCTGCCCCAGGGCGGCACTTAGAGTAAATCCGGCCGTGCCTGTCATGTCTGTTGAGCACACAACAATCAAAATTTAAGTGCGTATTGAAATCAACTTGTGTGACTGTTAAAACTCGCTGGGGCTATTTTTACCACCATTATAAGTGCACAATATATGTTTCATCACCATGTGTACGAATTAACACAACTAAGATCGAGTCAGAAGAAATCCATATAAGTACTGACAAAAAAAAAAATAAGTTCAAAAACTAAAACCCGACTACTGAAAAGTATGAAACAAGAAAATATTCTCATTTGAGGATAGCCGTGGTCGTATGCCATCTCATATATATGAGGCCCCTCTAGATGTAGGTATGGCATGATGCACTTTGCCCTATAGAGCTTATGATCGCTTACTACTGTTAAAATGTAACGTTTTGTTAGGGTAGATGGCATATGACCACGGCTATCCTCAGATGAGAATAGTTACTCAGTTAGGAACAGCGAAGGGTAGGGCGTCCCAAAATATTTTTTCATTCTAAAAAAGATTGAACAACACTGGTGTAGACCAACGTTCTTAGCGGATGGGACTCAAGACAAATATTTCAAAAATTCTTTTTGAGCTAATTTGATATCAGTAAGTAATTTGTGTACTTTTGTTCAGAATTTAGTGCTCTCTATTAATATAACAATACGAATTTTTCTAGTCACATACCCTATTGTATAAAAGAAATCAGAACAAATAGTTTAGTCAATGAGTGCTCATAAGGGGCATCTAGATGGAAAAGTCGAAAGCAGAACATTTGACTTAGGAACTTTGTTTGGACTAGTTAGGAGATAAACATACTAAAAGTCCTTGCCCCTCTGAGGTACGCCCGAAGGGGGGGAGCACAAAGAAGGTCCCGTTTTTTGGTTTTTTGCTTTCATCTCGAAAACGGTACGTCGTACGAAATTTTGTTGTAATACATAATGAAAGCTGATAAAATTCTCTACAACTTTAGCTTTCACACTTTTTATCTATCTCCAATCTTTGCCTAGCTATGAGCTCCGAAAAATGGTCGATTTTCAAAAATGTGTTAAATTCTCTGTAGCACATTGTAACAATACGAATTTGTCAAAATCATTTCGTATCGCTCATCCAAACTATTAAAAACACCCACACACTATTAAAAAATAACATAAGCTTTAACCTATTGAAGGCCCTGGGCACATTAGGATTATGGGGCCCCTATGACCTTAACAGAGCACTATTTTGTTAGAATAGACAAAGAAAATAGATAAACAAGGTTCTAGATTCTAAGTCGAGGAATGTGATATAAAATGCATATATTTAAAAGGATCACGTTCCCAATTTTAACATGAAGGACACAAAAAAAATAAGTATATGAAAAATAGTTCACTGATGATTTTTGTTTAAAACAGTTTAGGTACTTAGTATACCATTAAACTAGGGGGTCCCTATCGATCGCGGGGCCCTGGGCACGTGCCAGAGTGCCCAGTGGGAAAGAGGGCCCTGTGTGGAGGTACTCCCAGCTTATGTTATTTTTTAATAGTGTGTGGGTGTTTTTAATAGTGTGGATGAGCGATACGAAATGATTTTGACAAATTCGTATTGTTACAATGTGCTACAGAGAATTTAACACATTTTTGCAAATCGACCATTTTTCGGAGCTCATAGCTAGGCAAAGATTGGAGATAGATAAAAAGTGTGAAAACTAAAGTTGTAGAGAATTTTATCAGCTTTCATTATGTATTCCAACAAAATTTCGTACGACGTACCGTTTTCGAGATGAAAGCAAAATACCAAAAAACGGGACCTTCTTTGTGCTCCCCCCCTTCGGGCGTACCTCGGAGGGGTAAGGACTTTTAGTATGTTTATCTCCTAACTAGTCCAAACAAAGTTCCTAAGTCAAATGTTCTGCTTTCGACTTTTCCATCTAGAATTATTCGTTGCTTAAGCTAAAATGATACAGGTATTCAATAAGTAAAACACTGGACTTATTCATAAATTGTAATTTTTAACAAAAATTATTAATACAATTCAAACACACTTAAAAAAAATACAAACTCACATCGTTTTTCTACAAAAATGTAACAAAAATATCATATTATTTTAGGAAAAAAAGTTTTAAGATTTCTAAAATTTATATTGCCAATCAGAAAATGTAGTCAAAAAATTACTGTAATAAACTATTGGAATTTGTAATCGATACAAAATATTTCCGCGAATACAGAAAACCAAAGACACATCCGAGTTAAAACTTATAACTCATCGTGGCCCAAATGTTTGCTAATAAACTCGGTTAAATCTTCTAAACTGCGAGATCCAGTGTATTCGGATATTTTGTGACCATCCTTATATAAGAATATTGTTGGAAAACCATCGACCTTTAAAGAAATGAAAAAAAAAAAAATAAAACAATCAACAATTTCTTAAACAAGATAAAAAAAATAGATAGATTGCAGTAGAATGTGGCATTTTGTAAAATCATAATGGAATCACTCTCATTTCTTCTATTTTCTCGCAGATTTTTCAGCATTTTTATCTAAACTGGGACTCTAAAATAGCTGAATCGATTCCGATTAAACATGGTATAATAATAGCCTGACTTAGGCACACTTGAAGTTGCATTTGATGCAGAGACGCACCAGAAATATATTATGACAAGAAATTTTCCAAGAGAAGAAAATTTTACAATTGTCCTGAGTTACGCGAATTTTATTACGCGTTTTGTCAGTTCCACCAATCACATAGCTTTAGGCCTCTTGTTAACTACAATGGATAACGGCCCGATTTTTATGACTGGCGACGGGCCGACGCGCAGTGTTCAATAGGTTAGTGCGGGAGTTTGTTAACGTGATGGGAGTTTTGTTGCAACAGTTACATGCCCGTCGCGTTAACAAACACCCACACTAACCTATTGAACACTGCGCGTCGGCCCGTCGCCCGTCATAAAAATCGGGCCGTTATCCGTTGTCGTTAGTGATGTGCCGGATCGTTAAAAATATATATCCGCGGATACGGATCGTAACTTTCTCAGAGTACCCGGCAGTAAATATTGCACATCGACCTTTGGAAAGAGACTATCTGTTATGGGAAAAAGTTATTGACCTCTTTAAGAGTTAACTCTCAAAACAGATTGTCTCTTTCCAAAGATCGATGTGCAATATCTCATTATAAAGATAGCTATTAGTACCTTTGAGTTATGGTACTCACTACGATAAATGTTTGCAATAAAAAGGTGCCAAATACGATTTAAAAAAATAATCTGAATGGAATTTAACAGGTTTTCATTATTACCTAATCACCTATAAGTATATATATAAAATTTCATCTATGAATTGAAAATTAATCAAGTAAAAGATCCGTAAAAGATCAGCCAAAAACTAACGGATACGGATCTTTCTTCTCCCTCGGATATCCGCGGATACGAATACGAATATCCGGCACATCACTAGTTGTCGTTATCAAGAGATCTTAGGGTATAAAATGAAACTGAGGGCAGGAAAAGATTCCCGTTGCACTCAGGTGTACACGAGCTCCTATATTAAAACAGACATAAGTACGAGTGAAATCACGGTTAAAATCGTTTACACAAGTGAAACTCATATTCCAACAATTTTTCCAATGCAATCAATCGACAATTTTATATTACCTACCTCTTGATCATTACACAACTGTTTACTGCTATCTAAAGTACAGTCTACTTTAACAATATTGACTAGAGGGTTGCTTATGAATTTTTTCGCTAATTCTTCCCATGTAGGCGCTAAGCGTTTACAATGTCCACACCTAATAACAACACAGAAAATAAATATTAAACCTTCATTTATTAAAAGTGATAAAAGCATTGTCAAAAAATTTGATTTGATAATGAAAAATTGAAAAATTGTGATAATATAATAACAGTGTTTATACCACGAGGTCTGTAACCAGGAGACCCTGTTCGATCGTAGAGGTGGACTGATATCGGTCGCCTGAAACAATATGGCGTCAGCTACTGGACAACGCATACACGTTCATGGCTTACATGTGTGCAGTGTGTGTGAAGTTAACAACTTTGGTAACTATGGCGAAAACAGGTAGAAAGAACCGAAATTTTCCCAGGTAGTGATAGCAGCGCCATCTTGCGTGCGCCAGAAAACGGTCCGCCTCGAGTCACAGTAAGTATAGGAAGCTAGGTCTCCTGATTACAGACCTCGTGGTTTCTATATACACTGACCGGCAAAAAAAACGCAACACCTAAAATGATAACCAGTTTCAAATTGCAATAACTTTTGAACGTATCGCTCGATTTGAATGAGTATTTTTTTATTTGAAAGGTCTATGCTTTATCAATATTTCTGTACGTGCTCTGCCCATTTTGGCGCTCTTCCATTTCGGCTGTAAGAAATAACGCTATTGCGCGTTTTCTTCATACACTTTGAAGTTTAGAGCTTGTAACTTTGGTGTTAAAAGCAATCGAAACATAAATAAAAAAAAAAACAAATGCTTAGAACAGACGAGGCTACAAGTTCCTTTTGTTTAAAATTAATTTCTTTTGTCGGTGTACCCCACAGACAGCTTCAAAGTGTATGAAGAAAACGCGCATTAGCGTTATTCTTTACAGGCGAAATGGAAGAGCGCCAAAATGGGCAGAGTACGTACAGAAACATTGACAAAGCATAGACCTTTCAAATTAAAAAAAAAAAAACTCATTCAAATCGAGCAATATGTTCAAAAGTTATTACAATTTGAAACTGGTCATCATTTTATGTGTTGCGTTTTTTTTGCCGGTCAGTGTTGGTACATGAGTAGTTTAATGTCGTCATTTCTAAGGTCATGTTTGAAGCTAAATTTTAATCACAATGTTGGTAGAAGTGGAAATAGGTCATATGCATGTATTTTTTTTATATTTTTAATAAATTATTTAGTCAACCATAGCACGGAAAAAAATTGATAATCATTTAAAAATGTAATATTATCATTAAAAAAAAATATTAAATTTCGCATTCAAAAATAGACAGTTTAAACAATCGGCCATGTTGGCGGGCTTATGTGACGTCACGATATATGATGCATACCAACCTTGATGTCAAATTGTCACTGTTCTAAAGGAAGTTTATTTGTTGTTTTCTCTAAATACTGGTGTAATCTTACTGTGAGACGACCCAGCCGCCATGGAAACTGTTATTGATATATACTCTGACGTCACGCTGCGTTTTGAAAATTCGAAAATAGCGCGTATTTTCTACGTTTCTATTTTATTATTTGTATTTTTTTCAGCGAGTAGATTAATAAAATAACCATTACGATATGATCAGGAACTAAAATATATTTCAAAATAAAAATTTAAACCAATTTGGAGTCTCATGCATATGACCTATTGTGGAAAAAAACTTTGTTAAATACATGTGTACACAGTTTAAAAAAATATTGTTTCAATAAATTGATGAATTGTTTTTCGAGCACACTTGATTTACAACTCTTCTTTTGAAGAAATTAGTGTGGTCACAATCTAAGGTCATTTTTTGACAATGCTTTATGCAACCCAGCAGTAAAGTATTAGATTTTGTATCACTTACCACGGCGCAAAAAATTTTACTAAAGTGACACCATTTTCAATTCCATGTTGAAAATCATCACCTGTTAATGTCAAAACGGGACTAATAACGTTTGGCACTTCTTCTTTGTCTTCATTAGTACCATCTGTTGAGTCAAGCATTTTACTTACATAGCTTTTAAGGTCTTCGTGTGTTCTTTGACCTTGATATTTGTCAATCTAATGTAAAAATAAAAAAAAACTGTTATGTGTGTACGCCCCTTAATTCAGTATTGAAAAAATAATATAATATAAAGATGAACATCATAAATCGATGTTTCGGAAACATCGATGTTTCACTTTCGATGTTTTACAACCCATGTTTTAGTAATATCGAAAAGATTAAATTTTGTAGAAGAAATCTCACTGTAAGCTAAATGAGTTTAATTTAATCTATCATTTGTACAATGAAAATATAAGATGGTACCTTGCTGGTGAATCATAAAATTACGTATTTTATTGAATTATATCAACGCCTCAGAAACATCGATAACCAATGTTTTGCAACCCATCAACCAATGTTTTTGGCATTGATGGTTAGTCGCAATATATCATTCGATACATCGATGTTTCGTTTTTCTTTCAAAGTTCATCTGATGGTTAGTTGCGATATATCATTCAATGTTAACATCAATCTTTTTGTTTTTTGATGCTCATTCCTTGTAATAAAAATTTACCTTTTTCCCATCTTCAATCCATAAGAGAGTTGGATATCCTTTCAAATCAAACTGATTGCACACGTTGCGGTGTTGGGTGCAATCAACTTTAGCAATTCCAACCGACGTGTCATGCTGCAATGATTGCGCAAGTTGATCCCAAGTAGGTGCAAGTTTCTGTAAAATTCAACTTAATATATTATTTCAGTAACATTTACATAAAAAAAATCGTCATTTCGATTTCGTAACATTGCATACCTGACAATGTCCACACCAAGGTGCATAGAATTTGACGAAATGTTTTCCAGACGACACGTGTTTATCGAAAGTATCTTCAGTAAGTTCGACAAGGCCGTTCACTGCTTCAGGAATCTCCGGATTGTTTGATTCTGCTTCCTGTGATCATATTTCTAATTAAGTACCTAACTATTCTATTTTTTGACGTGATAACGTCTTATAAATTGATGAAACATCGGCTGCATGCACGAAAAAGTGTAACGTTCCGAAAAGTGTCACGTTCCGCCTGAGCGTGCACTTGCAATTTTTCATCAAAGTTTCTTTATGACGTTATCACGTAAAACTATCGTCCGTAAACCGACTTTACAAACAACCAATTTTTTTTTAATTAACTGATAATCATTGTTCTGTAAAGGCTAGGTGCTTAACACCGCGTTATATTTAGAAATCTATACTAATATATAAAGCTGAAGAGTTTGTTTGTTTGACCGCGCTAATCTCAGAAACTACTGGTTCGAATTGAAAAAAAAATTTTTTGTTGGATAGCCCATTTATCGAGGAAGGCTATAGGCTATATAATATTACGCTATGACCAATTGGAGCGGAACAGCAATGAAAAATGTTGCAAGATGTACCTCAAAATTAGTCCGTTCGACAAATATTATCAGGTGAATTGCCTTATCTATATATGGCAATATTAGCGCACGACGCTTACGGGTCGAATAGCTCAGTCGGTAGAGTGCAAGATTCTTAATGCCAGGGTCTTGGGTTCAAGCCCCATGTCAGCGAATATATATTTTTATTTTTTTTATTTTCTACATTGCTTTCTTCTAAGGCTTACATTTCAATTTTTTAAAATTTTATTACGACTAATTAAAATTAAATATGTATGTCTTGAAAGAAATTTTATTACTTAAAAAAAGTATATAAATACTGCTTTTTAACGACAAAAACTTTTGAACGGTAACTCCGATCATTATAAAGTTTGGACACAACATTCCTCTCGGTAAACTAAGATGAATGTGCGTACTCATGTCCCTTTCTTCCCCATTCGTTCTTTTGCACTCGGGTGAACCCGGCGGGACCGCTAGTCTGTTATAAAGTGCCTCTACCAGCTCTCACGTCGATTCAGAAAAACAATTTTGATCTAATAAAGCATGCATTATGGCTCAGGATAGCCCTACCCCCACACAGTGAAGCTAGTCTATCTGGTTGGCATGAGAAAAACGTCATAATTTGAATCAAATAATAATTACCGCACGAGCATTTCCAAGTTGCTCATTGATGAACGATGTAAGCGATGGTAAATCTCTTGTGCCTTTAAATTTAACTCCCTCGGTTTCGCCAGCTTTGAAAAATTTCAAGGTTGGATAACCAGTAACATCATGACTTGAGCATATATTATTGTCGACTGTACAGTCTACTTTTGCTATAATTATGTTGGAGTCTTTTTCATTTAACATTTCTGCTAGCTGTTCCCAAGTAGGTGATAATCTCTTGCAGTGCCCACACCTACAAAAATTAGACAAGCAGATAGTGCGTGCTTCGAAAATTCTTATAAATTTTATTAAAGCTCTAGTCATAAATTTCCGTAAATAAATTTGTATCTACTGTTAGGTTTTCAACATTTTATCATTTTTTTACTGATATCGTATCAACAGCAAATATGTATCACAATACAAATTATCATAACATTCTTTTAAATACTATTTCATAAAATTAGCCTATCATCATATTTTTCGTTAATCTCGAAACATATTTGCAAGTAACTAAAATATGCTTACCAAGGCGCAAAAAACATTATAAAATGATTTTTCTTTGGCACTTCAACAGAAAAGGTTTCGGCGGTGTATTGTATAGTATATACATCATTTTCATGTGCTAATACAGCTGCAAGAAGTGTGCAGAAAGATAGTGAAGAAATTACATATTTCCACATTTTCAAAAATACCAAATATCACTTTTATTTTAAAAATTCTTTGTACTGACAAACAATGATAAATGGTTATCCGCCTCTCGAAAACGCACGACACGAATTTGTCATGTATTTAGTTCAGCTCCAAACAAACGATAACTAACCAGCGCTATATTGAATGAACTAAAAGTTGCAGTAAATTTACTTTTGATGTCGCTAGTATTTCAAGTATCACTCAGTCTCAGCCACAGCTACAGAAATCTTAAGCAGAGACGATACAGATTATAGTTTTCATGACTTCATCAATGCTACTGTTTTACGGTTTAAATAAAGATTTAAAATTAGAAATAGAAACTAGATAAGTGCTTGCTAAATGTAAAGATAAGAGATACACGTATATGATTACGAAAGTCTCAAACATCACGTAATTTATATCATTATTCAAATAATTCAGGGTCTATTCATAACTGTATTTACCCGGCGCTGCTCGAGAATGACGGTCCTCTAATGTCTAAAAACTTCCCACATATTTTATCACGCCATTCGTGAAAACTGCATTAACATCGGTTGAATAGTTTCAAAGTTTATCGCGTTAGAGATTAATAAATAAAAATATGGTAAATTTTAAACATTAATATAAAATGCGTAAGGAGCATAGCTTCCGTCGTGTGTCCACTAAGAGACGCTCCTCTTTTTTATTGTACCACACTCGACCTGACAGCAGATTAACTTTTATTGTATGGCAATAGGTAACACTTGGTAAAACGGCATAATTTATAATAAGTTTGTTGATGTATCGAAACAATATATCGATATAGTGATGAAGTAATATGTATCGATTATTGATATTATATCGTTACCATCAATAATTCATAGGCCCGGAGTAAAAAAAGTCCTGACAGTTCAATCAAATTTTCTTTAGTATAGGTACCTACTTAAAAAGAGAGAGATGATGTTAAGTTCCTTTACTTATTGAATATACAGGGAATGTGAAATGTCAGTAGGACTTCAACAATCGTTTAGAAATTTTAAAACAAAAGTTTCTCTATGAGACAATAATTATTATTACCTATCATTTATTTGTCGCTGAAACTATTGATTAATAACAGTGAGATAGCTATAGTTCGCTATAATTGTTAGAAATACCCATTGTTATGCTATGGTAGGTAAATTTATTTTAAAACATTATCACTGTCGAGACTCATCCGCATCTTTCAATATCGCGGCGGATGAGTTATCAATTATTCAACAGTGATATATCCAAACAGGAGAGCTAAGTTTTGATTAATATGTAGTGTCCGACAGAAGCTGCGGATTCGGCCACCTTCAGCAAAAAAAGCATCTTCGGCGAAACCTTCACCTTCAGCCAAAATGGGCCAAACCGAATGTTTCTAACAAACGCCGAAATTGAACGAACTAATACGAATGAGCTAGAGCGCGATGGACTTGACGACGTTAATTTGTTTTTTGAAGTGAAAACTTCTTTAGCGGCGTTGTACACTTTTTTTGTAATGGGTAAAAAATGTTAAACTCGCGTCAGGAAAAGTAAGAACTGGGTGAGCGAGAAAACTCTCTAAGTGATAGTAATTGTTTATACAACGTTAGACATCTAGCGTTGAAATATCGTACATAAAAATGCAATCTATGATACAAACCATTATACAACGTTAGACATCTAGCGTTAAAATATCGTACATAAAAATGCAATCTATGATACAAACCATTTTGATCGAAAATTCGTAAGACGTTAATATTCAAGTTTTCACTTCTGCCGGCACTCCCGGAGTGCAACCCGTCTTTTTTTCTTAGTTTCTCTGTCTCTGGTTTCGCACTAGTCGAGAGTCGAGATAAACGAAGACTTTAAGGTTGTGGCCAGAGAACATAGTTGTGGCGATAGCTGATTAATCGGCTTCGGTCAAAAATCGACCTTCGGTCGGACACTATCGATGTGAAGCATCTTCAGGAATTTACGTAACTACTTCACAGGGGCGAGTTTTAAGAAGACTAAAATTCGATTAACGGTTAGGTTTGTCAAATTGGTAAATGGATGCTCGTCCAACTGGCTTGAATTATATTTCGGTTTTTGATATTTACATTTGCGGTTTCAGTTACAGCATATTTGAGATTTTAAATTCGGTTTTCGGTTATCTAAAATCCTCGCTGCTACAGTGCAAATTACTGTAACTTTTAAAATATAATTTCAGCTTTGGCCTTTAACCTTCTAATTTATTACGTGAAAAATGTTCCAAATATGATCGTCCTTTCGAAAAACTAAATTAAGAAGATTGTGATTACAGATTATAGACGTTCAATATCCAGCCCCGGATCTAGGATTTTTTCGAACCGGGGCAGAAACTTGATAATGCCGCCCCCTCACTCCAGCGTTTGAGATAAATTACTTAAAAAATCCCACAAATATATAATGGTTGGCATTTTTCGTGAACGGGAAACTGTCAGAAAACAAGCAGATTGAGTAAATCGGAAAAAGGACAGATTGGGTGTGGTTTTCAAATTTCAACCTTATTCTATCATGATTTTGGCGCTCCCTGAAACTGCCGCCCGGGGCGAGTGCCCCGGTTTGCCCCCCCTTAGATCCAGGGCTGTCAATATCTGAGTAAAATAACAAAGTTGTGTGCGCCGAATGCGACTCATATAATTAAATGAGTGGAAAATTTTCGTGTGGTCACGTTGTACAGTAAAACAAAAATAAGAACATGCATAAGTATCTAACATTGTTATTTTTGCCTTCCTCTCGAAAATTTTCTAGCGCTGCTTATGAGTATTCTGAAAAGCATAATTAATCGACTTTTTGCAAATAAAATTGGCGAAAATATATTAAATATTTTTATTGAAAACATTATAACAAACACTAAATACAAGGATGTGCATTAAGTTAAGTTACTTAAGTTAAAATGGCGACATATAAGTAACAAACTACAATCGCTAGCATCACCAAGTGTTCCGATGACCTCATATGCATTTGCCCCGCAAGCATCATATTTTTAAAATCATTTTCTATTCCTTCTTCATTTTCGGAGACGTAGGACCTTTTAACAGCTTGCAATTCAAAAACTGTTTCTTGGATTTGATTAATCTAAGGTGAAAACAGATTTTCAATTCATTTAATGTGAAATAAGCACTCTATGAAAAAATGTCTAAATGAAATCAAATTAGTTTCCCTTCCTCCTCCCTGTAGGTTGAGGGGGAGAAGGGAATCTTTGAAATCTCAAATAGGAACTCCTATTTTTCATTAGATTCGGATTTAATGACTAAATAAAATTAGAGTTAAAAAAAAAAACTCGAAAGAAACACTCTTTTTTAGCAATGTGGGATTAAAAGAAATAAGTATTTTTTCAATATAAAGATTTTGTTCAACAGCGATATGAAGTCCCCCCCTATATCGAATTGGGGGACTCCCTATCGCTGTTGAATTATCTAATGTTAAAATAAAGACTGATAAAAGATATATAATCGCAAGGTTACAGCAAAAGAAACTTATTTAAAAAATAAAAAAAATTGGTTGTCTGTAAAGTCGGTTTACGGACGATAGTTTTACGTGATAACGTCATAAAGAAACATTGATGAACTCTCTGACGTCACGCGAGAAGAGAGAGAAATGCGTACAAGCCGACGCTTGGGCCGATCGTGCCTCTCTATCGCTTATACCGCGCTCTCGCTTGCACGCTCAGGCTCAGGCGGAACGTGACACTTTTTCGTGCGTGCAGCCGGTGTTTCATCAATTTATAAGACGTTATCACGTCAAAAAAGAATAAATAAAAACTTTTCTAATAACGAAGGTAAGTTAAGTAAAATAGTATTCACATAAAAAAAATACGATTTTTTTCTAATATTCATATTCGCATGAATTTTGCGAATGCGAATACTTATACAAATGTATACAAATGTCAAGAAATATGCGAATATTCGCGAATACAAATTGCGATGCGAATATTCGTTACATCACTATTGTAAACGTGTTGCAGAATCGCATGGATCTCAGTAGAAAAAATCGAAAAAAAAATCTATTTCCCCGATTACAGCTCCATCTATCATGAATATAAAAAAACGTTTCAGACAAATTTTGCGTATTTTTAACCGTTAAATTTGAATCAGCAATAGAAAAATGAGTTTCTATTTAAAATTTCGAAGTTACCACCCGCGATGCCAACAGTGAGGGGGGACTAGTTTTAGCACTAATGTATTTCCTTCGTGGAATGATTAAATTTTGATTATAGACATTTTTTCGTAGAGTAGTTGTTACTCGATATTATGTACTATAGTCCATAAAAATTACAGTTTCAATATTTTTACATTTCTATATGGCGGCTCTTCAGTAAGTTCGACAAGAATATTAGAAGTGTTAGACGCTGCTTCCTGCAAAAGCAATTAATATATTTTCAGCAAGCTTTACAAGTTCAGTGACAGTTTTAGGAATATCAGTAGTACTAACTCCCGCTTCCTCTAATAGCAATATATCTTCAGTAGTGATGTGCCAGATCGTTAAAAATGTATATCCGCGGATACGGATCTGAATACGGATATTTGGTTTCAAGATCCGCGGATACGGATACGGATCTTAACTTTCTTAGAGTAGGCAACGGTAAATATTGCACATCGACCTTTGGAAAGAGACTATCTGTTTGGGAAAAAGTTATTGACCTCTTTAAGAGTTAACTCTCATAACAGATTGTCTCTTTCCAAAGATTGATGTGCAATATTTCATTATAAAGATAGTTTTTAGTACCTTTGAGTTATGTACTATTGGTATAGTACTCACTACGATAAATGTTTGCATTATAAAGGTGCTAAATACGATTTAAAAAAATAAAAAATAATCTGAATGGAATTTAACAGTTTTTCATTATTACCTAATCACCTATATATTCATCTATGAATTGAAAATTAATAAGGTAAAAGATCCGCCAAAAACTAACGGATACGGATCTTTCTTCTCCCTCGGATATCCGCGGATACGGATATCCGGCACATCACTAATCTTCAGTAAGCTCTACAACGCCGTTCAAAGCTTCAGGAAACTCAGAAGCAGTAGGTTCCAATTCCTGAAATAGCGTTGTATCTTCAGTAGGCTCTACCTGGTTGTTCACAATTTTAGGTATTTCAGGGGTGCTTGATCCGGTTTCCTGCAACGTCGGTGCATCTTCAGTCGTTGTAGCATCTGCATTCTGCAAGAGAATTTGTAAGAGTTTATATAAATTTTCAATATACAAAATTCCATAATGGAATCGTCTCACATTTTTTTCTCGTGAGGGTTAGAATCTATGTTACAATTAATTGGCTAATTCAACTCAGATGTCGAATGTCTATAATTTACAATTCATTCATTCACAAATAGGTTATTAAATGAAAAAATTCCAAAATTGTATATTTTGAACGATTAATTAAGTTGGTTTACATTATTTGTTTACAATAATGTGCACAATTCCAAATAAATGATCACATGCTGACTTGACAAAGTTGGAAGTCGTACCAGAAACGCAGCGTAAATTAATATTTTTTTGTTTTTACAGTTTCTATGTGTGGTAAAAATTCATGTTATAAGTACGAACCTTTTCGAGCTGTGTAATGATAAACGATATAAAAGATGGTATATCTCTATCGCCATAATATCTAACTGCCTCAATTTCACCAACTTTAAAAAGTTTCATTGTAGGATATGCGTTAATATCATGACTTGAACACAAATTGTAATCATCTGTGCACTCTACTTTTCCAATAGCTACGGTGGAGTCATTTTTATTGTACATTTCAGCAAGCCTTTCCCAAGTGGGTTCTAGATCGCGAGAGTACCAACACCTACAAATCCAATGAACACATAATATTATATGGGTAGTACCTATAGTTTGCAAAATTTTCTGTTCTTGTAAACATTCTGCAAGTACAAATATTAAGAGCACTGTCGTTGAAACAAAAATAAAGAATAGTTTAGTGTTTGCTGAAGATGAGAGCATAGCTCCCGAAATGCACATCCGCTAATAAAACGGTTGCGGTAAGAAGTAACTATTCTTTATTTTTTTATATTCTGCAAGTAGTTTTTAGACTATAAACATTATTTGGGTATAGCACCGATTCACATTTTCTATTTATTGAAATGACTTGCACGGCTGAGAAATATGAAAAACGTAAAACGATTTCATAACCCTGAAGAAGTTTCCACCGTGAGCTTATGTGGGTGAGGTTCACATGTTTTATTTCTTTATAATAACCTGAAAATGTAGTGTTGATATATTAGCCGAGTAAACACATTTTAGCAATAAATAGTGTCAGCTTATTACCAGGGTTGTTACAGCTGATGTGGGTTTTATTGACATATCTGCAGATGCGGATGTAAAAATAAGGAAGTCACTATTTTCAGTACTGAATAATCGAATGTCATAAACGGTAAATTATATTTGATGAATGATGACATTGTACTACAGTCTCTTTAGGATAAAGACGATTTCGCAAAGGCTTATATAATCCGCATTGGCCCAGGTCAAGTAGCCAAAAAAATCGAGTACCTACGCAGGTTGATTATCGGGAGTGTACCCGGCAGTTGTTTTCAATTTTTAACTTCCCGCTTTAAAAAAAAAAAAAAAATTTTTTTTTTTTCAAAAATCGGGAAGTTATTGGTTTCACCCCGATTTTCGAAAATCGAGTTTTCGCCAGATCTCGACGTTTTGAGGTCCTAGGAAGCTATTAAAACTATTTTGGCGATGATGTCCGTAGGGCTGTATGTGTGTGTGTGTGTGTGTGTGTGTGTGTGTATGTATGTATGTAAACCTTTTATATCTTTTGAACGGAGTGTCCGACTGAAACGCGGTTTGCGGCATCTGACGTGATCTTGGTGAACTTAGACTTCCTGAAAATTTGAAACGATTCGGCCCAAAAAATTTTGAGAAATCTTAAAAAAACAAGTTTCAAAATATTTTTTAAATTTGTTTTTGTAAAATATTTTCTAAACTACTGAACCGAATAATTCCAAAATCTAATCAGCTCTTCTCCTTAACAAACTGCGTCGATTTCCGCAAACCGCATCAAAATCGGTTCATTTGTTCACGAGATACCGTGAACGAAAAAATCGTAAAAAAGTGCTTTTTTAAAATGATTCTTAAAATTGTTATCAGATCGATTTTTTTGTAATAAATTACTTTCTTAGGCTAAAAAAACTGCGTCGATCGCCGCAAACCAGATCAAAATTGGTTCATTTGTTCATGAGATAACGTGAACGAAAAATTAGGAGAAAAGTAATTTTTTATAATTACTCGTAAAATTCTTATCAAATCGATTTTTTTGTAATAATTTACTTTCTTAGGTTAAAAAAACTGCGTCGATCGCCGCAAACCAGATCAAAATTGGTTCATTTGTTCATGAGATAACGTGAACGAAAAATTAGGAAAAAAGTAATTTTTTATAATTACTCGTAAAATTCTTATCAAATCGATTTTTTTGTAATAATTTACTTTCTTAGGTTAAAAAAACTGCGTCGATCGCCGCAAACCAGATCAAAATTGGTTCATTTGTTCATGAGATAACGTGAACGAAAAATTAGGAAAAAAGTAATTTTTTATAATTACTCGTAAAATTCTTATCAAATCGATTTTTTTGTAACAATTTACTTTCTTAGGTTAAAAAAAGTGCGTCGATCGACGCAAACCGCATCAAAATCGATTCATTTGTTCATGAACGAAAATTTCGTAACAAAGTGTTTTTTTTTTGAGCTCGAAGAGCTAAAAAATGAACTTCTTGCTATATTTTATATATTTTTGAGCGTTTTGAACTCGAAAATAGCGGGAAGTTACAGGGATGGCCTGCAGGGTCAAACTTCTTTTCAAATTTTTTTTTTTGTTTCCTTAAATTATAACTTGACTGCATTTTTGTTTTGAAATTCTTTATAACTATTGAACGAACAATTAGAGTTTAAAATTTCAAATAAAATGCAACATCCCCTTGTTATCTAAAAGTTTCGAGTGGACAGTGCCTATAGCGTCAACTTTAAATTTTCAAACGATAGTCAGTGAGATAAGGATTCTACCTCGATTTTAGCCTAATCAAATCGAACAATAGCTCAGGTGGGAGGGGTGACGCACAATGCCATAATTCGACAAAAATAAAATTTTATTTTATTAAGACAACATTTTCCTGTAAATCTTGTTTGCAAAACAGTGATATCACTATATTATGTCAAAGGTAATCTAATAATAATTATTCATAATAGTTTTTTATATTCTTCAGGAAAGAAATAATTAAAAACAAAATGTTATCTCTAATTATTAATAATTATTAATATTTGTTAGAGTTATATTTTCCTGTAAACAATATATATATCGTATGGTCTGAGAAAAATTGGTCGACAATTTTATTTACTTGAAGAGTTCTATTCAGACGTTAATTAAAGATTTGTAATATAACATAAACATTTGTTTTTGAGGAAACACTTTCCTGTATGTTGCAAAATAAAAGTGTATAAGTAGCAAGTATACCTATTATAATTAAAGATTCTTTGAATAGTGAAAACAATATATTTTTTTTTCTTTTGTACGGATTTCTCTTTAAATAATAAAATATATATGTTAATTGGCTAAAGCGGTGACACAACATTGCGGTTTTTTTTATCATGCACATAAAAATTACACTAGTTTTCCGTGTGGCAGAAACAGCGTTGGCGGCGAAGGAGGGAGTCTGAAGGAGCTAAGCCTCCTAGCAGATTATAGACGTCAAACAGTTGATATCATCAGTTTCAAGTAAATCTTTATTGTACGTATATTTTCCTTAAAATGACTGTTCACCCAGACTGTAAAATATGCTATCTGTAAATTGTAAACTTTGGCCACAAAAGGCATTTTACTATGGTTTTTGTCTTTACTGAGATAAAAAACGCATCTTTTTGTTCGAAAAATTGTATCAAAAAACGTAATATTTCTCTACAGTACGACATGAGATTTCAAATTGCAGGAAGTCTAATCACATTTTAAAGTTTTTTGACGTGATAACGTCTTATAAATTGATGAAACACCGGCTGCATGCACGAAAAAGTGTCACGTTCCGCCTGAGCCTGAGCGTGCAAGCGAGAGCGCGGTATAAGCGATAGAGAGGCACGATCGGCCCAAGCGTCGGCTTGTACGCATTTCTCTCTCTTCTCGCGTGACGTCAGAGAGTTCATCAATGTTTCTTTATGACGTTATCACGTAAAATTATCGTCCGTAAACCGACTTTACAGACAACCAATTTTTTTATAAATGCATGTTAAAAATGCTTCGAAATACGAGTATATAGCTTGTGCAACACTTTTTTTAATTATCTGTTTCTGTACATGTGTTAAGCTTTAACTGATTTTCAATCATTCATTTAGATCAGGGGCGGGCAAATCTTTTGATCGGCGGGCCACATTGCTGATGAAAATTCGACCGCGGGCCGTATAGCTGATGAAAATTTGACCGCGGGCCAAAAATTTGCAGAGCAAAAAAAAAAGGTCCTCACATTGTATTTCCGCATTTGGAGAGCAAAAAAAAAAAGGATTTTCGTCTGTTCTGGCGCCCTTTCTTTACTATTTTTCTAAACATTATAAAATGCTTCGCGGGCCGGACAAAATTGTGCTGCGGACCGGATCCGGCCCGCGGGCCGCCATTTGCCCAGGCCTGATTTAGATCAAATAATATTGGTTCAGAGTCATCTACAAATTTTAAATTGTAACAGAGATTGTAATAAGATATTTAAAAATCATTGCAACCTTTTTGAATTGGGTACTATCATTGATACAAATAACAAGATAAATCTGCAATAATCTACATAATATCTTTTTTGTCGTGAAATTTCTCCAGAAAGTCGTGTTGATCGATTTTACTTCTAACAGTTTTCAAATCTTCCTTGTCTAAGTTTCAAATTATAAGTGGCAGCTGGTAATGGTAGGTAGAGTTAAAAATTTGCCCCCCCAGGATAAAATCGTTGCTACGCCTATGCCAATATATTATTTTGAAGTGAAAATATTGTAGGTAATTATAACTAATGGCCAAATATCGGTAATAAAACATTGTCGTCTGTTGGTTTGTACTGGTTAAAATGCATTTTGTTTTTTGTTTACTTGTTACGTAAAATGTAATTTCAACTGTTATTGGGGTTTATACCCTGTTGTTGAATTAAATAAATAAATAAATACTAGGTAATAGGTACAAACAAAAATTAATTAATTAGTTATTTATAAAAATATGCTTACCAAGATGCATAAAACATAATGAAATTATTTTTCTTTGGTACTTCAACCGAAAAAGTTTCAGCAGTGTATTTTATACTATATTGTGTAATTTCTAAATCGTCCTGATCATAATATCGTGCTAACACAGCTGCAAGAAGTTTGCAGAAAAACACTAAAGAAAAGGTACTTTTCCACATTTTAAAAAATAGCAAATATCGCCTTTATTTCAAAAATTCTTTGTACTGACAAATAGTTTATCTGTCTCTCACAATATAAAACTTGTCCACTGCTCACTCTTTTATGAATTTATATTTTGCCATCCCCTCCCTTCTTTAGTTACACTGGCCCCATCGCTAACAGAACTGTAACAAATCATACATATTGTAAATAACCAACAAAACAATATTTTTTGCAAGCCATAGAACTTATCTTACAGGAAAGTAAAATCAGGTTGCTCAAGCTAGAGCCAACCAGCCCCGGATCTACAATTTTTTCGAACCGGGGCAGAAACTTGATAAAGGTGCCCCCTCTCTCCAGCGTTTTAATTACTTAAAAAAAACTCACAAATATATAATGACGGGAAACCGTCAGAAAACAAGCAGATTGAGTTTGACCCCCTTTAGATCCTGGGCTGGAGCCAACAACGGACCTGTTTAGATAGACTGCAACTTGCAAGTCTCGTTGGCTAATTCTGACCTGCGCGATCAAGTTTCGGTAGACAGGGACAAATCACTTAACAGTTTCGTCTTCGTCACGATCATAATGCCCTATAAAGTGGCCGTGCAAATTTTGAAAAATGAAGAAACTGTCAAATTTTTAGTGAAGGTCAAGTGTCAACGACCTGGATAGATAGACTGCTAGTCTGGCCATTAGACCCTACAAAGTAAATTTTGAAAAACGAAGAAATGTCAAATTTTTAGTTTGTTTAAAATACTTTCTAAGTAAAAACATATTCTTTAAGGGCGAATAGCATTTAAAATTAATATTTCAGACTATTTTGTTGTTCGACGAATTATTTCAAAATAATTTGCTTGTCAGTTTTTTCCGCGTTTTAGTTTTCAGTCAGAGAGAGAGAGAGAAAGATATAGACGTCAGCTACGTCAGCCAATTCATTCCTTCTCTTACAAGCAATTTTGCACAGTACGACACCTTAGTACTCAGCAGGGTTTCACTCAACTGAAATGGGATCATTCGCACTTCTTCGTGTTCGTCCGATTTCTGACGAATGCAATTCGGACGAAAACGCATCTAAAGGACGACCGGCCTAAATGGAACTGTGAATAAATCCTTTTCTAGTTCTCTATACTTAATATATATAAATTTTTTTGTTTGACGAATTATTTCATAATAATTTATTGTTAATTCTGTTTGCGTTTTAGTTTTTTTATGACCTATATTGTGTTTGACTTTTCCTGTTGTGTGAGAACTGTTTACTATCAATTCTCGTAATACTGAGAATTATTTACTATCAATTCTCAGTATAACCAAACATAGGAAATATTAACGAAATTATTATGACAAATAGATGTAAAAAATTTCCAGCCAATTGGGCGACGGGCCCATTCCAACTTCAAAATGCTGACATTTGATATAGTATAATAAAGAAAACAAAATTTCTGATATCGCGTGAGGTGACGCGGGTAATGGCTAATATTCAATTTGATATTTGCTATTGATCGTCCTCATGTTTATTTCTGACAGATCTCCAAAACAAAAGAACAGCTGATTTTTTTCTATTTTTAAAATATTTCCGAAACTAGAAGGACTATCTACAAGGTTTTGAAAAAAAAATTTTTAATTAAACTTTCTCAATAAAAACATCGTTATAGCATATATCTCTTCTGCGCATGCGCTGATCTTCCCCAAAAACAATAGGGCTTTTCATATTTGCATACCAAACATCCTCCCAAAATTTGGTTTCAATTCGTTCATCCATTTGACCTGTATCGTGCTCACAGACTTACAGACGCACAGAGGTTTTTTTGGAATCGGGGGAACTCAAAACGAGAAGATGTAAAATTTTGAAAAGTGATTTTTGGCCTAAACTAGTACCATTCCCCACTTGTGCGTTGGAATGGTATATCATATTAAGCGTCAACTATTTTTAAAAAAATCAGAATTTATTACATTCTAAAAAATAAAAAAATATTTAATATATTAATATAAGTTTATTAGTTCATAAACAATTATAAGTAATGGCCTTAAAAGTTATTTGAAATGGAATATTAATAAACGGAGGCCAGCGATGGTTTTGTCTAAGTGTCTACGTAAGTGTTCCCCATTAATTGGTAATTTATAGGTGACAGGTGAAAATTAATTTTTTCATGTAATTTTGTAATATTTTTTAATTCTACATTAATAATTAAGTAATAGAATGCTTTACATTGCTCCCTATTATCATGTTGCCTTTATACTTACAAAAAAAAAGCCAATTGCACTCCGGGAGTGCCGGCTGAAGTGAAAACTTGAATATTACCTCTACTCTCCATCCGTCTTACGAATTTTCGATCAGGTCACGTGTCCTGACACGAGTTTAACATTTTTTACCCATACCTCTACTCTCCACCCGTCTTACGAATTTTTAACTTCCCGCTTTAAAAAAAAAAAAAAAATTTTTTTTTTTCAAAAATCGGGAAGTTATTGGTTTCACCCCGATTTTCGAAAATCGAGTTTTCGCCAGATCTCGACGTTTTGAGGTCCTAGGAAGCTATTAAAACTATTTTGGCGATGATGTCCGTAGGGCTGTATGTATGTGTGTGTGTGTGTGTATGTATGTATGTAAACCTTTTATATCTTTTGAACGGAGTGTCCGACTGAAACGCGGTTTGCGGCATCTGACGTGATCTTGGTGAACTTAGACTTCCTGAAAATTTGAAACGATTCGGCCCAAAAAATTTTGAGAAATCTTAAAAAAACAAGTTTCAAAAATTTTTAAAAATTTGTTTTTGTAAAAAATTTTCTAAACTACTAAACCGATTAATTCCAAAAACTAATCAGCTCTTCTCCTTAACAAACTGCGTCGATTTCCGCAAACCGCATCAAAATCGGTTCATTTGTTCACGAGAAACCGTGAACGAAAAAATCGTAAAAAAGTGTTTTTTTAAAATGACTCTTAAAATTGTTATCAGATTGATTTTTTTGTAATAAATTACTTTCTTAAGCTAAAAAAACTGCGTCGATCGCCGCATACCATATCAAAATTGGTTCATTTGTTCATGAGATAACGTGAACGAAAAATTAGGAAAAAAGTAATTTTTTAAAATTACTCGTAAAATTCTTATCAAATCGATTTTTTTGTAATAATTTACTTTCTTAGGTTAAAAAAACTGCGTCGATTGCAGCAAACCGCATCAAAATCGGCTCATTTGTTCACGAGATATCGTGAACGAAAAATTTTTAAAAAGTGTTTTTTTTTTTAAATTGCTCGTAAAATTCCTATGAGATCGATTATTCTGTTTTAAATTACTTTTTAAGGTTAAAAAATTGCGTCGACTGCCGCAAATCGCATCAAAATCGGTTCATTTGTTCATGAGATATCGTGAACGAAAATTTCGTAACAAAGTGTTTTTTTTTTGAGCTCGAAGAGCTAAAAAATAAACTTCTTGCAATATTTGATATATTTTTGAGTGTTTTGAACTCGAAAATAGCGGGAAGTTACAGGGATGGCCTGCAGGGTCAAACTACTTTTCAAATTTTTTCCTCTACTGTCCATTCGTCTTACGAATTTTCGATCAGGTCACGTGTCCTGACGCGAGTTTAACATTTTTTACCCGTTACAAAAAAAGTGTACAACGCCGCTAAAGAAGTTTCCAGACCTACAGACTATTCAATGGGGAACAGTCATCATACAGTCACAGAGGTATTTTTAATATTATTTTGCCGTATGTAAACACTTAAGAAAATCCGTCACTGCCCCTTAGTCTATAATGTAAACTTAAATATATAAAAAAAGAATTTTTAGTGGGCTTAAAACTATTTTTAGTTTAAAAATAATAATTTGGACTTATTTCTCTTGTATAAAATACATGAAGTTGTCGAAAATAAAATTATATTACATTCTGACGTCATTTAGATTTTATTTTAGAACATCGATAAGGTATAGTCCGGGGTCAGCAATAGGTTTTTCTTACCAATTTCCTTATGGTTCAATGACTCGTAAAATTCTCTAGACAGTTGTACTATGTAGCATCATGGCCGTCAGCTGCGGCACTATCGGAGGAATAGACAACTTTATAGCTTCGAAAATATTTTGAAAATAAAAGCAATCAGCCGCTCTTTTGTTTTATGGGTCTGTCAGAAATAAACTAGTTCGGCATGCTTTAATTAATTTTTATATGACGTGGAACATAATATTATGTAGATAACCATGGCAACGAATAGCAAATATATTGAATACGATCCATTACCCGCGTCACCTCCCACGATTTCAGAAATTTTATTTTCTTTAATATAATAAAAAGTCAACATTTTTGAAGTTGGAATGGTCCCGTCGCCCAATTGGCTGCAATTTTTGTGTATTTTGTCAAAAGAAAAATTCAATGTTAAAATTAAAAATTATTCAACGAAGAAAACTTGTGCAAGTGCCCTAATATACTCACTATTCGGAAAAATAATAATTTAGCAGCAAGAGATGTAATACTTCCTGAACAACCTAATGATTTTTAATTGTATCATAGCGATTGCTTTTTTTATGAAAGATCATTAATTACTGTCTTTTGACAAGTTTTCAATCGATAGGTAATGATAAAAAATATTATTCAAATAAATAAAATTATCGACCAATTTTTTTCAGATTAGGTATATATATTGACAAAAAATAATAAATTATAAATCAATATTTCACTAGATGACTTTTCGATCCAGATTTGGATCTTTTTCAGAAATAATCTAAAAAATATAAAGGCTGTGTGCACGAAGACTATTAGCGCCGCTAGTGGGTAATAGAGAATTATTGAACTAACTTTTTATGGAAATCGCGACATGTTTCTATGGTAATAAGTCAAAAACTTTAGTTGGCCGTGATGTGTCAAAAAAAAAAAAAAATGTAATAAGGAAAACTGATGTTAATTTGTTTACACTGACAGCGGAACGTCAAATCAGGGCGCCAATGGTTTTTATTTTACTTAAATCGCCATCAGCGCAACAGCCCGGAACACAACAAGCATTTCCAGATCGCTTAGTTTTCCTATGTTTTCTTTGTAATTAAAAAACTTTATAAAATTATAACTACTTTCACTTTTAATAAACATTGCTCACTGACATACGGAAAATTGGAGTTCCAAGTTTCCCCTAGTGCTCACCACAAACGCTCGCATCGAAAAATTTGTAACTCCGCCTCCGTGCACATAGCCTATAGGTATCTACTTTCTAATAGAATGGAGTTTGAATTATCGAATTTTAATGAAAAATAATAACAAACAATTTTTTAATAAATAGTCATGGATATCTATGTACCTAACAGACGTTTGTCAAAGATTTGGATATAAAAAATATTATCTTTTTTACCGTGCGTGGGAGGCTATTCCACCGATACTGGCGCAGCTGACGTCCACGATGCCATATGGTACTACTGTCTGAGCATTTTATGAGTCATTCAGCCGTAAGGAAATGGACGACCTAAATGTGTCGCTGGCTCCTAGGCTATTAGTAACCAACCCATATTATAAATATGCCATAGAAAAGGACTTATGTTTTTTATACAACAGTATAAAAATACAAAAAAAAAGTATATTACTTGTATATACACAGTTGGAACATTATTGCAAGTCAAAATTTATGTAAGCAAATATCGAATGGCGCGACAGATCATTTTTTTGGGTGCTATCTACATGACTGCTGTAACAACCATACGTATAAGAGTCTTGTCTGATTTCCGTAATAAATATGAATATAATATATTGGTTATTACGACATTCGCTATAACAACAAATCGGTTAAAACGACTGACTTTTCTCTAAGGTCATTGTCAAATCAAATTTTTGACAATCCTTTCTGCAATCCAGCATCAGTATCGTTGCATTTGAGGCCAGACGTAAGATACTCTCAAACTGTAAGTTTCTTGATTTGACAGAAATTAAAAAGTTAATCCACAAAGGCTTACCAAAAATTATTAAATATAAAAGATTCAGTATAGTAAATTTCTGTTTTGGCTACATTTCTCTACAGATTTTTTTCAGGTACGCTTAGTAGGTGTCTTAGCAAACATTTTTGATATGGCTTTTCCCGCTATCGATATTACTAAAACCTCAAACAAATGACGTCTTCGGTTTATACAAATACGACAGAGAATATTCAATAACTTTTCGTGGTAAAGTCAACGTTTTCCAGTAAAGAACGTTTTCTATATACCAATACATATAAATCAGTTGATCTTTTCAAAATATTGGAGTCAGAAAATCTGGCTTGATAATGAACTTAGATTGTGACTACACATACTATTGCAGAGTTTAAAAATCGACCCTGCTCAAAAAATAATAGATCGATATTTTTCTTTAACTAAGTATATTGTTCTACATAAAAAATTGACAGTAGACTATTTTTGCAAATAAAAAAATTGTACGTAATAGGACTACAATCTAAGATCATTTTCAACTCAGATGCGTTCTTAAATTGAAAAATGTTCTGAACCCGAAAAATATAATGTTCCTATTGTGTATACTGTTCTATTACCATAATTATATTTAATACTTCTATATTGAGAGCAACGGCTAGTTTGTCAAGAAAACAACACAGATGAAATGATATAGTGCCATCTGACTCTTGTTACAAATGTCCGAGTATTTTGTTCTCGGTCTACATGGGAGTACTAAAAATACGTCTACTAGCCTTTCCAAAGTAACAATTAATTAAATTTTAAATGAACTGCAAAATAATATCTGAACTCTTAACGCTAATGCGCCCCAACAGAACTAATACAAAGATAATACACGCGAAAATCTCAAATACAAAATACTTAACATCAATTGGCGAATTTGTCATAAAATTGTAAAAAAAATTAAAAATACAAGATTTTACATTTTACAAAACAGAAAATTTTAGTGTAGATACTTATTCCAAAACACGCATGAAAATTAAATATTTGTGCACTGATTTTTAAAGTAAAACAAAAACAGTTTCATTTTTTAAACACGTCATTGGGTCACAGTCTGCGTGCTTTTGTTTCATAGTTCTTCTTTGCTAAGAGAAAGCTGAGCGTTTTAGTTTCAATAAAATAAAAGTGAAACATAAAACAATAAAATTGATTCACTTCACGTTGTTAAAAAGAACACCAATAAAAGTTTTTATAGTTCAGTTTCATTATGAAATAACGCAGTAGACAAAAATGATGGCTGGGACTGACTGCGACTTTTTGTTTCTCATGGTTACAGATAAACAACGTTCAGACCACAAAGTCTGTAACCGACAGACCTAGCTTCTTATGCTTGCCGTGTTTCAAGACCGACCGTCTTCTGGCGCACGCGAGATGGCGCTGTTATCACTACCTGAGAAAACTTCGGTACTTTCCACCACAAGGGTCTCCATACACTAATCTTACTTCCGGTGTGATAGCGTGCGCCTGCGTAGTAGAGTATCAGGACTGTCATTTGTGTTAAACTGCCAATGTGTTTCTAGTACAAAGCGATTTTGACATACTCAGTAATGGTGTAATAGGTAGCGTGCCTGGTTCTCACCCAAGAGGCCCGGGTTCAATTCCCGGTACTGGAATGATTTTAGTTTTTATTTTTTTTTTTACTTTGAGACTGATTTTCTAAAAAATATATATTTAACTGACTATCAATTAAATATACATTTTTAGAAAACGCAGTTCTATTCAAACAATTAACTATTTAATTCGCATACCCCGTTATCGTTCATCCCGGAATTATTTTTTTAAAAAACTCCCCCTTTGCCCCATCCCGTTTCACTGCGTGACAATTCGCATACCCCTTTATCAAAAAAGCGGTGCTTTTCAATCTTCATGAAAATGTGAGTTTTAAGTTGTAGTCTCAAAGTGAAAAAAAAAAGTAAAAACAAAACTCATTCCGGTATCGGGAATTGAACCCGGGCCTCTTGGGTGAGAGCCAGGCACGCTACCTATTACACCATTACTGAGTATGTCAAAATCGCTTTGTACTAGAAACACATTGGCAGTTTAACACAAATGACAGTCCTGACATTCTACTACGCAGGCGCACGGCTTTTCACGCTATCACACCAGAAGCACCGGAAGTAAGATTAGTGTACGGAAACGCTTGTCTTTCCACCTGTTGTCGCCATAGTTACCAAAGTTTTTTAACTTCACAGACACTACACACATGTAAGCCATGAACGTGTGTGCGTTACCCAGTAGCTGACACTCTATTGTTTCATGGGACAGCTGGGTCTCCTGGTTACAGACTTTGTGGTTCAGACAAACAATGCGATAAATGAGCCTTTTTCGTGAAGTGCGAAAATATTTCTCACTAGAAGCGCTAGTACCTGGTGCCTGAACACCAATATTGTTGATTTTTGCACATACATAGTTCTACAGTTCCAGATCTTTACTCTCTTCCCTTATTCGGCCAGTAAAAATCATGAACTCAGTTTCCACTAATTCGAAAATTAGAAGAACTTTTCCATGGTTATTATTTAATTTTGTCAAGATACAAGCAAAAAACTGATGAAACACAGTGTTTTTATTTTAAACTCTTTTTTAACAAGTTTCAGTCATCGCACATAGGCGCAATTTTGACAGATTGTGTATCATACTTGTGTTATTGTTCCCTCAAATTTGCACTCTTTTGCGATTTTGTGGAAATGTTTAGGGTCAAATATCTTCATTTTACTGGCCTATTATCGTCTAAAAGGACCTTGCACAAACCTTATCGAGATTTGGTTTTTGGTTAAATTGATCGAAAATGGTTTTATTTTACAGTTTAAAGGTAACATAGAAAAAGTGTCCATGGGCGCATAGGCTAAAAACCAATAGATTTTTAACTACAGATATGTTTAACGAGATTTTAGATATAGAGATTATCCACTGAATTCACAAACATGTTCCATGTTCAACTTGTGTGCTTTTTTTTAGAAATAGAAAAATAGTCGAAAACTAGGTAATGTTGGAAGGTGTCACCTGTATAAAATGATAATGTCATATTCGGATTCAGCGCACACGAAAACATATTTCTAGAGCTTAGGATTTTTTAAGATTAGGAATTCATTGGATATCCCTATATTTAAAATCTCGCTAAACGTATATGTAGCTAAAAATCTATTGGTTTTTAGGCTATGCGCCCATGGATATTTTTTCGAATATAAAATAAAACCATTTTCGATCAATTTAACCGAGAACCAAATCACATAAGGTTTGTGCGGGGTCCTTTAGGCAAATATTGAAAGAAACTTGGAGTATTGCAGGCATCTGTTGAGACAATATTGATTTGTTCAAATGTATCTTTTGTTTAGAATAGATGAGTCCATTTTAGTTTTACACTTCACAGAAGTACAAAGACAATGTCCATTAAATTTAAAACAAGAAAAATCAAATCAATTATTTCAGATTTCACTTAATTATCAAAACTGTTCCGTATTGGATCAATACAATATTCAACTGATGGGTGTTTGTTATTAATTTTAAGCACAATCAATAATTTGCTGTAGAAATATTACATGGTGTGCTCATAACTCCAATGTTTCTCTCTTGTTTCTATTTCGTACGTCTGTCGATTTATGCTCATGACTGTCAACCTAAAAACTCCTAGAAATCTTGAGGATTTAATTTTTATACGAGTCTAATAATAGCAAGTTCGACAAGGACGGATAGCGTGTGACGATTTTTTTTTGTTTTTAAGTTTTCAGATCTGCGAGCAGAAAGGGGCGTGTTCATCTAATTATGACATCATGTAGTATTTTCACCATAGGATCCACTTACATCAAAATAAATTTTACATTAATCCAAGGAGTTCCGAGGCTGCTAAGGTCAGCTCATAATACACATTGATCTGATCACAAAATGTATTTGTAATATAAAATTTAATTAATAAATGGGGGTTTACATAGTTTCATTATAAAATTTAATGTTTTACACTTTATACGAAAAAAAAATGTTTCTGTTTAAACTAAATCCTCAAATTAAAACTTTCAATAAATATTCTTCGAATGTGAAATGCATTCTCATCTCCTGTAGTTTTAATCTCAAACTACCTCAATCTGTTCTTAAATCGATATAGAAAAAGTAGTCGATACCTTTACAAAAGTAACAAATGTAAAAAAAAAAAATGTCAAAAGCAAACGGTCAAAGCTATGAATATTTTTTCAAATGAGAATTAAATTAGAAGCGTCTCCTTTCATAGAAGTTCTGGGGACCTGGTGACGAGTTGAGGAACAATTCAATGTATCTGTGCTGCATGTGACCTTTGTCCTTGGTCATTGCCTGCACCGCATCGTCATGACACACAAATTCTACATCGGCTTCGCCTGAAGGCCGGCCACTATTATCAAACAATATGTTGATATTCATCGGCATTATGGGTTTAAAGAACTGCAAAACAAAAATACATAAGTACATTATAGATAATTATAAACCACTAGAGTTGTACGGAATTTGTACGATTTTTGTGGCTTTTAAGGAGGTTGAGCCGTTTTACGAAGATAATGAAAAAACTCTGAAATAAAGTTAGTTTAATAGATTTTTTTATAACAAAATTTTCTGTAAAAAATCCAAAATCATTAGGAGATTTATAAAGATAAAAATAAAAAAAAACTTTTACATGTAGTCTTATGGAAAATCTGTCAATCTAGCATGCAAACGGTACATTTTAATTTTTTGCAAATAACATAATAATGTCAGCAGTTCCGAAAACTAACTATGTAAAGCATTGATGTCTTACACATATTTTAATATTTTTTCCAATTTAATTAGGAGACTTTTAATCAATAAAAAAAATATTAAACCTTAGCACTTTTATTCTTGACAATTTTAACTGAATTTTCAACTTTTTAATGATTTAATTTTAATTTTTATTCAAATCTTTGATTAACGTCTGATTAGAACTCTTCAATAAATAAAATTATCGACCAATTTTTCAGACAATATATTAACAAAAACGTTAATGTATTATTGATATTTTTTGTTAATATATTGTCTGAAAAATTGGTCGATAATTTTATTTATTTAATTTTTATTACTTCTAATTTCTTTTTTTAATTATTTACTGCAAAAAATATGTAAAATACAGATATTTATATAAATTAATTTTTTCTAACCTAACTTTGTACAAAAAATTCAAAAGTTAGTTCATTAAGTAGTTAGTAGGGCACTTCAACATACTGTCGTCTATTTTTACGGAAACTTTCTAACCAACTTAAAGGTTCACCTCTAATCCCATAATGTTCTAATTTTAATAGAAGTTGATCATCATTGACACAGTCGAATGCTCTGTTAAGCTCACAAAAGATCCCTGCCGGTCACTCACCTAGGTCCAAATATGTCATGTTTTGTTAATTCGGGCAATAAAGACGCCATTTTGGCAAGTTCTACCGATTTTATCAAAAAACACATTTGAGTTGAAGGCCTATTACCAGACTTGTAAAGTATTTGAGGAACAGTATTTCAAAATACAAATACTTGTATTTGTATTTCAAATATTTTAAAAAGTATTTTTTACAAGTCTGCCTATTACCACAAAAATCATGCAAATTTCTTAGCGCACATTCGTTTCTTCAGATGAAACTTACATCAGCAATATCTTTTTCCGAAGCTCTGAATGGTAACCCGCGCATGTGCACGCAATGTAAACCTCCCATTCCAGGTCCTGCGCCCATTCCTCCACCACCTCCCCCTCTATTCCAACTGCCTCTGTTTGGTCCGTCGCCTCCCATCAGTGGCCTTATACCACGCGGGCCGCGGCCAATAAAGTTGTCACGACCGTTGAAAGCATCGCCACGGGCACCGAATCCATTGTTTCCAGTCCATGGGTTATCGAACGAATCAAAATTCCCGAAGTCTAAACCAAAAAACAAATAGTGACCGATTTGATTTCTTTGTTCGATAAGACAAGTCTTCGGTGTAATAAAAATGTTTACCTTTGAAGCTATTTCCTCTGCTGCGCATCCCTCCTCCGCCACCGCCGCCGCCGCCATTATAACGATTCATTCCGCCAAAGCGATCACCGCGGTCATACGGCGCAGGACGCATTCCGAAACCCATTCCGCCACCGCGACGATTCGGCCCTCCGCCACCCATACAAGTGGCGTTTTGTACTTCAGTCAAGTTACTGCGAAATATCTCAATGTATCTACAAAATCACGCATTAAATATTGTAGTCGTCAATTATTTTGAAAATGCGAAATTTAATCAATGATCTTATTATCTAACCATTTATATGAAGAGAAATAAAACTTTTCAAGCAATTATTTTATTTATTTTATTTTTGAGTGAGTTATTCTATTCTTTTTACGTTATGGCCGTTTCTTATTTTAACACTTGCAGGTCTCATAACACAGCTACAGTCATGAGTTATGCACAAGAGAACATTTGATATCCGAGACGAGGCCCGTTGTATTCGGAAAAAGTACACAAACTGTTAAAAGTGTACGCTTTTTCTTTTTCAACTTTAAAAACAAACTTTTTTTTATAGAATATACAGATGAAGGGTACACGGGAAGAAGGCGATTTGTCAGTAAAAATTCGAAATTAATTTTTTTATGCCATCTTGTAGCCAAAAGTCGTATCTTTCTGTTGGTGTATTCATTTTAGACAAGAATACGCTAGGTCAAAAGTTATAAGCGTTGAAAGAAATGCATCAGCAAGTAAATGGTACGATCTTAAACACTTCAAAATGCTCTCCTGCACAATTTACATTTTTTGACAAACCGCCTTCTTCCCGTGTACCCTTCAGATATGAACACTCCGGCAACTCTAGGTGAAGTGGCCTCTTCCAACTGTCTCTCAGTCTCACAGAGTTTAGTGCACATTCAAGTTTCAAGCTATGTTACGGGACCTGCATACAATAGCTTCGTTCATAAAACAGTCAGAAACTGTTAACAAACTGACGACGCACGCGCATTTGTTTAAAAGCGTTCGCAAAAGACAAATCGCAAACTGCGTATTGAAAATCCGGCGTTCGCACTGGCTAAGCTGTTCGTTGTGGACCAGTTTCTAAACATCAAAATAATCCGATGACCAGGAGCAAATTTTTAATTGCAGACTTAGCAGTTTTTCTATTACAAAACTGTCAGATCATATTGAATTTTTTGTTTTTTTTGGAGTTTTTCTTTTTTAGTGAATGTTTTTGTTGTATTTTTTACACAATTATTGTTTTTCAGCGTTTTTAAAAATAATTCATTTAATCAATTATGTTTCTGTCATCTGTCAGTTTATAAAATGTATTCGCAGAGCACAAATTTTCAACCAGTTTGCAACCCATCAAAAACCACGCATGCGCCGAGAAAAATCGGCAATCAGTTGGCAATTTGTTTGTGCGAACGAAGCTTATATTCATATATTTAATACTCTCTATATTGCTAGCAAAGATCGGGAGAAAGACTTAAACACTACGGTGCAGACATATATACGTCTGTCTCACTTATTATACTCTGAGTCTCATGCGCATGTCCGTGAATGGATGCGCGTCAGTTTGCACATGGAACTAAACTGTGAAAGGGAGGTGGCTTGCTCCATTCCACTTACTAATTGCCCCAGTACAGACGCGACACTTGCGCACAACGGGTCAAGTAAAAAGAAAGAGATAGAAAACAGTAATTTGCTGTCTCACTTCATGGGGCACGCTTCCACTTACGGCCACTAGCAATATAGAAGTTATTAAATATATGCTTATATCATTGTAATTAGTGCATGTCACTATACATATCTAAACAAATTAAATCCAATTCTTATGTTGGGCTAAAGAATATGTGTGTATTTCTTAAACAGAAATTCAAGGATAATGTGTATGGCTCGATTGTGAATATTTGTTTTTTGATTTTCAAGATTTATATCGTTTGTATGTTTAGCTAAAGTATTTTACTGCCAAGCTTAAGAAATCAAAATAAATGCAAATTCTCTCAGTAACAAAGATTTTTGCTCTTTCAATATAAGAACTCGTAAACATCCATCGTTCAATATAAAAACAAACTGCGAATATTTCTCGATTCCATATAAACAGTTGAATAATAAAACATTTTTAAAACTTACAACTATTTTACATACAATAATGTTTATTTTTTCTTGAGCCACGTAAAAACTAACAATTTTGTTTTAAAATCTGACAGTTTTTTTAATAAAATCAAAAGGAAATAAAGATCATGCCTTGTCTATTAAAATATACTAAAAAAAATTGCTACTTGAATCTGAACACTTAATTCGCCCATATTTCATAGGTACATACGTATTTATATTTTCAACTGAATGACAACCGTATCTTTTATAAATCAAATTATAAGTTCGCGTTTCTTTTGTTATGATAGATCATCATTGCGCTTGCAAAATCTGATACAAAAAATAATATCTATTTATTGTGCCGTGTCAAAATTGGTGCTTAATTATATTGAACGTTTGTTCCAATACAATTCTGTCAACAACAATTTTTTCCACTTATCGTTTTGTAATTCAAATAGTAAAAAATCAAATGATCTATTCATATAATGAAAAATACACAACAAATGTCTGACTATCAAACTAACTCTTCAGGACAAAGAAATTGAAAAAAAAAAAAACACGCAAAATTTGGTGAGTAATAAATTATTAGACATTAATATTATTACTAATAATATTAATGTCTAATAATTTATTACTTTACTGAAGGACTCACCAAATTTTGCGTGTTTTTTTTTTTTGTCTTCCGTGTGACAAAATTGCATGGCGATTCTACCATAACAGACTAAATTCAGCTGGTAAAAATAATTAATCAATACAACTCACTATAACAGGAAAAAAAAACGATATACGAGTAAGTATATTTTTACAAAATTAGATACAATACTACGATAATAGAATGATTGCGACAGCTTGAAAATAATTAGTCAACTTTAACTAATACTTTCTCACAAAAAAAAATGATTGACTATATCAGTTTTAATAATTTAAAAAAAAGTCGGTTTACGGACGATAGTTTTACGTGATAACGTATTCCGCTCGAATAATACATAATCTAAATTTTAGTAGCTGTCAAACTTGGGCCGATCGTGCGCGGAACGTGACACTTTTTCGTGCATGCAGCCAATGTTTCATCAATTTATAAGACGTTATCACGTGAATAAAATTAATTTTTAATATTTTTCGTTATTTTCATAGCTGAATTTATTCTATTATTTTCGTTTAAAAAAGACAAGATTCTGAGAGTACAATGATGAATCAGGAAGTTAAAATTGTTTTTCAAACAAGATTCTTGTACATTGCAAAATGTAAACGATTTTTTTTTAGTAGAAAAAAATACCGCATTTTAACATTGCAGTAAAGAGCGCCTTTGCGCAATAGGTTACTGTCATTGTGCAATCTTGCGGAACTAATTAAATCGAGTCAACTGTCAAGACACCTTTCATGCCGGTTATTTCATAGATGTGAGGTTATGGAATTGCGTTAGTTCCTAAACTAAGATGGCGCCCTCATTTCAGTAATCATGAAAGATTTCACAAAATATAAAGTGTAAAAACTACTTATCATAACAAAAGAAACTAGAAAAAATTTCGATTTTGTTACAGTCATTAGGAAATGTCTATGATGATGACAAAGAAATATTTTTCCCAAAATGTGGCAAATATCAGTTATAATGGGGAACGTGTTATTTAAAAATCTTGATTTATAAACTATTGCACTGATTTATAATTTTAACATCGCTACAAAATAATTTTATAATACCGATTACGTTGATTTTTGTAATCTGAGGCGAATTAATCCATTTTCATCATCGTCATTCAAATTTTTTCATCGATAACACAATAACCCGGAAGTTAAAAATGATCATAACCGTTTAATTGTTACCTTTCGCGATTTTGGCACGTAGTAACAATAAATCGCTATTATTTATTTTACGCGAGCAACTGTCAGCGTTCCGTGCTTGGTTTCAATTGACTAATCTGTCAAAATAATTGTAAATCCTTTTAACGTCTTCGCCAGAAGAGAGAAAAAACTGGGGTTTGTAATAGACGAACTACGGAAATGTCCCAATTTAATTATTCTGTAGCAACGCTAATAATATTAATCGTCAGTGCAATAGATTTTCAGCAGGCGAGCAATAATGATAAAAATATACATTATAGTAAAACTATATAATATAAGCATATAAAATTACATGTAGGTAAATAATTAATTAATAAATAAAGAATATAAAAATATGATACAGCGAAGTGATTTAACCCACCCGCCCGATCGTTCAACACTCCCCACCTGTGTCCTATTTTTTCCCGATGTTTTCGCAGAGCATTCTCTGCGACGTCCCTGTTAACAAACTGAACGTAAGCTTCCCCAGTACTTCGCCCCGAGAGGTCTGTCAGAAGTGAAATCCCGTTGGGTACTATCTCCAACCCTATGCCCATAAAACAACAACCCACAAAGTGAACAAATTGAGCAACAAATAAAAACATATTATTCTTGATTTAAAGACTTCCATGTGTCAACATTAGGATAAACCCAATTCGACAGAAAAAAAAGAAGCGTTTCACACACCTATCCAATATATAATCTGTTTTATATTTTAAACACTTCAAGTACTTAGTTCTTACATTATGAATTCTTTTTTTTCATGTTCTAATCAGACGTTAATCAAAGATTTAAATGCAATGAACTAATGCTAAAATTCACAAATATGGCATTTCAAACCACACGCTTTACTATGCAATAAGCGCATGCGCGTTCTGCCAGACAAGAGCGTCTCACTGATTTAGATGATAAATTAGGATACTTTACAAATTTGGACAATGTGTCAAATGCTTCATTTTTAGAAGAATCCACCTTAAAAATAATAATTGCTTCTGAATTGAAAATAGATTTTAAAAAAACGAAACTATAATAAATAAATTAGTACATATTCCAGCCCTATAAAGAGAATTTGTGAAATTTTTGATATGCACTTGTTACGAAATAGTTTACAAATCTTTTTCACGAAAATCGTGTTCAGAAACTTCAAAGGATCATTATTTCTTTAATCCAAAAGTGTATATTTTTGAATAGGAAAATTATTTTACAAATCAACTGGAAATTATTATGATTTTATATACTGTAAGTGTTTACAACAGATGAAATAAAAATGAACGGATTGTTAATGCCACCAAAGTTGTAAAAAATGGATAAATAATAACATTTTCCCAAACAGTATGCGTAACTTAATTCTCGTAGCAGACAAAAGATTAAATTTTGACCTCATTTAGCCGATATTTTCATGAGAATACCAATTTTGATATAAAAAGAGTTGCAGCGAATATTAGGCAACGATTTTACTAAGCAGAAAACCGAACATTTTTCCAATAATCGGCCAGAAACGACTAGTCAATTAGTAACGTTTTATTAATAAAAAAAACAAAAGTAGCCCGAGTGATTTTCTGCTTTGAATAGAGAGAGATCTGATATTAGAAATAAATACTCTCATCTGTCATTTGATGATGACAAAGATTATATGTTAGATATATATACATTAATAAATAGCACACGGGTTGCCTAGCTAAATCGGGTACCGATGGTGTAAATAAATTCGAATTAACTTTTTTGGATAAACTTCCCCGATTTGTTAATCATAAAAATCGAGCCTAAAATGAGATAATATGACACAAATAAAATGTTAACAAAACAAACTCAAAGTACACAGATCCCGACTATTTACAAGGTATGTTTATGTGGATGATCTATATTTATGTATAGAATCAATGGTATATTCCAATTCCATGTGTCATATTCTCTCATTTTAGGCTCGATTTTTATGATTAACAAGTCAATCCAAACAAGTTAATTAGAATTTATTTAATTTAACAGCATCGGTACATGATTTAGTTCGGCAACACACGTGCGATTTATCAATGCATAATAATATATTATCTAACATAATGTAATCTTTGTCATCATCAAATAACAGATGAGGGTCTATATTTCTAATACCGGATCTTAGATTATAAGTTGTTGACCATTACAGTGAAGTATAAATTAATTCGAGATTGAAGAAATTAGAAGTAAATCGGGATTTTTCCACCTTCCAATTTCTTGATTTTCTGGTTTATTATAAATCAGAATATTCAAAAATTGCAGATAGAAAAATTCCATCTTTTTTATAGTTTCAACACGTTTAAGTAATTAGTTTAAAAAAACTGCGCCTAATATTCACTGAATATTCAGAATATAACCTTGCTGAATATTTGATATTCGATTTAATGTCGAATATAGGTATTGTATGTTGCAAATCTAAAGAAATAGAAATTGCAAAAATAAGTACACAGAGCTTTCATTGCTGAAAATACAAACATATTTTGTATAAAAATGTTCAAAACTTAAAATGATCAATCAAATAAATGACTTTATTATTGCAAAAAAAAAAATGTAGTAATTCCTAGTGTTTGGAATCTTATTTACAAGAATGCAATAAAAGGTTCGTTCCAAGCAGCTGTGAACGGTAATAAAACCGTACACAGTCTTGTCACTGCGCAAGACTAATTTGCGCACTAGCTCAAAAATCGACACTGCGCAAGACAGTCTTGCGCAGTAACAAGACTGTGTACGGTTTTATTACCGTTCGCGGCTGCTTGGAACGAACTTAAAGTTATTCAGAAAAAAATTCAAAAAAGTACGCAATTTAGTCTACATTTCACAATTTTTTTTTTGATAAATATTCCAATTTTGTTACATAAAAATGTATATATAAAAAGAAAACAATTCTACGTAAAATCGGAATTTGATTTGACATAAATTTAGTTGATTAATCATTGGTAATTTCCCCTTAAAAAAAAACGTGGAGCATTACAAAACATGTCTTTCAATAAAACACCATTTTTATTTATTTTAAAGTTACCAAGTGCCATGATTGTCCGGGTCAAGTACAAATTCGTAGCTTCAATTTTACATCAAAAATTCAATTGATACTTCAAACAGTTTTCAAATTAAAACTTGAGAACCGGGGTTGTGCAACAGATGAACCATTCTATATGGGTGGCAATGCTAGGAACCTGGCTATTCTCAATCCCTACCTGATTAGAGATGGCTAACTAGATCGAAACTCAATTGAAAGAACTGTAGTATTAAATCAGAACGAAAAAAACTCTATTCAAAGATTTCGCTTGGAGCGAACAAGCGAAATTATTGTGCACTTAGGGGCACTTGTGATCTAGTCTGTATAGGCAAAGGTAACCATTTTACAAAATTGATGTTAAATGAAATGCATTTGAGAAGTGTAAAGTTTTTGGTGGATTTTTTTAGTATAGAAACATCAAATATAAAGCTCCGTGATGATTTCAGTTTTGACTGTCTACAGTGCGTTCACTGATGGTAACAACAGTGAATAATTTGTAAGATTAAAGGATGAAACCTGGTGGCATAGGATCAATGAACTAAGCAAATACTGAAGGTTTTTTTATTGTATTTTATTGTCTGACAATAAAATGCAATAAAAAACCCTTCAGTATTTGCTTAGTTCATTGATCCTATGCCACCAGGTTTCATCCTTTAATCTTCCAATAATTAAACAGGATCATCATCACTCTAAATTATTAGAGTTATTTTTCGCAATGAATAATTTTTATATCCTACTAGATACAAAAAAATTGAATAATTTTTGTTCACATCGAGACTTACTATCGGAAACTGCTACGGTATATTTTTTTGTACTTCAACTCAACCAGAAATGTATATACATTTTTTTTTCAAATGGCAACATATATTTTGTTTATATTTTCGAAATCTCCATTTTCTTTTCTATGAATTCATATAAAATTTTCATAGTTACGTAAGAAAATATTTCAGAAAAACGTTAATTTTTCATAGCAATCCACACATGTATAAATTACTAATAATTATTACATAATGTGTATTATAAATTGATAGCTTTTCTGGGATATTTTCTTATGCAACCTATGATAATTTTATATAATATGAATTTATAGAGGAAAAAATTGAGATTTCGAAAATGTGAAAAAAATATGTTTCCATTTGAAAAAAAATACATGTACTTACACTTCCGGCTGAGTTTGAAGACAAAAAAATATACCTCAGCAGTTTCCGATAGTAAATCTTGAGTTGTACAAAAAACTATTTAAACTTTTTTTCTGTAGGATACACGAATTATTCACTGTTGCTATTTTCGGTGAACACATTGTATAACGTCTCATTTTTTTAAAGATATCAATATTGGACAAAAAGCACGACTTAGAGCTAGACTAATTATCACACGAAGTTCAGGCTCAAAAATAAAAACTTTTTAACAAAAAAATTAAACCGCCGAAAAACTGAAAAGCAAAAAATAATAAATCTTTTTATTTAACTAAGTTCTATCTGAGTAGTTGAACGTATGTGAAAGTCTAGTATATCTAAGTAATTTTGAGTCGGCGTCAACAATCCTTCGCCGGAAATCTCTGAGCGTTCACGAAGTTAATATGAGCGACAGAGCAACCCTAACGGGCACACGTCTTTGCGAGTGGTCGTGTGGAGAGCGCATGTTTAATGTTAATGTTTATCGCTGGAGATTTCACGTATCATTGTTAATTTGATTTGGTTATTTCTTTTAGTGATCTTTGTTCATTGATGGTTTGACGCCGACTCAAAATTACTTAGATATACTAGACTTTCACATACGTTCAACTACTCAGATAGAACTTAGTTAAATAAAAAGATTTATTATTTTTTGCTTTTCAGTTTTTCGGCGGTTTAATTTTTTTGTTAAAAAGTTTTTATTTAATAATTTTTTGTGGCTATATAATTTATAATTGTAATATACACAACTCAGCATGAAAATCTGTGAGTGAACAATAAATCACCCCTATTTTCCCACCCTTAGGGTAGGAATTTTTTTTCCAAATTTATATGAGACGAACCTCGAGGTATACCCTATCCAATAAAAAAATAATTATCAAAATTGGACCACTCTGTAAAAAGTTATGTGTGGTCATACATTACAATCAGTGAGTGAACAATCAATCATCCCCTGTTTTCCTACCCTTAGGGTTGGAATTTTTCTACGAAATTTATATGGGACCAACTTCGGGGTATACCCTTTCAAACAAAAAAATAATTATCAAAATCGGACTACTCTGTAAAAAGTTATGCGTGGTCATACATAAATAAAAAAAAAAAAAAAATAAAAAAATAAAAAAAAAAAATATACGCGTCGAATTGAGAACCTCCTCCGTTTTTGTTTTTCGTCGGTTAAAAAGACACTGAAGAACATTTGAAAAAGCAATTGTGGTACACATACGTAGAAAAGATTCAGTTCTACAATTTTTGTCGTATGATATTTTCTTGCCCAAGTAGCGGTTTAGAAGTTAAATGAGGATAACTCTAAATGGATCCGCTCCAACCGTAGTTTATCGTCAAAAAGGGGATGTTCTATCCATAATATAGAATGGAAATTTTCGATTTTAAGAATCAATTACCAAAAATATTTACAGTATATAGATTATTTCTTCAGTTTGGCTGCTTTTTTTATCTAATATACTTGAATAGATTTCAACGTCCATATACTAAGAAAGAAACATTACAGAATCGACCAAAAATTTTACATTTCTCAAATACTACAAAATGACTGTCATTGCCTTCAGAAGCTAGTTCATAATATGTGCCCCAATATCTGTACCTTTTGATAATAAAGAGGTACATCTGTGCTAAGTTTCATATATTTTCTCATCGAATATACAACATTGTTATCTTATCCGCTGTACTAAACAGGAAAAGCATTTCAAAACTTAATTTTTTCACAAACAATAAATTTAAATTGAGATTGTCAATCTTCTAAATGGTGTTCTACTGCATATAAGCTTTAACATTTGTACCATATTAAAAAAAAAGTCCTGAGCACATACCGTCGAAGAAATTAACAATTTCTTCTTTGGAACAGCCAAACGGTAACCCCCGTAATCTAACAACACCATCATCGTTCATTCCATCGTTCATGCTTCTACGTTTTAAAACCCATTCCATTTCAGCACGATTTACTTTGAACACTAAAAACATAAAAATAATACAATATTTAAAAAAACTTATAGGTACAGTTTTAAATAAATCTCGTTAATATTGGGTAATTTCACCAAAACGAACAAAATATTATATAAGTACCTTCAATATATCGGCTGCCAATATGTTCTCTATCTTTTTGGCAAGCGCGTTCCACATCTTCCTCACTTTCCAATTCGACATATGCTTCTCCACTAGGTCTACCCTCCCGAGACTGTGTCATATGTATACCTTGTTTTTCGCCGACTACTTGGCAATCGCCTGGAAATATTTTTTATTTTACATTATAGTTTGTTTTTAGTGATTTGTGTATATGTGAAACAAAATTAGAACTTACGGAAAAACTTTAGTATATCATCCACAGTCGCTGACCAAGGCAAACCACGAAGTTTAACAATAAACCCTTCATCGGTATCGTTATCTCCTCCTCCAGACATGTTGTTGACTATAAATAAAAGAAAATTACACGAACTTTCATAAATTACATGTAAGTAGTAAACCGAACCATGATACGCCCATGTTAACTTATATCATTTTTCGAAACATATAAGAATAAACGCTTATGGATTGTAAAAATGCAATCTCACATATATATATTAACTAGAACATACCAAATTCCAAACGCAAAAACAGCAAAGAAATATAATATTCTGGAAATTAGTTTATTAAAAAAAATGTTACTGACGCCACTATCATTTATTATCTTATCATTTGTTTAATAGATGTTACTAACATAAAAACAAAAAAAAGTACTACAGTGTTGTGGATTCTGGAAATATCCTTGTCTATAATACTGTAAGTTTTGTTAAAAATAATTGAAAACACGAATGTGTTTTTATATATCAGTTAAATACATGATTAATTTGCAATTTATATAATATATACTAAAGCTCTAATCTAAAATATTTTGTTGTTGTTGGGAACAATGTTTACATTAAAACGATGTTGTTAACGACATCATACGTAAATTTTATGAAGCTCTTAGTTCCAACCAATTAGCGTGCACTGAGCGCTACGCTAGAATTAAAGGAGTTTAAAGCTGGTTTAAAGGCTCTCACACTCATACAGACTAGGCGGCCGTAAGATATATATATTATCTTAGGCGGCCGCGGTGGCGGTAAAATAAAACATGTTTTGATTTGACAAGTACCGTTAAAATAAATAAAAGTTTTCCGAAATCGATAACAGATAGTGAATTTCATATTCAAAAATACATAAATTAGCCAAATTATAAATATTTTAATTGCGTAAATGTTGTTGTATATGTAGTTGTCATTTTTTTAAAATTACACCCTGATAGTAGTGAAGGGATGGCGTCATCCAGGGAACTGTATATTGCGTGATTGATAAAAATATAAACGGTTTGTCAGTTGACGTTAGTCATGAACGAGGTAACCTGTCAGGTTTCTTCTAATGCCCTTGACTGAGAACATGAAAGACTTATTTTATGTCAGTTAGCTTTACTGGGGAGGTTTCACTGTTATCTAGTACGTGGGTTACAGCCAGACAAAATTGATTACAGTAAATACGCGGTAATGTAGGAACTAAAGTTACTAGTAACAGTAAGATAGCTATAGTTTGTATACAATTGTTAAAAATCACCGACTGTTACAATGCTATAAGTACATACCTAAGAGAAAAAAATATTTTCAAACACTGTTACCGTTCGGGACTCGAACCCGAAATTTTCCACCATCCCGGCGGAATGAGTTATCATTATCAGTTATTCAACAATGACATATCTAAACAGTTAAACCTTTCTTATATTTAAAGCAGATTTTTAACCGTTAGTAAGAACTTTTTTGTACCTTGTTTCTAGCCCTCCTGCATTGTCAAGAAAAATAATAGTTTATTAATTATTTCTATGTTTGGAAAATTGCCTGTACAGTATATTATAAATACTTAAATGTTAAATTTTTTGAAAAACCACGAAAATTAGGCATAAGTTGACATACATACTTTAGTATACAAGAATCTGACCAACAATTCCAAAGGTGATGTTTTCAGATAACGAATTTCGTTTTTCAGGCGAAGAAAAAAAAGAAAAAAATACTTTTGATTTAGATTTATTATACAGGGTGTTTGGCACATGAACCGACACAATTTTTTGGGGGGTTCTCGTGGTCATTGTGATCATTTTAACCCTAATGACTTTTGCCCTAAGTGTCATGGTTATCGAGATACGATTTTTTTTAGTTATTTTCGAAAATTGGCCTAAAAATTGCCTTCAAAAAATCGTAACCTGTTTGTTTTTGGTACTAGAGACACGAAAATACATTTATTGAGTTCTCGAATGACTCCTTGTTCTAAATGAATCATAATTTTATGCAAATAGTATCAGGAAAAAGACCCTATGGACTTTTAAAGTACCTGTATTAATAAAAACCAGTAGAAAAAAATAATTTAAAAATCATTTTAAAAAAAATTAACGGGTATTTAGAAATTAGTTTTGTTTAGAAAAATACTCCATTTTATCCTCTTTTCAACGATATGCTACATGTCATATTTATCATTCAGAATGTAGCCAAATTAAACATTACCAGTTTGCAAGAGTCAACTCGTGCGCCAAAAAATACAATACAATACAGTGATAAAGAGCAGGCTTTGATTATCTGTTGTTATTTGTTATGTCATTTTTGGGTGTTGTTAAGTTTTTCGTTGTTGTCTTACAATGCCTAACTTTACCAACGAAGAGTACGCTGACATGATATTGGCATATGGCACCGCCAATTGCGACGAATTTATCACGAGAGATATCCCGATCGCCGTTTACCCCACCACGAAACATTTGCAACAACGTATCGACGTTTGAAAGAGACCGGAAACTTTTTATTTATCCCTACGCTTAAACGGAGATGCATATTTGGAATTTTTAGAGAATAATCTCCCAGAGTTATTGGCAGAAGTGCCTGTGTACGAAGAAGACGTGCCGATAGTGTTTCAGAATGACGGTTGTCCGGCACATTACCAACGATCAGTACGCGAGTTTTAAAATTATTCTTTCATCAATTCGTGGATTGGAAGAATGGGCCCAATCCCGTGGCCCGCGCGATCCCCAGATCAGGTCTGGGGATCACCTATAGATTTTTATGTCGGGACGTGCTAAAGATCTAGTATACGCAACGGAGGTACCCAGCAGAGAAAATTTAATAGAAAGAGTAGATGCTGCATTTGAAATAATGAAAAGGAAAATGCTTTTGAGAACAACAACTGTTGAAATTAGAAATAGGTGTCGTGCTTGTATCCGATGTGGAGGGGCACAATTTGAGCAAATTTTGTAATCATTGTCTACCTGTTTAACAGTCAATATCGTTTACTGAAAAGTGAAACAAGACTTGTTATTTACATCCTAGATCCATAACGGCTCGCTATCTAACTTGATATTTTTTGGCGCACGAGTTGACTTTTGCAAACTGGTAATGTTTAATTTGGCTACACTCTGAATGATAAATATGACATGTGGCATATCGCTGAAAAGAGGATAAAGTAGAGTATTTTTCTAAACAAAACTAATTTCTAAATACCCGTTAATTTTTTTTTAAATGATTTTTAAATTATTTTTTTCTACTGGTTTTTATTAATACAGGCACTTTAAAAGTTCATAGGGTCTTTATCCTGATACTATTTGAATAAAATTATGATTCATTTAGAACAAGGAGTCATTCGAGAACTCAATAAATGTATTTTCGTGTCTCTAGTACCAAAAACAAACAGGTTACGATTTTTTGAAGGCAATTTTTAGGCCAATTTTCGAAAATAACTAAAAAAAATCGTATCTCGATAACCATGACACTTAGGGCAAAAGTCATTGGGGTTAAAATGATCACAATGACCACGAGAACCCCCCAAAAAATTGTGTCGGTTCATGTGCCAAACACCCTGTATATAGATATAGTTTTATATATACTTAGATATATATTATATACCTAGCTTTATAGTTTTACTATGCCTATATACAGGAGGATGAGTTTTAAGTTGATGCTTTTGTTTTTACAGCGTGTAAAAATCAAATAGACGAGCAAATATTTCAAATAGTTTTTTTATCAAAACTCAAAAATAAGAGAGAAACAGCCTTTCGAAGTTTAAATACATTTTATTAAATTTTCTTTAATTTTGAGGGTCGGTCCTGGGGTTATATTATGTCACTATGGAAATAAGTTGTTATTATCAAGTATGTTGGTGCTTATTTGAAACTGACATGTGTATTGTTCTGTTTTTGAGAGATAATAACAACTTATTTCCATAGTGACATAATATAACCCCAGGACCGACCTCAAAATTAAAGAAAATTTAATAAAATTTATTTAAATTTCGAAAGGCTGTTTCTCTCTTATTTTTGAGTTTTGATAAAAAAACTATTTGAAATATTTGCTCGTCTATTTGATTTTTACACGCTGTAAAAACAAAAGCATCAACTTAAAACTCACCTGTATAACATATTTTGTTTTGCGTGCCAAAAACAGACAAGGACAAAATAATAGATACCTACTAAAATAAAGTAACATGACGCAGAGATGGTTAACGAAACTTTCAGCCCTTCAGTTTGTTTTTAGCTACAGCCAGGCACGTATCTAAGATTTGTTTTTGGGGAAGGTCGGAAGACTAAAAGTCTGTTTTTAAGTATATATAGATATGAAAATAAGAACCGGGCAAAATACCTACAACAACGCTCTTTTAATTACAAAAATATAAATATTTACGTAGTCAATCTACGATTTTTATTATTCGCCATAACACATCGGTGGTATCAACGCAGCGTCGGTAGCGGTTAGATCGACAAGACAGAAGACAGCAAAGGTTCCGTCAGTGCATGGCTGGACGATTGCTTTCTCTTTCTGTGGCGTCACGTCAGGCCCGGACCGAGGCAGCGTTTCAAATCGTTGATTTGTTTTGCTCTACTAAACATTGTGATTGCTATGAACAGTAATAGAATAGTACAATATAAGAGCATCCACTTCACACATTACAAATAAAAATTATACTTACAAAATAATACAGAATGTTTTCCTTTGTAAATCATTATCATATTGCATAAATCAAATATTTGTTATTAAAATACGTTCGAAAAAAAAACAACAAAATGAAAAATTGCCTGTATATTCGGAACCCAAAGGAATGGTGAGACCTCTGGTGAGGAATGCGCCAAACTGCCCCAAGGGGGGTTTTTGACAGGTAAACTATAGAGGCATAAGGTAAACATTGATTTAGAAACGCTGATGGAGGCTAGGTCTAGCCTCCATCAATAGTTGAGATCATTGGTGCATCCTTGTTTATACGGATTTCCTACACACTCTTTATAGACGCCAAACATCTGCGTTGTTGATCGTCTATATAATTAATGTATCTGTTTAGTAAAAACTTTTATGTTTCATTTACTATTTGTAACTGAGATCTTCTATGCAACTTTTTTATTAAATATAAGGTGCCTACGCAGGGTTGTAATATTTGTTATTTTTTTTCTAATAAATTCTGTAACCTTTTTATAACACCTACTTTATTAGCTTGATATGTAACTTCCTAACAATGTTAAGCCACTTTTTTCTCCGCCTCGTGGTAGAGATACAATTATATATTATGGATGATTTAGATAATAATAAATTTTATCTGAATAGCATTAATCATTACAAATTTTAAAAAGTTCAATTCTTCAAGAACAACAGAGGTTATATTTAGAATCTATTTTTATCAGTTTGTTATGGGCAGCCAGTCTGTAATGTGCTTTTTAGTGATAATTTTTACTTTTAATTTATTATAATTTTAATGTTTTTTAAAAAAAACTATTCTGAAGATGAACTAATATGTCCGAAAGCGCTTAATATATAAATTAACAATTTTTTTGGAAAGGATTTCTTCTTATTTACATCTGAAATATCCAATTTTATGGCGTATTTGAAAAGTTATACAATTACCTATATAATGTGTTTTTTTATTAGGTGCATGAACCCCGCACAAAACTTATGGGATTTTTTTCTCGGTTAAATTGATCGAAAATAGTTTTATTTTATAGTTTAAAGATCATTAAGAAAAAGTGTCCATGGGCGCATAGCCCCTAAAAACCGATAGATTTTAGCTACAGATATGTTTAGAGAGATTTTAGATAGGTATAGGGATATCCATTGAATCGACTGTGCTGAATCCGAATATGACATTATTATTTTATACAGGGTGACACCTTCCAACATTACCTAGTTTTTGACTATTTTTCTATTTCTAAAAAAAAGCACAAAAGTTGAACATGGAACATGTTTGTGAATTCAATGGATATCCCTATATCTAAAATCTCGCTAAACATTTCTGTAGCTAAAAATCTATTGGTTTTTAAGCTATGCGCCCATGGCCACTTTTCCTTAGTGACTTTTAAACTATAAAATTAAACCATTTTCGATCAATTTAACCTAGATCCAAATCCCATAAGGTTTGTGCGGGATCCATTTATTTTTCTGAGAAGGCATGCGCACGCTACGCTAATGAAACGATTGAGATTTTATCCCCGGTATTTTGGGGCCCAAATACTTTTTTCAATTCCTAAAAACTACCCTTAAAATAGCCTGATTGGGTCTATTTGAATAGGCTCCGTGCAGTGATGAATTCCAAGATGTGTATACCAAATTTCGTCAAAATCAATTAACTCTTTCGAAAGTTATTGTTCGTACACATAGAAATTTTGATTCGACTCTAGGTCCCGCCATTCGACCGACGCCAATAGCGTATGTGCCATATATATATTAATACGCTAAGGTTAAAGATGTTTGCCTCCCTTTTTAGAAAAAACCACACAATTTCTCCACATAAATTATATATCATTTTACAGATAATTGCTTGCTCTACTGACATCGACAACTAAAAAATTTATTATTGCTTTTGTTTTTCTAAATTAATTAATTAACAGCAACGCTGAACAACGTCTGCTTCTGACGGCTTTAATTTTGAAACAACGTCAACACTTCGATCTGTCATCTGACCTTCATATTGTAATACAACAGACACAAATTTGCATACTGCCATCTGACGGCTTTAATTTTGAAACAGCGAACAACGCTGAACAACGTCACAGCAATGCTGCATGATGCCATCTGACGGCTTTTCCTACTTGCGCCTCTATATGACAATTTTAGTAAAATATCAGTGTGCAAAATTATTATATATTTAAAAAATAATTTTGTGAAGTGATAATTATTATACTTATTTAGTGCGAATAATTCGCCCAAGTCACACTAGTTGTGGAAATAGATTAATTGGTCCATCACTATCTGCACTCATTGTTTTGAGTTGTACATTTCTGATCTATAAGGGAGCCAGTGGCGGATTTACAGATTTGCCGCCTGTAGGCTTTTCAATTTTTGCCGCCTCTGAATCAATAAAATTCCAACTTTATGATTTGTTCTCCATCATCCTCGTTACATCAACTTTTCCCGTATGGTTAGTATCATTGAATTTTCTGAAATTGAATTTGACAATTTTGCTGCAGCAATCATGATTAGACCATCGATATTATATTATCAAGATCGAGTTGTGTAAGCAGATCTCATAATAATTAGGTAGGTACATGGAGAAAAAAGTATAGTAAATATCAGTGAAGAAAATATGTAAAAATAACTAAATTTCGATTATAATATCGAATCGCCATTGCAATATTCTAAAAATTCATGATGATCATTAAAGTATATTTTAACAAGCGTTTGGCAATTGTTCATGTAGAGATGTTGAAATATTTAGTATTTAGCACTGTATATAGGACTATATTTCGATTTTTGATAAATATTTTAATTTCTCTTCAATTTTCAAAATTCGTATTTTGTGTGTATAATAATTTTTTTTTTAATTTTGCAAATCGAAATAAAAAAATGTATAAACTAAATCTGCCGCCCCTTAAAATTTGCCGCCCTAGGCTTCAGCCTACTCAGCCTGCTGGTAAATCCGCCACTGAAGGGAGCTATAGTTCTGAGATACAATAATTAGGTGAAGTTCCTTTTGTCAGGAGGACGAGCAACGTGGAATCTAGGTCACAGACATCCGTCAACAGCTGATGTATTTGTAAACCGTTGTTTTTAATACGGTATTATTATATTATATACTCGATATACAACTGGTAAGTGTAAAACGGGGGTGTGATTCAATCGGTAATTTTGCTGGCTGCACGATCTTAAGGCGAACATCTACGCCTGACTAGTTTTCTTCAATCCTGCCATATTGATTCGAATCAATCGAATTCTAATGATTATATCAATATGTGTGATACTTGTGTCATGTGTACCTATACCTATGTCTTTTCGCATGAAAAAATAAACAATATAGGCGCGCGCGCGCGCCGTATGAAGTACCTATATTGTTTATTTTTTCATGCGAAAAAACGCATCATTTAATCAGCTTTTTTTAGCACCATAATTAATTTTAGACACGGGGAAAAAATATATATATATAGTGTGGGTTGTGCTCTTCATTTTCCTTTTTTTATTTTTTCTTGACGACCGAAAATAAGCGAGAAAAAAATTATTAATAAGTATGAAATTCCGATTTTGTAAATAAAAAATTGGCTATAACTCTGCAGGGAAGCATTTTTTCGAAAAAACACAAAGAACAAAAAGTGTTTATTTTTTGGCCAATTTACCTAGAAAAATTGATTACTGGCCCAAAATATCAGCTTTTGTTAATAAACAAACAAATTGTTAATAACAATTTTCGGCCCACACAAACAAAAAAAAATTTTTTTTCAGAAAATGTTTAGAAAAATATAAGGAATAATTTGCAAAAGGTTTCAACCGGTTATCTTTTATTAAAAACGCCTAATTAGGGGCAATTTTTTGGAGCCACAGTATCAAAACCGATAGATACACGGAAGCGTGAATATTCATTTAACGTATTTTAATAGATTTGGAAAAGATCTCAAACTTGATTTTCATATATTTTACCATTGGCGTAGCAAGAGGACCTAGAAACCCTAGAAAATTAATTGTTCACGTATACAAATAACAACATAAATCTACAATAATCCACATATTTTCTTTGACGTGAAATTTCTTTAGAAATTCACTTCTATGAACAGTTTTCAAATTATGTGTAAGTGGCAGCTGGTAATGGTAGGTAGAGTTAAAAATGTGCCCCCCCCCCTAGGATAAAATCGTTGCTACGCCCATGTATTTTACCCTTCCACTCCACAAGTACGTAATGGTATTAATTAAGATCACAATTCAATTTTCACAATTTTTCAATATTTTTTCGTTTTGAGGTCACCAGAGTCAAAGAAACTTATTTTTGGAAAATGTTTTTTCGCCTGTTAATCTGTCTGTGCGTCTGTGAGCGCGATACAGGTCAAACGGTTGAGCGGATCGAAACTAAATGATAGAACCAAATCTTCTTTGTTGCCGGGTTTGTAGGCCGTGGTCCATAGGTATTTCTACCTGACGTTTCATCTCCAACTACGGTGGACGTTATTAAAGGCGATCTGGCAGCGGGCGAAGTGTCCTTCTAGGCGACTCACAGATGAGTGTGTCGACAACTGCCGTCCTCTCTTCTTTTATGCTCATCGTGCTAGTGTTCTCAATTTTTAACGAAACTTTATTGAAAAAATAAATAGAATAATAAGCTGTTATGAAAAGTATACCATTATTATACAAAAAACACCGTTACAGCATTCGCCGATTTTTCCCAAAAACAATAGGGCTCTTCATATTTGCATACCAAACATCCTCCCAAAATTTGGTTTCAATCCGCTCATCCGTTTGACCTGTATCGTGCTCACAGACTAACAGACGAACAAATGCACACAGTTTTTCCAAAAAAAAAAACCGTTTTAGCATATATCTCTTCTGCGCATGCGCCGATTTTCCCCAAAAACAATAGGGCTCTTCATATTTGCATACCAAACATCCTCTCAAAATTTGGTTTCAATCCGCTCATCCGTTTGACCTGTATCGTGCTCACAGACTAACAGACGAACGGATGCACACAGTTTTTTCAAAAATATGTTTTTTGGACTTATTGATCTCAAAACGAAAAGAAATTTTTAAAAGTGATTTTTGTTTTAAACTAGTACCATTCCACACTTGTGGGTAGGAATGGTATAAAATCGGTCAGAGGTAGTTTGAGATGCTGCTAAGTTCCCTTAGGAAAAAGGTCGAATTTATTTTCATACGTCATGTATGTATAATAGGTAACGGCGGTCAATTGTATTGCAATCGACGCGACGGGTATAGGGCCAAGATTACATGCAGGGGTGGCCATAATTCGGCAAGCACTCGCTTGTCAAACAGCTCTTCAAATTTTAAAATAATAAACACGCAGTACAGAACCTTTCTATAACGAAATATATAAGAAAAGTTCTTATTGTGAGCGAATTACATTATATCGAATTTTATATGAAAAGTGCAAATAAAAGTCTGTTCTCATAGTAAACAAAGCTAATTCAAAATAAATCAAGGCGACCTGTACAGCTTGGACGTAAGTAGTTACGTACGTATACAGACCAAGCAGCAATTGCCGTTCGCAATTTTCAGTAAAAATAGGACTTATTTTGAATTCGAATTAAATTAAAAATTATTCCAATTAACAGAGCAGACTCCACCTTTTCAAAAAGCTACAGTCTGAATGGATTACATATCAAATTAACCTAGTTAAAATTTCTTGCATGAACGAAGCTCAGCTCTGACGCGCAAAACGATAATAGAGCAATAAAAGCTTGTTACTTAAAAGTTTTTTTAACTAATATTTAGTTCTGTTCCTTTTAGTCTTTTAACATTTATACTATTAAAACATTTATTCTTTAATATCAATTGATCATTTAATTCTAAAAACGACTAATCTTGTATTGTCATCGGGAATATTACATTATAATATATTATATATACAAAATTTCAATTCGATCGAATATGTGGTGTCCGCCATATTAGGTTTACTATGGCGTCTCATAGTTTATCGCATCAAACTCTTTAATACCCATGTCTAGAGGGTTGTAGAGAAAAAGGTAATCCGTCATCTTGGGGCGCCCGGCTATATAAGATTTACAATGACGTCACACAGCTTATCGTATTTCACTCGTTAAACATTTTCATTCGATATACCCATGTCAAGAGGGCTACGAATAGAAAAATAAACCGCCATCTTGGGGCATCCACCATATTGAATTTATGCATCGTCACCGGACTTATACACGTATTCTAAATTTCAAAGTTCTAGCTTAATTAGATCTAGTCTAAATTTTAATTGCAAATATCCCAAACTGACACACTGACTGACGATTGACTGACAAATATGGCGAATTAAGTAAAAGCTAAAACGAGTACGCGAAATCAGAACCTTACCCTGGGCGCCGGTCAATTAGTTTTATTTGTTGGCTACCCCTGAGTTAGACTCTGAAACATCGCAGATGACACAGCGCAACATATCTCTAGTCTGTTAACGGTTCTTTAACACCCTTCAACCCTTCTATCAATCGTTTTTTTTTTTGTTTGACTCATAAATTGCCTCTGTAAATGCTAACATAAACCTGCAATTATTTTCTTTTCAATTTCTTCTGTTGCTTTACCTATATACTTTTGAAAGTTTTGTAGGTGAACAAAAATGTTTATTCTCATGGATATTCTAAAGACTGTTTAAACTATGAAAAATAATATATTCTTACATATCATAACTAAAAAAAAAAAAAATAGAAAATTATCGTACGTGCCCGTCATACAAAAACTCTCCAATGGTAAGTCTTAGTGTCATAAAATAAGTATATTGCAAATCTGGATGAATGTGATTATTTTCAGGTCGCTACGCCGTTCCCTTCTTGATTTATTTACGAGTAAAGGCCGCTGCTAGATTTGACTACTAGTTTTCTAGCGCTGGTTTTCTTGATTGGTTTTATGTGCTCGCTTCACACGAGACGTCTTTTCAAGTTTGCTTTGTGATATTTAGAACGGTAACAAAAGTGGACGTTATTGTCTCTGAACAGAACACAGTGTTTGTTTGTGGACGTTTGTTCATAGGTTCGTTCCAAGCAGCTGTGAACGGTAATAAAACCGTACACAGTCTTGTCACTGCGCAAGACTAATTTGCGCACTAGCTCAAAAATCGATACTGCGCAAGACAATCTTGCGCAGTAACAAGACTGTGTACGGTTTTATTATACTGTTCGCGGCTGTTTAGAACGAACTTCATGTCATCCATGTGACAAGATACTGTTTCCTGATTGGTTCTTGCTCAGAGCAAGCAAAGGACCTAGCAAGAAAATAGTTCTAATTTTAAAATCTATCTTGTGAGCTAGTAGGCGAGCCGGCAGTGACGTTATTTTCAGCTTCGTACCCAGCCTGCAGAAGTCCCAGCAGTCTTTCTAGCAGTGTTTCCAACCTCGTGTGCAGAGGTCTAAAGTTAACTCTACGCGGGAGAAATTGGACCGGACAACCAGTTATATTATAAAGGAGAAATAGAGCTTATGTATCCAGAAGTTCTAACGCACATTCAGATGATAATAGTAATTATTTGGGAAGTACAAAATCCACAAAATATAGATATATTTGGATACAGAAATGGGTGTTAAAAGAAACCGAATATAAAGAATGCATATTAAATATATCTCCCTAAACAAATTTGGGAGTAATTTAGGAAAAATTCTGCTTGTATGGAGCTACGACTATTTAACAGTCTGTCAACACTCAGTGCCGGATTAAGACTCCTTGATGCCCCAAGCATTTCTTGCCTATGAGGCCCCCGTTTCTAATAGCAGTTTAAAAAAATTATTACTATCTGTCCCTGTCATGTTAAGTTTATAAAAAAATCCAAATTGGGAAGAAGCATAGAACTTAGGAAAAAAATGAATATTTTCAATCAATACTCTCATTAAAAATTTAACTGTCTATAAAATTGGTCCTTAGGCATTTTTATACAGTTAAAAAAAAATATTACTTATTTTTAACTTCTTACAGTTTTATATCAGTAGATCAAATTTTTGAGAACATGAAAAAAAAAAGAATTTTTGAAGTGAAAACTTCTTTAGCGGCGTTGTACACTTTTTTGTAATGGGTAAAAAATTCGTAAGACCTGATCGAAAATGCGTAAGACCTGATCGAAAATTCGTAAGACGGAAACTTTTATTTATACAACGTTAGACATCTAGCGTTGAAATATCGTACATAAAAATGCAATCTATGATACAAACCATTTTGATCGAAAATTCGTAAGATGTTAATATTCAAGTTTTCACTTCTGCCGGCACTCCCGGTTTTATATACACGGTACACTGAGGTACTTTTCTAAGTTGTAACTTTTGGTACCCCCTGAGACGTGATGCCCTAAGCAGTTGCTTACTTTGCTTATATAGGCTAATCCGCAACTGCCAACACCTCTTAAAAATATAAATATTTTAAACAATTTTAAAAATGAATTAAAACAGTTATTGACAGAAAAATGCTTTTATAGTGTTGGTGAATTTATTAAGTACCTATATTGGTTAGTGTCTACTATATTTTCTATTTGTTTGTCTATAAAACTTCAGAAGTAACAATACTTCAAATGCTATATTTGAACATCGTCTTTTTCCAAGTATCTTTTATGATAAGTATTAGACAGTAATTTCGCTCATATAATTTTCTCTTAGCGAACTCAAAAAGCCCTTAAATAAAACCTATATTCCAGCATAAGATTTGTAGGTACTAAAGGGTTTTGCTGATCGTAATATTTTACCGCGAGTTCGAGACAACAAAAACCGTATCGGAAATCGACAAAATATCAATTTGGAAACACATTTGGCAAAAATAAAACAAAATAATATTTTATTGTATTGTTGCGGCGTAGACAGCGGCGCGCATGCGTGCTAGATATGGACGCGCACGGTTGCCAGGCGATAAGTAGGTGAGTGGGTTACGGGGACAGTACTGATTCTTATAACTTTACATACCGCCTCTTATAAACACATTAAACAGTGGCGTAACAACATAATGCGCTTTAAAGACATGATTCTGATTGACAAAAACTATAACGTGGAACCGTTTCACTTTCCACTGCATAATCACCTTATTTTAAATAATGTAAACATATCAAATAATGCATTCAGGCGAATAAACAGTACGTTTTTGAAAAAATACTGTTTCTGTTGTTGGAACACTTTATAACTAAACTATAGTGTACCGATCCGGCTTCGCCCGAATTTAAAGATTGCTACCGTTTATTCATCGACTTACCTTGCAAAATTGGTCTCCACGAAGAGCGTTTTTATTTTTACGCGATAATATATAGCCTATGTTCATCCTGAAGGTCCATTCTAAATATTGGTCGAAGAAAATTTGAAATCGGATAAGTAGTTTCGAAAAGTACTCTTCACATAATACAGATTATAAAAAAAATTAGAAATATAAAAAAACTGAAATATTACTTAAAACTACTCACTAAAAATATATTATTCTCTCTTTTCCTTTCAAATCAAATAACTTACAGTCCAAATTGGCGATTTGCAGTGTGAATCGTAATTATTTTGACGTTTATAATATACATTGATTTTCCAGGGCCTGCTCGTAATATATCATTTATTTTGTTAGGTCCAAATCTTTGATTAACGTCTGATTAGAAGTCTTCAATAAATATAAAATTATCGACCAATTTTTATTTTGTTAGGTACCCTTTTCGCATACCTGAGCCTCTCTCACGCTGACATCCCCGGCACCTCCGACTGCTATCAAAATTATTTTGTCAAATAATGTTCTAAATTAAATACTTAAAATAATAAACAAATTTATTTAAATATAGATTAACTGCACTTATATCGGTTAAAACAGCTCCGTAAATAGTTCATTATTTATTATCTTTGAAAGATAAAACTGGTTTTCGTGAGTTATCCTTAGAAGATAAATATATGCTGTCGCGGACTTTTTTTTAGAACTTTTCTGGAGGAGCAATTCAGTCGTACATTATTTTCGTGTAACTTTAACTATTCCCGCAGCGGACAGCGTAGAAGCTCTCAAGAGGCACGACTTTTTCCGACTTAGGTGACGAATATCATCATAACTTAGCTAATTTGCACATAATACACATAATATATAGCCTATGTTGGTCAGGAGTAATGTACCTTTCAAACGATAAACGAATTTTTCAAATAGGTGCAGTGGTTCCGGAGATTACTCTCTATATACACACAAACTCACAGAATTTGCTCTCTCTCTTTGTAATATTAGTATAGATGTGCGGCGTTTTCGATCGATTTGGGTAGCTAAATCTGTGCTTATCAAATGATCCAGAGTCTCCTAAATAATTTTAAAATTGATCACGCGAATGTCATCAATTTTTAAATTTATTAGGGGGGATCTACGTCGAGAAAGGAGTAACTATGCAAAATAATAGGAATGCATCGATGCGTCTTAATCGCCGCGGGTAACGGCTAGTAATAAATATAATGATATTTGCTACTCGTTTGGATGGTTACATAATATGGTTTCACATGTATAAATCTACCAAAGCATGCTTGTCAGCTGCCTAATTTATTTATTTAACAGATCTTCAAAGCAAAAGAATTTGACATTTGATTTTTTATATTTTAAAATTATTTTCGAAACTATTAAGCTTAGAAAAAGCCTTTTTGTAAAACTTTCTTGGAAAAATTAACAGAATAATAAATCGTTATGAAAAGTATGCCATTAAGTTCGTTCCAAGCAGCCAGCAAACGGTAACGAAACCGTCACCTGCATGCGCAGTAGGTAAAAAGAAGATGTTAGTGGCGATTTTAGGACACGTTTTAGCTACTGCGCATGCGGGTGACGATTTCGAAACCGTTTGCTGGCTGCTTGGAACAAACCTATTATAACACGAAAAAACAACACTATAGCTTATATCTCTTCTGCGCTTGCACCGATTTTCCATAAAAATAAAAGAGTTTCTCATATTTATCATATTTACATCATACATGTCAAAGATCATACAAAAATTTGGTATCAATCTGCTCTCAGACAAACAGATGAACAGAATTTTGCCAAACGTATGTTTTTCTAAAATATTGTAAAATTTTGACAGGTGAACTTTGACCTAACCCCACTTGTGAGTTGAAATCATTGAACTAAATCACAAGTATATTTAAATAAAGTGAATGACTTTTTAAACTAATTGTATTATATTGTGTTGTATTGACGTAGTCTAAGCTGTTTCCAGTATTACAGAATAAAAATTTCTATCTATCTATACTGAATTTATTACAGTTAGTTGAAATTCTGTATCATTATTTTTAAACAATAGGTAAGCATTATTCACCCCTTCGTTCTGAACCATGCTTTATAGAGAGAAGTACATTGAAAATGTAATTTTAGCATAAATACATTTTCATGCTTGGGTAATCGGGAAAAACATTAAATCGACTGGATGAACGTCGGACATACACCATTGCAAAAAAGTCTAGAAAAACATTGAAAACATTTGTGCGAAAAATATTAATTTTAAGTCATAGACTTTATTTGAATGTATTTTTTCAAAACTAGTCAATCATATTCCTAAAGAGAAGCTTCCACTTTCAAATAAGTCAACAAAATTTTCAAAGGAAAGAAGAATAAAAATATTTCAAGCGAAAAGACATTCAAATCTGACGAAAATTTCAATTTCTGTTTAAGTAAGTTGTTCGTATTGCAGCTTTAGCATAAAAAAAGATTTTATTGCTGTATTTTTTGCCTTATTCACAAATTATTTAATTCTACCCAAACCGTTAAAATATTTGGGTACCTTAGTGGCATTTAAAGTAATATTTATAAAAAAATCCCATTTTCAAAAGTTTTATTTTGTAACTGTATAGCATAGGTAATAAAAAATATACAAAAATGTCGGTGTTCTTTAGTATTGCTACTGTATCATAAAATAACTTACACTACATACGGTTATTCGTCGGCTAGCCTCTGTTAAAAAAAATTAAAGTGCCGTTTTCAAAAAACCAAAAAAAAAATTTACACCCTTTTTCCAGTTTTAAATTCCGTTCGAAAATTAACATAATTTATTAGATGTGTACCTAACCGTACTTTTCATTTGAATTTGGTATGTTATAAAGCATTTTTGATGTAAAACATCCAATTACGGTTTGGTTGGTAGTAAAACCATGCAATTGGGGCGACATTTTTATGGAACGATGTTTTATGCAAGAACGTTACGATTGTGCAGTGCGCTGGATTATAACTTGACTTTTGTTAAAGGCGACAGCTAGATGACAGGGCGAAATTTAGTTACAGTGCGATATTTAGTTACAAGAATTTCATTAGTTGACAGGACGAAATTTAGTAGATGATTGGGCAAAATTTAGTTACAGAGTGAAATTTAGTTGCAGAACGATTTTTAGTTATTAAAATTTCGTTAGTTAACAAGGCGGAATTTAGTTACTGGAATTTCGATTAAATTTATGTATCACATCTGCCAGGCGTCATACGACTGCTCACGTTTCTTTCCACTACATTTCTTAAATTTCTAATCCGATTTCCATGAAATTCAGTTCATGCAAGTTATAGATTTACCGAGTCTAAAAAGAAAACTGGAATCCCCTATATTATTAAACGAGCTAATCTATCTACCTATGTACCTATGTACTTACCTATCTCCCTAAATATTTTCTCGAAAACGGCCCTAACGATTTGGATGAAATTTACTGAAAAGGGATTTTGGGGGGCAAAAAATCGTTTTAGCTAGGTCTCATCTCTCGAAAAAATCGTTTTCTTAAAAATTTTATCATTATAAAAATCAATTTTTTGACGTATGAGAATACTTAAATATTGTAGGTAAGCAGGTTTTGGAATTTTATACAAACAATGAAACAATTGTTTTTAAAATATTATGACAGTTAATCTTTAATTACTATCCAAGTGAGACTTAAAATAAATACGTAACTTTCCGAGCAAAGCTTGGTCACCAAGGTACTTGAAGAATTAAATGGCAGTATCTATTATGTAATTATTATATAATATTTTTTGCTGTAGATACATCGAAACTTTTTGGACCGCAAATCGAAATTGAGTTATAAAACTAAAAAGCCGTTACTGTGAAAAGCCTTCTATAAAGAGCTTCCGCATAGCCATATGTTAATGCATACAGATTATACAGAGATATTATTGCAGCAAATTGTTTATAATGAATGTAAGGTGATAAAAAAACTATAAGGATATGTTCTGAAATATAATTCAGTATACCTACTGCTCAGTGCTAGTGACGTCATGAATCCGACGTCATAATTGTACTAGTGAGACAGATGTGACATCATAAACTAGCGGTCCCGTCCGGTTTCACCCGGGTGCAAAAGAACAAATGGGGGAGGAAGGGACATGAGTAAGCACATTCATCTTAGTTTACCGAGATGAATGTTGGGTCCAAATTTTTTGCAGTTTTCGACAGTTCCCTGCTTTATTACTTATTTTAAACTCAAACCTCCATTTTTGATGAAAATATTTTTTTTAAGTAATAATTATTTCTTTTAAATCAATAATTACTGTATAATTAATAAAATATAATAAATATTTAATTGAAAACACTGTAAGAAAATTATTTTTATATAGGTACCTATAGGTACATACAGTACCTATAGGTATATAAAAATAATTTACCTACAGTGTTTTCAATTAAATATTAAATAGTTTTCATATGAGCTATTATTTAGATTTATTTAATTTTAATTAGTCGTAAATAAAACTAAAATAAATTTAAATGATAGCCTTACAAGAAAGCAATGTAGAAAATAATAAAAAAAACCCATTAAAAACACATTCGTCCAAGGTGGGGTTCGAACCCACGACCCTGAGATTAAGAGTCGAGCGCTCTACCGACTGAGCTAACCGAGCTTCTGTAAGTGTGCCGCTAATATTGGGATATTCAGTTAGGGCACTTCACCTGAATATAAGTAGGTATATTGTGAAAAATTTTGACTGACATTCTCCAACATTTTTCATTGATTTTCCGCTCCTATTAGTCGTAGCGCGATATTATATAGCCTATAGCCTTCCTCGATAAATGGGCTATCCAAAAAAAATTTTGTTTTTCAATTCGAACCAATAGTTCCTGAGATTAGCGCGTTCAAACAAACAAACAAACAAACACTTCTGCTTTATATATGTATTAGTATAGATATTTAACCGGACGTGTAGTGCATCGGAATGTGGTGGAATTTTTTATTTTATTATTTGCAATAATGTCTTCTCAACAAAGTAAACAATTACTTTTGGTGGACGAGGGAAACAATAATACGTCAATGCGCTAGCCAATTTATATTTCGGAAAAAATCAACTGCAGTGAGGCGTCGATTCATGACGTCATTAGCATTGGTCAGTATACTGGGTTATATTTCGAAACACACCTAATATCTGTGTATCAAAGTACAAAGACTATTTTCGAAAAACAACTAAATCTCGTTATTTTAATCAAAAAGTACATAATAATAATTCGTGTCAATACTTAATTATAATATTATAAAAAGCATTAGACTTTCTGTTAATTTCTTTCTGAGGTCTTTTTTTGCATAAAAAGCAAAACATAAGATGACACATTGTTTACATTTTTAATATTGCATAAAATGTCAAACGGAGGCAAATTGAGGTTTTCCGTCTTATCGAGTGTTGAAGTCTCCGTATCTCAATATGTGTAGCATGTTATGATTTTAAGTCTATTAGACTGTAGGTATGTCACATTTGAATAAAAAACCTTGCAGTTTTTCTGGCCGTTTAGATTGTAGGTCGGTGACAATGAAGCATTGGAAAATTGGACATTGATCGAAAAATTATCTTTCTCACTGGAGAAATATCTATTTAGATTCAAATGTATTGATCTGATATCAATCGAGAGATTGAAATCCGTTAGTTGAAATCAGATTAACAAATGTCATATTATAATGTCAAATGTCACTTTATGTATATTAATATATTTTTTATAATATTACCCATAAATAAATTACTAATAAATTATTTAAAGCGTAGAGAACAGTTCTGCTAGGACGGTATTTAGGTTGTCAGATTATAACTTACTGACATTTTCCCTGAAAAGTTTTGCCTTCTATATTTTGCACTCCACTCGGCAAAAAAGTTCTCAGAGTAACCTTATTCAAAGCATAATTTATCGATTCTGATGCTCTAGGCATCGATGATTGGTGACTGGTGGTGGTCCCCCCTCCCGTTCAAGAAAGGTTGACTCTATTTTTTTTTAATTTAATTTTTATTTATCAAAACGTCCGGAAATTTACTGGACAAATTTGTACTTTTTAAAATTTTAATTATAGTCCATCCTGAAGTAGTTAAAAATTATTCTGGTGTGAAGTCTTTGATCGATTCCAATGATACCAAAGAGTAGGTACTACTTAGCCTTCTTTTAAATTCAAGTATGAACTAAATCAGTGGTTTCCAAACTTATTTGGCCCCTTTTTCAGAAAAAAATATTACTGAGCGCCCCCTGGAAATTATTTCTATAAAAATATTAATAGAAATTAAACATAAAAAAGATTATATGTATTATAATGTTTCTACCTTTTACCATTCCAACCCACAATTGGGGAATGGTATATAGATACTAGTTTAGGTCAAAAATAACTTTTCAAAAATTTTACAATTTCTTTCCGTTTTGAGGTTCCCCGAATCCAAAAAACATATTTTTGGAAAAACTCTGTGCGTCTGTCAGTTTGTCTGTGAATACAATACAGGTCAAACGGATGAGCGGATTGAAACCAGTTTTGTTAAAAAAAAATTTTCTAAACTTTATAGTTTCGGAAATATTTGGAAAATAAAAAAAATCAGCCGCTCTTTTGTTTTATGAATCTGTCAGAAATAAACTAGTTAGGCATGCTTATCATATTAAATACTAGCCATTACTCGCGTCACCTCACGCAATATCAGAAATTTTATTTTCTTCATTATAGTACTATATCAAATGTCAATATTTTTTAAGTTGGAATGGTCCCATCGCCCAATTGACTGGATTTTTTTTGTTTACGTAGTTACACCGTTCTAGTGTTAAATATTTAACGTAAACGTTAAACAGTCCGAGATCGCATAAGAAGTTACGCTTCAAAAAAAAAAGACGGGTTGCATTCCGGGAGTGCCGGCGGAAGTGAAAACTTGAATATTAAAGTCTGAATTTTTTGCATTTAGAAGCATTGTTTATTTATTGACAACACTTGTAAATAAAATGGTTTGTATCATAGATTGCATTTTTATGTACGATATTTCAACGCTAGATGTCTAACGTTGTATAAAAAGTATCTGGCAATTACTATCACTTAGAGAGTCTCACCCAGTTCTTACTTTTCCTGACGCGAGTTTAACATTTTTTACCCATTACAAAAAAAGTGCACAGCGCCGCTAAAGAAGTTTTCACTTCAAAAATCTATCTTCTCCATATGGCACAGCAATACATTTACGTATATGAACGTCAAACGCAATGCACTGCCCGTATTCTTGTTTACCCGTGTCTAGTGCGCACGCGCGTCGGTACATTTTTCTTTATTGTTGTGTTAACGGCCTTGCCATGTGTCTGTTTATATACGAGAGAGAGAGATAGGTATGTAGTATGTATAATGTATATACATTTAATAAGTACGTATGCACACATGTAGACTTATACGACTACACGTTGCTTTTTCTAGGTCAAGAAACAAGGCCAAGCGATAAATTTCTCCAGTTGTTAGTCGACTCCCGCCTCCAATGACTGCTCTAACTCTCGTTGCAACGACCGCGTCTGCAGCCACAATCTGTTGAGCCTATGCAAGATTTTTAGCCATGGCCATGGTTCGAACAAAAGTTATCAATCCGTTTGAATTAATTTTAATTTGCGTATGGTAGACAGAGCTGCAGAAGATAAAAATTGTCTATAGATTAGAAGACACTAAAAGGCGAAAGATACAAGATATTTTCTATCGACAGATACCCTAAAGCAGCGATTTCTAAAAGGTGGTCCGCGGAACCCTGCGGTTCCGTGGAAGGGTCACAGGGGTTCCGCGGTCTGTCCGAGAGTTAAATTGTATTTCTTTGTTACAATAAATGTTTTGCAATACTTACAATAATTATTTTTCATTTATAATTTATTCTTTCCTTGAGTCTAACTTGAAATATTCAAACTACAAAGTAAACACTCTAGTTGTCAAAATAGCCAGCTAGAGTTCCGCCAAAAAAGTATGATCAATTAGGGTTCCATGGCCAAATAAAATTGGAAACCTCTGCCCTAAAGTAAACTATCTAAGAATATATATTTGAATTTTGTTAAGGCCGCTGCACAAGAGGCTGGATTTGCCGCTAGATTCCTTGCTAGATTTGACTACTAGCTTTCTAGCGCTGGTTTTCTTAATTGCTTTATGTGCTCGCTTCACACGAGATGTCTTTTCAGGCTTGTATCTGGTGCACGCGCAGTGATAGTTTTTAAATCACAGAGCTGCACAGAGCAAAACGAGTGTTATCTGATAATCTGAGCAAAAATAAATAAATAAATAAATAGTTAAATAAAAAATGGCGCCATGTTAGTCTGTGCGTTTCTTCATGTCGCCCACGTGACAAGATACAGTTTCCTGATTGGTTCTTGCTCAGAGCAGGCAGAGGACCTGGCAAGAAAAATAGCTGTTGTTCTAAATTTTAAAATCTATCTTGTAAGCTAGGAGGCAAGTCCGCAGTGACGTCATTTCTAGCCTCGTACCCAGCCTGCCGGCCAGCAGAAGTCCGAGCAGTATTTCCAGCCTCATGTGCAGCGGCCTTAAGTTAGACACGTCAATATTTTTTTACTTACTTAAGAGTTATACAATTCAATTCTGCCTGTACAACAAGCCCTAAAGTAAGTCTAGAGGGCTTAGAACAGCCGAGCGCGTAATGATTCCATTTCTCCTAGCTATTGCAAGCTTCTAGTTCCCAGGTACTGATCCGAGAACTGGTGGAAGTATCAATTGACATTCCAAGTATTCATTCAACTAGCAGTGGCGATTGCTCTTAGAACGCTGCAAAGTTGCAGAGCAATCAAATCTTAGGTACTTCATAATTTTAGAATGAATTATATTTTCCATATTTAACCAATATTTATTGTTAGGAAATAGTGTAATAGTCACACAATCAACGCTAAAGTTTAACAGTCATTGACAAAAACTCATGTGTGTTCTGTTCCGGTGCTGTTCTGCGCTCTGAAGCAGCACATGAAACGTCATCATCAGATACCCCTGCTGCACACCGTGGAACTCCTGATCCACAGTTATTATAGCCTGTTATTTAGATAGGCTTTGAGCTGAATTTACTGTCAGCACATTAGTACAAATCTATTACTGCTAGAAGTGCTCACTGCATCTCATTCAGCCAACTTTTTTGACGGTTTTGATTCGGTGGTACGTGTGTCGAACATATACACATAGATGATATACGACACACGGCTTATGGCAGTAGTGACCAGTGTTACAGTGTTTGAAAAAAGTTAATAATTAAAACATAAACATGAATTCCTAGCCTCCGGTTGCTCCTGCAGAATACCCATTTAAAGTGTTCACGCGTCGTCATTGACTTGACACAAATAACTTTTGCTGTTGGTACGTTTAAAAAAAAGGATCAGTTGTTTTAGAAATTATATAGGTATGCAATATACTTTGTACGTACAATAATATCGTTATATATCGTATACGGTGTAAGGACATTCTTGGCAAACACAGACAGCTTTCTTAAAAAAATATTTTGGAGCATGACAGTGATAAATGGTTCCCCATACCGATATTTAAATAATACTTTTATATCCCTAATCCGATGGCACATATTTATAAATTGTTCTGTAAATTAAAATAAATTAACTAATTAGTGCGTAAGTAATTAATTAACTAGGTATAATGTTGGTTATATGATCTCATGACAAACAGAGACCATTATTATAATTTAAGTACTATTATATTGTTATCATATTAAGCAAATCTAAATAGTAATTAATGTATACGCAAAAAGTCTGTGAAAAGAAATATTATTCATGTGAATATTTGACTGACAGTTGTTAATTAATTATTTGACACTATTTTCCATTGAACGTCGACTTTGCTAGTTGGTAAATTTTTCCGGAAAGTTTAAAAAAATTGAACAAAGTTTACTTTAATGAAACCTATAGAATTTTACTTGCCGAGAAAAATTTTATTACAATTATTTTTTTAAGTAGACCTTTTTGTTAATTTCAAATGTTACAAAACCTTGTTACGTTTTTACGTGGCCTATACACTACGTTTATGCAATAGCATCTAAATCTTCAATAAATTCGAAATTCTCTGCGTGTAAGTACTTATAGCAATGGTAAGTTCACATAACTACTGCGAAAATTATTTTTATAATTAGAAAAAGGTTCCGATCATTGAACCGGCTCTTTCTCTGGACCAACTAAATATATCAAAAACTTCGCATACTGTCACAAAGTAGCATCACTGCCTGACCCCACGGTAACCTCAGAGCCGCCGCGACACGCGGCACGAACTGACATGTGTAAGAGTGTTTACCCAAAACGTCACATTTGTTCGTAACACCAATTCACCGAGCAGCCCCTTCGCAAAATTCACAAAACGCGCCTAAAAATTTTTACTTAAAAAATATTTTTATTTATTTTTGAAAAACTCAGAAATTATTTCTTTATTTTTTTTCAGGACAAATTCTCGAAAATGAAGCTCGTGTGTGATTAAGATAATCACTGAAGAAATAAGCAGACTTTTTTCGCTTTGCTAGCAGTATTAATCTACCTGACTCATGCATGTAATTCACATATAGCACTCTTAGGAATATTATTCATATTGTTACCGAGGCTTTGGTGCTGGTAATAGCGATCATTGTAGCTCTATGGGAAATCATGGGAAGTTTGTCTCTCACAGCATCGCCGTGCATCACGAACGATTTGTTGATTCAGTGAAACTGGTCCAATTGTCACAAAATAATTTGCTATATACCTATATATATATAATACTAGCGGTATCGCCCGGTTTCACGCGGGTGCAAGAGAACGAATTGGGGGGAGGGACATGAGTACGCACATTCATCTTAGTTTACCGAGATGAATGTTGTGTCCAAATTTCATGATGATCGGAGTTACCGTTCAAAAGTTTTTGTCGGACGGACAAATTGAGTACATTTTGCAACATTTTTCATTGATGCTCCGCTCCTATTGGTCGTATCGTGATATTATATAGCTTATAGCCTTCCTCGATAAATGGACTATCCAACAAAAAAAAATTCAATTCGAACTAGTAGTTCCTGAGATTAGCGCGTTCAACCAACCAGCCAAACAAACAAACTCTCCAGCTTTATATATTAGTATAGACCAGGGGCGGGCAAATCTTTTGATCGGCGGGCCACATAGCTGATGAAAATTAAACCGCGGGCCGGATGGCTGACGAAAATTTCACCGCGGACCAAACATTTGCAGAAAAAAAGATCGTCACATTCTATTTCCGCATTCGGAGAGCAAAAAAAAAAAGAAAGGTCCTCACATTCTATTTCCGCATATGAACTATTTTTCTAAAATTTTCTAAAATGCTTCGCGGGCCGGATCCGGCCCGCGGGCCGCCATTTGCCCAGGCCTGGTATAGACAATAGATTATTAAAAATCTTTTCGCAAAGTCTATTTTGCCCGGGACTTCACTGACATTAATGTCGATATTGCTTACAAACGCGCTTCTGATGGAAATCCTACTTTAACTTAAGAAAACGTCCATAAATTACGAGAGGTGTTTTTTTTTTTTCTAAATTTGGCCCCCTCAGTGAGATTTGGTAAGATGCGGTGGGACCCCCCTTACGTTAAATTTTCTCTATAATTTTTAAATGTTATCTGTTATAATAATGCATATTATATTCTTTGAATTTAAAAGTTGACATGAGATTTTCATTGACCTTTCCCTTTAAATGAGATTTGAAGATATTTTGTCGGGCGCCTTCCCCCATTAATGGACGTCCGCTAAGTACATACGGCGGATACTTTACGATATCCATAGTTATAATCGAAATGAAACAAAGTGCAGGTTACTTGTATGAGATTTCGCTACAAAAATAGGCAAGTTTAATAAAAACAGCATCAGTCGTTTTAACGCCAATTTGAAGAACTTCATTTTAATAGATAATATGACTTTTATGCCATTTTCTATAGAATAGAGAACAAAAACGCGGTATTGTTTGTTTAGTTACCGAAACAGCGCAATCCGTGTCTCAATAATATTTAGTCTTGCGCTTCAATAACAATCTATATGCACGCCAAATTTAAGTTCTATAATTAATTAACTAAATTCAAAAGCTTATAATTAAAACAAAAACTTAAAAATAACTGAAAGTCTTTCAAAAAAGGGTCACGAAAAAGCGTAAAATAACAAAGTTTTATGTAGGTACTTAGGTATATTAAATTGGTGCCAACCTCAAAACTTTGTTTATTTCCGCTTTTTAATGACACTTTTTTACAGGAGGTTCAATTATTTTTTTAGGTTTTTTATTTTAAATTTTATAATGGCCTTTTTTAGTGTCTAATAAAAGCAAAGAGCAACGTTCACACCGACAGTTACAACTTTTGCAATATTTCTTTAATTTTCTCTAAAGTTGCTGAACCGATTTTGCTAAAATTTATATGGGACCAACTTCGAGACATTTTTAGTGTCTAATGAAACCGAAGAGCAACTTTCACGCTGACAATTACAACTTTTGAAATATTCCTTTGATTTTTGTTAATGTTCTAAAAAGTTGCTGAGCTTTTTTTAATAAGATTTATTTAGGACCAATTTTGAAACATAGTCTATCGAATAAAAAAAAAGAATCATCGTAATCGGTTCACAGTCGATGAACAAACATACAAAAAAAGATTTTTAAAAATACAATCGAATTGGGAACCTCCCTCTTTAAAGTCAGTTAGAAATCATTCCTAAAAAAACACATTTATATGAACGTATCGGTATTGACGTTACTCCTAACATATTGTTGTTAGTGGGTACCTACTTATTTTGCTTAACAGCAATAACAAATTATTATTATTTTTGAATAATATTAATGCTTCGGCAAAGAAATTATTTTTAAATAAAATTGTGGATAAAAACTAGAGAGATATAATAAAGCCATAGTAGATATGCTTGTGTGCAAATGATCTTTTAATTGTATGTTAATTGCTTGCTTTAATATGCTGATTAAGTAGTACACGCGGAGTTTAAATTTAGTATCAACTGTTTAATGACAAGGCTAATATTGCAACTTTTCGGCTACAAAAATATGAAATTCAAGTTTGCTTTCTTGTGAATTTTTCGGATATTTTGTGCCCAGAGTACAGAACTGATCTGTTTGCCTGTCTCTTTAAACTGCTATCACTAAAAAATGACTGGATATGATGAAATTTACCTGCTCTACCAAGTTCATTTTCATTCTAAGCGCGATAAAGCCATTTTCGTTAATTTCCCCCCCTGTTTTCGTAATGCAATATAAGATTAGGGCGGCGTGGAACATATGGCCCAGTCAAATATCATCACCTGGTGTCTCAACTCATACTTGAAGAACTCTACTTTATCGTAATAAATTCATGGTCGATATTTTTACATTACAGCTGTAAATTAATTGACTTACAATGCAAGTACCGCGATGTTTTTTTAATGCAACGAAAGAGGAGAATTGTTAATGAAATCTATAATTTATGTATCGGAACAAATGAATTGCGATTGTTATCTTCAGGACGAATAATATTGGCTTTTAGTAATGGCTCTATTTTTAACTAACGTTTTTAATATGTAAGATGTGATAGACGTATGTAAACGAAGTCACGATTTCTTCTACATTGCATGTATCGAATAATTTATGTTTAGTAAAGACTGATTCACAGTACATTTGTTGTAAATGCACTCCTATAAAAAACAACTTATGTGAAAAAATTAGCCAAGTTTTTTGGTCGTCTGCAAAAGACTGGAAACGTAAAATTGGATTGAAATTAAACTTGTACCGTTTTGAATTTGCATTCTTTCGGTGTTTAATTTATGTTTTTGTGAAGTTACCTAATTTTCCCCGTATAAAAGAATCAATGTAAGGATTTCGAATAACAAAGATGAAATTATTTGAATTTTTCCTTTATTTGTATTGAAACCACTAAGTCTGTAATCAGGAGACCTGTGTTTACTATGTTTCGAGACGGACAGTTTTCTGGCGTACGCAAGATGGCGCTGTTATCACTACCTGGAAAAACTTCGGGTTTTTCCACCTGTTTTCGCCATAGTTACCAGAGTTGTTTAACACTGCACACATGTAAGCCATGAGCGCGTGTGCGTTACCCACATAGGTATACTTTTATTCTATACTGAGCATATAGGAATAAAATCGCAATCGAACCATTAAGATGCAAACATATACTTATATCTTTTTTTTAAGCACTGGCGTATCCAGGAGTGCAAAACAAGCATGGGGGACCCGGCTTAAGAAATTTCTAATTTGCGCCCTCCTGAGCCAAAAGCTAGGTACGATAATGCTAACGTCATAGGAAAAGGCAAAGATTTTGAAACTGAGATACTTTATTCAGATTTAATGCAAGTACATCAATCAATCCTATCATCGGAGAAATCAGGGAATTACATCGAAGAAAGAGACGCAGATATATTTTCGATACGCTTTGTTGCCTTCACTCACCGCGCATTGAGTAGATAGCCAATGATTCATATAGTAAATTATTAAATATATGCAGGTTACCCAGTAGGTGCCGCCATATTAGTTCATGCGACAGATATCGGTCTACCGGTACGCCCGAGCTGGGTCTGCTGGTTACAGACTTCGTGATTGAAACTTTATATCTATGTGCCGAATTTAAAGTTTCTGAATGCACGGAAAGTACCCTATATAGTTCAAAGTTGTGTATGACACAAAGATCATAAAAACATTACGATGTTACATTCGTCTTTGGTGCGTTATAGAAATTTAGTTTAAAAATAAATATAACTTTTTATTGATTAAGTAAAAAAAATAAAATAAAAGTACTTTTGATATAAAATGTATTCCTTCCATTTATGTACAAAAATCGTTCAAAATCCAATTATACATACTTATTTAGCGTTTTAATAAATTATAGAAAAATATATCTATATGCACTTTCTTAATAAAAGTATTTTTCATTAAAATTTATTAACTTAGGTACAGAGGTGAAAGTGTGTGACCCTTAAATACATAATTTATGGATATGTTACTATATGGAACCATTATAGTAAATATGTTAAAGACTAAAACCTTATTGCTGTCATAAAATAATAAAATTGTTTATAACAATTAAACTGTTGAACGCGTTTCATTGGAGTTTCAATAGGGTTCTGCTCTGATAGTAAAAAACGCGAAAATTCAAAAAACAAGGCGATTCGTTGAGAATTGTGACCTGTACATCTCAGACGTACGTACGTAGGTACGTACAGATCAACCGACAAAAGCTGCTCACGATATTCAATTAGAATTTTAGAAATTCAATATGAAAATGACTCAATTTTATAGAACAGAATCTCTTCTTTTTAAAAAAAATTGGTTGTCTGTAAAGTCGGTTTACGGACGATAGTTTTACGTGATAACGTATTCCGCTCGAATATCATATTTAATAATACATAACCTAAATTTTAGTAGCTGTCAAACTATATTTTTACCGACTCTCTATCGCTTATACTGCGCTCTCGCTTGCACGTACAGGGTCAGGCGGAACGTGACACTTTTCGGAACGTTACACTTTTTCGTGCATGCAGCCGGTGTTTCATCAATTTATAGGACGTTATCACGTCAAAAATAATTTGCAGAGTCAATTTCTTGCGAAATAGTTATTTGAAATAGCGAAACTCAAATCTCGAGCGCAAAGCGTTAATAGAGCACTATATACCGTTGGCGGTATATGTGCAATAACAAATAATTTTTGTTTGATGTTTTTGACAGATTTCAGTGGTACCATAGAGTAGGTATTTTATAGTCCTCTATTCGGGTAAAGACTTAAATAACCACTAAACTTAAAAGCTGTCCTGATGATTATATTATTTTAATACTTAAAAGAGCTCGGTCCGGTTTCGCCCGAATTTGTAGATTGCCAGCGTTTTTTCGTCGACTTGCGTTGCAGATTTTATCCCCACGAAAAGCACTTTTATTTTAACGCGATAATATATGTCCATTCTGAAGGTGCATTCTAAATATTGGTGAACAAATTTTTGAAGTCGGATGAATAGTTTCGGACATTATCTCCTATACATTAAAATCTACAAACTTAACCTTTTCCTGAATTTGGGAGTGATTTAAAAAAACTACTCTACGGTCAGCGGCGTAACTATACCACCTGAGGTCTTTGGAAAATTCATCGGATGGGGCCCTCTCTTAATATAAAAAAGTTTCACGTTGTAGTTTCATCTTTATAAATCACGAAGTATAGTAGATATTTGCAAAATTCGTGTATGTTCTTGAGTTAACACCTAACTTAAATTGACTAAATAAAAAATTAATATTTTTTACTAAATTTTATAATAAATGTTAGGTTCTTCCTGCCCTAACGCCCTGTCGGTCCGGGCCCCCCTCAAGCCAGGGCCCCGTGAAATTTTGCCCGTTCTTCCACCTACTGTTTATGGTATCACTGGAATCTATCAAAGACAATTATTTACTCTATACTCTATACAGTCTACACTCTACAGTCTACACTATTTCAAGATGGGCTATTCACTACACTATCATTTATCGATGACGGTAGATTTGGTTTAGTTAGGTAGCCGAAAATGTTTAGTGATGGGAATAAATCGAGATATGATAATCGAATCATTCAATTATTAATATGTCTCGGGATATCTTGATTATAATATACAATTAGTAATTCATTCGATTATTATGAATCATTTTGCTAAAAACTTAACTACCGAATCAAATGAATTAATCGAATGAATTCATGTATCGGAACGGAACACTACTAATAATCGAGAGCGAACAGAGTACCCGATCAACTGTACTAGCAGCTACACTACACACAAGTTGTGCTGCAGGGAACCGAGCTACTACTAATGTGTGTTGTGACTTGTGAGATAGATACTACTAATTTAGTAGTATCTATTTCGCTTGGTTCCTTGCAGTAGCGAAGAGAGCAATATAATTTAATTATTTAGATTTAGTAAAATGTTTCGATTATGGCAATCATTCGATTATTGAAATCATTCAATTACTAATGTCTCGATTATCGAAATATCTCGATTATTCCCATCATTAAAATTTTTATTCTTCATCAAAACTCGTATAATATCGGTAACACGCACGCGCGACGCAACTTGCTGAACAAAGTGGCACAATGGCATACATAACAATAATAATGTATTATATTATGCACCACACAATCCCTTCTCTATCCATCTCATATGAAACTTACTTATCGAAGTCATTTGTCTTTGTCTCCTTCTTCATGTTATATTATTGCTATACATAAGTAACTTATTGTTATCATCTGTGTTATGTATACGAAATACTTGACTTTAATGTTCATTGTTGCAATTCTTGCACGTTTCATTTATGCACTTTGACATTGTCAGTAGCTAATCTCTTCAGTTCTACAATACTTATATTGTTATAATTTATATTGTTTCTAACATGATTTTTTCAGTGGTTGGATTCGCATTTCCTGTAATTATAATTAAAACACAAGCCATTTTTTTTCGACTAAAAGGAGGTAAGTCGGGAGTTGCCCTGAAATGAACTAAAATATTGCAAGTTTAGAGTATGTGACTGATTGAAATCATGTTGGATGCGTAAATAATTGTAGTCTTCATTTGATATTTTCCTATTCTTAATTCAGGGCAGCGAATGGCAGCCCCCGATGGATTTTCTTTGGCTGCTTACCTCTTTTTACTCGGGGGATTTTAAAATTTTATTTAATCCTTTTTCAATTTCAACGCTTATATCTGTCGTGGGTTTTTTCAAAATTTTTAATTTTGTTTTATATTTTTTATCAGAGCTGTTCGGAAATGTCCGAAGCGAATTGGGTTTTATTTAACTGCTCAATAAAGCCAAAAGCAATCGACCAAAAATATTATAAAGGAGCGATCAGATTTATCGTTTTTTTATATATTCATACACGCGTAGCAGCGGGACTATATGCGTTATAATATTAGTTGCAGTGTTGCCAGTCTAGTACAATTGTACTAGATCTAGTACTTTTTTGTCATTTTCTGTACGCTAGTACGTTGAAGCAAAAATCTAGTACTTTTTAATAAATCTAGTACTTTTTAATAGCCAATGTCCACACACCCACCACAACAAACGAAAAAAGGGAAATTACGAAAAAAAGACTTTTTTGTAGTGGAAATGAAAGGATCTTTTTTTACATTGTGCCCATATACGATAAAATTTTAAAATTGTGAAATTAGGTTTTTTTGCTCTCCAATTGTGCACACAACAAAATTATTTAAGCCAGGTTGTTAAAAAAAAGGTCATTTGTGGTTGGCAAATCTTAAAAAAATTCTAGTACTTTTTTCAACCCTGATCTAGTACGCAAAACAAAAAAGTTCTGGCAACACTGATTAGTTGTTTATCTCTGTTGGATTGTAATATTTTTCGGTGAAGTTCTGCTGTTTTCTAGTTGTGAGATCCTGAGAAGACTGTCTGAAGCGATGGTGATGGTGTGTATACGGTGGGTGCGGATACAGCTGGCGATGGTGTAGAGGTTGGCAAAATTGTTGATGGTGTTGAGATGGTGCCGGAAGATGCAATTATCCTTTTTATGGTTTGTATTATTATAGTAAGTTTTATGTTATGATCACTGATTATGGTTGAATGGATCATTCTAGAAAATAGAAGTTGATACTGCGTGCGGAACAAGAAACGGAAATGTCCAAGAGGCATTCAAGAGATGCAAGCTGTAGAACCACAGAGTAACTAGGTACGACATACATGGATTTATCTATGTGTTCTGAACAGTGCCGGATTCAGATACTTAAATGGTTCGAATAGCAAAATAATAACAATAACTTCACAGATGTGAGACACGTAACTGTCAATTTAGAGTCAATATTTGATTGGTTTAATTGGTCCTATATACAGGGTGGTGACCGTGGATATCGATCATATAGAACTTTAACATGTCAAATATTGTTTTCGTAATTTCCTTCTTCTCTAATAAATTTAAGTAGAAAATCTTCAAATAAAAGTTTTAGGTTAAAATTCTGTATCTAAATTAAAAAAAAACAAAATTAATTTTTGAATATAATTTTTAATGAAACTAAAAGAGCGTTCATTTTACCTTGCTTACTATGTTTATATCCGCGAATGTACGCCACTCACATCGATTTATAGTACGCGCCACGGATCTAAAAGGTTCGAAAGTTAGTCACAAACAGCGTCGGAAAGGCACATTTTATAGAGTCGTTGATATTCCCACCACCTCCCAGCTACCTGCATGGAACGTGCGCTCGTCGATGATTGGCCGTGATCGCTCGTTGCCTTTGTCACTTGTCGCTTTCCTGCTTTAAAGTACAGTCGAGTACGCTATTGTCAAGTTGTTATTGCTATGTTAGTTTTGTTGAGTTGCGAGTTTGTAGTTTTTCAACAGACTGTACAAGCGCAAACCTGCTTTCGTATCTACCTTCCGAGCCTTTTAGATTCGTGGCGCGTACTATACTAATGTGATTCTTTTTTAAGAAAGAAGTACTTTTCGGACTATAAGACGCACCTCAAATTTATAGGATGATTTTTAGAAAAATATATTTTAATGTTACTTTCGGATCATAATTTTTATTTTTTGTTAACATAACTCGTATACTAGCAATAGTCGCAGTTCATCTTCACTCTCGGTACTATCACTCGTCTTCTGGCATGTCATATTTTTCGGACTATAAGACATAGGTACCTTGAATTTAGAGACGATTTATTGAAAAAAAATATTTTAATGTTACCTATTTTTCTATGTAAAAAGGTGCGTCTGATAGTCCGAAAAAAAAACGGTATGTAAAAATGATGATATAACGATGTTTTAAACATCATTTTGAAAGCCAAAAAGTCCTGATCAATTATATATCAATACTTATATTATAAAGAGAGAGTGCGAATTTTGTGAGTTTGTGTGTATGTGAAGGGTAATCTCCAGAGCCACTGCACCTATTTGAAAAATTCTTTCCCCCCGGGCTATTAAGAATGAACCTTCGGCATCTCTGCACTGCCCAGCCCTGCTTAAATAACTTTAATATTTTCCATTGTTATATCGTATACGTCTTAATTATTTATATAGGTTCTTAAGCAACGAGAAAATTAATGGGCAATGTTTTTAATTTGATATTAAAAAAAATCACAATATTTTATAGTGGTATAAAAATGAGGTAAACCCATGAACGATCAAAGCTAGTGTGCAGTTACTAACTTTGCCCACTGAAGAAGTAAGCAGTGTAAACGAAACGTTGGCATTAAAAGTAAACATATTGCATATTAGTGTTCACTTGCCCATTATTTAAGAATTTACTTAAATATATACTATCTTAAATACTTATCTGTCGATGGAAATTATCTAAGGTATTAACGGATCTTTGATTTAGATACTTTCATACAAAATATTTTATATCTTTTATTTCAATACTTTCATACAAAGTGACCTGTATGTTTTGGGAATTTGATTGTTTGATACCCTGTATTTAGATATTTTCTGTCGTTCTGTTTTTACGTGTCACAAGCGAAGCTAGAGATTTATTTGAGAAGAAGAATTAGAAAATCCACCTCTGTCAGTTACTAATAGGTGTTATAGAGTCTTACTGAGAGAGTAGTGCAGTGGAGTGGAGTCAGCCTGAGCCAGTACCAGTCGGTACCTACACGGATGTGTTTCCTACATTAATACGGTGTGTATATGTATTAAAAACACATCGGTGCAATGGCTCTGTCTTCTTGTTGTTCAAGTCCGTAATGGGGACACCGACCGACAACCGTGTTTGTTGTCAGTTGTTGTTAATGTTGTTGATGATGATCATGATGGTGTGGCGTTGGTGCTGAACGGCCAGCAGCCAACATCTTTGATATGCGCCACAGATTCTTCATTTAACGATTTATCTATTGATAAATTATAAATGTTGTTTAATGCCTTTTAGTAGAGCGGTTCTCAAACTATTAGTATTTCGCGGACACCTATTCAGTAGATCCTGTCTACATTTATCATTTTCGGTTCCGAAAGGATTGTAATCAACAAAGACAGGTTGTTATTATACAAAGAAGACATGTTTTTTATCATCTCCGCCGATGCAGTCACTTACTAGATCCTGTCTACATTACCACTTTCAGTTCTGAAGGATTGTGGCCACTGAAGACTGCTACTATACACAGAGAAATGTTTAATACAAGCACTAGTTCACTCGATAACAAACTGCTCCGAATAGATCTTTCAAACGATTCAAATCGTTTAAAAATCTCTCAGTAAACAAATTTAAAAAAGAGCTAAAATAATCATTGATTACGCAATGTTGTAACATGGTGATGATTCCATTTAGTTTTTATAATACCTATAATGCTGATGAATTTCGTTTTTATATGTTTTGGGCCTGTGTAATTTATTATTCTCACTGACAATTTCGTCATTTGAATGAGAAAAAAATGAAACGAAATGATTATTCGATAAATTCAAAATTCGGCTTCGGAAAAACGTTCAGCTGAATGTTTTTCCGAAGAATAAATTTTATCCGATACAAAAAACCTCTTGTATAAAATAGTAGATGTCTCGGTGTTTAACCTTGCAGTATTTTATCGCACACATGTTTTGTTTGTAATTTATAAGTACGACTCGTTAGAAAAAAACCTGTTAGTTGAGAAAGTTTTCTTTTTCGGTATAAAGATCTATAATTATACCGTAATGTTTAATTAATTAATCTTTTTGCATTTATATAGTAGACCAAGATATTTTAAATTTGTACATAAACAGATAGCCAGAACCAATAACTTTTTTAGGATGAAGATATCGAAGACCTGCCAGGGCGCTAGTGGTTAGATTCGCACCAAAGCTCCTTGAAGTTTTGAAAGCTCTGTCACTTGACGACTACAGATAACAAATAATCGTTAATAAGAGTATTGAGTTTACATTTTTTTTTATGTAATTAAAATGATTTTAGATTTGCATGAAAAGGTGTTTTCCAAAATTCCTGGCGTTGCCATTTTAGTTATCTTTATCAAAAAAAATGTAAGACCAAGATTTTTGTAACGAGTATTTGTCATCTGCAGTCGTCAGGTGATAGCTTTCAAAACTTTGGACAGCTTTTGGTGCGAAAGTACCACTTGCGACATGACAGATCTTCGATACTTTCATCAAGAAAGGTACCACTTTACGTATTTTAAGCTTTTATCAAAATCCTTCCACAAGAAGTTATACTGGCTCTTAGATAAGAGTTTTCAGAGACATTAGAAATATTTTACTTATTAATTTTAAAAAAAACTCGGGTCGCAGTGCCAAACCCTGCCGACAATATAGTGTATTTGCTTACACTGGCAGTGTGGCTTTATTATGTGAACTTAACCCTTTTGGTTTTGGACAAAATAAAAATTTTAACTTAATACATCCCTTAAAATAATATTTTTTTTCTTAATTTCAATATTACTATCAATTTACCAAATTAAATTCACCCTGCACTAAGTAAATCCATATCTACAAATTAATGTTTTCATAAAATTTTTAAGTCCGGTCCTGTCGGGCCGATTTTAATAAAATTTTGGTAGCATATTTTAATCATTACTAAAGGGTTAAATTTCAATTTTGAAACGATTCGAAAAAATTTTTCGGTATTTTTGGGCCCAAAAATATTTTTCAACCCCTAAATCCCACCCTTAAAGTGGCCCGATTGGGCCCATTTTAAATAGGCTTCGTGCGGTGATGGATTTTAACATGTGGTCCAAATTTCATTAAAATCAATTAACTCCTTTGAAAGTTATTGCCCGTACCTATATATATATATATATATAAATATATATATATATATATATATATATATATATATATATATATATATATATATATATATATATATATATACATATATAAACATACTTTTCCAAAAATGGTGCCAAAGTGTTTAGGAGGCTATGAAACGTCGAGAAATTTTGGTCCGACCCCTAGGTCCCGCCATCCGACCGACGCCAATAGTGTAAGTGCCTTATGGCAAATACACTAACAAATAAAATTATCGACCAATTTTTTTCAGACTATATATTGGCAAAAATAATAAAATTATATAATTCATATTTCATTAGATGACGTTTCGATTCGGATTTGAATCTTCTTCAGAAAATTAATCTAAAAAATATAAAAATTAATTAGTATATCTACTTATTTTCTAATATACTAATTAATTTTTGTATTTTTTAGATTATTTCTGAAGAAGATCTAAATCCGGATCAAAACGTCATCTAGTGAAATATTGATTTTTAATTTCATTATTTTTGTCAATATATAGTCTGAAAAAAATTGGTCGATAATTTTATTTATTTGAAGACTTCTATTCAGACGTTAATCAAAGATTTGTAATAATTTTAATGTTTTGTAATTAAGTCAACCTACATTTGATCACCAGAAAAGTTACGTATACGTATACAAATAGTTAAAATAGTAAAAAATACAACTAAAACAGTTTTTTTTGGTACATTGTATAAAATTTTGACGAAATAAAAATAATGTGTAAAGCAATCTGAGGGATCTTTTTTTCGCTTCAAGTTTTTAATTATCAAATATCAAAAAATACAATTTTTCAATATTTGATAATTAAAATTTTAATTAATAATTAGTTTTTATATTTTTTAGATCTGTTCTGAAGAAGGTTCAAATCCGGACCAAAATGTTAATGTATTAATTTTATATATTTTTTGTTAATATATCTGTCTGAAAAATTGGTCGATAATTTTATTTATTGAATAATTAAAAAAGTATTCAGTTTGAAATTTTTTTCAATCGTTCCTGTCTATTATTATTTTCTTTTTTTTAGTAATACCTATATAATTTTTAATACCTTCATGTTTTTCTTGCACCTCTCCATGCTCGGAACAAATCAGTTTAAATTTTTTTAAATGAAAAATTTCTATGATTTTCTTGGGCTGCAAATAAATTGTGATTTATTCCAATTTTGCAACGCAATACTTATAAGAATTTTTCTCTGAAGTGAAAGTAAATCAACATCATGTAGTTTTCAGTGGAAAATAGAACTTTCATATAAATTCATTTTTTACCGCTTTAACACTTAAATTATTATTGATTTATTTTGAAGTAGATAATCAAAATGAAATAGGTAGGTAATATGGGATACATAGGTATATTTTGATTTTTGTTCTATTGGGATAAAATAACAAACAAATACTTCATTATAAATATTTTGTTCGTATTAAAATAATGGTGTTTTTAGAACATAATATAATACAAATTTCTTAAACTTACTATATAATATAATAACAATCAACAATAAAAAATAACAATTGTAATGAACATACTAAAAGAGAAGCGTGTGTGTATGTTGTTCATTTACAGTGTGGCTCAAAATTAATATCGGATAATCAATAATTTAACTTGACTAATTCTGATATAGTTAGATGTTATTTTGAAACGTCGACATATTCGTAAATCATTTCTCAGTCCTTCTGCGGAACACACATTCTTCTAAAATGTATTTATAATTGCTTAGTCAATTTTCATGGTTTCAGAAAAAAGCCTATTTTTAAAGCACAACAAATCATCAAAAGTGGGTTCTTAGCATTCAGATATCATTTGTTAGTTACCTGTAATTTTTTTTATAAACATTTAAATAAAACTGATTTAAGTTAATTAAAATATAGTTCAATATTTCTTTTTTTGTTTAATTATATTGTGGGAGCGTATAAATCCTACCTGTTACTAATAATAGACACTAACGACCTGGGTTGTCGAGCGACTGTAATCTACATTAACATTGTAATTGAATGCTACGTAGAAAGTTTACAAGGAAGACCAACTTTTATTTAGCGATGACCCCGTCAACGGTTGTTTTTTTATTTATCAAAATTTTATTTTTATTTGACACTTATAGTCCGGAATTTTATCCATACAAGGAGAATACTGATTTATAATAGTCGGCGTTTTCATTCATAAACATCTACAATACTATTAAACAGTTAATAATTTGCATTATCAGAATTGCAAAATTCACATAGTTTAATAATTTCGTAACAGCAGGTAAAAAAATGCCGTTTGCATCCAAATTTTAATATTCAAACATATATTCAAGAAAATATTTTTCTCGCTTATGATTTTTTTTATTTTAGAACAAAATTTTGTTTAATTTTTTAATTTAAAATTTTTTTAAACCAAAGGATCCCGCACAAACCTTATGGGATTTGGTTCTCGGTTAAATTGATCGAAAATTCTTTTTTTTTATAGTTTAAAGGTCACTAGGAAAAAGTGTTCATATGGACGCGTATAACCTCAAAACCAACAAATTTTTAGCTACATACAGATATGTTTAGCAAAATTTTAGATATAGGGATATCCAATGAATTCAGAAACATGTTCCATGTTTAACTATCGTGCTTTTTTTAGAAATAGATAAATAGTCGAGAACTAGGTGATGTTGTAAGGTGTCACCCTGTATAAAACAATAATATCATATTCGGATTCAGCGCATTCGAAAACATATTTCTAGAACATAGGATTTTTCAGATTGTGAATTCAATGGATATCCCTATATCTAAAGCTCGCTAAACATATCTCTAAAAATCTCTTGTTTTTTCGACTATGAGCCCGTGGACACTTTTTCTTAGTGACCTTTAAGCTATAAAATTAAACCATGTTCGATCAATTTAACCGAGAACCAAATCCCATAAGGTTTGTGCGGAGTCCTTTCCAGTATAAATATAAAAGGTATTACACACAGATATGCATAATATTCATTGCTTTGCTAAAAAACTATGTAAATAAACTCAAGTTTGTAATTTTAAATCGAAAAATCATGGTAATTTGGGCATTATAGTTAAAAACGATATACCAACATAATTTGCTTTTTAATTTGACAATATTTTTATTTATTATTTTTAAATTAATCAATTGTTACAAATTGACTGTGCGTTGAAATCTCTACTATTCCAATGAGTAGGTATAAAAGACCTTTGGAAAGAATTTTAAAGAATGCAACGTTGGTTTGTATGTATCATTTTGAACGTAATTTATATATTTGAACTATATTCGATTTCGAAATAATATTGATTTTTGAAAATAAATAGTTTTCTGATACAGTACGATGTTATAATTTCTTCTGAAATCATGCTAAAATATACGAGATTTAATCAGTTATCATAGTCAAAATGGTTGTAGTAACAGAGTGATGCACAAGTAGTAAAATAGTTATGAAGTACTAAAATATAGTATTTGTAATATTTACATATTTTATATAATTTACACGTTAAATTAAGTTTTAAATACTGAAAATATATTCACATTTTATTATAACTATCTTTTTTTAATTTTCAAATGAAAAAAATATACGCAAAATTAACGTGATTTTCTTAAATAAAGAATACGTTTTAATGGTTTTTACATGCGTTGTAATGCACAGCTGTTGTAAATCAATACTTAAATATAAAATTGTAACGTTATCTGCAGTTGTTATATTATAAGTTTTAGACAAAATTTTAATTTCCAGTTGATAGGATATCTACATTGAAATAGCCGTTTTTGAAATTTTTGTTTGAAGCAGATAATGACAATTCAGAAAAACTCGGGTCGCAGTGCGAAACCCTGCCGACAATATAGTGTATTTGCTTACACAGGCAGTGTGGCTTTATTATATGAACTTAACTCTTTTGTTTTTGAACAAAATAAGAATTTTACCCCTTAATACATCCCTTAAAATAATATTTTTTCTTAATTTCAATATTACTATCTATCGACCAAATTAAATTAATCCTTCACTAAGTAAATCCATATCTACAAACTAACGTTTTCATAAAATTTTTAATTCCGGTCCTGTCGGGCTGATTTTAATAAAATTTTGGTAGCACATTTTGATCATTACTAAAGGGTTAAATGTCAATTTTGAAACGATTCGGAAATTTTTTTCGGTATTTTTGGGCCCAAAAATATTTTTCAACCCCTAAAACCGACCCTTAAAATGGCCCGATTGGGCCCATTTTAAATAGGCTTCGTGCGGTGATGGATTTCAACATGTGGTCCAAATTTCATTAAAATTAATTAACTCCTTCGAAAGTTATTGCCCGCACACTTATATATATATATATATATATATAAATATATATATATATACATATATATATAAACATTTCCAAAAATGGTGCCAAACTTCTTAGAAAGTTATGAAACGTCGAGAAATTTTGGTCCGACCCCTAGGTCCCGCCATCCGACCGACGCCAATAGTGTAAGTGCCTTATGGCAAATACACTAATTAATACTGTTAAAAGTTTCCAGTCCTGTCTTCGAATCCCCTCCGCCTATAGAGATGTTTTGTGGTATCGTTTAATGTAAACTGATATAATGAGACGCTATTGATCTTAGTTGACGAGCGCCTATTATTTGCAATAACTACATAAGTAAATAAAGGGTCTATTATGACTACTTGTGTCCAACTTTTGACTTTTTTTTAAGTCATAGAAACGTTAAATTTTGACATTCCAAAAAAAAAAACTTTGTGGATTATTCACATCTATTCGTCAAAAATACGTAAAAAAATGGAACTGCTTTTCGTTTTTCACTGTTATTTTTTGAATCTAACCAATTATAAATCACATATACACGTCATAGCAACAGGTCTAGAATTACTATCTCACTTTGTATACACGACCTCGTAATTGTTTTTGAAAGAACTCTCCCCAAACGCCCTCACCTTTTTACAGCGCAAAAAAAACGCCATCGCATCGACACGACCCCGTAATTGTTTTTAAAGAACTCCCTCAAAACACCTTCCCCTTTTCACTGCGCAAAAAAAACGTCATCGCATCACGATCTTGGAATTGTTTTTTAAAGAACTCCCCCCAAACGCCTTCATCTTTTCACTGCGTAAAAAATAATTTATAAAAATTAATTTTCCGCACTTAAAGCTATTTCCAGTGGACATTTTACACATCGAGTTATCGTACTCTACCCATAAATAAATTAAGAATATTCCAATCTATATTTTTGAAGATATATTTCGAAAACTTGTTAGCCAGAATTTATATTTAATGTTTATTTCAACAAATTAATAGACATTATTTATTCTAATTTGGTGATAGGGTCTTCGGGCGACCATCGTGTTCGAAATACGGTCATGTTTTGGATTCTGATTTTTTTATGGAGGCTGTGCGCGCAAGTATTTTTGGAATTTTTTTCGTAAAGAATAAACTTCTACGGAAATGCATCAATAAAAATATTTTTTTTTTTCATGCTTCGGTTGGTATCTTGAAAATAAACGCAACTGTGTGCATATTTTGTACCTATAATTATGACACAAACATAATGTTTTCTTTTATTAGATATTTATAGGTTTCTGCATTATAATATGCGTTCAGACAGCAGATGTTTGAAAAGTAGTCCAGCCTGTAGATAAATACAGCCTGATTCGTAAATAAAATTTCACGTTTCTTCACACTCAATAAATTCTATATATAGGTATATTAAAACAATTAAAACAATTTTTTAAAAATGAGTCTAGTCCAATTCTTCGAATAATACGATTAATAATATGAATTTAAGTTTGCTCTGAGAAAGAAACAAATTATCAAAAAACTAAATATTTTCTACAACAGTAAAATAACCTTATTCCATGACAAAAATCCACAAGTTATAAGTCGTAAGATTCAAACTACGGCTCCGATCTAAATATAGATAGATTTATTTGCAAATTTTCAACTGATTTGGTTTTTTCGTGTGAGAAATCGCGGCGAGACTCCTGATAATTGATCTACAGACGGATAGACCAGAAAGTTTCGTTAATAAACCTACTACGGCTACAAAATCCCAAAAACAAGTTATTAAACACATGCAGCAAACATTAAATTTTGATTTTTTAAATATTTAATTTAAAAACAGCTGTGTATACTATAACAAACCAATTTAATTATAATTTAAAAGTAGGTACAAAAGTTTAATTTCCTATACATGAGATCTTTTTTTGATCGAAGTTTTTTGATCAAATTGTGATTTTTTTTTGTTCTACAAGGGATTTTTAAAATTTATATTACACAATTAAGTACACACTTTTTGCTATCCTAAATTTATATATTGTTTGTGATTGAATTTAATTGATTCAGAAATATGAAACAAACTATTTTTTGGCTGCACACCGACATTTCTGAATCAAGACATTTAAAAATATTTGCAATAAGATTCACACCCGTATTTTCCATTTTAATGTTTAAAAAAATCTCTGCATTGTCAATCGTTTTTCTAATTTCTATAAATAATTAATTATTGTTAATTTCAAGAGCCAAACAAAATAAACAAGAATAAAGTTTTCAACAGCCGATGATGAAGGAAGCTATTTTCTGAAAATAATTTGAAATGTACAGAGGTCTTATTTAACTTTCACTGAAAAGTTTATTTCCAAAATTAAGATGAAAAGTTTTTATTGTTCTTCGAGAAAATAAATAATAAGGATAAAAACTAAAAAAATAACAACACTTAAAGACAAATGCGTAATCGAATTAGTAACTTAGATTTAATGCAAATAAAAAATAGAAAATAAAGAAAAAAAAACAATAATAAATATATATACAAAACAATTATAAATAAAAAAGAGTAATAATAAAAAAAAAATAGGTAAAGAAACCGTCAGCACAGGTCATTAGAGAAGAAAAGTTTTATAGTTCGATTAAAATAAGTTTGTTGGTCCGTCCATTTCGTTGTGTTTATTACAAGTAAATGTTATACAGTTCACATTACGTATTTCACAGATTTTTTCAATAAAATATTTCAATTGCACTTTGCTTTATATTAAAATAGGATATATATAAATTAGGATACAAAGTTTTTATAACAAAATATGTAATTTTTATTTTAATGAGGTACCTTTTTTATTATAGCACGTTTTTGCGAAATTAAATTTGTTTTGTTGTTCATTAGAATTTAAATACAGTCTTTTTTGCTATAACACGTGTTCGTATTGTCCTTTCAGACGCGATAAATAAGAGAATAAAATCATCAAAATCACGAAGTCTTTGCTTTTTGCTACCATGTAACAAAATGGAAAAAAACGCTATCCAGCTGAATAATAATTTATCCTCTTGTATTATTTACAATCTAGAAGTTTTGGTGTTCAGTCCCTTTACCCTAATTTTCCTGTGCGCTCTGTTATTTCTACATAAATACATAAACCACGTTACAAGAGATATTACTTTGCACTTCGAATTTCAGAAAAAAAAATATTTTAAAAACATAAACAACAAAACAAATTTAGTTATATTTTGATTCGTGGATTTAATATTCGTACTTCACAACACAATATTTTAAATACGGTTTAAAATTTTAAAATAATATATTATTCGTAAAATAAAGGAAACAATCAGCAAATGAGATTGCTCAAGATTTCAATTTCTATAAGAAACACTTGTACATATGCAAAAATCTAAAAAAGACATGATAATAGTCAAGATTATTGTTTCAACGGCGCTACCATGGTTCATTATATTACAAATTTTCAGGTTCAGTAAACAGATTAGTGAAAATATCTATGATTAGATAGATTGCCAACTTATTAAAATAGTGGCAATATGAAAATATGATTTGGCACCAGAAAAATGATAAAAAAATGCAAAACTTAAATGTGAAACACAAAACCAAGTTGTGTCGTTAGAAAAAGTGTAATCAAATTGTGAAAAAATAATGAAGCTGAATTTTTTTCTTCAGCATTTAAAACAAACATTTTCTCTTCAAGAGGCTGACATAATTAGCGTCACAAATTAATGGCATTCAGGGAACATCGGTGGCTTTGGTTATATAGAGTATATAATATTTGCAGCGAGCGCACTTTAATGACGTATGCATGTACATAAATCAAAAAAATTGTCTTCATAAAATGAAATAGACGCCATTGCATTTTGGGCAATGATTTCTAATAGGTAATAGTATATACCTACTTTATTTTTGTACAGTCTCATTGAAAGAATCCATATTCTATAAATATATGTTTAATGCATTATTATGCAAGGCTTTTGATACGACTTATCTAGATTTAAAGTTGAAAATTGAACAAAAACTAGCATAAGTGATTAAAATTTTACGTAATTTACGAATTAAAAAAAATGCAGCGGTCCTGAAAGTTAGCACACGTTTAATCTTAATTGTATGTAATGCATACGGAAGGCTTTTCTTACAATTCAAGTGTATTCTTATTAAAATAAAGAACCGTTAATAGAATGATTTAATTTTTTGTTTGAGAACGTATAGTTCCGAATCTTGAAACTCTAATCTCAACCTGAAACATGAACAGAATGTTATAGTTTGTCTTACTTCCACTTAATCAGCAGACACGTAAGTGAAAGTGAGACATAAGTTCACGTTCTAGTTTGAGAATATGAATCCCATGATTCGTTAATCGACAAAAATTCACTTTGTATCATTTTAAATCAAACCGAAAGAGAAGTTTATTACTTAGCCCGTATGTACGATAGAATATTATTTTGCAGTTCGAAAAGAGCAAATCGACGAATCATAAAAATCTTCAGCAGATGCTATTCATCCAATAAGATTTATCGACATAGCAAGGGAAGATGGATTTGAATGTAGAGTTAGTAAAATAACACGAAGGGAGGTTTTGATCGACTTTGCCGAGTATGTTACAAAGCCCCCAGTTCTTAGGTTGAAATTCTGGTAAAAGTGGTCAATTGAATTTTCAATTTATTTTTAAGAAAATAAATTGAAAATATGATTTGCACTGATTTTTCACTTGGCACTTGGTAGAACATGATTAATATAAAATAAATAATAAAACACTTGTAAATTCTACAAATATTTTCTTTCTCGACGATCGTATACTGAATTTTTTGAATTTGCAATAGTTTATATAGGTATATATATTAACCTACTATACCTATATAAACTATTGCAAATTCAAAAAATTCAGTAGGTACACGTCTGTACTCCTGAAGATGGACACTTATTGTCAGAAACGATCGTCGAGAAAGAAAATATTTGTAGAATTTTCAAGTGTTTTATTATTTATTGTATATTGAAAATATGAATTGATGCTAGACCCAAATAACACAAGCAATAAAACATAACGTGAAGAAAAATAGTAGTGAATTTATTTGAAATTTAGTTATCTGAAATTTATTTTGTTTTTGTGATGATATTTTTTGCAAATATGTCAAAGTTTCTCTGTAGATCCCGTGTAACTAGTTTATTTTCAGAAAGACTTTTTCATATATTTTTGACTTAATTGTTCAGTTTTGATTTGAAGTCATAAAAATACAAATACACTGGAGATTCAAAGAGAAATCAATGAATTCATATTAATTAAAGTATAGCGAATGTTTTTTTGACAATGAGTTTGAGGTCAAAAATTATTGAAAAATGTGTTTTATGGTTAATACAATACTTCGTCTACTAATCACACCTCCTTCTTGTACTACGATAAAAAACTTATTGTTCGCCTGTTAATATTAATAATTACGTGCGTGTATATACAGAGTGGTCAATAAGAAACAGTATTTCGGTGAACTTTGGACTCACATCGGTACGTTATTAATGATTTTATGTTTCGATAGACAATTTTCTTTAACCTCGACATAACTCGAGTTACAATAAAAAATTCAAAATATTTAAATCCGTTATTTATTATTTTCAACAATATTGTATATCTGTCGTCATAAAGAAAAATTGCTTATATTGAATGTGTGGTGAGATAAGATTGATAACAAATGAATCATTAATTTCATTCCAGTTCTTTATAATTTACTGCAGTCAAATGAGACAGCACCATAGTAAACTTGCGTCGGAGCAACTTACTATACGAGCGTTGAAAACAACGAACCGGACGAAATTCATTCACCAACATAATATAGTTTAAATCCATTTATATAATAGTTACTATATGAAACATTGGCTATTTAGTCAATGTGCGGTGAGCGAAGGCAACAAAGCCTATCTAAATATAGCTGCGTCTCTTTTTTCGAAGTAATTCCTTGATTATTCCGACTGTATATATTAGCATTGAGTATATATATCTCTCTTTATCAAAAGTCTTATATCTTTATCTATGGCGTTAGCCAATCAGAACCAACGAGATCTTACGACTTAAAAAAGCACAGAAGTATAAGTTTGCACCCTAATGGTTCGATTGTGATTTTATTCCTATGCTCGGTGCCTCGGTATATAGTAAAAGTATATTATGTTTAAATCTAAATAAAGTGAGGTTAAGTACATCAGAAATGTAGGCATGTTAGTGAGCGAATTTCATTCGAATTGCATTGGCCACGCTCGTGTAGTGGAAAGATATCTCCCCCCTGCGAGAAACAACTCTAAAATCATTGGTTTGATTATATGAAATAAAAACAATGTTAAAAAAAATAAAAGATTGTATGAATATTTAAATAAAAAGAAATATGGAACAGTTGATAAAAAAAACTATGCTGCCAGCAGTCGGAATCGAACCTACGACCTTCTGTGTACGAAGCAGCCGCTATACTCAGCTAGCGTAGCATATTACCGTACAGTTGGTTTTCAAAGTATGTAACGATTTACAAAATATCGATGATATAGAATGAATATTCATCCACCTAATGGGTTCTTCATGATTTGCTCCTTAGACCCTTTTTAACGTCCGTAACACTTTTTTCGTTTCACTTCCAATCGCATGTATCGAACTTTTCCTACCACGCGTCAAGAAGTTTTACAGAAAAAAAATTAAGCAACATTCAATATAAGCTTTTACCTTTTTGCCGGTTTTGACAGTCTTAACTATAATCTGTGTGACAACCACCCCCGTCTCTCTTAAATTGCACACATATTGCAGATTTCTTGTCGCCGAAAATGGAAATAATTTATTTTGAACTAATAGACATTATACATTTTAAATGTAATAAAAACATGTTTTACATTATATACATTTAAGAGTATTCGTCCCTGCAAATACCCCCTGCACCCTTCATCTCAAATCTTTCCCCGTCGCCTAAAAACGGTTCGCGCTCTCCCGAGACTATTTTAAAGCTAGACGGTTCTGGTAAACGCCAAATGAAAGACAAAGAATCAGACTACAGATCCTTCAGGCGAATTTTTTGAAAAAAAATTCTTGAAAAAACTTACAACCTTTTGAAAAAAATAATAAGTTATGTAATATTTCACACGTAGGTGAAACTGTTTTTCAAAAAATTCGCCTGAAGGATCTGTAGTCCGATTCTTTGTCTTTCATTTGGCGTTTACCAGAACCCTCTAGCTTTAAAAATAGCGTCGGGAGAGCGCGAACCATTTTTAGGCGAGGGGAAAAGATTTGAGATGAAGGGTGCAGGGGGTATTTGCAGGGACGAATTCTCATAAGAACTTTATTTTCTAACAATTGTTTCGCACAACACAGCGACTTCCTCAGAGAAAAATAAACTTGAACTAGAGTTTAAGATATTTGTTTGACGAAGCCTTTCTGTTGTGCGAAACAATTGTTATAAAATAAAGTTCTTAAATGTATATAAAGTAAAACGTTTAAAATTTTAAAGCTTATTATATTATATAGTAGGTATTATTTTTGAATATGTCCTAGATGGAAAATACTGAATGAGTCCACAGTTCACCAACGCAACGCAACGGCGCGAACGGTGTTTCTTAGCGATCAGTCTGCAATGATTAATTATTAATTATAGTCTTATGAGTAACGCGTAACGGGGTTGCTAATCCCTTCCGATCCGTTTGTGTATCTGCTGATGTTTGATCAGATGCGCCTTCTGTCTGAAAGCTTTCGCACACGTATCACATCGGAAGGGTTTCTCCCCCGTATGCGTTCTCAAATGTACTTTGATGTTCGACTTGTTCAAAAAACCCCTATTACAAATATTACACCTGTGCACCGGTTTCTCTTTACCCAATAATCCTAGACTCTGTTCCGATTGGAACACGGTCGAACTGGTAGCTTGTTGTTGTTGTTGTTGCGCACTCAGATGTTGTTGTTGTTTTTTCTGAGCGCGACTCCGCGACTTCTTCGGCGCAATGTTCGTCGTCGTCGTCGTGTGAGGATAGTTCTGCCCGAGCATGTCAGGACTTTGCATTCTGTCACTTATCCCACTGCCACTGATAACACCGTAATGAGTTTGTTGTATATATCTACCGTTTAACAACACACTGTCTGTTGTCGACACAACGTTTCCCGGAGGACTCGACGTCGATATCATATCGATACCGTAACTAGTCGAACTTGGCGTTTCCGGTTTAACAGGCGGACCGTTCTGTAACCGATTTTGTAATAGCGGCATGTAGTTCTGCGTCAAGAGACTTTGTAGCGTTGACGCAGAGCCGTTATTGTTGTTATTGTTCATGTTTTTGCTGTATTCGACGTTTATCGGTTGAGGCGAATGGGGCAAAACGAATTCGCTCAAACCGTCGTGCGTCGTTATGATTATGTTTTTTTGAGATGTGACTGTATTGTCGACGCACGCGCCGTCTATCCACGATTCGAGGTCCATCCAGCTGTCGCGTGACGCCGTAGGGTCGTCGCATTCCAGCTGGTTGCTGTTCGGTACCGTCGTGTCGGCAATCGCTGATCCGATTATCGCGGCGATGTCCAACGAAGAAATGTCGTAGTTTTCCATTTCGGACTTGACGTGCGATGATACTGAATCGGCGCCGACAGTCATGCAAGAGTCCGGATTGACTCCGACACAACTGTTGTATTCGAGTTTGATGCCCGACACTGAGTCGGCAGGACTGACGGCCGCATTCATTCCGCCACAATCGTCGACGCCGTACAAACTTTTCGCGCTCGAATCGGCATTTTGTAAGTTTTGCGAATCGGCCAGACTGCACGTCGAACTCGACACGATATTCTGTTCGCTAGAATAACTGTTGTACGTGTTGTTATTTTCTTCGGGAATACTTTGAGCTATTGCGTGGTAATGATGCCCTCGAATTCCGTTTATACTCAAATGACCCGTGTAGCCTGTGAACGGTGGAAGTGGTTTTAGTTCTGCCAAGTTGGTACTGATCGGCTGTGAATTCAACAGTAGACTGTCGAGGGCGTCCATCGTTGCTTTAGTAGCTATTTCCGAATCTTGGCTTAAACTCGAATCCAGAAGAAGTTTGTCCGATGTCAGACTGCTCATTGTCTCGTCGAGTATCATGCTGTTCGAATCGATCAGATATTCGTTCTTCATGTTCGAATTCTGTGCCCAACACGAGCTCAACAATAGCGAATCAACTTCAGAATCTTGATGATGCGACGAATTATTTCCGGGAACTGTTGTCATGTTGGTGGTGCCAGCACCCGAAGTATACTTCAACGTTTCCATCACAGCATTTGAGTTAAGTTTATGATTGTTTCGTTTATTTTAAAAATTGTCATATTATTAATTTATTGTTCGTTAAAGTTTCACTTATTATTGTTTAAGCGTAACAATTATTTAGTTTTTTTTTTATTTGCTGGTTGGCAATACGTTGTGACGCGTTAATTGCAGCTACCGATGCATAGCGATTGTTTGTTTCTTGTTCTGTTGCTGGTTTTCTGAAACAAAAGAACGAATTAGATTTGTTTAATGTTGGTTCTCAAATGTGCATGCATTGGTTGGCTTTAAAAGAACGGTATTTAATTTGCGTTAAATTGTCAATAAAATGACCCGAAAAATATTCATTACGCAAATCGATCTTTTTTATTCAAAAAAACTGTATCTATTGCATTTGTGAAGTAATCGAAGTAGATTTATTTTTTATAACTTCGAAAACAAGTGACTGCACACGATTGCACATTTCTACATAAATTTATTACATATATTTTATAGGTATAAGTACTGCAAATTAATGTAAGCATGTATCACAACCGAATATAAAATATATTTTTATGAGCTACGCAATTCACTTAATTAAGTTCTGATTGTGTACACATTTATTTGTTTTAAATTAAAAATTTAACATATAGTTTTATTTGATTTCATTTACAACGCAAAAAAATCATGAATTCTTTTATTTAATTAAAAATAAACTGACTATATTTTACAAAGGTTCTGAAACTTTTTTTATAACTTTTTTATTTCGTACATAAAAGGTATTTCTTGAATAACACTATTAGTAAAATACATCAAGTTTTTATTCATCGCTGCAGTGGTTCTAATTTTATTTATTAAATTAAGTTTTGTAGCATTATTATATTTCAGTAAATATGACTTTAAATACAAATCTAAATATAGTAATATCCTAGTTGAAAGAGCATCAAGAAAAAATAAATAAAATGTTGCCGCTTGATTGAGCATTGAAGTCTCTATATTATATCTGTTTCTTAGCACTGTTCAGAAACAATACACCTGATAAAAAAGGTTTGAACTTTTACCCCAGTCCCTACTAGTTACTAAATCAACGTTCTTCGAGAAAAATAAATGTTCAAACTTAACAAAATCTTAGTTCAGGAAATTTATAATTACGAGCAATTCAACATTTTTTGCAGATTTGAAAAAAAATTCCTGTTATTATAAAATTATAAAATCGAGCATTTTCTTTTCGAGGAAATTGTTTTAAAAGGTAGAAAGGCAAAATATCCGATGCTATTTTTCTATATTCGAGAAAATATAGTCATACATTCTATATCTCTTGTAAACTCAATTTCTTTTAGACTTATGAAGAATTTTGACTAAGCGGATTTTGTAAGAAAATATTCGACTTGTAGAGGTTAAGATTCATTCTATCTAATTTTGAGTTGCTATGTTCGAAAGTCCAATTTATTTTTTCGAGTTATGGAGGGAAAATATGTACCGAAATGGCTTGCAGTGTTGTAAAGGGTTGAAATTTCCAGTAATGGAGGTTATGGGGCTTGAAGGGACGGGAACAAAACATTTTTTCGAGTTTCGGAGTTTTTCAACTTATCGAGGTTCGACTTAAAGATGTTCTACTGTATTGTCTCGGTCGTATCAAAGAAACGGAATTGGTGAGTGAATTTCAAAATTAAAAAATTCTACATAATTAAACAAGTTTTAAAACTTGACTCAAAAAGTGGATACGAAACAAATAACTTTTAATCTTATTACTTTTCATATTGGAAGTTTATTGTTTTTGTTTATTTTTAACTTATAACTATAAAAATCAACAATTTTCAAAAAAATCGACAAGTTATTGTTTTCACCCCGATTTTCGAAAATCGAGTTTTCATCAGATCTCGACGTTTTGAGGTCCTAGGAAGCTATTCTGACTATTTTGGCGATGATGTCCGTAGGTTTGCATGATATGTGAGTGTGCATGTAAACCTCTTATTACTTTTGAACTGACGTGATTTTGCTGAGCTTGGATTTACTGAAAATTTGGAATTATTCGGCACAATAGATTTTAAGAAATCTCAAAAATACAAGTTTCAAAATTTTTTAGAATTTTTTTAGAATAGTTTCTAAACTACTAAACCGATTAATTCCAAAATCTAATCAACTCTTCTCAAAAAACACGTCGATTGCCGCAAACCGCATCAAAATCGGTTCATTTGTTCAAGAGATATCGTGAACGAAAAATTCGTAAAAAAGTGTTTTTTTTTTAAATTACTCGAAAAATTCCTATCAGATCGATTTTTTTCTATTAAATTACTTTCTTAGGTAAAAAAAAACTGCGTCGATTGCCGCAAACCGCATAAAATCGGTTTATTTGTTCAAGAGATATCGTGAACGAAAAATTCGTAAGAAAGTGTTTGTTTTTTGAGCTCGAAGAGCTAAAAAATAAACTTATTGCTATGTTTTATATATTTTTGAGCGTTCTGAACTCGAAAATACCGGGAGGTTTCAGGGCTGGTATGCAGGGTCAACCTTCTTTTCAAATTTTTTATTAGTTGGTTTATAGTTTATCTTTTACCCGACTGTATGCATGTGTGTTTGAAATTTACGGATGTTTCACCGTAGCGCCTAAACTATTCATCCAATTTTTAAAAATAAGGTGTCAATCGATTCGTTATTATGACCCGGGTAACATAAGCTACATTTATTTTTGAATTTTGGTCCCATAGAGGAGCAAATTGAAAACATATAAACAATTAGTTCAAAAAAAAAATAAGATCAAAAATTAAAACCCGACTACTGAAAAGTATGAAACAAGAAAATATTCTTATCTAAGGATAGTCGTGGTCGTATGCCCTCTCATATAATATGAGGCACCTCTTATATATGTATAGCATGATGCACTTTGCCCTAGAGCTTATGATCGCTTACTACTGTTAAAATGTAATGTTTTGTTAGGGAAGGTGGCATATGACCACGGCTATCCTCAGATGATAATATTTTCTTGTTTCATACTTTTCAGTAGTCGGGTTTTAGTTTTTGAACTTATTTTTTTTTAAATTTATATTTGAACCTTATCTTATATCCCTCCAACGTCCGGGTTCGATTATAGATTGTACATTATTTATAAACGCTCAACATCTAATGTTACCCAACGTCTGAGCAAGGGCGTAGATAAGAGGGGGGTAAAGGGGGTAATTACCCCCTCAAGACCATAATAATAAAAAAATTAAAACTGAAAATAATACGAATATCTGGCTAAAAAATTGGTTATCTGTAAAGTCAGTTTACGGACGATAGTTTTACGTGATAACGTCATAAAGAAACATTGATGAACTCTCTGACGTCACGCGAGAAGAGAGAGAAATGCGTACAAGCCGACGCTTGAGCCGATCGTGCCTCTCTATCGCTTATACCGTGCTCTCGCTTGCACGCTCAGGCTCAGGCGGAACGTGACACTTTTTCGTGCGTGCAGCCGGTGTTTCATCAATTTATAAGGCGTTATCACGTCAAAAATAAAATTTAGAAATACTTTTTGAAAAAAATTTGTAAAGTTGGTTTAGGAATTAATATTTTGCTTGACACCTTCCTTCGTGAGCATTCTTGTGTGGTATTAATAAAACTTGAAAAAAATTGATTTTTTGCTTTACCTCCCCACCCCCCAGTAAAAAAAATATCTACGCCCTTGCGCCTGGAGTGATCTAGTGACGGTGGTGGTGCAGTTCGGGAACAGTCGGGTTCGGGGTTAAAATTAATATGCATAATGTGTGCGTACACGTGTGAAAGATAGGCGGCACGTGTACTCGGTCGGTTGCATATGGCCTGTGAGCTGTGTGTCCAAAACCTGCATCGGCGACTCCAAATTAAGGTGAGATTTAGTGGGACGGCCCAGTAATTCCGGCATATCGTGACTCTCTGTGTGCACACGCACACATATCGAACGTACACACACATACACATCTACCAAGACTCAGTGGCTCTTAACCTTTTAGTGATGAGGGACCATTTGACTAAATTTTACCATTCCAACCCACAAGTAGGCGAATGGTACTAACTACTAGTTTAGGTCAAAAATCACTTTTCAAAAATTTTACAATATCTTTCCGTTTTGAGGTCCACCGAACCCAAAAAACATATTTTTTAAAAAACTCTGTGCGTCTGTTAGTCTGTGAACACGATACAGGTGAAACGGATGAGCGGATTGAAACCAAATTTTAGGAGGATGTTTGGCGTGCAAATATGAAGAACCCTATTGTTTTTGGGGAAAATCGGCGCATGCGCAGAAGAGACATATGCTATAACGGTGTTTTTTTATATATATAATAATGGTATACTATTCATAACGGCTTATTATTCTATTTATTTTTTCAAGAAAGTTTTGTTAAAAAGTTTTTTCTAAACTTTATAGTTTCGGAAATATTCTGAAAATAAAAAAAATCAGCCGCTCTTTTGTTTTATGGATCTGTCAGAAATAAACTAGTTCGGTATGCTTTGATTAATTTTTACATGACGTGGAACATATTATGTAGGTAACCATGACAACGAATAGCAAATATTATATTGAATACTAGCCATTACTCGCGTCACCTCACACGATATCAGAAATTTTCTTTTCATTATTATAATCAAATGTCAACATTTTTGAAGTTGAAATGGTCCCGTCGCCCAATTGGCTGGAATTTTTTACTTGCCACAGACCACCAACTGTTTGGCGGTAATGTAAATTAATATAAGGTTGCATTCCGCTCGTTTTGTTAACAATGCACTTTGGAAACAGTGAAATTGGTTTTCGAAAGAAATTGCAAATTGTTACTTTTCGCTATGCTTGGAAGTGGCGCAGCTATTCTAGACCCCCTGCCCCCGTATCTACACCATACTGTTAGGACAAAGTAAATCGTGATTAAAAACATACCTAGCAGATTTATCAAACTTACATGACATGGTTTGGTATATTAATTATTACAGTGCCTGCAAAGCAGACTTAACGGGTGACACAACAAACAAAAAAGTTTTATTTCGTATAAAATTGATTGTCTGTAAAGTCGGTTTACGGACGATAGTTTTACGTGATAACGTATTCCGCTCGAATATCATATTTAATAATACATAACCTAAATTTTAGTAGCTGTCAGGCGGAACGTGACACATTTCGGAACGTGACACATTTCGGAACGTTACACTTTTTCGTGCATGCAGCCGGTGTTTCATCAATTTATAAGACGTTATCACGTCAAAAAATGTTTTAAAATAAAATATATATTGTTGAATGTCTTTAATGTTTCCCTGTCATCGCGGATTACCTAGGAAAGATCAAAATCCGCGATGACAGGGAAACATTAAAGACATTTAACAATATATAATTTATTTTAAAACATTTTCGGCTAATAAAATCCACGCCGGCCAAGCGCATCTTATTCGTCTAAGTGTAAACTTTCAATTTTCATTAAAAATTGTATTATCCTTAATCACGGAGCTTTCAGAATTGCTGGCTCCTGGACTGAGCGTATATTTTATGAACCTTCGTAGTCTCCATTGATTTTGTTGTTAAACTTGAAAATTCATAATTAGTATAATCATTCATAATAACGAAGTTGGACTGAAACAAATGCGAACGAAAGGATGATTTCGCGGATCATTTCTGGTGCTCTTACCTGTAGTCCGCGGACCACCGGTTAAGAGTCACTGACCTAAGTAATATTATGTTTAATATAATAGGTAACACACACACACACACACACGATGATGGTTTGAGACCGTCTTGATCCGGGTCGCCTACATTCGACCACTAAACATACGCACGCGTGGTGCATCAATATGACATGTCTCAAGATAATCATTATCGTCATCATACATTACATAGTATAAAATAAAGTCGCTGATTCCCTCTGTCTGTTTCTCCGTTTACTACTTCTAGATCACGCAACGGATTTTAAAACTAATAGAAAGAGCGATAAACGAGGAAGGTTTCTGTATATAATTTATAAATATTTTGTACAAAATATGGATGAACTATGACGGTGTTTTGTCACTACATATAATCGCAAAAACTCGATAAGAGCTCGACCGAGTTGAATTTTGTTTTGTTTTGTTCTCTCAATACAGGGGTGGTTTAGTAAAAACAAATTAGCAAAAATCCAAAGGAACAGCCGAAAAATCGTGCCAAATACTTATACGGCAACGCTCTGAAAATACGGCTATTATTCTATAATAATCTATCTTTTATAGGCAGTCTGCAAATCCGGGCAAAGCCGGATCGCGCTACTAATTAAATAATAAAATATTAGGAAACAAAATTTTTAAAAACAGCCTTTTATTGAAATGTACTAAAAAGGAAACAATGTTTTAATTATTTGAGTCCATAATAATTAAAATAGTACGGGTATCTATCAGAAAGTTTTCAACCCACTTTTTTATAATTGTGAACGTAAATTATTAAAAATCATCTTTTCTTTTCAGTATCTACATTTCATAAAAAGATAACTCAAGAACGTTCTTATACTAATATTTTATTTTGCTCTTTTTAGTCCTTCAAAGTTACAAAAAACGATATCACTTTCGATTCCAAAAATAAAAATATAAAAAGCAACGGGTTTCAAAACCCGTAGATACTTAGATATCCTTCAGCTTTAAGTTGGATATGAACATAAACGACAAAATTCGTCCGACATCTTGAAATTTCAAAATTTAAAATTCGTAGTCCTGGAAACAGATATCAACTTTGAATCGGGTTGGAACATAAATGACAAAATGTATCCGCCATATTGGAGCCGCCATCTTGAATTTTTAGTATATGAAATATTTAAAGTGTATTTGACTGAGCATCTGAAGTGTGAAATATGTAAATTCCGTGTCAGCATTAAACATGTCTTCTTAGAGTGTCCACAATATGTCGCCGAACGAATTATTTGCGAATTTCCCGACGATCTCCCTAAAATTTTCAAGGACACCGAAATAAGCATCATCGTTCCTCCTCTCATAAGTATTATGTTCTCTCATTTAGTTTCATTTAGTTTTAATAGACCCTAATTCATAGTTAGATCCATAATAATCTACAGATCCGAACGCTTTGATGTCGATCCGTCCTTAAAAAACGATATATAAAACAAATAAAAAAAAAGATCTTGCTACAATTAATTTCAATTGAGGCAAGGAATATTTCTGTATCAGATAAAATAAAATAAGTGTACGACGCGCGTACAGTGTGTTTGTGTATATAACTATTTTAACCTGTGCACATACTAAATTAACCTTTAACCGGAAGTACAGAAGATTTCTCAATTTCTCGATAATAATATACACTTTTGTTTAAATAACTAAACTGCAGTCTAATGTGAAAAAAAAATTAAATTCTGTAATTTTACACTTATAGGTATAGAAAATGACCATATTTGAATATTTTTTCGAACGACCATAGTGATTACGAAAAAAACCCGATTTCGAGGTTTTAGCGAATTTAGACGTTTTGTGGTTCCTCTCTAGGTACATATCGAAAAGATGGATACTTATCCGTCCATATGTATATGCGCAGGGGCTGACGTATTGTTTAACGAACACGGACTGAAACCAAATTTTAAATTTATGCGATTTTTAGAGGCTTTCTCGTTTCTCTTAAATAACGACAATAATTAATTTACTGATGAACGAAAATCGAAAATTTTTATTTTCTTCAAAACGATTTTCTTCATACTAATAAGTCAATATGTCGACTATAAAATTCCACTAATTTTCGGAAAACTCCAGAAAGGGTAGTTTTCTTATATCCGATGAGCAAGAAAATAAGTAAATGTTGTTTTTCATTTTTGTGTTCAGAAACACTGTCAAAATAGGAAATTTTACCGTATAATGTATGTGTATTAATTTTTTAAAACCACTAATAATCAAGATTATTTGCGGCCTACAAACAATTTATATTTCTAATTTATAATTTCAATAATAAATCGAATATCCAAATTATACCTTCATCAGAATGCAGGAACGAGGGACTTGTAATAAAGGCGTCATAAAAACAACGATATCTTCATACACTATACAGGTTCTGCTATTCTCAAGCTCCTGTTTTACTACTGTACCAAGTTGTTATTAATTCTTAAAAATATTCTTAGTAACATTACATTAAGAGAAAAAAATGAATTGAAAATTGGTAAACACTTATTTTAAGTACTTACCCTACAAAAGGCGTAATAGCAATAATTAATAAAAATTGTTAAGAATAAGTTTACTAGCACAATTTAAGTTTGTGTACCTACCTATTTAGATCAATTGTTTTTTGTGATAAAAATAAATTATTATTTTATGTACTTATAGTTACGAAATTTATATTTAGTTAGGTATGTAAGTTCTAAAGATATTGAAACAGTACAACTAAAATATTTCAATTTATTTTAAAAATCATTTGTCTATTTTATTAAAAAACACTACAAATATATTATGTTATAGGTACTTATATCCTAGACAAGGGCGTAGATATGTGGGGTAAAGGGGGTAATTACCCCCCCCCCAGGATTCTAATAATAAAAAAATAAAACTGAAAATAATACGAAAAATGGCTAAAAAATAAAATTTAGAATTACTTCTTGAATAAAATTTGTAAAATAAGTTTGGGAATTATTATTTTGGCTACACCTTCCTTTGTGAGTATTCTTCTTGTGTGATATTAACAAAACTTAAAAAAAAGATCAATTCTTTTTACTTTACCCCCCCCCCAAATCTACGCCCTTGATCCTAGAGATAATATACTAAAATAGTCGCCATTGTTTAATTGTCCGAATAAGTAATATGTTTAAATATAAATTATACATAATGAAATTATAATAACAATTTTAATTGGATCATAACCTAAATATAACAGTGAAGACACCTGAGACATGTGCACAAAACAAAACAACATAAATAATTGTTTACGAAAATCTGAATTAATCTACCCATGATTGTTGTCTTAAAATCGAAAGTAACACACCTGAATGTAGGTATACATTAGTTTTATTCGTACGTGTGTGAATGTGTGTCTAGCCTAGGGATGGGATAATGTCAAACTCAGTCATATTCATTTAACATTTTTAGAAATACTCTCTGTACGCAATTTTTTATTTATAAATTCTGCTGTAAATATTTTCAATTACTTTTTTATTTAATAAATGGTAATGATACTTTCATCAGTTCTCATATTTATCTTGTAATCTGATCTTTCAACCTTAGGTTCTATTCCCTGAAATTGGTTGAAGGATTATTAATTTATTATCAAAATACTGACAATTAAAAAAAAAGTGAAAAATGCAGTCTGGCTCCCGCCACAAATTTTTCGTGATAACGTCGGGATAAAATCATAACAATTGTTTGGTATTACTATTTCCTGTATCACCTTCCGATAACATTTGGTCCGCACTAAACTTTCTAAGCTTATTACATTCCTTTCGATTCGAGGTTTTGGGAGACTTGCAGTTTCTATAGCTCCGAGCATATTTACGAGTCATTTGAAACGACGTCAATAGCTAGTTATTTAGTAATTTTCAATTAATATAACATTTGACACAAATCTAATTCGTGCCTATCACGCGCATGCTCCTACACTCGTGTGATGGACGTCACAGGTAAACAAAAACCTGCGCGACTAACGCGTACAGATATGATCTATCCGTTGTGGGTTCAACCCATAGATCTCTGTTTAAACCATTGTTCACGCATTTTTAGTATGGTAATTATTAACGATTCAAATTTGTATTTTGTCATTCAAGAAAGTTCGAGCGGTTGTCACTGTAACGAGCGAATAAGCGTTTCACGTCAAAATATTGATTTGTATTGGATTCAGGGTTTAAAGCACCATAACAAGCATTTAGCACTCAGCACTGTCCAGCTCTGGATCCAGATAGTTGGTATTTATTCTTGGGTCAGAAGGATCAGGCTGTCCGCACACGAGGCAACACGAAAGCAATTCAACAGCGATATGATATATCTTCCTTGCCATTTCCTAGGTAAAGGGTAGGGATCCACCAACGGACAACAGGGCAACATGGAAGCAATCTATCGGCAATATTCTCGACTTGCACGATTTGAGCAATCTGGGCTACTAATATCGCTAGTAAACATGGAATCATTTAATGTCGCATTAGTGGGTGCTGTGTTTGATATCACTTCACTCTCACTGAGCATTCCCGAAAAGACGTGACAGATAAATAAATTATTTTAAATGTAATTATTGCAGTAATTTTAGGGAATCTTTATAATAAATTGAAAACTACGCTTGCTAATAAATTATCTTTTTAGCATATTGTTCTTGCAACACCGGCAAATATAAACAAATATTTTCAATAAATAAAATTATCGACCAATTTTTCAGACAATATATTAACAAAAAATATCAATAATAATAATTATTTTTTCAATATTTATAATATCAAAAAAATCTTTTACAAATTAAAAATAAATAGAAACTAATTATTAATTATTTTTGTATATTTTTAGATCCGTTCTGAAGAAGATCCAAATCCGGATCGAAACGTTAATCGTTTAATGTATTATTGATATTTTTTGTTAATATATTGTCTGAAAAATTGGTCGATAATTTTATTTATTGAAGAGTTCTAATCAGACGTTAATCAAAGATTTAAACAAATATTTGCTTAAATTCACTAGGTATATAAAAACACCAAAAAGTGATGAATCGAAAACGCATCTATTTGCACCTTCTCTTTGAAATTCACTATTGTTGACTGTTTAAAATGTTCCCTCGTGTAAGAATGCCTGTTACTCATATCACGGCTATGACATTATTTATACTGTGTTTTATTATTATTATCACCGATATCGCCTTTTCACCGATTTATTGCAAACATCACCTTTGGCCATATTCACCGAGTTATTTATTCGGTTTATTTGTTCTCAAGGTAGCTATTCCTCCGAATAAATAGCGATAATTCAATTCAACAACAATAATTATGTTTACTGCAGGCATAAATCTATTCTGTCCTACTTCCAGGGTATAAATATTTATTCGCCTGATAAAATGATAACGGCTGCCACATAGATCATAATACCTAACCTATAAATGTAGAGTATTATATCTAGACTTTGTTCTTGTGAATTTATTTATGTGTTGTTTATTAACTTTTAGTGAAGTGTATATAATTGTAAAACATTGGAAGTTTTGCGTGCAATTGGGTTAGGTTGTGAAAACTTTTTTTTTGACGTTAACACTAACGCCATCGGTCGTATTTTTGGGTGAACGTCTAAATATTCAACAAAAAGAGCAATATTAATAAATATAAATATTTATTTTTAACGAACTTTTCTACCTGATATAGGTATTGCTTGATGAATTGAAAGTAAATTTTATTCGAAGGAACAAAATTTGTTCCAAGGTTAGTAACTTCTACCTTTAATAGTGTTCGGTGAATATGGGCACTAGTGATTTAAATTGCTTTCGTGTTGCGTTATGTGCGGACGGCCTTAGTTTACTTGTAATTTTCGATACAAATAAGATCCTAGTTTTTTCTCGCGGCTGACTTAGTAGGTACCTAATCATTGATTCTTTGTGACGATATATATTTTGTTCAACTAAAATTTAGTTTTCTCGAAAAAATATCGATTATGATATTCAGTTTTCGTAATTGTCTTATTTTTAAAATTGCATATTCATCAGGGTCTGTGATGGGTTACTTAGACTGATTTGGCGCAATTGTATTTTTAAAAGTGTATATAGAGAAGTATAAAAAATATAAGAAGTTATTTATATCAAAACAGTTAATACATCGATCTACCACACGAGGCGTTTATCTAATGCAGTCTATATAATCGAAATACGGCCCCTCATTTTCTGAGTTCCTGCAAAACCAGGGGTCAAAACTAAAATTCATTTAGATTCGGTTGTCAGTTTCGATTTTTAAGAAAACCTAAATTTGGTTTTCGGTTACGGCTTTGGTTTGTCAAACTGAAGGTTGGACTGTAAAATTTAGAAATTACTAATCTTATACATTTTTTATAATTATGAAAACAAGGCTAAGCAAAGTAAATAAACTTAACAACAATGAAGTCTTTCCGGTTTGCTGCAACGAAAAAACTAAAGTATAGTAGTAATTTAAAATAAAAAAAGCACACAAAATCGGTGATTTAAGTAGTCAATACTTATTAGTTAATATAGTTCGTAGTTCATTAATGAATTGTGTAGGTATTCTGGTAGAAAATTATGATCAATGATTTTATTTAGGCGTGAACGTAACAATATTTCAATTTCGGTTTTTTGATATTTACCTACATTTGCGGTTTTCGATTTCAGTAACGATGTCTCTGAGATTTCATTTTTGGTTCCGAATAGCTAAAATGAATAATTGCAGTGCGGTTTTCGATTTCAGTTTCGAACCCTGTGCAAACATGATGTTGATTTTTCTCAACCCTTGTGTTGCAAATTGATATAATAATAATAATTTTAATTGCAATAATTATAATAAGTGTGTAGGCGCACACATGGATATTTCGCACGCACGAAGAATACAACTGGAGCTACGATATATTGTCTAGTCTCTTCAAAGTCTTCAGCTACGGCTGCGGCTCTGATGCTATATTGACGCGTGTGGCCTACAAACGGTCGGTTGGTAAAGTAGAACACTTCTTTACTACACACACTACCATAAAAAAATGCGCGTCTTGCTTTCTTCACATAAATGGCTTTTGCTCTTTAACTTGGAAATATTTATTTTTATTGCTGTAAAAATATATAAATCGTACAGTATATCACTTTTTATTTTCATTATACAATACGAATATTTGCAGTTTCCTTGCTTCTTTATTTTGTTTAATACTCGACGTTTGCTCGAGTTTATAGTTAACTCCCGCGACCTAATATTATTATTATTTTACAGCGAGTAGCTACTGTTTGCTACAATTGTTAAGAAACACCCATTGTTACAACGCTATCAACATAGAAAAATTAGTTTATTTTTTCAAACAATGTCACCGTCAGGATACGAACCCCGAATCTTTCCACTCTCGCGGCGGACTGAGTTACATTACACCACAGTGACACAACTATCAAACTATCATTCTAATATTTATAGCATTGGTAACTGATTTTTTCACATCATGCGAGAGCACTCTAGCTACTCTGTAAAATATTATTATAATTACTAACTGTAACTAAACTCATCTAAAAAATTATTATTAATATTATTAGGTATTATATATCACAACGCTTTTGACATAAATGGGATTTTAACTAAATCTGAAATGAATCCTATTTGCATCCGAGCGAATCCAGATCAGGCAGTTAGTATAACCCTATAAGGTCTACACTTTACACCATCCTCAAGAAATAAACAGCATTCATGTCTAATATGTATATTGCAGAACTCAATCCGATTTGCACCTGCTCGAAGCTAGGCCGAACAGTTATTATAGACCAAAATTTTCCTCACGAAATAATCCACCGAATGGTAAAAACCTAGCGACATTTTCTTTTATATTATGTAGGTATATAGATTCACTATTTCTTATTCTATTGCTAACTAAAGACCGCTGCACACGAGGCTGGATTTGCCGCTAGATTCCTTGCTAGATTTGACTACTAGTTTTCTAGCGCTGGTTTTCTTGATTGCTTTTATGTGCTCGCTTCACACGATACGTCTTTTCAAGCTTGCTTTGTAGGTAGGTTCGGTGCGCGCTCTGTGATAGAACGGTAACAAAAGTAGACGTTAATTGTCTCTGAACAGAACACACACTATGGCACAGTGTTTGTTTGGGAGCGTTTGTTCATGTAGCCCACATGACAAGATACTGCTACCTGATTGGTTCTTGCTCAGAGCAAGCAGAGGACCTAGTAAGAAAAATAGCCCCTGTTCTAATTTTAAAATCGTATCTTGTGAGCTAGCAGGCGAGCCCGCAGTAACGTCATTTCCATCTTCGTACCCAGCCTGCCGCCCAGCAGGAGTCCCAGCAGTGTTTCCAGCTTCGTGTGCAGCGCAAGGCCCTAGGCAAGGAAGGGGTTTTGGGGGTTAACCCCGAAATGCTTTAGCCAATCCACCGTTTTATACATATTACTAAAATATTTTCGACTCTTTTTTCGGATCTGTGGATTCCACGTTTTTCGGCATCCATCTGAAATGTAATAATGAAGGATGAGTGACAGAAATGCTCCATCTCTCTCACTCATCTTTCATTGTTACATTTCATATCATATGCCGCTTTGGCGTAGATCGCAAGTCAGTACAAGGTTAAATAAGTTTTTTCCTAACTAAAATCGATATGTTCGACACTATTATTAAACACTAGCGGTCCCGCCCGGTTTCACCCGGGTGCAAAAGAACAAATGGGGGGTAGGGACATGAGTACGCACATTCATCTTAGTTTACCGAGATGAATGTTGTGTCCAAATTTCATGATGATCCGAGTTACCGTTCAACAGTTTTTGTCGGACAGACAAATTGCTCTACTCCTATAGGTCGTAGCGTGATATTATATAAATTATAAGCCTATAGCCTTCCTCGATAAATGGGCTATCCAACAAAAACATTTTTTTAATTCGAACCAGTAGATCCTGAGATTAGCGTGTTCAACCAAACAAACAAACAAATTCTTCAGCTTTATATATTAGTATAGATTAAAAACTATTAAACATTATTTTGTTAATTTCACTTGCGAATTGTTAGTTGAGACAACTTTTTCTTTTGTTTTTTTGAAATTCTTTTGGCTTGCTTTATTATATGCGCTCATCAAAAACATTGGAAGGCAAGATTACTCGTGATTTTATATCTGGTTAGGTATGTAGGTCTCTTAAAACCACAATTTTACGTATATTGGATAGTCATAATATCTGTACAGTGTACAAGCATAAGATGTTAAGGCATGCAAGCGACTAGAGTATGGCTTCAGGCTTCAACGATCAACTGATTATAGTTCAGATATCCATAGCTACTGTTTTTGTACCAGGTGTTTACAACCTAGTCAGTGCGGGTTGGTATATTATAATCGAACAGCTAACAACGGTTTTTTCTCAACTAATAAGGCATGTTTCATGCATCTAATAATGCAACACTTTTTACCATTCCAACACCATAAGTGTGGGATGGTACTAATTTAGGTAAAAAATCAAAATTTTACAATATTTTTTCGTTTTGAAGTCACCCGAATTCATAAAACAAATTTTTGGACAAAGTCTGTGGGTCTGTTTGTCTGTGAATACGATACAGGTTAAACGGATGAGCGGATTGAAACCAAATTTTGGAAGAATGTTTGATATGTTAATATGAAGAGCCCTATTGTTTTTGGGGAAAATCGGCGCATGCGCAGAAGATATATATGCTGTAAAGTATTTTATATAATAAAAGTATTCTTTTTATAACAGTTTATTATAAAGAGTGATATACATATATTGTAATTCAAAAATGCCAAATCAAGATGTTTTTGTGCAAACCTAAAATGCAAAAGGAGAAACACTGGCAGCTATACAGATTTTCAAATGAGGAATACATACAAGTATTAAATTGCCTTATGTAGACACTTAAGGAAAATCCTTCGTCACCTATATACATGAAAATCATATTTATAGATATTTTTATAAGAATATCTAACTTATTTAGGCGCTTTGTAATGCGCCAAGTCAATTCGTAATGCTAGCTTAATTTGCGTGTCTATAACACAAAATAAATTTACTTTCCATTACTTTATATTTATGCTATTAAGGTCAGTTGTATCAAGGTCCTGTCAAAATTGCAAGCCTCTCAAAGCGTGTAGGAAAATACAGGCTAAAAATTGGCAAATTTTGCGACACTCGTCAAAAGATCTAGGTTAAACTTTTGTTTGTTTAGGAACTTGAAAGTTGGTTTTGTGTAAAAGAAAAAACCAAAAAAACAAACATTAACTTTACAGCTCTAAATCCGTAAACTAAGTATGTGCATTTTGTATGGGAAAAATTAATTTAACTATGCAAAAAGTATTGTATTTCACCAAAAACAAAATGAAAAAAATGAGCCAAGTCAAATTTCTATTTGTTTAGTACCTACTAGGTCACTAATAAAATGAAAATGTTAAAATGTATACCCTCAAGCTTGTATTTAGACTGCAAGTTTTAATATTTCTAGCTAAAAAATTTAAAAAAATTGCCGAGTACTAACAGTCTGAAGAGGTGACACTATAACATTTTTTTCAGAAGTTAATTCTTGTATATCTACTTTTTCGATTTTGAAATTGAAATGGAACTTCGTACCGTTGTAGATTTTCATTCTTTTGGTGGCGAAATAAATTGTTAGAAAAACACTTTTTATACGAAATTATGATTTATAATTTGTTCTGCTTTTCTTTCGATGTTCTTATGAGTGCGGCAGCATAACTTTTTTTTTAAAATGCGCGCCATTCAGTCGGTTGATGTCGTAGCGGAGCGCTAGTGGTGTCGTTCGAGAGGCAGAACTATAAAGTTTTGTCCCAACATAGTTCAGTCGCCATCATGCGTTGGAACAGTGAGGAGCCTGCGTTTGGCGTTGAGGCCTACTTTTCGAACGGATGTTCTGTGATCGCAACCCAGCGCGCCTTTCGGAATCGCTTTAATTTAGCCCCGTTGGCCTCCGTTCTGGACCGGAAATCAATTGATATATGGGTCAGACAAATTGTAAGTGCAACAAGACGAAGAAGTCCCTCGTCCCATTAGAACACCTGAGAACCTTGAAACAGTGAAAACTTCAATGTTTTTCAATTTTCAACATTTTTTTCCCACGGCTAGATGAGTTGGACTTAGGGGACAGTTGGTTCCAACAAGACGGTGCAACGGCACACACTGCAAGAGTATCGATAGCTGTTTTGAGGGGACACTTCCCAGAGCGCCTCATGTCAATTAGGGGCGATTTGGAGTGGTCGGCCTGCTCTCCCGATTTGTCCCCTTGTATTTTTTTTTCTATGGGTTTTTTTGAAATCCCGTGTTTATGTGAACCGTCCAAAGACCCTACAAGATTTGAAGACCAACATGCAGGAAGAAATTGCCAGGATAACACCTGATATAACGCCAGAAATGGGTTTACTCAGTGTATAGAAAATGGGGGACGTCACCTACCTGATTTTATCTTCAAAAACTAAGTAAAAGAAAACTGTAGGTGTGTGCCTACATTATAAAAAAACAAATAAAATAGTTATTGGCGTAACTAGTAGTCTAAGTCATTCATCGCGCTGACAGGTCATGACTTAGCCTACAAGTTACGCCCATAATTTTATTCAACAATTGCGCGTTATTCATGTTTTATTTATTGTTATTAATGAGATGTTGTAAATATCTATTTATTTCTTTATAAAAAAACTGTCAATACTAACAGCACCAAACAGCACGATTCAATGTTTTGGTTTGAGGTTAACCGGTTATGATTAAACTCCATGTCGAAAACATTCGACCTCTCAATTTTAGCCTCAATGGGTAACAACGGAGTTGTTGTTACCTACTATTTCGTTACGACTCAGAAAATAGTTACGTTTATTTTCATTACTCCATAATGGCCGAGCTAGTAGGAATCTTCATTGAGTTATGACGAGTAATTGTCACCAGTCGGTAATTGGCTATTTAGGGTTCGGTTTTTAGGCATGATAAAACATGAATAACGCGCATGAGTTGAATAAAAGGAAGTTATGCTGCCGCACTCTGTACCTATAATAAATATATTGCGCACATTAAGTTTCTTATTGAACGGAACTTCAAACATCGTATAATTTTTTTATTTTTTACAAAGTTTTAGCTAAATCCAAGAACTATAGACGTAAAACTATGTCAAAAAAAATAAATAAAAATTATTCAACGTTTCTGATATAAATTAACAAAATGTTGTTCATGTCTAGTTTAACTATGTAGCAAGACAGAAATAAATGCCGACTCACTGATTGTTAATTGATCAGTAGCCACAGAACGGTTCAAAGAGATTAGTAATATTGTTACCCATTAAACAGTTATTGCTGGTAAAATTTCATGTAATTATGAGTTTAGTTAATTCACAAAATAAAAGCGATAAAATAATGAAAAAAGTATTTCGTACTTTCGGTTTAGCTATTACGACACAAATAATTATAATTCAACTAAAATTAAACGCTGGAAGTCTAGTCACGGTCAAGCCTCCTGCCGAAAACTTCCAATCGTATTTTTAATCCGACGATACATTTTTTTTGGCATCAAATTTAAACCGATTGTCCTCTTTTGGAGCACTAGAGATCAAAATAATGTTAAAAATGTGGCATTATAATGTCACACAATTCCTTTCTGAATATTATATTATGGTTTTACAAAGTTCTACTTCAAAAGATTTTCAATATTTTTGAAAAGTGCGCGTATCATTTACCTTTAAGAAAACCGATCATCATACGTTTAAAAATAAGTTGAGGAAAGCGTAAATAGCAAGCATCTATATTTCACTTTTTACGCACAATATATAACTTCTTGGCCATGTCGGCTGCGTTGAAATCCCATTATAAGGTAATTTTATTAGTCATTTTATAACAGGTACTTTATGTGTAGATTTAATCGAAAGGATGTACAGTGTAAACTCTGTATAGCGACACTCAAGGGACTGTGCACTTTGCGGCGTTATTGAGAGTTGTTGTTAAACAGAGAGAAGAAATAATCCATTAATATTTTACTCGCTATATTCACAATTTGCAAGTTTGTGGGCAATTAAGAATATGATAACTTATCGATAAGCAGCTGAGCTAAACATATGAAAGATAATCCCAACAAACAAAAGAACTAATTTCCTAGAACCTTTGGTACGCATGATGTCGACAACAAAGCAACAAAATAACAAACACGTACTGTTTATCGCTGAATAATAACGTATTGTTGTCGTTTTTTAGAGTGCGTCATTGTATGAGCAACAAGGTAAACCAACTAGAGTTAAGTAATTTCGACGTTATAAGGACGTTTTTCGTTACATTGAGTGACGTTAAATGAAGTTTACACTGTATTTGTTGTTTTCTTATATCCGAATCTTTTAAATTCCAATTTAATAAATGTTATAATTTTGTGTCCATTAAATTAGATAACCTGAATTAATACACCTACTTTAAATAACACCATTCTATTTTTACTTTTAAGAAAAAGAGTGATGTATTTTTTTATATTTGTATGTGGGTAGACATACTCCTATGCCTATCTGTTATGCAGATGATGTCACAAAACAGATCACGACTACGTATCTCAGTCGAGTGATTTGAATGCACGGTGATGCTACATTTATGCACATACAATATACATAAACCATTATTGTTGTGTACGTAAAACAAGAAAGACGCACAAATACAAACTGACGTAAGAATATTGGCTCAAATTGGTACACAGAGAATTTCAAAATGACTTCTTTAAATATAATAGTTGGTAGCATAGCGATCATACCCGTAGCTTATGCGGCGTTTCCATAGCTCCTATAAAAACCCCTAGATTTGTGAACTGGTTAAAGTATAAATGATTTTTAATTTATAAGTATAAAATATAATATTAATAGTTTAAAAATATTATTGGTAAATGTCTATATGATGAGACCGTCAGTCGGAAGAAGGTGGGGGTGTAAGAGGAAGGTCGGATAATTTTCTTCTGATGGTTAAAAAGTGGTGGAGGGTGGAGGCGCAGGGGCTGGAAATGAAAAATCCAATATCAATTTTTATAGCACTGTGCAAGGTGCTAGTGCCAACTGCCAGATAATCTTGGCAGTTTTGATATTCTATATTTTCTCAAAAACGGATGTCTGCGCTAATAGCAGACATGGGTATGTAATATACAGTGTGTTCACCGAAAGTGCTAACAGTGAATAATTCATGTATCCTACTAGATACAAAAAAGTCTAATTTTTTTTCGAAATCACCATTTCTTCTCAATAAATTTTCACATTAGTAATACATAAGAAAATAATAATTAAATACACAGTAATAATTATTTTTAGTAGCACTCCACACATGTGTTATTTATAATGACCCAAAAAAAATTCATCAAAATCGGCCTAGCCGTTTTTTAAATACTTTAAAAAAAGTCGATTTTACACGAAATGTCGCGAATACAAAATTATAACGTTTTTTAAAAGAAGCAAAAAAGTTAATTAAGATTTTTTGAAAAATATTTTTCGGGACTAATTTATTAACTTCATATTTAATATTCAGCATTGATCATATGACAGGGTCGTACCGACAATGGGGCAGTGCCTCGGGCCCCGAAGGAGTCACTTTTCATTACCTACTTTTTAAGAGTTCGAAGGTATCCACACTCGTTTTTTACTTTTTAGAACCCTTCCACAAATTACCTCTAGAATTGTATGTGAAAAAGCGCTTTTTAAATTCTACGTAGTTGATCCCAATTTTACTTCTTGCCCCAGGGCTCCCGAGGTTCTAATTACAGCCCTGCGTGTGGAACTCAAGGTTAGCACTTGCAGAGCTTCAAATAACGATGCGCCTTACGACTTGTTTTTCGCAAGCCTAATATTCTGTCAACGTCTTTCAAAGTTCGTTTGAATATCGTTTATAAGTTAGAGGTTTGTATTTTTGGTAGCCCTGTACGTCAGTTTGTCGGAGATGTACCGTTATAATATTATTATAACCGCGCGGGGCGACGGCGGACGAAGTGTGGATGGTGGGGATGTGAATCACATCGTGGTTCGGAGACCTCCTAACACACTTCCTGCAACAACAGCACCAGCAGCGACGGCCTAGCTGTACTGAGTGTCTCACAATCAGCTCAACTTTGTCTGTCTGCTCACCTGTCTTCGTTCTTCACGATTTGTAACCTTTAGTAATATGGATTAATGATTTTCTTGCAGCACAAAGACTACAAATTATTTTGTGCTCAGTGGTTAAATCGTTTTTAATCGATTTATGCCCATATTCACCGAACACTATTAAAGATAGAAGTTACTAATCTTGAAACAAATTTATTCGTCAGAATAAAATTTACTTTCAATTCACCAAGCAAAATATCAGGTAGAAAAGCTAGTTAGAATAAATATACACTGCACTGTGCTCCTTGCTCTTTTTGTTAAATATTTTGACGTTCACTCAAAAATCCGACCGATGGCGTTAGTGTAAATGTAAAAAAAGTCACAAAATAATGTTTTGTCCTAAGCCAACTGTACACAAAACTTCCACTAACTTTAATGTTTTACAATTATACACTTTACAAAAGGCTAATAAACAACATATAAATAAATTCACAAGAGCAAACTCCACGTTTATAGGTTAGGTACTATGATCTAGGTGGCAGCGATTATTATTTTATCAGGCGAATAAATATTTATATCCTGGAAGTAAGACAGAATAGATTTATACCTGCAGTAAATAAAATTATATGTTTGGTCAGACAAAGAAAAAAAAGATAAGTTAATGAACGCTTAAAGGGTTTCTTCGAGTGTAAAACCCCTTGAAATCTGTGACGTAATTAAGCGCGCGAATTTCAAATGTTACATTATGGTACTTCATCAGAAAATTCAGTCAGAAAATGTTCGGCGAATATTTTCTATTTTTGAAGTAGGTATTTTTGGTTATTACAGTCCTGATCTGATGTAAACGCGTCAGGGCTGCGGTGAATGAGAGCATTAAAGGTAAGAGTGGAAACCCTGCGCACTTGCATTAGCATCAGTCGTGTATGTGGGCCAAATATTATCGCAAAAACCGTTAACTGAAAGTGAATCCCAACATTGACTAATACGCTACATATATCGGATGTTCAGTAGTACCACACACTATTCAGTATCCCGTATTTGTGTATATATATCTCCATCGCATTACACTATTATAGCTGTCTTTTTTGTACTGTTTGTTTTCATAAATATTAATCATAAAAAAAATTGGTTGTCTGTAAAGTCGGTTTACGGACGATAGTTTTACGTGATAACGTATTCCGCTCGAATATCATATTTAATAATCACGCACAGGGTCAGGCGGAACGTTAGGAACGTTACACTTTTTCGTGCATGCAGCCGGTGTTTCATCTTTTTATATTAACGTGATTCATCAATTTATAAGACGTTATCACGTCAATAAATTTATGTTCTATTTCTCCTATCTTCTACATAGGTATAATAATTATAATTCGAATCTATGATATTGCATCTTTCGCTTCAAATTTAGGTTAATTTTATTTATTAAAATTACTCACCACCTATAATAATAATTATTGTTTTTTTTTAACTTTCTTTCTTTCGTATTTATTTTAAGTCTCGAAGATTAACTGTCATAATATTTTGAAAACAATAAACTGTTTCATTGTTTATATAATTCCAAAACCTACTTACAATATTTAAGTATTTTCATACGTCAAAAAATTGATTTTTATAATAATAAAATTTGTAAGAAAACGATTTTTTCGAGAGATGAGACCTAGCTAAAACGATTTTTTGCCCCCCAAAATCCCTTTTCAGTAAATTTCATCCAAATCGTTAGGGCCGTTTTCGAGAAAAGCACGCACAAGGTCAGGCGGAACGTTACACTTTTTCGTGCATGCAGCCGGTGTTTCATCAATTTATAAGATTGGTGATTCATCAGTTTATAAGACGTTATCACGTCAAAAAAGTTCCAGTAATTGAGTTTTAGTTTATTGCACTGAATAGGCTAGTGATATTTACTATACAAGAGTAGTTTCGGACATGTATAGCTCCAGGAACCATCTCCTCTCTGTCGGAGATGTGTTCTAATGATCAGTGACGTATTCTCCTAAAGACTTAGGGAGTGACCCGGATCCAGATGCGCGGCCGAAGAAACAAAGTGCAAGTTTTTGTCAGCTCATCATTTTATACTTCACTTTTGCTATCGAGTACTACGGGGCGGCCGATCATATTCGCTCAGGGCGCGAAATTTAAAAATGAGAATGAGTAATCGTTTGTTCCCGAATGAGAGTGCATATATGTATATATCGAGCGTCTGACATGCTTGGGCAAGCTTGATGTTTAACAATACGCAGCATATTCTTGTCCGCTTAGACCAACTGTGGAACGATCCGCATTCCGTGGACACTATAATGTCAATTTTTTTTCCTTCAACGCAATAATTGTCTCAGTGAAATAGTGGAGCGATATTGTTTCTAAAGCATGTTGAACATGCTTCTCGGAAACACGTTCCCTCAACAAAGAAAACATTTCATGTTTGTTCCGTTTTTGAAATAGTTTTGTGGAAGTTTAATCTACTTAACTGAGAGATTTGAGGAACGCGCTAGCCATCTCAATGTCAACATTCGATTTAAACACCAGCTTGCTGTTCCCTATTTTTAATGTTCCACCTACGTCAAATCTTTTACCATTCCAACCCACAAGTGGGGAATGGTACTAGTTTAGATAAAAAAAACTTTTCAAAAATTTTACAATATCTTTCCTTTTTGAGGTCCCTCGAATCCAAAAAACATATTGTTGAAAAAATTCTGTTAATATTCCAAAAAATACTGCCTTACTTTAATGTGCATTGTTCTCCTCGATCAAATTCAAATACCAGGCCCACTTGAGCAGCCTCATTGTGTATAAAAGTGCCTAATTCCGAGTTTTGAATAGGAAATCAGGTCAAGAAGCTGGTTGACACAAGCCTTAGTGAAGGATCATATGCAGACTGTAATAAATGAAGGACATTGTCTTACGTCTTTGGCCATTGTCATTTTACAACTTAGTATTTGTTCTGTAATTTTCATTTTCAGGTAATGAATAAGGATGGATATCGGGTAATTTTTATAGTCGGTTTTTATTACATCGTGCATAGGCAGTATAGGTAGGTTTACTAACCTTCGACCTGCATTTATGCATTTCTTCAACCGTTATATACTGTTAGTCATTCAACACCCACAATATTTAAATACCATCCTATGTACCTAAGGCCTGACCAAAATTCTTGACATTTTAGGTTATGCATTTTTTTTGAAAACGATAATAATTGCGTATGCTTATAATTAATAATAAAAACAGTTATAAGGATTTCCAGTTCAATTTGGAAAAACCGTGCTGGGCTTAAAAGCTATAAGAAAAAAACCCGAAGATTTTAAACTTACTCGAGATACAGACATTTTCTTTACCATGTCATTTGGTTTTGAAAAATATATAAGAAATGTATTTTTTTAGGGTTCCACACCTCAAAAGGAAGAATATAGTATTATGTATACATCATGGATCATCTGTTTTTTCGCCCGTCTCTATCTCGGCCAAAGTTGAATTTCTCTGCACTATAAAAAATGATAAAGTTCGATACAAAAAAGAACTTTGTATTCGGTTATGTATCACCTGAGAAGACTTCGGTTAAGCATATCTAACCTATTTTTCTGAATTTTACGATAAGTACCTATTTTAGAAGTTTTTCTAAAAACGCATTTCGAAAACTAATTGCCACCTTTAATTTTCTAAACTAATATAGCTACAATTTGGGGTAACGAAAGAGAGGATTCCCTTGCTAGACTAGAGGCCTCTGAAAATATTATTGGACCCGAACCTGTATCGCCTGCACATGATCCGTAGATGTTTGGGTTTTATCTTTTCTTTTTCAACACTACAGTAGCTCTCGTTTTCGCTTGGTACTGGACTTGTTAGGCTTAGTGCATTCCTCTCGATTCGATCTTTCCATTGACTGTGTTTTTTAAAGTTCCGAGCGTATTTTGCAATTTTTAATTTAATTTTCTATTTTTATTGTGTCACTTTAGCTCCAAGTAGCGCTTCGCGCCCTCTTTAAAATGACACCGAATCAACGTCCTAGCTAAACGAGTTTCCATGCTACATTAATTTTAAACTTTATACAAAGCTAATTCGTGACATTTTGCGCATGCGCTAACACTCGTGCGATGACGCCACGGTCAAAACAAATCGTGCGCGACGAACTCGTAAAGACATTCTCTACCCATGATGAGTTCAACTATTGTTAACGCATTCTTAGTCCCGTGGTTATTAACGATTGAATCTAATTAAAGGAGATTTATTTGGTTGAGGAACAATAGAAATAAGCTTTACCAAAGTATCGCTTGTGGCCAACGTTTCGAAAATTATATTTTCATCCTCAGGGCCTCCATGCAAGTTGATATGGTAAAGATTATTTCTATTGTTCCTCAACCAAATAAATCTCCTTCAATAGATATATTGGAACAAAACTTCTACTCATCGAATCTAATGGTATTTGGTAACATAATAAATTTTAATCGGCTATCAAAATTAATCTTTGAACACCTGTTTTTATGTTCTACAAACACTAGAATAAAATTAAATTCTACAGGAGTCGAAAACAACACTTGAACCTGACTAATATTAGAAGTTAATCACATGTTGCACTTTGCTGACATCGAGTCCTATATTTTTCTACAGCGCCCGCATGTCTAGTTAGAGCTACCTGCTGCACGTAAAGTAGGTCCACGATATCAAATTATTGAACGTTTTAAGATAAAACCACTAGCTTGATGCTGGCGAAAATGTTTGTTTTTCGTCGAATTTATAATACTGTCACTAACGGGAAAATTATTATACGTAGAGCAACGCTTGTGAAAGACTTCACATTCACGTTTTTTTAGTCACGAAATTATTATAATTACGCCCACGCACGCTATTTCATAGGTTCTGTATAATAATTAATTAAACAAGAAAAGTGTTTTCTATGATTTTTTTTTGCACGTATTAGCTCAAGTAAAACACAATAATCATAAAATATGTGTACTAAATGAATTTTATACGTCGAAAAATATAATATGTGTAAGGTTACAACCTTTTCAATGTTGATAATACTGCTAACTTTCTTATATAAAATTTGAGTCACGATTCTGGTTAAATGAACAAAGTTTTGTATATTTTTATGCAGATTATGACAATATATGATACAGAATGTTTGCCGGGAAGGTTTACTATTTCTATTTTCCATAATTTTACGTAAAATATAAACAAAAAACAAAATGATGTAGTACAGATAAATGTTTTATTAAATGTCGAGAATTACGTATAGAAAACAATGTCAGCTAAATGTCCGTTTATCCTTAAAACTTCCCCCTGTTTTCAAGGTCCTTGAACTCAAAACTGCTGTATAATAAATATCTATTAAATTCTAATTCTGATGGTTAATAAGAGTTCCAAAAAAATTGGTTGTCTGTAAAGTCGGTTTACGGACGATAGTTTTACGTGATAACGTATTCCGCTCGAATATCATATTTAATAATACATGTTACAGGCGGAACGTTACACTTTTCGGAACGTAACACTTTTCGGAACGTGACACTTTTTCGTGCATGCAGCCGGTGTTTCATCAATTTATAAGACGTTATCATGTCAAAAATTATTACGTCTTATCATTTAGGGGATGGGATTCACGATTTTATATTTTTCCGGCTTAAACTATTCTGTGTCTATCTTAAATATGTAGGTAATCTTCAAATCCGACTAAATCCGAACCGGGCTGCTAGTATAATTAATAGTATTATTATAAAATTCAATTTTTGACTATTATTCCTTCCAGATGTTTTTCGCATTTTCTGCTGAGATAGAATGAAAATTAAAAACCTGAGAAAATGTACAGATGCCTTCGTCTTTACTTCATGGAAATAAAAAATTAAGTAAATTAATTAAATCGGTACCTGAGTGGTACTCGGAATTTAAAAATTCCGATAGTATAATTATTGTTTTCTAGTTTAATTTTCAAGCAATAATATTATGACTCGGCTGAATGTTAAATCCCGTTGATACTCGCTTTAAAATAATTTCTCTACTCGTCGGTAATATAACTATTTATTCACTGTTACGTCATTACGAAAAATAAATGGAAAATAGACTGGCCAAACATCCTAACTTTATAAATGCGCATGTAAGTTTGTTTGCTACGCTTTCACGGGTAAACCGCTTAACAGATTTCGATAAAATTTGGCAAGGAGATAGATTGCATCCCGAGGAAGGACATAGGGTACCTTTTGTCTAAATAAGATCACCTGAAGGGAGTGAAATAGGGGATGAAAGTTTGTATGGGGAACCCATCATTTCTCAAGTTAGGGATATGAAAATTCATATTTATAGGCTTTTGGTAAGAAATAAAGGATTACGTATTTCAGCGTTTCTGCAAAATCAAACTTCAAGAGGGTAAAATAGAGGTGATTTTAAAATTTACACGTAATATAATAACACACGTTTCAATCAGGTGGTAGTGAAACAAAATACAAGTTTTTATGAAAAATGCCCAGTTTACACTGGTTATAAATTATAGTATAATAAATTACCGACTAGAATAAAAAATGAAAAGAATAAAAGTAAGTTTATAAAAATGTTGAAAGTACACTTGAGTGAAACGGCACCATACTCAGTTAACGAGCTGATGTAAAAAAATATATATAATTTTAAAATGATGACCTTTCATCCAGTATTTTATTTGGATATTTATTTATTTATTTATTATATTTTGTATTTTTAAAGTGTTTTTGTCTGTATTTTTAAAGTATCTTTGTGCAGTGTTTTTAAATCAAATTTTAGTGTGGATTTGTATTTTAAAGTGTTGTTGCACTGTATATTTTTATTGTATTTTTAAATCAAATTTTATTGTAGATTAGTATTTTAAAGTGTTCTTGGTACAGTATTTTAAACTATTTCTGTACTATATTTTTAAAGTATTTATTTATGTATTCTGCATGACTTATTGTATCTTTTTCTGGGCTACACAATAAATTATCTATCTATCTATCTATCTATACATAGCATGCAAAAACTGCTGGCGAAAACATCGAAGTGTCGTCGCTGTCCCGTTTCATTGGAAAATGGACGACGAAAAATTAAAATTTATACTCAAATGTAGCAGCTCAAGTTAAAGTAAAATTTTAATAGTCAATCAAGCAGTAGAATTGTTTTTTAATATGTCTATAATAATTACCCAATTAAATTCGTGATTGCACGCAAGACTAATTAAACATGTAATTATAATTAAATATCCGAATTCCAGTAGCAATTTAATAACAGGTGAGCGGCACACTTCAAGCACGTAAGAAATAAATTATAATATTAAAAATATTATAAGTTTTATATTTAACAAATAATGATGTGTGCAGTGCGCACCTACATTATTTTAATAGTGTCATGTTTGCGTTTCTTCAAAAATGATTCCTTTAAATCAATGGATAGGTTGGAGCTATCACATTTTTTTTAGTGAAAAATGTCTCTGCATGATTGGTTTTTATTCAGTGTCAACAAAGAAGGAGGAACAAAAACTAGACTAATTAAAAATGTAATTATAATTAAATAGGCCTTGAACCTTTTTGTGGCTATTCTAAAAGCTATGTCAAATTAGAGGTTCGCAAATGGGAGGACGAACAGATAGCCTCTCGTTGGAAGTCCACTCCAGAACTGAGACAATCAAAGAGATTTATCTCGCATAACATTAAAAGGACTCAGTAAAGCAGAATTGAGAATACTGACAGGACTCCTCACAAGCCATTGCCCGCTGAGATACCATCTCTCAAAAATGAGTAAAGTCCAGGATGATAATTACTGTCGCTTCTGTATAAAGAAGCTAAAGAAACTGCTGAACACAGCCCATATGAATGTGAAGCAGGGTTCTCCAAAACGCTGCTATATTTTAACAGGCATTTTTCAAAGCCTGGTGACATATGGAGAGCAGCCCCCAGTAAGATAATAAGGTTCATAAAAAGCATTCTGCCCCGACTGGGAATAAAACTATTATGGAATTTACAAAAGATCTTTTAGGTCGCAGTGCTTCTGAGATATCAAGCGTCTTATTACCCCATACAAATTTTATCTACCATGTATTATACACCTTTGCCTAATGAAAGGTATATATCTCTTTACAACCGGCGAAACTTCTTTTGTTTTTTGTTGTATGAATTGTATATTCTGATTATTGAGGAACCAAAGAGCCTAGAAAAATTTTAATAAAAATTTGGGTAATCCTGCTTAACTGTGAAAATATCCCGCACGAAATAACCGTGCGAAGATGGTCGCGTTCACAAAATTTAATCTGTTTCGCGGCAAAAAAAATTGTCGATCGTCACGTCAGGCCAGAGATCCGCGGCATATTGGCCGTTCTGCCACCCTATTGTTACACCACTGCTCATAGCTATAACTGTTTCCCTGTATTCCTGGTCTGTGCAGGTCACCATCAAATTGTCTTCGGAACCGTTTGAGATACAGTAAACCCTCGTTAACACGAACACGGTTAACACGAATTTCGGTGTAACGCGAACAAAAATTTGCTCTCGACAATGGTCACATAAGCTTTAATGTAATTATGTTCGGTTAACACGAACCCTCGTTAATACGAACTTCGAACAACTTTTTCGTCCCTTCACGGTTAATTATCGGATAATACGAACTACAAAAATTCTCAAATCATATATTTTAATCATTTTGGTCAATGAATATACAATACAACTAAAAGAAAAGATTCGCTTAAGGGATTACAAAAGTAATTAACTCACATTCTAAAAATAGATAAAGGATTGAGAGATTAAAAATTCACTCGAAATCCTATACCTAAATAGAAACATATATACCTCAAAATTTTTCCCCTCTTATTTATTGAAAAGGTTGTAAACTAATTAACAAAGGCAAAGGCTTCTTAACAATTTATAATAAATAATTATTCAATGTTTACTTAAAATAAATCATGATTTGACACTTAAAAAATGACTGTATTTTATGCCATACTCGGTTTACACGAACTCCCACATAACACGAACTTTTTGCCTGATTTTTACGAGTTCGTGTTAACGAGGTTTTACTGTATCACGATGAAACGATTATAGTGCAGTTCAGAAATAACTGAGAGGCGATTGTGATGGTTATTCTTCTAAGACATACCTTCAAGGTGATTCCACATAAATTTTATTTAAATCAGGTGAGTGGTTTTTTTCTAGTTCATTAATCAATTATCAAGGAAGAAATCGGCTATATTAACTAGTTAAATACGTATTGCCAAGCCACTAAAAAGTAAAAAATAAAAAATAAAAAACATTTTGTAGTGATAATGGCCACAGCAGCCGATTCACTTGTTATTTTTTTGTTAAAATAAAAAAAAAAAAAATAAAAAACAAAAAAAAACAAATTATGTAAAAAAATTAATCCTTCTTCAAAAAAAGCTACTAAAAAGAGGAAAATAGTAAAATAGTGAGGTCAGCACCAATTTAAAAAAGTTATTGTAATTTTATTGGCGCCGGCTATAAAGTTTTATTATATTCCTCTTTTTTGTAGTTTTTTAAGGAGGTCAATTTTTGTTACAAGATTTTTTATTTATCTGTATTGATGTATTGGTATTGATATATTCAATGCAAAGTATAACATTTGCACTTATGTGTCTGCGTTTTTATAATATTATTTACATAAATAAGTCACTAATAATAACACCATTGTCCAGTAGGTGGGACTCACTGAATGTGCGGAAGTTGTTCATATATACATTAAATTATTTTTTTCTGTAAATCGGCATCAATAGCTAGTTAATACACTTTTTTATAAGACAACTATAATAGCCTTAGACATTAATATTGCATTCTGATTTTAACCGTATTTACGAATTTAATTAAAGTAATCCTCGAAAATAAATAAATATTGTAAGTAATTTTAGCAAGTGACCGAATAATTATTTTGGTGGAGTTCAAGTGTCCATTGTTAATTATTATGTTATGCAATATATTCATGAATGCATTTTTTAATGAATGTAGGTATTTGCAAATTAACAGATAATAAATTTAACGTGTCACAGTCACATATTTATAATTATTAAATCAAATAATTTTTAGAATTACAAGTGTAGTTTTTTTTTATATAGTTATTTATGGACGCATCGACATCAAAGGTCATTAGCGTCCGGATCTATATCTATCATGAATCTAACTATGAAGTTATTTTGGGTCTATTAGAACTAATTGAGACTAAATGAGTGAATATAGTCCTGATGAGTGGAGAAACGATATTATAGGCTGGATGCCGTTTTCGGTGTCCTCGAAAATTAAGTGTAGTATTAGATGTTTCAGTTACTATTCGCGTCTTGCGTCTATTGAAAGGGAATCGCAGAATCTTTTAAATATTTTTTAGTTTAGCACAATAATTTACTTTAGAGCTATCATATAGGAATTTCTTGAAATGACGGAAAAAAATAAAATTAAAGATTTTGGCGAATTTAGTCATAGCACGGTCCCTATAGTCCGAAAAAGCGAGGCAAAGGTCTAACTGATAAACTATGATCATGGGTACACCATTCAGCGGATCGACACCAAATTTTAAACTTAGATTGTTTAGGAAAGTTCTCAGGGTCTTTTTCACCCTACTTCCCCACATAAAAGTAGTTACCTGACTTACAAAAATTAAAAATTGCGATTTTATCGAAACAGGCTCCACAATTTTGTTCATACTTATGTCATGATTAATGATCATACAAAATACCACCATTCGCGTGTCTCGATAAAATTCATAACAAGACCGGTACTTTGAGAATTAAAATAATAATGAAGTACAATTTTACTTATATGCAAGAAACATCACAATATCATTTTTTACCGTTTACATGTAATTTTACTTCTTTCTGGATATTTGAGAACGTGTTGAAAAAAAATATATTCACGTTAGGTACTATTAATTTTGTACTATTTATTGTTTTCTTTCTGTTTGGTAGCTCGTTAAAATCAGAAGGTTTTTAGTGCAACACTGTATATTGTTATAATTTATAACACCACGACACTTCATTTGCATATAAAGCAAGTACGTTACATTCTAAGACAATATAGTAAACAATGCCTGTTACCGCAATGCCACCTCCAGACCCAAATTATTTTATTTAAGATACTCGTTAATTAATTTATTCAAAAAAAGTTACCTATTAATCACTACATGGTATAAAACAAGTCACTGTTTGCCTCTGTCTGTTTCTCTGCTTACTTCTTGTTAACTATCGCAACGGATTTTGACACGGTTTTCACTAATAGAAAGAGCGATAAACGAGGAAGGTTTGTGTATATAATTTGTTGATATTTTGTAGAAAATGGCTGAACTAAGACGGTGTGTTGTCAAAAAAAAAAAGCAACTGTTTTCGTACGCTTGCCTGGCTAACGCTGGCCAAATCTTTAGAGATACATCAAAACAATTAGATGGGAAGGTCAATATAATATTTCCAGAGAGAGAGATTATAATTAAATAATATGTTATTCACTCGCCTTGCTCATTCGCTCGAATTTATAAATAACGACGTGTTATAATTATTGGGTAAAATAATATATTCCATATATCGCTTTTGACATAAACTTGATTTAATTCAACTCGGCATCAATTCGATTTGCAACCGTGCGAAACCGGATTAGGCAGTTAGTAAAGATCTAAACATTTTTTAAGAAATGAGCTGTCGAATGGAAAAATCCGCATTCAAATCAGTTCGCTAGTTTTCAAGATTAGTCGATACAGATAATAGACACCCCTCAAAACAATTTCTTTTTATATAAGCTAATATCTAGATACTTAGAAGAATGCGTTTTAGAATCGTTGTTTGTTTGTTCCGAATAAAGCCTGGACCACACACATGTTAAGCCTGGTCCAGAGCAAACAAAATGACAGACAGAAAAAGTTATGATAATTCTTAAAATTCAGTCTATACCTACAGACTAAATCGTATTTGGATAGATAGATAAATTTCGTCAAAAAATGTAATTATCTAAATAGGTGCGTACTGATATATCTAAGTACCTATTGTTTTCTTCGAGAAAAAATCAATTGAATTGCTTAAAACGCCGACGTTTAGGTACATATTTTCAAATAAATAGAGTATTCGTTTCAGCTATTTTTTTTATTAAAATATAATCCGTAAGCATTATATTTAATCTTATTTAAAAAAACGGTGGTTTTAAACAAAATTACATAAATTATATTCGAGAAACCATAAATATTATTTTTGAGACAAAATAAAAAAAACATTTTTTCGATAGTTTTCAAAAAAATGAAGTTAAAACTTTAAATAATTAAAAAAAATGTATACCTATTGTGTTTAACTGAATTTTGAAACAACAAAATTACTTAAAAAACTTCGCAGCAACCTTAAAATCGTGGTTATAAGTTCATTGGTCTAAAAAAATCGTTTGACAATCGATTCAAATATCATTTCCTCTAAATATAACATAATAATTAAATAGGTCTAAAATAAAACATTGTATTAATAGTAACAATAACTATTTATTTAGCCGTTTTTTTACTTTATTTGTTTTATTATTTCTTTAGTCTAGGGTTTTAATTCTAATTCAATTATTTTTATTTAAACAAAAACATTATTTCCTAAGATTTTTCTCTTTTATTTTTATGGATTTTTTTTAATCAACGTTGATATTTTTCAGCGCTTTATATGTAACGTATTAATTCAATAATTCAATGAATGTCAATGTCTTATAAAACACTCATATATAATGATGGTGGGAGTAAAGGAGCGATATGGTGGGATTAAAAGTGAAAAAAGCAAATATACTTGTATAATGTATACGGTAGGTATTGCCTCTACTAAAGTGAACTATGCATTTGCAAAAAAGAAACAACACTAAAGCGAGCGAAATTGCGAACAAAATCGACGTTCCTACGAAGAAGCCGCAGACAAAGTAAAATATTATTCAGATCAATAAAAAAAAATTGTTTCACAAATCACAAAAAAATCTCCAATCGCAAATGTATCTCATGTGACTATATTTTTTACATTACTATCTTTTTATTTTTTTTTCTGTTATAAGTATGTATTTAATTTATATTGTATATTCGTATCAAGATCCGATGAAAGACCAATTATTCTAAAATTGACTCTGAATCAACTTACTTTTAATAAACCATTCTCATTCTTATTTTTTTTTTTTTTATGAATATACTTAAAGCATTTCGGTTTGGAGACTGTAAAATACAACAATTTAGTCATTTCTTAACCACAACAATTTTATTATTTGACGTATCTACATTTCAAAAATTATATTCGTTACACACGAGACTGGTTTTGCCGCTAGATTTCTTGTTAGACTTGGCTGCTATAAGGTTTCAAGTGTGCTGCGGCGCTAGGTTTCGTGATGGCTTTTCATGTGTTCGCTTCACACGATGCGAGTGTTGAAGTTGGCTTTGTAGATGGGTTTGGCGCGCGGACATTGACAGTTCGAATGTTAACAAAAGTGAACGTTTATTGTCTTTGAACAGAACACACACTATGACGCTCTATTGGTTTGCGGGCGTTTGCTCATGTCGCCCACGTGACAAGATACTGTTTCTTGCTCAAAACAAGCAGACAAACAAGCCCGAAAAATAGCCCCGGTTGTAATTTTGAAATTCATCATGTGATTACCGCACGCGTGTCCGCAGTGATGTCATTTCTCAATTTCTATCTTCGCAGCCAGCCCACCAGCCAGCGATTGCAGCAGCAAAACTAGCCTCGTAGTGATGTGTCCACATGACTCTTCATTGGGAGCTAGTTCCGTGCGCTCCGCTCACTAAAAAAGAATCGCTCAGGGAGTCGTTCAAAGGAGCGACACTAGACAGTACGCACTACACAAAAGTACAGACTGCAGAGGTGTGAACTGTCATCATGCATGCTCAGGAGTCACTTAGCATTGCACAGCACAATACACACACTCAGCGCTGAGCTCATTTTTATGTGATTCTGATCTTATATTATTCGCATTTCGGATAAACTATAAAGTATAATAAAAGCTTAACAATAATAATGTTTATTGTTACAATATTATATCTTTGTCAACGACGTCAATGTGAATGGTTTAAGTCACGATAAACAGTGTGTCATTCAACATTAAACCACTCAGCAAAGATAACTCCGTACGTGCAAAGTTCACTAGTGTCTCTGTGCCCTGTGCTGTGTGCACTCTGCAAATGTTCGAATGCAACGCTACAGAATAGCTCAGCACAGAGCAATGGTGCTCGGAGTGAGTCATTCACAAAAAAAGAGCGGTTCGCTTCGCTCCGAAAAAGGAGTCATTTATTATGAACGACTCGCTCAGGAGCCACAGCCTCGTGTTGCTGCGGCCTGTACGCTCCCAAGAGTTGAGAATTTAGTTTTCGCTGAAGATGGGAGTATAGCTCTCGAAATGGATTTCCAATAAGAAAACTGTTATGTTTGGAAAGTGCGTTTTATATTTACTTGTAGCTATACTTTTGGTATACATAAATACTATAACAAGAATTTTCTATCAGTTTTGTTTTGGTTTTTCGTCAACAAAAACGTTGTAGCGAGCATGCCGCTTTTTAACGTATGGTTGTTCTCGTGTTTTAAAGATGACTTAAGTCATGCGACATGAATAATGCACATGCAAGAGCGACCAATATAATATACAGAGGCGGGCTGTAAAGTAGTCCATCGGCCTACTTCTAAATACTCGTTATGATGAGGCGTGATGCCGATGACTGACATCGAAGTTGGCTCTGCTCGTTCGAAAACAAACAACTGCAAAAGTGTTCACACTGCGTTTGTTTATTCATTGATATAGAGAGAATGGATTGCGCATTTCCTATCTCTGCAATCTACTGAAATTAGCCTCTATTGTGTAAACGAGATAAAAAAAATGTATTATTTTTAATAAAAAAGGTAGAAAATTAATATCTCTCTGTTTTATTACGTTTAAATGCGTGGGACACTCACTGTATTTAATATTTATATTTCAGTTAGTTAAAAAACGCACGGTTATAATATAATTGCACCAAAAAGTAGAAAATATATTTCTTTCTCTTTTATAACGATTAAAAGCGCGAGGTGTTCGATTAACTGAAATAATATATATTTTAAATACAGTGAGTGTCCCACGCATTTAAACGTCATAAAAAATTCACACTTCGTGCGTTGATATAAGCGTGTTATTTTGTTTTCAAATGTTTAGTCATTATATATTATATCTAAATATGAAGTGACTGGAAACACGATTCACAGCCATCAACAATTGTCACGTCCACCGCATGTTTTTAAAAAAATAAAATATCAGAGTACCTATTGTATTGTCGCTAAACGACTGCAAAGTATCACGTCAGTAGAGTATTTGGAAGAGGGTGACAATCGTCAGGTAGTAATACCAATGGACCACGGCATACAAGCCCGGAAACCAAGATTTGGATCAACACCGGCCGTGAAAGCCTACACACTTGGATATCATAATTTTGTCTTATTTAACATCTAAAAATATTGTGGAAGTGGGCATTTAAAAAATGTGTAATACTTATTGATTTAAGAAGCAAAGAACATTTTTTGTATTTGCTCCGAAACAGAATCATTAGTTGTATCAGTTTATTTAAACTTATAGGTATTCAATAACTCAAAAGAAATGTCTTTAACTAACAGTTAGGGTTATTTGAGCTTAGTAGATTAGATTAGATTGTAAATTATAGACGCTCAACATTTGAGCTTAGTGCCAATTCATATTTTCAAACTCAATATTAGTTTCGATTAATATTTTCTGGTATTATTAAACATTACTAATTACCGAAATATGTGTTAAAAAATTCACACAAAAAATCATTTTTTTACCTAACCTAGTTTATTTTTAATAAAACTCGAAATCATAAAAAGTTGATATCAACAAAAAAAAAACTCGGGTCGCAGTGCCAAACCCTGCCGACAATATAGTGTATTTGCTTTTATAGGCAGTGTGGCTCAACTGTTTGAACTTAACTTTGTTTTTGGACAAAATAAAAAAATTACCCCTTAATACACCTCTTAAAACAACAGTTTTTTACTTAATTTCAATATCAATTCAACATCTGTAACAAATTATATACACCCTTCAGTATGTAAATCTATATTAGTAAACTTGTGTTTTCATCAAATTTGTAAGTCCGGTCCTGTCGAGTCGATTTTTTTAAAATTTTTGTAGCACATTTTAATAATTACTAAAGGGTTAAATTTCAAATTTGAAACGATTCTGAGAATTTTTTCGGTATTTTTGGGCCCAAAAAAAATTTTCAACCCCTAAAACCCACCCTTAAAGTGGCCCGATTGGGCCCATTTTAAATAGGCTTCGTGCGGTGATGGATTTCAACATGTGGTCCAAATTTCGTTAAAATCAATTAACTCCTTCGAAAGTTATAGCCCGCACACATATATAAATATATATATATATATATATATATATACATATTTAAACATACTTTTCAAAAAATGGTGCCAAAGTGTTTAGGGGGCTATGAAACGTCGAGAAATTTTGGTCCGACCCCTAGGTCCCGCCATCAGACCGACGCCAATAGTGTAAGTGCCTTATGGCAAATACACTAATAAATAGTTAAACATACCTAAATGACAACAAACTAAAAAACTTAAAAAGTATTGGATTAACATCTAAATTACGGTTTTGTGAAACGAGTTTTTTTTTGTGATAGAGTTTTAGGCAGTAATCGCGAAATCCCTACAATCAATGTGTCTACAGAAAACACACATAAACAATGTCTGAGTAAATAAAGTGTGTAAAAAATGTAGAATTCGGCGAGTGAAAGTTTCGTAACGGGGTCAATTCTGGGATCTCCGTGTGCACATATATAAAATATACTTATACACATACGCAAACCTATACACTGTCAAAGAATAGAGATTTAACGGTAAATACATGCAATGCAGTGGTGATCCATAGACTTGTATAATATATTTTATTGTGTATCTGTCGGTATCCATAGTACATCTCTTTATCTGTGGACTAATGACAAAACTGCATATTGCGAATTTTTCGTATTGTTTCCGTATCTCAATTTTGATTCTTTTAACATTATTTTTTATTACTCATGCGGGAAAAGTGGTATCTTTACGCATGCTGTTACGGTTGAAAAGTAGCTATTTTCATTTGCGTGCGGAAACTTTATTTGTCGCACTGAAATTATTGTTTTCCGCACGCAAATTCAGAGAAAAAAACAATATAATAACGGTGTTAATAATGTCAACGAAACAAACTGTCATTTGAAGCAGATTTGAGGTTAAAATTTTCGATTGTGGACTTTTATTCTTAACAATTTTAACAATTTTAACTGAATTTTCAACTTTTTAATGATTTAATTTTAATTTTTATTACTTCTAATTTCTTTTTTTAATTCGTAATAAAATTTTAATTTTAATTTAATTTAATTCGTAATAAAAAATAGTATGTGCAACTCGTGCGGCATTGTCACACTAGTTGTACAATATACTGTTATAAAACTTCTACAAATATGCTTAAATTGTTCAAAACCATTTAACAAACATTTTTACTTTAATGAATGAATAACAATGCAAAGTATCATACTGGGATGCAGAAACCATTGTCAAATAATCTTATTTGACAATGATCTTAGACTGTGAATTGTGAACACACATATTTCTCATGAGAAAATCATTGTAAAATTTTAAATCGCGGGTAAAAGATAGGAAATTAATATACCTTAATTTTCGAACTATAACACGAACCTTTTTACATTGAAAAATGTACTCAAATTTTGGGTGAGAGTTATGGTCCAAAGGTAACATTAAAATCGTCTCTAAAATGTTAACACTAAATAAAAATTATGATCTGAAAGTAACATTAAAATATATTTTTCTGAAAATCGTCTTATAAATTTTAAGTTGCGTCTTATTGTCCGAATAATACGGTAGACAGTTCTGAGATTAAAACAAAATTTTAAATTTCTATCGACATAAAACTTGGAGAAGAAAAAGATTGGTTATAAGCGGTTTTGTCTTTTGGCCACATACATTATAAATTGCAGATACCAATGGCTAAACATGCAAGGCTGTTTCCATGTTGATTCATCGTGTAATCATCAACGAAACATTTATTATTGCAACTGTTGAAGCCAGGGACGGCCGTAATGAATTTTTAACCACTTCATGCATCAAGTGATGTCATCAAAGTTCGTAAAATAGACATTTTAAGTTATATAACGAAATTCCGAAATATTATTCACCAGGGATGAGAATTTTGGATTTTAAGTTATAAATTAATTATATGCGAAATCACGCACCGTGAGTACCGACCATAATACTAGAGAGAGAGAGATTGTAAATTATAGACGCTCAACAAATAAGACTACAAAAAAGATAATAAATTGATGAAAATATATCCTATATAATATATAGTTACTATATTCTTTTGAACCATATTCAAAAAAATAAATTGCACCGGAAATGAATACATTAAACCAAAAAAAGTATGCTTTGAAATTGATTTTAGTTCTTAACCATTAATTTTTTTTATATTCTCAATGAATTTGGTTTTTGTAATAATAAAATTGTCTTTCAGTGTAAAAAATTAATTAAGTATATTATCAGTGATACATTTAGAATAACCAAATCTTTGATTAACGTCTGATTAGAACTCTTCTATAAATAATATTTATCGACCAATTTTTCAAATCCGGACCGAAACGTCAATGTATTGAATTTTATATTTTTTGTTAATAGATTTGTCTGAAAAATTGGTCGATAATTTTATTTACATTTAGAATAACGCTGAACAAATAACATATTTTCATATTTTTACAGTAGGTACCTATTGTGCAATTCTTAAAATACACGATAGTATATAGCCGTAATTAAGAATCTAAATTCTAACGCATTGAAAATTAGTCACATTGGATAAAAAACGGATTATTTATTTGAAAAGATTTAAATTAGTTTAAATTAAGACATTTTTATTTATTTAATTTAAGGATATTCATTTTCAGTTACTTATGTTCTAAGTATTCCCGAAAAAAGAGATCTCATTTTCGTTTATATAACGATGATATCTGATTTATTGTAGTAATTAACGAATTAACGGCTATAACGAACCATTTTCAGTTGATATGGTTTACATGTGATTTAATGCGTGCAGCTCGTTTCACAAATACAATGTATTGCGAAATTTTACGGTACCTCGAAAATTGTTATAGTCTACTGTATTTAATTGATTGTTTTGAAGTTTTTTTTGTCAATTTTTGTAAACACTAATAACGAACAATTATGAACACAGCTACAAAAAATAAGAGCATTTTAAAAAGTAACCATAAAGTACAAAAATCTATAAATCGAACATTTCTTTGAAAAAGATAAATTAACCCGTAATATAATTTTCCAAAAAAAAAAACTGATTAAATTACAGACATTATGTGAAAACGATCGTGCTATAGTGAAGAAGTAACGATAAATTGAGGTCAAAACAAAACAAGCTCAGTAATATGGCGGTCAGCACCCACGTTGTAAGAATCAGCATCAACACGGAAGTTTGTATCTTTGATTTGACCTTGTAATATATTCAACAGATTAAGAAATACGATTTGGATCTTATCAAATTAAAAATTGGATTTAATTTTGATTTTCGATTAATTAATGATTTCACTTTTCTTTTAGAGTATCTATATACTTATGAATATTCGAGATATTCAATTTTTAAAGTTAGATTAATCAATATTTTATTAGAAATTAGCCCTCGCTTCCATGACCGTCGATTCTGCCTGCAGACTTACTCGCGTTATTGACAAAAAACGTCAAGGTCGCAGTCAGGGGGAGAGATCACCGGAAGTTAGAAAAAACACGTCGTTAGCTACGAGAATTTTTTAAATTAACGACAGAATTAGGAAAACGGTAAATAGTAACAATGATCGGACTCAAAACCCCACCCCCAAGTTTTTTCCTAGCTACAACCTTGAGAAACGCTATATTGATCCAGTCGTAGTTGGACAAAAATTAGGTACGGTGTATTTTAAGTTTGGGTACCAATTTCTTGTTTACTGGGAACGGGGAACTTCCTTTTTCTACAATCTGAGAACTTGTGAAAATATCAATTAAATTTTCAATGTATTACTAAAAAATAATAAATAGGCTCAAATAATCCTAGCTGTGGGTGGTCCAAAAAAAATTGATTGTGTATACTAAACCTAATCACAACTGATCTAACGTGTTTGGCAGTCGAGATGTCATAAAAATATCGAAAAAAGCTACAAGTACAAGAAATAACAGAGGTCCCATTATAATTGAGGAGCTGGGTGGAAAAACCGCTTAAGTCGGAAAACACCGTTTTGAGATAAATGGATTCAAAGTTTCAAATCAATATCAATGTTATTTCCGGATGTCGTACATTTTTTAAATTTTCAAGGTGGATTGTTATTATGCTTAAAAATACAAATTTTAATTTATCATAATATTATTTATTCGAAAAGGGCACCAAATTAATCAATATATTAGCTCAAAGTTAAGACGTTTTTCCATATAACGGGTATTTTGGCTTAAGTGATATTATATTTAGTATATTTTGCAACAGAATGATCTAAAAAGGGGCATTAAAATTAAGAAAAGTAAACTGGGAATAATAAGATTTATTATAACATTCAAGTGTTACCCAATAATGAACAAAAATAATCTTGGAAAATATATTTTCATTTTGTATTAAAATAATTTTATGGATGAAAATATTAACAAAATATATAGTTATTATGTAGATATTATTAAAATAATATTATTCTCATTTTGCTGATTAAATAAAAAAAAAATAATTTACGTTAATAGTGAATCACAGTCGATTAATTCTTATCAATAGAACTTGCAAATAGAATGCAATATTTTTTTGCGAGAACAGTCCCATTAAAAACCGAAAATAAAATATTATTAGTTAATAAATCACTTTAAAAGTACATCTGATTATGGTAATCAAAAAACCTTGCATTACTTTCAAGCTTCAGTTATCACAGAAATCACAAAAATATAATATTTCCATTGCTCGCTGTAATGTTTGATTCACGTTTTTGTTTCTCATGATTTTTCATCCAGTTTTGGTCCATGTCTCAGATTTTATTACCCATTCCCTTCCTTTATATACTGATAATCGTTTCTTAATTATATCATCATCTTCTCCTTCATTATTTTCATTATATTTTCACTTATCGCGTATTCAGTATCACTTGACGCCATTTTCATTTTTGTGCGCTGTCAACAGGTAAACCGTTGGACGGAAAAACAGCTTCAAACTTGTGTATACATTTAAGACAATTGTGCCATCTAGGGGCAACATAGAAAACTAAAATTTTGCCACCATATAAACAAATCACCAACGATTCTAAATCTGTTGTTTCCGGAAAAACGACTTAAGTCGACTTAAGCTGTTTTTCCACCCAGCTCCTCAATTGTACTTATTTTAAACACAAATTAAAATTTAAAGTTTATTTATAGTTACGTTTTTATAGATCCGTGAGATTGAGAATGATCAACATTTTATTAGAACTGGAATAGGTCTAAGTATACATGAGATAAAAACGAGCTTCCTAAAAAAATCTGTTTACTATTCAATAATCAGTTTATGAAAGGAATGGCTTAAGAAAAAGAACGAATAAAGTTGAATGAATGCGCGTTTAACAGTACAGAGAACTGCACTGTTGATGTCGAAGGTCGCCTGGACTTCGCGACCGGTAGACGACTGCTTTGTCGCGCATGAAAGCAGGAGGTTGAGGCCGGTCATTGTCAAGGATTCGTTTGTTTACAAACAACGGCTGTTTATTTTATTCAACACTTCGACTTGCTATTGTCATTTGTTCCGACTGAATAGTGATGCTTGCTAGATCAAGCTGTGCACAAATGTTATCTTAATCTAGACAGATTTGCTGTCGAACTTAGATTGATATCCTCACCGAATGTCAAGCATATGCCTACAATAGACTACAACTCCCCGATCAACTTCAAGACATCATCAGTGACAACAGAGAAAATATTGAAAAATTATTCCAGTTCCTAAAAAATACCGATCTCTTTAACAAAATCCAAGCATCAGTTAAACCTCGTTATTTACAGCAACCTACTTCATACCTAGAGCTAATGGCCTTGCTGCCGAAGCCTCATAATATATATATATAAAAAAAAAACTTAGATTGAGTGTGAATATGTATCTTCGAAAAAAAAAATACTCGGGCGTTAGAAGAAAACTAACGTAACACTCGGTTCTTCTTCAGCTACACTTTTTAGATCGCTCTCACTCCGCATACGCATACGAAGGAAATTAAAGTGACTAGGTGATGTTGACGTTATCGGAGATAAAAGTAATATCGGTCGTCAGGGCATCAAGGCATTCGCACACGAGAGGCAATATTTTAGACAGCCAACTTGTAGGGAATACCTACAATATAATATTGTAGCTGATTTTTTTTCCAAAAGATTTTTGAAGGTCATACATCTTTTTTCATCATGTGACTCATAAAACGAAGAAGAAACGATGCGTCTGTACCAGTACATAAGATTCCGACGAAGAAGATATTGCAGGAAGTATTTGGTTCATCCCTACGATCAAAAGAATATACGATGCAGGCTATTTGTTGCAGTCAAAGAACTACAAGAAAATGACGTCAAACTTTAATTGAATAAAACAGCACTGACGATTTTGGCATTTTATGTACGGGAAATATAAGAACTAGTTGCTCATTCCTTTACCTAGGCCCCAGGTAATGACAGATAGGAGATATCGTATCGCTGTTGCATTGCTTTCGTGTTGCCTCGTGTGCAAACGGTCTTAGTTTTAAAGGAATAATTGGACTGGAAGTATGTTTCGTTTTCTGATCAAACCATGTAAACTTAAAAGCATCAGTTGGTCGTGAAACAGCATGGAGATTGCTTGGAGAAATATTTTCCATCAGCAATACCTTTGCAGGTAGCGTTGACGTCGAAGCCGCTTCCTCACAAGAACACAAAAATGATTCTCTTGCAAATCATCTTCAGGTCAAAGTTTATCCTGGTTTCATCAGAAAATAAAACATGCTTCCAGTTCAAACAATTCCTTAAATCGCTGAATATTTAAAAATAATCACAAAGCACCGAGCTAGTGATACTTTTTATAGATGCACGTTTCTCTCACCACGTTTGCATCATCGTCGAGAAGAAATATTAATGGTTTGGTGTTTTGTGATACATTTTTTTAATATTCAATGTTTCACTCCAAATATTCTATCCGTCTGTTTTCCTTTAATATTAAAAATATGACAGAAAAACGATGCTTTAGGTAAATGTAAGTACATTTTTACTTGTTTATAGATAATGCAAAAATAAGAATCAGGGACTTGTAATAGATGAACCACGGTAACACAACAAATAATAACAAATTAACGACCTCGGCTACTCGGAATGTTACAATAAAAAACAAATAATTTACTACAACAGTACAGAATGCAAAAGTCACTGTCAAGGATTATTTTTTATTTTGCAAACGCATATTGTTTATAAAACAATAATTGTTATTTTAACAATGAATAAACAAAATTTTAATTACAAAATCTTGAAACTTTCAGAACAATCTAACGGAAACTAAAAAAATATGTAAAATCGCCGAACTGTGGTGGACTGTGGTGGAACTATATTGACAGATTGGGTAATGAACATCCCAGTTTTTACCCTGCAAAGATAGGGATCCCCAAAAATGACCGATCGAATTTTTCAATCTATATACGTAAAATTCCCGTGTCACAATTTTGGCTGCGCTAATATCCGAAACTACTAAACCTATTTTAATGAAATTTTGTAAATGTGTCTTGCTTAATGCAACTTACGCTATAGAATAGTTTTAATTAAATATTTTGAACAATATTACGGAGTTTTCTAAAAAAAAAAAAACAGTTCTAGTAACACATAACGACATCTGTTCAATTAGAAGGAAGTTTTGTTCGTTTGCTTCTGATCTAATATTAATTCAGAAGCAAACAAACAAAACTGTTTTAGTACCCAATAGAGCGACATCTGTTAGAACATACAATTTGCTCAAAGCTATTAGTTCAAACACCGGCCCGCAAACGAAATATATTTTGCTGAATTACCTATATCTATCGCACCCGGGTGAACCCGGGACGGACCACTATATTATATAAAGAGGTAAAGTTTGTAAGTTTAGATGAGGGATGTAATCTCCAAAACTACTCATTGGATTTTGAAATGTTTTCACCATTATTTAGAATGGAGCTTCAGGATGGACATAGCCTATAGGCTATAATATATTATCGTGTTAAAATAAAAGCGCTTTTCGTGGAGACCAATTTTCCAACGTAAGTCGATGAAAAAATGGCGGCAACCGGGCAGCTAGTTTTAAAAAATATGTAATTTTTATCGTATTTTATAGAAGTATCGAGATACAAATATGAATAATTCATCGATATATTAATACATTACATGCGTCATTAATTTTTATCCTAACATCTTAGTCTATTATAAATACTTTAGTATTTAAAACCTTTATTTTTGTAAATGAAATTTTTTTCAGCTGGAGAAGATTACGATGAAAAAATTTAGGAAGAAGACCTCTTTCTCTAGTTCAACCTGAAGCCATGCTTCTTATGGTTATGCCACTGGCTGAAGATAACCAAACATTTCAAATTTTATGTAAATCGAGTTATAAGTGAATGCTTAGATAATTGCATGAAAAAATAATTATTATTTTATAATCAATTACCAAAATATAAAGATTATTTGTAGATGCTTAAATATTTAGAAGCTATTTCAAAAATAATGTTGGTACTTAGTTGACTACTTATGCAAGTCATTTGTCGACTAATTTATTATCAGTAATCGTCATCTGGATTTAATATATAATTAGTTTGTTAACGATCTATGACAAATATTGACCAGGTAACTTTGAAGAAAATATTTATTGTATTTAATAAAATGTTGTTTTTGAAGACTCCATAATGCAGTAATGTTTATGTAATTAAAAAAATAGGGTAAAATGAATTAAAAACAACAATCTGAATCCAGACACCAAGTTCGGCAACACTGACCTGCACATTTGTAATTTTGTTAAATAATCCTAAATTTTAAAAAAAGAAGCTGGTATTTTCCAAAATATTGGCATCCGAATATCATGCTTTTTGACATTGACTTATTTTCACTCATCAAAAACCTAGACCACTTCCGGTCGACTTAGAGTTACTAGGTCATTAAGCATAATATATAAAGAAAACAATCTGAAAACAGTCAACTGTGTGTCGCAAATAGTCGAAATTGAAAACAAAGTTAGTGGTGCGATTTCTGTCATATACATAAATTTTACCGATTTTTTTACATAACTACCCTACCTAATATATAGAAGAATGTAACTTTAAAACAAGTATTGATATTCCACCAAAAACATAAATGTAAATTGTAAAAAGAAGAAGCCAAAATAAAAATTGATATCTAAGTGGGTGCCAAGTTTTCACTTGGTACGTTTCCATATACCTACATATCATTTATTATTTACAATATAAAACATGAAAATTTGACTCCCAGTTAGCTCTCAATTATTTTTGGTACCGAATTTGGCCCTTTTTTCACATTTATGTTTTTGGTGGAATTTACGTTTTCTAAAATTATTTTCAATAAATATAATTATCGGCCAATTTTTCAGACAAAAAATCAATTTATAGGTATTTTCTTTACTACATATTCATGACAGAGATATTTTTTTATTTAAGTACGTGAAAATGAATATTTACGTCTTGAGGAATAGTCACTACTTCTCCTTAGATTACTTCATAATCAACTGTACTTAGTTGACTATTTAATGGCAACTGATATTATTTTAAAATCATTAATTTTTTAATTACTTATATTAGTTATATATTATAGCTATAACTTCAATTTCGAATTGTCTATTTTCATTGACATCTTGAGAATGAATATATTATGATGATGGCAATATGTTGGTCGTAAAATAATAAAAACCAGTCAAAATTGTTATTAAGCCAACTGAAAATTCCCTACATATTTTAAAATGGATAATATGCAAGTATATGCCACATTGCTACATAGAAAATTTGCTTTTATAACGCATATAAATACAGGTAAGTATTCGAAATTATTTTGCAGTCCATTTTACAATTGCATTAGTAAGGTTGCAATTAATTTGTAAGAGGTATTTTTTTTTAATATAATGATCGAATTACTGTGTATAATATGCTATATACACGAAAGCCAGATCATTTGGGGCGTCGATTAGTGTTATAGTATGTATTTCGTTTTATTTTCTTTAGTTCCTAGTATAGCTAATAATCTAAGAAAAAACTCATTTCGTTTTTATAAGAAAGTGAAATCGTGTGCAGAGATTTGCTAGTTCGTTCTATTTTAAAAATTACAAATAAGTAGTATACCTACGCAGAATTTATGAACATTTTTTAAGGAAATAATTATTCTATTAATTAGTTCACGCTTAATGCTTATCGTCGTTAAAAAAGTAAGAGTGTTGCCAAAAAATACGGTTTTTTTTTGAAAAGAGTATAAAACATAGTTAGTCGGCATAAAGATTTAGAAGAGTACTGCAAATATATATTCCAAAATACAGATCGTTTTCAGTTGTGCAAAAAGACGGACAAGTGCAAATAGGACTCACGCCATGATATAGTTCCGTAACAATTGACAAGATTACTTAAAAAAATTAGAATTAAAAAAAAAAAAACTTTTCGGATTGTTTTCCTTTGCTTCTACTATAAGGCCGTCTTTCGTGCCAAATTTCAAAAATCTAGGTCAACGGGAAGTACCCTATATACAGTGCGTTCACCGAAAGTGATAACAGTGAATATAATTCGTGAACCTACTAAATACCAAAAAAAGTTTAAACAGTTTTTTATTCAACTCGAGATTTACTATCGGAAACTGCTGAGGTATCTTTTTTTGTACTTTAAACAAAACCGGAAGTGTACATGCATTTTTTTTCAAATGGCAACGTATATTTTTGTTTACATTTTTGAGCTATCCATTTTTCTTCTCTATATAAATTCATATAAAATTTTCGTTAGGTTACATAAGAAAATATTCAAGACGAACATTATCAATTTATTAAGTAAATACACAGTCATGATAATTTTTTTAGAGTACGCTACACGTGTACATGTGTAAATTATTAATAATAATTTTTACTGTTGTTTTAATTAATAAATTGGTAACGTTCTTTTCGAATATTTTCTTATGTAACCTTACGAAAATTTTATATGAATTTATAGAGAAAAAAAATTAAGATTTCGAAAATAAACAAAAATATTTGTTACCAAAAAATGCACGTACACTTCCGGTTGAGTTATCGCAGCAGTTTTCGCTAGTAAATCTCGCGTTGAACAAAAAACTATTTAAACTTTTTTTTGTATCTAGTAGGATAAACGAATTATTTACTGTTCACTTTCGCTGAACGCACTATATAAGGATTCCTTTGTTTTTTTTTTTTAATTTTGTGGTACGGGACCCTAATGGTTAAATTAAAAACGACTTTTAAGTTTTAGAGCACAATGACTATTTTGAAAAAGCAATATTTCTTGCATAGTATAGAATTATAAAAGTATATTTAGCTTTTCGATTTTTCAAATTTACACCAATGTAACGCTAATTTAAAATGAAAATAAATACTCTATGATTTTATTATTGACAAAGTTTAGCATTTGTCGCATCTGCATTTTGGAACACTTTGTATAAAGACAAATGGCTGTTAAATAGAAAACTCAACTCACGCGTTTATTTCAACGAAACAGACGGTATACGAGAGTCCGGTGCGGCATCCGAGAATCTAGGTCACGCCAACCACGAATTAAACTGGCGAGCGACGCGGAGAAATTTCTTCTTCGTCTTCTTCAAGGATCAACACTGTACACTACAATATACACGAGACTTTATGCGGCACTTCCGTATATCGGTCAATAGCATTGCAATTAGTCACTTGATCAAGTATTGTTGCACAGATTCGAAAGCAGCGCGGGAAATCCAAAGTTCTCGAAACTGGCTCGATTAAACAGTTTTTGTTTTAAGAAAGATTTTAAATACACACATAATATCAGTTTTTATTTAAATATCAATCCACAATAATTTGTTCGTAGCACATGAAATTTTTACACAAAATATTTTTTTTTAATATGTACACTCGTCTTGCTTTCATTGAAATATCACAGTCATATCACTATGTACTTTTAAAAATATTTTCTTTTGTGCCTTTGAAAAATTTTCCAGTGTTGTTTAGAGTCCGAAATTGACAGTTTTAAATTTTGATTTTTTAGATAAATGATATTTTTTAATTTAGTCATGCGCAGATAATTTTTCGGATAATTTATAAAACAAAAATAAATTATTTCCTGAAACCCCGCAATTTTTGCGGAGTCCAAATATTCGATTTAAAAATTATCATTTTAATAATAAAATAAAAGTTTTATTTCTTGTCAAGAAAACCATTTTATTATGCCAGAATAATTTAAGCAATTATAATAATTTTTATAATGCTTTTTTGTCCACATTTTTTTTTAAATCCAGAACACTATAAGTTATTCATATAAAACTTCCAGTTCACTGAAGGTCTTCAGTTTTGTATTTTCTTTGAGTTTCTTGATAACATTGGCTTCGAAGTTAATTCTGGAATGGGTCAAAAACGTAATTTTAATATCGTTTTACACCTAGAATAACAATAAAAACTTAAGAAGCATATTTCAAATAAAGAGGAATGATTAGGTTCATCATTTCAAAACGATTCAAAATACTCTTTTTAAATTCTTATTTATATAAATGTTGAAATTATCTGTATTTAAAATAATTTCAAATAAAAAACATAATTCCAAAACAGTTCAATATTAGTTATTAAAGCTGCCATTTGAAAAAAAAAACAAAATTGATGACGAAAGTTTCTTTGCATCATCATTCAAAAAAACGCATTGAAGTGACCAATTCCAGAGAAAAAGGCTTAACAAACACTTTATTTTTAACAAAAAATCACATTAATTAGTAAACTAGTAATCAGCACTTTAATTGCATCACAGTCTCTCATAAAGTCCTTCACACAACAAAAATCCTGAACAGTTTTTAATTTCACTCATTAAAGAATATTATCCATAATCTTGACGATGTTTCACTTTACAGCAGAAAAAGAAAAAGAAAAGAAACACTACTTAAAAACAAACCACTAATGAAGTAAAATGAAAAACTTTAAGAAGAAGTTCGTTTATACCCTTGACAGTGACCTTAAAAAAAATTTCAGTACACCGTTAAAAAAAACTAGAAATATTTCTAAAAATATTAATATTTTCGTTAAATGATTGTAAACATATAGTCTAGATTAACGGCGTTAACTTGCGTTTTGATAAACTTGAAAAAAAAACAAAAAAAAAATAACAAAATAGGTTGATGACCGACTTACAACAAACGAAACAAAACAATGTACCAATGTGTTCGGAGCGCGCGCGCAACGTTCGAAATAAGGTCGTGTTCGACAAGTGAATTTCGGCCAGTTGACTCGAATAAAGTATACCGGACCTTACTAGTTGGAAGTATAGATATAATTGTTATGTGTGTGCATTGGTTATTTTAATGTAGGGACACTAAATAGATAGATAAGAACAGCTATGTTTCGGACACACAGTACGCGGTCCCAGGTTCGACTGATGACAGCGGACAACAATCAGAGGGCTCTGCCGGCTGCCTACAGTCGAACAGGGCCCCCCCTCTTAACAACATTTATTATAACAGTACTTTGTGTACGGAGAGCTAAACTCACCGTGGTTCTTCTTCTTCGGCGTCTATGCAGACCGGGCGGACACTTTGCTTTATCTGTGCAGAAGGTGTAATATTTTGACAGCCCCGACAATCCTCAAGCGCAGTCAACCCTCCACAGGATTTATTGTTTTATTATGCTGCCGACTTTGCAATTACGGAGAGAGAGAGAGAGAGTAGATTATAGACGTTCGACAGCTGAGGTCATTAGCGTCTAGTAAAGTTATAAAAGAATTCATCAATTTTAATATAATATAAAATTGTAACGGAATTTAGGTATATCTGCAATTTCGTTTTCTCTCGGAAATGGATATTTTTGTATGACCGTATCTAGTACGAATTATGTTTTCCGAATTATTGACACTCTGTCCAATTTTGTTGAAAGTTGGTATAGGTTAAAAACTATTTTTTTATGTATAAGAACTATATTTTTACAGAACTATCCGCTACCCGCAAATGAATCGAAACAATATTGCGATAATGGCCTTAGTTGCTGATTCGCTTATTTTGTTTTTAAAATAAAAAAAAAAAAATTGGTTTTATCCAAGTGTGTAGACTTTCACGGCCGGTGTTGATCCAAATCGTCTTGGTTTCCGGGCTTGTATGCCGTGGTCCATTGGTATTACTACCTGACGTTTCGTCTACAACTGCGGTAGACATTATCAAAGGCGATGTGGTAGCGGGCGAAGTTTCCTTCTAGGCTGCTCACAGGTAAGTGTTATCACTCAGCTTGACACGCAATTTTCTTCTAAATCTATTTTTTATAATATTTTTAATAATAATATATTTTTATTTGAATTTATATTTACCCCCTTCCCGTTCGAGTAGTTTGTTCAAAAGACCGTCGAGCATATACTTCCTTTTGAAATTTCAGAGATACTGCAGAGTAACCTATATGATGATTTCCACCTCTGTATTCACCCTTTGGGATACGAATTTAGATAATTTGTAAACATCGAACTTATAACAAAGATATAATACTGAAGTCATAGTTCCGAGTTTCTAACTTAATATAATAAATGTAGGTATAGCATTTGTTTGTTTTTTTTTTTACATAAAATATATTTGCCATTTTTTAAACAATTCGAATTTTCCTAAGCCTACTTACATACTATTATTATACTATTATATTGGCAATTGGCATAAATACATACCGCATTAAAATTTGTTCAGTATAGAAATTCAATCTGATTTTCACCCGGGTGGAGCCGGACCGGAAAGCTATTACAGATTGAAACCTTCCCCAGATAAGTATTAAAAACCACATTCAAATCCGTTCAGTCGAATCTTAGTCCATATGTCTCACACAAACGAACATTAATTTTTATATTATGTCGGTATATATAGATTACCTATATTGTTTTAACACCACGGCAGTATTAATGAAATTGAATTGTTATGAAAATTGAAGAGAGCGCATCAATTTTTTTATGAAAACGGGGGACAGAAGTACTGAAAGGTTGGAAACCACTGCCTTAAAGGTACTTACCTATATGACATATGTGTTGCTCTAGATTACTTAACGCCCAAATTGAAATCAAACCAGGTCGAAAAGCTGCTGTCATTGGAATATATAAGTTAAAAATATATATTGTTGAATAATGAAGTTGAATCTTCAATAAAAATTAAGAATTTGTATTTCCGTGCCTGGCGCGCTATTAGTCCAAAGCTTAGAGTGGACCTGATTATAGGGCGTTAGTACAGATTCAATTTAAAGTGATCGATTGATTGATAAAGCTGATTACTTGATTATAACTGATTACTGATCAAGCTTGCATCAACTTTACACCAGCAGTTAAGCATATGGGTTAATTGATGCAATAATGATGACAACACCGCGCTTCAGCCACGCCAGCCAGCATAATGCATTTAGATGAGAACACAACCATTGTACTGGATAGGGTACATGGTCTAGCACTTAATCAGGAACCTGAGAATAGCCTGTGGTGCTTATTAAGCAGGTTTCTCCCTCTAAAATCGTTTACGTTACGAGAAGTATTTGGACTCCATTTCTTTCAAATTACAAATTGACAGTTATATGAAAATTAAATATTTTAAGCAATTAACTTCTATGTTTCTCATTTAATTATAACCTGTCTTGTTTTTTAACTCTATATACTATTAAATTGATATTAGTTTTATCACATAGATATAATGAATTATATTGAGTCAATGTTGTAATCACTGTTTCGTCTTGATTTCCATTTGATTTCGTCACCATGGTGATCTGCAATTAATGTCCCAATATACCAGTGTAAGAGACAATAAGTCATCACCAGGAGAACCAGCTCGAGCGTAGCGGTGGACCGATATCTGTTGCATGAACCGATATGGCGTCAGCTACTGGGTAACGCATATACGTTCATGGCTTACATGTGTAATGTCCGTGAAGTTAAACAACTTTGGTAACTATGGCGAAAACAGATTAAAAGAATCGAAGTTTCCGCAGGTAGTGATAACAGCGCCATCCGGCGTGTGCCAGAAAACTGTTTATCTCGAAACACAGCAAGCATAGGAAGCTAGGTCTCCTGATTAAAAACTTCGTAGCAAGAGAAAAAGATTTTTAGAGAGCGAAATCTGCCTTATAAGCACACCATGTGAAATTTCCACCATGAACTGAGCGTGACGTGGCAACGCAGTTGTTTATATGCGATGAAAAATAGTTGAGTTCAGCGTTATATATTCTTATTACCATGTAGAGAAAAAATGATATTTTTGTTCATGAAGTCAGGTTTATTTAAGATATTACAATTAATGAACAGACGTCAATTTATAATTAGTATTATATTGTATATACTTACCTTATTTTATTGACTCGTGCATATAGCCTAAGCTGCTGCGCACGATAACATAGTTAAAAAAAAATGAACAGACGTTTCGTCCAAAATGGACATCATCAGTGCTTGAAAATATTTTTGTTACAATAGATATCTGAAAATAAGACAATTAAATGAAATTGAACGTATGAAAAATTATTTATTTGTTTTATTATTGTACATAGATAAATGCAAAAATAAGATTGGCCTCGCAGTCGAAGCACACACTTTTGTTATGTTTATTGTATTTTTGATTTGATTTTTTTTCTATAAATAAAAAAAAAAAAAATAAGATGCATGGTACCTACTTACAATGAGGTAAAATGTCAGATGATAGTAGAAATTGAACAGCTATAAGACCAATATTTGTGCTTCATTGTGAGAAAAATTGTTTTTTATTTAATTTGTAATTAAAGATAAATGTAACTAGCTTATTTAATTTGAAATTAATGAACTGTTCTAATCGTTGTTTATATGGCGTTTCAATGGTTCCTCGTTTATATTACAAGCCCCCCGTTCTCAGGATCTATTCATGTTAAAGTATCAAAAACTGATTATTAAAAAAAAAAATGAAAATATGAATTGATGCTGGACTCAAGTAAACCTGGCTGCTGGCGGCCATTACGAGAAAAAGCAAAAAAAAAAGAATAAAATCAGCGGTTGATATTTTGACGTGGTAGGAAAATGTGCTTGTGAAAAACTACTTTCTCTTTTAGCGTTTAATTTGAAAATAGAAACGATATTTAGTTCATAAACATTATTCATATATTCATTAATTTTTTTTAATAACAGATTGAAACTTTAATTGATATTTTTACCAGTTATTGGATTCGAACCTGGGAAATGTTATTAAAATTGGTCCACACGCATTCGACATTAATGGAGGAACAAACTACCGATAGACAAATATAAACATAACGGAATTCCAATCGGTCTATAAACAGAAAAATATACGTCTATTTTAAATACAGAGCTATTATTGTCTCACTTACCCTACACTATTGCTCATTGTTTAACGGCGTTAGTTAGGTATTAAAATTGTTACAGTATAACGATTTAATATACATAAGTATTAAGTATGAATAATTACGTAATTCGGTATATTATGCACTATTTTGCACGTTGAAAGTTATTAAAAAATATATTTAGGTGTAGGTCTGTGTATAAAAATATAAGCATAAATTAAATGAAAGGCTAGTATTTAACGCGGCGACAAATTAATCTGAATTAGGAATTAAAAAAACATTAAAGTGGGTAGCATAAAATATAGTAGGTGGCAGCTACTGAGGAGAGTATTTAAGCTTTATTTTAATTTAAACTGGCATCGACTTTTTGTTTTGGCGACTGAATTTATGGTTAAGCAAAAACTCGACGGCGAAAAAAAAATGAAAAATGGGCATTCTTAAACCATTGAGATTCTGTCATATCTTTAAAGTTATAATCAAATAATAAACAAAGAAACAACATTCAGAACCGTAAGGCTATCAAATCTACACGACCCCATAATTGTCTTTCAAAGAACTCCCTCCAAACGTTCTCCACTTTTTACTGCGCAAAAAAACGCCATCGTATCGTCACGACCCCGTAATTGTTTTTAAAGGATTCCACCCAAACGCCCTCCCATTTTCACTGTGCAAAAAAAATACCATTGCATCGACACGACCCCGTAATTGTTTTTTAAAGAACTCCCCCCAAACGCCCTCACTTTTTCACTAGTTGCTATAATAGAATATTTGTCTATTAATATTAGTCGCCATGTCATTATTTATAATAATAATAACAATTTTATCTCGCCTATGATTTCAATTGACTTGTTTAATATGTTCGCTACCTTAAAAGCAGCCATTATTTAGTTGTTATAATACCTTGTGTTTGAAACTCATCTAATTATAATTATTGCGAAAATATTTAATCGCTGTCAAGTTATTTTTTTAGCTGCAAATAATTAGTCGCCTGGAAAATTATTTCCCTAAATTAAATAGTTCAAAGCGACGCTGTTTTTATATGGCCTTTGTATGACTTCTTATAAGTACAAGCCGACACTTTTCAGATTCTAATTTGAGAACTGATAATTTTATACTAAAAGTTAAAGAAATGAACATATGACTTGGTTTAAATAGCCCCGCAACTGTTGAGTTATATACAGTGTGTCGCATTTAAGATGACACCCCCATAGTTTTGCTATTTAAAGGAATATACAGATTTGGATTTTTTCAGTCATACAGGTTGATAACTCACATTTTTAAAAGATACTCAACTGACATTTGAGCTTTTAATTCAGCCTATAACAAATTTACAAACAGGGCCAATTTTGGATAATTTGTGTCGCGTTAGATATATCGAAAAAAATTATTTAGAAAAACTTGTGCAGAATACTATTCTAACCCGCATTACCGAGTTTAATGAGAAAATTCGCATTTTTCATTTCATCATTATTTTGGTCTGTAATAATTAAATTAATGTCTGATTACTCTTCAATAATTAAATAATTATTACTTTCTATGGCACACTAATTATCAAATTAAAATTAAAAATTTTGCGTAATTGACCAAAATAATGAAAAAATTAAAAATGGGAATTTTGTCATGAAACTCGGTATCTATATGGGGTTAGAATAAATATTCGGAAGATTTTTTTCTTATAATTTATTTCGATATCTGTAACGCAACAATTAAATTAAATTAAAGTTCAGTTTTCAGTTGAGTATCTTAAACAATGTGACCCATATCAACCTGCATGACTGCGAAAATATAAAAAATCTGTATTCCTTCAAATAGGAAAAAAATGTGGGTGTCTTCATTTTAAATGCAACACACTGTACAAAGATTAACGAGTATAAAAAAAGTTTGACCCGCAACCCTTTTTGCAATAGTTTTGTTAACAAATTGCACAACAATAGCGCGTTCATTGACCACAACAGTCCATTGTTACGTGTTTTATAACGATATAGTTTAATGATCCATATTTATTTTTTTTAATTAACCAATTATCAGATATTCGTTCACAAAATAGTTTCGTTAATAATTTCGAAGCTATAAAAATATACCGATATTGAAAAAATATATGCTATCAAATAAAAATATGTTTCACTGAAACAATTTTTTTTAACTCGTAGCATTTAAACTTTTAACTGGTAATGTTTTAAGTTTATACTGTAGTTAGTTTTTATACCCAATTTCACTCAAATTATATCGGTTGTGATCGAAACCCTATTTTAACGCGGATTTAATCGAATCAAAGTATCCTTGCAATTAAAGTTTGGGTATCAATTGATAGCGTATCAAGTTGAATCAAAATCCGCCTAGTTGTTTTCGAATTATATCTACCTAGATAGTATATGAGCTGGTAGAGACAAACATTTTGGAAACAAATCCTAATACAAATAAAAAAGCTACATTAGAAATTTAGAAAACGAAATTCGGTATAGAGATTCCGTTGCCACTTTTATTTTCTAGTCAGAAAATACAATTTTACAATATTTATCTGAATTTCATTGCAGATAAAGACATCAATGAAATCATAAACTACTTAAGAAGTACCTATATACTTATTACTGTGATTTGCAATAAAAATTAAAGTATGATATTGTTACTAGTTTTGAATAATTTATTGTTGTTCAAGTGGAATGAAGAGACAATACTATATGAGATTGAATAGCTAACGGATTTTGTCACATCGTATTTTATTTTTAACTGCACCAATTCGTCCGTTGTTTCAGTAAGTCACTCGGTGACTTCAATGCTCAATCAAGCACGCCATTTCAGATTACACACTTCATACAAAAAGTGTAAAAAGTGTTTCATTTCGGTGCACTTACACTGTTTCGATCATTTTAAAAATAAAGTGACACGTCACATTAACTGTAAAATTTCAGTGTATTAACGTAAATTATTGATTATTTTTTTTAAGCACAGAAACCTTAAACAGTAACACACAATCTTTACACCTTTTGTGCTGTTGCTGTTTTGATCAAGGATCGAAATTAACATCATTACATTTAATACAAATATCGAAATATCCTACTCTACTTTTTGGCCGTGGCTCTAGTCTCCACCCACGTGGACATAGAAGTGCATTAAAAATTATTAAACAACCATATAGACTTCTAGTACTAGACTCTCTAGATGTAGCATTTCATTCAAATCAGTTGTCCTTTTTAGGATTGATGAAATAACTAACAAAAATTGGTTGTCTGTAAAGTCGGTTTACGCACGATAGTTTTACGTGATAGCGTATTCCGCTCGAATATCATATTTATAATACTATACATAACCTAAATTTTAGTAGCTGTCAAACTATATTTTTACCGACTCACTATCGCTTATACTGCGTTCTCGCTTGCACGCACAGCGTCAGGCGGAACGCTACACTTTTCGGAACGTTACACTTTTTCGTACATGCAGCCGGCGTTTCATCAATTTATAAGACGTTATCACGTCAAAAATAAAGTTAGGCTTACTGAATCGACCGGATACTCCGCACAAATTACGGAAGTTATCGCGGCGAATTAAACATTTGGAGGCCCCCAATAGCATTCTGATTTTGAAGCCCTCCTCAAAATTTAGATAACATTTTTTAAGAAGGCAAGAATATTAAAGGTTTTTTATTGTTTGAGATCACCGTGATACCATGATCTTCTTGCGCATGCGCGGTAATCTGTCATTGCAGACGCCATTGTAACCAAAAGAGATTCATTACTAAAAATGAATAAGGCCTAGTTTATATGAGAGGCGTTCAACGCGCGTTGGCCCAACGCGCGTTTACAGTTTCTATACAATTGTATAGAACTGTTTATATGATAACGCGCGTTGGTGGCGCGTTGAACGCGCGTTATCATATAAACAGTTCTATACAATTGTATAGAAACTGTAAACGCGCGTTGGCCCAACGCGCGTTTACAACTTCTATACAATTGTATATAACTGTTTACATGATAACGCGCGTTGATGGCGCGTTGAACGCGCGTTATCATATAAACAGTCCTATACAATTGTATAGAAACTGTAAACGCGCGTTGGGCCAACGCGCGTTGAACGCCTCTCATATAAACTAGGCCTAAGATGCCTGGAAATACGTAGAAGAGAAGAATTACATAAAAATACTGTGAAAGAGAAAGGTGACAATTTTTATATAGCTACATTATATACAGTAAAAATCTCTCGGGTTTTACCATATCTATAATATTAAACGTCTTTATCTGTGAATCACGCTAATCTCAGTTTTAACAGAAATCTGCATAGAATAGGAAATTTGCCGGCTACTGAATAATTTTTGATACCGATAACCGGATATAATAATTACAAATTAAATTTAAGGAAGTTATTAATAAAACAATAAACAAAAAGATTTCGAAATACCTACTCAGTGAAATAATAATTATTATTTTATTCGAGATTTTGAAAATTATATCTCGAATAACGAAATAATAAAAAAACAGTCAAGTGCGAGCCGGACTCGCGCACCGATGGTTCCGTACACACTTGTAAGTATATGAAAATAGCTCGTCGCTTAGTGTACCTATATGTTACGGTTAATACAAGAAAGTAGTTTATTCGCGAATTAACCGGCTAATACCCGAATTAACCAACGTCAAGGATTGGTTAATTCGGGTATTAGCCGATTAATTCGCGAATTAACTACTTTCTTGTATTAACCGTAACATATATACCATACATCGACTGACTGCGACCTATATCGCAGTCAGTTTACCAACTGCAAATAAGTTTATAATCGCAAAAAAATATTTTGTTTTGGTGATGTAACTACAAATTTACGGTTTTCGGATTTTTCCCGTTACTTGTGCTTTTTTCCAACTTTCATGATTCTAGGTCAACGAGAAGTACCTACCTACCCTATTAGTTTTGATTCACTTGCGTGTGTCAAAATATGCGGCCTAAACGGCTGTACCTTTTGATTGGGTTGATTTAGAAGTTTATTTTTTTACAGTTCTCTAAGGGATTACAGCACTGAATATTTGATATTAATTTGAACTTGATACCTTAATGCTACCTGAGAAAAAGGGTCTTGACAAACAGACAGACAGACGGACAATGAAGTGATTCTATAAAGGTTCCTTTTTCCTCTTGAGGTCAGGTGCGGAACCCTAAAAAAAATTATTGTTAAGTAAACCAAATTATTTTTTTTCTAAGATTCGATTTTAACAGGTTTTCGGATAATTGCGGATATTTTATGTAGGTATGTCTGCAGATATCCTGATTGTAACAAACGTTCTCTCTAATTTTTCCGCTGATTGCGCGGTACAAAAGTAGGTATATGGGAGTAAAAATGTTCAAAACGTATATAAAAGTGTACAAGTTTCCTGTGCCTGTTTTTGAAGTCAAAAATTTTCTTAGAAAATTTTTTGACCCTATAAATTTTGCTTTTCCTTTGTAAAATTTTGATTTTTGTAATTTATAATAAAATGAAATTAAAAAAAAAAATGGGGAGAAATTCTATTGTGCGCAGAATACGAAAACGGCTGCGAAACTTTCGAAAAATTATAACTTAGAGGCAATTTTGATAAGAATAGATAGCGTACAAAGTTCCATTAAAATGAGTTCAAGCAATGCCGGTGGCCCGGTGCAAACAGAGATGAAAAATTTGGAAATATGCTTCAAAATACCCAAAATATACACTCTGATGATTTTAGCTGTCGAGCGTCACAAAAGGAACCTACTGTCTGAATTTCAAGTTTGTAGGCTTTAAAGCTCCTGAGATCTCTTAATGAATGAGTGAGTCAGTCAGTCAGTGAGTGAAGTGAGTGGTATTTTGCATATATTATATATTAAGATAATATTAGTAATTTAGTTTGAATAGATGACACTCATTGGTGATTTCTGTGTTTGACATGCTGTGTTCATCCATGAGACCGTATGCATAATAATAATATAAAAATAATGTATAAATGTATACAAGTTGATTGTTGCGTGCATATATCAAAAGAATGCCAGCGGAACGATATTTGGAAAGCTGCGTCTGTTTGTTGTTGCAAGTTGTACTTATTATATGCCTCGGTCTTAAGGACATTTAAAGAAGATTTTGATCACGGTGGATTTTTCGGTATATGTTTTTTTATCAACTTAAAAAAAAAACTAGTTTTCAATTGGTCAAAACTATTTCTGTTCATTTCTAAACGGACAGTATTAGTATGGCATCGAAATCTTCTTTGCGTTTTTTAATTAACTGTTCCACATCAATGATACTTATTATATCAAAGCGATTTATTCTTCTGTATTGTTTAGCAGACAGAGGTTTTAATTCAGCTTTCAACAAATTTGCTTTCTTAACCTCACTTAGTGTATAGTAAGGTAATTATGTTTCGTCATAAAATTATGTTTCAGAAGCCTTCAATAGGCGAACTAGTTGAGACTAGAATTAATCTTGCATTTTTACTTAATTATTACACTGAATATCCCGCAATTATATTAATTATAACATTCAGGAGAACAATTCAATAGATAGGTACATAAACAAGAACATAACCCTACTTTTGTTCGGGTTCGGACGTTGATTTGAAACAAGCAGAACTAGTACTGTCCGTTCAAAAATTGACAGAACTTAGTTTTAACCAATTGAAAATGCGCAAAACTATATAGTTTTGCTCATTTTATAACACTCAATACCCGTTTAAATGTAAGATTTCGGGTTTGGGCAATATTCGTTGGTGAAAACTAGTTTTGCGCATTTATTTCGGTCATTGACCGAATTCGGGTATAGACCGTAACATATACAAATGCGGCCTTGACCTGAAACTCCCCCTCCCGCAAAGAATTGACTGGGGATACCAGGAGCATGAATGAGGGAGTTTTAGTGGGTATGGAATCACGGCCCGAGTCCCACACTACTAAGGGTGTATCCCGAAGTGTCCGTAAAGTTGAATTCCTCCTCTGCAAAAACAACCTGAATTTAGAAGAATATACTATTTGAAAAGTCGTTTGTTAAATATCATCGCTATGTTCAGCTAAGATAAAGTTTGTAATTAAACCGACAATAATACGAGCGAAGCCACTACAGGTGAAGGATGTTTATAAATAATAATATTATGTATAGGTATGTGTATTATAAATGCGCGTACTGTACTGGTAGTAATCTAAGTTGTATTGTGCCAGTGTGCCAAGCAGTACGATGAGCTAACTCTTAATGCGCGGCTAAGCGCGAAGAATCTGTGTTTTGGTATCACACTATTTACCATTAGTAGTAACAGGATCGGACTCATAACTTGCAGTCAAATTTTATATTTGTAACCACCTATTGGATGCACTCATTAAAGACATCGGAAATTATAACAATAATTTTTGTCTCATTATTTATAACTGACATCAAAAAAAGAAGTAGGTACCTACACTTATATTTACAATTCGGCGGGGTCCCCGGCTCTAGAAGTCTGTTCAATTCGGGAGAAATAATAAATTACTTCATGTTGACGCGTAGAGTGCTAATAATGAGCCGTACTGTACGATAATAAATTTTCTGGACCAATAGGAACGCAGTAGCGAGCGGAAACGTACAATAATGAATAATAACTGCATAGTTTCTGGACCAATAGGAACGCGGTAGCGATTTTTATATATGAAAACAGCATCGCAATTCAGCGAAAGTCAGGGCCATCTTGTGTGCATCGGGGGCGGTGGGTACGTCAATCAATGAAGTGATTTATTATTTTTCCCTCTTTTATCAGGGCCCCGATTACATATTACTCGTGTTAGTTGAATAAAATATTATGTGCGACCATTGATCGAAGGAGAATATTCCACTCACGTGTTACCGCACTCGCTAAGCTCGTGCGGCAAATTTCACGCTCATGGATTCTTCTCCTTCTCTCACTAGTCGCACAATATACTATTTTTTGTTAATTAATATTTTATGTGAAGTTAAAAATTGAACGCATTTTCAGCATTTTTTTTTATATGTGATAATTTCGTAAGTAGGAGTTGTCTCCTGGAAAAAAAGACAATGGATTTTTTATCTCGATCTAGTCTTGAAATTAAAGGCGAGAAAATTTGTTTGACTTGTCTCAATGGCAGTACTAATTGCAATCTCAGAAAGGTGAAACAGTCCGGATCTGTTTTATTATTTTGCCGGCTTAATAATATGTAACTGTACAGGTATGTTCTTTATAGTTACATATCATTTCACTAGTGGGTTCTTTCGATTAAAATTTTAAAATAGTACAAATTTGTTTTAATATTTTTTAAATAAATACACAATTAGATTTTAAAATGATTCAATCAGACCTGAGGAATATCATCTATTTAAAATACTGTTTTATATCTCAGTCCTAGGGATTTTTATCTTGAATACTTTTACCACTCCGACCACAAATGTGGAATGGTTCTAATTTAGGTCAAAAATCACTTTTCTCAAATATTACAATATTTTTCGTTTTGGAAAAAGTCTGTGCATCAGTTTGTCTGGGAGCACGATACAGGTCAAATGGACGAGCAAATTGTAACTAAATTTTGGGAGGATGATTGATATACAAATATGAAAATCCCAGTTATTTTTGGGGAAAATCGGCGCATGCGAAGAAGTAATACCTATATATAACGTTTTTTTTTATAACAATGGTATACTTTTCAAAATAGTTAATTATTATATTTATTTTTACAAGAAAATTTTGAAAAAACTTTCATAGTTTCCAAAATATTTTGAAAATAAAAAAATCAGCTGTTTTTTTCTAAATATCTGCCTGACAAACATGTTTTGGTTAATTATAATTTATTACATGTGAAACTATATATATATTCTGTAACGATGCAATCGAGTAGCAAAATTAAAAATATTTATTACTAATCGTTACCCACGTCACCACACGCGTTAACAGAAAAGTTTATTTTCCTTATTATAAATAATATGTCAAATGTCAATATTTTTGAAGTTGGAATGGTTTTGTCGCCCAATAGATTGAAATTTTATTGCATCTTTCCGAAAATAATGAGACTGCAAACTTGTGTCTATATAGTATTTTGCTTCCAAAATAATTGTTAGTGACGTCACACTTGTACTTCACAATATAAGGTCTGTTCCAAGCAATCAGAGAACGTTAACAGAACCGTCACCGTCTTGAGCAATAGCTTAAACGAAACTGTTTATATAGATTTTTGAGTTACTACGCTTGACAGTCTTGTGACTGTTCAGTTACCGTTCTCAGACAGCTTGGAACACACCTATAATGCATGCTTACCAGTTTTATGCATGGGACGGGTATATTCCGTGTATAAAAACTGTCCCGCTTGTATTTTAAATGTAAGTATGACGTCACTGCTAAATTAATTTGGAACCGTATTAGCGTTACTTTTGACGTGATAACATCTTATAAATTGATGAATCACCAATCTTATAAATTGATCAAACACCGGCTGCATGTACGAAAAAGTGTAACGTTCCTAACGGTCGTAACGTTCCTAACGTAACGTTCCTAACGTAACGTTCCTAACGTAACGTTCCTAACGCGTAACGTTCCGCCTGACCCTGTGCGAGCTTTTTGCTAATTTCTCGCTCAATTTAAATCAGATCGGTTTGAAACCAGTCTTAAACGAAAGAGGAGAACATTTTACATAGATTTCGTATAACAGTTTTTTTATACAAATTTATATAGAAAAATATTTTATACAAATTTATATAGAAAAATAGTTGTATAAATGCAATGTTGTCTAATGCATGACGCGACGCGGTCGGTCGTCTTTGTTTGCCGTACATGGAAATTAGAAAATAACGTATGTCTTGTCTTAACATGAAAACGGCTGCATTTCTAATGTTTAATTCAATTTTTTGACATTAGTATATTGTGAAATGCAACGCCTTCTAAGTTAAGTATTGGAATAACTAATTATTATTAGAACATAATACTTTGACAGTTGCAAACGTCACTTTTGACATTTCTTATCATTCCGACACCGCAAGGATAAGCGGATTGAAACCAAATTTTGGGAGGTTTAGGTTATGTATTACGGAATACGTTATCACGTAAAACTATCGTCCGTAAACCAACTTTACAGACAACCAATTTTTTTTCAAGTGTCTTCTGCACATTTTTGTAACACTTGATTTCCACTTTTTTCGCTTTAAATTCACAAAATATAATAGAAAAATGCATATTCCGACATACCAATTGTGTAAAATGTTCGTTTATGGCAACCGCATTTCATTGGTTGTCATGGTTGTTGGTAAATTACAGGGTAGCCAAATATGTAATTGCACCTGACCAAAGAACAGTTTGCGGAAAAATTAAAGCGTTGAGTCGTAAACATCGTGTTTTGCAAACAAATACGAAAAAAGTATATTGTTGCCTTTGTATTTTGTTGACAAATTGGACAGGTGAAATTACCTTAATTTTATAGGTGCACTTACCTACCTTACCCGTACAAAATTTATTTGGTTTTATTATTGTCAACGTTTTGGTTTTATTGTTGGTTTTCTATAGGGATATATTTGTAAAAAAAGCATTTTTAACTTTTCAAGGTAACAGTCGTAAATTGTTTGGTTTTATATTATCTCATATTATCATTGTTCAACTGGATGGTCTGTATTCTGTACTGATTTTTACGTTTATTTAGATTTTTCTTTTTTTTTGGCAACACATATTATAGAAATGAAACACGGCGAAGTATAATACCTTGGAAATAGTGATTTGTCTAATTATTTTAGAGCAAAATTATAAATGAGAAAAAAAAAGATCGGTCAAGTGCGAGTGAAATTCGTCCGCCGAGGGTTCCGTACAACAGACAAACGAATACACGTACCTAATCAGGGCCGACTTTAACCTATTGGAGGCCCTGGGCACATTAGGATAATGATGGGGCCTCTATGACACACACATACGTACGTGCAGACATACGGATATCCCCCTGGAAATAGAATAGCTTCCTAGGACCTCAAAACGTTGACATTTGATGAAAACACGATTTTCTAAAATCGGACTGAAAACACTAGCTTCCCGAAATTTTGAAAATCTTTAATTTTCATAACGGGAGTTTAAAAAATATATGAATATATGTAATTTGAAAATAATATGATACAACAATAAGTAAAATATATTTAAGTCGGGGAATGTGATATAAAATGTATATATTTAAAAGGATCACGCTCCCAATTTTAATACGAAAGACACAAAAAAATAAGTATATGAAAACTAGTTCACTGATGATTTTTCTTTGAAGTCGCCTGATTTTCGGCCGAGAGTAAAATAGCTTCGCGCATGCAAAAGTTTATAAGAAGTAGGTATTGTAGTGTCATTATTGTTTGATTTTTTTGAAATAAATATGTTTTTCGGTAATAAATATCAGTTATCGTTTAGTGATTTGGCAGGAACTAGAGGGCCCCTATCGATCGCAGGATCCTGGACAGGTGCTGAGTGATGTAACGGTTGATTTCAGATGACCCCAGAGAAAGAAATCTAATACATTCGATAGTTTAAACAAGTTTAAATCTTTGTGTGCTTTTATTAGTTTTTTAACTGCGAAAATTCAAGAAGCAATTTCTGGGTAACAAATCGATCGAATTGAAAAAAACAAATATGGTTGTGTATAAGTAGTGAACAACCCTTCCAAATTAGGGATCATTTGACATCCCCGTCATCCATTACAAAATTTGGAGGGGGTTGCTACCCCCCGCACAGGGCTAGAGTTGCAGGAATGATTTTTGCATAAAAATTGGTCCCCTTTGATATAAAAAACGACGTGTTTTTGGATTTTTGTCAAAACATTTATTTTGCCTACAAGTTTTATGAGGGTACAAATTTTCGTTGGGACACCGTGTATATGTAATTAATAAATAAATAAACAATATTACTGTATCATTCACCGTACATTACAACAGTGTAGTAAATAAAATATTATATTATATTAATTGTATCCACTGTGTGTAAGGTATTACAATACATATGCACACTGCGCATATAGTGTACAATGGCCGGCCTTGCAAGGCTGATTCGCTTCCTCGCTTGCAATATTGCCGTAATATTCATCGCGTACCACTCCCTACGTCACACAAGGCAATACACCTTACACACTAAATTGATTTGACTCTTACACATCGGTAAAATATATTCTTAGTGAAGGAGGTAGGTCACCTTTGAAGTAATGATATAATGATATTACTTCAAAGGTGACGTTCAAACATTAGAATTTGGGAATTTGGATTTTTATTGATTTTTCTTCTCGCCTTAAACACTATGTTCCAAATTTCGAAACTCTCTTAGATCAGAAGTATCCTAGATTTATAATGATCTATTAATCAGTGATTCAGTCAGTGAGTTAGTGAATACCCAAAGTTTTAATTTTTGGACCAACTATAGCCGTATTCAATTTGAAATACTGTTTCTTTAACGTAACCAGCTTCGCAGATATACAGGATGTATCACAGAAAATCGAACATAGGGAAAATTTCATTGTGCAAATTAGTTATGATCAACGATTACTTTGGCCACATATTACCATAGTAACGCTGACTAACCATTATTTAATAACAATAATAGCTAATAATGAATAATTAGAAAAATCAATTAAAATAAATTGTTCAGTATTAAATGAATTTATTTTTAATGAAACAATTTCTCATTTAGAAAATATTTTTTTAATTAATAATTAAACCAAACAAACAGTTAAAATAAAAAATTAAAGCAAATGTTCAAATAAATCTCCATTTTGACAAAGTAGTGGCTAATCGATTATAAAAACTTTAAATTCATCGAGATTGTGCCACCATCCCGAATAGATTTCATTGTGTAAAGTGTAAACCATTGTAATGACCTCTGAATAGAGATCTTAGCTAATTTGTACTGTGTACTTTTCCCTATGTTACGAGAACTTGGCCTACGCACTCCACGCGCTTAGATTTTCAATTGAGAAAAAAAAATTAGAATGTTGCGGTCTGGTATACGAGAATTATAAAAAAAAGGTAGAGCTGGAAACCAAAAAATACAATAGTAAAACGTTTTTCAACTCTTCACAAATTTGAAAATTAATTCTCTACGGTACATGGCTAATTTTTTATAAATAAGGTAAAGCATGGACTACCCTGCTGGTCAATGTACACAAATTTACCCAAATATTTACATTTGTTACAAAAACTAGCATCGTAAAACTTGTATTGTGATCTTGGCGATTGAGATGTAATACAGAAGTACTTTTTGTGGCGGCAAATGTTATGGGTACCTGTAAACAATTTTATTTATGGCATCTACAATAAACTGTCTTAGTTTCTTTTAAACTTTACGGTTTAATTTTTCTTACAAAAAGTAAGCAAGTTATATGTAGCATGTACAACGAATTCACATTTTGCAGAATATATTAACACAGTGAAAATAGTCTTAGCTGCTGCTCACTGTTTTTTTTTTTAAAAAACAAACTTTTATTTTAATGCTCTAAAAAGAAGAAAAAATTTTAAATTAAATCAAACCCAACCATTCATTACATTATACAATTTAAATGATATGAAAGCTTGTCGCGAGATTTTTCTTTGGAAATACATTTTCTTCGAGAGAAATTAGGAAAAAACATTACAAATCTGATTAATTTTTTGACAACAATGAGAAGCAGCGGCGGCCTTAGCCATCGCGAGGCCCCGGGCGGCAGATCTTTGCCAGGCTCTTGTCCTTTGTTCAAATTATGTGAATTGAAAGTAGGTATTTCTGATGATGGACGAGAAATGGAAAAATTACAAATAAATAAAAAAATCTAGATTTGTAATATATTATACTAGCGGTTCCGCCTGGTTTCACCCGGATGCAAAAGAACGAATGGGTGGGGGGCATGAGTACATGAGTACGCACGTTCATCTTCGTTTACCGAGATGAATGTTGTGTCCAAATTTAAAGATGATCGGAGTTACCGTTCAAAAGTTTTTGTCGGATAGACAAATTTTGAGTTATATTTTGCAACATTTTTCATTAATGCTCCACTCTTATTGGTCGTAGCGTGATATTTTATAGCCTATAGTCCTCCTCGATAAAAAGGCTATCCAATAAAAAAAATGTCAATTCGAACCAGTAGTTCTTGAGATTAGCGCGTTCAACCAAGCAAACAAACAAACGTTCAGCTTTATATATTAGTATAGATTAGAATATTTTTATAAGTTAACAAACATCAAGACGACATAATATTATTAATGATGATAAACTAAAATTTAAGACCAAAATCTTTAATTAAAACAACATTAGTCTAACGAATGATCAGCTAGGTCATTTTCAATTGAAAGAATAGCAAGTGATACACGATAAAATAAAGTTTCAAGTACCTATCGACTTTTTTTCTATTCGGGTTGTTGAGCGAGGCCCTGGGTGTTTGCCCTGCTCGCTACCCCCTAAGGCCGCCACGGATGAAAAACCTTTGTGACATTAAAAAAAAAATTTTTGTTCAGAGGCAGATGATAATGTCCATTACATCCATCGCAAGAGCTATTTCCACAACAGTAACTTTACTTTTACTTGTGAACTAGAATCGTTACAACAATTAAATATATAATTAACAACAGAATACGAACTGTTATGCGCAGTGCGCGGGACGGAAGCGCAGAATGCTCCCTGTGATACGCTTAGTACTCCAATACTTATGCAGTTTATAGTAACGATATACAGCCATCTCTGTCCTGCAGCGATTTCACTTGTAACGCTTACGCACGACTAATTAAATTAAATATTAAGACACTGCGAATGTTCCAACTGTTTATACAGGCGAAACAATTAAGTAATAAATATTGAAAAATGCAGATAATATTAATGTTTTAACAATCATTGCCGAATTGCTTGGTAGATTTGAGTCTCTCTTTGTAGAGACAATTTTGTTTAGTTTTATCCAGGCGGCTGTCTACCTTTCAAATTCAAAATCAAATTAAGCCAGAAAAAAATAATCCAGTCAATTGGGCGACAGGACCATTCCATGATATGATATTTGCTATTCATTTGCACGGTTACCTATACGCTAGGAAAGTATCTTTTGACAAGCGACATTTGCACCCTCTCGTGTTTTTTTTTTTTAATTCTGGTTCAACCCAAACCTTAGTGTCGCATTTGTTACACGTGCATTTTAATAAGGATCATTTGTTGAATATAATGGGTAAAAAGCTGTCAAATCGGAAGTGCTGTGATGCTGATTGTATAAAAGATACACCAACATAAACATCCAGAATTACAATTCCACTGTTTTCCCTAGGATTTTCTTGTGAATTAGAGAGGAAAAAAATGGACTGCAGCAGTATGTCGTCAAGGGTAATTAAATTTTATTTTACGTCTGTAATCATTATTAAATACTTGAAAAATATCATAATTGTTATTTTGTTAACAAAAATAAGATTTAAAAAAAATTTGAAATAAAAAATGTGTATCATTTATGTAGTTTTCTTTACTAACATTGTGCGCAAAATATTTTTTTATAATTATAATAACGCTGGTTTTCATGGGTTTGTAAGTTTTGAGTGAACCAGCTTCAATACACGCATCGTGTGAAGCGAACACATAAAATCCACAGCATGCTTGAAACCTAGCAAGGAATCTAGCGGCAAAACCAGAGTCGTGTGCAGAGACTTTAATATATACTAATATATAAAGCTAAAGAGTTTGTTTGTTTGTTTATTTGGTTGAACGCGCTAATCTCAGTAACTACTGGTTAAAATTTAAAGTTTTTTTTTTGTTGGATAGCCCATTTATCGAGGAAGGCTATAGAGTATAGGCTATATAATATCACGCTACGACCAATGAAAAATGTTGCAAGATGTATCTCAAAATTTGTCCGTCCGACAAAAACTTTTGAACTATAACTCGGATCATCGTGAAATTTGAACACAACATTCATCTCGGTAAACTAAGATGAACGTGCGTACTCATGTCCCTTCCTTTATTCGTTCTTTTGCACCCGGGTGATAAAGCTGGGTGGGACCGCTAGTAGATTATAGAGCGTTCATTTAGCTCCCTCCGCCGAATTAGAACGTGGTTAAGAAGCACTATTGGATTGGTGAAAATCGATTAAATGGTTTAGCTATATCGCTATATAAAATAAGCGACTCCGGCGTACCAGTAAAGCTGCGAGCATATTTCTCTGTTGTGTTGTGTCGCAATACAATGCTATTTTTTTGCTTCCAGATTTTCGGCACAACACAATAGAAAAACGTGTTCGCAGCATTGTAAGTACATTAAAAAACGAGGAATTTATAGATAACTGGTCGCCACCCTCGGCACCGCATGCGATTTTGATGAAACATTGTTTAATATCCCGCTCGGAAGTAGTGGAGCCCTCGGTTCCATCGTATTACGGTCTTGCCACGCGGGGTTGCGTTCCGCTCTGAAGCAATAACATTAGTAGAGACATCGTAAGTCTTGGATCGTGGGACTGCATCTCGCTTGGCAGCGACAGCAACTTACAAAAGTTTCTTCGTACCTATTATTGAATAAATGGTGTTGGAGTACATATAGCTATAGGGGACGAACAAACAAGCATTTATTTTTATAGATAAGGATGAAGAATTGGTTCTGCGTCAATTCATTGGGCGACAATATGTCGTACGATAAACAAATTAGAGAATCATGAAAACAGAATATTTTACGATGAATTGTCTCGCAAGAAATTGTCGTACCAGTGAATTGTCGTGCGACAAATTGACGGCTATGAGTTGTCGTGCGATGAACTGACAGTATACTTGAAGAATTACCAAACTGAGACAATTGCTGTGTTCTTTCGAACCATTCTGTATATTATAACTAATTTACGCTTCATGCATGCTCACTGGCGTTGCTTTATGTATAAAAAAAAACAGATTTTTATCAATACAGCATAAATGGTACCGCATAATACATAGGATTCCTTGTTTATTTACAAATAAGTAATCAACTTAAATATACTATAAGTAGGTATCTATTTGGAAATATCACTCACGGTTTATAAAAATAAAACAGCAATCCGCGTGGCCGGCAACGATTTATGACTTGTATAATTGTCCGCTACACTAGTTTAAGTTTTTATTGTAGTTTATTGTTGCAACAATCACTATTGTATACACAACTGTCTGCACAATTCAATTTTCGCATAAAAATATAACCAACCATTTTTTGCATAAACTTACTGACTCTTTTACAAAAGTATTGTTAAAAAATATGTATATCGCGACACAGAGATACAGTAATTTCTTATGCAATTCTCAAAGATTACACAGCAAAATTTAGTTTACTTTTAAAGCCTGCACTACACACTACAGAAGTAAAACTTTGCAGAGTTGCAGAAAGAATTGTCAGAAAATCTGATTAGATTGTAAGCACACCTATTCCTCTATAAGAAAAACATTGCATAGTGTCAAATCGGTTCTGTTCGGAAAATAATTGATTGTTTGAAACGATATTTTTTTAAATTGTGTACGTCCTTCCCATGTCTGTCTGTCTGTGGATGTAATATCAGGTATTTTCATATATTTAATAATTTACTATATGAATCATTGTCTATCTACTCAATGTGCGGTGAGTGAAGGCAACAAAGCGTTTCGAAAATATATCTGCGTCTCTTTCTTCGATGTAATTCCCTAAATTCTCCGATGATAGGATTGGTTGATGTACTTGCATTCAATCTGAATAAAGTATCGCTGTTTCAGAAACTATGACGTTAACATGGGCGAACCCAGCTTTTGGCCTATAGGAGGGGTAAATTATAAATTTCCTAAGCCGGGTCCCCCGTGCTTGTTTTCCCTCCTGCGGATACGCCAGTGCTTACGGCTTAAAAAAAGACCGAAGTATATGTTTGCACCCTAATGGTTCGATTGCGATTTTATTCCTATGCTCAATATAGAATAAAAGTATGTGTCAAAAATGCTTTTTTTACTTACTCCATTGAGTATGATGTCTTTAGATAGGTCTTAAGTGCAACAAAATGTTATAAAGACCGTTCGCACTTTCAACGAAAAATATTATGAACTCTATCAAAAATCGCTATTAAAAATATAGAAGTACCTAACTAAAATCGATGTTAAAATTACTACGGAACCTTTTCATACTATGTTTTTTTTCTTCACTAAATCGCGATAGGCGGGAGATTACTGACCGGTTTCGATTTTCACTTGAAAGAAAGAGAAGAAAAATGGTTTATAATAAATGTTAAAAAGTCACCTTCAATATCAATGCACTCATTTCTCCGTTCCAGGCATGGAAGTAACATTTTCCACATTCGAAAATCATTACTATTTGAAAAGCCAAAAAAGGTGATTGTTATTTTTAAATTGATGTTTTCGTTCCAAATAATGTAATGCATTTTTTGCATTGTTTGTAATCGTCTAGTAAAGTGTGTTCTTCTTTTGTATATTCAAAATTCATTTTTTTCTATGAAAAGGAAATTGCTTTGTAACAAATTAGCAGCCGATGTTTTCATTGTGTCTTAAAGTTAAACTGCCAAGGTTCGTTTTTATTTGCAATATTTTATTGAGACAAGACAATTAGTATATTGCAAACAGATGTCTAAATGTTTACCCCACAAATGACAACATATCGTAAAATTAAAAGTGAGACTTTTGAAATTTCATTTTCAGTCAAACGGAATTGTTTAACAGAAAGAAGGTTAGTAAGTCAGTTTCGTTGTCTCTTTTTGGACACATCTGGTTTGTATTAGAAAGACAATAGTCTTTCAGTTACGTACTTATAAAAAAAATTCCAGCCAATTGGGCGACGGGGCCATTCCAACTACAAAATGTTGACATTTGATACAGTATAATAAAGAAAATAAAATTTCAGAAATCCCGTGAGGTGACGCGGGTAATGACTAGTATTCAATATGATATAATGCTTTTCGCTGCCATGGTTAGCTATACATAATATGTTCCACGTAATGTAAAAATTAATCAAAGCATGCTTAACTAGTTTATTTCTGACAGATCGACAAAACAGGAGAACAGCTGATTTTTTTTACTTTCAAAATATTTCCGAAACTATAAAGTTTTGAAAATAAAAATTTTAATGAAACTTTCTTGAAAAAAAATAATAGTGCGTTATGAGAATGCCATTATTATATAAAAAAAAAAAAAAAACACCGTTGTAGCGTATATTTCTTCTACACATGCCTCGTTTTTCCCCAAAAACAATAGGGCTCTTCATAATTGCATACCAAGCACACTCCCAAAATTTGCTTTTAATCCGTGTTCACAAACTAACAGACGCTCTGAGTTTTCTAAAAATATGTTTTTTTGGATTCGGGGGACCACAAAAACTAAAAGATATTGTAAAATTTTGAAAAGTGATTTTTGACCTAAACTAATACCATTCCCCACTTGTGGATTGGAATGGTAAAGATGAACCGTTTTAAATTAAATAGAAGAGCAGCACAATTTCTCATTTTTCACGAAGTCTTCACGTGTCGTAAGCATCAAAATAAAACAACACTGATGCTAAATTTTGCTATTTATCTAATGTTTTGACAATGTTTCTGTCATCATCACGAACATAATTTAATTTAATTGGATGTTTTTGCCGAAATTCTAATCATAATCCTTTGCTTGACCAGGTACGGTTTTAGATCATTCAAAAAATAAATAAAAATACATTTTATAAAATACCTGCTCATTGAAAATATCTGACCATTTTTAAATTCACAAGTTTATTACTTATTCAATTTTCGCTCCTGTTTGTGGTGGCGTTATTCTTCCTTAACTGATTGTTTTGCGCCTTTTACGCTTTGGCGCTCCGGGCGATTATTCGGGTGGATTCCCTTAAAGCTGATATTGCTAATAACATTTGATTGAATATTTATAAAGCTACTCACCTTTTTTTAAACGTGACACTTGACACATCTAACACAGAGGAAAGATTACCGCAGCTATGTGGATCGCTCTCAAGAGAGTTATTTTACCAACCATTCTTATTTAAAAAGGAATTATTGGTAAAATAATTCTCGACTTTAACTATAAGAATTACCTTACGATTGTTGCCATAACCTAATAGACAATTTTAATATGTATAATTATACAGGGTGTCCCATTAAGAATGGGACATAGAACAACCGCAGATTCTCCAATTCAAAATAAAATGATTAAGCGAAATATGCTTAGATAAAATGTTACTCGCTCTACCAGCGGCGTACGGCAGGAGTAAGTAATGCTTGTACCCCTTCTAAATGTTACGCCGCTGTCTAAATTTTAAGTTTTACTATAATTTTAATTTTTTTGATATTTTCTAAGTCAATAATGTACACTTGTTAGTTTGTTGTAAAGTCATGGTTTTTGAGATATTCGCAGTTAAAAATAGATAGACATGTATTGTTTATTTGTATTATTATTAATAATATTCATTTTTACAATTTTGTCTTAAAAAAAACAGGAATATCTCGAAAACCAATGACTTTACAACAAACTAACAAGTGTACATTATTGACTTAGAAAATATGAAAAAAATTAAAATTATAGTCAAAATTAAAATTTAGACAGCGGCGTAACATTTAGAAGGGGTACAAGCATTACTTACTCCTGCCGTACGCCACTGGTAGAGCGTACTGCACTAATTTTTTTATTGTTAGGTGCATTTTATGATATTTAACAAGTGTGCCGATTTGAGTAAAATTATACGGTGTATTAAAAAAATTATGGACATTAATAATTTTTTCAACTTCAACACCCCGTATTTCGGAAACGAGTAACATTTTATCTAAGCATATTTCGCTTAATCGTTTTATTTTAAATTGGAGAATCTGCGGTTGTTCTATGTCCCATTCTTAATGGGACACCCTGTATAGAATGAGAATGGTGTCTAGAGAGAGAAATTTAAGAAAAAGTTATGTACGAAAAGAAAAGTTTATTTAAAAATATATTTCTTTGAAATAATAGTCATACAATGATAACATTATATTATTAGGTATATTAGCTCTATTTCATTTCTTTAAAGTAATATTTGGATAACAATATTAGAATCATTTTATAACAATAAAATTGTTATTTGTATTTATATTAATTTATTTTTTTAAATTAATTAATAATTAATAATTATTTTGGATGATAGAATTTCTATTTTTTCAAAGATGAAAAAAATAATTCACGTATCTTTGATATTAAAAAAAAATATCATGACAAATAAATATTAATGAATTAATATTTAGTACATTTATATTATTTTTATTCTTTATCTTTCGGCTCAATATAAAAAATTTGCCTCTGAATAAATAATATAATAAAAATTGACTGTTTGTACAGTTTTAAAGAGTAACGTCTGAATTTTACTGTCAAAAATATTTTTGTCTCTTTCCACTCAATATATTGTTCCCAATAATAAAAAGACGTCATGAATTTAAAGATTCATAATATATTCGTTTTTAATAAAAAACACGATTAAGTATTTTTGTTTAATAATATAATTTATTGTCGTCATTAAATTCAAAAATTAAAATATAGCTTTAGAAAATATTCCTATCTCTATAGTTTTTATTTATAAATATATAATTTTGTCTTTTAAATATATAAACCTAGATATTTAAAGAAAAACTTTAAATGGACGGATTTTTGAAAAATTTACAAAAGATAAATAATAATTTACAAAGCGTTTAAGTACCGTCTTAACTCTTCCTGTGTATCAAAAATCATAACCGGGAACGGAGATCCAGGAACCAATTCCCCTGCCCATTTTACTTCCACACGATAGTCGCCTGGTTCAGTAGGATCGTACTGTAAAACACAAATACGTAACAAAATTAATCAATTACTACAAAGAATTAAACCATACATACTGCTTAGGTATCCATTTATTGGTGCGTGAATTGTATACTAAATACTAATGATGTAACGAATATTCGCATTCGTAAAAATTCGCATGTTTATTGACAATTGCATTTTGTAACTATAATCTTATTGCCTAAGTAAAAACCACGCTTAGAGAATGGATGAATTGTAAAGACGCAAACATTTGAAGTCCGCCTACCGTTAAGGCAACGCAAGTAGTTGTATACCGCCGTTTCTAACACCTCCTCCACCACCACCTCCACCACCACCTCCACAATATCTATATACAGGTGACTCAAAAAATGTGTCCTAAATTAAAATGTCAAAATTTCGAATTTCGTCAAAGTGGGGGCGACTTTTGTTTGTTTTTTAATTGTTCGCAAGTTTTGGCTCTCGAAAAAGTGTCGTATCTCAAAAAAAAAATTTTTTTCTAAAAAATAAAAAAACAAGATATTTTTTAAAAATATTTTTTGTCCTTTTGATAAAATTTGAAATATTGATTTTTTTGGAAAAATTTTTTTCATTTAAAAATATGACATTTTTTTTAAAGATACGACATTTTTTCAAGAGAGCAGAATTGCTTATAATTAAAAAAGAAACAAAAGTGTCCTTTTGATAAAATTTGAAATACTAGCAATACAGGAGTATTAAGCATATGCTATAGTCTATATTATTCGAAAAATAATAGGAATTTTAGATTTTTTTTTTATTTGTCCACTAATTCCTGAGATTATCGCGTACATGCAAATATACTAATCGAATTGATAATAAAATATGTTTGGTTGATATTTCATTTCTTTACTTTGAAAGAGGAATAATAATTATGCTAAATACCTTGCACAAAATTGTTCGGTCCTTTTGACTTTCACGTTGCATTTCCACTCTGAACGCTCCTTTGGGTCCACGAACTCTCACCGTAAGCTGTCCAGCTCCGGCACCGCGTGTGTCACAAATAAAGCGTGACTGGAAAGTAGCCAAAACCCCGTGCTCTATTCCGGGACCGTATACACGCACCTGCATAAAATAGCATTCGTTAATTTATTTTTCAGACAATATCTTAACAAAAAAAAGATTGGTTGTCTGTAAAGTCGGTTTACGGACGATAGTTTTACGTGATAACGTATTCCGTAATACATAACCTAAATTTATATAATAATTCGAATCTATGATATTGCATCTTTCGCTTCAAATTTAGGTTAATTTTATTTATTTAAATTACTCACCATATAATATAATTGTTTTTTTTAACTTTCTTTCTTTCGTATTTATTTTAAGTCTCAAAGATTAGCTGTCATAATATTTATAAAACAATTGTTTCACTGTTTATATAAAATTCCAAAACCTACTTACAATATTTAAGTATTTTCATACGTCAAAAAATTGATTTTTATAATGATAAAATTTGTAAGAAAACGATTTTTTCGAGAGATGAGACCTAGCTAAAACGATTTTTTGCCCCCCAAAATCCCTTTTCAGTAAATTTCATCCAAATCGTTAGGGCCGTTTTCGAGAAAAGCACGCACAGGGTCAGGCGGAACGTTACGAACGTTACGTTAGGAACGTTACACTTTTTCGTGCATGCAGCCGGTGTTTTATCAATTTATAAGATTGGTGATTCATCAATTTATAAGACGTTATCACGTCAAAAATATAATTAATACATTAACGTTTCAATCCGGATTTGGACCTTCTTCAGAACTGATCTAAAAAATATAAAAATTATTAATATTTAAATTCTAATTAGCTTTTCATAAAATTTTTCAAAATTATTAATGATTATCAAAATATTGACGTGATAACGTCTTATAAATTGATGAAACACCAGCTGCACGCACGAAAAAGTGTAACGTTCCTGACCCTGTGCGTGCAAGCGAGAGCGCAGTATGCTTCGGCCCAAGTTTGACAGCTACTAAAATTTTGAATAATTTTATAAAAAGCTAATTAGAATTTAAATATTAATAATTTTTATATTTTTTATATCAGTTCTTAAGAAGGTCCAAATCCGGATTGAAACATTAATGTATTAATTATATTTTTTTGTTAATATATTGTCTGAAAAATTGGTCGATAATTTTATTTATTGACGAATATAATACATATATTCCACGTGAAAACACACTTAAAGAAGTGGTTAGTTCACTGGGTAATATAAGGAGTGTTAAATGAATAATTTGTCTGCTGAAAATCTGATTGTCATTATACTTTTTATTTGATCTCTACCGAATAACACGTATTCTTTTCATAATTAATTTTTGGATATCATCAATACTTTAAGGACTATTGCTCTGTAACACTTTAAACACCCTACCCTGTATACTTATAAAAAAAAATAAAGTGCAAAAATGTTTTAGTAATTTTTAAAGTGAGAACTTTCCTATGCTATGTAATTTTTTGTATTGTTACTATTGAACACAACTAATTTTTTTAGTAAAATGACCTCTGGAATATGTTCGGATAACAATACTCTAGCAGGAGTTTAGTTCTTATACCAAATTTATTTTAACCGTTTAGTGGCTATATGCCTGTAACAGATAGACGGACGGACTATGAAGTCTCACAAGGATTTCATTTTGTACCTTGCTTGCATCAGGCGCTCCTGCGACTCTGAGTACAAATGGTGATCCCGGAACATGCTGACTAGCATACTTAATGGTGAGAGCATGTCGACCCGCTTCTTGAGGTTTCACGTTCAGCGTAAACGTTGCATCGCCATGATCGTACAATTCGCAGTAGGCTACTTTGCGCGGCCCCGAACAATGGGCCGTTAATTCTCCAGGACCGGCTCGGCGCGTATCAATCCACGATCGAATTTCACGACCGACCACGCCATGGCGCAATCCCTCCCCTGAACATAAAACCTGAACAGAAGCAAACGATTGTTAATAGATTATTAAAAATATAAAATTTAGTTGTCTGTTGATTGGTAGGTATCGATGTAATTTATTGAAAACATGAATTAATAAGTTCGCTTCAAAATAATAATAAAATGATATAAAATAAAAAATATATGAAAATTCAGTAAACGGGTAAATTGCACGTTCCGTCGACGCGTGTTGATTCCACTGTCTGACTTGCATCCAACGCCTCACATATCTCCCTCTTCTCGGTGTGAACACAAGTGGCGGCGTTTTAGGATGTGTTGTTACCATAGAGATATAAGTAACAAGAGTATGCTAGTGCGTATGCTTGCCATAAGTGAAAGTGTCCTCAGTTAAGAGAGAGAACGCCGCAGAAATTTGTTCACTCAATCAGCATTGTTTTGCATCATTAGTTACATAAATGATCTTCCAAATAAAGTACAAAACAATATCATTCTTTACGCAGATGATACTGCAATCGTTTATAAGTCTCCGTCACTTGCAAACTTGAAAAATTTACTTGAAGTTTCAATAGTTCTTTTAGAAAAATGGTTTTCTGAAAATAGTCTTCGACTAAATTTGGAAAAAACTAAATTTATTAAATTTGGAGAGTATGGGAACTGACCAAATAGTCTTACTATACCAAATGTAGGTGAAATATCTTTCTCGAACTCAGTAAATTTTTTGGGTCTAATCATTGATAAACATTTAAATTGGAAAGATCAAATAGACAACATAATTAAAAAAGCTAGTAAATATGTATATCTATTAAAATGTCTGGGAAAATTTATTCCAGAATCAGTTCTCGTCACTGTCTATACTGCCTTTGTTGAATCTATATTTTCATACGGGATTGTCTTCTGGGGCAACTCTGTAAATACTACTCAACTTTTTATTATACAAAAGCGCTGCATCAGAGCAATCTGTAAAGTTCCTCCGGGAACACACTGCCGCCCCCTTTTTAAAACACTAAAGATCTTAACATTTCATGACCTTTATATACTAGAATGTGCAAGTTTTGTCAAAAATTTTAATCTTTTCTCTAGAAATACTACTAGTCACACATACAGCACAAGAACACGAACAAACTTTAGACTAGACTACACGTCATTAACTACTGTGAACAAAGGTCCTGTTAATGCTATGTTGAAAATTTTCAATAAGTTGCCCCCTGAAATAAAAAATCTACCGGCTACAAAATTTAAACAAAAATTAAAATCTATTTTATTAGAGACACATTTTTATTCTGTTGAGGAATTTTTTAATCATAAATTTTAATTTTATATATGTAACTGACGCATTCTACACTGTTCTGACAGTATTAACAGAATAAAGTTTCTTATCTATCTATCTACCATAGAGATAAAGAACTGTTCTCTTTCTTAATTGCAGACACTTTCACTGCTCTCTCGCGTACTCTGTTGTAATATCTCTATGGTTGGTGCAAAACAAATAAATTTCGGAAATCCAGACGCTATCGTCATACATACCTTAGAGGCATCGGCTCCACCCTTGGCTTCGACCATCAAAGGACATCCTTTGACAGGTCTTCCGGCCCAAAGAACTGAAAGCATATATGTACCCGGTGATGTCACCGTGTACTGAGCACGCCATGTTTTTTCTCCAGATGACGAGGCAGTCAAAGAAACTGGAACTGGTAGACTCGTATCAGCAGAATGCAGCGTTACCTAGAAATGCATTTTAAATGTGACAAAATCATAAATATTCAAGTGTCGTTAATTTCTTTAACATCAATTAACATACTTCTGGACTACCAGGGCCGGCTTGAGATCCATCAATAGTGAATGTGGCAGTTTCACCGCACTGCGCTTGTGCCAAGCCACGACCCGTTAATACGACTTGATCACCTGAGGTTACGGCCGTTTGTGGTGTTTCGGTCAAACGAATGTTGCCGTAGGTCAAAATGAATGAATGTTCTCCAGAACTGAAACCCTCTGCTGAAAGGTTAAGTCTATAACGAAAAAACACAGATATATAATGCAACAGTATCATAATATAAATTAACAAGAAAAGCTAACGCTTTTCACAGAAAACCCTTCGGGTTTTCCTGAGTAACTGTGTGTACAGAAATTAGAAAAGATATATTGCATTGTATATTAAATTGTATACCATTGATACATTTACGAAACGGTCTGTCTATCAGTGTTAGCTTTTTTTTTATTAACTGATTGTTAACGGGTCTATAGAGCCCGCAACAATAATACATCGAAGCGCAGAGCGTCTGTTTTCAGTTGACTAATTATTATTTTAAACGCCTTATTTATGAATACATCTTAAAAACAGTTTACAAACATTATTACTTATCGACAACAAAAAATAAAATCATTGTTTTATAAATAATTTTTTTTTTATTATCCAATATTATGCAAAAAAGTATTTTTAACGTATTTACAACATTGAAAATTATGTTATTTACAAACAAAAAGCGATTTCTTAAAGTTTAGAACAAATTTCGTGATAATTGGAAAGTTATTAAAAAAGATATGACAATAATCGAAAAATTTATTTTCTGGCAAGCCAACAGAAATTAATTTATTACAGTCAGACGCCGATAGATAGCAATACATTTTTTATGCCAGTCGGAAAGATAATGAACCGATGCACAAATCTCCTTCAATAGTTTTTTTTTTGTAGCTTGCATGGTATAGAAGTTACGGAGGTTTGTTTGACAAATTATGGCCAGAAGGGCACTAATTTTTTAGTTACATAAATTAAACTTAGCAAGGCTCTTGACATGATGGGAACGCATCTGTGTCCAAAATTTCGTCGAAAACAGATTTCAGTTACTCGAGAAAACGTATGACATAGGAATTCATACAGGATTATTGCGAAAACAATATCGAGGGCTTCGATGTATAATAACAGACTCGTAAATGTAACAGGTGTTAGGAAGACCTGTATTAGAAAACGGTCATCACTGATAGCAAAAAGTAGATTGATTTACACATGTTTAATCTTTTGAAAGTATTCTCGAATAATTGCACATACCGCTAAACTAGCGGTATGTGCTTTATTATCGCTTTGTGCGTCAGAGCTGACTTTCGTTCATATAAGAAGTTATATCTAAGTTAATTTCACACGAAATCCATTCAAATTGAAGCTTTTTGAAAAGAGGAGATTCTAATCTATAAAACCGAACCATTTTTCAATCAATTCGAGTTCATAAATACTATTAAAATTGTAATTGAAAATCTCAAACAGCAGTTGTCGGTTGGTCTGTACGTATGTACGTACGTACGTACGTCACGACTCTACAGATCGCAATTTTGGTCGGATTGCCTTGGGTTATATTTTATTCACTTTGTTTACTATCAGACCAGAACCCTATTTAAATTCACTAAAATGTGTTCAGTAGTTTAATTTTTATAAACAGTTTTATTTTATTATTTTTGACAGCTAATAGTTTAAAAAAACAATATAATAATTGCTGTGTAAATACAGTGTAATCCATAAAACAAGTGCTACACTTCTATACCGTGATAACACCACTACACGTATTAGGCCGCCGTGGCGTAATGGTTATGCCGTTGGATCCCCAAGGGCAAGGTCTGGGTTTATTTTTGCAAACTTAAAAAAAATATTTTTTCAATTTTTAATTATTTATTTCTTTAAATTTTTAAATCTTTTTAAATTTATAAAAAATATTTTTTAATTGTTATTTTTTTATCATACAATGGAAAACTAGCGGGATGTGCACTTTTGGTCTTGCCAACTATTTACTTTTACAACTGGAGTGAAAGAACGCATTTTAAAAGCAATTTTTTAATGGATTAGGATATTTGCGGTAAGGTAATAATATTTCTAGGTAATTGTGCATATATTACCGAACTCTGTTTCCATTTGTGTCAACAGGCACTTTTCTTCCTCCAATGATGCATTCGATATTTCCTGGTCCTGCGTTGGCAACGTCCAAAGCTATTTTACATGGCAGTTTCAAACGGCCATGTTCGTCCACATATTGCTGCCAACCACCTATGGCTCTGACAGCAGTTGGATCAACTATAGTAGGTCTGAATGGACAACCGGCCAGAGTTTGACCACCGCAACTTATTATTACGTCGTATGTTCCAACCCAAAGCGGCGTGTAAGATATTATGTATTCACCGAGTTTTGGTGTTTTCATTTGGGTTGCTATGGTACCTTCTACGGCTTCAATCTATAAAAAAATAATTCAGTCACTACCTGACGATGCACTTAAAATCCCATTCTTCAAAAATGAAAAATAGCTCAACAAAAATAAAAAAAGGATATATGACAACTATAGCATCAACTTTGTACGTCAGCGGTTTCATATTTTTCATTTGCTTTGTGACTTGCTGAAGCGACACAGCTGTTTTCTTAACTGAGTTGCCGCTACAGCAACACAAAGTTTAGGAGTTTGTGTATAATACGTGCCACGAATCTAAAAGGCTCGGAAGTTAGATGCGAATGCGGGCTTGCGCTTGTATAGTCTGTTGAAAAACTACAAACTCGTAACTCAACAAAACTAAAATAACAATAACAACTTGACAATAACGTAGGTACTCGAATGTACTGTTGCGCCCCCAGTTGGGACGACTATGAACATTAAAAGAATTTCCCCCCAGTGCTACGCCTATGTCTCTTATCGAACTTTCTAGACCAGCGTAGAATGCGGCAGAACGATCTATCAGCTGTCCAGCACAAGTATTTAAACGAGCCGGTCGCATGTGAATGACACGATGACGCTGTTTGTGACTAACTTCCGAACCTTTTAGATCCGTGGCTTCATATATTACTAAACGTATTTTACTTACTTGTACACGAGGTTGCATAGCGCTAATGACAGTGAAACTGGTCATTTCTCCTACTTGCGCGGCTTCCAAACCGGATCCAACAGCCCTGGGTGGAGGTTGTGGCGGCATTGGGCCTGCGACAACGCTTAGCGGTGAATCAGGCAGGGCTATGCCGCCGTACAGAAGTGCTACGTTATAAACTCCCGGTGTCGTCGTATTGAATGAAACTTGGATCGTTGAATCGTCAATGGAATTAACGAGAACAGGTACGAGTTGGCCGAGTGCGTTTGTAACGCTTGCCTCTAATTCAGCTGATCCAGCGTCTCGGGTCGAAACTTTAAAAAATAATCGTGTTCATGTGATCAGTCACAACGCGATTGGAGAAAATTAGTTTAGAACAAAGGGTACAAAATGATTAGGAAGCATACCTATTATAATAACTTTTTCACCGACGGCGACCTGCTGTCTTGGTGCTTCCGCTAAAATGACTTTATCGTGAGTAAATGCTTCACATGTAAATGGACTAGATGGCAAAGGACGCGCTTGATGCAGCACTTCTACACGGTGTGGGCCCGGTTGCAATGCAGTCCATTCTGCTTGTAATCTTCCGGTGCGGGTTTGGTAACAACGAACTGGTAAAGCTGATCCGGTTGGTCCACTTACCTGTAATAATAAAACAGTAGTAAGGATACTTTTCTATATAAAAATTATTATATTAAAAGTAACTGAGGAAACATTTAACGTACCACAACGTCGAATTCTCGGGCAGGTCGTCCTAGAGTGTCGATAGTAAAAGCTGTTACTTTTCCAACTCTAGCTTGATATAACCCAAGTCCACCGGCCCATGGTTCAGTGCCGGGTGCTCGAACTGGTATCTCCAAAACACCGGCCTTTGGTACATTATTAAACATCAAAGTCAATCTGTGTGGAGCAGCTCTTTCAGGGTGGAATACAACCTCCCATAATTTTGGATTGTTTGGATTTTGACGGACGCTATGCGGAATATCTTTGTTTCCACATTTTACCGATGCTGTTAGCTTTCCAGGTCCTACAAACGATGAAACATTATCAAATTTGAATTTTACTGGTTTTTCTTAATTGAAAGTTAATACTAACCTGTATTATTCAGATTAATTCCTACGACAGCAGGTCTGTGGCAAACAGCTTCTGGTGCTGAGACAACTTCAATTTTCGAAGAATCGAATACGTGAATTGTTCTGGTAGCTAACATGTCCATCCCTCGGTATATATGCACTCGGTATGTCCCGATGTGAGATACGGGAAATTCCGCTTGGGAATCTTTAATAGTGTATTTGACCTTTTGATTGTTCGAATCAATAACTTCTATACGATTATTTTCAGATAAAATATCAATTTTTGCTATCGAACCAGTTTGCACATATTGAGTAGCCTCTGCAACTGGACATTCGAAAGGACTTCCCGGAACAGGAGCATCATTAAATGTAATGTTAACGTAATGATCCTCGTTTGTTTGTGGAACAAACGTTACGTCATATAAGCCCCTAGCACACGCCACAACTTCAGCTTTCACGGTACTGTGCTGAGTAGAAACGACCAGTTCGAGGGTACCTTCGCCGGCATGGGCAGCATCCACGCTAAATGTGACCGGTTTGCCGACTTCAGCGAACGATTGCTTCTCCTTAAATGTCAAGTCGGACATATTTTTAATTAAACCATCGCTATTTTTGCCAGGCAATCCAGTAACCACAACTTTAGTAACGTCGTACACGTTGCAACTAAAAGGCGATCCGATTATATGCTGATCTGAAACGAGTACGGCAACGGAATGCCGACCAACCATTTCCGGTGTGAAGCGCGCGACCACGGCGTCTCCTTCGACGTAAGTTTTCGTGTTGATTACTGAACCAGTCGGAGAGGTGACTACGACTTGTGGATCGAGACCTGCTACGCTGCCGAGCCGTATTTCAGCGGGTGCTCCGAGCGGGGCGAGTTCAACACCGGGACCGCTGACTGGTACACGCGGTTGAGTGTTCCCGGCACTGACTTTGCAAGAAAAAGGTGATCCTGGAACGGCTTGTCCATTGAAACGAACGCTAAGGCTATGAGTGGCCGCTTCCGTCGGTTTGAAGTTTACCTATAATAAAAATAATTTATTAACTCGCGCCTAAAGGTGTATGTGGTAATTATTGTTGGTAAATCTTACTTTGAAGCGAGCGTTACCCTCGGATTGTACGAAGTTAGGTACGTTTCTGCCACTGACAGCCACAATAATTTCCAAATTACCAGCACCAGCTTGTGAAGCATTTATGCTGAAACTTACTGGTTTACCAACTATGCCATCTGTGATATCAGTAACTGAAACTCGACTTGCGTCGTAAGCTTTCACCAGAAACGGACTGCCTTCGATATGATTGCTTGGATAACGAACCTAAAATATAAAAATCATAATAATGCTTTATTAAAAATTCGTATTGGATGTAAATAACGTCAGAATTACAATTTGTAATATGCAGGGTACTGTTCAAATTCGATGAAATACTATACTAATTTTTTGCACGACTCCCTATAAAATAACTGGTTTTTGTGCCTGTATAGCTGTAGTCAAATGATCCATTTCGCACTAGTGTGTAAAGTAGAACAAAAAAAATGCAAAACTTAGTCGTACTTCCATGTCCATAGTAAAAGTATGAAAATTAAACGCAGTCTACAATCGGAAAAGAATTCCCATAAACTTGAACTGGCCATTTCTTGTTAAATTATGTGAAATATTCAGCTATTTTATAAAGGGTACGTGCTAAAAATACTGTGTTTCTCGTGCATGACAATATTTTGACTCATATGACTCTTAAAACTCACATGGCATGACCAACACCAGTGGCGTAACATTACCGTTTGAGGCCCGTGAGAAATTTTACTAAATTTCGTAAAAATAAATATTAGGATAGTCCTGTGCTCACGGTCCACTCGGATCGGTGGCCCCCTTCGACCGGGGACCCGTGGCAATTGTCCTGTCCTGCCACCTTATTGTTACACCACTGACCAACACAATCGCGACTCGCGAGCAACGCTTAAATGTGATTTATTCTATATTTTTCCTTTCATGTTTCTGTGACTACTTATTTATGTGTCTTAGAAACGAGTAAAATTAACAGTTTAAAATTTTAAATTTATTAAAAAAAAAACACTTTTATAAATAAAAATATAAAAAGTAAAAGCTACTTGCCTCAACACTATGATCTCCAACATCAACAGGGGTGAATGAAATATCATATTTGCAGTCACCTTTTGATTGAGGTGTAACCTTTAAAAAGACAAAAAATTGCTTTTTACTCGTTTAAACCTTAAAATCACCATCGTCGACAATAATTTGGGTTTTTATATTAATTCGGATTTTCTTGATCTTAATTTTTAGTCATTCAAAAAAAAAATCAGTTGATCTTTTGAAATTAGAACCTTACAGCTGATGGTTTAACAAGCGCAATAAAACTAGGATTGGTTATTTTCAAGCCCTAAGTGCGTATATTTTTCCTGCAAATGAATAGACTGAAAAATCATCTAAAAACTAAAAGAAAGCACAAAAAAGATGCTCGTTTTAATTTATTTTTATCGCATTAAACATTGTGTTATCGTTCACATTTTTCCTGTACTACAGTGTTTTCGTAGAACTACGTCTTTTGAAAACAATGGCTCCAAAAAGCATACCTACTTCAATATAATTTGAAGTTCTTTTTTCAATGTTTGTACAAATGAAGCACACAATTATCTATTTTTGTTTATTAGTAAACTACCCTTATTTATAGGAGAGTATAAAGAAAATAACGAAAATTTTATTGGAAAATCCCGTATAAACCTTAAATTTAAAATTTGGTTTCTATCCGTTGAATGGTGTCAGACAGGCTTCTTTACTCTTGGATCAAATTAAACTTCCATATCCCCTCCGTATACGAGAAGAGCTAACTTAAGTTTCAAAGTATACGTAAATTTTTATCAAGAATAATTTTCTCAGACAAATTAATCATATTTAAAATGTTAAAAATGTGCCTTTCTTTAAACATCACTGTTTAAAAATTATTTTCGTAATAATTAACTAGTGACCTATTATGTAGACAATAATAAATCCCTATTTACACCTAATAAACAATTCACCATCCTGTATAGGTACTGAAAAAACTAACAAACGTAGGTACATTAAAAATTTTGAATAATAATTGCAATGGACTTCTTTTGCTCTCAAATGCCACCTCAAACATTGTTCCACCTATTTTTGTATTTCCAAAAATTATGCTTAAAAAGCAGTGCATGGGTAAGTTGAAGTGAGTGATGTATACCCGCGGATATAGACGTTGTTCTACGTCAAAAAAACCAAAAACTGTTACATACCACAGCCGTGAGCGGTCTGCGAGCCGGACCAAGTATTTCAACAACAGGGGGCGCCGGACTTTCAACTGAAAACGTACAGGCGCGCCCGACTGAAACCTTGTCGAGAGCCTCAGTTGCTAAAAGTCTTGCCAGCGGGGCAACGGTACACGTGAAAGGACTGCCCGGTACGTCTTGACCGTTGAACCGCAGTTCTACTGAATGTGGAGAGGCGTCACGTGGCGTGAACGATATTGCATAAGTGTGAGGTCCTTGGGCTTGCGCCGACGTGGGCACGCGGCCTCCGTTTACAGTCACTTCCAAATTTCCTGGACCAGCTTGACTTGTCTCGACTGTTAAATATTAATACAATTATTGTTTAAACTAGCGGTCCCGCCCGGTTTCACCCGGGTGCAAAAGAACGAATGGGGCAGGAAGGGACATGAGTACGCACATTCATCTTAGTTTACCGAGATGAATGTTGTGTCCAAACTTCATAATGATCGGCCTTACCGTTCAAAAGTTTTTGTCGTTAAAAAGCAGTATTTATACTTTACGTAATAAAATTCTTTTAATATAATAAATATTTAATTGAAAACACTGTAGGAAAATTATTTTTATATAGGTGCCTAATGCCTATAGTTGTAATAGTTTTCAAATGATCTATTAATTAGATTTATTTAATTTTAATTAGTCGTAATAAAATTTTAAAAAATTGAAATGTAAGCCTTAGAAGAAAGCTATGTAGTAAATAAAAAAAATATATACATATTCGCCGACGTGGGGCTTGAACCCTAGACCTTGGCATTAAGAGTCTTGCACTCTACCGATTGAGTTATCCGAGCTTGTACTCTAGGCGCGCTAATATTTCAATATTTAGTTAAGGCATTTCACCTGATAATATTTGTCGGACGGACTAATTTTGAGACATCTTGCAACATTTCTCATTTATGTTCCGCTCCAATTGGTCGTAGCCTAATATTATATAGCCTATAGCCTTCCTCGATAAATGGGCTATCCAACAAAAAAAATTTTTTTCAATTCGAACCAGTAGTTTCTGAGATTAGCGCGTTCAAACAAACAAACAAACTCTTCAGCTTTATATATTAGTATAAATTAATAAATATAAGTAAAAAAAAAAACGAGTGTGCTTTAGACTACACGACGGAAGTAAAACTTCTTCCTGCCATAATTTGTTATTATTCACCCGAAAATTTAATAAAATATGAACTTTAAAATGACATTACAATTTTATTCACTTTAAACGTAGAATATTTAATGTATTGAACAAAATATTAATTTATAAATTTGTTCAAGAACGAAATGAACAGTCTAATTGTAAGAAGAAAGATATATAAACATAAAGATAATGAAAACAAAAGTAAAACATTTGGATTTTAAGCGTAAATATTTATGAAATACCTATTATTTATTTTAAAAACATACCTAAGAATGTAACCGGTTTTCCGACGACGCCGGTCGACGCCTCTTTGACCTTGATAGCATTGACGTCATAGACTTTCGCCGCGTAGGGGCTGCCAGATGCTGGTTTGCCGTCAACCGATACAGAAATGCGATGTTCGCCGACAACACGGGGCACAAATTCGGCCCGAAAACCGCCGGCTCCACCGGAAATAGGCTGTACTTGTGTCGGTACAGCTTGACCTCCGGGCCCTGTATGCAGTCCATATAGAGCACCATGTCACCAGGTCAAACGTCATTATTTTAAATCAACATGTCTCAAATTATTTACTTATTATGTATTAATAAAAAAGCAGAGAAGCGCTAGTGTGTATTTATGTCAAGATTAAGCGAAAATAAAGTGAATGTTATAACTAACTATACTAAAAGGACGTTAAATTACACATAAAATGTTGTTATTCCTAAAAAGACACCATGCTTATGGACATTAACTTATCAATCAGTGGTTATCTTCAAATTTGTATCAGTTCTCAAAAAAAAAAACAAGTTCTTTTTATTAAATGAACTGCCGTTCAAAGCTCATCAAAGTTAAAAAAAAATTATGATACTTCTTTTATTTCAGTTTTATTATTTGCTCTTTGAAGATTTTATAAGCTCCTGATAGACTTTAATATTGCATAATCAAAATAGGATTTGAATATTATAAAAGATTGTGTTCTAGCTTACAGTTTTTTAATTAATTAGTGATTTTCGAATATATATAGGTACAACTAATTTATATTTGAGCATAATATTAGCTTTTAAAAATAAAAATTTTATGATTCACGTAAGTATACAATTTTCAATTCGCGACACCATACTTCGTCTAAATATTTATCCCATTTATAACATAGGTAGGTACTGAATTCGATTTTCAAGATTGATCAAAATAATATTAAAAGTACTTTTTTCAGAACACAGGCCAGAATGGTCTGATTATCTATATAATTGACTGTATAAGAAAAACTATCACCAGATTACACTAAGCTGTTTGTTTAGCGTTTATAAATTTATTTAGGTATAACCCAGCACCATTTACCATTTTTCTAAAATGTTCGTAGTTCAATAATTGAAAAAATAGCGTAGTGTATCCTACGTTATTAATTAATTATTTATGACTACGTCACTATTGCAGCCAGTTCTTTTATTAGCAAAATCATCGTTTTAGCAAATATTGCCTATTTTCTACAAGCAAATATTAATAATACCTACAACGGCTATTAAATATACAACAATTAGTTTCTAAATGTTCCATAAACAGACTGTTGCCAGCATTCAACTACTTAATATACAACTACAAACTAAAATGGCTTTTCGCAAGCTCGTTGTTAATTTAGCCAATCAGCTAATTCCCACTCTCATCCACCTGTTAGCACAAAATTTCGTGTGGTAATGGGGGGTAAGGTTGGGTTAGTGTTGTGCCCACGTCCCACACACGTACACATAAAGGTTAGTATTGTGTGACATCGCAGGATATTTTATGCAGTAGGTCAGGTTAGTATACGATAAAGTACACAGTCCGTCTAGTACAACAGTCTGCGGCGACCTGGAATGAAACGGCAAGTGCAAGAAAGAAACACCCAATATAAGTTATGAGTTTCATAAAAGAACTGGAAATCAAAAGATCGAATAACTCACACTGATACACTGCACTGAACATTTTTCTGTCTGAGGCAATACAAATATCGAAAGAATGAACTTTTTGACGTGATAACGTCTTATAAATTGATGAAACACCGGCTGCATGCACGAAAAAGTGTCACGTTCCGAAATGTGTCACGTTCCGCCTGGATATTCGAGCGGAATACGTTATCACGTAAAACTATCGTCCGTAAACCGACTTTACAGACAACCAATTTTTTTCATCTTTATCAATCTCGCAGTTATACTTATATCTCATGTCCATATTCACCGAACACTATTAAAAATAGAAGTTACTAATCTTGGAACAAATTTATTCGTTAGAATAAAATTTACTTTTAATTCACCAAGCAAAATTTCAGGTCGAAAAGTTAGTTAAAGAATAAATATACATTGCACATACTCCTTGCTCTTTTTGTTGAATATTTTGAATATTTCATAAAATGATGTTTTATCCTAACCCAATTGCACACAAAACTTCTACTATATCTTTAATGTTTTACAACTATACACTTCACAAAAGGTTTGTAAACAACACATAAATAAATTCACAAGAGCGTCTGTAGATATAATACTCCACGTTTATAAGTTAGGTATTATGATCTATGTGGCGGCTATTATTATTTTATCAGGCAAATAAATATTTATACTTTCGAAGTAAGACAGAATAGATTTATACTTGCAGTAAACATAATTATGTTTGGTGAATTGATTTATCGCTATTTAATCAGGAATAGCTAACTGAAGAAAAAATGAACCGAATAAATAACTTCGATGAATATGGCCATCATTATCAAAAATATCTTAATTATTTTTCTTTTACTATTTTTATATAATCAATAAATAGAAAATAACGGTACAATGAACTGAAAATATTACAGTGCAGACAAGCTTAAATATTGAGAAGCAATGTGTTTTTTTTTTCAAATATTGAAAAGAAAAGAAATATTAAATTTTATTGAAAATTAACTGATATTCTTTTTCTCAAAAATGTTAGGGATTTTGTCTTTCAAATTAAAAATTGCAAAACTGCTTGAAAATTTTACGGTACCTACTAATAGACTGTTTTATTAATTAATTATTATTATCGTGTGTTTTACATCCAAGTTAATAATTAATATCTGATCTATGGCATTAAAAATCGATTATGTTTTGATTTCCAGTCTATTTATTAAATGAATATTTTCATTGAATGATTAAAAAACAGAAGTGCACAAAGCACAGAAAAGAATATTAAATGAATTTACAATAGAATAAAATGTTGTTACCGATTCAGAAATAACCAAAATCTCTACGAAATAGTTTCGTTTTTCAATATTTTTAGAATCAACAACAAAATACAACATTATTTTATAAAAAGAAACAATTAAATAGAACGCATAAATTTATTATAATGTACATGACTCATGCCCGGAAACAATGTATTTTCAAACTCCTTTTTTAGTATCTTGATACTCCTACAGGCTATACGTATATGACAGCTGGTATACAAGATTTCCAAATATAACTAAATTGCAAAGTGCATTTCATCATTCTAGGTACAGAAAAAAAGAGATAAAACATCCCACTAAAACATTAATCAGAAAGTAAAAAACACGCAGAACTAATTTTAGTCATGATTCCATATCAGTTAGACATACTATTGAAAATATTCAGACGGGAATCCGGTGAAGATCAATTAGAGTCTATTGGAACACATTACAAAATTCATCGGAAAATAAACAGGAATACATGGAAACATGCGAATATTTGCATTGACCGATTGATGTGCATCCTCAAAAAAATCCACGCCAATCATGTTGTGAAAAACTCCTTAGCATTGATCTCATAATTAATGATAGGGCTAGAGATGGAAATTCACCAGGAACCGACCGTAACTTTACTGTTTAGGAAGGTATGAAAATCCTAGCGAAAACTCTATGAGTATTCATATGGTTCCCTAGACGAACTCTCAGCCTGGATTTATTTCAATAGTACAAACTCCTCGGAAAAACTTTTTCACGTACCTTCAACATTGACTTCAATATCTTCAAGTCGTCCCGGATGATTGATTAGAAGCGTTGCGGGTCTATGAACAGGTCCCGGTCCAGGTAAAGTAACCGACGGTCCACCGACGCCGCCATTAACAGAAACAATAATCGGACAACGTTCGACGGGTCGTTTGTTGAACGCCACATTGACGACGTGGTCGCACGCTTCGGCCGGAACGAAACTGACGGCGAATCTCGCATTGCCCTGTGGATGAACTTGTGTCGGAATGTTCAGACCTCGGGCCGAAATCGTTATCTCCAAGTTGCCTTCGCCAGCTTCACTGGCATCCACCGAGAATGTTACCGGTCTGCCAACAGTGCCTTGAGATACTGTACCGACCGTAACTCGACTGGCATCGAACGCTTTCGCTATGAATGGCGTTCCTTGGACAGGGTGCCCGTTATAGTCGACGGTGATCTGATGTGGACCGACCTGAGAAGGCATGAATTCGGCGGTAAAACCGGCGTGAATGTCGCCAGTTACTTTAACGGGCAGCTCGCTTGACGGACCTCGTACTGCTACTGCCAATTCTGCAGCACCTCCTGAAAACGAAAATTATATCAACCATTAAAGCTGAACACATTTCAAGTTACTTTGCATTGTAGTACAATGATAAATAAATAAATAAACTTCTTAAAATCTCCTCATAAATTCTATTTGAATAGTTTTGCCTGCCTTATTTTTTTACTTACTACTTTGCAGTGGCTCAAAATTGAAAAGAAAATTTTTATTAAAAAAATTGGTTGTCTGTAAAGTCGGTTTACGGACGATAGTTTTACGTGATAACGTATTCCGCTCGAATATCATATTTAATAATACATTTCTGCGCTCTGGCTTGCACGCACAGGGTCAGGCGGAACGTTACACTTTTTCGTGCGTGCAGCTGGTGTTTTATCAATTTATAAGACGTTATCACGTCAAAAAAACAATTCTTATTCGAACTGATGAATGTATGACACAATCGATGAAAATTGTTTTAGAAAAATATAACTAGGAAACATTACCTCCTGCTACTCCCATATGGAAGCTACTTGGTTGATTAACTGGAATGAGTTCCAAATGCCCGAGGTTTAGTGTCACGCGACTTGTATCAGCAACGGAACAAACAAATGGACATCCTCGTACGGTTTCTCCATTGAATTTAATGTCGATTAAGTGAGGTTTGGCTTGATCTGGCGTAAATGACACCAAACAACGGCCTCCACCCACAACCTGGACATGGTTCGGTACTTCTCCTTCGTTGATTGAAATTTCTAACTGTCCCTCACCGGCTTGACTTGCATCCACTGAAAATTGAATTGATGTTTAATAAACCTATTTCAATAATTGACTGTTTTGAATTAGGCTTCTCAATTTTTTTTAGCCCCGTAACCGGCAAAATAAATTCCGCCCTCCTGTGTTTACGATAAAAATATGTAGTATTTTGTATATATTTTCTACCAAGATTATGCAACTACATGAAGGTTATGAGTTCCGACCCGCAGATCGAGAAAATATGTGTTAGACTAAGGGTGCGTTCCGATATACACTGGGAGCACTGCCCAGTGCTCTTACTGTAGAAAAATTCGTTCCGTTATGAACGCCAGTATACTGCCGCAGTACCCTAGGGAAATATATGACGTCATAAATAACCATATATTTCTACTGCGAGCACTGGCGTTTTCGAGGTAAGGTACTCGCCAGTACTTTGATCACGTGATCAGTCAAAGCCGCTTGAGTGCTAAACAGTTGACATTAAAAATTCTGAAATTATTTTGGACTTCTGAAAATAATGGAAAATTTGCAAAAATTGAGCTTATTTAATTAGAAATCTTTAATACGCTCATTTGAAAACTGCGTCAAAAAACGATGCTGACAGTATACTGGAGTGCGTTCCGTTTTAAATAGTAACCAGTATTACTGGCTATAAAGGAACGGCTTCACAGTATACTGAATTGACGTCACACTGTACAGTGCTCCCAGTGTATATCGGAACGCACCCTATGTTAAACAATTGTTTCGCAAAAGACAGTGGCTTTGTCCGACGATGTCACTGTGGTGTGCGAAATTAAATGTAAATAAATTAAAACACTACTAGCGTGACCTGTGCGAATTATTCGCACTAAATAAGTATAATAATTATCACTTTACAAAATTATTTTTTAAATATGATTGCAGGTATTCAATTCGTTTCTAATTTTGCACACTGCTTATAACGTTCTTCTTTTTGTTGCAAAAGAAATATTTTACTAAAATTGTCATATAGAGGCGCAAGTAGCAAAAGCGTTGTTCAGCGTTGCCCGTCAGATGGCAGTATGCAGTATTTACAATATGAAGGTCAGATGACAGATCGAAGTGTTAACGTTACGCCGTCAGATGGCAGACGTTGTTCAGAGTTTAATTAATTTACAAAAACAATAGCAATAATAAATTTTTTAGTTGTCGATGTCAGTAGAGCAAGCAATTATCTGTAAAATGATATATAATTTATGTGGAGAAATTGTGGGGTTTTTTCTAAAAAGGGAGGCAAACATCTTAAACCTTAGCGTATTAATATATATGATTTTATTAAAAAAAAATGTATAATATTAATTCACATCAAGTAACGACATATTTGTAGGTTTGTTGGGGGTGATCTCTAGAACAACTGAACGGATTCTAAAAATTTTTTCACTAATAAAAAGTTACACTATCTCTGAGTAATACCTGACGCTACTTATATTTTATGATATAAAAAAAATCCCAAATATAAACTGGCTAAAATTTGAATAATTGGTGGAACTACAGTAATTTTATGGTGAAAGACTGTTCAAAACTGACTACTTTTGTCACTGCTGAGTGGGTGTAGCCTCACGAGGCAGGATTTTGATACTGTAGAGCCGAAAGCTTCACTACTGTTATAGTCGCTGTCGTGTTTCATCTCAATCGGGTGCGGAGTCCCGCAGGTAGCGGCTAGTCTATTATAGTATATTTTCAACGCCAGTTCGAAATCGGCTATTAAGTTTTGTATCTCTTACCTTTAAACTGCACAGGCTGACCAACCACACCTCCGCTAACATCAGCGACCTGTATCAATCCGGCATCGTAAACTTTGGCGATGAGCGGACCGGCCGGTAACTTTTCTCCGTCGATGGCGACCTCGACTATGTGCGTGCCCACTTCGGTCGGAACAAATTCGACACTCTGAACGCCGGACCTGGCGCCGGGAAGAACTCGCGCCGGAACCACACGTTTCGATGGCGCTACCACGTGCACAGTTAACTCGGATGGCAGGATCGACGAGCTAGTGATTATTTCGAAGACGGCCGGCGCGTTGGCCGGTACCAGGCGAGTCGAATCACCCATCACCGATAACGGCGCCGATAAACCAGATGATGTCGGCATTATGTTTACATGCCAAGGACTGCCTGCAATACATTTTATTTTGTTAGAAAATACCAATTCCTACAAGACCTCATTGCGCATTTAATTTCAGTTTTTATAGCATTCATATTTAAAACTAAACAATTGTTTCCTGTCAGGTACATCCGTTTGTAAACAAATAAACATTTTAATTGATCTGTATAAATTAAATAAAAATTAATCAAACAATGATGGTGCGTTTATAATAATAACTGTGTTTACTTTAGTCATAAAGTGTTATATTTCCACTTTTAACTATGGTTGACTGCAGTGAAACAGTGGCGGATTTGCCTTACGGTCCGGTATAGGCCCGGACCTAGAGGCCACCAATCTTGACAAAAAACACATTATGGCGTATGGCGCGCCGCACTGCACGGTGCATACTGCATCGCATCGTATAACAATAATCTTCCTAAAAAAGTGATCGGAATATCTAATTTAGATCAATATTTTGGACAGTTGAGTTTTTTAAATGCATTTAAAACAGACAACTTATTAAAACCAACAATGTTGAGCTATTGTTGAGGATTTTTTTTATACATTTAAGTTTAGGTCACATAACGCTCTTCTAAGATGATTTTACGTCAGGTTTGTCGATAGCGAGCAACGTCTAAGTTCAAAAATGTGTTCGTGAGAGTGTATATATTAAATATTTCAATTCAATTCAATTCAATTTTATTTGTAAAATAAATTATAGATATTTACAAAGCGTCATAGTAAACCCTTAGAACTAGATAAGTAAAATTTAAAATAAAATAGTGACTGTTATTATGATTTATAGCAGTATGTTACATTGTGACAAATTCGTTGACTTCATAGAAGGTTTTACTTAAAAGAAATGTTTTTAAGTTACTTGTAAATTTTTTATAAGTTTTTATTTGCTTCAATTCGGGCGGTTTCATTTCAATGTGTAATTATCCCTGAAAATATGACAAACTAGCAGCTATTATAGTTAACTAAATTTTTGAATCGATTTTGATTAAATTTGGCAATAAAGTAAATTCATTATGTAGTCTATAATATGATGGGCGCTGAGAAAGGGGTGGCTGGCACTTACTACATGGCCTGAGGCCTATAGTTGGCTAAGACTGCCAATTCGCCACTGCTGTTAAATATAATAATTTTATTAAGTAAATATGCGATATTTGGGCGCTAAAATTAGACGATTCGCTATATCCGATTTAAAAATGATCAAATACTCAGATGAAAAATCTTGAACTATAAATTTGATTCAGTGTATTTTTATCCGCGACTACGAAAAAGAATAAGAATAATTTTATTATTAATAATTCATATTATATAATCCATAAATGTTTTCGCTACAAAAGGTAATCCTGTGGCAGTAGCGAGATAGAATAGAACGGTTATCATTACGCAAAAAATAAAATAAAAAAATATATATAGCTTACATAAATGATACATTGGATTATAATAATAATAATAATTATACAATAATATTTGGTGTTTTGAATATTTTCAAGCTTTTCGTGTTTATTTGTTACTGAACTGTGAAAAACAATATTTCAGAATCATTGTGTGATAGTAACCATAATTTTAGTCTAAGGAAGGGTTATTTTTTTAACCACTATATGCATATTCCTTGCTCGTTCCAACGCATGGGGGTTCACTAGCAGGATGCGCTTACATAATATCCGCTTTTACATCTTTAAAGTAGTTGTCTCGCACTATATAATTAACGTGAACATTTATTTTTTCCTCAGAGCGGGACACCCTTAAATCGTCATTGTTTTGAAAATAAAACACATGTTTGTAATATATTTATGAAATGTAAATGATTAAAAATGTAAATAAGAACCATTAATATTATTCCTCAGAGCGGGACACCCTTAAATTATTATTATTGTTAATTCAAATAACATATCAGCAGAGTATGAAGACTTTGCTAGTGAGACTGAATCAGGATCTGTCAAAACTGACTATAAGCAACGAATTTGTGCAAGAGAATAATTTATGTACTTTTGGTAGGTAAACTTTTTGAATCTACCGTTTTTTTCTTAATCTACTGCTTCATTCAGGTGCCGCTTTTTAAGATACCAGGTAAACATTGACTATATGCACGTGCGGGCGACAAGATTTGCTTGCTGCTATGTTTTGTCAAAGCGGGACATTTTTACATATTTTAGGGACAGTGGGACACTTATCTTAAAAGCGGGACTGTCCCGCTCAAAGCGGAACGTATGGTCACGTTAACTTTAATGTTAAATAAGTCCACGAACTTAGTTCGTAAGTTTCTAAAATTATTGTTCTTGGAATGTTAGATATTCAAGTATCTACATTTATAGGTGTGTATTAATTGATTTTATGAGTGTATTTAATAACTATTTTCTCTTAGCAACTTTTAAAAGTTAAGTATTATTGAACACATAATCCACAAATCAGGCAATGATTTTATAATATTATTACTTCGATATTATTACTAACTATGTGCTAAACTTATTAAAACAGCAGATCATACATAATTTTACAACTGACCGATATTTTTTATATAATTTTGGTATTTATACATAATATATCGTGTGCATATAGACAATAAAAATAATATCAATGTCATTAATAACTAAAATTGAACGGTTGCCATTGAATATTTATTATTTATTAGTTGGAATTAGTGTCAAACAAAGGTCAGCAATGTCCAAAGATCTAAATCAATGCTTAAATTTTAACTGCACAGGAAGTACAACTTCCAGAATTATGTTTTAAAAAAGTCACTTTTTTAACTATTTGATAAAATTTAATAAACCACTAATCTTTCAAACTGCGTTTAATGCATTCAATTGTCTTTGTAAATTTTCTAAAAAATTAAAGTTTGGATAGTTGATTTTCGTAGCGATATAAACAGTACCCCCTAGATTTAGACACTGTTTATCTCACTACAAAAACAAAGTTTGTGTCAAAACTGTCATTGATGCGATCGAAGCCACGAATACACTTAATAAAGACTAGATTAATAATTAATTTACATACATCTCGAAATACGATGCTTTTAGGTAAACAGATTTTCGATGTCACTGAAAACTGAGCAAGTGTTTTAATCTGCACAAAATGCAATAATATTTTCACCAATAAGCCATAAGCTATATAAGATACTTTTAATATCTACAAATAAATTAATTAAAAAATCCGACCTTAAGTCTGCTTGTTTCAAAAAAAAAATGTAGCGCCATGGAAAACTGAAGCCAGTGAACCGCACAAATAACTGTATATTGAAAACACACGACACAAAAATATGGACACAGAATATTAACACCCACCTGTTGATCGAGTTTACGGAGTTGAGCAGATGAAAATCGTTTTCATTCAACATTCACAGTGTGGAAATTTATTTATCTTATGAAAAGCGCCTTTCAATTAAAGTACGATCACGTTGGAAAAACTCAACAAGAAAAACAAACAGCCGTATTTTAAAAATGTTGATCAAGCAGTCACAACTCACAGAGTACAGCAACAATCCAACGAACGTACCTTTCGAGAACAGCGAACCAGGCAGCGAATAGTTAGGTACAGGGGTGTCAGATTTTTGAAGTAAAACTTCTTTTGGCACGGTAAGGCACAATTGATTCTTGAGTTTGAAAATTTAAGAAACGTGTCGCAATATACGAACACCGTATGCTACGAAAACCAGATATGGGACTAAGGTGGCGCCGAGGTAGAACGGTTAACTAGTAACATAAAAGTCGTATAGGCTCGATCCCGAAGGACAGTGCCATTATTATTGTTTTTGGAGTTTACTCCTTAAGAAACGATTTTGAGTTATAAGGGCCGGTAAGGAAATTTTATACACAACACACACAGTTTTTTTTTACTATTATACGTTTTACATCTGTAGTGTGTAGTGTAAAATACACAGTCTTTTTGTTTAGTCGATTTAATCGTTTCTGAAAAATGTAGTCCGAGGATATGTAAGTTCTTATATGTATTATATGGTTTATTGGTGTCTATGTAAAAAACACTTGCAAAACGATTTTCGTCCTCTTCCAAATGCCCAATAGACGAGAAATTTTGCTGTCATATTCTGATATTTTGGCTATAATAATATTTATATAACAAGTTAAAAAATAAAAATTTAAAAACAAATGGTGTGAAGGACATTTTTGATAGTGGGTAAAAGTGTCTCCATGTCCAACCGTTTAAAATTTAAAATATTATAATGGCTAAACATTTAACAATGCAATTTTTAGTTTAAAAAAAGTTTTAAAAACACGTTTATAACAATATACTTTAAAGTTGAAAATAAAGTTCTTTTTTTTCTATAACGTTTAATAGCGTGGGGCACTCGATGAATTAAACTCAATATCGCGTTTACAAAGTACAGCCTGAAAAGTTTTTTTAATAGAACACATGCCTTACAATTTTACAGTTCGATAGAGTGAAAATTCTTTCTTGATAATTTTCAAAATATTGAAAACTGAGAAACTATAATCGAATTTAACAACTCAGGCGTAGCGCTTAACGCAACGTTGAAGTCTCCCTCTCAATATACAAATTCCATTCTAATAATTAGATATTATTTAGCTCTACTATTATATAAAATTCTAAAATATACGAGTTAACAAAATTACAATATTTTAAACGAACAATTTTCTGGTAAAAACAAAATTCGCATATAAAGTCGTGTTTACAAGAAACGGCGTGGAATCAAGTTTTTTTATGGAACAATCTGTTTATTATTCTGCAAATCGGTAGAGCTTACTGTTTCGGACTAAAAAGTACCGCTTGAAAAATAATTGTTAAAATACTAAAATTGATAAATAATTAAACAGGTAAACGTGAAGTTTGTGCAGCCCTGTCGCACAGGTGTAACGTGCTGGTAAACCATGATGACGTTTCAATGAACAGTGAATGGGCGAGGGGCGAAGCGACGACGGGCGTCGGTACACAACTTGGTATTATATTATTATTATTATTGTATGTGCTAGTACATTCCAATGCAGTGTCTCTGCTAGTTGGAAAGAGCTAGCAGCTAACGTTGCTGATTCGACGTAAATTTACTGTTACGCGTTCGAGCCGAATTTGCAAGTATATAAATGGCGTAACATTACACGTTTTAGAGTTCCGCACCCAATAATTGTTCTCTCTATTTTGTCTGATTAATTATTCATATAATTTCCATAGCCTTCTAGCTGCTCAAATCTCAATTATAAAATGCGACAATTATGTAAATTAAATATATCACTACATATTATAAAACAATGTCCCCCGCCGCGTCTGTCTGGTTTACGTGTATAATTCATTAATGTTTTGTGTAAATTGGTTGAAATATGACGATGATTGTTGAAGATTTTAGAAAAAATCAAGCCGACTGGCAGCTTTCATCGAAAACGTTACCTAATACCTTTGAGGTGTATGGTGGAATTGTTCCTCTTTTTAACCGACTTCAAAAAAGGAGGAGGTTCTATGTTCGACTGTATATTTTTTTTATGTATGTTCACCGATTTCTCCGTCAATTATGGACCGATTTTCAATTTTTTTTTTATTCGAAAGAGTGCCCTTCCGATGTGGTCCCATCGGAACCAAGTCAGGATCTGATGGTGGAATCCGGAGAAATCGAGGGAAACTCTCAAATTTCAAAGGCACGCATACTTGGCCTAACCATTGCAATACTTTATCTAACACTAAAAAGAGAAAAATAAAATATTTTTAACAAAAAAATTGAACCGACTTCAAAATATGCACTAAAAAGTAAAAAATAATAATTATTGTTATTTTTGGAGTCGGTGTCAGCCAAAATGAAATCTATTCCGAGAACTAGAGACATGTAAGATTTAAATTGCTACTTTCGAATTCCGATGTGACACCGACTCCAAAAATAACAATAATTATTATTTTTTACTTTTTAGTGCATATTTTGAAGTCGGTTCAATTTTTTTGTTAAAAATATTTTTATAGTTCTACATAATATGTCAATCTTTTAAGGATAGCTTACTATACCCATTTTAATGTTAAGCGCTTTTCGCGCATATCAATTTTGCAACATTACCTATATTATGTAAGTTGATGATCCAAACCCAGAAAAATGTTTATATTGAAATTATATTAGTAGTCTCATGTGACACGTATATTGAAAAATAAAAACGAATTAAAAACTTGAAGATAGTTATGTGGCGTCTCTTTGGATACGTCTCATAGAGTAAGTGAGTCCATTTTTATTTTTTATATACTTCTTATTTTAGTGAAGACTGATGACAGGGAAACCGCAGAGTGACCAGTTTTGTTATAATATTGTGTCCCTGTCGCATTTGGGAGATATTTGGCCTATATAAAAAGATATTCCACCTGGCAGTAAGTTTAATCAAAATTGATCCAGTGGTATTAGAGATAAGTGCGTAACAAGTGCTTCAGAACCCCTATAAATAGAGTTGGTACCCCTCCGTTTTGTCCGTCAGTTTTATACGTCAAGGTCAAGTGATGCTGGGTTTCATTGAAAAAATATTTTCTGAGGAATATTAAGGTAAAGCATGGTTGCTGACGGTAAAATTTCACTTCATGGATTCCAACGATATTGGCGAACTTAGAAACAAACGAAACTGTCCATTGCTATAGGACAATTGAAGAAGTCGATTTCCTTTGAAATATACTTTTTTCAAGAAAAAAAACTACTCACGCCCGATATTAATAGCACAGAATACTGTACTGACAAATCATTTTTAACGCCATCTTGTTAGTTACTTTCGGTATGGCTAATATCTATATATAATTCCCAACATTTAAGATTCCAATTATTACTGGGTATTTTCTTTAAACATTGAAAAAGGGAGGGCGTTTGGGAGGAGTTCTTTAAAAACAATTACGGGGTCGTTTTTTTTTTGCGCAGTGAAAAGAGGAGGGCGTTTGGGAGGAGTTCTTTAAAAAAACAATTACGGAGTTGTGTAGTTTAATAAAACGTTATTAGTGTGGTCACACTGTTCAGTGAAATTCAATATGATGTTTAAATCTTCATTATTTTGACGTTTGTTTGTGAATTTAGAATTTATTATTTCTGGCGTTTGTACAGTTTTTAGGCGCGAATAGCGTAAGCTAAAGCGCCTATATGTACTCGCTTTGTCTGTGAATCTGTGAGTCACGCTTTTTGTATCCAGCGTACAGCCCAAACGCCTTAACCGATTTTAAAAAACTTTTTTTTTTTCTTGAATCAAGTGTGTATCAAAGGGAAGGTATATCGGTTGTCCAGTCAAAAAGTAATGATTACGTTATGGAGTCCAAATAATTTTGTTGTTTCAAAACAACTAAGATACAATCTGTACTTAACTTTTGTATAATATTGTCAACTTTAATAATTAATTATTGTGCTTTGAACATAATAACATTATTATGCACACAGAGACAATAGTGTTGACAACAGAAAACGATGTTAGTGGGGCAGAATTTTAACTGGAAACTGAGGAAAATGTTAAATGCACAACAATCGCCAAACGACAAACAGCTGAATGCCATTGAACTGTCATTTTTTTTCTTCTATGTAGTTCGGTGAAGAGAGAAAGCTGTTTTACGTTGCACGTTTGATTGCATGCTATAACATTAGAATTTAATCTTTATAAATAATGTAGGTTTGTGCAAACTTATGAATAAATAAAAACCGGTCAAGCGAGGGTGAAAAAAACTTTTAATCCCTCAAAAAATCATTACTTTCTAAGTTTTATTAATACGAATGACCTTTTTTTAGTAGCTTAGTAACCGTAACTTGAAAGATTTTGTCGTGCATATTTCGTGAGCAAAAAAAAAAAAAAAACAAGGCCCTTTCATTTCCGCCACAAAAAAGTCTTTCTTTTGTTTTCGCGCACGCTCTTTGTTGTGGCTGAGTGCCTGCGTTCCTGATGAGTCCTGGGGATAAAAATATAAGCGATATTCGTGGAGACCAATTTTACAGAATACAAAGAAAGTCGACGAAAAAATGGTGGCAATGTACAAATTCGGGCGAAGCCGGACTGGGCCGCTATCTGTTATAAATTGTCTAATCCGAAAACACTAATGAAAGTGTCATGTTCGTTTTCAACTTCTTATTAAAACTATAATATTCAACGCTTAGATCACATAAAAGCTATGTCGCTTATAGCGGTCTCGCCCGGTTTCACCCGGGTGCAAAAGAACGAATGGGGGAGAGGGACATGAGTATGCACATTCATCTTAGTTTACCGAGATTAATGTTGTGTCCAAATTTCATGATGATCGGAGTTACCGTTCAAAAGTTAAAAGTTTTTGTCGGATGAACAAATTTTGAGTTACATTTTGCAACATTTTTCATTGATGTTCCACTCTTATTGGTCGTAGCGTGATATTATATAGCCTATACTCTATGCAGGCCTGGGCAAATGGCGGCCCACGGGCCGGATCCGGCCCGCAGTAGAATTTTCTCCGGCCCGCGAAGCATTTTATAAATGATTAATAAAAGCAAAAATAGTAAATAGTGTTTAAAAACTTAAATTAGTTGTTTCAAAAAAGCTATACTTGTAAAATAAAACAAAATATCGAAATATCAAAATCGTTCATTTCATATTATCACTAAAACAATTAATCTAGATAATTTTTTTCTAACTTAGTATATCAATCAGTGCGTTCTATCATCGACGTATTTGGAAAAATGGAATAAAGTGAATATTTATGAAGCTCACTAATCCCTTTTATTTCCGTTATTGAACTTTGGTATTTGAAAATACGCCGAATCGCACTCGTTTGAACTATTATTTATTGCAGTATTATATAATTGGATGTCATAACTCTTGGCCCTTCCCCCCTAAACAAAATTTTTCGTACGTTCTTGTGAATTAGTCTACTGATATTAGGTATTGTGAAAAAAAACCGTTCATAAACACTTTCTGTTAGTTTCGTCTTGGTTCAATGATTTTTTGTAGAACAAGCCTAGTAAATGTCCACTGCGCGGCGGCGGCTACCCACCGTATAGGGTTGGACAACATCGCTAAGGTGTGCCCGTTTCATATTCATAGTCGTGCAGTTTATGTACTATGGAAATGAGTATTTTGTACATGCGACGCATGCGCGGCGCATCGTTTGCATGTATAATTAATTTTACGTAGAATTATTGCAACTAATAATTTCTTTCTTTTCGGTGAATATTTACTCTACACAATATACTCCCGACCAATAATCAAACAGCACTTTAATATATAATAAAAACTTTTTAACAAAAAAATTAAATAGAACTTAGTTAAATAAAAAGATTTATTATTTTTTGCTTTTCAGTTTTTCGGCGGTTTAATTTTTTTGTTAAAAAGTTTTTATTTTATAATTTTTTGTTGCTATATAATTTATAATTGTAATACACAACTCAGCATGAAAATCTGTGTGAAACAAAAAAATTATTATCAAAATCGGACTACTCTGTAAAAAGTTATGTGTGGTCATACATTGCAATCAGTGAGTGAACAAAAAAAATAATTATCAAAATCGGACTATTTTGTAAGAAGTTATACGTGGTCATACATAAAAAAAAAAATATACGCGTTGACTTGAGAACCTCCTCCGTTCTTGTTTTTCGTCGGTTAAAAACTGTAATTCACTTTTCTTTCGGAATTTTTTGGTATTTTGTACGTTTTATAACACCTAAACAGAGAAACAATTTTCCGGAATTACTATTTGTCTGTTTAATTTTATTGAAACTAACCGAGCGGTGTAGCGTAGTGGTAGAGAACTATAGGCTCGCATTCAGGAGGTACCGTGTTCGAATCCCGGCAGGAACAGATGTGGCTGGGACTTTTTCCTACTCCCTTCCTCCCAGAAACGGTAACTCCTGTAGCGGCCATCTTGTTGAGGTTTTCCATGGTTTCCCTCACTAATTTCAGACAAATATCGGGATAGTTCCTTATTCAAGGCCATGGCCGATTACCTGTCAAACTCCTACGCTCAAAATTTGCCTACCTTATCCTAATATCCTAAAATTCCTTCATTCACCCATTGCTATTAACTTGTTGTAGTTGAAAAATGTAGAAAATAGCGGGAAGTGTAATAGATGGAAAATAGCTTAATGGTGCGAATGGAGTCTGTCATGACATAAAGTCAAGAAAGGAACGTTAAACGCATTATTATTATTATTATTATTATTAATTTTATTGAAACTAGTATAATTAATATACCTACTCTACTTTTTATTTGGCTACGTCTAGGTTAAGATAAGTTTTTAATATAAATTTTTGGCTTTTACACTTTTGTGTATTCAGCCACTAACTAAACTAAAATTTAATACTGACTAAATGTAATACTACAAACCCAAACACAACACAATTATGAACGGGGACACAAGATGGATGGATCAAAAGGATAATGGATTCAGGGCCACGGAAGTGCCTCGGACCGATTTTCGACCCTTAAAATTCGTGTATCGCAATTCTGGCATCTTATTGCACATCCGTACGTCGAGCCCTTTCAAAAAACATCTCGATCGTCGAAATCAGTGCAGTAGTTTAGGGGGAGATAATCGTACAAAAAAAACTGCTAGCCTATTAATGTTATGTAGATTGAAAGGCTTTGTGATATATTTTTGATTTCTATTATTGCGAACCTACTCTTATCCTACTTATATTTTTACCTTTAAAAGTTTCTTTGTAATCGTGTGTGGACGCTGATGGTCAAAACTAGTGTCTATAATAATTGATGTTGGGTTTCAACGCAAAGGACATAAAATTTACACGTCGTTATTACTTTTTGACTTGCCAGTGTTGTCTCCTTTAAATGTGATTTTATGCTCTACGAAGGTTAACACGAAATTATCACAACGATTTATCAAAAGAATTAGGAGCCATAAACAAATTATATAGTGTTTAAAACCACGATTTTTTATGTCAATTGAACAATTGCACAAGTATGATATATTCACTGACCTGGAACAGTTTGGCCATTAAATCGAATGTCAACTCGATGAGGCAAAGCTTGGTGAGGAGTGAAAGCGGCTTTGAACCGTTGCCCTCCAAGACTCCTTACGCTTGACGTGACGCGACCGCCTTCTACAAGGATTTCTAAATCTCCAGATCCGGCATTGCTTCCATCAACTGTAAAAAAAAACATTTATTTAAAAAAGATCAATTACTAATTTCGTTAGACTTACAAAATCATAAAAACTTTTAATGGATAAACTGAGTTCAAATAAAGTTACATATTTAGTTTTTATCACGATTCTCTAGGGCTCTAGCCTTAAGCCGCCTTTTTTATAATACGTAAAAATACTGTACAAATAGGCTAATTTATGCTAAATAGGTATTTATTTCCGTAAATTTATGAACAACCATGTGGCGAATTATTTTACATCTTCCACATTTTGTTGTGTAATCTCGGATTTACTTGACATAAAGGAAAATCCGCGACTGCTTCTAGCACAAGTGAAAAAAAGAACACTTACTTTCGAATTCAACTGGTTGTCCAATAACGCCATCGGGAACAGGTTGAACAATGACTGAACTAGCACCCCCGGATATCGTAGTATCAGACACCAACTTTGAGGAGCTCATAAGACCACTCTGATAAACTTTTTTCTCGTTCTGATTGTATCTGTGATCAGTACGGCTAACATAATTAGAATTATGCATTTCTGAATTCCGATGCAAATCGGAGTCCAACTGTTTGTCTGTCAAATTTGCAATCGATTCGAGACTCCTTTGCGACAACAAATTCGAAGTTTTCGCAATAGCATCCCACGAGTCTTTACGCAATGCCGAATTTCTATCGACATTCGATGACACTTTTATAATTGGACTCGTATCGACTGAGCTTGTGTTTTTCTCAAAAGAATTATATGAGCGATTTTCAGAAAACTTCTTCGTTGAGTAGCTTGTCTCAACTGGACTGTCTGTTCTGTCCATGAAAATCGGACTTCTAGATGACTCGGCTAATTTAATTTGTGATAATTTGTTTGTATTATAAGTTACGTTTTCGGGACTCGATGTATTACTGTATTTGTAATCGGGACTTCGCGTATTATTGCGATCAAAATAGCTTGGGCTCGATAAATAACGTTGTTCATTTATTCGAGTAGTTTCGGAAGTAACCGTTTCTTTTCGTTCGGTGCCAAATAACGGACTCGATGCTTGCCGATAATTATATGAATCCGGTAATAATGGACTGCTCGTTGTGTTACGATATTTTGTATTATCAGACATACTGTTCGATGTGGTAAGATATTTCGATGTATACGACTCGTTAGTGGTTTGTTTTCGTTCATTGAACGAAGGACTTGGGGTTTGTTGGCGGTACGAAGATGAGTTCGAAACGTTCAAAGTGTCTGTTGTTTGTCGGCGATCTCCGAATAATGGACTCGGACTTTTTCGATATGTTGGGCTGGACGTGTTTGGATAGAGTGACGAACTATTGTACTGCGTTGGGCTTTGTCTATAAGTCGTATTCGGACTAGTACTACTAGATTTTTTCCCGCGTTGAGTTCCGACTCTCATCATAAATGGCGATCCTTTTACATCCTGTCCATTAAAATAAACGTACACCTGCAAACAAAATATAAATTTCAACAAATCGTCAACACGACATCTATTATAGATCAAGGCTATTTTTTTAACCGACGAAAAACAAAAACGGAGGAGGTTCTCAAGTCGACGCGTATATTTTTTTTTATGTATGACCACGCATAACTTGTTACAGAGTAGTCCGATATTGATAATTATTTTTTTGTTTGAAAGGGTATAGGTACCCCGAAGCTGGTTCCATATAAATTTGGTAAAAAAATTCCAACCCTAAGGGTAGGAAAACAGGGGATGATTGATTGTTCACTCACTGATTGTAATGTATGACCACACATAACTTTTTACAAAGTAACCCGATTTTGATAATTATTTTTAAATATTTTTTTATTAGATAGGGTATACCTCGAGGTTGGTCTCATATAAATTTGGAAAAAAAATTCTTACCCTAAGGGTGGGAAAATAGTGGTGATTTATTGTTCACTCACAGATTTTCATGCTGAGTTGTGTATTACAATTATAAATTATATAGCCACAAAAAGTTATAAAATAAAAACTTTTTAACAAAAAAATTAAACCGCCGAAAAACTGAAAAGCAAAAAATAATAATTCTTTTTATTTAACTAAGTTCTATCTAAGTAGTTGAACGTATGTGACAGTCTAGTATATCTAAGTAATTTTGAGTCGGCGTCAAACAATCAATGAACAAAGATCACTAAAAGAAATAACCAAATCAAATTAACAATGATACGTGAAATCTCCAGCGATAAACATTAACATTTCAAACATGCGCTCTCCACACGACCACTCGCAAAGACGTGTGCTCTGTCGCTGACATTAACTTCGTAAACGCTCAGAGATTTCCGGCGAAGGATTGTTGACGCCGACTCAAAATTACTTAGATATACTAGACTGTCACATACGTTCAACTACTTAAATAGAACTTAGTTAAATAAAAAGATTTATTATTTTTTGCTTTTCAGTTTTTCGGCGGTTTAATTTTTTTGTTAAAAAGTTTTTTTAACGAGTAAGTTTGAAAAAATTAGATGGTCATGAAAGGGCCTAGAGAAATATTTGCCGCATGCAATATCTCTGGAACTATGCGGGCGTTTAAACAAATTCTTCCCCAAAATACCAAATATGGTATATGGTAGGTATATTGCAGGATGCAGGTAGCAATTTTTCTCCAGATTTTCATCATACTTGTCCACTCTGATTTCACCAGTAAACAAAATGTGAATCCAGTCCAACAATGCCTTATATATTAAAAATATAAATGAAAATATAATTTAAATTAATGATAAAAAGAGGTAAGCATAGTTTAAAATATTATTTCGACTAATTTATAATAGTACCAACCCTATGTTTCCCGTTCTGCTTGGGCGTGAAATGTAATTTGTATCTGTGTTGATCGACGCGTTCAACGCGCACATGAACCGATCGCTTATCGTGAACGACGTCGGCGAATAATTCGCCCGAGACGCCGGCGGAGCGGGTATCGGCCTCGAGAACGTGCGGCACCAAAGGCATAGCTCCTTCCAGTCCAGTGACGTGAACGCCACGCGGATCGAACACCTGACACGTAAACGGACCGCCCTGAATATGTTTGCCCTGGTAAGTTATTTCGATGCGCCATTCGCCCGCCTCGTCCGGTTTGAATGTCGCGCTGTTCGTACCGTCTATTGTTTGCAATGGACACTCCAATGGTCTGTTATGAGGACTATATGCTGTTACCAGGATGTCCTCAGTTCTTGGCGCACCTGTTAACACAATAATAATGATTTTTTTAACGTCGTCAGCTGCTAGGAATATCGGAGCCTAATATAAAAGTATACATTTTCTTCATACCTCGATCGAAAGTCTAACATTTACGCAGTTGTGGGATTACAAGCACTGATGCGGAAAGAACGTACGTTCGGGCAGCAGTAAAGAAAAATAACCTACAAACTGTTATTTACATGTCGTTTCCATAACAACCCTATTACATTTGAGCTAATAGTCGCGAACAGCTGTCATTCGTGTTTTCACGTATAACCTCAAAGCTGCTTGTTTGGAATGCATCTGTGTTTTTATGTAGTTAATAAGTAATTAAAGTATTTAATAAGCGTACTTACAACTGAGGTATGAAAAAAATAGTATACACCACACTGGCCGCAAGTTTGATACCTTGCACATGGCGCGCAGTGCAAGAATATCAAACCTACACGGCCCTTGTGGTGTAATATACTATTTCAAACTGTTATATTTTAATTCGCTAACGACATCAGTCTTCGAGTGGCTATATTCAATATTCAATATTTCAATATTTTTCATTTTTTAAGATATATTTTTGTTCTTTTTGACGTGATAACGTCTTATAAATTGATGAATCACCAATCTTATAAATTGATAAAACACCGACTGCATGCACGAAAAAGTGTAACGTAACGTTCCTAACGTTCGTAACGCGTAACGTTCCGCCTGACCCTGTGCGTGCTTTTTGCTAATTTCTCGCTCAATTTAAATCAGATCGGTTTGAAACCAGTCTTAAACGAAAGAGGAGAACATTTTACATAGATTTCGTATAACAGAATTTGCCTAAACAGTTTTTTTATACAAATTTATATAGAAAAATAGCTGTATAAATGCAATGTTGTCTAATGCATGGCGCGACGCGGTCGGTCGTCTTTGTTTGCCGTACATGGAAATTAGAAAATAACGTATGTCTTGTCTTAACATGAAAACGGCTGCATTTCTAATGTTTAATTCAATTTTTTGACATTAGTATTTTGTGAAATGCAACGCCTTCTAAGTTAAGTATTGGAATAACTAATTATTATTAGAACATAATACTTTGTAAGTTGCAAACGTCACTTTTGACATTTCTTATCATTCCGACACCAAGGATAAGCGGATTGAAACCAAATTTTGGGAGGTTTAGGTTATGTATTACGGAATACGTTATCACGTAAAACTATCGTCCGTAAACCGACTTTACAGACAACCAATTTTTTTTAATTAAAAAGTATAAAAATAATTAAAAAAAGTTTTTAATATACTACGTTTTTAAAGCGACCTAAAAATTATAAAATAATTTCTTTACAGACACATTTTTAATTTGTAGGATTTGAAACGAAAAACGTTGGGCGCATGCGACAGTTATATAAGAAGTGTAGAGTGTAACTATCAATGAAAAAATCTATTTATTTGATAGAACGAATAATGCGCCCCACGTTTTTCGTATCAAATCCTACAAGTTAAAAATCTGTATGTAAAGAAATTATTTTATACTTTTTAGTTCGCTTTAAAAACGTGGTAGGTACCAATGTTTTTAATTTCTTTTATTATTATTTAAAAATAAAACCGTAAATATCTAAATTAATTAGGTATGTTCAATAAATAAAACTATCGACCAATTTTTCAGACAATATATTAACAAAAAAATATATAATTAATACATTAACGTTTCAATCCGGATTTGGACCTTCTTCAGAACTGATCTAAAAAATATAAGAAATAATTAATTTTTAAAATCTAATTCGCTTTTTATAGAATCTTTCAAAATTATTACTGATTTTTTTTCACTATTTTGAAAATCAGTAATAATTTTGAAAGATTCTATAAAAAGCGAATTAGATTTTAAATATTAATTATTTTTTATAATTGGATGGAGAAATAGCGGCTATGGATCAATGAATGCTGTAGGTACTTTGTATTATTCATTTAATATATTATCTTACGTTTAGGCACATTGTAAGATAATATATTAAATGAATAATACAAAGTACAGCATTCATTGATCCATAGCCGCTATTTCTCCATCCAATTATTTAGATTAAGGATCGCAAATCTCTACAAATTTTGTAGTAGAAGATAATATTATTTTTTATATTTTTTAGATCAGTTCTGAAGAAGTTTCAAATCCGGATTGAAACGTTAATGTATTAATTATATATTTTTTTGTTAATATATTGGTCGATAATTTTATTTATTGAAGAGTTCTAATCAGACGTTAATCAAAGATTTTAATTAGGTATGCCTATGAAAAAGCAATAAAATTTCATCTTTTACTCGGAACCAAGATCATGAATTCGTTAGTAGTCACATCAAAAACACCGTCTGCGAGTTGTGCTTTTGGTTTTTATTTATTCTTCATCTTGTGACCTAGTTATACTATGTTCGCGGTTTAATAAAAATAAAATTTACTTAGTTTTCACATTTTAATGTGGACAAAATAATAATTATTTGTTTAGAATTTAACTTAATAAGTCGGATTTGTGCGATATAAAATGATCGATTAAAAAAAATTTTACCTGTGGCATTGACGAGCACTTGCACGAGTGAGCCGAGCGCGCACGGCGCCATTCCGGGTGGCTGCACTTGCACGAGCGGCGGCAATACCCGGAAGTAGTATGACGTCGCCACGGTGTCTCCGGAATATGTCAACACTATTTCGTGCATGCCGATGCGAGAGGGGGTGAACGTGCCGTCGCCTCGATGCAACGTTACCGGATGGAGCCGGTTGTCCGGCGACCGGATTTCTGTCTGAAGTTTGCTGTAAGAAAGATTCCGGTCGAGCAATTCCACCGAGAAATGAGTCTGCAAAATTGTAATGAAGAAATTATGATTCATCTAAATTCTGTCAAAAACCACAATATGTATTTTTTAATAAAAAAAAAAATTAAATATTAAATTATAAAGAAATTACTAAATCTATAGAATATGACAAGTATCTAAATTTCAATAAGCCAAAAAATTTATATTGGAATTATTATCTCAATTCTCAAAACATTTTGTTAAAAACGTAAAGATAAAATCGGAATACAAGGCTAAAAAAAAAAATATAAATAGTTTAAAAAAAACTAAAAAACACGCTTTATATCGAACTAAAATGTAAAAAATATTTTTTTAAAAATAAGCTTAAAACAATAATGAATAAAAAATACTAGTATTATTGTGAAAAAAAAGCGTGGGACGCTGTGCTCCACATTTTCGTACATCGAGCGCCCCACGCTTTTTTCACAATAATACTAGTATTTTTTATTCATTATTGTTTTAAGCTTATTTTAAAAAAAATATTTTTACTTTTTAGTTCAGTTTTTTTTAAACTATATTTATTTTTCACTTTTTAGTTTGATATAAAGCGTGTTTTTTAGTTTTTTTTAAACTATATTTATTTTCCACTTTTTAGTTCGATTTATTGTCAAAAATTTGCCGAAAAATATACAATTTTTTTTTCGGTTTGGACGGGATTAGAACCCATGACCCGTGATTCCGAGAGTTGACGTCAGCGAAGACCCGTGCCTTAGACCGCACGGCTAAACACTGTAGTTACAGTGCTGGCATATTATACTACACTAATAAACCACTTGCTGTAGTCTAAAGGAAGGTTACAAACAAACATACATACATACAAACTTACAAGTGAAACTAATATAAAGCGTGTAAAAACAAATCTTTAAATGCTAAAAAACCCATGGTCGACGTTTCGACATAAATGTCTACTTCAATTCTTAAAAATTAACAAAAAAAAGTGTTTTTAGTTAGAAGCTATGATCTATCATTTTTTTTTTATTTTTAGAAACTTGAAGGACCCAGAGCTTCGAAATCAAAAGCCATATACACTTTGTCTATCGTCTACAATCTCTCAAAAGAGATACAGAACAGAGAGGGCGCTCATTGCAACCGACGTGTCTTTTTTTACAAGCATGATGAACTTGAAAAACATTTTAAAAATTTCGAATTTTCTCAAATTTGCACTTCTTTCAAAATTGCAATTTGGTTTGAATTTTTTAAAGAGTAATTTAACATTTTATCATTTGAGAAAAAAATGTGTTTACTGATAGATGACAAATGCGCATTTTATGTTTTCATAGTAAATACCTCAAAGAAAAAAAGTATTATATGTTTTATAATCTACAAATTCATTACAAATATAAAAGAAAAATAAAATTAAAGCACTGAGAAACCTACAGGTTCTCCGACGCGGCCAGATGTTGATTCTAGATGCACCCGTATAAGATCTTGTAATGGCGGTCGTTCAGGAATCCATTGGAAATGTGCAGCGTACGCCATGACACCGAGATGTTCCACATTTTTATCAGCCATATCTTTAGCTGAAAACACCTGCTGGACACCTGCAATTGCAAATAACAATTTTCCTGTGTAAAATAATTAATTATAATTTTTCATTTCAATGCCTAATTTGATGATAGTGTTGATAGCAAATCAATAACGAGAAATAATAGCGTTAATACGAGAAAATAAATGTGAGTAGTTACCTAATTTCTGTCCAGCTGCTATGGCTTTGCTGTGATTTTCTTCCCAGTAAGCTTGTTCAGTACGCAGTTTCTCTGGCTGTGGAGCACTTCCACCTAATGATCGAATCAATTCGCAAATAACTCGTCCATCGTTCCAGTCAGACTGAAAATTCATAAAAATATCTCTTTGAAATATTAAAAAATACGTATTTCATTTACTGTTTTTCTGTCATTCTATTGACAAAGTTATCACCGAATTCCAAAAAGTAAACAGCAAAACACTAATACTTTGTCTCGTCGAACGTTTCGCTAACCATGTTCATCATCATCATCATCATCATCATCATCATCATCACCATCAGAAGATGATTAAAACCAAACATGGGTGTTTTGTGGTTACTTTATCTATAACGTTTCAGGAGATTCATTTTTACAAAGTTACAAAAATAGTTGCAAATTACGACGTAACATTTAATCCAGTATTTTTGACTCACCGTGAAATTGCTAACACTTTTGGTAAGTCTTGAGTTGACCCAACGCAACGTGGCATGAAATCCTGGTGATCCAGGCTTCATGAAATATGACAAATAAGTCATGCCGCTGAGTTCGTCTAGCCATGGCGATGCCAAATACTCAGGCTCTAAGACAGCCGGAATTCCAAGTTCCGTTTGTGCGATCGACATTGCTCGTCGACAGTTCTCGATTGAATCTTGTTTATCTGTACATGTGTTATAGAAAATTAAATAGAAGGAACACATCATCCACTTTTAGGAATTAAGTTTTATAGTGATTATTGAAAATTCTTGATAGAAAACCACGTTACAAATGAATAATTTACTCACTGAGTTCTCTCCAGTGGGGGAACAGTCCCGGTTTGCAATAATCCACAAGTGCCGAAAGTAGGACGCCTGAATTCCAATCGGTGGTCAAATTGTGAACACGACATTCTGGCAAGACGGCTTGCAGCCAAGCCAACATCAACTTGCGCGGCGGGAATTTGCTGCGACCAATCTGGTAGCGAACGATCAGTGACCAGATCAAGCCAAGAATCAATTTTAAATTACCATTTACGATATCCACATTACCTAGAAATCAATTGCCAATATTCATTAGACAGCCCAACTGTTTTAATATAAGATAGACCTCTATTTTTCAATCTTCTTATTCGCATTCTTCGAAAAGTAGTTTTTTTTTAAATATATTTCATAATTCATTTTGAGATAAGCCTAATCGTAAGGGGTTCCATTGATTAAATGGCACCTATTGTAAATCTCTAGATGTTAAAGAACCCCGCACAAACCTTATGGGATTTGGTTCTCGGTTAAATTGTTCGAAAATGGTTTTATTTTATATTTTAAAAGTCACTAACGAAATGTGTTCATGGGCGCATAGCCTAAAAACCAATAGATTTTAAGCTGCAGATATGCTTAGCGAGATTTTAGATATAGGGATATCCACTGAATTCACAATCTTAAAAAATTCTAAGCTGAATCCGAATATAACATTAATATTTTATACAGGGTGACAGCTTCCAACATAATAACTAGTTTTCTATTTCTAAAAAAAGCACAAGAGTTGAATATGGTACATGTTTGTGAATTCAATGGATATCCCCATATCTTAAATCTCGTTAAACATGTTTGTAGCTAAAAATCTATTGGTTTTTAGGCTATGCACCCATGGAACCTTTTTCTTAGTGACTTTTAAATTATAAAATAAAACCATTTTCGATCAATTTAATCCCATAAGGTTTGTGCGGGGTCCTTTCAAGAACATTATTTTGATCCATATGTTGTTCAAAATAAATATGAGTGGGAAACGAAATATGTTGTCATAAATAACAACTTTTTCTATTACATCAGAATTATTTATCATAGAGGAACAGAAATATCGCTTCATCAATATGGATGTTAATAAATAAGTACCTAAAACTATTATTTATTCACTGAATTTATTAAATTGAAGTATCATGACCAAATTCCGGGACGGATTTTTAAAGTATACCATTGTTTTAATGCATCAAACCCGTTGAAATAGAACTGACTTATGTAGACTACATTTGAATCAAACCCCTACTATAATGGTCGACGTAGTAGCAATTGAATATTCACTTTATTATTAAAATTAATAAATAATAATACATTAAAAATATAAATTGGCATTGATGCTACGCAATCCTGGCCGATGGTGATAATTAAAAAAAATATATCTTACCAATATTGACTAGTTTGACGCCATCGTTTTCAATGGCATTTAAAGCTGACGTAACATTTTCGAGGTAGTGATGTTGATTAGCGGGCCGTTTATTGTAAGAAGGTCGCATAGGCCGACCCTGTAAAGTTTCAACGAGCATACAAAGTTTGACGCCATCACACAAGTCCGTTGACAAATCTGCTACACGTTGTCCAGCCGGCAAACATTCATTCACCCAATTTCTGCAAAAGGAAATAACAACCGTGGTTAGCTTTTTTTTTCAATAAATTTACGAAACAAATAAAAATATTTGCGGCACGCTGAATTTTTCAAGCACGCATAACAAAAAAGTTTGTCATCCCACCTTTCCATTTATGGAAAGGTATCATAAAATGTTTTTCATGCAATTTCCTCTGACGTTTGTCTTTGGGTTAACTAAAAACGTTCCTGCAAAATTTCATTGCAAAAAATGAAAGAATTACAAGCCTGCGACGTACGGACAAATAGGATTATAAGGGTTCTTAGTTCCTATGCAACACTAGAAATTATTATCTGCAAATAAATGGTTGTGAAAAAAACAGAAAGAAATTGTAGGTAGTTTAAAAACGTTCGATTATACATGAAGTCATTAGGGTCTAAACAAAAATGAATTTAAAAAATAAATAGACAAAATAGCGATTTGAGAAACAAGTACCAATACAATAAAAAAAGTGTGTGTGTGTTAGCTCCAACGCACGACTGGAGTTTACTCCTTAGATACGCTGTGTAATGTATTCCATCTCATTCTTTCGCACGTTAAATCCTACAGATTTATATGTTTGTCTCTTTTGAAGCGGACGAGCGTAACGCCACACCAAATTCAGAAAATTTCCGTACCGGGCCTTATAACTCAAAATCGTTTCTTAAGGAGTAAACTCCAAAAATAGATAAATAAAACAAATAGGAAAACAACAAAAAAGAAAAAAAAGAAGGTTATATAGAAATTTATATACATATACCTACGTGTGTATCAGAAAAAGTTATGACCGATGAAATATACAAGTAGGTATACCCTATTGAGACATAAGTGGAGCACACAAAATACGCAGACCTAATAATACAGTCCTGTAAAGAGGTTGCAGTTGCTTGAGAGCTGAGATTATTAGCATCCTATGCAGGTCTTGGATATGTTTTAAATTTCCAGTACATTATAATAGAAATCAAAATTTTTAACATATTTCTATGATAATCAAATGCACATTTAATATCCAGTATATTCACGATAGTGGGAAGTTGGTCGGGTGGATCTCAAGGGACGCACTTATAAAATATTGAAAAAATTCCAGCCAACTGGGGTAAGGAACCATTCCAACTTCAAAATGTTGACATTTGATATAAATAGTATATTCTAAAGACAATAAAATTTATGATATCGCGTGAGGTGACGCGGGTAATGGCTAGTATTCAATATAATAGTTGCTATTCGTTGCCATGGTTATCTACATAATATGTTCACGTCAAAAATTACTCAAAGCATGCTTAACTAGTTTATTTCTGACAGGTCTACAAAACAAAAGAACGGCTGATTTATTTTATTTTCAAAAATATTTTATTTTTAAAATGTTTCCGAAACTATAAGAAAAGCACTGTTATAGCATATATCTCTTCTGTGCATGCATCGATTTTCCCCAAAAACAACAGGGCCTTTCATATTTGCATATCAAACATCCTCTCAAAATTTGCTTTCAATCCGCTCATCCGTTTGACCTGTGTCATGCTCACAGCCAAACAGACTATAATAGATGCAGAGTTTTTCCAAAAATATGTTTTTTGGATTCATCAAAACTAGAAGATATTGTAAAATTTTGAAAAGTGATTTGTGACCTAAACTAGTACCATTCCCCACTAGTGGGTTGGAAGTTGGAATGGTAAAATAGGTTCTAAAAATAGAATAAAGACGCCATCTGTGATTCGTCTGAGCCATTTTCATAGCACGGCCCTGATCAAATAACGGAAATTGTGAATTAGTCTGCGATATTTTAAAACATATTTAAACATAATTTTATAAGCAATAATTTATTGGTAACAGTTGTTAATGCTACATTTAAGTGCATCGACTTCCTGTATTTCAATTATTGACCCTTGAGGCGATCTTTCTATACCGGCTATACAAGAACTTACATAATTTATTATGATAAAAGTGTAACAGACTAACAGAAAATTGAGTTTTATATTTTTGACATAATAAATTTAATCTATTCCAGCGATCAGCAATTAACTTTATGGCCGCATGACCATATCAGAAAAATTCGCGGGTCACAACTAATAGTTTCTTACGTCCTATTTCCAACATTTATTTCGAACACTAAAAGAGAAAGTAAATATTTTCTCCCATTTTTAACACATCAGAATCAGATGTCTATTTGGGTTGGTACTAGGTAGCTATTCCTGTGCAGTAAAAAATCAAATTACACCGGGCAGACAGATTTGTCACTGAGACAAACTGCTCTGCGAGCCAGGGGGAAGCTTCGAAGGATGCATTTGGCCCGCGGCCCATTAATTGCTAATATTTATATCTAGTTCTATCGTTTTGCACCGAATGTGTAATTTCGAGGCATTCAGAAGTACACGGATCTCTTTACCGCGTTTTGTGTGTATTTGAAGTGCATAATGGATTTTACGTTCCGACGAAATTGAAACATTTTAATATGCTTGGAACAATGCAATATTTTTTGGTAACAATCTAGCAAAAACATTTACACATTGTATATTATGTGAACATTCAATTATTATTATTATTATTCAATTATTATACAAAATAATAAAAACATAATAATCATAAAACAAGCTTGTTATTAATAGCTTTAAAATTAATTAACCAAATACAGAAATCGGAATTCATTAAATACTGGTTAAATATTTAATGTTGTATAATTATTATTACCAAGAAATGCGGAGAAGATCTCAGTAGTTTGCAGACAATTAACATATTTTGAAAATTTAATCGGTCGCCAAAATTTGCATAATATTTGTGTTCACACGAATATTTGAAGAATCTTTACTTAAAAAAGTAGTTAAGCTCGTTTTTATGTGAATATTTTAGATACAGAAATATCTTATAATTATAACCTTAAATCGGCAAAGGAGGAGCTATTTGTGTAATGTAACGGGGGACGAGGGTCTAGAGGATCCGGATCCCCCATATATTACATGGGCCTCATAAAATCAAAATTTTCCAAACCCATATGACACTAAAGACGCCGACTCGAACTAAATGTTCAAACTGTCTGCAGTGCCGTCTTGTTGCTGCATATGATTCCACTTATGTTTACAAGGTACCTACGACATTTTCTTGAACTTACTAATATTTCATGGCATTAAGTTCCTATAGCAAGGCAAAATATAGCACTTCAGTGACACGAGGATAGTGAAGACAATTTCCATTAACTTTTAAATGTCTTACAAATTAAGAATCAAGAGCAGCATGGATTCAACGATAAAAATCTTGAATAAGTTGGACAATACGAAATGAGAATATTGATTTGATGAGTAAGCAAATCATAAACATTTTGTGCGATAATATTATAATAATAATTGTTTATGGTACTCATAATGTTACGGGGATCGATCAACACTGTTTTTGCAATAGATTTGCTGATGTAAATTACGAAATAAGTATAAGTATGAAATTTCTTAAAAATATTGAATAGACTTGCGTTAAGACAGTCTGGATGCCAGTAGTGTAACAATAGGGTGGCAGGACGGACAAAATTCCACGAGCCCCCGGCCGGAGAAGGCCCTTAGTCCGAGAAAGCCGTGAGCACGCAGGAAGTTCCTAACATTTGCTATTACATTTAGTAAAATTTGCCACAAGCCTCAAACGGTACAGTTACGTCACTGCTGAATGTTTTAGATATAATTTCGTTATATAGAAAACTTTGCAATGTTAATTTACAAAGATAAATAACATTTGGTGTATTTAAGGAAAAATACATATTAATGTATTTTTTTTTAATTTTTCATCAATTTATTTTATTTATACTAAAAAGTAATTTTTAATAGTCTACTGATATTTTTTATTTATTTTCGTAATGTTATCGAAGATTCGGAAGACTCGGTAAATTTTTGTTGGACCCCTTCCCCATAAATTTGTAGTTTTCTGCGCCCCTGATAACGAATGCTTTACTTACTTATATTCAGGACTGGTTTCAGGATTACCCTGGTAAGTTACGATACAACTACTTTTAAATCTTAAATGTGAAATGGGATTGAGAAAACAAAATTTTCAGAGATAATAATTTTATAAAGCTATTTTTACATCAGTATGGTTTATAATTTATTTTCGTATTTTCAATTGAAATTTCTATATTGAGGTTAGTTCGTGAGGCGATAAAATCAACAACTTACACACTATTTATGATCTATACAACGCGTTTGGTTGGCAGTTGGCACTGCCATTTATTTATCGATACGGGCAGGCAAAGTAGTGCAGAATTTTCATTTCTACCGTAAGCACACAGAACATGGGTACTCTATTTTTTATGAGTGATTTACGTGAAAATTTAATTTGGAGAAGTGAGGTATACTCTTCAGAGAAGTATTTAATTTTTCTTGAAATAAATCTTCATTACGATTTTTGCGTGACAAATATTTGTCTTCATCACTGTTGAGTTTCATGCATGGTTGTTTACGAAAGCCAAGTCTGTGAAATAGGAGCTACAGAGACATCCATGCAATGCTTTAATAGTTGAATACCGGAAAAAATGCATGTTTCTTTTAAAAAATTTAATTAGGAATTCATTTCTGTATAAATATAACAACGGCGACATGACATTTTAAGTTCATTACATTTTAAAGATTATAGACATTTTATTGTTGGCAAAGAGGACGAGCAGTGCCAATTCTCAAATGGCAACAATTATTTTTAATGTATTTAATTAATTTTTTCGTTGACTTTGCTGTTGATATATTTTTAGTGTTTCGTGCAAAAAGGAACACATGGAATTACTTCGGTGTCCGTCCGTTTGTCACAGGCGTATTGTCTCTGACGTAAAAATTTGAAATTTGGCACGGAGAAAGAGTGTGGTGGCCCAAATATAGACGAAAAGTATAAAAAACTGAATTTTAATTGTGGGGGTTAATTTCAGGGGGTGAATTGTGGCATGGAAATGATTCAAAGACATCGTGGTAGGGTGTCAAATGAAAGCGTATTGAAGCACAAATTCAGAAATATATGCGATAGTTTTTAAAAAATTAAATACAGATTTTTCGGGAAAAACGCTTTAAAATCGCTGTCCCACCAGTTTCACCCAAAGGATCACTAAGAAAAATTACAAAAAAAATCATAAACATTGAGAATTAAGGATTGAAATTTTTTTATAAACAATTTAATTATTTATTTCAATAATTGCAGAACCTAAATTTAGCCATATAATACACAAGTGGGGCTGATGGCATGGAACAGTAATTGTATACTTGAATAGGTTGCAGTTGACCGATTTTATTAAATTACAAATTATGATTGTATCCTGACACTCAGGAAAAATTTGTTCAAAAAATTTCAAAAACGACCTTGATAACTTAATTTGCATAAATTATAAAAAAATCGAGAGACAAAATAAATGTTGATTACAAAACAACATTTATCGTGGAATTTAGAAATTTACTGTCGTTAGAGTAGATACCTATAACTAAAAAAGATTTTTAACAAAAAAATTGAACCGACTTCAAAAAATATGCACTAAAAAGTAAAAAATAATAATTATTGTTATTTTTGGAGTCGGTGTCACATCGGAATTCGAAAGTAGCAATTTAAATCTTACATGTCTGTATAGTTCTTGGAATAGATTTCATTTTGACTGACTTTTTAGTGCATATTTTTTGAAGTCGGTTCAATTTTTTTGTTAAAAATATTTTATTTTTCTCTTTTTAGTGGTAGATAAAGTATTGCAATGGGTAGGCCAAGTATGCGTGCCTTTGAAATTTGAGAGTTTCCCTCGATTTCCCCGGATTCCACCATCAGATCCTGACTTGGTTCCGATGGGACCATCTCGGAAGTGCACTCTTTCGAATAAAAAAAAATTTTGAAAATCGGTCCATAATTGACGGAGAAATCGGTGAACATACATAAAAAAAAATAGAAAAAAAAAATATATACAGTCGAACATAGAACCTCCTCCTTTTTTGAAGTTGGTTAAAAATAGATTAATGTGTTGATTTGTTGATACAATGTATTTGATAACAAAGCTTTGTGGTTTTAAAAAACAAATCGAAACTGAAAAAATAATGCGTTCGTTTGATACGTTTCGATATTGATATTAAATTTTATAGCGAATTTAAATAAAAAATTATACCAAGGTCACTGATGCTAAGAAGCATTTATAAGAAAATCTCGATTGATAATTAATTAATGAATCCACATTGTAACCGCATAATATTATTTTCATTCATACGTAAAGCACTCTGAAATTTTAAATCGATCCTGTTAAAAAAAATGATCTATTGTCACGATATTTTTATAATCATTTCTCAGAACATATTTAGCTTGTAAAACGTTTTTTTACATGAGATATCCTCTAATGCTTTGTACATATGTAGCTCTAACTTTTACCCGCGACTTCATCCGCGTGGAATCAGTGTGTACAATTGACATAATTGATAAAAAAATTCATAAATTCAAGCAGGACTCTAATTTAAGACGGCCATATAAACAATCTTTTTTGTTTTATCAGCTTTTGCAAAAACATAAAGATTTTGTGGATTCGATACACGTGGTGAGCAAGCTACATACTGCTGGTCGTGCGAAAATATGGGTTTTCTACATGAATGCCAGCGATCTTTTGCCCCTGGGCTTTGTTTATAGTTATTCCGAAAGCAGTTTTTTATTGGTAATTGTAATCTTTTAAATTGAAAAGGCAAATCCGTTGGTAAATTTGGTATTCGTGGTATAAACACTGTCTCCTTTAGATTTGCTATTAATTATAACAGCTCTAACAATATTTTGACCCTGATGAGAAACTTGTAAACGGGTACCATTACACAATATGGGCGCATCAAGATTTCACATTAAAAGTACCGGAATACCCACTTTTAACCTTAATTTATGAGCAGGCAATTGAACCCCCTTAAGGGTTAATTTAAAAAAAAAAGTAGTTTATGTCCTTTCCCATTCCTCATTTCATCACAATCGGCCCAGAAGTTTAGCCGTGAAAATGTAACGAACAGGCAGTGTTACTTTCGCATTTACTGTCGTACAAACGTCGAATGCATAAATACTATACACAGTAAACTTTTGAGCGGTAGTGTGATTATACCAGACATTTTAAATGTATTTTAACGAGCTGACAGACAAGTATGCTAAATATTTGTTGTGTGAGATAAGTCAGTTCAGTAGGGTATTGTGTTAGTAAATATTCACATATAACATATACATAAACAATAATTTATTTTGTTTACCTGAACGTGTTCGCCTGTATTTCAACCCACAGATCTTCGTTGCCCTTGATCTGCATTCCGCGGGCGGCGTGGCCTTCTGGACTGCGAGCCAGCAGCCCACTGTGCGATATTTTTGTACCGTTCATCGTCAACAAATTAATTTGTGACAATTACTATTATCAATGATCGAATCCCCCGTCACTTCATCATTGTTTGTATTGTTTTGCTTCACGAACGCTGAAAATAATTTAAACATCGTTGTTAATCCATTATTCAGTTATTCAGGAATTGGCAAGTTTGCCGATATATTTAGTGAGGGCGGTAGAGGGATTAGGAGGACAGCTGCAAAGAATCCCGTCGCAATATACTATTTTTGATTTTTGTTCTCTATGCTAACAAAAATATTAGGAGCACTGTGGTTTGAATCTAATAAAAAATAGAATAGTTACTTCTTACCACAACAAGTTTATTAGTGGATGTACATTTCGAGAGCTATGCTCTCATCTTCAGCAATACACTAAACTCTCAGTTTAACTCAGTTAAACTCAGTTTAGTGTATTGCTGAAGATGAGAGCATAGCTCTCGAAATGTACATCCACTAATAAACTTGTTGTGGTAAGAAGTAACTATTCTATTTTTTATTATTCTCTATGCTAATTTAAAGTTAAAATAAAATTTTGAGCAAAATAGCTTTAAGACTCCAAATTTTAAAAATTTTCGAAATACTTATTTTTTTGGCAATTGTGGTATATTATATAGCGTTTCTTAGCCTTCGAGTCGCGACTGAATATTGAGTTGCGTTAAATTTTTAATGGGATGTGAAGGAGTTAATAAAAGATCGAAAGAAATTGCATTTAGTATATCTTATCTTACATGAAAACAAAACACTTCGGACATTAAAAAAAGAGTTGATGAGTGTACACTGTACACTCTTTTTTATTTTATTAAGAAACGCTAATAAGACCCGAAGAATTCTATTGCCGACCTTGAATATATATTTTAACTTCGATGGTAGGTACAATATGAAAACCAAAATTGAATTAATTCTCTTCAAAAATTTGAAAAAATTGATCAAATTTTACAATAATTGTTAACTAACAGGTGTTAAATTAAAAACAGTTAAAACCATTCACCCATCTTATTAAATGACAAAAAGAAATCTGGAATGTGTTTTCTACAAAATATTACCCGTAAATTTGAAAGTCCAAACAGTTTCAAGTATTGTCACATTATACAAATGAAAAATTTGAAATTTTATATTTTTATATTTAGCTGAGGACGTGATTAATTGTCAACAAAATTGTACAACTTTTCTTTATAGCGTGTGTGTAATAATATATGATCTGAATACAAAGCCACCGATAGTTTACAGAGTGTGAAAATAATTCACAAAGTGAAAATAAACGTTTATAGAAGACTGATTAATAAGATTAAAATTTTTAATTGATTTCATATTTAGACAATTATTACTAAAACTATTCTGTCTGTTTGTCACAGTTAGGTATTCCAATCTCGAAATTAAGACTGATACCTGTAATACCGAAACTCACATAGTATCGGGATTCGTAAATAAAATAATACAGTAATCGGTCAATCACATTTCAATTTACCGCTCTATATTATTTAACCCTTTCCCGGTTGAGTTTGAATTCCTATAGTCTGGAGTTAGGCGGAACATTACGAAACACGTGTTACAAGTGGCGTATATAAATATAATAAAGTAGGTACCTATATTGTTGAAAAAATTGTACTTTAAACATTTTTATTCAAAAAAGTAGACCATTTTTAAATGAATTTTTGAACTATTTAGATTTACTACAATATTGACGAGTTAGATTACTATTGTAGTTAGGGGCTTATTATTCATGATGCGGCACTGCGTAACGTGAATGACGTGGCAGTGACCGGAGTGAAGATTTCACGTACACACTACTACGCTTAGATCTCACACATGATATTTTGATAAAACACGATTCAATTGGTTTCTCCACCTCCATGCTCACATCGATATGGCTTGTAGGATTAATAATATATTTTCCTATTTCTAAAGAATAATTTATGTTGTGTTCCTGTATTTGAAGGAGGTTGATGCGTTACAGTCCCAATCAAAAGTAAGTCGAATTCTAAATCGGAATTTTCTCACAATAAATTTTTACAAAAGGTTATAAGTCGATGATACCAATAAATTATTGTCATAAAGGCATAAATAAATCTTTTTTTTTATTAATTATTTTAGTATTTTTTGTACAAAGTTAGGTTAGGAAAAATAAATTTACGTAAATATCTGTATTTTACATATTTTTTGCAGTAAATAATTAAAAAAAGAAATTAGAAGTAATGAAAATTAAAATTAAATCATTAAAAAGTTGAAAATTCAGTTAAAATCGTCAAGAATAAAAGTCCATAATGACAAATTGCTAAGGTTTAATAATTTTTATTTATTGATTAAAAGTCTCTTAATTAAAATGGAAAAAATTTTAAAATATTTGTAAAACATCGATACTTTACCCAGTTAGTTTTCGAAACTGCTGACATTATTTGGTTATTTGTAAAAAATTAAAATGTACAGTTTGCATGCTAGGTTGACATATTTTCCATAAGACTACATGTTAAAGTTTTTTTAATTTTTAACTTCATAAATCTCCTAATGATTTTGGATTTTTTACAGAAAATTTTGTCATAAAAAAATCTATTAAAAAAATTTTAGTTCAGATTTTTTTCATTATCTTCGTTTAACGCCTCAACCTCCTTAAACTATACTTTGTTATAAAAAAGTAAAAGATACACTATCCCTGAATAATATAGGCTATATTTTTTTTTGATAAAAAAAATCCCAAATAAACTGGATAAATTCAAGTACATGATGGACAGTAATTTTATGGTGGAAGTATAGGTATATGAAAAAATCGTTGTGCGCCGCCCCGCTCGGTATAAGACTGTAATAGAGTCGTAAAACAGTGAATTTTGCTGAATTTTGTTAATAGTATTTTCTTGAATAAACATTGTACAATTTAATTATACTGTTTTACACATATTTTCAATGAAAATTTCAACCCGATCCGAGATTGAAACTGTTATCTTTTATCTCAAAAATATGGGGACTGAAATAGTTACAGTCTACTAGCTCCTAAACTGTAAATTACAGCAGCCATGGGTTCTCTAAATGCGCCTCTTTTAATGATATAAGAATTATAGCATTACATTTTTTATACCGAGAACCTTAGGCATGACTCCCTAATATTTTCAAGCATGTAACTAGGATTTTTGTTGCAAAAAGTCTGGGCACCCCTAGCTTAATCCACCATCACATCATACCTATGTAGAAATTTGTTGTATGTAAGTTAATTATTGCAAATAATAATAATTATTTAACTTTGCACGTTATGTGATAAAAATTGTGTTGCATTCCTCATAAAATAGGTATCTATAAAGTCTAAAACAATGATACTGAAGTGACAAAAAAGTCTAGGTCTACTGATTCAATAAATATTAATAACATTTTTGCGATTTTAGAGAAAATCGTAAAAACACCGTTATTGTTGCAATAGAGTCAATAAATTATTAAAAAAAAAAAAAAAAAAAAAAACAATATATTAAATGGTTCATTACTTTTTACATTCCAACCATTATACAGGGTCAGCCAATACGGATTATTTTTAATACGGGCGGTGAAACAGACAATAAGTGACAATAGATGTCTTGAAAAGGGATGGAAAATACGGTGTGAAGACACAGAATATTAAAAAAGTTACCATAAAATACCAAAATACTGCTAACTATGATGTAGACCACTTGGCGTTCTATGGTTGCTTTTTCGACATTCAAATAAGTACAGACAATTTGTTAACTGTTAACCGAGTGGGGCAGCGTAGTGGTGAGAGCACTAGACTCATATTCAGGAAGTGCCGGGTTCGAATCCCGCGGGGGCAGATGTGGCTGGGACTTTTTCCTGCTGCTTCTCGCCGAAAAACTGTAATTTCTGTATCGGCCATTTTGTCGAGGTTTTCCATGGTTTCCCTCAATAATTTATATATATATTTGTCAAAAGGTATTCAGTTTTCTTTTCAATTAAAGATACGACGAATTTTCTTTATTTCAACACTTGTTCACACTTAAGAACATAGTGTTCGATTTATGGTTTAATATTAAACGTTTCCAAAGAATAAATTCCCGCAGAGACCATTTACGCTGGATTGCAGAAAGCATCTCAAAAAATTATGATCTTAGATTGTGGATATATATTTACATTTTACAGTTTTTATACATGCAAGAGCTGTCTAATTTCGTTGTGAAACTCTCTGTCATGAAGAACATCATACTGTACTCACCAAAAACAAATGATCGATCTATATTAGTAGCAGGCCGCTCTTCAAGCTAAATGATCAAAATGCAATGAAAAATATTGTATCGAAGTAGAAATTATTCAAAAAAACTTGGGTTAATTAATCGATCAAATATTTTTCGAGCATTAGGATCGATTTGAAATTCTACAATGCTTTCCTTATGGAGATATATGTATGATGGTCACAATCTAGGGTCATTGTCTAATCAGATTTTTGACAATACTTTTTACAACCGAGCATTAATTTGAATAATAAAAATTACACTTTTCAAATTATTACATGTGACTGTTTATAATAATTTCATCGCCTAGAAAAAATCACTTTACGTATTTTCAAAATTAATATTACAAAAATTTTATTCATTTTGTATTTTAGTTCCCGAAGTATGATGTTCCATCATACGTCTAAATTTAGGGTCGAGAGTTTTTGTCTGGTAAGAATATCCGTAACAGGACCACCGTAAGAACATGTTCTACAAAAACCCAACACCTTCATTAAAATCAGCGCATACGTTCAAAACTTAAATACCTACTTCTCCTCCTTTTTTGAGTCGGTCAATAAATATTAGTTAGATTAAAACAACAAAATACATTCCTGATTTAAAGTTCATCATCGCTGACAAATATTACGTCACTCACGCAGCAAAGACCTTTTCCATTTAAGATTTTAGTAAACATAAAATTGTTTTGTATTCCGTCATCATCATATTTATTACACAGAAAATTCTTTCGCTGACTGCTAACACATTGACCTTTGCCGCGAGGTCTGGGTTTCGTTTGCACTTCCAATATGTTCATTTAGCATTGATGTCACGTTGGCCTCAAGCAAACTTATGAATGATAATGAATATCCGACGTGGCGATTCACCATAGATTTTTTTAGTCAATAAACATTTTTCAAGCTAAGAAAATCTTACATAGAACACTTCTTTTTAGATAATCATATATATTACTACGCGAAGGTTAAAGATGTTTGCCTCCCTTTTTAGAAAAAACCTCACAATTTCTCCACATAAATTGTATATCATTTTACAGATAATTGCTTGCTCTACTGACATCGACAACTAAAAAATTTATTATTGCTTTTGTTTTTGTAAATTAATTAAAATACAGCAACGCTGAAGAACGTCTGTCATCTGACGACTTTAATTTTGAAACAACGCCAACACTTCGATCTGTCATCTGACCTTCATATTGTAATACAACAGACACAATACTGCATACTGCCATCTAACGACTTTAATTTTGAAACAGCAAGCAACGCTGAACAACGTCACAGCAATGCTGCATGATGCCTTCTGACGGTTTAGCTCAACGCTTTTGCTACTTGCGCCTCTATATGACAATTTTAGTAAAATATTGCTTCGATCTGTCATCTGAGCTTCATTTTGTAATACAACAAAAAGAAGAACGTTATAAGCAGTGTGCAAAATAATAAAATTAGAAACGAATTGAATACCTGCAATCATATTTAAAAAATAATTTTGTAAAGTGATAATTATTATACTTATTTAATGCGAATAATTCGCATAGGTCACACTAGTATAAAAAATAAACACTTCCAATGAAAATTACTCAGTATGGTGGCAGTTTTTATTCATTTCAAATCTACCAAAATTAGTTTTTATTTTAATTTAGCAGTATGTTTTAACGACGGTTTCTTTCTTTAATTACGACGATAGAAGGTGGGGGACGACAACAATATCTTTTTATCGGCGAGCTCAAAATAGTTTTCAGTATGTTATAGTCCAGGGGTGGCGAACCTATGGCACGTGTGCCACAAGTGACATACACAAATTATTGTTGACGCGGCATTGATTGTGGCGCAAAATCAAGATAATTAAAAATTTGCTGGATGTCGAAAAAAATCGACTACAGCAAATAATAAATACCAAAACGTTTCATGGCGCTCAATGTATAATCGAAATTATTCTCTTCCTCTATGTTTGATTCATTTTTTTTTTTATAACTATATTTCTTTGGCTGCTTGTCGGCATGCCATGGCTACAAATATTTTTGAAAAAAAAAATTGGTTGTCTGTAAAGTCGGTTTACGGACGATAGTTTTACGTGATAACGTATTCCGTAATACAAAACCTAAATTTATATAATAATTATAATAATTCGAATCTATGATATTGCATCTTTCGCTTCAAATTTAGGTTAATTTTATTTATTTAAATTACTCACCATATAATATAATTGTTTTTTTTAACTTTCTTTCTTTCGTATTTATTTTAAGTCTCAAAGATTAGCTGTCATAATATTTATAAAACAATTGTTTCACTGTTTATATAAAATTCCAAAACCTACTTACAATATTTAAGTATTTTCATACGTCAAAAAATTGATTTTTATAATGATAAAATTTGTAAGAAAACGATTTTTTCGAGAGATGAGACCTAGCGAAAACGATTTTTTGCCCCCCAAAATCCCTTTTCAGTAAATTTCATCCAAATCGTTAGGGCCGTTTTCGAGAAAAGCACGCACAGGGTCAGGCGGAACGTTAGGAACGTTACACTTTTTCGTGCATGCAGCCGGTGTTTTATCAATTTATAAGACGTTATCACGTCAAAATGGCACGCAAATGTAGAAAGGCTCGTCATCCCTGCTATAGACTATAGAGTACAGAGGGTCTACTCTAACAATGTGCCTAGGACCCTAAATTTGTATTGACGCCACTGTGTCATGAACAGAAAATAAGTTCTATACTTAAAAATTTATAATTCAAATGTCACACCATATCTGTCTGTTTTTCTTTCAGAGACTTTTTTCGCGCTTCCCGGTGAGCTAGTGGGTTGAATTCGACTTGGATTTCCTGTGAACCCGAAAACGATGTGGAAAATTCCAAACCTGAAAAGGTCTTAAAAGGGCCGAATCTGTGGTCCAAAATGTGTTCATAATCTCTTTATATGAGTCAAAAAATCAAGTTTGTATACGATTGTCCTGAAATTAGATTTCCGGGCGTTTCTAATACAGCTGCTAAAAATCCCTGTTGAAATTTTTTCTTAATTCCAATCGATTGAGCCTAAGTCGATATCCAAAATTTCTAAAAGTGTTATTATATAGTGAGTTCACCGAAAGTGGTAACGGTGAATAATTCGTGTATCCTACTAGATACAAAACGTTTAAATAGTATTTTGTTCAACTCAAGATTTACTATCGGAAACTGCTGAGGTATATGTTTTTGTACAGCAGACTCAACCGGAAGTGTAGATACCTATTTTTTTTCAAATGGCAACATACATTTTTTTACATTTTTACATTTTTACATTTTTACATTTCAAAATTTCCAATTTTCTCTATAAATTCATATAAAATTTTCATAAGATTACATAAGAAAATATTCGAGAAAAACGTTATCAATTCATTAATTAAATACACAGTAATTATTATTTTTCATAGCACTCCACAGATGTGTAAATTATTAATAATACGTTTTTCTCAAATATTTTCTTATATAATTTACACTTTTTTTGTATCTAATAGAATACATGCATTATTCACTGTTACCATATACTTTAGTGAGCACACTGTTTACTTGGAGACTTTGAAATTGGTAAACACTATGCCATCCTAGATTTATTGAAATTATACGTACCTACACTTAATAAATTTTTCAAATAATTAAGTTGTTTTACTATTTAAAATGTGTACTATTCCCCTGATGAGATACACTGAAATATTAGTGTTGTATAAAATGATACAATAAATTTAATAGAAATAATAATCATGTTATGTAAAAAAGTCTTCATTGTTTGTTTTCTCATAATTAAAAATAATAGATTCAGACAGAAAAAAAAAATAACACGCAAAAACGAAATATTTTATCCTCCTGACCTCGGAAATTCATATACATATCATAATTATTGAATTGACCATCTTGCTATTTGAAAACAAAGAGGGTTTCATAATTAATTTTAGCTGATTTCAATTATGTTTTTTCTAAGTTATATTTTAAAGGAAGTCAATTATTTTTTTCTAATTCAGCATTAAAAGAAACATTTTTTTAAGTAAACCGCACCACTTACTAAGGTTAAATATTCAATCATATCTTCGATGTAGCTATAAAATAGAATTTTTATAAACCATATACCTACCGTAAACATTCTGAACAAAATGGCATCAAATTTTTTAGATCGGTTAACGTCTCAGGAAATTATGGCTGAGCAAACGAAAAAAAAAATTAAAAATATATAAAGAAGTCGAATTGATAATTTATTTTTTAAAAAAGAAAAAAATATTTAATAAAGTGGAGTACGTACTTCGAGACAGACAGACAGAATATAGTTTATAGACGCTCGACAGCTGAGTTCATCATCGTTTATAACATAGTCATACTTTGGAACGCAGCACATGTTTAATAATACCTAATTGATTATACTCAGTGTAATGTGATTGATTATGTTCATAGAAAACGAAATGACGGACGAATTAGTCATTGCAACTCGTCAATGACCAAACAAGGTGAATATAAAATGTGGTCATTACTGGAATCTAACTCATTTCAGAGTATTTATTAGGAATAAACAAATACAGATAATTTATTACCAACAGCAAATTAAGCATTTGATTACCCCTGGTTTGCAATTTACTTTTGAGTTAAAAAAAAAATTAAGTCATATTTTTGCTAATACGAAAGAATTTGTATCGTTACCGTTATTTTTATTATTATGATTGTTATTTTATTATCCTAATTAACAAAGCATAGGTACAAAGGAAAAATATTTTGCTTTCCTTCTGTTTTTTTTAGGCTTCTGTGACACTGAGGTCGCAATCTACGGTTATTGCACCTGCGCTGAAGAATAAAAACAAGGTATAAAAATAATTTAAGACTGCAATTTTTCGTATAAAATTTATTGTAATAATTTTATAAGGGCGTCGATTACCCTTATTTCTAATATTTAGCAAAACTGCAAAGCGTTATACGGATACAAATGATATAGACCGGGAGACTTCAACGATAGATTAGGAAGGATACCGGACAATTTCTACTGTACGATATTATGTTATATACACATTTCACTGTTAGGAAACTGTGCTCATTTAGAGTACTATAGAGATTTTTTACGGCAAAAAATTAATATAATAATTTACTATAAATTATTGTTAGCTTGTTTTCTTTATTATACCGTACCTACCTAGTATTTTTATCACAGTAAAAAATAAATCGCTTTCACAGGCTACAATGAATTAAAAAGATACTCTAATTAAAAATTAAAATGTTCGTGTATAAATAGGTACTGTCAGTTTTTCAAAGGAAAATTTTTTCTCTATTAAACATACTGTTTGTTTATCAATATTCATTCGTTTAATATACCTACTTTTTTCGGAGTAAAATGCTGCGTATAAAAAATTAATAAAAACGTTGCAAATTTATTAATGAATACTGGAAATGTTTCTGTTTCAGTATCCCACATTCGTTTCATTAGAAAAGAACAATGATTATAATTAGACCGGTGGTCGTTCCGGTCAAATTCACAACAGCTATCAAACTATTGTGTAACATATATTTCTTAAAATGGGCGTGTCAACTAACCATTAAAGAAACTAATAACAAATATATACAACATGCATACTGTAGCAAGAGAAAACCTTCAGAAAAACACACCTAAAATGTTTGTGAGCAAAACAAAAGAGGGAACGAAGCAAAACTAATTGTTATATCCAATCAGACATTATTAACTAACAATGTGTCATTCAGGTGAATGATTTTCCCACACAATAAAACATTTGTATTCAATGTCCTTAAAATTAAAAAAAGACTGACACAACAATGTAATAAGTTCTGCCTGATAATATGTTTGCATGTGTGTTGTGTACGTTCTAGAACTACGCATGCAAAGGTATAGCAAATGAAAATCAAATTAAAAGATTATCCCAAACATTAAACACTATTTCAAACAGTATCATCATTTGTAGTTTGTGCACCGTTAAAATATAAATTTTTGAAAATTTAAAACGTATTTTACTTACATACATTCTGAAACAAATTCAAAAATTAAAAACGCATAATTTTTGTAAAGACACCACTTTAAGTATTTTTAAAATCACGGTCAGTTTTATTTTTAGCGATTACGTTATTTCAATGTTTTATTCCATCTTAAGCACACAGTAAACAACACCGGTTAAATCACTTATAAATGCATTAAATAAAAGTAAAATCAGTAATCAACTGTTCCAGTTTTCCTTTTGTTTCACAGCCGCTTTTCATTTGTTTCACGTGACGTCCGGTGTAATGCGCACCTGTTTTATTTTTCCACCATTTGTTTTTCGGTTGCACGTTGCACTTCGCTAATAAACACAGACACACGACTCAAATCCGCGACTCATCCCCGCAGTGTAGTGTTTCAGTCTGTCTCACCTGGTTGAATGTTAACTGTAGGACTGACTTGCTGGTTACCTGCCGCAATATTACGTACCTACAATTAACAGGCGTGGACTTACTTATTCTGCACACTTACCAAGCAAACCTTTTACGGTAAAATTTCACTTGATGGGCTCCAACGATTTTGGCCATGCTTTATACTATATGAAACGCTTCGCATAGGATAGTTCACTGAAATGCTAAGTAGATGGCGCATGGTTGAAATAAAATCTCACACATTTTTTTGTTGGATAGCCCATTTATCGAGGAAGGCTATAGGCTATATCACGCTACGATCATTAGAAATGGTGCATCAATGAAAAATGTTGCAAAATGTATCTCAAAATTTAAGTCCGTCCGACAGAAATTTTTGAACGGTAAGTCCGATCATCATGAAATTTGGACACAACATTCATCTCAAATAAAAAATATAAAAAAGAATAAACGTCTTTTACGATAATTACAAAAAATATATTTGATTAAAAAATGACACATGGCCGAACAATTTACGAAGAAGTAATATAAGAGCACAATACAATAGAATTTGATATAATATTATGAATATTTAAATACATTATACAAAAGAGAAAAGAAAAAAAAATGCTACTCCAGAGAGTGCGACATTCTAACTGCAGATTAAAACTTTCAATAATTATTCATCGACAAAATTATTTCATAATTTCAAACTACAAATTAAGGATCATATAAATTAATACGCTAAGGTTAAAGATGTTTGCCTCTCTTTTTAGAAAATACCACACAATTTCTCCACATAAATTATATATCATTTTACAGATAATTGCTTGCTCTACTGACATCGACAACTAAAAAATTTATTATTGCTTTTGTTTTTGTAAATTAATTAAAATACAGCAACGCTGAACAACGTCTGCCATCTGACGGTTTTAATTTTGAAACAACGTCAACACTTCGATCTGTCATCTGACCTTCATATTGTAATACAACAGACAAATACTGCATACTGCCATCTAACGGCTTTAATTTTGAAACAGCGAGCAACGCTGAACACTGTCACAGCAATGCTGCATGATGCCATCTGACGGCTTAGCTCAACGCTTTTGCTACTTGCGCCTCTATATGACAATTTTAGTAAAATATTTCTTTGATCTATCATCTGAGCTTCATATTGTAATACAACAAAAAGAAAAACGTTACCTATAAGCAGTGTGCAAAATTAGAAACGAATTGAATACCTGCAATCATATTTGAAAAATAATTTTGTAAAGTGATAATTATTATACTTATTTAGTGTGAATAATTCGCACAGGTCACTCTAGTATAAATTAATTATGAAATTATAATTTGTAAGGCTGTATAGGTATTCACAGTGATAAACGTCGCATAAGAGTTGGTTGCTTTATAAACTTTGACGAATAGACAAAATCAGGGTGTCTCCGCTTTCTTCCATTCTTTTCAAACCGACTGAATTGAACTAGTAAGTACTAACTTCAAAAGGTTCATTGAATATGATTTTGAAGCACCCTAATTCATAAATGGAGATAATAAATAATAATTTCAATTATGACAATTTTTTATATAACTACAAAGAAATTCACTGATACTTAATACGGCCCTGGTCAAGTCTGGTCATTGTTGCGTAAGAGCTAGTGTGTTATTCACGACTCCTCGTTGGGTGGTGATACCATATAGTGGAACATAGTATTGGCTAGAATATATCTATACATTCTACAATCTACCAGAGTATCTACAACTTAGCAATACCTTATGACGTCGTTAAACAGCATAGGTGCATTTTTGCAGTCCATATATTTCGCTTACAGTTTAACAAAAGAAAATACAGTCCGACTCATGTATTTTCAACACAATCTATTTACAATAGTTTGAAAGATACGGTGAGGAATTTTTAAATTATCTTCTTAAATACAATAGTTTACTTACAAGTTGTTGATACAACAACTTGTAAGTAAAATATTGTATTTAAAAAAGTTAATATAATAATTTTCATTTTTAATCTATAAAAAATTGTTTATTGCATTTGCTGACTTTTATTGTAGATAAAATTAATCTGAAGATTTATTTTACGAAAACTGCTTTTTAAAAGTGTTTTAATATAATTATAATATTTTTTGGAATTGGTCTTTTTTTCAAGTTTTTAGTTCCTACTTCTTATGCATAATGTCTCTCCCTGCGATTCTCAGCCAATTAAAAAACATGTTTTATCTCAAATTAATAGAGATTTTTTCTGATAGGTTAATTACTGCCACGAAGAAGTTGAAAATATACGAGTCAATTATTCCCGGCAGGTTGAAAATTAGTTCTATACATATTATAGTCAGAGTGCCCGTCGGCAAAAATTTTACTGACAAATACTCTCCCCAAACTTTGTAAACTTCATTAGGCCTAGTCTGACACCTATTTCCTCTATGACTTTTTTTGATTTTGGGGCGTTTTTCCTCTAAGTTTTCCGAAACATGTTATTTTGACGACATGTAAAAAATGTATAGATACTGTTTGTTTTTTTAATTGGATAGCTTAAAAACTTCAACCAAAACGCTAAAATAATGTTCTCTGACAAATAATATTTAATTTAATTTTTTTTTTATAGTCGTTTTTTCAACATATTCGAGGTGTCAGACATTTTCAATGGTTCATATTATTTGTCAGAGAACATTATTTTAGTATTTTGGTTGATGTTTTTAAGGTATCCAATTAAAAAAACAAGCAGTATCTAATATCTATACATTTTTTACGCATGTCGTCAAAACGACATGTTTCGGAAAACTTAGAGGGAAAACTATCCCAAATCAAAAAAGTCATAGAGGAAATATGTGTCAGACTAGGCCTAATGAAGCCATATACAAATTTTGGGGAGAGTATTTGTCATTAATTTTTTTGCCGACGGGCACTCTGACTAGTACTGTAATTAAACACTGAGTAAAATTCGATATTAAAATGCCAATGAAGCTAACAGCAAACTGAATGTTAAAACCATAATTTTAATTAATTATTAATCATGATTTAAAACCAAATCAAACTAACGCTCGAGGTTTAGTTTCTGTGTGCGTCGTGCTTCGTCTCCGTGTCGGCATCTGAGTGGCGCTACAGCAAAAACACTTCTCCCCTTTTAGTTTCGAGTTGGCCGCAACGTCCTAGAAATAGGAATTTTTCTGAAACTCAGGGCTTTTTTCATGAAAACCGATTTGAGCTGGTTATCACGAATCATTCGGACTTTTTTTTGTTATAAAATAGTGGTTTTGATTAGTGAAATGGAACGGCTTTTAACGATTGAAACGATAATAGTACTGATTTTTTTGTGCACGCACCTTGAATGTCTGCCTACATTTATTTACACGATGATTCTCTAGTAAATATCTTAATTACGTGATTTAAGTCGGAAAATAGTAAGTATGCTGCCTAACCCGCAAAATTCGATAAATAATCCCCGCCAGGCTCAAAACCCAACTATAAAAAAAATATGAAGAAAAGTCAGTATGTAGCTTTTATTTGAGTGAATGATAAAGCAAGTTAATTACCAACATGTGTATGGAGATTTTAATGCAAGAAAACAGAATAATATCTACGAAGATATTAATTCGCCGGCAAGACACCTTGATAAAAAAATTTAGTAAACACTTAATATGTAGACAGATAAAGTAATAATTAAAAACAATTTTTTGTAGACAAAAACTAACGAACCATTTCTATTCGAATAGTTGTAAAAAAGGTTTTTTTCACTGTAAATAATTCCAGCTCTCTTTATACATCTGCTGCCAGATAGCAGGCTGGTGTCACCATTTTTGGTCATGATAAATCTTTGTATAACCATTAGTAATAATCGATAAATAGATACCCACGTTCTTACTGTCAAAAGTATTTCATTTTCGATTATTCAATCAAGATAGTAACTGGTTATTGTGCCAATATGCTGCAGTAGGAACTTTAAGTTTATTGATATATTCGTCTTATGTAAGATGTTATATTTGGTTCAAATTATGGTTGTAATCAATTTTATATTTTTGTCAATTAAATTATATAAAGAAGCTATATGTATCATCATAACAGTATTGACGTATATAGTGGTCGCTGCCCCATTTCTTTATCAACCACAATATCCTTTTACTTTTAACTATATAAACTCCAGGACGAGTCGATCTAGTAATTCATTTTATCTCTCTACACAGCGCATAGGTATGTGTCGATAATATTTTGATTCCATTTTGGGAACAGGAACTTAAGTTGCACATAAGTAACTCCTTACTCAAAATTGTTAAATTATAAACAAACATAAATATAATCAACAATAACTAAATAAATAGAATAAATAATATAACTTGTGAAGCAGTTATAATAAATAAATAAAAATTTTATTAATAAAATATAAAATTAAAAATTTAAGTTCTAGAAACCTAGAACTGCTAAAATTATTAGCCGTTTAAAGAGACATGTTTCAAGGTCACCGAAATTCACTGTAAACCAGAGGAAGCTCCCGAAATAACGCATCTTTAATATGATCTTTACTCTTTCATAATTATTATATCTATCTGGATTTCATAACATGGACAGCATATAATATGTAGGTACCTAAAGTTTAAATTGCGTTGGCTGTGAGTTATTTGCATACGTAGGCACCTAATAACATAACAGTCGCACCACTAACCCGTATTTACTTTGAAACACAATTATTATTTATCAACATTTTAGAATACATTAATCAAGCCTATTATTTCTATGGCCAAAGTGCAAAAGTGCTTATGTTGATAAGAAATTACAAGACAAGCAGTGAGGTGGGTCGTTTATTGAGACTCTACAAGGGCGACTCTTGAGGTCCACACAACCAACTTCCCAGTATTTATTTATTTATTTATTATTATAGTAATCAACAGGTATAAACCCAATAACAGATTACACTTATGTATGATCAATATTGATTATTAAATATGATTGAAATTTTTGCTTACAAAAACCTGTAGTCATTGACGTAAATCAGGTAAGAACAAAGGACCAAGTATGTTTCCTTGCAGAACATCTCACTTTAAGACTAGAAAGTTACTGGCTTGAAAAATATTATTCCTTAAAATGGCAAATTTCGGTTTTTTGTTATGACAAACTATTTAAGTGGTGGGGACAGAAATAGGGTTTATTATGGAAAAAAGGCACCCGTTGACTTAGAAAGCGGTAATTTTGTACATTTATAGTATAGGACGCGTGGCAGAACCAAACGAAGTAGGGTTATCGATTTTCTCCCCGATTATAAAAAAAATAGTACGCTAACTTCTATACTTAAATTATTTTTAAATCCTAAAATTAAATTTTCAGTTATTATATTAGATCATGAAAATTGTGAATCCAGAATAAAGACAATATGAATACGCTATATCAACATAAGAGAATGGAATTCCTATTAAAATATGGTTATTATATTTATTTAATAATTAACTTTCCTTGCATTCAAATTTCCAGACACGTATAATTATGGTATGTGCAATTGGTCCATCGTAATGAAGAAATAACAGCATTGAACATTTATTTCTTCATTACAAACAAAAAAAAAAAATGTAGATACTAGATAGTAATTAATATTTTCAACAATTTTATTATTTTAGAATCTGAAAATGACCGGTCCGTAATAGACATTCCATGGAAACGCTATCGGCTATATAAATAACGACATCCCTATGATCTCGACTATTTGCAAGCCTATTAAATAGAATATTATATCTTCAGCATAAAGTAGTGTTGATCCAATAGAATGTTACGATGAAGGATGGTTTTGGTTGAGGATCATAAATAAATAAGCTTTACCAATGTTTCGCTAGTGGCCAACGTTTCGAAAAATTTATGAAGATGGAAATATTTATGAAGATGAAAATAAATTTTTCGAAACGTTGGCCACTAGCGAAACATTGGTAAAGCTTATTTATTTATGATCCTCAACCAAAACCATCCTTCATCGTAGAATATTATATATTTATTTATAAATTAACTTTCTTTGCATTCAAATTTCCAGACACGTATTATTAATGCTGGTACGTTGTTATGAAGAAATGGATGCTGCTTCAATTTTAGAAAAATGTTTCGTCGATGCAACAACACAATATCATGTAAATATATGATATCGTTCTAATAGTTACGAGCGTCTGTTAATTTGTTAATTAAACTATAGCATTATCATATTAATAATGATCTCAAATTTCCATTAAATGTAGTTCATAATAAATAACAATAGGTGGGAATGTTCTCACTTTATAGACAGTTATCTGTTGCTACATGCCTATACAATGTAAATGTATGTAAGTAATCAGTTCAATAATTTACAGGTTAAAAACGGCCAAAGGGTCAATTTTTTTTATAGAAACCATAGTAGTCCCAAAGTAATTGGCAGTGACATCATACTTATATTTCACAATCTATATATTATAAGCGAAATACCACTCACTACTGACTGACTCGTCACGAGACACAAGATCTCCAAAACTATACGCCAAATTGACTTGAAATTTGGCATAGTTACTCCTTTCTTGACGTAGACACCCACTAATATAAGCGAGACAGTTTTTATACAAGGAAAAGGTATCACAGCTAATTATTTCCGCACCGTACTATAAGTATCGTATAATGTATCTATATATGTACCTACTAATATATAAAGCTAAAGAGTTTGTTTGTTTGGTTGAATGCGCTAATCTCAGGAGCTACTGGTTCGAAATGAATTTTTTTTTTGTTGAATAGCCCATTTATTGAGGAAAGCTATCAATGAAAAATGTTGCAAAGTGTAATTCAAAATTTGTCCGTCCGACGAAAACTTTTGAACGCTAACTCCGATCATCATAAAATTTGGACACAACATTCATCTCGGTAAACTAAGATGAATGTTCTTTTGCACCTGAGTGAAACCGGGCGCGGGAGGAGGTGGGCGTAGTAGTTCGGTTAAGCGGTCGTTCGGATAATCGAGGCTCCACTGTATATAGATTTTGCTCTTGTTTTGAGGTGGCGTTATTCTTTCTTAACTGATTGAATCGCAGGCTTCCTCTTAAAACCGGCACTGAATACACAGAGGGAGTTCGCAGGGTCGCAGGAATGTATTGAAAAATACATAAATCCGATAGTTTGTATGACATTTAGATGGGAGAATGCGTTTTCGAAAGTTTTGTCTGTGTGTTTATATTGTAACGGTTCACAATTGGTGGCTCCTTAATTAAAATTTTATATCGAGCCTATATGCTATAAAAAATCAAACTCTGAAGGCTCCTCTACACTAGTGGCCATCACCGCCACTTACAGGCACTCACGATTGTGTAGAGGGCATATTCGTCGGTGCGTGGACATAATCGCCTGTAATCGGTTGATTGTCGGTACATCAAAGGAATGCGTGGCCAGCATTGTGCGCCCGTACTTACAATCGGACCGGCACGATTGTGTGGAGGGCTAGGCAATCATCGCGGCGATGATAGGCACTTATTTGAGTGGCGGTGCTGGCCACTTGTGTAGAGGCTCCTTGACATTGTGCACTATTGCATTGACGAGCGCCATACGACAATAATTCGAATCAAGTTTGAAAACGAAATATACTCTAATGAATGAGTGCGAGCGAGAAGGCCAGTCGACTGTGATGCGCGTAAGAGAGTACGTTGATGTAAGATACGGTCACGATCTGGTCTGAGCGTCAGAGAGCTATCGGCTGGCAATGCGGGCGGAGATGAGGTGTATATTGGATGGTTGAAAGGAATTGATATTTTTTTGGCTCGTCAGGATAGGATTTTTTGGGTACTTTTTGGATCATCTTGCTTGGTTTCGACTGTCTTTGGATTTGTTCTTTTTTTTTTTAGATTTGGAATTGTTATGCTGGTGATAGGTTATATTTTGAATTTTGATCTTAGTGAAGAGGATAAAAAATATTTTTTTCGACAAATAATTTCAACTGCTCGTAGGTCATTCCGATCGTTTTAATAGATTTTTTATTTTCATTTTTTTTGCCATAATTTTGTCGAAGACTATTTAGGAATTCATTTTTGGTTCCTCGAAATATTTGTCACAATTGATGCGACGTATAAGGTGTGTTTAACATTTTTGTGTAGGGTTATTTATTGCTGTACTTTTATTTTGGTTGTTTTTTTCTTTTCCTCGGAAGTGTGATACTGGAAGAAGTTTCAAATACCATCAGATAAGTTTCATAGCTCTCAGTTTGAACTATCTAAGATGCTTCTAACGATCCTTGAGTCCCAGCGCCCTTTTTAATTCCAGGCGGTTTGGATACGTGGGATATTTTTTACATGAGGCAGTGTCACTTTTCCCTTGTAATTTGGAACTGATTCCAAGTGGATTATCGGTAGATTTAGGTGTTGTTGTTATTTTGTAGGTGGTCGGTTTTTTTTCATTTAAAATCTTGGGCATTTATTTTTTTATTTTTATTTGTTATGTGGTAGGCGGACGGATTTTTAAGCCCTTTTGGGTACTTTTGCTAATTTAAACTAACGGAACCCACGATCTGGCACCGCTGAGCTAACTAGCCGAAAATTTCGGCATCATATATACGAAAATGGTCGAACTGATTTTGATATAAATTTCTGATGTCAAAATAAAAGTATACAATACTTTTACCCAGAAAGGGTTTCCGTCAAAACGTTATTGAATCTGTGAGCAAAATCGACGTCCACACGAGTGAAGCTGTGCGGACAAACGCTACTCAAAAATTATAAAAATGTTAATGGCATCTATACTTTTTCATAAATGTCGCTGATATCTCTTTGCTGAGGCTCTTAAGAAAGTTTTAAAACGGCCATGTGTATAACACAAGCATTTTATAAAACCATAATGTAGAATGTAAATAGATAGGTATGGCTTGTTTGTACGTATTGTAATGTTCCATATTTGGCTCGTGACGTAATGTTTGAGCTTATGCAAAAACAATTTCTCTCGTATTGCTTTGTTGACACTGCGATTTACAGAATAAAATTTTACATTTTTCATAAAATCAATTACGAAAATAATTCACACAAACGTCAATAATAATTAATTAGGTACAGTTCAATAAAACAAAATGTGTTAAACAAATCTTCGATAAATCCATCCGAAGATAAGATGACTTTCTTCTTCAATATATAAAATTGGTTTGTGAATCAATCTTTACTGGTGGAATGTTTTGAACTGTATAAAGCAGTCCTCGAGTACACACTCAAAATAAGTAGGCAGTACAAATAAATATCAGATATTAAGTAGTGATTTTAAAATTCGTTGCATTATTTTCCTGTGAAATCATTTGTCGTCGTAATATTTATATTTTAACCAACATTATTCCACCGATCTCTGAAATACCAATGAAACCTCTGAGTTTTTTAAAATTAATTTTGTGCATATATAGGTACATAACAAAACATTTTTAAAATACAATTCAACGGAAAAAATAAATAGCTAACAAAATCTAAAGTGCACACCCCGCTAAATTTGAATTGACTGTTTGATAAAAAAAAAACTTGTAGAGACAATAAAAACGAGACTATCTAGGTATTTTACACTACACACTACAGAAATAAAACTGGTATAACTAGAAAAAAAAAACAAAAAAATGATGGCACCAATTACCACGGTTCGCATCGAGCGATCGAGCCTATAGGACCTCTAGTTACGAGGTAAGTATTCTACCTCGCCGCTTACTTAGCTTAACACTCGTTCCTTATACATTTTTAATCTTAAAAATCAATTTTACCCTTCGTGCCAGAAAATCCACGGGTCAAAAAAAGGTAATTCTCAGGACATGCTTAGGACATCAACATCCAGCTTGGTAGGATTTTATTTCAAAATCAAAGTGGAGATGTCAAGTTTAATTTTTCTGTTTTATGATGCTCCAAAATTTTTAATAATATTAACTTTCCAGTACATTGGGAATCTATTGTAATGGGTTCAATAATGGAAATGTAGGTATATGTACACACGTGGTCCTTTCGAGAACTAAATATCGAGAACAAAAAAATGATATCGACTAGGGTACCAAACGACGAATATTAACGACCTCTTTGTGTTTGTTTAACGAATCTAGTACATGCGAACGAGCACGAAATCAAGCATCGTGTACGCGGCGCTTTAGGACTGTGTGTTATTTACTATCTCTATGGTGCGCACCGTCTATTAAGCGAAGCCAACTTCATGTAAATCAAAGATATGTCGTGATATCGACATCGCGTTGTGTTGTGTCAAAAAAGAATCAATTTGTGATACTTATATAATGCATTGTTATATCATACCCTTAATTTATATTAAATAATTTGTCATTACAAAATCACTACCGTTAGAATATAAGTACTTCGGAAAGTAATTTAGTATGAGTGTGTTTTGTTCCAACACAGTGTACAAAAGATTATAGTGGTTTTTTGAAAATTATTGAAAATATTCCTCACCAAGCATTTCTTTATTAATCAACAATGGAAGATAATACTTCTTGCAGTCGTCCTTTTGACGGTTTTGAAGATTTACAGAAATATGCACAGGTAAATTAATGTTTTTTTGTAAATGTTAGGTTATATCACATGTGTTTTTAAATACCTCTGACAATTTATTAATTTATATATTTTTAACAGGACGCTTTTAAAACTTTGAGTCAAGGTACTGTAGCTTCAAATGCCTTACCACGAAGTATGGATTGGGACTATTATTCTTCATTTCCGTCGTTCAGTTCTATAATGAAGTCACAAGGCAATCAAATTTTAAATCTAATATCTACAATTACACATCATCAAACAATTGCTGGCGACGTATTAAGGTATTTTTTTGACGTGATAACGTCTTATAAATTGATGAATCACCAATCTTATAAATTGATAAAACACCGGCTGCATGCACGAAAAAGTGTAACGTTCCGCCTGACCCTGTGCGTGCTTTTCTCGAAAACGGCCCTAACGATTTGGATGAAATTTACTGAAAAGGGATTTTGGGGGGCAAAAAATCGTTTTAGCTAGGTCTCATCTCTCGAAAAAATCGTTTTCATACAAATTTTATCATTATAAAAATCAATTTTTTGACGTTTGAAAATACTTAAATATTGTAAGTAGGTTTTGGAATTTTATATAAACAGTGAAACAATTGTTTTCAAAATATTATGACAGCTAATCTTTGAGACTTAAAATAAATACGAAAGAAAGAAAGTTAAAAAAAAACAATTATATTATAGGTGGTGAGTAATTTAAATACAGTAGAGACGCGATAATCCGGACTAATTAAAACACAGCTGATCCGGATTATCAAAATGTCCGGATTACTGGATGTAATTTTAATTATCAAGAAAACAAACTAAAATGCGTGCTCAAAGGATTTATTCATACGTAAAAAATAAAACTTTTAATTTGTCAAGAATTTCGTTTTTTACTTGCAATGATAAAGTAACGTGTGATCGTTTACGCGGCGCCATAGTGCGTTCTCTATGTAATTCTATCTGAGTTTGACAACGACTGCATACATACTAAAACCACCTAACTTCTTTCACTTCTCTGACAACAAATATGTATGTAACTGTTTGTAACACACCGCCGGCCAATAGTGTTGACGCAAATAGTGCCGGTACAGCTACTCAATAACTAAGTATCATGATCCGGATTACTGAAACTGGAAAAATCCGGACTACAATGTACATAATACTATCAAACGACTGTCCGAATTACCAAAGAATCCGGATTATGAAGGTTCGGATTAACGCGTCTCTACTGTAAATAAAATTAACCTAAATTTGAAGCGAAAGATGCAATATCATAGATTCGAATTATTATAATTATTATATAAATTTAGGTTATGTATTACGGAATACGTTATCACGTAAAACTATCGTCCGTAAACCGACTTTACAGACAACCAATTTTTTTTTTTTTAATAATAAATTAAAAATCTAACTGATTTTTTTACAAGGTCTGAGATTAGAACTGGATGCTTGTAAAGGAATATTCTGTAGACCACGAATTAACTTGTATTGATTAAAAATTTAACGCGTCAAAATTTCTTTCAGATGCGATTTCGACAGCAAAATGGAAATACTGATAGATTGTAATAATATGCTGTTAGGAAAGGCCTCTGAAAATATGGATGAGCTAATAGGTATTTCACAGAACAACACCCCTGAACTTGTACCTGTATCAGGAACTGTAATTCCTGTAAACAGTAGTTGGAATAAATCATTGGTACGAATTTGTTACTATTTTATATCGCATATAGATCTTTAATAATTACTTACGTAACGATTTTTCAGGTTAATCGATCAAGAACAGATAGCAGTCCAAAAAATGCTGCTATTTTTACCCCAAAAAATATTGCGAAACCACAACTAAAATTCAAAGATAAAATTGATAACAGCAACGATACACCTTGGCAGCCAAGAATTAAAGATAAACCAAATTCCATTAAACCTCTGGCAATTTTCTTGGAGGAAACTGATGGTGGACAAGGGTGTGTAAAATTTTGTAATACAGTACTCTCTTATTAATTCGTCTCTGTGCGATAATAGAGTCGGAATACAGTATAAAAGGCAAAGGAGAACGAGACAGACGGCACAGTGTACTTTTGACGTAAGCGGTGGACAATATACATAGAATCGGTGTATTAAAGACTGTTTCATTAATGCTCAGTTGCGGAAACCATTGCCAAAAAATTTTATTTGACAATGACTTATTGTGAACATACATATTTCTCCATATGAAAAGCGTTGTAGACTTTTAAAAACAATCGATTGATTAAAACTGTGCATACATGTATTTTGTAGTGTTCCGTATCTCAAAAGAAAAAAAAAGGAACCCTTATAGAATCACTTTGTTGTCCGTCTATCTGTCTGTCTGTATAGACTCTTGGGAATCAAAACCTATAGGGTACTTTCCATTGACCTAGAATCATGAAATTTGGCAAGAAGCAATGTCTTATAGCACAAGAACATAAGTAAAGGGAAAAATCTGAAAACCGTAAATTTGTAGTTACATCACAAAAAAATAATAAATGTGAATTTTAATACGGTATAGTGCTAGTGCGTACTACTATTAATAACTTTAAAGAATAGCTTCTGTTGCTACATTGTTGAAACACCCATTGTTACATGTCTATCTTAGAAAAATTTATTTTTCAAACAATGTCACCATCGGGATACAAACCCCGAATTTTTCCACTATCGCGGCGGACTGAGTTACATTACTCCACAGTGACACAGTAAGGTCAATTCATCATTCCAATATATAGCCATTTGTAACTGTGTATTTCACATCATGCGAGAGCTAATTTTTATCTTAGATAACGTCAGATATGAACCTTCACAGAAGTGAGAGCTGTGGGTGAATCAACGATGAAAGTTGTTTTCTTATATTAATCTGATTCCTAAATCAAGACAATTGTCTTGATTTAGGAATCAGATTTTTTGACCATCCTTTTTGTAACCCAGCATATGTCTTCAATTAGTTCATATGGTAATCAAGGGACGAATTAATGAAAGAGTACTGTATTAGCGATTTTCGCTAATGTTGATGTTTTTATCATACATTTTTTTCTGTTACTATTTTATAAATCAACGGAGCAAAGTTGACGATTTTTTTAAGATAGGTTTTTTTTTGTTTTTTAGGTTCAGTCATCCATATGAATTTGAATTAGATCGATTCAAGCCGGACTGCTCACAGCTTACAAGTGTGAAAGCTGTATTTCCTAAATCACTCGATGAAGTGCCTCTTAAGTTTATCTCTACTACTGATCAATTAAATGACTTACTCGAAGATCTTCGAAAATACAAGGAAATCGCTGTCGATTTGGAACATCATTCTTATCGAAGTTTTATGGGAATTACCTGTTTGATGCAAATTTCAACGAATGATACAGACTATTTAATAGACACTATAGCACTTAGAAACGATTTACACATTTTAAATGAAGTATTTACTAAACCGACTGTTGTGAAGGTAGGATTCTGTAAAATTATTGAACTGAAAAAATGTTTGAATATAGTACTCCTGTCCCTGGTTCTGAAAAATCATGCGAAATGGTCAAGCGCCAGTTAAAGTAGGCGTGACAACTTGTTGAAACGCTCATTTTTCTAGACACGGGGACTCGTACATGTTCATTTATTTATTGACGTGATAACGTCTTATAAATTGATGAAACACCGGCTGCATGCACGAAAAAGTGTAACGTTCCGAAAAGTGTCACGTTCCGCCTGACCCAGTGCGTGCAAGCGAGAGCGCAGTATAAGCGATAGAGAGTCGGTAAAAATATAGTTTGACAGCTACTAAAATTTAGGTTATGTATTATTAAATATGATATTCGAGCGGAATACTTTATCACGTAAAACTATCGTCCGTAAATCGACTTTACAGACAACCAATTTTTTTTTACTCGATTTCGAAAGAAGCAGTCTGTTACTAATCTCCGTGGAAACTCGAAGGACCTACTTAATATCTTTTTTTGCAATTATTTGTAATTTTTTGCAGGTATTTCACGGAGCCGATCATGATATAGAATGGCTGCAGCGAGACTTGTCTTTATATGTGGTAAATATGTTCGACACCCACAAAGCAGTGAAATTGTTGAATTATCCGCAGTTATCGTTAGGTGCACTGCTCCGGCATTTCTGTAAAGTGGATCCAGATAAAACGTATCAGTTAGCAGACTGGAGAATCAGGCATGTCTCACCATCTTTTGTTAACATTTCAATTGTCAGTCATTTTTTTTTCTTATATATTAAACTAAATTCATTTTTTTTTAGACCATTACCAGAAGAACTTCAGAAATACGCTAGAGAAGATACACATTATTTGCTCTATATTTACCACATGTTGCGTAATGAGTTGATAAATGAAGCAAATGGAAAAACGAATCTTTTGGAGGCAGTTATACAAACTAGCACTAATGTGTGCAAGACGGTAACTTTTTTATGTGACTCATCTATTGGCCCGTTTGGTGACTGAAACGCTATCACGCTCTCTTATGCCCCCTCTACGCCACCGCCCTCAACTGCCTTGTGTACGAGCGCTCGCATATATACTGGACACTCGTTACTTCTCTGTGTGCGCTGTCACGACTCACACAGAGAAGCTGCATACTGCGTGTGCGACTAATTAGTATGCTTGAACGTTCACAGCTTGTATACACACTAATTTGTATTAGTTACAGGGCTATATTTAGTCTTACTAGAATTTCGTTAGCTGATGGGGCGAAATTTAGTGACTAGAATTTCGCTTAAATGTGTGTTTTACATCTGCCAGATGAGATAAAAATGCTCAAATACTAATTTTGTTGTCAAATTATTTAACATTTTTTATTTCATAAAAACTTGTTGTTTTCGTATTTTTAACTATAATTAAATTTTTGTTTTTCCCTTTTATATAAATTATAAAATTAAAAAAACAAATTGGACTTATACATGTGTGCAAAATTTTAACTCAACCGGATAACGGGAAGTTGGTTTAAAATCATTTGTAAAATTTGTACTGAACAGACAAGAAAACGGGTTATAAAATGTGTTAAAATATATATTTGATGCAAGTACAGTATTGAACAGTTACATAATCTAATCAGGGTCGCAAGAGGTGGGCCATTGGTGTAAATGTTTTAAATAAATAGATTAAACGTTTCGTCGCTTTATTATTGCGACCTCATCAGCAAACATTTTTTAATTCAATTGTCTGGTAAAATTTTTCTACTGTTGATTTGACCAATAACATTTTTACTTGTCCATTCTTTAGAACTTGCATAATTAATTAATAACAATTTTTTATGCAAGGTCTGCTGTACCATGGAGTACATATTTTTTTTTTTTTTTTATTTACTTTTTGATGCAATATATTTGTTTTTAGCGATTTGAAAAACCTTTGTTCAGAGACGATAGTTACTTAGAGCTGTATCGCAAAAATAGGAAAATTTTTGATAATAGGCAGCTCTATGCATTCAAACAGTTATTCCGATGGCGTGACCAAATGGCTCGCGATGAAGATGAAAGCCTTGGGTAATTAATTTTTCTTTATAATAGTATATTTTAAAAAATAATAAGTTCTTTTTTGCACTCTCTATGGGCTATGTGCACGGAGGCGGAGTTACAAATTTTTCAATGCGAGCAGTGAGCAATGTTTATTAAAAGTGAAAATAATTGTAATTTTATAAAGTTTTTCAATTACAAAGAAAACATAGGAAAACTAAGCGATCTGGAATTGCTTGTTGTGTTCCAGGCTGTTGCGCTGATGGCGATTTAAGTTAAATAAAGACCACTGGCGCCCTAATTTGACGTTCCGCTGTCAGTGTAAACAAATTAACATCAGTTTTCCTTATTACATTTTTTTTTGACACTAAATTTTTTGACTTATCGCCATAGAAACATGTCGCGATTTCCATAAAAAGTTAGTTCAATAATTCTCTATTACCCACTAGCGGCGCTAATAGGCTTCGTGCACACAGCCTATACGCTGGTACTTATGAAGTAAAACAAATGCATATCTAATCAATCCAACAGTAATTTTTTCTAAAGACCTGTCAGTTACTATTTAAAAGTACATATATGAGAAACAGAAAGCAAAGTAGGCGTATTTTTCGTAAACTACCCAAATGCTTTGAAAATAGACAGGATTATGACGTGAGTCAATTATTTTATAGGAGGTACGAACAAAAAACGCAGTATTTATTTTGAACGTAATAGTATTGTGACTGTTAAAACTCACTGTGCTTTTTATTAACATAATGCCGCTCTCTGAGAACGGTAACGGACCCATCACTGTCTTGCGCAGTAGTTAAAACGAAACCGTTTGTATGGGTGCTTTTGAGCTACTGCGCAAGACTGTGACCGTTCTGTTAGCGTTCTCAGAGAGCTTGGAACAGAGCTAGTATAATACACTAAATTATATACATAAACCACTATTAAGGTGCTAGTTTTTATTCTTTTGATGGCCCTCGGTGTAGCAAGCTTTGTTACATTAACTCTCTTTCTCTTTTTTGTAATATTGTCAAAATTAGTTTTCCTTAGCTACGCTGGAAAAAGGAATGTTGTTATTAATTTGGAAAAAATCAATTCAATTATTTTCATCTGAGAAAACAGATCATCACGTCGGGGGTCACCAATTGTAAGCACTTATAAAGTTCTTACTTTAAAATAAATACAACGCTAGACTTGAATTATTAAAAATTCGTGATGATCTGTTTTCTCAGATGAAAATAATTGAATTGATTTTTTCCAAATTAATAACAACATTCCTTTTTCCAGCGTAGCTAAGGAAAACTAATTTTGACAATATTACAAAAAAGAGAGAGAGAGTTAATGTAACAAATGCTACATCGGATTTATTCTTTGCTGGGTCTATCCGGGCATGTATGTAGAATGTAGATGATTTGTTCGTTCAGTTGGATGGTAAATTTGATTGTTCTTTATAATTAGTTTGATAATGATTTGTATAATAAACAGATATGTTTTACCATCACAAATGATGCTCAATATTGCTGAATCGTTACCTCGTGAAATGCAAGGCATACTGGCTTGCTGCAACCCTATTCCGCCATTGGTGCGCCATCATCTCGTCAAATTACATCAGATTGTTCTTGATGCAAGACGCCAGTCTATTATTCAGGTATGTATTTTTTTTTTTATTAATTAGCGTTTGAGTGCGTGAACGTTATGACATTTTTAAGACGTTAAAAAAGTCATGTAGGTGGAGAGAATAAAATTGAGCTCATGTATTACTCCTAGTTAAAGACTATTTGCATGTAGTATTTCCTTAATTTCGGTGTCTGCTCTAGACGTGATGAAGTAACAAACAAAATCAATGTCATCTTATCTCTCCGGCACTACTGAATCAACTACAATTAAAAATGTAAATCCAGGTCATAAATTGCCTGTGCCCAAAATTTTATTCTGATCCCTTGCGCGTGATTGAGTATCAGACACACCCAGATTTTCACATTAGTAATAGATTTTTTTTAAGTTAAAACTTTTCACACGGTACGTTAAAATCGTTCATTGGATTAAAGGTGTTGCGAATCATTGCTAAGAAAAAGGGCCTCAAACTGTGGGAAACCCCGCCATTGCTCGTAAACCATATACTGTAATAAATAAAAACTTGTAAAAAACAGCTGTACAGTATTAAGCTATGGTGGGTGAGGGGTAAATTTCACCATTCCAACAAAATGTCAAAATTCTCGATTCAAAATTTTACAGTATTTTTTCGTTTTGAGGTTCCCTGAGTCCAAAAAACGTTTTTTTTTTTTTTTTTGAAAAGTCTGTTTTTGAGGAAAATCGGCGCATGCGTATAAGATATATGTGCTACAACGTAGTTTCTTCTATTATAATGCTCATAAAACTATTTGTTATACAGTGGTACCTCGACATACAAGTTTGATTCGTTCAGCAACCTTGCTCTTATCTTGAATTACTCGTATCTCGAAGCAAATTTCCCCATACAAAACAATTGAACTACCATTAATTGGTTCCAACCCCCAAAATGTCGCCCCAGTTATTTTTGTTACGTGGTTTTGAATAATAAAAACGTATTTATAAATGACAAATATTTATTGTACAAAAACAAAAAAGAGAATGTAAAGAAATAAATTAGATATCCTCACTGGTCTTTGCCTTTTTCGCTACATTTTTCTCGCTTAGCCTGTAGGCCGTTTAGAAAAAAACGCTGCTAACTGATTCACGGACCGTGGTGGGCGTAGCCGCGCACGCGCGCTACCGGCCGACCTGTTAAACCGAACTCGTATCTCTAATTTCGCTCGTAACTCAAAGCAAAAAATCACTCGCTCGCCGGCTCGTATCTCGAAAAACTCGTATGTTGGGGCACTCGTATGTCGAGGTACCGCTGTATTTATTTTTTCAAGGTTTTTTCTTTTTTTTTTAAATGTGTGAATATGCGCGTTTGTGCATATCAAGTTTTACTTCTGTAGTGTACAATATGTAAATGTCTATTTCTTGTTTATTTTTTAGCCGATTTTAAAAGAGGATCCCGTAATTGGTGGAAACCAACCCCATAATATCAATTTTGATAGTCCTCTGTACTGTCCACATGATCTGCAAAAAGATCATGAATTTCGTGACGACTTACCCACTTTATTAAGTAATCAAAAACAGGATTCTTCTGCGACCATTACTGCTTGTGTTAACCAAGAAGAACCACAAAATCGTAAATCCTTTCTTTCTTTGTTTGATCCAGTGAAAGTGGAATATAACAAGGTAAGAGTGCATTTTTTTCTCCTTCTGTGCCTATTACTGTAAGTGCTTACCTAAATTGATGTATTAATTTTTTTTTTAGAAAGGAAAATTACATTTTTTGAGTCCTAATGAAAGGTATAAGAGAACAAAATTACTCGCTCAAGAAGAAGAGAAAAATGTACAATCAGAAGCTGAAAAAAATAAACAGACGGAAACAGAAAATGACGATGATAACACTCAAAGAATAGCAAAGGTATTGCATTATTTTACTACTAATGAAGTGACCAATATATTTTTAATAAATTTTTATTTTTTAGTTATACGAAAATGTTAATCAAGCAGTTGCACAATTATTGTCGACAAATAATTCAGAATCTGCAAGTTTGGTTCCTAATGAAATTTCATCCAATCAGAATATGTCAAAAGAAGAAGTTAATTTGGAAGTGTCCCATGGAAAATCAAATTCTCAGCCTAAACCTCTTTCTAATTTTGTAAAATTAAGAAAACGAAAACGGCAAATGTCTGTTGAATCAATAAATGACATAGAGGGAGGTGGCAGTAGTAAAGTAGCCGATGCAAAACCAAATTTACAGGTTTATTCGAGTAATAAAAAGAGAAAAAACAAAAATAAAAAAAGGAAAATAGCAAATGAAAATGTTTCGACAGTAGTAAAACCTCAGGATATGTCTTCAACCGAAAATGTTAATAACGCGAGTGTTACAAATTCAAAAAAACAGAAAAACAAAAAGAAGAATAAGAAGAAAAAGGCCGCTGAGCAATTCAAACCTTTTGATTATTCTTCGGTTGATTTTAAACAGTTTCAAGGAGGTTCGAGTATTGCGCCAAAGAATACTGAAGTCAAAAGCAAATTTAAAGCAAAAGTATGTAATCTTCGTTTTCAATTTGTAATTGGCTAATTTGAGTACATTATAATCTTTATTTTTTCAGGGGCAAAGCGGCAAATTTAAAGGGAGATTTTTCAATAAAAGTATGACATTTGGAGGTAAAAGTAACAAGCAGCGACAACACAAATAAGAGGGGTTTTTTTTTGCAAGCAAGCTTTTGTAAATATCGGTACAGATATATGTATATATAAAGGTTTTCTTTAAATATATAAGTATCAGAAAAACACTTGTAGTTTTTTTATATTTTTTTAAACGCCCTATGGGAGTAAATTGGCCTAGGTCAGACGAAAAGCAAAACGCTCCGACCAGTAGTTGAGAGGAAAGAGTGGGAGAATCGTTTCTAATTTCTCTGTGAAAGCGTAATACGCGCCACGATAACAAATTCCACATAACTATTCCCAAATCCTGAAATAATAAATTCGTCATTAAATGCTACAACCTAAGAAGCTACACTTTTAAAGTGCATAATTTTTTGTGTCGGCTTTAAATCACTTCGCCACGATAAGTTCGAAAGATTTTAAAATGGGTTTCAGGACTTTTTTATGCTATTTAGACTTAGTAATAATGCAAGATTGTACGCTGAGTCTCAAATGTTTAAGCCACTATTGAATCCAACCATTGGGTATATAATATGGGTAAGAGGTGAAACCTGTGTTAGTGACGTCAAACTTTCAATTCCTAGACAACTGACAAGTGACAGCCTAAACTGTGTGCATTACTTTCAAAAGCTTTATTTACGTCATTAATCCAACAGCTTTTTAAAGGATTTTATTTAACTTAACGTTCCGTATATTTGCTTATACCAACTATATTTATTTCAAATCTTACTACCAATTTTTCATCTACTTTCCATCAACCGATCAAGTAGAAATTTTGCACAAATGTGTAGTTCCGACGAATATACAATATTATGGGAACTAGCTGAATAGAATATAATATATTTGTTCAAATACCACCATTACGTGGCATAACATCGTCTAATACAATAAAAAAAAAAAAGACGGGTTGCACTCGGGGAGTGCCGGCAGAAGTGAAAACTTGAATTTAACGTCTTAATTTTTTGCATTTAGAAGCATTGTTTATTTATTGGCAACACTTGTAAATAAAATGGTTCGTATCATAGATTGCATTTTTATGTAAGATATATCAACGCTAGGTGTCTTAACGTTGTATAATGGTTTGTATCATAGATTGCATTTGTATGTACGATATTTCAACGCTAGATGTCTAACGTTGTATAAAAAGTATCTGGCAATTACTATCACTTAGAGAGTCTCACCCAGTTCTTACTTTACCTGACGCGAGTTTAACATTTTTTACCCATTACCAACGCCGCTAAAGAAGTTTTCACTTCAAAAAAAAAACAAGTTTATATGTATAATGGCCAGTCTCAATCAACCTCCTCCACACAAGATTTTTGAACTGTGTTAGGGGAAGGTTTTGAACATCGAGAGGCAGTTTATTGAATAATTTATTTGATATGCAGACAAAACTGCTATTTGTTTTTTGTAGTCGGTGAGGTGGTAATCTAAGATTATGTTTATATCTTACATTATAAGAGTGACAATCAGAGCTGCAATTCAAGTTCTTCATATTTTGTTTAACGTACAATAACGCATGAAGAATAAACAATGACGGTAGTTAACAGAAATTGATTTGCAATGTTCAAAGGTGAAACTCTGACCATAGTCCTAACAGCTCTTTTTTGAAGTACGGATACTCTATTAGAATCCGTAGAGTTTCCCCATAGTTATAGTAGCACACCATAGCTAATTAAATACTCGAATAATTCGAAATATGCTGTTCGTGCACCCTCATTATTGATACAACATCCGAAATCCTTCTTATAGCATATTTTGCAGAATGCAGTTTCCAACAAAGTTGGGATATATGTGCTCTCCATCTGACAGATTTATCTAAATATATTCCCAAGAATTTAACATTGATGGTGTAATCATTACTCAAATGATTAAAAATCATAATAACATTTTTAGTAACATTTAAACTAAGTTTATTAGCCGAGAACCAATCAGTAGCCCTCAATAGTGTCTCACGCGACATTCCAGAATCAGCATCATCACGCTTAGAAAGGAAAGTCGTATCGTCTGCATACAAAATTCTTGAAAATGGCTTCATATTATCTGCTAAATCATTAATATAATTAATATATAATCAGCCCAACTTCCTCCAGGTGCGAATCACACTTTTAAATTTTCACCCATTTCCCGTTAATCAACTGACTTGAAATTTTGCACACGGTTAGTTCTCATGTTAACAGTCTTGCCATAATGAGACACTGATAAAGTTGGAAAGGATCAGGAATCTGAGATCTTTGTAATTATATAATCAAAAATATTATTTTATTTCTTTAAAATAACACAAATAAAACACCTACTATTTGACTTTAAATATGAGCCCAAAGGTCAAGTTCCTGTAGCGTTTCAGTGAATCGGATATACGTAATAAATTCAGACCAAGTAAATAAAGCACACTGTAAAAACTAAAAAATAAAATAGGTAAAGAAACTCTTTAAACGGTTTTTTTGTACAATCGATGAGGTACTAAAAATTAGAAAATAATTGTGGGGCAGCAATCTGGAGGTTTGATCAGACTCTTAAAATAAAATAGTAGGACACACCTAGTAGAAAATTTTCTTTTGCTAAAGATCGGAAATCATTTGACTGTTTTCTGAGACCTTGATATAACTAAATTCGCTCCATGATTGTTGACCCACAAATGACAATTATTTTCTAAATTTTAGTACTTCTTCGAGTATACAAAAAACGCTTTAATTTAAATTATTACCTATTAGGTTGCATTTTAAATTATTGTATTTTAATAATTTTAGAGAAATATAAATTTGTCATTTTGTCAAACTGATTTATAAAAAAAAGACAAGAATTATAAAATATTTTTTTTTATTTGAGATAACATTACATTTCATTGTTAAAATAGTTTTGAGTAATTTGTCATTTTGTTATAAAAAAACATTTAAAAATATCGTTGTTTTATTTCGATTCGAAGGTATTTTAAAAAAGACAATTTTATTAGCATCTCGAATTAATATGATATACGATCATTCATTATTTTTCTAAGTTCTATATTTGGCGGCTCTTAAAATTGGGAATTTATCAGATGTGCAGAGGCCTTTAAAATCATCAAGTGAAACATCGAAAATGGCTACACCTCCTAAGCCTTTTGCTCTTGCATAACCGGCTTTGTTTCCAACAGTGTCAGGATCTTCGTAAGAAATCCATATTCCATGTTCGCCATCAGAATTGGGAAGACGGAAAGCGTAGGTACCTAAAGAAAGAATTCGTAATTTTTAATTTCACGAAAACACATATTAAAATAAAACATGCAGGAAAATAACACAACGCACATATACATTTTATAATTAAATAAAATTACAACAGTATAATTTACTATATTTACAAACAATTGTTTCCCAGAACACAATGCCTTCATCAGAAAAATACTTATTTAAACGTTAACCTTTTATTTAACTTTAGAATCAAATAATGGTTAGACAGATATTTTGACGTTATTAAAAAACAAGCGATTTGTTCGAGTATTAATTTAATAAAAATAGAACAAACTTCACGCAATTTTTTTTGCTACAGATGAAAAACCCATTTCGTTTGTTTGAATTTGAAAAAAAAATCAGTAAGATTTCATAAGCACACCTAGACGTAATCCTGTAATTTTTTTAAAGACTAATGCGGTAAATGATTTCTTATTTTTGTATTTTTGAAAGTTTCTTCGGGCCTACAGTTCCCAAATTTAGTTAAGTATAGATATTATACAATTTTATTTTTTGATATGTACATTTCATTAATAAAAATCTTTACGGAGTTCATGCAAGCGTTTTAAAAATGCTTTATATACACTGTCCCCAAGGTCATTAGATACATAGGTCGTTAACGAATGATGTCAGCTGGAAGATCGTTCATATTTTTATCAACCACGCAATATCAATTGACAGTCCACTGGATAACGTCAACCCCCCTAACGGAATGAGATCACGCCTGTATCTAATAACCTTGCACTGTCCACTACCTACATAAATTACAGAATATAAGATTAATGGAAGACCGTTTCAAGTTTAAAATATTCAAAAGATCGCAATGGCGCATAATATGTATAAAAATATTGCGGTGTCTTCATATAAAACTTCAGGTTAGTTTAGAACTGACAGTATTTATTTTAGAATAGTTTAAAAATGTTCATGTATGTATGCATAAGTCATAAGAAAATAAATTGTATAATATAACGCACTATAGACTGTAAATTGTTTAGTGTTTTGGGATTTTTTCAGAACTTAAATGATCTGAAACCAGAACGTCCTATCTTATCTTAGTAAAGAACCGAACTTTGTAATCTAAAGTTACGCGTTACGAATTTCCGAACTATACGGACTCTTTTTTCCAAGTATTAACAAAATCGAAATATAATTAATTTCAAAAAAGCAATGTAAATAAATACCATTATTGCAATTCGAACCTACATTTGGAACGAATTAACTATAAAGTATAAAGTTAGGTTTTGTTTGATGGATACTCGCTTTATGGATAAAATCACTCATTTAAAAAACATACAAAATATGTCCATTGTTAAAAAGTGGAACAAATTGGTGCACAGTTACATTCAGTGAAAGCACACTTAAAAATCTGTAAGAATCGTACCGTATCGTTTTGAAATTTCATCATCGTGTATAAAAGACTCGTCTGAAAATATAAATTTTCTTTGAACTAGATATTTGAAAAACTACTGAAACATAGTTACCTACAAATAAAGTTTGCGTATTTTTTTTTTGTACAAATAATTTTTTAACGAGATTTTGTCGGAATGTGATTTTAAATATGCTGTCTTTTGATTCAACCTTTTTTATATATTATCAATTTGACTGATAGTAATTATCAATGGGGGGCAATAACAAAAGCTTTCGAGAACGCCTAAACATCTACAGATAAATGGTCGATGCTGTGAGTTCATCGTTTCCAATGCTGACCTGTTAGAAACCCTAAGTTCCATAATCTGAGAACTTATGAATTTACTAATCGCATTTGCAATTTATTTATTATTAATTAAAAAAATAATAATACTTACATTAAAAATAATGTTGTCTGTTTCTGATTATAAATTATCAACAATCTAAATTTAAATCAACATTATACAGATACTAACCATATCTTTTCGTTGGGTCAGTAACTTTTCTGAGTCGGTTAGGATCTCCTTTGACGCCAGGAACATTGATCTTGGTACAGATTTCTGCATAACTCAATAAGCCAGCTTGTTTAGTATAAGATCCTTCTTCGCCAGGACCATCAATAGTCAATGGAGGTACTCCAGAAATTGCAGAACTTGAATCCATATGCCATGTACGTCCGTAAGTCGGAATTCCCAAATATAGCTTGGATGCTGGTGCACCATTCTGTATCCTTTAACGAAAAAAAAACCTAAGTGTGAAATTTAATATACTTTATCAGGGAATTTGGTTCAACGTTGCCCACAAATGATTTCTACTTCAAAATGGCGTTATCTATAGGATACACAAAAATGAGCTAGGGTATTTTAAAAATTCGTTCCGGGGTTTGATTTTCATATTTTAATGTAGTACCTAATAATAATAAGCTACAATTTATTTAATAGTCTTTCTTACTTTAACATCAATATTGATGAAGCCATATTTTTATTCTTACTTCTGCTGAGATACGTGATTTTGGTGCGATATAATATTATTATGGCATGCTTTTTCGATGTCCATTAATATTTACTCTGGGGAACATTTGGACCAAAGTTGAACGTCTTTTGAAAACTTGATAAGTACTGAATAATAAGGACAATAAAATACGAACCAATAAGTGACTTGAGCATCTGCATTACAGTCGGGTTTCCTGTCAATCAGTTCGTACATTGGTGCAGCATAGTCGGCTTCTTTGGGATTGCGTTCTGCTGTGTAAAAGTCAAAGGCAAGAAGATGCACTTCATCGAGATTTGGAATTATGCTGCGTACGTCGTAATAAACTGTAATAAGAAATCAGAAAACGTTTTTTATTGTCTCCATTATAGTCTACAGACTGTGAAAATTGTTGAATAAAACAGATGATGAAAATATAGAGTTCTCCATTTTTAAAATACCCGATGATGTGTCACCAACACGAAACAGGGTTGTAAAGAGAAATTAGAGGAGTTTTTCAATCGGGTTTAACAAAAATAAAAAGTAAATTAAATTGGGACAATCATGGGCCATCGAAAAATCCGGCCTTTTAAAAAAAGTTCGGGTTCAGGGAAAAATACCTCGTCCATTCCCGCTTTCAACAGGCGAGGAAACATATTGTATTATGTAACAATTATAAACTATTATGTTAGGATCTAACATATTGATATAAATTAATACGTTTTTTGTATTTAATTATTTGTCACAATTTTTATATTACAGTAGACATAATATCTCAAAATTGATTTTCATACCTGTACTGTTGACATTCGGAAGAACTGAAAGAGTGACCAGTAAGCCGTCGTGTCTGAACACATTTTTGGTTTCTCTAATGAGTGCTGTAACTTGTTGCCTATGTTCTTCTTCTTTTTCGTCAATCTTGGTTGATCCAAACACTTTCTTTATTCCTTTCCAGATACCTCCTGTTCATGCACACAAAAATATTAATTCAATTAAGTATGTGAAGCGCTCAGAACAATGTGAAATCTTCCATGATGAAATCATGCAATAACTTCACTTGTAATTAAAGTCATATTATTTTTAAAATCACTTTGAAACAAACCTAAAGTGCTGTGGATTTTCTTTGGTTTGGTTTCAGGTAATTCCCAGCCAAGATCTAAGCCATCAAATCCAAATTGTTTGACTAGCTGATGCGCAGAATTGACAAAAGTTACTCTTGCTTCTGGATTTTCCAACTGAAATTATAAAATATATGTAGGCTACCTCTGTTTTGTTAAAACTAATTATTGTAGAGTTTTGTTTAATTTTTATTAGCTTGGGAATGACACCCTCTGTTATGATAGTGGAATGAAATATATATTGCTTAAAACCTTCCCACAAAATATTTATTTATAACTTTTGTCTGCGACTCCGCCCGCGCGGACATATGAGCAGTTTTCTAATAAACCTGTTGAGTAGTTGATCAACAAACATACAATTTTCGTTTTCACGTATTAGTAGGGATTCTCAAATCTCAATAGCGGGTTTACCAATAGGTCGAGTAGGCTGTGGCCTACAGCGACAGTTTTACAGGGTAGCAGATTTGGGGAACAACACCCCAAAATGTGAGAGATGTAAACTAAAAAATATACGATGTTTTTGTATTTTCAAAGTATATATTTAACTTTTTTTAAAAGTTATATCCAATTGTATATGTCCATTGTCCACATATCACTTGGGGGGTGGCTAGACCATATGTTATCTGGCCAGTATTATTAAATATCAAAGTTGGGTCTTAAAGAGGTTGGTTCCAAAGGCCAGGACGCTGACCATTACACCACACTATCCTCAAGTATATATTTAATGGCACTTCTAAAAAGGGGGAAACCAAAACTTCAAATTTGACTCTGAAAGTTCTGGTATTCTTTTTTGAAGGAGGTTCAATTTTTTATAAAAGTGTTGTTTATTGAAATTACGATGTCTGGCTTACATTCCGGGTATAATTAACACTAGTGGTCACCAAATGGTCAAAATTCGACTGTAATTCATTAAATCTTTAAGTTTGAACGTTACTGAGGTTCTTTTGTCTTATATAGACTTGTCGCCTGAATCGATTTTACCCGTGTTAATTCGTACACATCGTGAGGGAACATATATTGTGCACTTCCCATCATTAAAACGAAGAAAACGACGTATGTTTCATCACAAAAACTGCAAATTTAAATTATGGTATGAAGCTGCTTACAATGTAAACGAATATTTTAGAAATTACAAATTGTCTATTTTTTACATGCACTCTAGTTTTGAATACAAAATAATCATAAAAGGCATTTGTAAATTTGAAAATAATTTCCACTCATGCATTGCACTTTCTTGCACTATAAATGTAGTTCAGTGGTTTGCTCTCAGGTGACGTCGTCGATAATAAAAGAACATAGGTATGTTGTGAAATAAGTGAAAAACGCAAAGTGTGGGAAACTTTAATATCATTCTATGAAAGTGGCTATCTTTGAAAATTGAGATGAATTTGACGTTTATTCGGTAATGAGTAAAGAATTCTATAATAAAAATGTGAAAACCTTATATTGTCTGCGAAAGTGGCTGTCCTTTTTAACCGACGAAAAACAAAAACGGAGGAGGTTCTCAAGTCGACGCGTATATTTTTTTTTTTTTTTTTTTTTTATTTATGTATGACCACGCATAACTTTTTACAGAGCAGTCCGATTTTGATAATTTTTTTTTTGTTTGAAAGGGTATACCCCGAAGTTGGTCCCATATAAATTTGGTAAAAAAATTCCAACCCTAAGGGTAGGAAAACAGGGGATAATTGATTGTTCACTCACTGATTGTAATGTATGACCACACATAACTTTTTACCGAGTAGTCCAATTTTGATAATTCTTTTTTTATTGGAAAGGGTATACCCCGAAGCTAGTCCCATATAAATTTGGAAAAAAAAATTTCAACCCTAAGGGTAGGAAAACGGGATTATTGATTGTTCACTCACAGATTGTAATGTATGACTACGCATAACTTTTTACAGAGTAGTCCGATTTTGATAATTATTTTTTTATTGGATAGGGTATACCTCGAGGTTGGTCTCATATAAATTTGGAAAAAAAATCCTACCCTAAGGATGGGAAAATAGGGGTGATTTATTGTTCACTCACAGATTTTCATGCTGAGTTGTGTATTACAATTATAAATTATATAGCCACAAAAAATTATAAAATAAAAACTTTTTAACAAAAAAATTAAACCGCCGAAAAACTGAAAAGCAAAAAATAATAAATCTTTTTATTTAACTAAGTTCTATCTAAGTAGTTGAACGTATGTGACAGTCTAGTATATCTAAGTAATTTTGAGTCGGCGTCAAACAATCAATGAACAAAGATCACTAAAAGAAATAAACAAATCAAATTAACAATGATACGTGAAATCTCCAGCGATAAACATTAACATTCCAAACATGCGCTCTCCACACGACCACTCGCAAAGACGTGTGTCCTCAGTGTGTGCCCGTTCGGGTTGCTCTGTCGCTGACATTAACTTCGTGAACGCTCAGAGATTTCCGGCGAAGGATTGTTGACGCCGACTCAAAATTACTTAGATATACTAGACTGTCACATACGTTCAACTACTTAGATAGAACTTAGTTAAATAAAAAGATTTATTATTTTTTGCTTTTCAGTTTTTCGGCGGTTTAATTTTTTTGTTAAAAAGTTTTTAAAGAATGGAATTCTATTTGACGTTAGGTGAAGTGCAAAAGGTAAGTTTATTATAAAACCATTCATTATTAATTGTTTATTTGATGTGTATACTTACAAGGGTAAGGTATTTTTCTTTATTTTGATCATCAGCTCCGCCGCCAACACCTAATAAAACTCTTAATCCTGGGAATCTCCTCTTAAGATTTGTAATTGCGCGATAGTTGCCACTTCCTTGATCCAAATCAAGTTGTTCGTTTAGGGGCACCAGTTTAAAATCGTCGTTGCTAACGCCGGCAAAACCATATATGAGAGTTGTGCAATATGCCAAAGCTGGGTCTAAGTCTGTTACTCGCATTTTAGCTTGGCCTGTAACAAACAAAAAGCATAATATGAGATTGAGACAATATATTCTGATAAAAAGTAAAAACAAAAGATTTTTATCTAGGTGTTTATTGAAAATAGCCCAAAATGGTAATTGTAATATATATATAAATGGCATTGTACAGGGTAAAACCCAGGCTATTTTTAAAATAATCCATTTAAATTATTGGTATATACTTGTTATTATTTACTAATTATTCAATTCTAAGAACTAGTTTTGTACAATTTTTCGAATCATTTCTGAATAATATGGGAAAAACAGCTGTCAAATGTTATCAATCGTTGTTTCTTTTTTTTTGTTTTGTTTATAAGACTGCAATATACACAACAAAACACACTATGAACCCTATGCTATGAACTAATAATGTTGGTTGATTATCTCAAACAAGTAAATAAAAAATTTTGAGAACGTAACAAAATGACCTTTTGATAAGTTGATAAACTTTTTTAAAATTCCGTAAAAAGACGTTTTGTTTGGATAATAATATGATTTTCAATTTTGATGTTTCCCTATTTTTTCATACGCTCGAACGTCGAGATTGCTCTTTAATTTATTAGTGTTAAAATAAATTAATATTTATTTACTTTCTGGTATATTGAGGATTTATAATTGTAATTGGTCATTTCTTTCTAGGACAAAATCTCGAAATAGAAAATAATATCGACTAGGGTGTCAATTGACGCGTATTAATGTATCTAAATATGACCGGCAAGAAATGTTTCAAAATCGGCTCAACCGTTCTTTTTTAACCAAAAAGACTTAAAAAAAACTACATTTTACACAATATTTCGCAAATAAAAAATTATATTGACTTCGTTAGGATGTGCGTGTGATCATTTTGATCCGAGAGAAATTTTATCAAAATTTGTAAATTACATATTTAATATTGATCCCATTGGGAAGTTGGTCGAGTGGACCTCAAGGGTCGCACTTGTAGAGTCCCAATAAAGGACCCACGGCTTGTATAGAAAGAGTATTTAAATTATTTTCTTGAGAATAAAAATTTTCTTTGTCACTGATATTCTGTTTACTACACAAATGATAAGGTCGCCTTCTATTCGAGACCTTACATTGAGGTGACAGATAAGTTAGTTATGACTTCATGAGTCACTGAAAAAAATAATATGTCAGTTCATAGATGATTGTCATTTTATGCTAATTGATCGAAAAAATTGCCTCAGTTTGGTGACCTGTTTATGCTAAAATATTAGCAAAATTACGTTCTTTATTTTCATTAAAAAAAATAGAAAAATGTTCATTTAATTCTTGTTTTATATAAAATCTAAAAAAATTGAAGTTTTTTTATAGAATGCTGCAGTTTTCCTTGTCTTCTGCAAATATTTTGAAGTAGAAACTAATAAACTATATTTATTTGCAAACGTCAACATTTTTGAGTTCATATTCCCATTCTAGAACCTGAGAAAATACCTACGTGCATGTTTTTGGAAACTAAGAACGTAGTTACATCATATTTCAAAATGTTGTCGTTTTTACTATACTAAAAATTGAACCTTTTTTGTACGTACCTATACATTTTAAAATAGAACTTTTAAAATATTAGTTGGAAGACAATTTTTGTAGATTGTACAACCGACTAAAACATGATTAAAAAATCAAATTTAGTTTGGTTTGAACCAGAGATATTTAATATCTCTGGTTTGAACTTTGTTTAAAACTCGTTCAAGCAATAATTACTAATTGTCAACTGCTTTGCTTAAATCTGCAAATACATTTTGTACACGAGTAAGTAATACTACACCATTTTTTTGTGTACAATTAAAATATCGTTAGGTCAAGGCGAACATCATTCAATTTATAAAAAATCAAACAAAAACAAAGTACTATATTTAATATTATTATAAAACTGATTAACAATAAAAATTATATGTAAATATTTTTTAAAGTTCGTTAAATAATCGTCATAAAAAATATTCGCTAATTAAATGATTTTGCTGACTATTTTTTCATAGTGAATGCGGAATAAATATTCTTGATTTAGGTATCTATGTTATTAATGATCAATCGATTAGTAAACAAATATCATTATCAAATATATATTGATTTTGTATACCTATACCTACCTATAAAGATAATGGCTCTTTAAAAATAAAATATGAGTTGTTTTATTGAGTATCATTATATTTCACAAGGAGCTTTTAAAGCAAATATTTTTAGATCTTCTTTGATTATATAGAATAATAGAGGGTCTATAATCTGCATTTTAATCTTATCTTTGAAATTCATAGACTTCCGTTAATTAAACGGTTCTCAAACTAAGCGTCGCGAAGCCTCAAGACGTCAGGAATTTGAATCTAAAGCGTCGGTCCGAGTGAGGAAAGCAAAACAAATGCTACATTTTTACGGGCATAACCAAACTACAAACATTCATTGCAAGTTCAACCATCTCGTTAAATAATTACAATCTCATGACGTTATGGTCTAAGCTGTAGAGCATCTATATCTACTAACTCTCTCATAAAAATATACCCCCATTTCTTTATGCACATACTATTTTTACTGATTCTAAAGCGACATCTAATTGTATTTAAAGAAGGAAGGTATAATTCTGACATGACTAAAAAGGCGTACCATGGAAAAATTTGAGAATTACTGCTTAACTGATTTGTTATTCAGAAGTTTCTTGCAACGAATCGAATAACAAGAGACGTATTCGGGTTGATGATTTCACATTGTACTGTGAAATAAATTACAATTGCTAATTTTAAATTGCTTCATGTGCATAATTTTTTTCATTGATATGACATATTCCACCCATGAAGGTCACAGATCAATCTGTTATTTACTTAAAAAATTACATAGGATAAATTGACAAAAAAATAGGTAGTTGAGTATCGCACTCCAGTTTTTTTTTAATTTCTTACTTCTTGTTTTTGTAGAAATAATAAATTAGTGTTTGTTGAACTAATAAAATTCGAAGTTAAAAAAATCTGAACCCAACTATGCAAGAACACAAAACAAGCGTGGTATTTATCAATACATTTATGCAAGATATTTACATATCAAAACATGTAGTAGGGGATTCGAATGCCGAAATATCTCGTTTCAACTCTCGAAAAGGTTTTCGGCCATTGACGTTGTTTTGATTTTTAAATATCTTGCATAATTTATGGGTATATTTCGTAGCTAGTTTTTTTATGAAGTCTCAGTTTTTTCTTCAACTTTTAATTTTATTTCACATTTTTAGTCCTCCAGAAAAATATTTATTTATATACACTAATATTATAAAAAGGTAAAGTTTGTAAGTTTGGATGTAGGAGGTAATCTTTGAAATTACTCATCCGATTAAAAAAAAATCATTGCAATATTTAAAATGGACCTTCAGGATAGATATATATTATCACGTTAAAATAAAAGCACTTTTCGTGGAGACAAATTTTGCAATACAAGTTGACGAAAAACGGTGACAATTTACAAATCGGGCTAAGCCGGACCGGGCCACTATAATCAGTGGCTTAGCTAGGCGTGGGCGAAGCGAGTTCTCGCTCACGGCCTCGCACGAGATCCCCTTGTGTGCTGACTTGAGGTCAAAAGCCATGAGCTATATTATACGTATACCTACGCTAAAATAAGTTAATCCTACTACTTATTTACTATTAAAAATATCAAATATGATAGGATCACTGCATTTATCTTGGGAATAGGTGTAAGAAAAGGGCTTTGCCGATGCTACTTTGCCAACGTCTAGATTAGTCCACGCTACGCCACTGGTTATAATGAATAAAATCAGAAATAACCGAGTAGAATTGAAATACCTACAATATTTTAATGAAATTACAAATTACAATGCTTGTTTTTTGCGACCACTATATTGGTTTTTAAATAATATTGTCTATGTCAACCGTGTCCTTGAGACAAATCGATCGTTACCAAAATTATTAAAGTCGGTCCAATAGTTTAGGTGCCGCGAGAGTTGCTATCGAATTCGCTACTAGGCGATCAAGATTTTACATCAGTACAAACCACGATACAATAAGATTAACTTAATAACTTTCTCTGCACAAATTTTTGCACAAATGTTGCATTTGTTATTTATTGAATTATTCAAATTAAAAATTGAATATCATAACATGAAATTTATTTTGACCATAACCGTGATTAAAATATTAATTACTTCCAATTATCTGATTATTCTTAGAATTATTTTTAAAAATTCCACAAAAATATGTTTTATATACATCGTAAAGGCAATAATAAATACTGAAAGATTTGTATGTTAAGACACTTACCATCTCTGACAAAGCTTTTGCTATCATAATAGCAAATAACTTTATTATCTGCAGGTACCCCAGTGGTCGCTCCATATGATGTTGCGAAAAGGGCAACTGCCGCTAGGGCTAGACTGCCGACCCAGTGTCCCATAATTACCGCTGGCAATTAGAGATTGATTTAGAAATTGACGACTTTTGTTTTTATAGTTGCACTGTGAGTCGCATTCACTTATAAACTGACCAGAATCGTATACCGGTCGCCGGCTATAAACTTATTTGTTGATCGTGTACGCGTAGATAGTCAACAAATTATTATCCCCTCTAGTCTAAAAATCAGCGGTTCTCAACGTGAGCTACTCCATATTTCTAAGGGGGCTACAGTAAAAGATTGAATCTTGCTGGGTCATTTTCAATTTCTTATTAGACCACTAAAACATCAATGCTAGAACCTATACATTTAATACAATAAAAGGCGTTTTTTAAAGTGGATCTCTGTAAGTCGATAAATTGAGAAAAATCGCTCAAGTGCGGACTCCACAAAATTAACCCTCAAAATCAGTATTCGTTTATTTACGCTATAAGGCCGTGATTGGATCATCTAACTCTATATAATATGCACTAAATTACAAACTTTTTCGAACGGTAGATTCGGAGAAAATAAGCTGTGGCAGTCGAATTGACAAACAGACACGTGAGTGAACCAATAATGATTCCGTTTTTTCATAGGATGTATGGAACCCTAAAAAGAGATAAATTACAATCAGCCACTACGCATTACGTTTTTATTCATCTTTCATAAATCTGTCATTAATGATCCCACTAATCACTATATGCCATCTTTCATTTGTTTCTGAAAAATCCAGTAAGGTTTGCTGAACTGAAATTTGCGATCTATGCAGTTCAAAGAGAAAATTATTTATTTGTTAACATATTTTCAATATATGATCTATGAACAAACTCACTCACTCACTCACTGTCTCATTTATCACAAAATCTCAAGATGTAAGTACTTGAAATTATATGATTTTCACTAATTGAGAGAGCCATAAACGAGGAACATTTCTGTATATAGGTAATTTGTAAATATTTTGTACAAAATGACTGAACTATGACGGAGTTTTGTCAAAAAAAAAAAAAAAAACTGTTTTCGTACGCTTACATGGCAAACGCTGGCCAAATCTTTAGAGATACACCAAAACAATGCAGGTACTTTGATAGTTCTGCTGTGTAGATGGGAAGGGTCAATATAATATTTACAGAACAGTTTTGCACCCGGGTGAAACCGGGACGAGCTGCTAGTTAATAATAAATAAAATGTGTGTTATAAAAATACAGATAAATAGGATGCAAATTTTTTTCAACTAAAAACGAAAAATATGGAACTTAGAATTAGAAACCTTGATGCAAAATAAAGTTGAAAAACACTGATATAGTCTTACTAAGAAATCATTATTATTTATGAATTATGTTATCATTTAATGGAAATTAAGTTTGAAATTGTACTCCTCATATATCAAATTTTAGCAATCTGAAATGTTCGTATAATATATATTTGCATTAATTTGTATTAATTACTGACAATTATACATTTAATCAATGTCTTATTTATTCATTTGTCTTTTAATAAGTTAGGTTTTAAAGTTTGCATTGGCGATGTCAGAGGAATATTTTCAGGATGTCTTCAACTGATATAGTATACATAGTATAGGTACTCAAAATAACGGTTTTAGATAAAAACTGGATTAAAAAACAATGTATTAAGTTCCTTTCTGGAAACAAACATTTGAAACCATTTTTCAAAATATTTTTTTACAAGATTGTTTAAAATGAAAATTAATTTTTAGTAACGACTCTTAAATTTAGATCTATCGGGCAATATTGTAATCTAATAAACAATATTTAATATTCTATTATATTTTTAGTATCAAAGCCGGATTTGAAGGATGGCAGTTTCAGTCCCGGGGTTTTCATAAACTTCCCAAAAAGTTCCAATTAAACAATCTCAGTCTTTTTGCACTATCGCTATCGGGAAAAAAATCTATTCGTCTGTTAGTCTTTTTGTCTGTGAGCACGCTGCAGGTCAAACAGCTGAACGGTCGAAACATGGTAAGATATTTAGCATGTAAATATGAAAAGCCCTATTGTTTTTGGAAAAAATCGTGGTATACCTATATTTTTCAAAACGGACTTGGTCGGTTTTTATATTTGTAATAATGTTAAGTTGCAATATGTTTGAATTTGGAATGATCTTGTCGTCCAATTGGCTCGAATTTTTCCACCCAGAATAACGGAGCTACGCGCCATCGAGGATAAAAAATAAGCCTGTCGCTCCGAGGTTCTCACGAACTTAAAGGACTCCGCACAAACCTTATGGGATGTGGTTCTCGGTTAAATTGATCGAAAATAGTTTTATTTTATAGTTTAAAGGTCACTAAGAAAGAATGTCCATGGACCTAAAAACCAATAGATTTTTAGCTACAGATATGTTTAGTGTGAGATTTTAGATTAGGGATAGATATCTATTGAATTCACAATGTTAAAAAATCCGAAGTTCTAGAAATATGTTTTTGAATATGACATTATTATTTTAGACAAGGTAAAACCCTCCAACATTATCTAGTTTTCGACTATTTTTCTATTTCTAAAAAAATACACAAAAGTTGAACATCTATTTTCTTAGTGATCTTTAAACTATAAAATAAAATTATTTTCGATCAATTTAACCGAAAACTAAATCCCATAAGCACTGCCGGATTAAGACTCCTTGATGTCCTAAGCATTTCTTGCTTATGGGCCCCATCTCTAATATGTTCAGTTTATAAAAAAAATTCAAATTGATAGAAAAAAGTTAAAAAGCATAGATTTTTAGGAAAAAATTGGTTGTCTGTGAAGTCGGTTTACGGACGATAGTTTTACGTGATAACGTATTCCGCTCGAATATCATATTTAATAATACATAACCTAAATTTTAGTAGCTGTCAAACTATATTTTTACCGACTAATAATTTGATCAACCAAAGCAAAATACATATTTTTAAGCAATTATAAAAGACATTTAAAAGAATGTATATATATTATATATTTGTTAACAAACCGTATAATTTATCTGGCCATCTGTCAGATGTAGCTTTCGCTGGAACAGCCGAAAAAAATGTTGAACGCACACTACTCTCTGACGTCACGCGAGAAGAGAGAGACTATCGGTTATATCGCGCTCTCGCTTGCGGAACGTTACTCTTTTTCGTGCGTGCAGCCGGTGTTTCATCAATTTATAAGACGTTATTACGTCAAAAATTTTACAATCAATGCTCTCATTGAAAATTTGGCTGTCTATAAAATCGGACCTTACGCATTTTTATACAATTAATATAGGGAAAAAGTGTAAAAACTTTAAAATTAAAAAAATTGAATCCTTAAGAAATAATGTTTTTTTCGTTTACATTTTCAAAAATAAATTGTTATTTATTTTTAACTTTTATACTTCTAAAGACATAAATAAAAAAATAAAGAATAGTTAGGTACTTCTTATCCACAACAGTTTTATTAGCGGGTGTACATTTCGGGGGCTATGCTCTCATCTTTAGTAAACACTAAACTTAGTTTAGTGTTCAGCTCCCGAAATGTACATTCGCTAATAAAACTGTTGTGGTAAGAAGTAACCATTCTTTATTTTTTTATTTTTGTTTCAAGCACAGTGCTCTTAATATTTGTATTCTAAAGACATACCGTCCAGTATAGATCAAATTTTTGAGAACATGTTGACACGGTTTAGTGAGGTACTTTTCATTTCTGAGTGGTGCTTCTTGGTGCCCCCTGAGTGATGCCCTAAGCGATTGCTTAATTTGCTTATAGGTTAATCCGTCACTGCCCATAAGGTTTGTGCGGAGTCCTTTGGCTCTGTATCAACACTTTGAATAATGATGTATCATGTAATAGGAATGACTAATCTAAAGTAACCAATGGACTGTAAAAAAACAAGTTTTTTTTAACGAAAGGCGTGTGAGTACATAATTGACTCTATTTACCTTGACGCGGCCAAGGTTTTAATAGAACATCAACGCATCGTATTGTGTCGGAATACTCGGAAAGTGATACCTTCACGGCATGCCTAAAACGTCATAGGTGTTAATTGCACTATAACCATTGATAATAATTAGTTAATTAAAAAAAATAATATGCAATCGATGTGTAATTTCGAAGCACGAACATACATACGTCACACGGCCTCCTTCACTATTTTTTTTTGTTGAGGGATTTGAACTCTCGAAGGAACGACAACTGGCAATTTTTTGCAGCCAAGCTGTATTCTGACTTTTTTCTTTTCAATTAAATAATTACATTTTTGTTTTTAATTACATAATTAATTACATTTTCTTTACATTTTAATGAACTTAAAAAAAGTTGTTATTAATTTGACCTGTATGTTTGCACGCTTAAAGTTATGCAAATATATTATATAACACGCTCTGCAAAAAGTCAACTTAGTGAAATGTTTAACTCTTTCGAAATAGAGCCCATTAAAATATTATTTTCTTTAAATTGGGGGAGCCGCTTTACATACGACTTTAAGTTTCGGCAACATCTTTCTTGGTACATTGGGTGTCACCCAACGTTCCAAAAAAAAGTGGGTGTTGTAAAGTTGTGTAGTCCGTTTTTTCTGTATGAGATATCAAAACTGGGTATTTTGGTTACTGTTTTGTTGTAATTGAATATTTTTTGAAAATCAGATTTGCTTTGAAATTTATATGGGTTGTAAGTTAAACTTTTGTGATTTTAAAAGTTGCATCTATCAAAAACGACAATAATTTGATTTTTAAAATCATAGAGTTAAAAATTTAACTAAAATGTTCTCTTACTTAAAAAAAAAACAGACTTTAATTACAACCGCTATTTACATGGCCATTGTATTTAAAAGCTTTAGTTCTTAGCTTGGCCGCAACTGGAACGTCGTGTCGCTAGAGGTCTTGACAACAAGTATGAAGTTAGCGTTGCTGATCCACATCCATTTCTAAATAGTCAAAGGTTAAATGGGTTAGCTATGCTTAGCATTCACCGTTGTGTCCGCAACAGTGTTTCCACCTAAGGGTATTTTCCCCTAAATTTAGGAGATTTTTTCTATTCAGGGAAATTTTTAGGGTAAAATATTTTTACATGGTACTAATTGAAAAATTATGAAAAATTAAAAAAAATATTTAAAAATACTGCACAGGCGGTCTTACGTCAGCTGTTCTAAATACTGACCCTATATTACTGACAGTAGAAGTTTAACAATTTAATTTTTAGTTAATTAATACACATTTTAAAAATAATTTACTATAATTTATATCAAAATTTAAAAAATTTAGGGAAAAATTATTTGAAAACCTTGTTTTTTAGGGGATTTTCATTTTAGAGTTAGGGGAAAATCAATTCTCAAAGTGTTATCACTGGTCCGCAAACAAGAAGCAAAGAGCAATTAATTATTAGTGGAAGCTGTAATTAGAAGATTTGCTCTGGAAGATTTGGAACCAATTCTCGAAAACTATTGTTAAATTTTTATTTATAAATGGTGATTTTCTTGTTATTGCGTATTATTTTATAGCCTACTCTTAGAAGTGATGGTTGTTCAAATTAAAACTGTTAAAATTTTTAAATGAAGTGAAGATAAGTGCAAAAAATATCATGAATACTTCGTGTGCAATTGTATTACGACTTGTGTGACCGTAAAAACTAATTAGCGTTTTTGTTTCTCACCTTTTCGTAATATTACCCATTACAACACTAGGCATACAATCTGCTATTACAGTGTTCTATTTAGAAAGTTTATCAAATATTTTCGTGCTAGTTTCTTGAACGTTAATGACCTTTGACTATAAATATGTAAATAGTTAATTTATGTCATTTATTGTTATCATTATCTTGAAAAAATACTTTGATCCTAGAAATTATTTCAAAGAAATTACTTAGTAATAGTTTAGGTTATTTGTATTTTATTCATTATTGTCGTAATGCTTTTAAATAACTAATTAATTTTTCTGAACAAATCTGAATATTATTAATAAACGACAAACAGAAAATGATCATGGAATATTTTGCTATTGACAACTTTAGTTACAATGAAATACTGTTTTTTTCATTAATATAGGCTATTTGATTAATATTTTTAACCCCTTCTGTCCTGGCGGTCATTTCAATGAACATACTATTATAAAACTATTAATAAAAAAATATAATGATTACGGTGTGAAGCTGAAATTATTAATTATCGCCACCTTTGCGGTTTCGGTGCTTGAGTGCGCCGCATCGCCATGACAATAGGGGTGGGAATGGCGCTTTGGGTTGATCACCAAATATAACACAGGATTGAACTTCTATACAGTCTCTCTTCTCTGGTATTAACCAAAACATGCTTGTTAATAATTTTTTTTGATAGATCAGAATAGAGAATAGTTAATTTTTGTTTTATTTTAAAAATATTTCCGAAAGTAAAATATTTTTTTTACAAAACTTTCTTGGAAAAATATCTATAATGAAAAATAGTTATGAAAAGTACATCATTACAACAAAAAAAAAAAAACAACGTTATAGCTTATATCTCTTCGCTGCGCATGCGTCGTTTGTTTCCTGTTTTTTTTTATTATTCTTTATTTTGTATTAATTAAATACCATTTATTTTAGAAAAAAAAAACTGAAAGCTCCAAAAGAACAAAACAAATTTGAAAAGAAGTTTGACCCTGCAGACCATCCTTGAAACTTAGATACAATTTTGATTCACCAGATATTCAAAACAAATTAGCGACGCGGGTTAATATTTATTCTTTGCAATATAAAAAAAAAAAAACAAAAAACGCAAAACGTATTAAAAATCTTATACATTTGTCGTTTTCACAATGTCTTTAACACGAAAGTCAGGGACACAAAATAGACTGCTTCAAGTTCAACGAGCCCAATTATCCAAATTAAGAGTGATAAAGATAAATCAACGCATTTTTAAACCGACTATGTGAATCCGGGACCCGACTTATTATTCTACGCTCGATAATTGGATACATTTCTATTATCATTAGATAAGTACCCCGTCTAATATACCTACTACTTCAAAGCAGGTTTATAATTAGCAACATTTATTGATTATCTTATTTTATAACACGAATGTTAACGTAATTTGGAATGCATAAATAATACAAAATCCCAGTTGTACCTAGCGTTATATAGGTATAGTAAATGATATGAAGTAGCGTGTATCAAAGTTTGTGCTTAAGTTTAATGTTATTGCCAGCTATGTTCGTATCCAGACGTGGAATAAGGGAGAATCATTCGTTGATCCGTTATCTTCATCTGGTAGGTCCTACAGTAGTAAAAGTGCAAATAAATTTTTGAATTAAAACTTATTTCAGCATGGCAGAATAAAATTGATTCTTAAGATTAAAATTCTATAGAACATGTCCAATGTATGCATACCGTATTGTTGTGCGCTCCCTGTTGGGACGACTATGCTTTCTGTGGAATATTCTCGCAACAACAACAATGGAAAGCAGGTAGTCAAAACCCGACCTTCATAAAGTTGCCTGAAGAAGGCGATACATGTAAAGGAATAATCTCGGTGCTTCTAGAACATTCGACCAGGCGGGGGACAAAGATATAAAATACGAGCGGAGTGGTTGGCAAGTCAGTCAGTCAGTACAGCGCGTTAACAGCAAGTGGCAAACGTACACGGATTACTGATAACTGTTTGACATAAATTACAGCAAGACCGAGGTAGCTGCTAAGATAGAAGATAAATGAGCTGTGTAAACCATTGAGTGCAATTATATAAATCTAGTTTTACATAAATAGCTTCTGTGTTGTAAATAATAAATGACTGTTAGAAGTGAATTTTTTGGACAAGACATTTTAATCTGGAGAAAATTCAAAGTTGATGGGTCACTTCTGCATTTAGTTTAAGTCATCGCAAAGGAAAGGTCGTTTTATTAAATTTCTTAACATTGTGTTGAAAAAAGTTACATTATTAAATTTGCTTGATTGTAGAGCAACAGAACGACTACTGTTATTGAAATATGAAAATCAAATCCCGGAACGGATTTTTAAAGTAGGATCATTTTTCGGCATCAAAAATCAGTAACATATTGAAATAAAAATCACTTGTAAACAACATTTGAACCAAATCTCCTATGTGCAATGCCCTTTCAAATTATTGCGTAAAAATGGAACATGCTCCCATCGCTGACTCGGTCAGCAATTCAGGATACAGAATTCCATTACAAACATTAACTTATGTCTGGAAGAGAACTCTGGAATATACCTCTTATGTTGTTCATCTCATTCTCCTGTTTTCTCTTCTCTGTGATTCCTTCGTTCCTCTGACTAGTTGATGCTTTAAGGTTCACAAAGTTATAAGTACAAGTTGGTTCTTACTCTTTCCAACGTCCGACGTCTCTTCGCCCCGCACTTATTTTCCAACTCCTCTCCACTCCTTTACTTCGAGCCTCTTTTCCAACACGCTTTAACTGACATAAAGTAACTCATCCAACCCATTGTATCTTCATCTTCGTTACACACATTCGTGTCGTGCATATAGATAAAGACCTTTCTCTGTCTAACTTACAACTACAAGCCCTTTTCTGTCTTTGCTTTATGGAGGTCTACCATCGTCAAGGAGTATGTTTTGTGTTAATTCTACAGCTACAGGACGCTGGCACCTCATATATGGAATTTCAGTTGACCAATTATACCATTTAAAAGGTCAGAAAATGGTCATAAAAGGTCACTTAATTTCATTAATTGGTCAGCAATAGAACATTTTTTATTAGCGGTTTAAGTTTTTCAAGGCCATCCAGAAATTCCAGCACCCCATTATTAATTAAATTAAAAATAATACATGTGCCTCATAGAAAATTGTGTGCTGATAATTGGTCAGCTAAAATAAATAATTGGTCAATCGATTTTCATTAAAAAATCAATAATTAAGTTGTGTTCGCGCTACTCTTATTTGAAATTATATGGTGGAGGTGCCGTGATTATTACCCGTTTCTCACCACATTTCTCAAAAAATTGTCTACACGAATTGGATTCTTATAATTAGCTAAAACACGGGTTTTTTATCGTAGTTTCTGTTTAACAATTCACACACGTGTTCGATTTATTATTTCTTCTGATTGACTTAAGATCATCTGTGTAAGCTTTTCTACTCTTATTTTTTGAGAAATGTGGTGAGGAACGGGTAATAATCACGGCACCTCCACCATATAATTTTAAATAAGAGTAGCGCGAACACAACTTAATTATTGATTTTATAATAAAAATCGATTGACCAATTATTTATGTTAGCTGACCAATTATCAGCACACAATTTTCTATAAGGCATATGTATTATTTTTAATTTATTTAATAATGGGGTGCTGGAATTTCTGGATGGCCTTGAAAAACTTAAACCGCTAATAAAAAATGTTCTATTGCTGACCAATTAATGAAATTAAGTGACCTTTTATGACCATTTTCTGACCTTTTAAATGGTATAATTGGTCAACTGAAATTCCATATATGAGGTGCCAGCGTCCTGTAGCTTAATTCTACTTATTGTATACTGTTTCATTGACTTTTAGTTAATCATTTTTGTACTGGGTATTATCGTTTCATAAAAATGACCGAACTTTTACATGACAATATATTTCTCCTATAATTGATATTATTGAAGTTATATTTAAAAGATTACTCTTATAACTTGGCTAGTTTGGTGTAGTTTTTTATTACGTGTCAACAATTTTACACCATAACAATCACTACCTAGAGCGCTCTTAAAACTAACTACAGCGCAGCTTAAAAGCTTTGGAGATATGTATCAGACTTCAAAACCTTACCCGTTTGGATTTTGTAATTAGGAAATTAATCTTTAAAACCACTTTTATTAATTAAAATTTCATTTTTGAACATTATTTTTATTACTCATACTTCTAAATACAAATATTTAAGTGTGCAAGCTGTTTCCAAAATTCCGCTAAAAATCACAAGGTAAATTCAATATGATATAATTAAACAGAGAAAATATTTACACTAACTGAGTTAAAAAATGGGAAATAACTACTTTTTATGTTTTCATTTATAGTTGAGAAATTAGTATACCTACATGTAGTGAAATTATTATTATGAAACAGTCTGTAGAATAATGTAGATTATAGGATATTTTCATACTTTGTTGGCTATAAAATAATGTCTGGATTTTTCCAATAGGTAAATTAATGACGGAGCATTTCAGTGTAGTAAAGCATTTTAGTAATTAATATTAAATAGTAAGTACCCCTAAAAAGAAAATAAAACGCTGAACTTTCTGATGATAGCGCAGACATCTAACCTATATGTATACCTACTAATAATTATAAAGAGCTGGTAAAACTTGTTTGTTTATTATCGGGGTTAATATCTGAAACTACTGAACCGATTCTAAAAATTCTTTCATTAATAAAAAGCTAGACTATCCCTGAGTAACAAAGGCTATATTTTTTTGTGATAAAAATACATTTTTATTTCGAAATCTCAATATTTGTTAATTAAATCGGAAAAATGCTTAATACATAAATATAATACTGTTATATATTTTATTGATATTAATATGACGTGATATAGAAAATTTAATGCAACTTAGATTTTTCGATTTGTGTCTGATAATACGGTGCAGCCGAAAGTTCCACAATGACTATTTCATCTAATTATTGCGTGCGGATAGCGACTAGCTAATAATATTTATAATATAGGTACCTATGTAGGCGATATCAGTAAGTTGGTTTTCAGTGTCATATAGGCAATTTACATTGCGTTAATGTATTTTGTATAATACTACACCCAGGTATTTTTTTATATAATATAGTTTATTCATTTTTGTATTATCTATCAGTTCTATCTATATTCTATAGGTATAAAAATCTCGTGTCACGATGTTCGTCTGCGCCAATCTCCGAAACCACCGAACCGATTTTAATGAGATTTTGTAAATGTGTCTTTCTTGATCCAACTTACACTATAGAAAATTTTTTATAATATTTTGTACAACATTCGTAAAAAAAAATTGTTTTAATAACATGTAACGATATCTTATAGAATTTGCTCAAAGCTATTAGTTCAGAAGCAAACAAAAACCTGTTTTAGTAACAAGTAGCAACATCTGATAGAATTTGATCAAAGCTATTAGTTCAGAAGCAAATCTGGTAGAAATTGGTCAAAGCTAGTAGTTCAGACGCCGGGCCGCAAACGAAATACATTTTGCAGAATTATATCTATCGCACGCGGGTGAAACCGGGGCGGGCCGTTAGTCTATTTATAGTTTTTTTTTGTTTTCTTTTAGCTATTTTTCTATGTATTTTATTATATAGACGCTTATGACCTCAATTGTTGAGCGTTTTTACTCTAAATCTCTCTAAATATTTATTCGTTATATTTAATTTTATATTAGACATACTTGCGTAAAAGTCAACGGTTTTCAGGGGAAGCTTATTTTAATCGGGTAAAAAATACCCTATACTTAACAGTACAGTAATAATTGTTAAACAATTAATAATTATTAATTGTCAGTAAACGAAATAAGGGTACGTAACAATTTTGTTATATGTATTGTTTTTAAAACATACCTACATATTATACTTTTTCATAAATTAGCTAATAAAATTCCTTTTTTACGTAGCATAAGTTTATTGTTAATACTTTTTCTGTTTAAACGTGACAAGCGTCAAAACAAGTTAAAAGCTGGAGTGTAGTTCGCTACCCATCCTTATACAGTAAACGTCGATTATTGCGCTCATTGTTTGCAATTCAATTTTGTTAACATTTTTCTGGTATGGACTATGGGCAAATTAAAACAACACAATTTTACGATTTATTCAACTCAAATAATATTTTTTAAAATAATTATGTGCCCACGTGTACTGCTATTTCTCTTCTGGTTTCGAAGTTATGAATCTTAAAGTTTTACACAAATTAAAAAAAACGTATTTGAATACTATAGCATTACGTATAGCATATACAGAATAGTTTGGGAACAATTGGGTTCCGTTTGTATTCTTTGGGTACGGACTATAGGTAATCATTAGAGATGAACTTTGTAGCCGGATATTTGGCCGCCGAATATCCGACCGAACATAGCCGATTGGCGCATCGTTACACGAGCGAACCTTCGTAAGTGGCGCACGAACGATCGGGTGGACTCGGGCCTTTTCGTTCATTGTCTTATTGAATTGATAGCAAACACGATCATGGTCAGCTAATGCTGTACAATACCCAAACTTAGCAAAGTTTGTTAGAATTTATCTTTCAGCGCCATGCAGCAGCGTATACGACGAAATATTTTTTCGGAAACTGGCCTTCCTTGTATATGAAAACAAGCGATATCGTTTGTTGCCTCTTAATGCAGAGAAATTGGTATTCATTCATCGTAATTTGCCCTTAGTGCAGTACGATTATTAATTTTCTTTGTTGCGTAATAAAAAATGGTGATTTATTTGTTATGTGGATTAAATAAAGTGCCACCCAAGTTTAAACGTAGTATTTTTTAAAATCCGGTATCCGGCCGGATACTCAATTATTATCCGGTATCCGGCCGGATTTTAAATTTGGGACAGATACCGGATATCTGTTTCATCTCTAGTAATAATACACTTTCACGAAATTTTAGTCGAAATAAGGACATTTTCAAGCTTAAAAAATACACTATCTCGTTAAATATGAGACGAGTATTTCCGTTTGTGTGTCCAGTAGACGGCATTATTGCCACCAAATAAGCACGGTTTTGTAATGTAACATTAACTTACAAAAGAGTGCTACCAGTCATCCTTGAGTCGCGCACTGAATCGAAATGATATGTCTTCATTTTGAGACCATAATATTTTCAAAGATTTCCGGAGAAAAATTGTGATATCGTTGCACAGAATGATCACACGGTTTTTGGTTTCATTTTAGACAAAACTCTACTCCCCACTCCATCCTCTCTCTTGTTAGACCGCGAAAATCACCACTTTCTTCCAACAATACCCCCTCCCGCGAAAAGATATCTCCTTCCAACAACAGAAATCGTATGTAAACAATCTGTACATATCCAACACGATAGATAATATCAAAACCGTGCGCGATTCGAGGACAACTGACGTTAATTCAACACGCTTTTGTAAGTTCCATTACAAAACAGTATTTGTTTGGAGGCAGGAAACTCCCTTCTATTAAACACGCAAATTTAAATATGCATACGGGAAGGATTGTCAGATTAATCCAGAATTGCTTGTATCTAAACCAACTGACCGCATTTACAAAACGGTTCATTCCAGTAAACAAAGATAATAATATGGCGTCTGCTGTATTTCATTGTTATCGACCTGTAGCGCCCTCTCTCGCTGTGTTAACTCTCGTTGGGACCGAGGGAACGCTCCCATTGGCTATCCACCCAGCAGGGCACTCGATCACGTGCACGGTCGTAGGTTAGTTCGTACCGTTATACCTACAATGTTTGCCATTGCATGAATTTGAAACTTCGTTATGTAACATTCAAGCGGTCCGTTACACTAACTTTAGATCTCTATACGCTCTTCGCTTCTATAGTATAGGAAGTCTTATTTACTTCTTACATAAGAAAAATGTGAACGAGATAGAAAGATGGTCACAATTACGGGAAGAAAGAAAGGTTTAGACTTTAGTCCGTAGTCATCGCGATGATGCATGCATTGGAAGCAATGACTGCAGACTAAACGTCTAAAATCGAAGAATTTTTTCCATCACTTATTCGAGCCTATGACCAATTCATATTGCAGTCAATTTATTATTAACTAGCGGTCCTGCCCGGTTTCACCCGGGTGCAAAAGAACGAATGGGGAAGACATGAGTCCTCACATTCATCTTAGTTTACCGAGATGAATGTTGTGTCCAAATTTCATGACGATCGGAGTTACCGTTCAAAAGTTTTTGTCGATAAAAAACAGTAATTATACTTTTTATAGTTATAGATAATAAATTTCTTTTAAATCATTAATTACTGGAGTTAATAAAATATAACAAATATTTAATTGAAAACACTGTAGGAAAATTATTTTTATATATGTCTCTATAGTTATAAAAGTTTTCAAATGAGCTATTAATTAGATTTATTTAATTTTAATTAATCGTAAATAAAATTAAAATAAATTTAAATGTAAGAAAGTAATGTAGAAAATAAAAAAAAAAATAAAAATATATTCGCCCATCGTGGGGCTCGAACCCATGACTCTTATATTAAGAGTCACGTATTCTACCGACTGAGCCAGTCGGGCTTCTAATGTGCAACGCTAATATTGATACATTTAGTTACAGCATTTCACCTAAATAGAAGCTTATTTTTGAGATACATTTTGCAACATGTTTCATTGATGCTTCGCTCTTATTGGTCGTAGCGTGATATTATATAGCCTATAGCCTTCCTCGATATCCAACAAACATTTTTTTCAATTTGAACCAGTAGTTCCTGATATTAGCGCGTTCAACCAAACAAACAAACAAACAAACTCTTCAGCTTTATATATTAGTATAGATAAATTGAAAATATAGTTTATATACTTTCATCAGGTTTCAAAACTTGAAATTTTTCGACGGAAGTTCGAAGAAATCGAAAATATTGGAACTTGAGGGCTAGAAAATGGTTGATACGCTTTTAATAGCGAAAAATCCGATGAACGGGGATTTTTCATTTCGCAATTTAAAAGCGTTGCTTCTATATATTATCATCTCAAATACGAACCCACAGTTCCCAGATTCTAATTTCTAATGCGAGAATGCTTCAATTTATGATTTCATAAAAAAAAAACTATGACTCCTGTATTACAAGCCTTCAGTTTCCAGGTTGTAACCCGAGAGCTGGTAAAAATATATCAATTACGTTTTCAATTTATTGTTAAAAGATATGCTGAAAATATGAATTGGTATTAGAGTTGTTGATGCACATAAAAAAGAAACAAAAAAACCATAATATGTGGTATGTAATTATATTTTATATAATATAAAAAATTAAAAAAAAACATTTTCTAAGGAAACGTTAAAATATCAGATTTAATATTAATATATTCTGAGAATATTGCAATACAGGTTCATAGGCCACACCGTTGAAAACGTCTTAAAATGTTCATGAAATCATTTAAATTTTAAAAGCATCGGTTGATTTGAGATGCATGGCTATATACTTTTTTGTGTAATGTATTTCTTTAGTTTAAAACTCCGTTGCCAAGACTAAAGTTTTCGATAAAAACTTTTTAACAAAAAAATTAAACCGCCGAAAAACTGAAAAGCAAAAAATAATAAATCTTTTTATTTAACTAAGTAGTTGAACGTACGTGACAGTCTAGTATATCTAAGTAATTTTGAGTCGGCGTCAAACAATCAATGAACAAAGATCACTAAAAGAAATAACCAAATCAAATTAGAGAACTCTCGTGAACTCTCAGAGATTTCCGGCGAAGGATTTTTGACGCCGACTCAAAATTACTTAGATATACTAGACTGTCACGTACGTTCAACTACTTAGTTAAATAAAAAGATTTATTATTTTTTGCTTTTCAGTTTTTCGGCGGTTTAATTTTTTTGTTAAAAAGTTTTTATTTTATAATTTTTTGTGGCTATATAATTTATAATTGTAATACACAAAGCATGAAAATCTGTGAGTGAACTATAAATCACCCCTATTTTCCCACCCTTAGGGTAGGAGTTTTTTTTCCAAATTTATATGAGACGAGCCTCGAGGTATACCCTATCCAATAAAAAAATAATTATCAAAATTGGACCACTCTGTAAAAAGTTATGTGTGGTCATACATTACAATCAGTGAGTGAACAATCAATCATCCCCTGTTTTCCTACCCTTAGGGTTGGAATTTTTTTACCAAATTTATATGGGACCAACTTCGGGGTATACCCTTTCAAACAAAAAAATAATTATCAAAATCGGACTACTCTGTAAAAAGTTATGCGTGGTCATACATAAATAAAAAAAAAAAAAAAAATAAAAAAAAAAAAATAAAAAAAAAAAAATATACGCGTCGAATTGAGAACCTCCTCCGTTTTTGTTTTTCGTCGGTTAAAAAAGGCACTGTTCTTCAAATAATGTTCGATAGTACGGGATAGTATAGTGATCATTGGACAGACATCGAAAGTGTACATTGCGGTGCAGCCTAAAAATTGTTAACTCTTCAGAAACCAAAAATGTTCAAATAATCTAAGCTGTTGATTAATTCAAAATCTATCTCATGAGAATATTATTTTATGAATGGCCTCAAAATCAATTTGCTATCTATACTGTTTTAGAAAGATCAACAAGGCTAGATTATTTTAATTCTTACATGGATTATACATCATATCGAAACATAATATTTCATGAGTACTAGGTATATCGTTATATCGACACAGCAGCACAACGTCAGGATGGCCGAGCGGTCTAAGGCGCTGCGTTCAGGTCGCAGTCCACTTCTGTGGGCGTGGGTTCGAATCCCACTTCTGACAAACTTTCTTTTGCTTTTTTTTTCATTCAAAAATGCTTATCTTCGCATTTCATCATTATCTAATTTTTTTAAATATGTTAATTGTCAATAAAAATATTTTTGATTTTCACGATATTCTATTTGAATAAGTAAAAAAATATTTTTTTGCACGACCGTCTATAGCTACTTTTCATGCCTGTACAGTGATTACCCATTTCACACTAGTGCGTAAAGTAAAAAAAAAGAAATGCGAAACGTAGTAGCACTACCAATAGTTATTGGAAGTGAACTCGCTCAAACTTTCTTAAAATTATGTGAAAATCAAGTATTTTATAGAAGATACGTGTAAAAAATACTATGTGTGTTTCGTGCGTGATGATATTTAGGCTCATGTGACTGTTAAAATTCGCTGTATTCGTTTTTAATCTTATTTTTAACGTGATGTCACATGCGCCATAATTTCGTATATATGTTACGCACTAGTAAAAGTAAAAATAGAAGAATGTGATTCTAGTGCAGGCTTGGGCAAATGGCGGCCCGCGGGCCGGATCCGGCCCGCAGCGCAAAATTGTCTGGCCCGCGAAGCACTTTAGAAAAATAGTAAAATGCGGAAATAGAATGTGGGGACCTTTTTTTTTGAAAATTTTTGGCCCACGGTGAAATTTTCATCAGCCATACGGCCCGTGGTCAAATTTTCATCAGCTACGTGGCCCGCCGATCAAAAGATTGCCCGCCCCTGTTCTAGTGTGTATATAATGACACACATATAATGGCGAATATGACACATTATGTTAAAAATGAGGTACAGCGAGGATAGCATCACTAACGAGAGACAGTATTTTTTGCACGTATCCCTATAAAATATCTGATTTTCACATACCTAATTTAAAAAAAAATTGACTGCTCAATTTTAAGCAAGTTCACTTGTTTTACTTTACGCATTCGTACGAAGTAGGTCATTTTAATTTTTTAAATTTTAGAAGTTTAGTTTTTGGAATGTGCGATTTCATTTTTTGTATCTAGTAACTAACACAAATTTTTTTACATACCTAATTTTAATTATGGGTTTTTTTGATATTGTTTTAGCGATTATTAATAATTTTTCAGAAAAAAAGCAGATCTGTACTAAGTAACTATTGAATTGTCAAATCATTTTTTTATTAATGTTAGTCCCCAGTCTATTTTTACGTGATAACGTCTTATAAATTGATGAAACACAGGCTGCACGCACGAAAAAGAGTAACGTTCCGCAAGCGAGAGCGCGATATAAGCGATAATCTCTCTCTTCTCGCGTGACGTCAGAGAGTAGTGTGCGTTCAACATTTTTTTCGATTGTTCCAGCGAAAGCTACATCTGACAGATGGCCAGATAAATTATACGGTTTGTTAACAAATATATAATATATATACATTCTTTTAAATGTCTTTTATAATTGCTTAAAAATATGTATTTTGCTTTAGTTGATCAAATTATTAGTCGGTAAAAATATAGTTTGACAGCTACTAAAATTTAGGTTATATATTATCAAATATGATATTCGAGCGGAATACGTTATCACGTAAAACTATCGTCCGTAAACCGACTTTACAGACAACCAATTTTTTTTTACAACAAAATGGATACAAAAGACATTAATTTTATATTTATAGCCTTATTATTTTTTCGGTGGCTCCATAAGATAATGGGGGTTTTTCCCGTTACTAATTTAAAATTTACAAAGAAAATTTTAAAGAAGAATAAAATTTAAAAGTTTGATTTTATTTTGTCGTTAGTGAAAAGGTTCATTTTTTCGGTAGACAAACACATTTTCCAAATCCCCGTTGTGTGTACTTCAGCGCAGGCTCAGTTTTTCCAATATACGTTTTGTGAGTATACACATATAAGAATAAAAGCTGAAACACAATACTAAATAGCAGACGAAGATAGTCGTACACTACGTTTACACGTGTCTAACGGAGATGAAGGGATGAAAATGTTGTGTATATTTTGTTGGTGTGGGACAGATTGCTTTTTCTGTCTTCTGACAGATTGAATATTTTAGCTGGCGCCTGATTTGTATTCCCAGCGCATTCTTTTCTCTGATAGCTGGCGCCGCCGTACGGGATGCTGGGAAACTATGAGAATGCAATCCCTCTGTTTATTTTAGTAGTTGGTAGGTATACCTATAGCATTTGTTTCTGTGAAAATTAGTAGCTATATGTATAGAAAAATACCGAAGTATGTAATAATGATAGTCATCTTCAGATTGATGTTACAAATCTTCAATCGATCAAATCTTAAAACTGAAGATGATAATAATAACACAATTATAATAATAATTATGATAATAAAATTAATACAATATTTAGTATTAATATATTAGTAATAATTAAATTTTTATTATACATATAATATTATATTATAACAAAAGCAAACACAATACTCTAATATGAGCCCAGTACGGCTCTGTCTACTGCACTCAAAACTGTCATGGCTACCACTGAATAATGACATTTAACAATTAACATACATTTTTTAAAATAATATTTCTTAGTGACCTAAAGAAATTTATGTTGTCTTTTTTATTAGAAACTGCTGTACTATCATTATTACAATTTATAACGGATATATCTAACCATTTTTCAAAAGAATTTTTAGTTTATTTGTTAAATATTCGGAGCTTTTAACTCTTTAGCTGGTAAATGCAGACTGCCGCATGGACCATAAGCTATGTCAAAAGACGTCAAAAGGCGATTGACACTATAGAAAGAGATATGCGCCTTCTGTGTACTATTCTGTGCGGGCGACCGACTGAAGGCCGTTGCTGGTCTAATGTGCGCTACTCCGTCAGGAAGCGCGACCAAAACGACCTCTATCATACTCTATAACCGTTGCTCGTTTATTCCACAGCTCACTCTGCGATCGATTCAGCTGTCCCCACTCTATACTCTGCACCCGGCTAATATAGAACACACTGTATGTGCTAACAAATGACATAAGGTGTAAGGCTGTCGAAGATTCACCACCAATCTTATTATCTAACGGTATGCAGGTCTCGCAAATACGCTTTAATTTATTATTGACAAAGTGTCTCAACAGAATATTTGCCTTATACACCTTCAAGCGAAACGTTATACGTTAAACTTCAATTAAAACCTTCCAGCTACTGCCCTGGATGCAAGGCCGTTGGCAGGGGGTGTTTTGGGGGTTCAACCCCCCCCCTTGAAATGCCTTAGTCAACCCACCATTTTATACACGCTCACTAAAATATGTTCGACTCTTTTTTCGAATATGTGACACGATAATTGGATTCAGCGTTGGCAGTTTTTTTTTTTTGCCAAGTCGGGGGTGACAACAGCGGGATTCTTTCGTCGAAAGCGGGACATGGTAAAAAAACGTATATAATCAGAAGTTTTCAAATATTTATCTTTTTATTTGAATTAAAATTACGTTTACGTGACAATAGATAGCAAAAATAGCCATAGAAAATGTATTTTAATAAAAATATAATATTTTAAATCAGATTTACCCTATCGTTAAATAGTTGAGTCTTATTCGTCTTCAGAATAAGATATCCCCGAAAAGCGAGACTGAGCCTGTCCCGCGCGGGACATTTTATTTTGATTTAAAAATCGGGACATGCCGCCAAAATCGGGACGTCTGGCAACGCTGATTGGATTCCACGTTTTTCGGAACGAGTAAAATCGAAATGTAATTCATTGTTAATAAATTAAATGAATCATTAAACTCTTTTCTCGAAATCTACATTTAATTAAATTTGTATTTATATAAAATTATAATAGGTATATGTATATACTTATTTTCAAATATAGTTATTACATATGTATTATCTCTGGTCCAGAGCTCGACTCCCCGAAGTGAATTTCTGGCTACGGCCTTATGCCTGGATGTGTGTGAATTTTGCAAGCTACCAATTGGTTTAGCAGTTTGAGAATGAACCTCGAATTTACTATTAATTCTAATTTGGATTGAGTTTTAAGAAAATATTTTAGTAAAACTATTACAAATACCGTTTTGACGTGAAAACATCTATTCGCTCGTTAAGTACAATGATAGCCGGTCGAACTTGCTGTGTTAAAAAATACTCTTAGATTTCAATCGCTAACTACAAGAGTAATTACGTTAATAACGGTTGAGCCCACAACTGGTAAAACATGTCTTTACTAATTCGTCGCGCAAGATTTGTTTTGCCTGTGACGTCATCGCACGAGTGTGGGCGCATGCGCGTGATTGTCACGAATTACCTTTGTGTAAAGTTTACAATTAAAGTAGCGTGGAAATTAGGACGTTGATTCAGGTGTCATTTTAAAGAGGTCGCGGAGCACTACTAGGAGCTAAAGTGAGACAATAAATATAGTCGGAATATAAGTCCAAATTGATATTAAATTAAAAATTGCAAAATGGTTGAACTTATCGTCTCAATATATGTTCGGAATTACTGAAAACGCAAGTCAGCGGAAAGTTCGCATCGAGAGTATTTACTGCACTAAGCCTAAAAAGTCAAGTGCTGAACGAAAACGAGAGCTACGGCAGCGTCGAAAAGGGAATGATAAACCTAAACCTACGGATCATGTGCAGGCAATACAGGAAACAGTAATATTCGACGTTTTCACAAAAAATTTAAGGTGCGTCTTTCTGTAGTTTTTTTTTTTTTTTTTTGTAACTGTAACAAAACTGTTTTAGTTCGTGGTGGAAAATATTTATTTACAATAGTGAAACGTTAACGAAACAGTTAAACACACAAACAAAAGTACCTCTTTATAACGTAACAGAAACAAAACAACAATTCTAACTAATAAAATAAAATAATACAAAGTTACTATTTATGTACACAAAATATTTACAACACAGGAACACACCAAAATTTATTTAGTACTTACACTTATTTATTAACTATGTACACACGATTATTTACACAGTTCATTTATTTATTTATTCCAGCAGTTACCTCAGTACTGTTCACGGTACTAACTGTCAATTTATGTCGATTGTTCACTCGATGAAACACCATGTATGACTATGTGTCCACTGAGCTATTCCGTGGTTTATATATGCGCTGGATTGTTCTTTCTTTTCTTGCATTCATTGTTGTCTGGAATTTGGCAACGAAGCCCTTTTTACCTACGCATATTGTTAGATCAACAAGCCGATTGTTGTTGCCCCACAACAATCCGTGTGTCATTATTAGAATGGCGAGCCGATTGTTGTCTCAAATTAAGTTCTCTTTGAAAACGATGGTATTATTTCAGGATTAGAAAATTTCTATGTGGTTGTGGCTAGAGAAAATCCGACGTATACACACAGTATGCACTGCACATGCGCGTAGAGTGCATATCACGCATCTGAAGTTCTGAACGGAGAGATTAGAAACTATTCTCTCACTTTCCTCTCAACTGCTGGTTGACGTCGGAGAACGGAAAGCGTTTCACTTTTTGTCCGATTCAGGCGGATTAATCCCCTACGGACAAGCGTACCTAAAATAGTTTCAATTAAAAAAAAGCCAATTGCACTCCGGGAGTGCCGGCAGAAGTGAAAACTTGAATATTACCTCTACTCTCCATCCGTCTTACGAATTTTCGATCAGGTCACGTGTCCTGACGCGAGTTTAACATTTTTTACCCATACCTCTACTCTCCATCCGTCTTACGAATTTTTTACCCATACTTCTACTCTCCATCCGTCCTACGAATTTTCGATCAGGTCACGTGTCCTGACGCGAGTTTAACATTTTTTACCCATTACAAAAAAAGTGTACAACGCCGCTAAAGAAGTTTTCACTTTTCATTTTTAGGGTTCTGTACTAGAAATTCGTGGAAACAGATTTACAGAGGCATTCAAAACAGTCGTGTATGTGTGAGAGAGAAAAAGAGTACAGAACATTGACATTTTGGAGAACGAATTGTGCAACAGGTCAGAAAACGTATCGATTAGTAAAAGAAGGAGAGTGGTGGCTGCCACTTCACGTTCTTTTATAATCATTGGGATTCAGATTCGAACCAGTAGCGTTCACGGAATTTGTAAATAACGTTATTTTATCTCGTAGATACACATACTACTGTATATTTTAAAGCACATTTGCTGAGAATGCGCAGTCAATTTTCTGTGCCGTTTCGTTGTTCATTACTCATACCATAGAGGATAGAGAAAAAGGAGACTAATCTTAATACATTCGCTGTTGTCTAACAGTGAGGAAAGTAAAAGTCTCTGTTCTGGCGGTAGAGGCGCTGAAGCTATAAAACCCCAACTAGAGTGGGGAATCAAACGATTTGAATATTGCTTTTTTTTGGCAAAATAGGAATAAACTGAATTAAAAACAGTTCGCAAAACCAAAAGTGCACATCCCGCAAGCTTTCCACCGTATAATTAAAATTGAAAAAATAAGAAAATAGTTAAAATTTAAAAAATATAAAAATATATGAGAAATATATAAATATCAAGTGGAATAAAATGGAATAGAAAAAAACTAAAATTCAATGATGTCGACAGGAATCGAACCCAGGACCTTGTCATTACTAGACTAAAGCCTTATCCACTATATCATAGCGCTCTTGCACTGTGCCGTTGTTACTCTGGTATATAAGTAGGTATAGCAATTAGTCTACGGCAATTCACTACACTACACTTTGTTAACTATTAGGTATAGGTGTCAAAAATAATAAAAAATAAAACTTTTTATAAAAATTAAACTGCTGAACACATTTCAGTGAATTTAAATATGGTTCTAGTCTGATAGTAAACAAAGTGAATAAAATATAAACCGAGGCGATCCGACCAAAACTGCGATCTGTAGAGCTCTGACGTACGTACGTACAAACGTACAGACCAACCTACAACTGCTGTTCGTGATTTTCAATTACAATTTTAGTAGTAATTATGAACTCGAATCGATCTAAAAATGGTTCTGTTTTATAGAACAGAATCTCATCTTTTCAAAAAACTGTACTTTGAATGGAGTTCGTGTGAAATATGTGCAATAATTGATCACGTTTACTGACAATAGACACTATAGCGTTGTCAAACGGTTTCGTTCATTGAAACATATAGAGAGACTGGTTCATCCAGAGGGGTTGCAACATTGCACGAGACTCGGGGTATTATAGCCTGCAGCTTTTGGGAATTCTTAATGTCATCGATTTTCAAAACACGCGATTCGCGCCGCGGCCTCTGAGATCGGGCTCCTTTTTCTTTGTCCTCCATGGGTTCATACCGTCAAGTTGGCAGAACAATTAGCAATTCAAAGCACCTTATTCATCCTTGCAAAGCACTAATATGAGATCGTATTCGTATTGTAAAATATTCCAGAATTTCTTTTATTTCAAGAAGAAACTAAGAAATGGATAACTAAAAGTTATTAGAAGAATGTTTTAATCAAGTCGACTTTGTTAACACTATAAAAACATTCAATACTAAAGTTTTAAAAAGAAAAAAAATAGTTCTGTTCTGTAAATATTGAAAAAAGATCATTGATTTTCAAAATATTATCCAAGATTTTTAAAGTTTGTAGTATTAAATATTATTATGTTTTTTGTATTCCTATAAAAAACAGTTCGATTTCAAAATAAATGGTAATAATTGTTCAATTACATAAATACTTCATTTTTGACATCAAAAAAGTTTGGAACCTGCATTTTTTTTCCACGATGCTGGTTTTCGAGCTTGCTTGCTTGCTTGAAATCTTGCAGGCTGTCATGAATGGTTTCCTGCTTGTTGGTTGGTAGGGAGCGCTGTTAGTTTTGTTTTACACGCCGCTTGCTTGTTTACTCACTGTTTTGCTAGGTTGACAATTATATTTAAAATTTAAATCTGGATGTATAATCATTATGCAAGAAATAATTCGTCGTAGACGTACTGCTTTTATGACTTTAAGAACGATTGAAACGGCGTACAAAGAAGGTTCATTTTTGTACCCGTTAATTAAAGCACTTATTTCTTGTCGAGTCTATTTAGATTTTGATTTTACAACTGTTGGCCACATCGCTGTTCACTTGAAATTTTTTTCAAACAACACCATATTTAACGAATGTCAGACGATATCACGTGATAAAATACGACTCCATAATTGGCCAAAATATCAAACTAGCAGGCAGCGCTGCATGACATATAGCACTGAACCTATCACCCAAATATAGCAAGATAGCGAGCAGCGGACCAATCAGTGACGATACAATCCAGCAGCGTAGCGTGCAAAGCTCCCTGCAAGACTTCAAGCAAGCAAGCGAGCTCGAAATTCAGCATCGTGTGAAGGGGCCTTAACCGTATGCTCTATGACTATGTGAATAGTGTGGGAAATCCACATATTTCGGACCGACGTGTCTTCATTTTAAAACTGACCTGTTTATAACACCAAAACTAAAGTAATTTAACGTAACACGATATAAATTCGTGGATATTTTTGAAAAAGGCGATTATAATTTATTGAAATGTGTACGCGATCGCTTAAAATGTTATTGTAATAAATATAATTGTTGGATTTGAGAATTTTGTTAATCATTTTATCTGAATTTTGAAGTTTAATATATAACCCAGTGTTTTTTTTTTTCTTTAAAAACCACCGACTGACAGTCCTAATAATACTTAAATTATTATTATTAAGAAAAAATCGCAGGTTGTGGACAAAAATATTAAATTTATTTTGTCTGTTGATTTAAGAATTTAGACTTTATCGATGGACACGACACCTAATATAAATTATTATTATTATTTAGTTTTATTATTGTTAAATTTTTACACAATATTTTATTACCTTCATATGTTGGGACAGATCAGAGGTACGTTAATGATGTTATTGTTATTAGTACCAATTCATACTGATATGCTAATTTTCGTATCTAGGTGTCATATAAAAAATCCAAAAATCTGAAAAGAAACCGAATTTCCATACAAAGGTTCAATTACAACTTTACGGAAAGTATTGCGCACTTTGAATGATTTAAGCAGGGATTATATTTTAATATATTCAAATAGTAGCACCTTTGGAATAATGAAGCTTTAATACACAAGTCATTAGTCAATCAAATTACCATGTGATCAAACTCAGTGGGGCGGCAACTTATTGCTACGATATGCGTTGCGTACTTCGTAACGTCAACGGGGACTGGGGGCTGGGTAAATATATTATCAGCGCACAGTAGTCTTTCATTAAGTCAGTTTCAACGGACATGCTGGGAAAGAAAACGCTGACGGGGAGCTCCTTCTCTTTAAATCTTCTTAGTCCAAATTAAACGTGTTGTGATAACTAACCTACGGCAGTCTTATCACTTATCATACATAATCTTCTAATTTGAAAAGTATAGTCGAATAAAAAACGTTACCTAAATTCAAAAGTTTTGCTGTAGTGAGATGGCATTAAAACTAATATCTTTTTATCTCGACTGGGCCTGGCGACTACTTTTTAACTTACTTAAAAAACTGAGGTTATTAATTTGTCAAGTATATTTTTTTACCATTCCAACCCACAAGTGGGGAATGGTACTAGTTAAGGTCAAAAATCACTTTTCAAAATTTTAGTAGTATGATGTTTAGAAAATATTCCCTGAAAATTTTAAGTGAGTTGAATAGTTTCCGAGATAATTATTATATGGTCCAGGATTAGATGACTCGGTGTATAGGTAAGACTAAAACTTTAAACGCGTTTTTCTCAAAACTATGTTTTAGAAGTCGATGACCACTGAAAATCAAGAACCACTCAATGGATTTAAATTAATTATTTACAGCTTATTGAAAGCATAAAGAACAAGGACCTGATCAAAGGAGTTTTGTTTTTGTTGAAAACTTCGACTTTTTTAACAATCTGTCCTTGCAAATTCGGGTGTAAGCTTTTAGAAACCGCCATTTTATTAATTAAAAAAAATCTACGATTAAGTCCTAGATTTATTGAGGCCTCGATCCAGCTTCGCTCGAATTTGTAGATTTACACCGTTTTTTCGTCGATTTACGTTGCAAAATTGGTCTCCACGAAAAGCGTTATTATTTTAACGTAATAATATATAGCCTATGTCCATCCTGAAGATCCATTCTTAATTTTACTGATAAACATTTTGAAATAGGATGAGTAGTTTCGGAGATTACCACCTACATCCAAATTTACACACTCTACCTGTTTATAATATGAATATGAATATGAATATTTATTTGTAAAAGAGACTTACAAAGAGTCTATTACATTGTCAATAAAAGCAGGTAAAAAGTAAAATAATCACAAATCATTCAGACTATAGCAGTTTTTTTCTAATAAAAATTTTTTTAATGCGCACGCAAATTTTTTGTGATCTTTTATTTTCATTAAGTCATTCGGGATCATATTGTGCACTCTTATTATGGCGTTAGTGATACCACGATTTATAACAGTTAATGAGCTGCTATTTATTTTCAATTTTTCCTTATTTCTTGTGCCGTACTCATGATCGTAGATATTATTTACAAACAATTCTGGATTGCCTTTAAAGAACTTACTGCATTCCAATATGTATAGATCATAGATAGTTAATAATTTTAATTTTTGAAAGAGGGGCTTGCAGTGTTCTCGTGTTGTCACTCCCGCCATTATACGAATGCATCTTTTTTGTAGTATTAAAATTCTTTTTGTGTCTACACTATTTCCCCAAAACATAATTCCAAACTGTATGACAGACTGAAAGTATGCATAGTAAACGCTCAATAGAGTGTGTATATTTAGGGCATAAGTATATTTCAGAAATCTTAGCATATATATGGCTTTATTTAATTTTGGAACTAGGTAATCAATATGGGATTTCCAATTTAGACTGCTGTCTATATTTATTCCCAGAAATTTTACACAACTTTTTATTTCTATTTTGTTATTTAAAATATTGATACTATTTGGTATATCGAAGTATTTTCCAAATTTTATTATTTCTGTTTTTGCTTGATTCAATTTTAAACTGTTTTTGTTAAACCAACTGTTGAGATCATCTGTGCATACTTTCAGCCTGTCAATTAATGACGCTTGATCCCTCTCCTCACATATGACAGCAGTGTCATCGGCAAATAGAAATATTTTTTCTTTTATAGTATCACATATATCATTTATAAACAAGATAAACAGAATCGGTCCAAGTATACTTCCTTGTGGAACACCTCTACTGTGCTTTCGCCATGTGGAGTAGTAATCTTGTATTTTGTGATTATCGTACATTTTTATTTTGACACACTGTTCCCTGTCTGTCATATATGAGGAGATGAGATCACGCGCTTTGCCTCTGATCCCATAATTTTCAATTTTTTTTAATAACAAGTTTTTATCAACACAGTCAAACGCTTTGCTTAAGTCTAAGAATATCATTGAGGCTTGTATTTTATTTTGCCATGTTCTTAAGATGTTTTCTAAAACTTTAAAAATGGCTTTATTTATCGATCCCCCTTTTACATATCCATTTTGTGACTCATTTATTATTTTATATTTATGTAAATAATTTGTTAGTCTGTCTTGTATGACTTTTTCAAAAATTTTTGAGATATTTGACAACAATGAGATAGGTCTATAATTTGTCATGGTTTTTTGACAACCTTTCTTGAATACTGGGACTATTACTGATTTTTTTAAACTTTTTGGAAATTGACCTGTTTCTAAACATTTATTTATAATTTCACTGAGTGGATTGCACAGCATTTTAATATTGAAATGGGTATTTCATCCCATCCCGTTGATTTTTTATTTTTCAAATTTAAAATTATTCTATATATTTCTTGCGGAATAGTTGGAGTAAAGAAAATATTTTGGTTACAAGTTTTTATGTTTATGTTTAAGTCCGCAGTAGGAAGTTTTAAATTGCTGGCTATGTTTGTATATGCTCTATTGAATTCATTAGCTATGTCTACAGGTTCGTCTATTATCTCATTGTTGTCATCTCCCTTTATTTCGGATATAATATTTACATTATTTTTTTTTGTTGCTGTATTGATTAGAGTCCAGGCAGTTTTAGTTTTGTTGTCTGACTTTTTGAGTATGTTACTGTAATACAGTTGTTTTTGTTTATGGATATTTATTTTTACTTCTTTACATATTTTTTGGTAATAATTGTTTAAATTACTTGTGGGGATGGATCTTTTTTGGTTTTCTTTAATTAATAAATATAGATCCTGTTTTTTTTTACATAAGTTTATTAAATCCGTACTAAGCCAGTTTTTCTTGTTACTTGTATTATTTATTTTAATTTTTTTAGTGATTTTGGGGAAATGTAGATTAAAAGAATATAAAAAATTACTTACAAAGCTATCGTAAAGGCTGTCAACGTTATTGTCATCGTCACCCAACTTTATAATATCAGACCAATCTTCTTGTGCTATTGCGTGCGCAAACAGTTTCATTTCGTTCTCTGAATAATTTCTTGTAGTTATTTCTGTGCTTTGATCTAAAGTATGTTTTATATCTAAATTAAAATGTAAAGCTTTATGGTCAGACAAATAAATATTAGACGAATTCACTCGATAGCAGGTTTTGTTAATATTTGTGAAAATGTTATCAATGCAGGTTGATGTGGTTTCAGTAACTCTTGTACTGGTTTTTATGGTTATGTCTAAATTATAAGATATCAAAATTTGTTTAAGTTCTTTCACATCATTATTGGCGATTTTGTGAAAATTTACATTGAAGTCGCCTGTAATATTAGTATAGGTGTAGAAAAAAAAGAAAAGGACATGTTTTTTTGCACAACCACTATAAAATAGCCACTTTTCATGACTGTATAGCGGTCGTGATACGACACATTTAACACTAGTAGTGTAAAGTTGTGTAAAGTAAAATAAACGTAGTTGTACTTCCATTTCCATAGTAAATTATAGTCTAACCGCATGTAAATTGGACGGTACCTATAATTAGAAGTGATCTTGTTCAAAATTTAACTGTCATAAAACTTGAAAATAAAGTGAAAATCAATTGAAAAGCAGGTATTTTATGGGGAATACGTGCAAAATATATATTATAGTGGCCCGGTCCGGCAATTTATAGATTGTCACCGTTTTTTTGTCAACTTACATTGCAAAATTGGTCTTCACGAAAAGCGCTTTTATATTAACGCGATAATATAATATTAATGATAATAATTTTTTATTAATGCCAATAGCACCAAAAGGCGAGGTTCAGCCATCGGCTGCTTTACAACCTAACCTTTACATATGTAGCTAACGTGCATCCTGAATATCCTTTCTAAATATTGGTGAAAAAAATTTTGAAATCGGATCAGTAGTTACTGAGATTATAATATTAGTATAGATATATATCTCGGGAGGAGTAATATTATTACTCGTGTGAGTGTTAAAACTTTTAGCATTCGTTTTTAACATATTGTCACATACTCGTGAGTAACATAATTCAGTCTACCCTAGATATACTACTACTACTGTTCCACCCTGTGTTTGTGTGTAGACATTTATAGAAGCTCACTATTGAACCCTAAAGTAACTTGTTTATGTGTATGTGTGTTTTAATTTGTCACTTTGAATGCGTGTGTGCGTACGTACGTATTCTTCTTTGTCTCCTTGCTCAGGGGTTGTTTGACGCTATCTACATAGCTAAATAAATGACAATTGCAATTAACTTTCATTTATCTTTACTAACTTGATATAGCATTTTGAGTCGAATCACCGCAGGTTAAGAACAATGTTGACAGATATCGGGTTAATACCCCATTAATTCCAAAATCTTAAAGGAATTTATAGTTGAGTTATTATGTAAAACAAACTGAACTTCTCGTATTTTTATTAACCGACTTCAACAAAAAGGAGGAGGTTCTGTGTTCGTCTGTATATTTTTTTTTATGTATGTTCACCGATTTCTCCGTCAATTATGGACCGATTTTCAATTTTTTTTTTTATTCAAAAGAGTGCACCTCAGAGGTGGTCCCATCGGAACCAAGTCAGGATTTGATGGTGGAATCCGGAGAAATCGAGGGAAACTCTCAAATTTCAAAGAAACGCACAATGTTTTTTATGTATGTTCACCGATTTTTAGTGTTAGATTAACACTAAAAAGAGAAAAATAAAATATTTTTAACAAAAAAATTGAACCGACTTCACTTCACTTCTAAAATTTTCTAAACTGCTTCGCGGGCCGGATCAAATTGCGCTGCTGATCCGGCCCGCGGGCCGCCATTTGCCCAGGCCTGCTATAGATACTTATTATTAGTGTATTTGCCATAAGGCACTTACACTATTGGCGTCGGTCGGATGGCGGGACCTACGGGTCGGACCAAAATTTCTCGACGTTTCATAAGTTTCTAAGAAGTTTGGCACCATTTTTGGAAATGTTTATATATATATATGTATATATATATATATATATATATATATATATATATATATATATATATATATATATATATATATATATATATATATATATATATATATATATTTATATATATATGTGTGACCACGATAACTCTCGACAGACTTAATCGATTTAAACGAAATTTGGTCCACATGTTGGAATCCATCATCGCAAGAAGCCTATTTAAAATGGGCCCGATCGGGCCATTTTAAGGGGGGTATTTAGGGGTTGAAAAATGTTTTTGGGCCCGAAAATACGGAAAAAATTCTCAGAATCACTTCAAATTTGAAATTTAACCCTTTAGTCATTATTGGAATGTGCTGCTAAAATTTAAATAAAATCAGCACGACAGGACCGGACTTACAAGTTTTATGAAAACGCATGTTTACTGATATGGATTTACATACTGAAGGGTGTATATAATTTGGTACAGATGTTGAATTGGTATGTAGTATTGAAATTAAGTAAAAAAATGTTGTTTTAAGGGGTGTATTAGAGGGTAATTTTTTTTATTTTGTCCAAAAACAAAGTTAAGTTCATACAATAGAGCCACACTGCTTATAAAAGCAAATACACTATATTGTCGGCAGGGTTTCGCACTGCGACCTGAGTTTCTATTTATTGTAAACCGATAAACAAAGAAGTAATATAATTTTTCAGGAAAGTTAATTAGATTGTGAAGTTGGAATTATATAATCATAAACTTAAATGAAATATGAATATTCGATAGAATGAAGAAGTTAGATGGACTTCAATATTAATTACAAATCGAACGACGATTAATTGATAGGATTTATAATATGATAATTTATACTAGTGGGGTTACTATGTGCTCTATATTTGACGTTTTATTTATGATCAATCTTGGATTCATATTGCAGTTAAATAGGTTCAACGTCTTGGTGTTGCGCTTTTTGCAAGATCAAAACCAAAGTCAAGCAATCGTTTCTTGTCGTTACATGGTGTAAAGAGTTATTATGACATTAATTTATGATTATTGAAACAGCTACTAAATCAATTTAATTATTAGTTAAGTTATAAATTATTATAAAATGTGTAAATATTGCAAGACTGCAAATTTACAAAATAATTAATATTTAGTTGTAGTAATGAGCAAAAGCAAGACTCAGACTTGTCTTTGTTTTTAGAATTAACTATAGTTGACGATTCAACTATATAATATCATCTATCAAAGAATTCCTTTAACCATTATTCTCTATGTTTTCAATGAACGAAATGAAACCGAAATCATACACGAACCACAGCAATAGATTTTAATCGAATTTTATCTGATGTCGAACACATGAGACAAAAAAATGTTTATTCATACAAGAAACAGGCAATTCGTTATTTAAAACCAATGAAATACAAACAGTTTTTCGCAACGTTCCCACCTAACGTTCTTTACAGTTAATCAGTTAATGTAAACTGGTTGACCAAACCAACTTACTTTTCAACCAGTTGACGTGCCACAGTTAACGGTTTCGTTTCGGTAACCCATCACTAAGCACCATGGTCTTACGTTTGTCCATCACTACAAAAAGATATTAATTCTTTTGGTAATTTTCATAATGTAATTCCGAAATCCAGGAATCGAATTCACTACTCATGAATTTCTCATCGATTTTGAGTCTTGGTGTCTAGTAGATATTCAGTTAAAAATAGTGTCTAAAGATCTCGACCGGACGTGGACATACAGGCGCGGTTGGGTCGTATTATTTAAAACGTTGGCCACTAGGGAAACATTGGTAAAGCTTATTTATTTATGATCCTCAACCAAAACCTTCCTCCATCGTAACATTCTATTGGATTAACACTATACTTTATGCTGAAGGTATTATTTAAACTTCATAGCAGATTATTATGTAAACATTTTTCATATTTCATATGTGCTTCATCACTTGAAAATGTATCTTAATAGGTATAGGTAGTTTGATATTGAGTCCATACGTTGTGAATAATGTTGTTTACGAGCGATATATAATTAGAGATGTTCACAAGCACGCTGTAGATGAATGTACAGTCGGTAAAAGAGAACACACCTCTTTAATAAACAGTTCCATGATGCTGAAGCAAATCATCATATTGGTGTAAGGATGAGGGGTAAGTCGGGGCCAGGGAACGTTCCGTCTGCTTCATCGTCAACCGCTCAGGACGGAGCAGATTTCCTCATCAATTCCCCTAATCTGGGCGCCGCGACGCTTGGTTGAGCATCGGCTGTCGCTTGCGAGGGACGTAGATTGAAATCGTCGCCGCGCGTTCTACAGCCACACAGCCATCATCTAGTCAGCAGCTTGGCGACGGCGTCAAGGTTATAACGTATAGTCTAGGTATGTTCGTATGGATTGACGATATATGTACACAACTCAAAGCTTTGTGTTGGTTGGCTTTGCTTATGACCCGACAGCGTATGCTCTCTTTTAGAACCGAATAGCTGCTTTGCCCCGCCCGATTGGAGTTTTAGAATGGTCATTCTAAATGATGATAATAGTATATTGAAAAACCTACCACCTTGTCATTCAGCCGTGCGGGAAATTTTTCCGAATACATTTTTATTTCTTTTGTTTTCAATACAATATAAATCAGTACAATATAAATCTTGAAATATCTTCCCCCTCACTAGGTAATCATATTACCTGTCTCGAGGGGAAACAATTTTTTTTTAGTACCAACGTGGCTTGTAAGCTGATTTTTATTTAAATGCTATTTTAATCAATTAATCATTATGTGTATGTGTTTCATGCGCCCATATTCACCGAACACTATTAAAAATAGACGTTACTTATAATCTTGGAACAAATTTATTCGTTAGAATAAAATTTACTTTCAATTCACCAAGCAAATTATCAGGTAAAAAAGTTAGTTAAAGAATAAATATACACTGCACTTTACTCCTTGCTCTTTTTGTTGAATATTTTGATCCGACCGATAGCGCTCGTGTAGACTAGAGATGAGACAAACGGGTCTTTTTAGTGATCTGCATCTTTGCATCTGGATCCCGCATGTGAGCCGGCTCCCTGAACCGGTTCAAAAAGAGCCGAGTTCTGAATATGTTATTCGAGTCAACTGAGCCACTGAGTTAGTTGAGTCAAGTCAATCATATCACCTAATATTATGCCAGTGACTGATTCACATATTATAAGGCGGGGTTTTACTGCATGAGTCATTTGAGCTGACAGATACTTCTGTGCTTCTGTGTGTTAAGTGTTTCACTGAGTTATGCGGATCCGTTGATCCGTCGGCTCATAAAAAAGTGAGCCGGCTCTCACGGATCTTCTGTCGGAGTCGGCTCTTTGAACCGGTTTAGATCTGAGTTACCCAACCCTAGTGTAGACGTCAAAAAAGTTTCACAAAATAATAATGTTTCATCCTAATCCAATTGCACACAAAACTTCCACTATCTTTAATGTTTTACAACTATACACTTCACAATTTGGGTAAATAAACAACACATAAATACATTCACAAGAGCAATTCATTATTATAAAATATATTGAAAATATGAATCGGTACAAAAGCAAAACAATCCTGATAGTTTGGTGGCGTGAAAAACAATCACAAAAAATGATCGAAATCGACGACCACACAATTTATCAGTTTGATTTGCTTTTAGTAACTAAATATGTATTACTCCTCCCTTTGTAGGTTTTCTTGACATTTTCCCAATTACAATAATAGATGACGTAGGCATAGTGACTTTACGCTTCCGGGCTATCCTTTGGAAATGTGGACCATGGAGGCGTCGTTGAGTGAGATGTGATTGAGTTGATGTCGGTTCACAATTCACATAGAAGCAAAAAGAGAGAGGAGAGAGAAAAGATGGAGAAAGCGTCGTGGCGGTTGGCGTCTGCATTCCTCAGTTTACACACATGAAGGATATTATACAGGGTGGAAACGATTCTTGTGTACATAACTGAAATTATGATAGCTTACTTTTCATAACCAGATGTCACATTTGATTTTTTTAGACTGCTTTCACATTTTATCACGGCGGTTAATCGCGGCGATTTAGTCGCTAGTTCCTTACACATTAAACGACTCTACCTTATGATTAGTGGCCATATTCACCGAACATAAGTAGTTTATTTATTCGGTTCATTTGTTCAGGACCGGATTGAAAGGTGTGGAGGCCCTGGGGCAACGAAAGAGTGGAGGCACCTAATTATTTTCCAAACAAGTTAAACCATTTTTTTCTTTTAAGGAGGTTGATCCGTTACAGTCCCAATCAAAAGTAAGACGAATTCTAAATGGGAACTTTTATAGTTTATAAGACGATGATACCAATAAATTATTGTCATAAAGGCATAAATAATTAATTTTTTTTAATATTAATTAATTATTTCAGTACTTTATACTGAATGGACTAACTTTTGAATTTTTTGTACAAAGTTAGGTTAAAAAAAATAAATGTATATAAATATCTGTATTTTACATATTTTTTGCAGTAAATAATTAAAAAAAGAAATTAGAAAAAATAAAAATTAAAATTAAATCATTAAAAAGTTGAAAATTCAGTTAAAATTGTTAAATCTGTCAAGAATAAAAGTCCATAATCGAAAATTGCCAAGGTTTAATAATTTTTTTTATTGATTAAGTCTCCTAATTAAATTCGAAAAAATATTAAAATATGCGTAAGACATCGATGATTTACATAGATAGTTTTTGGAACTGCTGGCATTATTTGGTTATTTGCAAAAAATTAAAATGAACAGTTTGCATGCTATAGCTTGACATATTTTCCATAAGACTACATGTAAAAGTTTTTTTTAATTTTTAACTTTATAAATCTCCTAATGATTTTGGATTTTTTACAGAAAATTTTGTCATAAAAAAATCTATTAAAAAAACTTTATTTCAGATTTTTTTCATTATCTTCGTAAAAATAAAATTCTTTTCAAAAACATACGTATAGATATTTGAAACATTCTTTACTAGACAAGTAGTTAACTGGTTGTACCCGAATAGAATTCGTACTTTTCTTAAGGGAGTACTATCATAACGTTAAATCCAACTTTCGGACTTGAGTTTTTGAAATTTTGTAGACGAACACTTCTTGTACCTATTCCCAAAATTTAAACAACATTGACCATTTCGATTTTACGTACTGACATTAACATCTTTTAAACATCACATAGAAGTTTCACTTGTACCGCGTGACTTTTCACGCACCCTCTTGTTTTATATAATTTTGCATATTACTCGTTATTTGTTAGAAAATTTTATCTAGAAATTTCTATTGTGGAGGCCCCACTCTTGTAGAAGCCCCGGGGCTTCAGCCCCGGTTGCCCCCCCCCCTAAATACGGCCCTGCATTTGTTCTTCAGGTAGCTATTCCTCCAAATAAATAGCGATAATTCAATTACCCAAACATATTATTATGTGGTCTACACGGTTGATGGTAATTTTGCTGCTACAGATAGATACATTTGCAAAGTAAGAAAAAGGAAAGTAATAAAGTGCCGGGTGCAAACTGGTTTTGCTCATTTCAAATTTTATTTTATTTTATCTATATCATTGATAACATCGATTGCAACTGACTTGAATGTGTCATTTCTTTTGATCTGTATGATTTATCAATTACATCATTCAATTCTCATTTGCAGTTTGGCGACATTGATATAGATTTGTTTACATCGGTGTCGTTTATATGTGATTGCAAAAAATGTGAGCAAAGCTATCCCTTTCATTTATTTATCTGAGAATAATATAGCATATACTTCAGCTAATAGCTGCTAGATATCGGGAATAATTTAACGTTTAGACATTGGTAAACTACTTTAATTAGAGGTCGTTTGCGAAAATCATCGCTACAAGCAGATAGCATAAGGTTTCTGATAAATCCGAAATGAGTGCAAACTATGCGGCGAGTAAAGGCCAGTTATAAATAATAAATAAAATGATATTACGTATGCACGTGCTATGAACAATTTGCAAGTGTCAAATTAATTCATCGTACACAATCATTTATTACGCGTCATAGTATTTAAATTATATAACTTAAACATCGTCACCATTGGCGGCGGAAGGGGGGTCTGGAGGGTTGACCTTACCAAAATAGCATCAAAACCTCCTCAAATTGTAAGCTAGCATATTATTCAATACTGTGTGCAATGTAAGCTTTTATGAGTGATCAGTACCTGGGTGACCGAGCTTTGCTCGGAAATTTAAATAAAATACTGATATGCTGATATCGCCAAAACTTTGAGAACCGTAGGTTCTCTGTCGCTTCCCTTTGTGGAGCCTACGTCTCCACCTTTGTTACAGTCTTACCTCGCGGGGCTGCGCCCCGCTCGGTTGTAAACGACACTAGTCGAGCCTTCGGCTCTCAATATAAGAACCGTAGGTTCTCTGGGGAAGCTTCGCTTCCTTTTGTGGAGCAATAAGATAATATTGCTGAAACAGTTTGACTCCTTTGTGGAGAGGATTGTCGGCCCTTATGGCAATCCGGTACTTGTAAAACTGATTCGCCGTCATCTTGATCTATGATATTGCATCTTTCGCTTCAAATTTAGGTTAAAAATTTATTTATTAAAATAATAATAATTGTTTTTAACTTTCTTTCACTTGGATAGTAATTAAAGATTAACTGTCATAATATTTTGAAAACAATTGTTTCATTGTATAAAATTCCAAAACCTACTTACAATATTTAAGTATTTTCTTACGTCAAAAAATTGATTTTTATAATGATAAAATTTGTAAGAAAACGATTTTTTCGAGAGATGAGACCTAGCTAAAACGATTTTTTACCCCCCAAAATCCCTTTTCAGTAAATTTCATCCAAATCGTTAGGGCCGTTTTCGAGAAAATATTTAGGGACATAGGTACATAGATACATAGGTACAAGATTAGCTCGTTTAATAATATAGGGAATGCGGGTCTATAGCCACCAATGGTATTCACTTATTTAGTGCTTATTTGCAGATCTGTTCTGACAGTGATTAAAATATTTCAAATTTAAAGGCAATACCGACGTTAACACCTGCAAGTGAGATATCATATGAAAGGGCACTTATTACAGACTAGCGGTCCCGCCCGGGTCAGCATAACTTAGGACATCAAGCTGAATCGCCTGCATAAATAATCTGACGCGCTCGAGTATTTCAAAATGGCGATTTTTTTTTGTATTTTCAAGAAGCCGCCACGAGCTTGCGTCATGTCCAAATCGTCAGTCTTTTGAATGGGAGCTTTATTCGGGTTCACTGAACATCCCTTTTGAATATCTGACGCGCTCGAATATTTTTTTTCTGTTTTCAACCCTTCCGTACAGCCAGCCCCACCATGCGAACTGTCAGATTAACATACCTCCAATATCAGAGACACGCGGGGCATATACACTATGAATATCTGACGCGCTCGAGTATTTTCATGTGACTATTTTTTTTTACATTTTTGAAAACCTGCAGACGCTCCCCCCACCGGTGAAAGGATGTACATCATATAACCTTTTTGACGTGATAACGTCTTATAAATTGATGAATCACCAATCTTATAAATTGATAAAACACCGGCTGCATGCACGAAAAAGTGTAACGTTCCTAACGCTCGTAACGCGTAACGTTCCTAACGTTCCTAACGCGTAACGTTCCGCCTGACCCTGTGCGTGCTTTTTGCTAATTTCTCGCTCAATTTAAATCAGATCGGTTTGAAACCAGTCTTAAACGAAAGAGGAGAACATTTTACATAGATTTCGTATAACAGAATTTGCCTAAACAGTTTTTTATACAAATTTATATAGAAAAATAGCTGTATAAATGCAATGTTGTCTAATGCATGGCGCGACGCGGTCGGTCGTCTTTGTTTGCCGTACATGGAAATTATAAAATAACGTATGTCTTGTCTTAACATGAAAACGGCTGCATTTCTAATGTTTAATTCAATTTTTTGACATTAGTATTTTGTGAAATGCAACGCCTTCTAAGTTAAGTATTGGAATAACTAATTATTATTAGAACATAATACTTTGACAGTTGCAAACGTCACTTTTGACATTTCTTATCATTCCGACACCAAGGATAAGCGGATTGAAACCAAATTTTGGGAGGTTTAGGTTATGTATTATGGAATACGTTATCACGTAAAACTATCATCCGTAAACCGACTTTACAGACAACCAATTTTTTTATTTCTACCATATAATCTTCAAAATTCAATAGGTCCCTACGACGCTCGAGTAACTACCAATTTAGCATCGTGGCCCTCCCTACTACTACTAATAATATTGCAAATTGACTCTAATATATTGTTGATACAAACTAATTTCTCGATTATTGAACATAATATATAAAAACTGAGTGCTAATATAATTAGTAGCTACTAATTTCTGTATACCTATTATATTATTTCTATTTATTAAAAAAACGTCTCGATTGTTACCAACAGAGTCAACACTCATTCAGCATAACAGAGGACGTTGGACAAAATCTTCATCGCAGTGACGTAGGTACATATGCGTCAACTGGATGCATTTTTACTCAAAACTTAGCCTACCAGCGGTTGTTGTGTTTCGTGGTCAAAACTAAAATCCATTTCAGAAAAACGAAAGTGCCTTTTTAGGGTTCCGTACCTCAGAAGAAAAAAAGGATTACTTTGTTGTCCGTCTGTCTGTCCGTCAAGACTATTGGGAATCAAAACCTATAGGGTACTTCCTGTTGACCTGAATCATGAAATTTGGCAAGAAGCAATGTCTTATAGACTTATAGTATAAGTAAAGGAAAAAATTTGAAAATCGTAAAGTAGTTACATCACAAAAAATAATGTTTCTAAACCGCAACAACATGATACACAGGTACACAGTAACGGTTCTTATACAAAACTAGCGTCCGCAACCGGTGCGTTTCTACAGCACAATTTAAGAACTCTCGCATACAACACGATACGACAATTAGGCAATCAGATATAGCCACGAGATACAATACTGTTCAGTAGTCCATCTGAACTCATTGTAATTACCCGTTTAGTTGGCAAACTGACCGCGATGTTTGTCGATGTATGGGGACAAAATTAACGGCTAAACGGGAAAAATCTTCGAGACTCGATTCCCGTAATGTACGAACTATTTACATATCTACAAGTTTGTAGGGAACTCTCGCACTTGTCGTCTTTTTTATTGTTGTCACCTTAACAAAGTCGCAAATGTGCGGTTAATTAATTTAATAGTGTTAAGTAATCTGCTACACAAAGATTCTAGGAATCAAAGTAAACTCAAATAATATTATGTCAGCAATATAATATATAAGCGATTCACTCATTTACAACGAAATCTGACAGATTCTATAAAACCTGCAAAGTAGGACAGCAGACTACTTTTGTGATATATGCACTCACTAAGAAGAAATTTTTCGAAATTCAACCACTAAGGGTATCAAAACGGGATATGATTTTTTTTTACAGAAACAACGCCCAGGCCAAACCGCATTAAGGAAATCAAAAGTGGGTGTACAGTTTTTTTGACAAAATGTTCATATCTGACAAACCGTTAAAGTGAGAGGTATTGAATTCAATTTACTAACGCTCGTATTCAACCCGCTGAAGTTAGAACTTAAAATTTCAACAGTGGGTTCCTTTTATGTCGTAAGTACCACTTAAGAAGGAATTTTTCGAAATTTAACACCTAAGGTGGTCAATAGAAGGTGTAGATTTTTCTGAAAAAAAAACGTTTAAATAACACTTTTATAAATCAACCCAAAGTCATTTTCCGAAACTGCTTAAGCTAGAAACAAGAAATTTAAACCAGGGGAGAAAACAAGGGTACTATCCAAATAAAGGATACTCTGTATATCTGAAACTGTTTAAACGCGTCACCCTATGTGACGGCCGGTTTTTTTTTGACATTTTTTAGGAAGTTTTTTGACGACCAATTTATAAAGAGATTCAACTTTGAACTTTTCATAATATTTATTTATTAATATTTCAGTAGTGTATTTTCAAGCATAAATCTCCACAAAATCTCCACTGTGTTGTATCACTCCGAAGACACACATCTTGAGAAAAAGGTTGTTGACTGCCTCCATGATTCCGACTGATTGGCTTATCTCAAATAAAAAAATTAAACGGCATTTAAATCTGTAAGCCTGCACAATAAGATGAACTAGGATTATTCGAAAATATTGAAAATTGAATAATTGACAGACTTGAAAATTAGTAAATTTCATGAATTTTTTCGATAATTTTACGTCGAAAGAAATATAACCACTCGAAATTTCCAAAAGATCCTAGTTCATCCTACGACTATACATGTGCCGAATCTAAAAAAAAATTTCAAAACATCGATCAAAGCGTTTTTGAGATCTAGGAGACAAATTAGAAAAAATCAGTTTTAAGAAAAACGCGTTTAAAGTACGATTTAAACTATGAAATCTTAACTCACCATTAATCTGCAAAAAGCTCACCAAAATTAACTAGAACTGATATTATGTAACTCAAAATCGAAAAAAATGAATTCATCGGGTTTGGCATGCTTGCTCCTCATTTGTTTTAGGTCTTAAGTAACAAGCTGACACATCGCAATAGGCTCGGTGCCCAAGCGCCCAACTGAGCGCTCCGAACACCTCCTCTTCTAATAGCTGTATCTTTCCAACAGCTTCGAATATTATAAAATCATTTTATCAGCATAATCTAAACAGCTTTAGGAATCAATTTGTGCAAAAAGAAAAAATCGATTTTTTCAACCTATCAGACGGGGTGACCCTCAACATGAGACGCGGAAAAACACGTTCTTCTTAGAAAATAAAGGAATGCATGTTCGGCGGTTTTTTAAACTTACGAGGTAGGGGTGGGTTTTATATAAAAGAATCTATACTACGCGGATGAAGTTGTGGGCAAACCACTATCATTTTAGCAAAATTAAATTAGCACGATAAAAGCTATATCGTTTCATCTCAAACGTGTGCGGAGCAGGACCGTCTTTAACCTATTGGAGACCCTGGGCACATTGACCTATGACCTTGACAGAGCATTATTTTGTTAGAAAAGACAAAGTAGATAAGCAAAGCTCTAGATTTATTTTTATTTCTTTACAGTCACATTAAATGAATAGATAATATAATATAATCCGCAAAAGTAAATCTTTTAGCATTCTCAGGTTAATGCTTGAAATGCTAGGTTGATTGAAGAGGTACTCTTCTAGATTTGAGATGGGCAAAATCGTTAATCACTTCTTAAAAATCTATGTTTCTGAGCATATCACATTCTATGGACATCGGCGACAAACCGGTTAATCTCTCTTGAAGCATTGTACTTAAATTGCATTAGATAAGATAAGGTTTATTAACAAAAAAATACATTTTATTTACAGGAATAAAAACAAAGGTTTTGTCAGCAGCGTTCCCCTTGTACCGCCTGCAAGGTCGAAAAGAAAACAAATAATACATAAATTAATGCAAATAAATAAAATTATCGACCAATTTTTTAGACAATAACAAAATAATTTGTTATTACAAAAAACTCAAATTAATTAAAAATTAATTATTAAATTTTTTTGTAATTTTAACTCAATTTTGAAGAAACCCAAACCCGGGCCGAAACGTAAATCTATTGAATGATAATTTTATAATTTTTGTCAATATATTAAGTCTGAAAAATTGCTCGATAATTTTATTTATTTAAAGATTATCAGGCGTTAATCAAATATTTGAATAAATTAATACACTTCATACTTATGGAAAAAATTGAAAAAAACCAAACTTAAAAAAAAATAAAAAAAATTGATCACATCAGAAGATTGTAGGAGTTCGTGACAAATGTTCGTAAGCACTGTAACCACCCACATATGGATCCATTTTTTTGTTTACTTACTGCCAAATACCAATTTGTGTGAATTCGCATGCGTTCGTACAAATAAAATTTAGTGCGAATTCACATCCAGTGTAACCGCCGCCTAAGGTAAATTATGGACTTCCCAACACTTTGGGAAGGTATTGTAATGGGTCCGAAATGAAAAATTTTCACAAATTTTTGTTTCAAGTCATTACACTATTTTTGAAGAGATGTGTGAGTGTACATGGTCTTATTTCTTAGATTAAATCTCAAGAATAAAAAATGATATCGCTTACTTTATGGTGCTAATCGATTCGTATTACCGTATCTAAAAGAATTTTTTTCAAAATCGGTGTAGCCGTTCTTTTTTTAACCAAAAAAATTTCCAAAAAGTACATTTTACACATATCCCGCGAATAAAAAAGACAAAAGTATACTGACTTAGTTTATCAAAATCGTTCCAGTCGTGTGTTTGTTTAAATAAACAGACTGTAAAAATGAATTTTACACGAAACTTCGCGAAGTTACCAGTCGAAGCGTATTGTTATACGCTACCTGTTGCGACGACAAAGGATTTCGTGAGACAACAAGCGGATCGTCATTATAACAATGACACACAGATTGTTGTGGAACAACAATCGGCTTGTTGTTCTAACAATGATACACATGTTGTTGTGGGGCAACAACAATCGGCTTGTTGTTCTAAAAATATGCGTAGGTAAAAAGGACTTTGTTGCCAAATTCCAGAAATGCAAGAAAAGAAAGAACGATCCAGCGCATATATAAACCACGGCGATAGCTCAGAGGAGGGCAGTGATACATGGTGTTTCATCGAGTGAACAATCGACATAAATTGACAGTTGGTACCGTGAACAGTACTGAGGTAACTGCTGAGATAAATAAATAAATGAACTGTGTAAATAATCGTGTGTAAATAGTTAATAAATAAGTGTGCTAAATAAATTTAGGTGTGTTTCTGCGTTGTAAATATTTTTTGTACATAAATAGTGACTTTGTATTCATTTATTTTATTAGTTATAATTGTTGTTTTGTTTCTGTTACGTTATAAAGAAGTATTTTTGTTTGTGTGTTTAATTGTTTTGTTAACGTTTCACTATTGTAAATAAATATTTTCAACCACGAACTAGAACAGTTTTGTTATAGTATTAACGTCAGAATGATCCAGAAGATATTTTGCACGAAATCTCGCGACTAAAAATGATATCGACTATATTAGTCAACTGAGCTTATTAATGTCAGTATGATCCGAAAGAATTTTATTCGAAATCGGTCCAGTCGGTTTTTTTTGTACAGTAGAACCTTTTTAAGTCGAACCCCGATAAGTCAATACCTCCAAAACTCGAAAAAAATTTGTGTTCCCTTCCCATAAATTCCTAAAACCTCCATTACTCTACCCTCTATAAGTCGAAATAATTAGTGAAGCTATTTCGGTACATATTTTCTCTACAAAACTCGGAAATAAAATTGGACCTCTGTATCTCGAACATAGCAACTCAAAATTAGTTAGAATGAATCTTAACATATATTTTCTTACAAAATCCGATTAAATACTTCATAAGTCGAAAACTCTTTAACTCGATTTTTTTGGCATCTTCTTTGAAGTTTGGCTTAGAGAGGTTCTATTGAATAAACAAAAAGACTGCAAGAAAAGAGCATTTTAAAATTTTTTGAAAAATATTTCTAAGATCTAATATGTTAATTACATATTCAATATAGATCATTCTGGGAAATTGGTTGCAAGGACCTCAAGGGTCGCACTTGTAGACTCCTAATAAACGACCCACCTCACTGCTTTTTTTATTAAGCACACTGGACTGAGTCAGTCACTTACATTGACATTGACATTGGATTACTATAAGATAAAATGCAGTAATATTAACGACAGAATTTATTAATGTCGTATGACGCGTATGATGTTTTTCCAGGCTTATAATAAAAGTGGTAAATGAATAAGAAAACAGCACAATGTAAATAGTACATACAGGATATCAAATTGCTCATAAACTTGTACACTCCATGTATGGCACGTCGTTTTACTATTTAATAGTAAAATATTTTTCCAAAAATTTTAAAAATATTTAACAATTTTAATTTCAGAAAAAAAATTTTGAGTGAATTTTTTTTATGTGGTGACATAATAAAAATACATTATTATTATGTCATGACATAAAAATACATTATTTTTATGTCTTAACATAATTATAACTCGCCGTTTTCCTATCTCTTCCTATGTATAAGCATTTAATTTTATGTCATGACATAAAAATAATGTATTTTTATTATGTCACGACATAATAATAATGTATTTTTATTATGTCACCACATAAAAAAAATTCACTCAAAATTTTTTTTCGGAAATTAAAATTGCTAAATATTTTTATTTTTGGAAAAATATTTTACTATTAAATAGTAAAACGGCGTGCCATACTCCATGGCTATTACAAATTTACATTGATCGTACATAGTAAATGTATAGTTTCCTAGGATAGCACTACTGTATAATAGCGGCCGTAATATAACGGTGAATGACGTAACAAAATATGTGTGCAGAGGAATTAATGAAGACGGTTTTTTTTTGGGTAGCGGCGACACCACCATAACGTAAAAAAAGCAGCATCCATTTACTTCTATGCACACATTATTTGTTACGTCATTCACCATCGTAAAATTACGACCGCTGTACTACGATACCGCTATCTTAGGAAACTGAAGCTTCAGTCAGTTTTAGCTGATTGGATTATTTACATAAATCTGTATTTCCTAGATTTATAGATCCAGAGTCCTTGATTGATAATGTTTGAGACGAAATGCGTTTAATAAAAAAGTTTGGTCCACAATACGTATACAAAATATAATGCTTTTACCACCGTCACTTGGGTATTATACGACCCTGGATTGCCTTCTCTGAAAGCTCAGGATTGTTACGGAAATTACCTCAGCAATAACAGATAACCAGGTGATGTACACGCTTCTCAGAAACCAAGAAAAGGGATACCAAGAGATTCATTGGACCCATCATGAGTGTATTGAGCGTATTCTCTCGAGGACCGGGGACTCGGATCCTTTCGTGACCTGATTTAGAGGTCGTAAATGCACAAATGGACGTTGTAGGCCTAAAGAATTTTGCCTATCTTTCTAAAATCAGATAAGATTTTATGAGAATATGTTGTGGAACTCAGCATAATTCAAATAGACAGACGTGAAATAAAAAAAAAAAAAAAAATTGAATCTGAAGATTAATTTTAGGGGGTAAATTAGAAAAATTAAAAAAAAAAAATTCAAGGGTGTAGGGTGTCAATAGAAAACTTATTGAAACACGAATTTAACAATATACCTATGTGATGTATTTTTGTTTAAAAATATTTTCCGGAAAAACATTTAAAAACCGGCCAAGCGCACACTTGATAGGATTCCGTAGTGTCCTTATGACATATTTGTGGGCTTTTTATAGGTCGCAATCTTTTCTTGACAGATATCACACCCTAACCTAGCGTCACTGCAATATGTTGATACTTTTTTGTAGATTTTTAATTAAAAAGAACTCGAGTATTCTATAAACCAAATAGACCTAATATTGACATGTAGGTACACTAGTGACATCAGATGACATTTTTTTGAATACTGATATAGTCATGGTTCTTGTCTTCGCTATAGTAATAGAACTACGACAGCCATATAAAAAATACTGTAAGGAAATGTAAACTTGCTGATATATCTTATTGAAAATAATTTTCGTTGAAACAAAGTGCTACTCTTTTGATTTTTTTCAGATTTTTTAATCACATGGTTGTAAAGTTAGAGCGAAGGGACATAATATTAACGTCTTTAGGAGCCTCTATTTCAAGAAATATTCCCCTAAGAAAAAAAGTCACTTAAGAACGTTTATGGCGTTTTTAAAAACCTGTCCAATGATGCCCTACGCAATGGGGTGCGTGCATATAAAAATTTTAATCCGTCAATGCTATAAATTAAAAGCTACCCCTAAATTATAATTTTTTCGCAATTTCATTACACAGTTGTATGGTGGTTCACACAAGACACCTGTCTATAAAATTTCATCCAAATCGATAGAAAGACGACGTACGGACAGGCAGACAGACAGACGGACGGACAGACAAGACGATTTTGTTCTTTGCCATTTGGCTACGGAACCCTAAAATTGTTGTTCCCCACCCTTTTCAACAAAATGACTGCGCACAAAAATCTAAAAAAAATCATGAACGTTATCAAGATTGAAAAATTCTAGCGCAATCAATTGTTACAAACAATTTAATTGACACTACATTTCAAATCTATATACATAGGTATAAATAGAATTGAAGTGTCAAATTAACAGCTTTTTACTAAATGCGTATGAAAGTATATATGGTATTTAGAACAAAAAAAAAAAACAATTTTTGTCTGTCTGTCTGTTTGTTCCGGCTAATCCCTGAAACGACTGAACTGATTTTGACGGAACTTTCACGGACAGATAGCTGATGCTATAAGGAGGCTATCAAAAATGAAAATAAAAAATAAAAAAAAAAATTCCACGCGGTCGAAGTCGCGGGTTACAGCTGGTTAATGAATAAACGTTAAACTAGTATTTGGTAACCTGAAGTAACCTATGGAAGTAGGATGGTTCTATGGCAGAGCGCTATAGATTCATATTTTATTGTCACAGAGTCTTGGGTTCGAGACTCATGTTTGATGATAATGATTTTTTTTTTAAATTCATTCTTAATTATATTTTGTGTTTTTTGTAAAAAAAATGAAAGCTTAAAAAGAATAAAAAAATTATCAAGATTAAAAAATTCTATCAATTGTTATAAACAGTTTAATTGTTTATTCTTATATAACTACAGAACCAAAATTTGGCTAAAGGATACACAACTGGGGAGCTGATGGAACATTACTTGTGCAAGTACAGCTTGCACTTAGCCGATTTTTTTTAAACTAACGCCTGTTGAAACTGAACACCTTGATTTGTATTTGTCTAAATGATTAATTATGATCACTTTTTTACGTCGGTTCTTAAAACGATCACCCGGTATATTTGAAGAAATCTCAGCAATTGTTAACATCAAATGACATTTTAAATTAGAACGTAGTTTAGAAAATCAGACATTTGGCCGTGTGGATCAATCAGTACAACAAGTGGACTATGATTCTAAAAATTACGTGTGTTTCTGGGAGAACTCTTCAATATGTAGCTGGCGTTATTTGTAAGCAAATTTTTTTTTTATTTTCTAAAACTGCCATTCCATTATTTTTAAATAATTAGCCAGTCTTTAACGAATTAATTGCATATTTAAGAAATTTGACATTCCTTCTAATCTTCGCTAAGAAAATAAAAATAAAATTTTGGTCATATTTTTGGAAAATGTTGCAATTTTTTTTTTTTTTTTATTAAACCAATTCTTTTATCATGCGATATTTAATGTAATTGTTCCAGCAAATACAAGAAATCTCTAATTTCTATTAATGACATTATTCAATCTTTGATGGTAATGTATAGTAATGCTTTCAAAATAAACTAGAAATATTCTACCCTTAAAATGAGAAAAATTTTATATAAGCTTAACACAAAGGGGATGGGTTGATAAGGGCCGTTTTCCGCCCATCACACACTCGAAAAAAAAATCGGTTTCCAATTAATTATTATTGAATGTATTTCTATACTTAAAGATGTGTATATTTTTATTATATTAAATTTACGCCATAAATAATAAAGTAAGTTATAGAAATTATTGTCAAAAAAGCGAATGTTTAGCTCTTTTTGTACATTTTTGTTGTTTTTTTAATCTTTGAATTATTTTTTTACGAAGTGTTCCATGAGCCATATTAACTTTGACTTAATTATTATTTATGGCGTAAATTTCATATAATAAAAAATACACATCTTCAAGTATACAAATACATTCAATAATAATCGTAAACCTACATTTTTTTTAGAGTGTAGGATGGGCGGAAAATGGCCCTTCTTTTATATATACGAAAACATTAATTTCTCGGTATTTTTAATATAGATACATTTGTAAAGAAAAAGCTTTAAATTATGAATTAGACTTCTTGATATTAGAAATCACTTGTCGTGCTGTAAATACACATTAACAAATATCACGCTTTTTGATACAATTTTTAGGACAATAAATATGTTTTTTGAAATTTTTAAAACACAATCCAAATTTTGTGAAGCTTAGTGCTTAATCACAGCTAATAAATTCAGTAGCAGTGTAGTTTGAAATTTTCCGATAGTATTTTTTATAATCTGTGTGAACAGTCACTAAAATAAGTCGTGATTTCTTACATAAAAATTTAAATTTAAAAATTTGACAATGCATACTACTACAAAATGATTTTATAAAACAAAATATTAATAATAATAATAAATAGATGATTTCCAATTATTTGATATGCAGGTCCTAATTTAGTGAAACTAGTGAGTTGTGGATACGGTTTCAAAATAACATATCCAGGTCTATTTTACTAATTGCCAAGTGCTTAGCAAAATAAGCACTCTCTGGGTAATCACTTTTGTTTGTCTTTTACTCTGCTAAGCAAAGTAACTATACCTGAATAGCATGTTAAACATTGGTGATTACAAATGGTGCTAATAAATTTTGTAATCACTATGGTTACGTAAGAACAGTAATTTGAATACAAATAGTAGAATATGGCTAACTATATAATAAAATAAATGAAAAAGTAGTGTTCTTCCGTTACTATAAAAATATGAACATTTTTACGAAACATGTTAATTTAATATTTAATTGAAAATTTCCTGTATCTTAAATGCTACAAGTACTTAAAATGAAATATTTGCTTTTATTCAATAATGCATTCCTTCGGGATTATAATTTTGCAACTCAATAATTCTGATACCTGCGCTAGGGATTATTTTCAAAAAATAATTATCCCGTTTGCTTTGCGGATATTTTTTTAATGACTATTCTTATTCAACTATGAATTTTTTTTTTCATTCATAATTTCGTACTTTTGATGGTGAATTATTGCCTGAAGGCAGTACTCCTAATAATTTAAATTATTCATAAAAATGCAATAATTTTGGATTATTATTTGTGCAATTCTACTTTTAACGAAAATAATGAAGCAATTTCTTAAAATAAGCACTCAAACAAAAATTGTATACATCTTTTTAGCTACGCTTTGCTTGTTCACTGATGGAATTCATAATAGCTGGCCAAGCGGATCACTTCCAAAATTATATTCCAATAGTTCCATGGTACCAACAAGCCATACAGAAGGTAGCTGGATAGTATCAACTATGATGATCGGTGGATCAATTGGACCTTTTTTATTTGCGTATGGCTCTAAATATTTCGGAAGGAAATCTGCAATATTGTTGACTGCCATATTGCAGTTGCTGTCGTGGATTATTATAGCATTCGCTAATAACGTAGCCGCATTTATTGTAGCCCGATTTATTGCCGGTCTTGCGGACGGTTTGGGTGTTGCGTCCGTTCCGGTATATATAGCCGAAATAGCCGAACCCGAAATGCGCGGCAAATTGGGCAGTTTAAGTAAAATCCTAATGTTTTCTGGAGAATTCTTTGCATATTGCGTCGCACCGTATGTTACCATATTTTATATGGGTATGTTGTGTGCATTGATCAGTTTAATAAATATTTTTTTGTGTATTTTGATACCAGAATCACCGTACTATGCACTTACAAAAAATCGCAAAGATAAATCTGAAAACTTGTTGCAAATGCTACGTGGTAAAAATTACACAAGCGAAGAATTGAAAAAGATAAGTGATGAAATTGAGGAAAGAATGACTTTAAGTTCAAGCTGGAGAGAGCTATTTACTGTAAGATCAAATTTGAGATCTTTATTAGTAGTTTTTATACTATATTCCAGTATGGAATACAGTGGGATATTAGTGATAACTTCTTTCTCAGAGATTATTTTTGAAAAAGCTGGAAGCGTTTTATCATCAAGCGTATCGACAATCATTATCGGGTTTCTTGGATTGGTCGGCTGTATTTTGTCTTCACTAGTGGTTGATAGACTTGGACGGAAGCCAATACTAATAATTTCTTGTTTGGGTTCTGCTCTAGCTTTAGGTGCTAAATCAGTGTATAGTTATTTGCTGGAGTTCAGTGATTTAGACATGACCAGCATGGGATGGTTTCCAATTGTGACGCTCTCGTTTTATATGATTTTCTACGGTTTTGCGTTAAGTCCAGTACCGATTTTGATGGCTGGCGAAGTGTTTGCAACAAATATCAAAGCGAAAGGAACATGTTTAGGAGCTTTGTACTTGGGCTTCTGTCATTTCGTTATCACTCAGTTTTTCCAAACGTTGGTTGAAAATTATGGGAGCTTTGCACCGTTTGCTGGATTTACTACTGCTTGCGTTGTTGGTGCAATTGGTATAATTATTTTTGTACCAGAAACGAAAGGTAAAAGTTTAGTTGAAATTCAAGAAATGTTAAGAGGTAAAGAAAATATTGAGTTAAAATGACACTAAATAGATTTAAGAAACAATTAGTAGTGAAGTGGGTCGTCTATTTTCAATATGATGAACATTGAATATTATGGATGAATAATTAATAATAACAACAACACAGAAAAGTAAGCATTTTAATCACCTGTCAATTATATATTTGTTCTATAATACAATGTGTAATATCATATTAGTAAATGTTCACTACGGTATAGTTCGTAAGACTAAATTATTAACAGTAGGATAGCTATAATTTGCATACAATTGCTAAAAAACACCCATTATTACAAAGCTATACTTATTAAAAAAATATATATTTTCAAACACTGTCACCGTCGGGACTCAAACCCGAACACTGGTTTGAATCACGACGGTGACAGTGTTTGAAAATATTTTTTCTAATATAGCGTTTTAACAATGGTTGTTTACAATATGTAACAAACTATAGATATCCTAATCTTAATATGTGATATATTCTATTGTACTAATTTTGTAGCGATAGTGTGACCACAGTTGCCAGATCGCATTTGTTTTCTCGTTAATAAAATAAAAATATAAATATATTTTTATCAATACATATAATAATAAATATTTTGTATTTGATTAATAAAATTAACCATGAATGTAAATGGTGTGCGTGAAATGGTATAATTATTGTGTTGTTCTTGTTATTAAACTCTATGAAAATATCCAATATAAAAAGCATCGATTGCCACCATAACGAATTAGATCCGATGAAATATATTTTTCAATCAATCCTAATCCACTTTATTGCAGTATTTCTGATTCAACAAAAACTGGCTGGATAAATACTTGATTATTAATTCGTCTGAAAAAAGTGTGTTTAAAAAATAAACAAAAAACTTGATAGTGTGATTCTAGAACGTGAAACAGTTATTATATACGAGTTTAATTATCCAAACGTTGTAGGAAAATGAGAAATTCAAGTGTTTTAACAGTCACACGAGTCATAGCATTGAGTTCGCGACACATACTATATTTTTTGCACGCACCTCCTATAAAACAGCTGATTTTCACATCATAATAAGTATAGATTTATTTAATATTTTTAACAGTTGTATGTGTAGCAACTTGTAATCTATTTGAATTGTTTACGAAAACTACGCCTGCTTCGCTATCTCTGTTCCTTTTATACTAAAATGTTAGCTGACAGGTTGTTTTTAAAAAGTTTGAATTGGTAGGCTGGTATTTATATGTTTTAGTTTACAGCACTAGTGTAAAATTAGTTATTTTACTACCTGTATATAGACATAAAAAGCAGCTATTTTATAGAGAGGGGATACAAAAATGCATTTACTGTAAGTAAATTCTACAACATTATTCAAATTTGAAGTGTCACAAGCATGGCCCCCACAATGGTGGGGCTGGTGCAACTCTGGTAACAGGGCCCGGGCTCAGAGGGGGCCCTGGTTTGAATGAAAATATTTAAATATAAAAACAGTTTAGAGTAAAATAGATATTACTTTGTATCCAACAGCACGCACGGGCCCCACCTACTCCCTCTACTCTCTCCACTCTAACTCTGCGAAGATTCTTGTCTGAAGACTAAGAAAAATAAGCACATGTTGGGGGGGGCGACCCAGATACTGGTTACAGGGCCCACAATCGAATGTGGGGGCCATGGTCACAAGTGCTATAAAAATACAACTCATAGAGGTATATTTATACATTTTGTTATTATATACATTTTCAAACATTATTATATTTCTTTTGTTATTAAGAAAGATTTAAAATACGATTTAAAATGTATAAAATTGTTTTTTTATTAGTATAATAATCAATTGTGATATAATAGTATGTGTATGTTATGTATTTTGTTAAGAATCAATTTTGTTACTTATAGTTATTACTGAAACATGCAAAGTATCGAATATAGTTAGCATGCAAAATAAATACGTTTAAATACCTCTTTTAGATTTTATATTATGCGACTAACTTTCCGGAGGGATTTCGCCCTGGTGATTTTACAGAAACTTTTAAAAGTATTTTAGATATACTTAAATATTTAACTTATAGATACTATAAGAGAGTATCTGTCGGTGGAAAGTATTTTAAATACCGAATCATAGTATAAACCAATGGTGCTCCACCTTTAGTAATTTGGCTTGAGCCAATTAAGTATTTAAAATTTTTTTTAGAGAGCCACATAATAATAATAATTATTATGTATATATTGCTTTTAATATTTCAATTTAAATGTATAAGTAAACATACGTAATTTTTAAATTGCCATGTTAAACCGTGCAACAGAGAGAGATAACCGAAAGATGTTTGCCATCGGTTATATCAAATTGAATTTATTTCTATATAAATGTGTATAAAAAAACTGTTTGGGCATTTTCTGTTGTACGAAACTTATGTAAAATTTTCTCCTCTTTCGTTTAAGACAGGTTTTGAACCGATCTGATTTAAATTGAGCGAGTTATAAGCAAAAAACTTCGTTTTTTCCTTATTGCTCCCCTCTGGGGTCAAAATTCAAAAATCGGCCGACGTTACGGGTTAAGTTACGCGGAGACGAATCGAACAAAAAAAAGTTTTTTAAAATCGGTTAAGGCGTTTGGGCTGTACGCGTGACACAAAAAGGTAATGCACAAAGAATTGTAATATATAAAAAAAATGCGAATCATCACAAAGAGCACTTCGGGTGATGCAGTTTTGAAGCCAAAATATTGCTGGTCAGCGCCGTAACAATTTGATAAAACCGAAAACTACGCAAATAATCTACCAAATTAATACCTATACTTAATGCATTTTCTTTCTCTACACATAACAATATAGCAATTATTTTTTAGACATTTCATGCCCCAGTTGATAAAATGAGCCACATCAAAAGTTGCCGCGACCTACACGTGGCTCGCGAGCTGCATGTTGGACATCCCTAGTATAAACTATAAAGAATACCTATAGTAGCCGTAATCCTCTGTTTGTACCTAAATCGCGCAGAGGAGCTGCGCAGTAAGTGTTAGCTTGTAGTGAACGAAAAATTCATAAAAAAGTTTTTTTTTCGACGCAGTTTGCGGAAATTGATGCAGTTTTTTAAGAAGAGCTGATTAGATTTTGGAATTAATTGGTTTAGTAGTTTAGAAAATTTTTTGAGATTTCTCAAAATTTATTGGGCCGAATCATTCCAAATTTTCAGGAAATCTAAGTTCAGCAAGGTCACGTCAGATGCCGCAAACCGCGTTTCAATCGGACACTCCGTTCAAAAGTAATAAGAGGTTTACAATTATACATACACACATACATACATTATTACACACACACATACAGCCCTGCGGACATCATCGCCAAAATAATCAGAATAGCTTCCCAGGTCCACAAAACGTCGAGAACTGACGGGAACTCTATTTTCGAAAATCGAGGTGAAAACAATAACTTTCCGATTTTTTTGAAAAAACATTTTTGTTTTTTTTTTGTTTATAACGGGAAATTAAAAATATACTTACATACAGGTAACGATCAAGTAAAGTTAAAAATATATTAAAAAAATCATAATAAAAAATTGTAGATATGCAAAAAGTACAGCTAATGAAGAAATAAAGTAAAATAATATATTGAAAAAATCATAATAAAAACCTATCTACATATACCTATACCCAAAACACAGTATGTTAAACTTGTAGCCTAAAATTGTATGAAGTTTTAAAGCTAAAAAAAATGTTTCGTAGTAGCCGTCAGTAAGGACCATTTAAATGTAAATTAAAAAAAAAATAGAGAATCATGAAAACAATATTTTACGATGAACTGCCTCGCGGGAAATTGTCGTAGCGATGCATTGTCGTTCAACGGATTAACGACAATGATTTGCCGTTCGATGAATTGACGGGATACCTCTTTTCAGATAATATATTCTCTGGTTCCACTGTATTTCAAAGAGAAATCATGGCTACTGCATGCATCGTTTAAAAACATTTGACATAAAAATGTGTTAATGGTAGGTAACTTAATTCGTATTATATTTTAAACGTCATACATTGTAGCAAGTTAGATAAATTGCTATTTAATGTGGCCTTGATACGAAACAATGGTAAGTTTATTTGTCAAGTTGCTTTTCTAGCGTTTTGCCGTATAACGCTAGAAAAAGGATTGTTATTTAAATAGTTCAAACATATCGCACAAGACTTCAGAAACATTAATATATTAAAAATAATAAATATTTTTTTTAATACACCACCTTTCTAAAACAGACAAAAAAGTATAAAATAATTTTTGTAACTTGTAGGATTTGAAACGAAAAACGTGAGGCGCATTATTAATTTTATCTCATAAATAGATTTTTTCATTGATAGCTACTCTCTACACTTGCGCCCCACGTATTTCGTTTCTAATCCTGCAAGTTAAAAACATTATTTTATACTTTTTAGTTCGTTTTAAAACCGTGGTAAAAAGTACTACTAACGGACGCTTGCTAGATCTGTTCCTGCGTAACACGTTTGTTATGGTTTTTAACCGACTTCAAAAAAGGAGGAGGTTCTATGTTCGACTGTATATTTTTTGCGATTAATTTTTTGTGCAGTGCAGCGCCCCCCTGGAGCGTTACCATCGTAATATCTATCTAAGAACCATCGCAGATGAATTAGAAACCCTTTACAGAAAACCGCATCTGAATTGATCAAACCGTTTTCCAGATAAATGGCAACATTCGAGTGCACATACAAAGATACAAATAAACAATCTCTCAGGCTAAACGCATATACCTGCTCCGTTCCGTTGTGGGTAAAAATGATAAAAATTATTAAATACAGCACCTTATTATATTCTATTCTATTCTACACGATAGTTCATAACAAGCTTCCAACATACTTGATAATAGGTATGTTCCAATCAGCCGGCAATCGGACACGAAATCGTCACCCGCATGCGCATTAGGTAAACGAAACTGTATCGGTTTTGGAACACGTTTTAGCTACCTGTAACATGATTGTGACGATTTCGTGTCCGTTTGCTGGCTGGTTGGAACATACCTGTCTTTCTGCTCGAGCATTTTTAATATAAGCTAGGTTTTATACTTTTATGTGCAGTGTGACGCATTCGAGATTTGTGTTCTTTTAATAATAATCTTTTTATTTTATGATTTAAATAGTCTTTTGAACAATTTTTTACTTGAAACTAATTTAATGATACATCCATTCCAGCTCTAGAGCGTAACGTCTGAATATATTATAGTCTCATTAATAGACTAATAAATACAATAACAATAGTAATAATAATAAAAATAAATAATTTTTATCGTAGACAACGTATAATCTTTATAATATCCTTGGCGAGTAAAAACACATTAGTGCTGGCTGTTTTCGATGAAAATTAAGTCAGGCGCTCTTTGACATTTCGTTTTATTTTTTATATACTTACCTATAATAATTTGGGTACAGCCTCCAGGCTCCAATATCGAATCGTTCTCAATGTTACAAACTTATTGTCAATTGTAACGAAATATATTATTATTATTAATTACGGAACTGGTTTCAATATTCGGTTCTCAGTTCCGGAATTCTGAAACAAGTTCCAATATCGAGAAAAGTTTACAAAAATATTGTACCTCTAGGCTGCACAATTTCACATGCAGAAGAAATATGTGTCTTTTTAAAATCGAAATATGTTTTTAAAAAAATCAACATTATAGACTAGAAGTAATTAGGAACACTTTGATTATTAAATTTAAGAAACATATATTTCATATAACTGAGCTGATGAATCATTGGTAAAAATTTATAGCAGAACCTTTTTAAGTCGAACCTCGATAAATCGAAAACCTCCAAAACTCGAAAAAATGTTTTGTTCCCTTCTCTTCAAGCCTCAAAACCTCCATTTCTTGGAGTCGAAATAATCAGTGAGTCCCTGCAAGCCATGTCGGTACATATTTTGTCTCCATAACTCGAAAAAATAAATTGGACCTCTGTATCTCAAACATAGCCATGTTCTCTAGCTCAATACTAGTTAGATTGAATGTTAACCACTACAAGTCGGATATTTTCGTACAAAATTCGCCGAAGTCGAAATCCTTTATAAGTCGAAAATTCTGTAACTCGAATTTTTTGGCGTCTCCCTTGAAGTTCAACTTACAGAGGTTCTACTGTATATTTAGATCAACTTTCTGATGAATAAATGTGTTAATTTTTAACAGTTTCATAACTCTGGAATTCCGTTTTAATATTATCAGGTCCGGAATTGAAATGTTTAAAAATATAGTCCGAAATTTCCGAATTGCAAAACTTTAGAATTCCGGTACGGAAACTCTAAATCTGAAGTAGTAACCAACCGCCATAGGGGACTATGATAATTGTCACTTAGAACAGAAATGTTACACACGCCTAATATAAACAATGTGATTACATTTCAATTACAGACATTTTTTTTTTCAAATATGAAAAAAATAAATTTGCCATTATCACAGTTATGTTGAATTGTTGTGCAGTGGTCACGCTAATGTGGCAGACTATACTGTATGTCTCAAAATTATATAACGGTGATTTCAAAAATGAAATACTATATGTGTTAGGAAAACATACGATTTTACATGTTATAGCTCTATTTTCTTTTCTATTGACTTTAAAAGAAAAAGTGTATTTTTACAAATGTTAAAAATTCTGATTTCTATCATTTTCGATATGTTCCCAATAGATAATAAGAATAATTGTACATTTAGTTGGGTGATATTGTTACATACGAATTATATATTTGGTATTTTTTGCACGTAACTTCTATAAAATAGATGTTCTTCACTTAAGATTCAGTATATTTTTAACATTTTTGACAGTTCGATTGTGAAATAAGCTTCACTTATGTCACATATGTCCTTTTTTGATCAATTCTAGTCCTCCTTCACCGAAAATTATGCTATTGTGTCATTCGATTCGGAATGACATCTAGAAACTTCTTGAAAAAATTGAAGTGGGGGACGAAACAATTGCAAAAAAAAATTTTAGTAAAATTGAAAAGAGGGTTTTGTTTTATTGCGAACATCTCAAAAACTATTGCAGATATCTAAAATCATAAAAAAAGATTCTGAAAGAGCAGAAAATTTCCTACAAAAAAATCCCATCTCCCGGAACTCTACCACCAATATTTCTAATTTTAATTCCAAGGTAAAAAGGGTTAAATTTTTTTTGCTATTTTTTATATAATTTTCAAGATTTTTGTGTTTTTAGCTCGTCGTATGTAAAATAGAAAATAATATTTAGCCGTATATTTTCGTCTCTAAATTAAAATTAGAAATATTGGTGGTAGAGTTCCGGGAGGTAGAACTGTTTTGTAAGATATTCTTTCAGATTCTTTTTTGCGATTGCAAATATCTGTAATAGTTTTTTAAATATTCGCAAAAAACTAAACCCCTCTTTTTTTTTACTAAAATGTTTCAAACCTTTGCAATTTGTTTGTCCCCACTTCAATTTTTTCAAAAAGTTTCTAGATGTCATTCCGAATCGAATGAGACAATAGCATAATTTTCGGTGAAGGAGGACTGGAATTCATCAAAAAGAGACATGTGAACTAGACCATAATATGAGGTTGTAAGTAGTCCCTCAACCTCAATGGTACCGTATAAAGAAAAAGGATAGAGATGACTACAGTGCAACTCTATCCTCCTCAATCAGTGATCCGGAAAAACAACTATAAAGGCAGCTACACGCGAGGCTGATTTTGTCGCTGGAATTACTGCTGGTACTTGTGCTGTTTGGCGCGCTGACTGTGAAGATAGAAATGACATCACTGCGGGCTCGTGTGCGTGATCACATAAAAAATTTCAAAATTCGATCCGGGACTATTTTTCGTGCCAGTTTGTCTGCTTGTTTTGTGCATGAACCAATCAGGAAACAGTATCTTGTCACGCGGGTGACTTGAACAAACGCCCACAAACAACCATAGCGTCATAAAAGTTCACTTTTTTTTGGAAATGCTAGTAGGAGAACATTTATTTTACTTCACGCACTAGTGAGAAGTCATTTTACTATCGGTACAGAGACATAAAAAGCACCTATTTTATAGGCGAGTGTGACATTAGTTCAAATTTCAATTTGTAATTGATTTTTATACAACAAAAAGACTAATAAGCCATAACGAAAATGAAACGAATATTTCCTAGGATTACACTGACATTGTTTGTTATGGCTTACTTAAATCCTTTTTTTTTGTATAAAAATCATCAAAAAATTAATATTTGAACTGCAATTTTTTTTCTTATTATAGCTGAAACTTTGTCTATATATTTACATTTCTTCATGTGTACTCCAAAATAAATAATAATAATAATAATAACAAAAGTCTATAAATCTATTTTATATATTTTTGTCTATACATAAATGATATTTTTTCTAATTTTTCATACAATGGACACGATATATAATATAAAAGATACTGAAAATTTTTACGGTACTTTTAGGCCCAACATTTTTTTTCGCCCCCTAAAAACCACCCTTAGAATAGCCCGATTACGTCTATTGTTATAAGTTTTATATGATGATGGATATCATTATGTGGACCAAAATTTGTTTAAATCAGTCTGTCGTAAGTGATAGTGCTGTAATAATTTTGTGACAGATTTCTATCTGCTTTTGCATAACTTTTTAATTATTTATTTTACGACAAAAAGATTATCTAGTGAAGTTATAGAGAATTCGTTTCTAAACAGCAAATCTCTTATCAATTCAATCGTTGAAATGTAATATTAACATCGATACGATTTTTTTCACAATAATTGATTAGAATTGCTTACAGCCATTTAATTTGGGGGATTACTATAAACGTACTTTCCTTCAAATAAACATACATAATGTAATAGTATAAGTCATAGTTTCTCAACCATTTTACATCCAAAAATTCCAAAAATGTTTTGCGGACCATCTGCAGCGTTGGAATAAAATAAATATTTGTATAATTGATTTTTTATTCAAAACAATTAATTTTGCTACACCGCATGCTGATATAACAATATTTAAGTATATTAAAACAGACAATAACAAACAAATATAGTTTAAAAATCCGTAAAAATATTCGCGGACCACCCAAAAATCTCCGCGGACCACTGATTAAGAAACTATGGTATAAATAGTCGACTATAATATACCCACCCATGATCAACACTTTTATATAATTGATTGACAAAATAAATTATCATTGTAACCATAATATTAAGCAAAGAAATTAATCGTCAAAAAAAACATTTACAATGTAAACTTGAAATTCGTGAGTGCCAAAAAATAGCTGATAGCAGGTTTCGAAAGTGTAGTAACTAGTAAGTATGAAATTAGAACTCATCGATCAACGACCCAAAATAATAAATCTATACCAATATTATAAAGAGAGAGAGAGAGCAAATTTTGTGAGTTGGTGTGTATTCGGAGGGTAATCTCCACAACCGCTGCACCTATTTGATTTTTTTTTTCAACATTTGAAAGGTACATTATTCCCAACCACCAAGGGCAATATACTATGTGCAAATTAGCTAAAGTTATGATGATATTTCGACAACTAACTCAGAAAAAGTCGTGACTCGAGAGCTTTCACGGCATGCGCTACGTGAATAGCTGTTAAAGTTACACGAAAATAATGTATAGCTGAATTGTTTCTCTTAAAAAGTTCTAAAAAAGTCCCCGACAGCGTATCGTATGTCTATCTTCTAAGTATAATTACTCACAAAAACTATCTTTATCTTTTAAATTTGATAAAAAATAATTAATAATTTACTAAGCTATTTTAACAGATATGGTGTTAATCTATATCTAAATAAATTTGCTTATTATCTTAAGTATTTACTAGTGTGACCTGTGCGAATTATTCGCACTAAATAAGTATAATAATTATCACTTTACAAAATTATTTTTTTAAATATGATTGCAGGTATTCAATTCGTTTCTAATTTTGCACACTGCTTATATAGTTCTTCTTTTTGTTGTATTACAATATGAAGCTCAGATGACAGATCGAAGAAATATTTTACTAAAATTGTCATATAGAGGCGCAAGTAGCAAAAGCGTTGAGCTACGCCGTCAGATGGCATCATGCAGCATTGCTGTGACGTTTTTCAGCGTTGCCCGTCAGATGGCAGTATGCAGTATTTACAATATGAAGGTCAGATGACAGTGGAAGTGTTGACGTTGTTTCAAAATTATAGCCGTCAGATGGCAGACGTTGTTCAGCGTTGCTGTTAATTAATGAATTTACAAAAACAAAAGCAATAATAAATTTTTTAGTTGTCGATGTCAGTAGAGCAAGCAATTATCTGTAAAATGACATATAATTTATGTGGAGAAATTGTGTGGTTTTTTCTAAAAAGGAAGGCAAACATCCTTAACCTTAACGTATTAATATATATGATATCAGAACATATTTGACAAAATAAATATGGTGGCGGTCGGCGGCGGTGGCGTCAGCTCGAGTGGGGTTCAGGTATGCGAAGGAGGAACCTAACAAAGAGAGAATGCGAATTTTGTGATATAAAATCGCTTTTCGTGGAGACGAATTTTGTAGCTTAATCGACGAAAAAACGATGGCAATTTACAAATTCGTGCGAAGCCGGATCGGCCCACTATTGACTATAGTGTTTTATAATAATAATAATAATAATAATAATAATAATAATAATAATAATAATAATAATAATAAAATTATTAATGCTAAGACTTAAATAAGTATGCACAAGTCAAATACATAAAGTAGTACTATACTACATATAGTAGTACTATAAAACAGTAGTTTTATTTTTCGTCGTCAATGAGGTCGTTCTGTAAATTTTATTCTTGCTATACTCTCAAAATTTAACAATAGTTTTTTTTTTCTTTGGAAAAAAATACAGTTACCGTAACATATACATTTCATTTTTGATCTGTCCACTGTGATGATGTGGTTTCATTGCACAAATAAAATAATTCGTGACTATTGATCTGTGACGCAATATCTCTAGGGTTTTTACAAATTGAGGTTTATTGTATATTAGATCCTGAAAACTTAAAAAAAATTACATATTTGTTTGTGCTATCCGCTATATATTATAAATGGCAGTTGGTGGATCAAATATGATTTTCCATGGCCAGTGGAAATAGTTTGCAATGTGAAACGCAAGTGTAAACATAGTAAATTATGATTATATCAATTTCTCTCCTATCCGGAAAAACTCTTCAATATGTTATTGGTATAATAGGTAAGTCAACGTTCAATTATTTGACGTTGTTTTATTATTTTTTTGAGTGAATTTATTATATAGTCAATAACTTGATAACGGCTCAAATATTTAATATTTGTTTAATTTAACGACGCGACTTTTTGTCTAGCATCTATAAAATGCCAGTTTTAGGTATTTAAAGATTTAAATATTATAGCTTTAAATTCTTAAAACTGACGTTTGTTTAATAATGGTTTTAACGTAGTATTTTTGTTGTAAGATATAGGTAAGAAATTTGCGATTCTTGGAAGTTCCGTAGAAGAAATTCTTCGTAGCATAAGACCAAAATAAAGTAATACTGATAGTTAAAATTGCATTTACTGTACTGACGTTTCGACAATATTTCTTGTTGACAAAAATATTGTTGAAGCATCACTAGCATATACTATGCAATTTTGGCTATCAGTTTTGCCCACAGAACATGTTCTGCGGTTTTGCCTTATTTTGATCCTATATGCTACGAAGAATTTTGCTACTAATTGTAATAATATATATGTCGCCGGGATATTGTCAAATCCGAGATTTTGTAATTTCACTAGTGAAATTACAATATCACGATTGACAAAAATTCGTAATATTATAATTTCACTAAATGAAATTATAATATCACGGGTTTGACAATATCCCGGCGACATATACCTACATTCAAAGTTCACAAGTTTCTAGCATACGAATTTTTAAATATTAAGAAAATCTCGTTGTAATTCTAAATTAAATACTAAACAATATCTCCACTATGTAAGACGCTTGCCAGAATAACGAGTTAGAAGCAGATAATTTTTCATTATTAGTGTATTTGCCATAAGGCACTTACACTATTGGCGTCGGTCGGATGGCGGGACCTAGGGGTCGGACCAAAATTTCTCGACGTTTCATAACTTTCTAAGAAGTTTGGCACCATTTTTGGAAAAGTATGTTTATATATGTATATATATATATTTATATATATATATATATATATATATATATATATATATATGTGTTAGCACGATAACTCTCGACAGACTTAATCGATTTAAACGAAATTTGGTCCACACGTTGGAATCCATCACCGCACGAAGCCTATTTAAAATGGGCCCAATCGGGCCATGTTAAGGGTGGTATTTAGGGGTTGAAAAAAGTTTTCGGGCCCAAAAATACCGAAAAAATTATCAGAATAGTTTCAAATTTAAAATTTAACCCTTTAGTAATTATTAAAATGTACTGCTAAAATTTTAAAAAAATCGGCCCGACAGGACCGGACTTACAAATTTTATGAAAACGCAAGTTTACCGATATGGATTTACATGCTGAAGGGTGTATATAATTTGGTACAGATGTTGAATTGATATATAGTATTGAAATTAAGTAAAAAAATGTTGTTTTAAGGGGTGTATTAAGGGGTAATTTTCTTTATTTTGTCCAAAAACAAAGTTAAATTCATATAATAAAGCCACACTGCCTATAAAAGCAAATACACTATATTGTCGGCAGGGTTTCGCACTGCGACCCGAGTTTTTTATTTTTAATTTTTAAAGTTATATTCGTCAGTAGAATTATTTATATAACAGTCATTAAATATTATTAACAAAAATTAAATGTGCCTACATAAGATTTTCTCTACTTACGATAAATTCATTTTTAAACATACCACGTATTTTAGTAAAGTAAACATTTATTACTGCATATAATAATAATACATTGTATTGTCACAACATACATAGTCTACAAACATTTTAAAAAGTTATTTTTGCAGTTTTTAGTGTCGTAAAGGTGCTTTTTTTTTAATTTTTGACCAATGTCTGGGGAAAGCGCATCTCTTTTTCTACAAATGTCTACAATTTATTTGAAAGATATATGAGACTGTATCATAGTTTTATATTTTCTCGCATAAATTGCAAACACTACATTTTTAAACATCTTTTTTGGATTTATCATACGCTTATTTATTAAAAAAGAAATATGCTGGTTACAATAAGCAAAATAATACTTTTGTATTTCTTTTCGTTTAGAAGCTATGGCAGTTCAAAGATTCTTTTAAGGATTCTTATAAACTTTCAACAGCCATACAATATGAGCTTCAGAAGTGCGTGGGTGCCTATTGCAATCAGTATGATTAAAAAAAATGTTTTTTAATTTTTTTGAACAATTTTCAAGTTTTGCAGATTTCGGTATGGTGTAATTTTAAATTTGTTACATTAATTACGGTAATTACATTAACACTGAATAGTTTAATTACTGAGAATACCTTGAAAAATTATAAACTGTGTGTGTGAGACTTTTTTAATGAAGAGCACAGTTGTTTAGATGCACATTGCACTGGAATAAATAATAGTACCTAATGACTATATTATATAAACAATAATTATGATTACCGCTTGTTTAAAAAAAATACTAAAGAAGTTGTTGTAATTTACTGTTTTATTTGATTTTCAATTATTGTAGAGTGCGGCAAACAGGTTTGGAAAAATATAGAATTTAGAGTGCATATATTTTTGAAAATAAAAGCAAACAAAAATTATGACACCGATAACTAAAACCAATAATAAAATTATGGCGCAATTCTGCAATCTCTGTTAGATTTGTACAGCGCTGTTAAGAAATGGCCACTTTCTAACAAAACCATTATGTACAATGTACATAAGTTAAAGTGAGATTAAAATTTAATAGCGCTGTACAAATTTAACAGAGGTTACAGAATACGTGCCTAAGTTTGTTTAAACCTACATTATTCAATGATTTTTGGCATACAACATTCCTCTAAGTCTATAGTTTGGTTTAATGCTAAAACTTATTGGATATTATTTGTCTTCATAGTGAAGGCTAAATTGCAACTGATTCTATCATAATACCACATTGTATTTAAAATGTAAATTATTGGGAATTTTTCTGATATCACCAGTAGCAAGTGTTTTAATATTTATACATTTTTTCAGCGACAATTTGTATATTTAATGATGCAATGCACATCGGATGGCCGTCGCCGTCACTTCCAAAATTATATTCCAACGATTCGATAGTCGCGATTACCGAGGAAGATGGAAGTTGGGTAGTATCTATAATGATGATTGGTGGAATGATTGGACCATTCATATTTGCATTTGGATCTGAGCATTTTGGAAGGAAACCTGCAATATTACTAACAACTATATTGCAACTGATAGCTTGGATTATTATTGGTTTTGCTAAAAGCTTGTCAGAACTTTGCGCAGCACGATTCATAGCCGGACTTGCAGATGGTTTAGGAACTTCGTCAAATGTTGTATATATGGCAGAAATAGCAGAGCCTGAAATACGTGGGAAGTTGGGTTTCCTTTGTTACATTTTGTTTATTATTGGAAAAATATGCATATACTCTTTTGGATCACTTTTTTCAATACATTACGTCGCTTTATCATGTGCGATGTTCTCACTGCTACAATTTCTGCTATGTGTTAGTATACCGGAATCACCTTATTATTTACTTTCAATAAATGATAAGACTGGTGCTGAAAAAGCCTTGCAAATGCTGCGGGGCAAAGATAATATCAAAGAAGAACTGTCTAAGATAACTGAAGCTGTCACAGAACAAATGACTAACAAAACAGGCTGGAAAGAATTATTTCTCGTTAGAAGTCATTTGAGAGCTTTATGTGTAATTATTGGATTATTTTCCATCATGATGTACAGTGGAATTTTAGTTGTTGCGTCATATTCGGAGACAATTTTTAATGAAGCGGATACAGTTTTATCCGGAAGTGTATCGACAATTCTGCTTGGATTTTGCGAATTATTTACAAGTATTATTGCTTCATTTTCGGTTGATCGATTTGGAAGAAAACCGATATTAGTCATTTCTTGTATTGGATCTGCACTAGCATTAGGTACACAGTCGATTTACAATTATCTATTGGATTTCAGTAGTTTTGATATGACCACTGTTAATTGGATTCCACTTATGTGCTTATCATTGTACACACTTTTTTCTGGATTTGGAATCACCCCAGTGCCATATTTGATGGTAGGCGAAATATTCCCTACAAACATCATTGCCAAAGGTTCGTGTTTGGGAATACTATATGCATGCTTGGCTGCATTTATAGCAACTAAGTTTTATCCCACTTTGACCCTTCAGTTCGGCAGTTTTGTTCCATTTGCTGGGTTCACAGTTGCTTGTATTTCGGGATTAGTATTTGTGATATATGATGTTCCGGAAACGAAAGGTAAAACTTTAGCGGAAATTCAAGATGATTTGAAAAAAAAATGATAAACAACATTTTTTGACTATTTTTCAATTTTTATCATCACTGTTCCGTGTTAAAAATTAGGTGTGTTTGGTGTATTATTGTAGTGAAGATTAACTCTGGAAAAGTGTACGTTAGGTTAACCAAAAGGAAAGTGTAATTTGTTTGAACAATAATTACACTATGTTTCCTTGCTCAAGAGTGAGGACTGCTGGTGTTTACATTTTAAGTTTGACACTAAAATCCTGAATAGGTCAAGGTACCCTTACATTTTTATATAACAAACGCAATAGGTAGTGTCGAAAATGTTTACTTCTTTTTACACTGGAGAACGTTACCAAACACACCTAAGATTACGGAACCATTTATTGCATCGGTTTTATTCGGCCTACTTTTTAACTTCAGATCCTCGTCATTATCACGAAGCAGCAGAAAACCCGCTATATATACAAATCAAAAGCGCACGAAGTCGCGAGTACAGCTAGTTCTGTATATAAAACTAACTTTATACAAGTAATTTAAGTGCCATTTAGTGCCAGTTCATATATTTAAACAATTTTTTATCGCTATAAAAATGAGACTAATTAATATAAATTATAATCGATACCAACTTTTGCTAAAATATATGATTTTAAATCGGCCCGAAACGGTTGATAAAAATGCTATGTATTGAATATTGTTTGTTAAAACCAGATATTATTTCTGTATTATTTATAAGATGCATAACTAATTAATATGGTCTGGTGTTCGTTTCGTTGTAAATGGTGTAAATTTAATGTTTGTATTTTGTAATTTTTGATTTGTGACTGTAAAGTTGTTATATTGTTTGTACCATTCTATACCGGATGCTTTTTGAAAACTTTGGACAATTTTCTTTAAAAAAACAATTATATTTTCAGTATTTTATTAAAAAAATATCAGTTGAAAACAAGAATTGGTGCTAGGTTCAACAAACCATAGCCGTTGAGTTAAAAAAACACAATTATTTTACGTTTGCATTTCTGTAACGTCGATTGCATAACGTTTGAAAAACGAGATGCAATCTCCTATTTGTATAGACTTCGCGTTTATGTTCGCAAAACTTCTAGACCTATTTAAATGTAGTGTTTACGGTTTAGTACTATATTATATTGAAAGAGGCTGTATATAAAAATAATCTCAGTCAAATACAAAATGGGCACAGGTAATAGTCCAGTCAAAACAAACATTTCAATATACTATAATTCGCATAAAGCTGAAAATTGGTACAGGTCTCAAGTACACTATTACAAATAGTTCCTACCGATCCTATACCTATCTGCTTCAAAATTTATTCAAGGTCAAAAGTCAAAAGTATCGGTGTTTTGTACTTTTCTCGTAAACGGTAAATGTTATCTAAAAATAGGTCAGACAAAAGTTGTAGATCATGCCATTGTCAAAAATAACGTAAATATTAATGTACATATTAAAATTTTCAATGTATGAAATCAATATCTCTGAATGAATGGTGATTTTTTAGGGAAAAAAAAGTACATGAACAATTCTTGTAGACAATTGCATTATCTACATTCTACAACTTTATATATGTAGCCTATGTCCCTGAAGGGTCCATTCTAAATATTGGTGAAAACATTTTTGAAATCGAATGAGTAGTTTCGGAGATTACCTCCTACAGCCAAACTTACATACTTTATTCTTTATAAAATTAGTACTTATAACTATTAAAAAAAAATTTAAATACCCAATTTATTACTTCTTTCAATATGGTAATTTGATGAATAATAATTTTCTTATTAATCATTGAACTGTAATAATCATATTGAAACGAATTTTTTTGCAATAATTAAATAGAACTGTTTACAGTCATTTAAAATTTGGGGGATTACTATAAACGACTTTTCTTGAAATAAACATAAGGTAATGGTACAAGTTACCGACCACTCAACCATGAACGACACTTTTATAATTGGTTGACAGAAGAGATTATTAGTATAACCACAATGTTATGCAAAGAAATCATTTCTCAAAAAAAAATGTACAGTAAGAAAAATATTAATAGAACGAGTTTATCGATTGATGACACGTCTTAATAATAAATGCTTTATAAAATAATTATTTTTATTTTTTGTCGTTCTATTTGTAACACACTTCCAAAACTTGATATCCGTTAAATTTCTATCGTACTCACGAACTTCAAGTTTTCATAGTAAATGTCTTTTGAAGGATAGTTTTGTTATAATATACAGTGTTTGTATTTTTTTTTATATAACAGCTGTTGGTTTTATAAAATATATAAAAATATTTGTTTATTAGTGCTATGATGGTAAAGATATGTATATATGTAAAAATGAGCATAGTAAATAGTAATTCCATTTCTTCATTGTAAAATAAATTTCCATTTATATAAATAATTGGTTCAGTAAGTACTATGACAAGATTTAGTACTACGAGGATAAGATGAGCACAGTAACACCACCTCTCGGTGTAAAAATGAAAATCCAAAATGCATTTATATTCTCGTAAATAAGGCTTTTTAGTAGATAGTCTGTGTTATGAACACGGCGATCTACCGATCGCCTTAATAATATTGTTTAAAATCTCTAAAAATCTAAAGAGATGACACTATTAAATGTTTTTCAGAACTATTTTTTCAGTTCTCATTTTTCAAGTTGAGGGTTAGAATAGGACATACCTAGTGTATGTGTTGCAGCTACAGTGATTAACTAGCCATTATACATAATTGTTAGATATTATGAATCATGACTAAATTGTTTAGGTAAAGTAATAATTTATTCACTTTGTCCAGATATTATTCATAATAAGCATTATGATTTGATCAAAGTAATAAAAAAACAGTTCAACATGCGATGTTGTTCATGAACGCAAACTTATCATTCGGAAATGTGCAAGAAAAAAGTGGCCAAGGATTTCAGCACTGCAACTGCATTGCTGAATGCGCTTAACTCATAGGAATTTTGTAGATATTATGTACAATGACTGGATATTATACTTAACAGCTCAATCAATCATTTTATTTGTATCATAATATGCACTATTCATGTATTTGTTTTATGTGTTGAGTTTTGAATTCTACATCTTTTTAAGCCATAGAATGTTTGTAGGTTATACTGTATGTAAATAAATAAATATGTTTTTGTAAGATATCGATAATTTTTTTGCAAAGTTTCACTATACATAGTTTTATTATTCACAGATATTCCATAGTTTGGAAGTTTAGGATGGTGAGTTTTAATTTTTGTTTCCTTTTTTTTGTAAATAATGTGTCTAAATTTGAGATATTCTGAGACCTATATCTTTTAGGCATTTTGAAGTGAACGCTCGAATTTTTTGTAGGGCCTTCTGAAACGAATTTTCACGACATGCTACTAGCTAAATGGGGAATGAAGTTATGAGGACCGTTCATATTTTTGTTAGCCCATAATGACAATATTAATAGAAAATTAAAAATAGATAATAATAAATTAATATACATACCTACATATAATTTGTACTTACTTGAAATCTACAATTACTGAATATGTTATTTATTTAATATTTATACTTACCGTATTATGTATTTGTTTTTGCGATAATGGCCTTAGTTGCTGATTCGCTTATTTCGTTTTTTTTTTAATTAAAAAAAATGTCATTTAGGTATATTTAACTAGGACTATGTAAATCTCATCTTAAAAATGCATATTGTTGCAAGTAATATCAATATTTTCTGTCTTTTGATTTCTTTTACGTTCGTTAAGTGCTCCCATTAAAGTTTATAAACAACAACCGTTGTTCCGCAATCAATTGACAGGTCCTCCAGATGACGTTATTCCCCCACTACTACTCAACGGAATGAGGCAAGCTCTGTAGTGTTCTAACTTTGCACCAGCCTTATTGTGGGAACTTGGTTGGCGCATAGATTGTGTCAATTTCTTTTACTATAAAAGTGATCGACCGCAGGTGAGTGTTTGTGAAAAGGTGCCATTACCTACTTAACTATAATGCTGCATATGTATACAGAAGATCATTTAGGTGACCCGTTGGAACTGACGTCGTAACTTGGTACGTCATATACTTTGTTCTGAGAAATTAAAAAAAAACTGGTTGTAGTAATATAACCTATGCATTGAATATATTTTTCCTTTTAGAAAGCGACAGTCACTATTTGAATTGTAATGTGTAAGTGTAATGATACTAAACTATGTCTATATCAAATTCTGTAATGTCCGGAAACACGCTCCAATATACAATTGGCGTAATTGGTAAGTTTATATTTATATAGGTAGATATAGTCAATACCAGTGCACTTGTAAAATCTTGCACCATGGATTTTAAATTTTTGCTGTAACTTTCTGTGAAAAATACTTGAACACGTCGAATTTGTTTTTAAAAAGTGTATTTACTGACAAAGGAGGAGGGTTAATAATGCCGATTTTCGGCCCATTTTATTTTTCAGTGAAAAGAATGGATTTATTTTAATATCTACTAAAAATAATAAATCGATTTTACCCTAAACGAACTACCCCTAAGCCTTCCTAGTATACACAAAGGGGGTGAGTTTACTATTTATTCTAAACTTTATTTAGGTAACCCTCAAAAATTTTCTTGAAAAATGTTCTCGTTAATATCATAGCTTTTCTCATATATTTTTGTAATAACTTGTAAAGACTGTTCTAATTTACGATAATGTTTTTCTTTAAATTTAATTAAATTTATTGCTCTTATTTAAAAAAAAAAACTGCGTTCTGATTATTATTTTTAAATAGTGAATATTAGGAAAATCGGTCCATTCTACTACACTGCATTAAATTTGGCAGAATAATATGTTTTTATACAATTTTGCGTTTCATTGCGTTTGGTATCCTGCTCCAGTTAAAAAAAATGTTGACACTATTACATTTGTTATAGAAAAAGTAACCATGGATTATACATCTAACGTAGACTTTTCGGTGCATATTTTACTGGGTTATCTACAGTCAAAGAGATACTGTATAGAAGTTTATTTCTAATGGAACGGTGTTGCCGGAAATCTCAGTTTGTCTTGCTTCTGTTAGATGACAGAACGATCGAGGTTTAGTGTCGGTGTACAGACTATCTCGATGAGAGATGGAAATATACGCGCCCCACCTCTGTACAGTACAGAGCTGGGGCAAATATATTTCAATCTCTCATCTTCAGAAGTAAATTTGAGCATTTATCTAAAGACCGTAGAAAATATATATAAGAAATTCATCAATTTCTGTCGATATCAGACTGTTCATTGCCAAACCAGATTTTTTGACAATGCGTTTTGCAACATGGCAAAAATGTCGTTTCACAAAAACTCTTTTTAATATGACAGAAAATGTATAGTGTCGAATAAATTAAGGAAAACTATCAGAAACGATCATAATATGAAACGTGACATATTAAGAAAATATGAAAATAATCTTATACTGTTTATTTCTATATTTTTAGCAACAACTTGCGTCCTTAATGATGCAATGCATATTGGATGGCCATCACCATCACTTCCAAAACTCTATTCCAACGATTCGGCGATTTCGATAACTCGAGATAATGGAAGTTGGGTAGTTTCGATAATGATGATTGGTGGAATGACCGGTCCCTTTCTATTTGCATTTGGATCTAAATATTTTGGGCGAAAACCTGCATTGTTATTAACAGCCTTATTACAGTTAATGGCTTGGATTATTATATCATTTGCCAAAGATTTAACCGCACTTTGCGTGGCAAGATTTATTGCCGGGATTGCGAATGGCTTAGGAACGTCATCAAATGTTGTGTATACTGCTGAAATATCAAATCCTGAAATACGTGGGAAATTAGGCTTTATTTCTTATATTTTGTCCATCATTGGAAAAATATTTATATATTGCGTTGGACCAATTTTTTCAATATACAGTGTAGCTTTATCGTGTGCAATATTTTCTATAATACAATTATTTGTATGTGTTTTATTACCTGAAACGCCATATTACTTACTTTCAATAAATGATAAAAGTGGTGCCAAAAAATCCTTGCAAATGTTGCGAGGCAAAGAAAATATCGAAGAAGAACTGGTTGAGTTAACTGAAGCTGTTACAGAACAGATGTCCAAGAAAACAAGTTGGAAAGAATTATTACTGGTTAGAACTAATTTAAAAGCAATGACCATAGTTCTCGGACTGTTTTCAGTTATGATGTTTAGTGGTGTGTTAGTTATTGCTTCTTATTCTGAAACAATTTTTAATGAAACAGGAACATTTTTATCCGGAAGTGTTTCAACAGTTATACTTGGAGTATGCGAATTACTAACAAGCATTTTAGCTTCCTTATCCGTTGACCGATTTGGCAGAAAAGCAATATTAATAATTTCGTGTACTGGGTCTGCCGTCGTGATGGGAACACTTTCGGTATATAATTATTTTTTGGATTTTAGTAGCTTTAATATGACCATTCTAAATTGGGTTCCATTACTGTGCTTGTCATTATTTACGTTTTTTTCTGGGTTTGGAATCATCCCAGTGCCATATCTGATGGTAGGTGAAATATTTGCTACAAATATTATTGCTAAAGGGTCTTGTTTGGGAGTTTTATATTCGGATTTAGCAGCGTTTGTTGTAACTAAATTTTACCCCACCTTGGAGCATCAGTTCGGTATTTTTCTACCATTTGCGGGATTCGCTGTCGCCTGTAGTTTAGGTCTTGTGTTTGTTATATATTGTGTTCCCGAAACAAAAGGCAAAACTCTAACGGAAATTCAAGACTCTTTGAAGAGTGATCGAAATAAAAAAACATTTGTTAATGAAAGTAGATTATAAACAATTCTTTGAATAATATTAAATTATGGACAAGAAATTCAGCAGAATGGGGTTTATTATTCGATGGTGTACCTTTTAACCTCCGACACTCAAAAAAGGGGTGCTTTTCATTTGAGTCGTATGGCTGTGGAATAATAGCTCTTCAATGGGCGGGCAGTCTTAGATGCGATTTTCTTCTTACGATATTTTTATACATTTTTGCGGTTTGCGGTTGTAGCGTGCAATAACATACAAATAAATAAGCCAATTGAACGTAAATAACACTATAAATGTTAAAATATTGCTATCGATTGGATTATACCTACTGTGATATATATTTTATAGTCTGTAAAAAAACTCTTTCAATTCCCCTAGGAATGAAATTTTGAAATAACCATTTGCTAGCGGGTACATACGTTATAAAAAGAAATTTATTTATCAAATTTGTAAATAGTAAATAAAATTAATCTGTGAAATCAAATTTTTGCCTTATAATTCTCTTAAGGGTGGACATTTAAAAAAACCCTTTGTACGTTATAGAAGAGTGCATCATTCAAATTTCATGTTTCAAAGTTTTTGTTACTGTAACTTTCTGAAAACTGACGTCCGAAGTTTTCAAAAAAAATAATTGGATGATAATTTTTCCTGGCAACACCAATAATATCAAATTCGGTGGCATCTAGAACCTATATCAGACGCTAGAATGTGGTCATCATAGTTGGCATACGAATCCACTTTGAGCGCCCAATCTATTAGTAATAAATCAAGCGTCTATAAATTACAATATACATCTATTTAGTAATAAAATAACTTCATTTAAAATGTAATAAAAATAAAAAATATAAATAAAACCTGATAATTAAACGGTTTTTTATAAAAGAAAAACATAATTGTCTTGTTCCAATGGGTTCGTTCCTTTTTACTTAGCCAAAAGAATATATGAGGGTAAAATTTAATCTACAAACTCACTCGTTTAAAAGAATTTATGAAGGGTTTTTTTAAATTTTATTTGAAAAAACATATTAGAAAATATCGATTGAATGCTCGAATAAATCTTTAGTTTTTAAGTTTTGAACTGATTTAAGAAAGGAGGCTATCGGTTTGATGCGTATATTTATATTTTTTTATGATTATCTTCAACGTATTTATTTATTTATTTTCCAACAGTACATTATTTGTTTTAATTATTTTCTTTGAAATGGCATTGTTTAAGATTGAATAATAAAAATCAGTATTTTAACATGCGTTTGGCGTTTATACATTGCATAGGTACCTATTTTGTAAATTCTAAAAAATGGACAAATTGGCATAGAGTGTAGGTACCTTCACATCAGGTTCTTATTAAATTAAAAAATAAAGTGTTTTTTTGACGAAATATTATACTCTAAACAGCCGATTGCATCAACTGAATTAAAGCTACCTTAAATGTAATATCTGTAAAGTTTGACTTTTCATTTTCAAAAATTGGGCATTAATGGTGATTTTCTGGTACAATTTTTATCTTAAGAATTACATTTATTGTTAACAGAATGGAGATCTCCATTTAATAATTTAGTTCTTAAATTAATCATTATTCTGCAATTAATTTAAATCTGTTACACTATGGCTTTAAAAATGGCTTAGAAAAATGAAATGTTAAGAAATTCATTCATTTCAAATTAAATAATTAAACTAACAGAGTTATAGGTAAATCCTATTGTGACATAAAATCTGATAGACTAAGTATTGATGTAAAAAAAATATTATTTATAAACGTAATTATTTGTACAAATTATCTAAAATATTTATCTAAAATAGTAGGTATATTATATTTTTATTATATTTATTTTGTTTTATTTCCTGAAATAAAAGCTGTGATGATTTGAGAATAGCCGAGCATATAGAGAAGGCGTTGATATGTGGCTTTTCCAAAACTCCTCTATTCCCAGGTTCCAACACAAGAACTCGGGAATCAATTGGATACTTATATTCATTCTATTTATTATTAAGAAAATAATGAACTAAAGAACTAAAAAAATTAATGGCTCACCCTTAGCTAGGGTTATTTGAAGATTAAACAAAAAAAAAAAAAAATAAATAACGGTGGTCACTGATTATTTTGACCATTGAGTATTGCGTTGAAACTATTGAAAATCAAAAATTTTTCTTCCTGCATTGATTTGATTCGAAACAGTTCGATCGCTTGATTTGGGACTTTTGAAACCCCGTATAATGAAATTACCTTAACCTTAAAAGATAGCATGCTATTATTCATCAAATATACTTTACTAATTCTGAAAATTGATTATTAAGTAATGCAATTACAATAAAAAATAATAAATAAATTACAATATCTTGTTTTCAGCAAAATCAGAAGTCACAACATTATTGTTAAGAATATTATTATTTTATTATTAACGCCACATCCGCATGTACAGATGTAGACGTCAAAAAATCCGCATCTGCCGATGTCAGTAAAACCCACCGCTGCAATATCCCGAGTTTGGATTGAAGATTATAGAAGCTTGACAACTGAGGTCATTAACGTCTATTCAAGTAGTCAACGAAAAGGTTGTTGCTAATTGAAATGTTTTTCTAGCCAACTTGATCGAGAATTTGTAATATTTGACCAACTTTTCAAGTATTTGCACATCCCTATTTATTATAAATATATTTGAAACATAATAATTTCTTGTAGATATAACGTGCGATAAACTAAATCTATCAGCACACTGTAAGCGAGCAAATCAAAAGCACGTCGGCTAACGGATGATAAGTAAGTGTATACAGGACAAGCTGGTATTTTCTATATTCTCGAAATTAAGTCTAGAATCTGAGAACGAAGGTGAAGAGAGATGGTTAAGTGAGAGGAGAGAGAATGAGAGTAAAGGAGAGTTAGTTAGGATCTCCGAGGTTAGCGGCAGTTCCTTAGGGTTATTAAGGGTTGTGGGTGGCACTCTACTACTACTAAAATAGGTAGGAAGGGTGGCGGAACAAAAACAATTTCAAATTATAAAATTCAGTCCGTCACATAACTTTTCAGTACACCCATCCCCCGATTTACACGGTACTTATTTTACACGTTTTCGCTTTTACACGGTTTTCCAAATAAGTTTTTTTTTGTTTTTATCGCACTCTACTAAATGCTACTGTGATTAAACACGTGCGCTGTGTACACATCTCACGGGGAATCCCGAGCTTATGTGCTGACTTGCTGCACACGCACACTATGTCTGTATTTCTTCGCATAAAATTAAAGTTTTATCTACGGAAAATTTTATTTGAGTAAAAGTTTCACAGTTTCAGAAAGATTTGATTTTCCATATTCGTAAATTCTGTATACACCTAAAAATATTGAAAAAAATCACAGCTGTTAAATAGCAAAATTATGCATTTTCTGCAAGCTTTTCGATTTACACGGTTTTGACTTGAAAATTTTTAATTTTCGATTTACACGTTTTTCTCAGGAACGTATCTACCGTGTAAATCGGGGGATAGGTGTATTCCTAATATTATGTTAACACATTGTTGACCGGTGACGAGTTAACTCCTGTCTTCATACCCAAGCGTTGTTGACCGATAACGAGTTAACTCGTCATTGCGCTTCCATTAGCTGTTTTGACTCTAAAGTTTGCTTATCTGTGTATTATGCATATTTTTATCAGCTGGTGAAATATGGTATTATGGTATGGTTATTGTGCAGATATCAAAAAAATGTTCTTGCTTCAAAAAAAGGCAATTCGTGTCATTTTTAATCTCGATTTTCGTGCCAGTTGCAAACAAACTTTTATTGATAAATGTATTTTAACTGTACCGTCTATATATGTCTATTTTACTTTGTGCTTTATTAAGCAACGTATTAACAAATACGACACATTTTAGGCTATCCATGGACACGGGTTAAACCGGGACGGACTGCTCGTTTATATTTAAATGAGTCTTTATTTTAATAAAAATCAAGAGTTTTTCTTTGTCGAGAACACCAATTCTCCGCCTATGGTTTCGCAGAATTCTAGCAATTTCACTCCTCTTTTGCACAGGCATTCTTTAGTTGGGCACACAGGAGACGATTCGATCATTCGACATTTGCTGTGGAAGCCTTATTGTGAGCCATCAACAACGGGATTTGATAAGCCAGTGCATACAAAATCTATACTAATATTATAAAAAGGTATATTTGTAAATATGGATGTAGAAGGTAATCTCCGAAACTACTCATTTGGGTTCAAAAATTTTTCCACCATAATTTAGAATGAACCTTCAGGATGGACATCCGTTATATATCATCCCGTTAAAATAAAACCACTTTTCGTGGAGACGAAAAAATGGTGTCAATCTACAAATTCGGGCGAAGCTAGTATTAAATAAACTGTATCTTACACCAACGGCAGTCAGTTGATAAAACACAAGCTATTAAATTTAATAATTTTCGCTTAGATTGCTGAACTTGACTGACACAATGCCGCGTGTTTAAATAGCAGTATAATAATTCAGTTTTTGGCCACCCGCGATGTTCGGTCGGTTCTAGGTTTACTTGTATTTATATACGTATACACAAACACGATGTGGGAGAGATTACAAAGGTTGCTGTAACGTTTTGGTTGCTAGAAAAGAGAACCGCAACGTTAAAGATACTTCGTTCGTTAGAACGTTCACAACCGGTTGTACATAAACTTGTAGGCGATTTAGATGAACATCACAGCGGCTTTGCGTTCCAGAGGAAACTGACATTTGTATCTATTGCATTTGTAATATTGTTAATTTAACTTGTATCCTAAAGAAGGAACTTATTCTTTGGAACGAATTTCCTTATGGGACGTTATAGATATAATAGTCAGAGTGCCCGTCGGCAAAAATTTTACTGACACATACTCTCCCCAAACTTTGTATATGGCTTCATTAGGCCTAGTTTGACACCTATTTTCTCTATGACTTTTCTTGATTTTAGGGCGCTTTCCCTCTAAACTTTCCGAAAGATGTCGTTTTGACGACATGTAAAAATTTATAGACACTGTTTTTTTAATTGGATAGCTTAAAAACTTCAACCAAAACGCTAAAATAATATTCTCTGACAAATAACATGAACCATTTAAAATGTCTGACACCTCGAATATGTCGAACATATTCGAGGTGTCAGACATTTTGAATGGTTCATGTTATTTGTCAGAGAAGGGCGAAGAAGTGCAAGTACATTATGTCGAGTGCAAAGAAAAAGCTTATTCTAGCCTAATTACTATTTATACAAAAAACAGCAGCTACGAAAAAAAGGAGGAAGCTATGGGTTCATCCTATTTTATTAGAAAGAGAGTCTTATGGAGTATTCCATACTCTCATGGAGGATTTAAAGAAAGACCATATCAATATCAATTTTTAATTCCATATTCACAATGAGCAGCACAAGGTAGGTAGGTATAGGTAAAGACGTGCGCGCACATCTGTCGTCGTCAACAGACTTCTATGAAAAGACGTGGTTCACTGCGTCGGACCGACCGCCGTCGCGCCGAGGGGCGACGTGCGGGTATCCGTTAAGTTTTGCTGCAACGGTTACATGCCCGTCGCGTTAACAATTGAACATTGCGCGATGGCCCGTCACCCGTCATAAAAATCGGATCGTTATCCGTTGTCGTTAACAAGAGGCCTAACACGAGAGAACCAACGTTGCTGGAGAGAAGCGGCAGTGAAAACCTAGATAAAAAGGACTAGAAATATTAAACAAATAAAATAAACAGGCATTTATTTTTAAAAATAGTAGACACGAGTGCAAATGAAACGCCAGTCATATAGCATATTACACTGTGTGCTTTTTTGTTTGCTCTAAACCCCAGCTTTATAAATCTGATTTATACATTTTATACATGCAACTGAGAAAGTTGATTATTTTATGATACACTGGTATAAGTTTCGAATTCAAATCCCATCAGGGATCGTATCTATTGATCCCATATTGTATATGTTCCGTGTAAACTAAAATATTTTCGTGATACTGAGACATTTATAATAATGCTAAATATTAATTAGTCTAATGTATTGTGAACAATTCTACCAAACACATCACAATATAGTACATGTAAAATATATATGTAAAAAAAATGAATAAGAAATCACACCAAAATATACTGAATAGGTTAATTAATTAAGGTAAGTACTTTAATATTTTATTTAATACAGTTTTATTACTTGTAAATATAATAATAATAATTATAATAACAATTCGCTTAACGTCCATTTCTCGACTTTATGTCATAACAGACACCATTCGCACCATTGCTATTTTCCATCTATCTTGTAAATATAAGCGTGTCCATTTATAATTTCTTATTTTTTGGTGGAATTGTCAAGCTATAAAACGCACTATCACTTGCTGTTTTTATATCAATAGAGAAATAAATACGCTAGCTTTCATTTTTAAATAATATGAATTATATGATGAGTATTTGGAACGAATTCCGTGGCATAAGGATCGAAAATGAAGCAATACTGAGATTTTTTTAAACTTGCATTTAATTTCGATCCTTATGCCACGGAATTCTTTCCAAATACTCATCATTAACTTCAATGGATCACAGTTACTCTATTTATTGAATAGAGTCAATCTTAATATGAATTATAAATTTTTAATCAAAACATTGTCATTATTAAAAGAAAGAACCTCCAATTTGGAATTTGAATCTGGATTTGACATTTCCAAAAGTCAGTAAGCTGCCTACTAACCTACTAGTCTAAGAGCCAGCTTAAATCTGACAACACATTTTTTACGGTATCTGAAATTTCGTCCAGTGAGACTTCTATACCCAGTAAACAAGCAATGGGTACTAGCTAAGCCCGGCCGCGGTAGGTTTGGGGTCCCTTAGGTGAGTCAGGTAGGAAAATTAAGTAAATTTTAAGTAAATTTTACGGCGTCTGCCGTTTTAATATGTTATAATATACCTCTAGAAAAAATGAAAAATAACTATGGCTGCTGATTTTAAAGGTTGCAACATCCTGGCAGCCACTTTTCAAAATTCGAAAAAAAATTAAAGTATTTTACGGCGTCTGCCATTTTAATATATTATTTATTGAACTATTTTAAGCTAATATTGAAAATGGCTGACATTTTTTCCGGTTGTAACTATCCGGTTTACAGCGAAACATTACCTGCATACGTATGTCCAGAGTTGTAATTTTCACATTCGTGGAATTTATATAACATTGAAATTATATTAGTAAATGTAAAAAAATTTATAAATATACAATTAAACGAACACATCTACTACTCTAAATGTGCATAATAAGGAAAAAAAGGTCCATTATAAGGCTGTAACAAATATGAAATTATTATGAAGATGTAAAAAAAATCAAACATTAATTAAATATATTCATTATTTATATCAGAATATAGGTATTTATTTTTGGAAATAATCTATAATGATGAAATATTTTATAATTAATTTTTATCTTCGGAATCGTCTCCAGCAAGTGACAAGTCATCTTCATCTACCAAGCCTTTGTGTTCGTTAAAGGAACTAAATCCCCAACCACTCCGCCCTAACAAAAATGAAGAGAATATTTGACTAAAGAGATAGAGAGAAAGAGAGCATAAACTACTACTCTTACTGTACCACATGTTTTCTAAGCATGGACTGCAGGTAATGTTTCGCTGTAAACCGGATAGTTACAACCGGAAAAAATGTCAGCCATTTTCAATATTAGCTTAAAATAATTCAATAAATAATATGTTAAAATGGCAGACGCCGTAAAATACTTTAATTTTTTTTCGAATTTTGAAAAGTGGCTGCCAGGATGTTGCAACCTTTAAAATCAGCAGCCATAGTTATTTTTCATTTTTTCTAGAGGTATATTACAACATATTAAAACGGCAGACGCCGTAAAATTTACTTAAAATTTACTTAATTTTCCTACCTGACTCACCTGAGGGACCCCAAACCTACCGCGGCCGGGCTTAGCTAGTACCCATTGCTTGTTTACTGGGTATAGAAGTCTCACTGGACGAAATTTCAGATACCGTAAAAAATGTGTTGTCAGATTTAAGCTGGCTCTTAGACTATACTAACAACAGACTTCAGAAATGTTTATGATGAATGTCCGTACGACTACTATATAAAGTGCAGTTATGATTTTATTTTCAAGATGTGACATCATTTGTCAATTTTCGTTAGGGAATTTTTGGTTTACGGTATAACTGTGAACTATAAAGTTTAACTTTATTATTTAAAAAAAATAGTAAAAAAAGTAGCTCACGGTGCAGGGAAGGTTCATATTCTGCGATGCCTAAATGTAAAATTAGCTCTCAGAGTATGTGGATTACAGTGGCAAATACGCTTTATTATGAGAATGATTGATTTTTCTGATTAATCATTGTAGACTAACTGATTAAGTCATTCGCCGCGATAGTGGAAGTTTCGGGTTGACTTGACACTGTTGGAAAATAAATTTATATTATATATAGCATTGAATCTGTAACAATGACTGTGTGTTTCATACTACACAATAGCAAACACGGTGCTATATAAAATTCATAATAATATTGTTTAATCTTACACTTCATAATTAACATTTAATAATATAGCTGTTACAAAAAAAATGATTCTATTACAGTAAAAATACCTTCCTATCAATTAATTTTTCATACATTCAACGTAATTTCTTTAATCATTGACTGAGTATTTTTTTTTTGGGTTGTTTGACTATTTTTCCACTCAACCGAATACTTTAATCAGTATTTCTAAGTGCTCGCACAACCCTACTAGTGTGAGAATTTATTTCTTTGTGTGGCGATTTTAGATCTCTTCTTCGCTGTGCCACGCCGAGTATTACGTAACGTTTCATCTATCCGTTACGAACACGGCAATACGAGTCTTTAGTTGAAACGGGCCCGATGCAGTGGCACAACGGTTGTCATAGCGACCCGTTCGACGTCTGGGGCACGTAGCGGCGTCGCTCGTACAACGGCACGACGTCGGTGGCACGGACGAGCTATAAATCACCGACGCCCGCTCATCCACACATAGTAGAGTACCCTAAGGTTTTGCGCTGGGTTCTCTATTACTCGCTTACAGTGTATTCAAGTTGCGAAAGACGCGATATCATAACGCACAGCGTTCATCGGCCGCACACACAAACCATTTCGAGTTCTTTTCGATCCTCTTCGTGGTTAGTTACGTTATAGAACTTATTTTTGACGTGATAACGTCTTATAAATTGATGAATCACGTCAATATAAAAAGATGAAACACCGGCTGCATGCACGAAAAAGTGTAACGTTCCTAACGTTCTTAACGTTCCGCCTGACCCTGTGCGTGATTATTAAATATGATATTCGAGCGGAATACGTTATCACGTAAAACTATCGTCCATAAACCGACTTTACAGACAACCAATTTTTTCAGAAGGGTATAAAGATTATCTTAAAATAAGTAGTAAGTAGGTATACCAAATTTCATACGTCTAGGTGGAATCGTTTCCAAGATACGTGTGTCAAAAAGTCAAGATTTTGAGCATTCACTGACTGAGTAATACATCATCATTATTCACCAGCGTCTAGCCGGTGCTGGAAACATCGACCCGATTGCATCAACAAATCCTACTCGCGTCTAGTCGGTGTCGAGATAAATATCCCACCAAAAACATAAATCCGAAAGTTCAAGAACAAGTGGAGTTTGTCGGCTTTGACGAAAAAAATAAGTGAGATCTAAGTTGGTGCCGAAATGATGCCAAGTTTTCACTTGACAAGGTTTTATATTTTATATTATAAATAAATGGCTCGTGTACGTAAAATTGCTAAGTGACAACTTGGCATCTTCATAGATGTCACTTATTTTTTTTGTAAAAGCCGGCAAAACCAACTTGTTCTTTGTGTCGAAATTGACCCTTTTTTCACTTTTATGTTTTTGGTGGGATTTAGATCATTATAAGTAGTGATCATCCTCCTCTGTTGAAAATCTGTGTCTAAATTATTGCGTCGAATTTGTGTATATTTGTAACGTTAGCTTTCTTTTCTTCTTTTATATAAGTAAAAATAAAATTGCATTTCTCGAATATTATTATCAACTTGCACCAGTTATGATCAAAAAGTTAAACACTCTTTTGGTTTGCATTTCTCGGAAGCTTAAAGTGTGATAATTTGGGAATAAGGTATATAAATAGTTAGAACGTAAAATGGCAGAAAAAATTGGGAAATAAAAATTATATCAGTTTAAAACACTAACGTTTCGAAAATATTTCCTTCTTCTAAGAATCTAAGTGGTACCCTGAATGAGAAATAATTTCTGAGACGTCAGCTTCGATTCAGGGTTGTATACTAAAACCATTGTTTTTAGGTTCTAAATGCCATGCAGCATTAATTAAAAAATTCATTACGGTTTGAACCGAATTCACGGTGACAATAATTTGTGTGTACCTACCATAATGTGAACACACTGTATTTTAACTCTATACTGTTTCTAGTTTCTCTCTTTCTCGACCTCTTTCTCGCTTTCTTGTTTATGTAGATGGCCCGAGAAATACTCTAGCCCACAGTGAATTGTGAAATTAAATTTGTGATGGTAAACAATATGGCTACTTAGTGGGGTAAGTACTAAAAGGGAGCTACAGCAGCTTCTCGAACGTTAACAATGAAAATTATTATAAATCAATAACTATGGTTTCATTATGGTCATAAGAACGCAAGTTTCTTGATATACATACAATAGAAGAACCTCTACCACACAAATAATAATAATAGGAAAACTTTCACCTTTGACTCACAATATTACACTCTGCTCTCGGTTGAGTGAAGGATCATATTATGATGATGTCCAATGTAAAATTATGTTATATAATATGAGAAATATTGGTTGTTCGTTTATGTCGCTGTAGAACAAATGATAATTCAGCCGCGGCGATAGTTTAAAGCGCATTTTTCTAATATCGCATTGCAATTCCAGCCGGGCTTGTAAACGTACAACGCTAATATTGGTATATTTAGTTAGGGCATTTCACCTGAATACAAGCTTATTTTTGAGATACATTATGCAACATTTTTCATTAATGCTCCGCTCCTATTGATTGTAGCGTGATATTATATAGCCTATAGCCTTTTTCAATAAATGGGCTATTCAAAAAAATTTTTTTTTCAAATTGAACCAGTAGTTCCTGAGATTAGCGCGTTCAACCAACCAACCAAACAAACAAACTCTTCAGCTTTATATATTAGTATAGATTGACAGTTACTCTACAAGAGAAGGCATATTGAAATGTCGTAATTAGTTTTTATTTTAATATATATTTCAATCTTATAAGACGACAAAAAATCCCTCGAGAGCGTGATAAAAACAATTTCTCAAGGTCTCATCTGAACTAGTGTAACGATATCATGACAATCTGGACGGACTAATAAAATCGTTCGAAACTAATTTATTTGCTTTCACTGAATGTCACCACAAAACACCAGCATATGTTTTTCGACGCATGTTTCGCATACTGTGTTAGCATCATTAGGAAATGATTAAAACTCTTAACCAGTCCTAATAAGAAGTATGAAAGCATAATGGTTAATTGTTAACATTCAAAGTTTGTTTAATGTGGGTACCGGGTCATGAAGGAATCTGATGCAATGAGATGTCAAAATTCATTGGACCAGAGCCGGATGTTTGTGGAATTACTTATACGAACATTCAGTAGACTGTCAAAAGCGGCACCGGCAATCAGAAAATCTCTGACTGAGGAATTTACAAGAGAAAATGATCATTGTAAGCCTTTCAAATAGGCTTACAGAGGACTTGATCGTACTCATTAGACCAAAACTCAGGAAAATGGTTGGGATCTTCACCGGTGATGCATTCCTTAGGAAACACGATGGGGATACGTCAGGCATCGACACAGTGAAGATTTTGTAAAATGGAGGACGAAACGGCCAACCATTTACTGTTGCGAGTCTCTAACCTACAGGAGAACAACCATCTTTGGATACATTGATGAGAACGAAGTAATTCCACAGGATAATCTAGTTCCAATCTTCTAAATTTCATGTGAAAATCCAGACTATTGAAGGGCTAGATCCAGGATAAGGGGGAGCACAAAAATTCTTATATGATGACACGCATTAATGGACTATTGCCACAACCCCTAATTCATTCTTATTCCTCATATACTTAGGGCATTTTTTATAAAATGCTGTTTGATGTTTTATGGCAACTTAACTGCAGGGTAGGCGTTTTATAAAAGCAACATTCAAATCCGTTCAGTAGTTTTCGAGATTAACCGGTACAGACAGACAGATACGTGCCGAGAATTCCTTTTGTACAATGTATAAAATGTACAATAGATAGATGAATTTCTCCGGCCACCCCAACACACATCTACTCTCGTCTAAATGTTGTGTGTTTCTCTATTCTGCGGGTGGGTGAATTAAACTAATTACCGTTTACCTTTACACTATCTCAGTGCGTCTACTACTACAGTGAAATTTTGTTTATGGTATAGGAATTACGTAATGTCGAATTTAATTTCCTTAAGAGAACGACATTTTACAAGCGTCTGTAAAAATACTTTCATAATACAGTAATATCCCGAACTTACGCGATAGAAGAAAGAAGCGTAATAAAATTTTAAATAATGCTAATTCTGTTATTATAAATTGCAAAAATGTATAAACCGAAGTTATTTTGACTATTATGTTTCTCACGAAGCAGGTCGTTTCGACGCCAACGGTTCGACGCCAACGTTTCGACGCGTGGTCAGTTCGACGCCGTACGTTTCGACGCGGGGTCAGTTCGACGCCATACTCTTTTTTCGTGCTTTTTTTTATTTTTAGAATAACTTTGCATCATCATTCAAATAAATGCGATATGCCTGATATAATATAACATATATTTTATATGTTATATATATGAAGCGTAATTCAAATAAATAAGTAATATGACTGATATAATAGATATATATAATAAATGGTAATGTGAAACCCAAAAAGCTATAACAAAGAATTCAACAGGAATTACCTCGTTGATAAGAAAAGCCTGTCGTTGTACTTTACTATTAAAAATTCCCGTTGAACTTTACGTGGAACGATTCACAACAATTTGTTGTCATGTCCATACTGGCAGTAAAGCTTGCCCAAATGTGTACGAAGTAATTCCTGTTGAATTCTTTGTTATAGCTTTTTATATAATATCTATTATATCAGTCATATTACTTATTTATTTGAATCACGCTTCATATATATAACATATAAAATATATGTTATATTATATCAGGCATATCGCATTTATTTGAATGATGATGCAGTTATTCTAAAAATAAAAAAATACGAAAAAAGTATGGCGTCGAACTGACCCCGCGTCGAAACGAGCTCGCGTCGAACTGACCACGCGTCGAAACGTTGGCGTCGAACCGTTGGCGTCGAACTGACCTGTACCGTGTTTCTCAATCCACTACGCCATATTATCAAACTGCATTAATTTCACATACTGGTAGTACTGATAGTAACACTTCCAAATTGCAATCAATACTTTCATTTACAAAACTATGTCCATAATTATTATTCCAATTTGAAATTTTTTGACAACAAATAATATAGTATAAGAGCAAAAAAAGTACAAATAAACTGTTTGTAGTGCATATCACCATAATATATTTTTCTTCATTATACTATATCAAATGGCAATATTTTAGAAGTTGGAATGGTCTCGTCGCCGAATTGACTTTCCATAAATAACGTATTCCATTTTTTCAACAGTGCCGAAATAATATTTTACATTCGTTACCCTTGATCTACCGACACAATTAGATATTGCACAACACATATCTTGCTTCTTCTTCTATTTTTGCATAATTTCATAATAATTGTAAACAATAAATATTTACAAAAATACGTCGCACGCAATGCTTTACTATATAAGACGCTTAACATAGGAGAGTTCACTGAAATGCTGAGTAGATGGCCGATGCTCGAAGTAAAATCCCAATTGAAGTTAAAATAACGGCGGAGTTTCGTATCCTGTCTGTATCGTAATGCGCACCTAAATGTATTATGTACGTGAAATTTGAATTCGGTGGTCAGCTTACGTGATTCAGCAGAGGGCATTAGTCAACATTTCAATATTAATCGTAGTAGTGCGCCCAGGGCAATATTATGGATGTAGGGATAGACTATCCTTGTTGCGTGTCCATCTCATTCTATACCTGTCAACCTAACCTATATATTATGTAGATGCTATCATAGACCTATACTCCTGGGCTGAACCAGCCGTATCTTCACAATGTGTTGAAATTGGTCACACAACGTGCGTGCAGCCACTCTCTATCCTTATTTTCCAATCACAAACCTACCGATGTAGCGTAGTGTTGAGAGCACTAGACCCCCATTCGGGAGGTACCGGGTTCAAATCCCGACGGGGGCCGAGAAACGGTAATTCCGGTACCGGCCATCTTGTTGAGGTTTTCCATGGTTTACCTCGATAATTCCAGATAAATATCGAGATGGTTTCTTATTCAAGGTCTACGAACATAAGAAATTAAAATAGACATAAATAATTCAATGCTTCTATAGTTATAGTTTATTGAAATTAATTCTAAAGTATACAGGATGAGTTTTAAGTTGATGCTTTTTTTACAGCGTGTAAAAATCAAATAGACGAGCAAATATTTCAAATAGTTTTTTTTATCAAAACTCAAAAATAAGAGAGAAACAGCCTTTCGAAGTTTAAATAAATTTTATTAAATTTTCTTTAATTTTGAGGTCGGTCCTGGGGTTATATTATGTCACTATGGAAATATGTTATTATTATTAAAAATAATTGAGGCACACACAATTCTCTCAAAAACAGAACAATACACATACTTGATAATAACAACTTATTTCCATAGTGACATAATATAACCCCAGGACCGACCTCAAAATTAAAGAAAATTTAATAAAATTTATTTAAACTTCGAAAGGCTGTTTCTCTCTTATTTTTGAGTTTTGATAAAAAAACTATTTGAAATATTTGCTCGTCTATTTGATTTTTACACGCTGTTAAAAAAAGCATCAACTTAAAACTCACCCTGTATAGATTAATTAGATAATTTTGAGTTGAATTTCTGTTGTATGTATATTTCTTTCGGTGAGAAAAACGCCGCATGCCGTCCGCGGCTTGTTGAGTCGATTGGACTTTTTAGGCATGGAGATGCAAATCTTTAGTGAGAATACGCTAAAGAGTGGCTGTTGTAATGTTCAATTCTTGTGCACGATGACGAATCGACGTCTCTGGATTCTCAGCTACATTTTTGCCAACTGCCGTGATATATTATTCAGTACGACCTCTGCAAGCTGTATTTCACATCACTAACTGAACCAGTTCTTTCGAATTTTTTTATTATTCTTTTCACAGTAGATGAATTAGGAATATTATCTTGATCGAAAATTGGACGCATTTTACGAAACGCGGTAATAAAACTTTCACCATTTTGGTAATAATGTTTAACAATCAGGACGTGTAATGCTCCCACCTTGCACCTATTGATCGTCATGTCAATTTGTCATTATGACAGCCAAAATGGAGTGCAATTCAAATCTTGCACTCTTATTGAAACACCTTTTAGAAAGGGTTTCAGTAACGACTCAAGTAATAAGAAATTCGTAAAAATGTAATTATTTTATTAACTCAGAAATTAATATAAAAATTACCTAAAACATATCTTTCTGAAATTAAAAGGAATATTTAAAAAAAATCATCAAAAACTATCAAATACTTTTAAGTTAAATTCCCTCATATAATTCATCACATATACAATTTATTTGATATAATAGTATAGATATAATTAAAAAATCGGCATAAACAGTTTTACATTTTGGACACAGGAAATATGTATATAGATATTGTGTGTGTGTGTGTGTGTTGTGTCATTTTATAGCAAATAGTCAACACAAGGCCGGATCATGTCACATATCACATTGTATAACGTCGACCACCGGCTAATTCACTATCGTTTATTAACCACTCGCCCCTCTTGCCTCTCTGACCCTTCAACAGCAGCCATACTGTGACCATTTCATTTCACCGAGATATGGTTGCACATTACTGTGTATCCAATGTTCCCACATGTTTCTATTAAAAATAATATTTTTGAAAAAAGTTTAGATTTGCTATTGGTAAATTGTAATTCTAATGTCGTATTGGATTATATAACATCGAATTGTGATATTTTTTTGAACGAGTGCTGCCGAGTTTAACAGTCACACGGACTGTAATACGATTATCCACGAGATATATATATATGGTATTTTTTTACGTATCTCCTATGATAGAACTTCTTTTAATTTCATTTTCACTTTTCAACAAAGTTCACTTCTAATTAAAATTAAATTAAAATAATAATAATAATTTTTAATAATTTAGGTTACTAATTATTATAAAAGCGTGAGTCGTGACTAATTAACTATCATAAAGCTTACAACACACGCTTTTATAAATATAAAACTATATTAATAAAAATTATTTTTCTTTTTTAGTATATTTCAATAAAAGTTTAATTTTAAAGAGTTTTTACTAATATTATTATGTATTTGTATGGATTAGTATTGATTAATTATTGTTTTTGAGAAAAATAATACTAAAAATAAAAATCATATTGAGTGTTATCATAATAATTATTTTTTGCACGTTTTTATTAACTCGCTTTCTTATATGACAGTACAGGAAAATGTGGAAATAAAGTTAAAATAAGTACAACATTTTTAAAACAAACTAAAAAGTATAAAATCATTTCTTTAAGCCTTATGAGTAGAATTTGAATCGAAAAACGTGGGGGAATGTGAAAAATGTAGAGAGTATAGCTATCAATGAATGATTAAGACGAATAATGCGCTCCACGTTTTTTGTTTCCAATCCTACTCGTAAGGCGTAAAGAAATTATTTTATACTTTTTAGTTCGTTTTAAAAAACGTTGTACTTATAATGTGTTTTTTTTTAATTTCTTTTATTTTTATATTAAAGATCTATAATTTTAAAGATTTTGTCGACGCATCTATGCAATGACTGCTCAGTGCTCCTGCACCTTCACCATTTATACTCGTACTCCCACCATATTTTAAATTTTTATCGCATATTTATTAAAGCTCTCACTATTCACACTACACCTATTTTTTCTTCCACCACATTAATTTTTTATGTTATGAACATTATTGTCACTAAAAATAAATACTAATATATAAAATAGAAACCGGTTTTCTGGTTAAAATTTTGTTTTCTTGTGGGGTTGCTGGACAATTTGTATAACGGTACCTATTCTGAATTGCAGAAAGCATTATAAGAAAATCTGATTTGACAATTTTTATACATGCAGGAACAATTTAATTAGTATTATATTATACTCACATAAAAACAAATGATTGATGTGCATAGAAAAAGATCGTTTTACAAACTAAAATCAAAATGCGTAGAAAAATGTTCTTTCGAAGCGGAAATTATTCAAAAACTATTTTAAATAATTTGAAAACTAACTATTGGCGAAGTTGTTCTTTTTATCGAACTTGGCGTCTTTTTCACATTTATATTTTTGATGGAATATCAATACTTTTTGTGAAGTTACATTCTATAATTGACTCATGTAAACTCGGGGAAAATACAATGAAATTTTTTGATACTACACATACCTATACACGCCATTTAACCGAGTTATTTAGTACCTACGAGTACTAAAAAAATTGCCGAGTACCAAGTCAAAAACAAATAGATATTCGCCGCATCTCTATAATAATCACAAATATTTATTTTATTTTTAAGAAAGTTTTCCAAATTCTCACCCCGTTGAATTTCGACGGGATGAGTCTAGTTTATTATTTTTACAATACATAATCTAATACGGGAGTCAATTTATTAAATCAATGCCTTACGGCTGTGGATTGAAGAGTGATTAAAAATACATGAAATAGAAATTCACTAAAAAAAGATCTCACTTTTCGTTGTATATTATTATATGCGTATTCTATAATAATGTAATACTATTATATTATCTATGTATATAGGTAGAATATAAGGCATAAAACCAAGTGCCTTATTCAAACAACTTTGCACTTTGATGTCAAGTATTGGAATATCTTGAATTGTGGTTGCCTTGACAACCGGGATCTGAACTCCAAACTGTGACCAAACTTCAAACTTATTCTTCTTGCCTTGAGTTGGCTCAGCTTACTTCCTATACACGTCCATTCCAGTATGAAATCTAGTGATGGACAAATCTTTTTGTTTACTTGTTAATTTATTTAATAATAGCTTTTGCCCGCGTCTGTCTTCGTGTTGTTTATATTCTTTTTCATTTTTATGTATTAAATACGCATACTTGTCATCACATTTCAATATTAATTTTTTACTAGTGTACCCGCGGTGCCAAACTTTTTTGCATGTATCTTCATATTGTTTAAAAAAATCGATGTCTTGATATAGGCCTGTTACAATATTCCCTATGCATTAGTTTTCATTTATAGCCATTTTTCTCTTGATTTAGCTGGTTTTTCGAATCTAAATACATTTAATTTTAATTTATGTTGGGCGTTGACCTAAGAGGTCGGTAAACGACCCTTTGGCCATTTTCTTTATAAATAAACCCATGTTAGAAAAATAGTTTTTATTTTTACTTTTTTTAGCCTTGAAATCGAAATTTTAAAGATATCGGATATATATTTCGTCAGCTTGAATCTATTTTCATTTTTCTATAAGTACTGAAAATAACTTCGTACGAAATATTTTTTCCAATTTACCCTACAGGGGGCCATTATTTAAACTTTACAATAAACATAAAATTGTTCAAAAGTATAGCATCCCCGTAATCTTAAAAATGGTTATTTGCCATTTACAACTGTTAATTGCCAGTTATAAAATAGTATATTACACCACAAATGCCGAAAATTTGATACTTTTTGCACTGCACTTAATTATGCCACGGAAATCTCCACAGTTTATTAAGGGGAGGAGCTGATTAGATTTTGGAATTAATCGGTTTGGTAGTTTCCAAAAAAACACATTTCTAAAAATGTTTAAAACTTGTATTTTTGAGATTTCTCAAAATTTATTGGGCCGAATCACTCCAAATTTTCAGGAAACCGCGTTTCAATCGGACACTACGTTCAAAAGATATAAGAGGTTTACATACATACATGCATACATACACACACACAAACACATACGCACATACAACCCTACTGACAACATAATCGCCAAAATAGTCACAATAGCTTCCTAGGACCTCAAAACGGCGAGATCTGGCAAAAACTCGATTTTTGAAAATCGGGATGAAAACAATAACTTACCGATTTTTTTTAGAACAATTTTTTTATATTTTTTATAGCGGGAATGGCGTCAATCGGTTGAGTAGGGATCGATGACGGATTGTCTAAAGAAATATGGCTTGTGTTTAAAATATTATATAGATCAGGGGTTCCCTAACTGTGCATCGCAACGCCTTGTGTATTATAGACGCTCGACAATCGAGATCATTAGCATCTATTATTTCTTATATACCTTTATATCTGGCAAATGTGCATTTTACGAATTAATTTGTTTAAGGACACCTTGTTTGAGTCTTTTTTAGTTTTTTGAAAAAATAATGACAAATCAGAAAGAAATTTTATTTGGCGATTACTAGAAACTTTGATTATTTAAAATGACTTAAATAGTTTGTGAGATAATTAGAAAACAAAATTTAAAGGGGCGGTTTCTACCCTAACTGCAAATCGGAGCACACTTTTTCATAGTCAGAATAGTTTCTTGTAATCCCAAGAACGATCACTGAAATTTTTAGCCGTTTGAGATTTTAAGTATTTCACGAAGATCGTTCTTGGACTATTAGTGTATTTTGTGATTTTTCCGTTCGTTTGTTTCTCTAAAGTTCACAATAGAGCATGTCGCTGTGTAAACTTTAACAGTAGAACTGGACATCAAGTAAAAGCGTACTGAGGGGCAACGGCAGCTTGCAAAGAAGACGTGACGGAAAGCAATTGCACCATCAAAGTTGTGAAACTTTTAGCTTTGAAAACATTAATTGTGTTATTTCATTAATGTAACAACCTCCAGATTATTACAAGAATATAAATAATTTGTGAAAAATTGCATATTTTTTTGTTTTACTTAAGGTAGTTCACTCATGATGGCCTTTCTTAGGAATTTAATAAAATTGCAATATAAGGTTAATAAAAGTGCTTTATATTTAATTTATATAAATGAAATTTTTTCACCGTCTGTAAAACGAGATATTAACAATCAAAATGTGCATAATTGACATGCTAGGGTTATACCAAGTATAAAGAAAACGAGTACATTCCAGAATATATAGAAAACGGTTCATAGTATATTTTTTAAAAACTAATGCATCGCAAATTCAAAAATTATACATTTTTTGAAAAAACTGAATTTTTTTAGCGTTTTGTTAAAAGAAATGCAGATCTTTAAAATAAAAATATTTCCATTGTAGGTACCTGTATATTAAAGCTTATATAGTCTAAGATCCCACTGAAGAAATAGTGTACTCATCGAGTATATGCTAGAAACCTAATTTTTACGCATATTTATCATCAGCAGAATATATATCTACTAGGTTGCCTATCAAAATGTGGCCGCAGTATTTTTAATTAAATTATTTTTAATTAATTTTTCGCAAAAAATTTCATTGACTTGTTTTTAAAATAAAATATCGTCTACTTCACGGCAATATATATAAAGATTCTGAAAAATCACGGTTGCTGTTGCGCACATGGCCGCACCTCTTCGCAGCCAGGTGTAAACAGGTATGATTGTGATACATTCTTACGTTCATAACGTACATTTATTATTTATATATCAAATTAAAGCTAATCGCTGTCCTCGTCTGACTGGTGATGTTACGCGCTAGCTCTCTTTCACTTTACTTTTAATATTTACCATCTTTAGCAGCCAGCAACCCTTATTTTCGGCCAAATTTAATTAGGAACCCTTATATCATAATAACGAGAAAAAAATTAGCTTTAATTTGATATATAAATAATAAATGTACGTTTTGAACGTAAAAATGTATCACAATCATACCTGTTTACACCTGGCTGCGAAGAGGTGCGGCCAAGTGCGCAACGGCAACCGTGATTTTTCAGAATCTTTATATATATTGCCGTGAAGTGGACGATATTTTATTTTAAAAACAAGTCAATGAAATTTTTTGCGAAAAATTAATTAAAAATAATTTAATTAAAAATACTAGCGGCCACATTTTGATAGGCAACCTAGTAGATATATATTCTCCTGATGATAAATATGCGTAAAAATTAGGTTTTTAGCATATACTTGATGAGTACATTATTTCTGCAGTGGGATCTCGTACAATTATATGTATTGTGTACAGTCTCTTATAAAATAAAATTCGTTACCACGGAGAATCTCTAACTTTTGTTATTTGTCGCGAGTGAACTACCTTAAAGTCGCTAACAAAGCATATTTTTTGTAAATGTTTTCCTCATCATTCGAGAGATACCTAAGGTGAAAATTTGCTCTCACATAATGAAGAAAACAGTTACAAATATCCTTTTATATAAACAAGGTTGGTTGTTTAAATATGTCACTGTAGAATAAATTCAGCCACCGCGATAGTGGAAGATTCGGGTTTGAGTCCCAACACTGACATATTGTTTGGAAATTTTTTTTTCTAATATTGCACTGTTACTTGAACAATGGGTGTTTCATAATTTTATAGCAGACTATATTTGTGTATTTATAACCTTACGTTTTTTTTCTGTAAAGAAACTATTTTTAAGTTTGAACGAGTTTTGAATTGGGAATTTAGTAAAATTTATATTTTGGTCCATTGCTTTTGTTTTATGCAGTTTTTTTATCATAAAATCACAAAAATATAAAATGAGACCAAGTTATTTAGAAAAACGTTGGTTTATAAAACATAAGCATAGTCTAATAGTCAAACACAAATATGGCAGCGTTTCAATGAAAGCATTAGACTGTGAGAGCGCTCAACATAGAACTGTTTTCCTGCAAGCTTGGTGTAACGAAACTCAATGAACATTGACAGGGCTGGAGGTGATTACTTTTAAACAGGGCGGTTATAACGAGATTCATTTCTATTTGGCTACGTAATGTTACCTAGTTAACATTTTCAATTTAATGAAACACAGCATTTTAGTTTATTTTTTAACAAAGCATATTGTTTTTACGCAAAAACTATTAATGCTCTTGGGGACGGGTGAATATAAATAAAAAAGTAACCACAAAAAACCAATCCATTAATACTTTTCCTCTAGCCATGATAGGCATCACTAGAACTAGCTCAAAATCACCAACGTGTGAAAATTGCTTCGACAGAAAATAAATTAATAAATTGTCAGTTTGATAGAACACTAGTAACTACTAAAATTTATTCGTTTTAACTATACAATGTACATCATACAATAGATTTCAAAAGTAAATAATGTTTAATATTATTTCAAAATATAGGTACTTATGGGAAGTTATTTTGAGAATGAGTCCTAAACTACTGATCCGTAGAAACCAAGGAAACCTCCCCTCCAAAAGAAAAACATTTTTAACCGCTGTCAGATCTTACCAGCATTGAACTTTATGTTAAACTTTAATTGTGTATCATAATAATCATAAAATGAAATTGTTATGTATACAATTAATATGCTAAAAAAGTTTGTCAAACAACGTGTGCATCATTTCAATGAATAGTCTAGTTTAGTTCACATATGTTCCTTTGTGATGAATTCCAGTCCTTCTTCACCGAAAATTATGATCATGCGGTGTCATTCGATTCAGTTGTTTTCTATTGAATTTTAATTATTTTAATATTTTCGTAAAGCCCAAAACTCCCAAAACCATCTTTCCATTCTATAACGATCATCGATACCTTTAAATCTTAAAGAATTTGTTGATAAGCTCTTCCTGTACTGTTGCTTTAAACTTGTGTTTGTATAACATTGTCGATGACAGCCTTTAGTAGGAGACACATTTAATGGTATAACCACCTCACTGTACCTTGAATTATAATCTTGCCGATATTATTGACATTTTTCTACAAATTACAAAAGAAACACATTCCATTTTGATCGGATTATTGTTTTTGTATTAAATCGCGTGCGGTGTGCTAGTAATGGCTAGTATTAAATACGATATTTGCTATTCATTGGCATGGTTACCTACATAATATTATGTTCCAATTATTCAAAGCATGTTAAGATGATTTCTTTCAGACACTTTTTTTGACATAAATTTTTGGGCACATTACTTGTATGCGCAGTACCTGTAGTATCAGGGTAAGTCAGGCAAACATATTTTTTCTTGTTCATCTATCCTATCTGTACCATTGGTCAAAATTTCTACGAGCATCAAACACTTCGTGAAAAGTGGGCTATTATGGTTTATGCATTCAAAATGTTTTCCATGGCGTCTAAATAACCTTGGCTGTTATGTTGGTGGCCTAAAAAAATATATCATCATAGAGATTATACTCTTTTTTGACACGAGTACTTTTTGTCCAAAATAAAAAAACGTCCAGGAATTCTTAGAAACTTATGTTTCAAGACTTTTTTGAACAATCTTGGTCATAATACAACCCTGTACATCCGTGGCAGTCGACTGGATTGACGCTATCTATCTCGGATGTCATTTTATCAGCTTTCAACCGAAAGCTTCTCGTGCTACAATATTTTCACGTTTATTCTCTCACTCTAAATTCAAATATTATTTTGTCTCTTTCTTGTTATCTCATTTTTTTTATTTATATCGCAAAAGCTTGTGTCCTTTTACTGTTCTTACTCGTTTTTTTCACATAGTTTTTACTTGAAAGAAGTATACCTATATTATTTGAAAAAGCATCAACACCAACTTATTATATCACTAATTAATTATTATTGTGGAATCTCGATTTTTTATAAATTATATTTTCCATTTAATAATTCTTGATTTTGCAGTATTGCTGCCAAATTCTAATGTTATACCATTAAATTCATTAATTTGAATAGTCAGTTAATAATTAATGAAAAATATTATTATTATTATTTTCCATTTTAACGTCCGTAATATTTGTTTTAAATAATTGTAAACAACGGGAAAGACAAAGTATATTTACAAGTTGGCGGTACGAGTATGGGGAACCCCGCTAGTCCTGTTATAGCTAATTTGGTCATTCTAGAATAGTCACCCGCTATATTATAAAAGCTAATAAGAAAGGATGGTCCACTGTACAAATGCATTCCTAGTACAAACTTAGGCCACAATTTTAGGTTTTTTTTAATGTTTTTGCCTAATATTATTTAAAATTCATGTATATCCATTATTGTCAAATAAAAAAAGAGCGCGGATGAAAATCAAGAACTGAAACCGCCAAGATGTAAAAATCAATGTAAACTTTTATAACAATGACTATAAAGCTCTTTTATATTATTTATATAATTTGGTCATGAACTACGTTGTAGATAGAACTATTTTATTTATTTGAAGAGTTCTATTCAGACGTTAATCAAAGATTTAAAGCTACAAGACTTCTAAATTTTAACATACCACTAATTGCGTATATGTTGATGACATGTTATTACTAACACCGGTAGAGAAGATAAACGAAGTTCAAAAGATTTTCAATTGGGCTTTTGAATGAATTTTTTTTTTGTCATAAATGGAAAGATCGTATATAAGTTTTATAACAAAACTATTTTTCTTTTTTTTATTTTCGTTATAATTCAAAAGTTATATTAAATTAAAAATAAATTTTTGTACCCAGTTCCGAGAACGCGCCGACATTTCCCGAACATAATGTGACGTCATAATGTTTTAGTCAATACACATGTAGAAGCCATTGATAGTATACTGCGTATATACATTTTACCATTATGACGTCACAACTGTCAAAAACAATTTTAGTGCGTTTGCAGTCACGTGATTTTTTAAAATATTTTATCAATTTTAAATTGCTTATAATTAATTTAAAAAACGTTTTTTGAAAGTTTTTCGCATCGATTATCAATACTATTTATAATAAAGTTTTAAAATACAATAAAAAAATCGATAATTATTTTTTTTTCAAAAGCCTAATTGTATAGATAAGAAGATTCAATTTACAGTTGAGTAAGAAAACAACAAGATATTACCGTTTTTGGACACTAAAATTATCAGACGAGAACAAAAATTATTAACTGATTGGTACCTGAAGCCAACTAGCTCAGGGAGAGTAATAAATTATAGGTCAAATCATCCAACAGTACCTACAGAAGATTGGAATGTTACATCGTGGCATTAAATAAGTGATGCTAGTTTTCACGAATTTTAAGAGCTAGCAATTTTCCAAATTTCTTCATTGGAGAAAAATAAGAAACAAATAAATGTAGACAATAAATTGGTAAAGAACAATACGCATAAAATTAATAATTTTTACCCGTTTATAGAAGAAGTCTCATACAAAGTTGGCAGATGTTTTAATAACACGAATTCTAAGCTGGCTTTTTATAATATTTTAACATTATAAAGTCTACCTATACAAAATTAAAAGACAAGACAAATAAAAACAAACATTCCAATGTTATAAAGTACCATGCTCCTGTGGGAAAACTATATTGGTCAAACTTCACAATATCTTAAAAAAAGGCTAATGCAACACTCATCAGATTATAAAATATCAAATTTTCTGAAAAAAGAAAAGACAGCGTTAGCGACACACCATTTTTAAAATAATCATAATTTTATGATTCCACCACATCCAAAGACACGTATAAGATACTTAATAAAATTCAAAACAAATATTGGCATAGCAAAGTTAAAAGGCTATATATTATGTGATAGGAATAAATTAATTCGGTGAAATTTGGTTATTCTTCTTTCTTCCCCCCATATAACGAAAAAAAATGCTCGGTCCCTTGCGATTATTTTATTTTACACTGTATATAAAAATACAATTTACGTTAAGTACAATGCTTCAAGAGAAATGTGTTTCCACTTTTAAATATAAGAAAACTCGGGTCGCAGTGCGAAACCCTGCCGACAATATAGTGTATTTGCTTTTATAGGCAGTGTGGCTGTATTATATGAATTTAACTTTGTTTTTGGACAAAATAAAGAAAATTACCCCTTAATACACCCCATAAAACAACATTTTTTTACTTAATTTCAATACTATATATCAATTCAACATCTGTACCAAATTATATACACCCTTCAGCATGTAAATCCATATCGGTAAACTTGCGTTTTCATAAAATTTGTAAGTCCGGTCCTGTCGGGCCAATTTTTTTAAAATTTTAGCAGTACATTTTAATAATTACTAAAGGGTTAAATTTTAAATTTGAAACGATTCTGATAATTTTTTCGGTATTTTTGGGCCCGAAAACTTTTTTCAACCCCTAAATACCACCCTTAACATGGCCCGATTGGGCCCATTTTAAATAGGCTTCGTGCGGTAATGGATTCCAACGTGTGGACCAAATTTCGTTTAAATCGATTAAGTCTGTCGAGAGTTATCGTGCTAACACATATATATATATATATATATAAATATATATATATATATATATATATATATACATATATATATAAACATTTCCAAAAATGGTGCCAAACTTCTTAGAAAGTTATGAAACGTCGAGAAATTTTGGTCCGACCTCTAGGTCCCGCCATCCGACCGACGCCAATAGTGTAAGTGCCTTATGGCAAATACACTAATAAGTCATTTATAAAATACGTAACGCTACGTCACTGGATTTAAATGTCCTGACGACGTGTTCTACTGTCTTATCATCTTTTGACACCATATATTATACAACCATCTTTTGTCTTCCTTTTTCTTTGCGTTTCAAATTCTACACTTCCTTGTTAAAGTTCTCTACATATTACATAATACTTTGCAATTTGCTTTTTAACTCTTTCTTGCAATCGTCTTTCCTTTCGTATATGTAGGTTTGCGAAATAATTATATAGTGAAACTTGTCCAAAATAGGATTTGTTTATCGTTTATTCGGAAATTTACCGCCGTGTCGAATGATGACATTGAATTTACATTATAATAATTTAGCTTCCACACGCGGTTCCGACGCAATTGAGATGAGACACAGCAGTGACAACAGTAGTAGAGCCTTCCATTTCGGGTATTTTCCCAGTTAAACTATTCGATCTATCTACATATATCCAACCATTTGGACAGTGCATGTTGCTAAAGCAGCCAAGCAGCGCTTTTCTTCCAACTTCATGACTTACATGTGTTGAGATTTCGAACTTAAAACTTATTTTTATCAAATTAAAATACAATCTATGTTACTCGGGGTTAATATAATCAGGGTCGGTCTGGGACCAAAAAAGTTACCAGAAAAATTGTGAAACAATTGTTCGACATAAAGTAAAATAACTCATCACGCCTCTATGTGGTGCAACTAAGAAGAAAAAGATCCGGACCGGCCAAGAAAAGTCCCGATATTCCCTGAGGAGACCGACGCTGAGTGTAGTTTTTATTAGTGAAAGAATCTTTAGAATCGGTTCAGTAATTTCAGAGATTACAAAAAAAAATAGCCTTAAAATACTTCGCTCTAAATTTATCTGATTTTTTTTGGACTTCATAGACGTTACAATATTATGAAAAATTAAGTGGTTATTTTATTGCTAAAAAGCTCTGGCGTTTTAAAATTCAACAATTCGGAAACTTTTCTCTTTGATCTTTAAATTAAGTTGAAATAATTAATCGTTCTAATAGTTAGACATTGCGTAAATCTCCATAAGCTTATTTTTATAGCCTGCAAGCCTGCAACACTACTTTCGTATCTGTAAATATTTGTTGAGAATATGGTTTGAAATTACATCATTACATGTATTTATTATAGCGGATCCGCACTCCCGCCCGGTGTCACCCGGATGCAAAAGAATAAATGGTTAGTTTACCGAGATAAATGTTGTGTCCAAATTTCATGATGATTAGAGTTATCGTTCAAAAGTTTTTGTCGGACGGACAAATTTTGGGTTACATTTTTCATTGATGCTCCACTCCTATTGATCGTAGCGTGATATTATATAACGTATAGCCTTCCTCAATAAATGGACTATTCAACAAAAAAAAATTTTTCTATTCGTACAGTATTTCTTGAGATTAGCGCGTTCAACCAACCAAACAAACAAACTTCTCACCTTTTATATATTAGTATAGATTTTGCATAGAATTTTTTAATTATCAAGGACCATGTGGTGTAGCCCCAGGGTGACAGAACTCTAGGTTTTACGATAACTTTTAATACTTTAAAAACTGTAAGAACCACATTTATTATTGATAGTACGAAAGCCTCCAAGATATGTTTCATTGAATGCACATTTTCTGCCATATAGCATCCTGCAGCGTCGGACTGGCCATAAAGTCGAAGTGGCGTTTGCCAGCCGGGCCCCCCACGAGCCTGGCTTGGGAACTTGCCGCAAGCCAGGTGGTAGGTGGGATAGGGGCAGTTGCGGATTTGCAGTCTTGGCCGCCCTAGGCCCCAGGCCATGTAGTACAGTAACCATCATATAGACTACATAACGAATTTATTTTATTGCCAACTTTTATCGAAATCAAATCAGAAATGTAGTTAACTATATCATCTTAGGGCAAATCCATCACTGGATAGGGGGCCCGCGCAGGCTAGGTCCGAGCTCTTACGACCTAAATGTAAACTAGATCAGATAGTTCGTTCATACAATTAGAGAATCGGATCTATTAAGGATGTCGAGAACAGTAGCTTTTACGATCGATTTATTACTTATTGACAGCTTAGCTGAAAGTTCTCCTCTTTAAAAAAAATGTTGATTGGCTAGCTTCATGTTTGTTAAATTATTGGAATATAATTGGAACTGTACTTAGGTACTACCTAATAATATATACATCGTTGATAATTAATAATTTGTATATTTCATTGTTTTCCGATAGTATCCCATCTACCATTATCCAATCTCAGGCCCCGGGCTTGTGGGAGCCACAAAAAAATTGGAAATTGAATATTGAGTTAAAAGAGAATAAAATTGTAAACCCTTTTGGACCTACTACTATATTCTGTGACGTAGTAACCGGACCCTTAGCACATTTTTATGGTGGACCCTCTGGAATAATGAAAATTTAATTGAACTCCCCGAAAAAAAGGAATGCTAAATCCTTCTTTACTCCCTATCTTTGAAATTAAAAAATAATTCCGATGAAATTTAAAACAGCATGCCAGGGTCGGACTTTTTATTGAGGAAAAAATAGTTTTACATACATGTAATAAATTGGTATACATATAAATTAATTTACTTTATGAAAATATATCCTTAATGATCGCTAATAAATTTTGTTATAGTTTTCTGCATTCAAAATACAGTCCACAGATTCTTTTGGAATAAAAATCTCCATATAATTATTTGTAATAGCCTGTATATCGGCAACATTAGACACAAGTTTGTAAATATTTGCATAGGAGGGAATATTTCGTTATGAAAATTATTTATTATTATTTATTTACCTATTGTATTTATATATCTTTCAAACATCTTTAAACAGGACCAGTGTTAGCCAGTTGGGTGCCCCAGGAGAAATATTCTTCAGCGCCATTTATTTCTTACTATTAACCACTATTTAGTGATTAGTCCGCAACACTAGGTCTAGATAAGTAAACAATTTACTATTATAGCGCGATTTCCGGCAAAAATGGATCTTTTAAAAGTAGTTTGAAGTGGCCGAAAATATCAAAACGTTAATTGTCATTGTGAATAATAAAAAAATGAATATTATTTTTTTTTAATTTTATACTTAACGCCACAAGCCAGGCCTTTTTGAAAATTCAAGATTTTCAAACTCCACTGACCGAAATTTTGCCACCTGATAGCCATAGGCCAGGAGAGATAATTGGGTGAAGGGAGATTTGTAAATACCCAACACTTATTGGAGATCCACGTCATTTTTTAGCCTAGCCGCTCTGTAGAAGCTACCGGACGGTATAATATCTATATATAAAGCTGAAGAGTTTGTTTGATTAAACACGCTAATCGATTGGTTTGAATTGAGAAACATTTTTTTTGTTGGATAGCCCATTTATCGAGGAAGGCTATAGGCTATATAATATCACGCTTCGACCAATAGGAGCGGAGCATCAATGAAAAATGTTGCAAAATATAACTCAAAATTTGTCCATCCGACAAAACATTTTGAACGGTAACGCCGATCATCATGAAATTTGGACACTGCATTCTTCTCGGTAAACGAAGATGAACGTGCGTACTCATGTCACTCCCCCCATTCGTTTTTTTTTGCATCCAGGCGAAACCGGGTGGTACCGCTAGTATTATTTATATTCAGTGTTGTCGCTGTGTATGTGTTATTGGACAATTACAAAAGAGCATAAACAGTCAACATTATGTATATGTAGAAAGTTTTTGCAGTTGTCATTAATTGGAACATCATGTTTTACATACTTTTCCTTCCAAGAGACGCGCGGTACTTTCTAAGTAACAATAAGTAAGGAATAGATATAATATCATTGTTTACACAATACATTATGTAAAATACTATTTTATTGTGTAAGATTATTATTATGCATAGATATTGAATATGCAGACTTTTCCCAAAAATATGTTTCTTGGATTCGGGTGACCTAAAAACGAAAAAAAAATTGAAAAGTGAATTTTGACCTTAATCAGTACCGTTCTCCACTTATGGTGTTGGAATGGTAAAACATTAAATTTTAATTTCAGTCGACATAATATTAATGTTGTATTTAAACACAATAGTATTTACCAAAACGCTGTTTTTTTTCTCTGCAGCCAGTGTTTTTAAAAATACAGAAAGAACTAGTGTGACCCGTGTGAATTATTCGCACTAAATAAGTATAATAATTATCACTTTACAAAATTATTTTTTAAATATGATTGCAGGTATTCAATTCGTTTCTAATTTTGCACACTGCTTATAACGTTCTTCTTTTTGTTGTATTACAATATGAAGCTCAGATGACAAATCGAAGAAATATTTTACTAAAATTGTCATATAGAGGCGCAAGTAGCAAAAGCGTTGAGCTAAGCCGTCAGATGGCTTCATGCAGCATTGCTGTGACGTTGTTCAGAGTTGCTCGCTGTTTCAAAATTAAAGCCGTCAGATGGCAGTATGCAGTATTGTGTCTGTTGTATTACAATAAGAAGGTCAGATGACAGATCGAAGTGTTGACGTTGTTTCAAAATTAAAGCCGTCAGATGGCATATGTTGTTCAGCGTTGCTGTAATTTAATTAATTTACAAAAACAAAAGCAATAATAAATTTTTTAGTTGTCGATGTCAGTAGAGCAAGCAATTATCCGTAAAATGATATATAATTTATGTGGAGAAATTGTGAGGTTTTTTCTAAAAAGGGAGGCAAACATCTTTAACCTTAGCGTATTAATATATATATGGTATTTATAACGCAGCCTGTATATTGCATAATCCGTATTGTTATAATAACATTGCGGTTATTATTACGCCCTTGTCATCTCCCGTCCCGTGCGCTGTATGCTGGTCAGATAACGGTGTCACAAAACAGAGATTCATAATATAACACAGGTATTCCCATCGACTTAGAGAATGGACTGCCCAACAGATCAGAATAACTGCACCACATTTTCAAGTTCGATTGATGTGCAACATCTAATGGCCGCCTTTGGTTGCGACCAAAAACCGTGCAATTGGCGCGACACTTTTATGGGACGACGTTACGTTTGTGTGCGTTGGACTAAACATGGCTTTAATTGAAGGTGACATCTAGATAACAGAGCGAAATCTAGTTACTAGTATTTCGTTATATGACAGCCCGTGACGCTTGCTTTGTGTGTGCGTTGGATTATAACTTAGCTTTTGTTAAAGACGACAGTGCAAAATTTGGTTACAGGGTGATGTTTAGTTAAAAAGTTAAAAAAAATTCGTAAGTTTACAGGGCCAAAGGACAACGCACCAAATACATGGGGAAATGGATCTCGGTTAAATTTGTTCTAACTGTGGGGAATGAATTAGTCATTTGATGCTGAGAAAAGTTTCCAATACAATTTGGGATTGAAAATCCCGGTGTCCAAAGTTGCAAGCTTATCAAAACCGCGTGGTTGGTGGCAATTAACGAACAACGTGCAATATTTACTCACCTGTGGAGATATATATTGTTGCGTGTCCTTCATGGGACGACTATGGAATCGAAAGAAACTACTAGAACCAACAACAATGGAAACAGGTAAAAAACATCCGACCTTGGAGACACACATACATGTAAAGAAAGGGATCTCGGTGCGGGAAGCAGGTAGCGAAGTTAGACCGGATTTCTTAGAATCGCTTGGAGAGAACAATAGATGTAAAGGAAGAAATCTCGATTCGTCCAGAACATTCGATAGAAGCGTGGGCCGAAACTATATAAGGCAAGCAGAGTGAGCAAGGAGTCAGTCAGTATTCGAGCTGTTCGTGAGTTGTGTTGATACAGTGCTCTGGCAGTACGACATAAATAAAATCATAATACTGCGAAGATAAATAACTTTAGTGAGTGGTTTTACATAAATGATTTATAGTTAATAGACAAGTGTGCTGATAAACTTTGTGTTTTGTTCCTGTGATGTAAATATTCTGTGTACATAATTTAGTGACTCTATATTCTCTGTTACTTAGTCTTTTATTTTATAATTTAGAACTATTAGTTTTGTTTCTGTTAACGTTATTATTTCTGTTAAGTTAAAGAAGTACGCTTTCGTTTGTGTGTTTTACTGTTTTGCTAAACATTTATTATTGCAAATAAATAATTTCCGCCACGGACTACAGCAGTTTTGTTACAATATGATATAGAATACATATTATGTATTTGTATATACAATGGGATTTTTAGACCCAAGTTGTATTGCACATACCGCTAAACTAGCGGTATGTGCTTTATTATCGCTTTGTGCGTCAGAGCTGACTTTCGTTCATATAAGAAGTTATATCTAAGTTAATTTCACACGAAATCCATTCAAATTGAAGCTTTTTGAAAAGAGGAGATTCTAATCTATAAAATAGAACCATTTTTAAATCAATTCGAGTTCATAAATACTATTAAAATTGTAATTGAAAATCACAAACAGCAGTTGTCGGTTGGTCTGTACGTATGTACGTACGTACGTCACGACTCTACAGATCGCAATTTTGGTCGGATTGCCTTGGGTTATATTTTATTCACTTTGTTTACTATCAGACCAGAACCCTATTTAAATTCACTAAAATGTGTTCAGTAGTTTAATTTTTATAAACAGTTTTATTTTTTATTATTTTTGACAGCTAATAGTTTAAAAACAATATAATAATTGCGGTGTAAATATAGTGTAATCCATAAAACAAGTGCTACACTTCTATACCGTGATAACACCACTACACGTATTAGGCCGCCGTGGCGTAATGGTTATGCCGTTGGATCCCCAAGGGCAAGGTCCTGGGTTCGATTCCTTACGAAATCATTGATTTTTTTCTTTTTTTTTTCTTTTTATTTTGTTTTATTTTATTCCATTTGATGTTAATTATATATTATATTATGTATAGTTCTTAATTTTTTTTATTTTTGCAAACTTAAAAAAAATATTTTTTCAATTTTTAATTATTTATTTCTTTAAATTTTTAAATCTTTTTAAATTTATTAAAAATATTTTTTAATTGTGTAAGGTTTTTTATATTTTTAACAAGAAATAAAATTATTCACAATTGAAATAATTTATTGAAACAAAAAGAAATTCTGATGAAATAATAATATTATAATTTATACAAAAAAATAATTCAAATAAATCGTTTATGTCGTTTATGCTGCGTTTACTATCGTAGTTCGTCGCGTACTACCTGCAAACGATGTCGGCATTTTTCAATTTGGCTCGGGAGTGGTTATGTAACCCGTTTAAGGTTACAGTTCGGCTCTTCCTGACCCGATAAATCGCCCTCGATTTCAGAGTCGTCGGTTGAGTCTTCTGCAGAGTTTTCATCGAGTTCTGGCTGGAGTAAACACCATGGTTTCATTCGTTCTGAGGCGAATACTGAGTGGAACGGCCTTTGAGTTCGCTCAGCTCCCGGTACGTCCTTCAACAGGTAACGATCGTTGCTAAGTACCTGCTCCACCATGTAGGGTCCCTTGAATCGTGGATGCAGTTTCTTCGATTGCCCAGTTGCAGAAGCTTCTTTCTCCACCAAGACGAGGTCGTCTACTTGATAGCATTGCGGAGGCTTGTGACGTCTGTCGTAGTACAATTTCTGTTTTTCAGCGTCTTGTTGCAGTCGCTTGTAGGTTGCTTCATGCAGCTTCTCAACGTCAACGTCTGCAGGTTCGTCACTGTCTTGTAACGTCAACAGGACTTTGTTCTGCAGGATATCTCGAGGTCTGTAAGAAAATAATAATTCATGAGCAGATTTTTGTGTCGTTTTATGTTGCAAACAATTTAGCGCCCATTGTATCGAGCGTAAATTTAAATCCCAATCAGATCCATCTTCTTTCTTGCTCATAGTCGGGATCGCTGCCACTAATGTTCGATTGTATTTCTCGATCTGTCCGTTGGCTCTCGGTGTGGATGTAGCTGTTTGCACATGTTGAATAACATTTTCTTGACAGTATGTCTGGAATTCTTTGGACGTAAATGCGGTGCCTCGGTCAGTAATTAGTCGAGTGGGCACTCCGAAAATTGATGTAATGTCAGTCATAAATTTAATAACTTCCTTTGAAGTCGTATTTTTAACAGCACGTATCAATAAATATTTGGTGAATGCGTCAATGTATGCTATTACATATAGATTGCTTCTTGAACTGCGTGGAAACGGGCCCAAATGATCCATATGTACCGTATGAAACGGAACGGGTATTTTATCTATGGTGTGCAATTCTCCTTCTCCTTTTCCGCCACGAATTTTTTTGATATGCACACTCGACACATGTTGTCAGGTAGCGTTTCGCATATTGTCTCAGTTTCGGGAACCAATAATGTTTTGTTAGATTTTGAATTGTCCTTTCCAACCCGCAATGACCCATATCATCATGTCCTTGTTGCATTATCTTCCATCGTATTCCTTTAGGAACAACCCAGCGTTTTTCTTGCCCAATTTTCCTGTAAATTCTTCCGTTGACTAATTCGTAATCTTTTCTTATCTGTCGTTCTTCAGCATTTTCCGGTCGTTTTTGAATTATTTCGAAAATTCGTTTAAGGTCGCTATCTTGTAGTTGCATTGTTAGAAGCCAGTCTTCATTTCCAATTCGTAGAGTAAACATTTTCATGTCTGCAACAGGCGCCTCTCGTGATTCTTCGTTGGCGTTTCTGCTAAGTGCGTCGACATGTTTCATCTGTGTTCCGCGTCGGTACTGTAAATCATAATCATAATCTTGTAGGCGTAAGATCCAACGAGCGATGCGTGGTACAAGTTTTGACTTCGAGAAAGTAGCCTTTACTGCTTCGCAGTCCGTGAAGATCTTGAAGCTTTGATTTAAGAGATACATTCGAAAACGATCGACCGTTTCTACTACAGCCAGTGCTTCTAATTCGTAGCTGTGGAATTTATTTTCGTTTTCCGTTGTCCGTCGACTGTAATAGGCTATCGGTTTCCAATTCCCGTTACGTTCTTCTTGCAATAAGACTCCTGCAAGTCCAAACTGACAGGCATCCGTATGTACTTCCAGTTTTGAATCTGGATTGTAGTGAGCGAGTATAGGACGTTCAATCAATAAGTTTTTCAATTTATTGAATGCAGTATCTTGATCAATTCCCCACGCAAATGTCGAATCCTTTTTCAATAAATCTGTTAGGGGTTTTGCAACGGATGAAAATTCTTTTATGAAGCGTCTAAAGAAGCTTGCTAAGCCGATAAATTGCCGAACCTCGTGCACGTTACTTGGTGTTTTGAAATTTCGTACTGCATCCGTTTTTCTTTGTCCTGGTTGTATTCCCTCTTCACTAATCTCATAGCCTAGGTAATTGACTCGTTCCTTAAAGAAATGGCACTTGGATACTTTTAACGTCAGTCCAACTTCTCTCAGTGCGTCAAATAATTTTTGAAGTTTCTGTAGGCCTTCTTCAATTGTACGGCTGGGTAACAGTATATCATCCATATAGACGAATATTGAGTTGTTATCGTCCATTTTTGACGTAATAACGCCCATTGTTCTGTTAAAGACTGCAGGCGCATTAACTAGACTGAAAGGCATTTTGTTAAATTCGAATAATCCTTCAGTTGTCGCGAAAGCGGTGTACTTCCTTGATGTTTCTTCGATTGGGATTTGATAATATCCACAGGCCATATCTAAAGTGGAGAAGAATTTGTATCCACCGAGTCTCTCTATTTGATCCTCCATTAATGGCATAGGGTATTTTTCCTTTTTTGTAGCCAGGTTTAATTTTCTATAGTCCACAACCATTCTATCTTCTCCTGTTGCCTTTTTTACTAATAATACTGGGCTAGAAAAATCGGATGTAGACTTTCGTACAATATCGGCTTCGATCAATTCTTCCACTATTCTTTTAACTTCCGATCGCTGCGAATATGGTAATCGAAAAGGTTTAGTTGCGACTGGATTTTCATTTGTTAATTCGATCTTCATTTCTGTTTCTTTAGAAGTGCCGAGTTCGAATATATTTTGAGCGAAACAGTCGCGATTTTGATTTATTAATTCGTAGAGACTCCGTTTGTTCGTATCGCTCACATTTTCATTTATGTTGATTGCTTCGTCATTGATTTTCTCGCGAATTTGAATTTTATTCACTTTATTTGTAGAAAAATTGTGTTGTGCTATTTCCGATATTCGTTCAATTTTCAAAATCCCATTTTCTTTGATAATTCGTATTCCAGGCTGATCTAGTGCGCTCCGTCCAACAATAATGCTGTCTTCTTGTGCTTCGTCCGGAACAATGAAAACTTCAGCTTCAATGGCAATGTCTCCTATTGTTAACAATAGAATTCGTTTTCCAATAGTTGTACATGCGCCTTGGCCAAATCCCTTTAATTCAGCATTAACAGGCTGATATTTCAGGTTCATACGATTGGCGTCGGATTGTCGTAAAGTGACGCAATCACTTCCTAAATCAATAAATCCCATCAAAGAATGTCCATCGATTTCTATTCTCTTGTAATACTGTCACATTCGGAAGTGCCTAGTATTTTCCTAACTGCATTAGCTGCCTGTTGAGGACGATTCGATTCTTCGCTTCTTTGAGTATTTCGACATTCGTTTGCTAGGTGACCGCTTTTTCCACAATTGTTACATCTGGGTTTTCGTTGAGGCTGTGTGCAATTTTTCGACAAGTGACCGTATCCGTTGCAGTTATAACACTTGACTTCTTCTCGCCTTGAAGTTCGAGTTGTTGTAGCTGTTGGCTGCGGTTTCTCGTTTTTTCTTCGTGTGTCACCGAAGAAATCTTGTCGCTGAGCAAATTGCATCATCGTGTGGCGATATACGGTTATTTGTTGAAGTAAGTCTTCAACTCCTTCAAATATTCGTAGAGATAACATAGAAATCAATTCTTTATCGCCAAGCCCTCCAATGATATATTTCAAGATGGCTTTGGTACTCATATTACCCTTTTTGGCTATAGCAACCATTTCATAAGCGTAATTCTCAAAACTTTCTTCGGGTTGTTTAACTCTCTTCATGAGTTCCATGTGAACGTCGCTTTCATCTATGTCTGACGGGAATGCTCTTAAAAATCTCGATTTGAAATCGCTCCAGGTCAGAATTGTTTCTTCCACTCCGTCCCACCAAAATCGTGCGGCCCCTTTCAGTTGAGCTACTGTGTGATGTAACCGTCCGTTTTCGTCCCATCCGTATAATGCAGAAACGTTTTCAATTTTTCTGATCCATTGTCGTGGTGATAACCCGGAACTCTTTGCTGGGTTAAATTCTGGAAGAATCTTTCCCGGTTCTCTGCAGAAATTGTCAAGTGCTCGTGTTGTATTTCTACTAAGCGATTCTCTGTACCGTAATTCACGTTCTCGTAACTGTAAATCTTGTTCGCGTTGTGTGAGTTCGCGTAGCCACAAATCGGCGGCTTCTGGAACTGCTTCAGTTCTAGTTGATTCCAAAAATCTTCCCGGAAATGTTGTCATCGGTTCTTCTTCACGTCGTGGTCTTTCTTCTCGTTGACGTCGGTGTTCGAGATCGGGTGGTAGTCGCTCGAATCGTATCGACGTTGGTCGTTGGTAGTTTCGTGCGAGCGTGTCATCAAAACTTGCGGTTCGTCGCATTTTTTTTTTGTTAGCCAAAATATTTTAATTCAAAAAATATTTTATTTTAATACTCTTGATTTTATTCAGAAACTATTTCGTGAGATGTTACAAAACGAATCGAGTCAGATTATGTAACGTTTTAAAATACTACACTAAACGTTGTATAGCTGTTCGCGTGGATTGTAAAAAGATAACAATTTTCGATCCCACCGCTGCTTGTAAGGTTTTTTATATTTTTAACAAGAAATAAAATTATTCACAATTGAAATAATTTATTGAAACAAAAAGAAATTCTGATGAAATAATAATATTATAATTTATACAAAAAAATAATTCAAATAAATCGTTTATGTCGTTTATGCTGCGTTTACTATCGTAGTTCGTCGCGTACTACCTGCAAACGATGTCGGCATTTTTCAATTTGGCTCGGGAGTGGTTATGTAACCCGTTTAAGGTTACAATTGTTATTTTTTTATCATACAGTGGAAAACTTGCGGGATGTGCACTTTTGGTTTTGCCAACTATTGGAAACTTTTTTCAGCATCAAATGACTGATTCATTCCCCTCAGTTAGAAATAATTTCACCGAGATCCATTTTCCCATGTAGGTATTTCCTTTCGCTTAAATCACATCTGCCAGGCGTCGCACGACGGCTCAAATCTTTTCATCAGGAGCTGACAAGGGTTTACTCTCTAATTTTGGTCTAAAACAGAATAAGTCTAAATCTGTACACTTTTGAGAGATTAGCACAAGTGACACGGCGTTGGCAAAATAGGCAGAATTTGGCAGCCACCTTATATCATCTCGCTCACAAAAGTAGATATAGGAGATTTCCGATGCATTACTGAGATATTGTGCGTCTATGCGTTAAGTTTATAGTACAGTTCCAAAATAATTGACAGTGATGTCACACTAACATTTCATAATAATATAAGCGGTACTGTTTTTATGCATACCCGTCCCATCATGAATAATAAGAACTATGCTGCTTATATTATATTGCGAAGTATAAATGTGACATCATTGTTAATTATTTTGGAACCGTACATAGTCAATGTGTATTCCGTACTAAATTGTACTAAAATTAAGGATGTCCAATCAGTAACGGTAATTTTTTGGTAATTAAAACGAATATGTAACTGCTTTAAAACCTTACAAATCAACCTCGCATTAATAGTTACACTCTTGGGGATACCAACAACCAGTTTTTGAAGTGTAAAGGCCACTGCACACGAGGCTAGAAACGCTGCTAGATTCCTTGCTAGATTTGCCTACTAGTTTTCTAGCGCTGGTTTTCTTGATTGCTGTTAAGTGCTCGCTTTACACGAGACTATTTTTCGAGTTTGTTTTGTGGATAGATCTGGTGCGCGCGCAGTGACAGAATAGAAACACAGAGTAAAACGTGTCTGTTGTCTGGCATAATGACGCCATGTGGGCGTTTATTCAAGTGCCCACGTGAAGATACTGCTCCCTGATTGGTTCTTGCTCATACCTACTAGGTATGAGCTAAATTTGCGGCTAGGTATTACCTAGCCGCAAATTTAGCAGGGAAAATAGCCCCTGTTCTAATTTTAAAACCTATCTTCTGAGCTAGCAAGGCAGCCCGCATTGACGTCATTTCCGACTTCGTACCCAGCCTACCGGCTAGCAGAACTCCTAGCAGCGTTTCTAGCAGCATTTCTAGCCTCGTGTGGCCTTAACTTCTTTATGACCGGTAGAGTGAATTGGATTCAATGGCTAAATAGACGTAGCGAAACACTACAACGTTTAATTAAGTATGACAGCGAAAACCAGTATACTATATAATTAAGAAAAGTTTCACTTATGAGTTATGTAGTATCTAGTGTAAGCTATATGGTGTATATAGGAGTTGAATTTTGAAAAAAAAGTAGCCTATGTCCTTTTCCAGGCTTCAAACTATCTCCATATTAAATTTCATTGGCCGCGAAACATAAACAGAAATATTGGGTATAATTTGTATATAAACTGGGTACTGATATGAACAGTCGATATTGTAAATAAATTATGAAGCATTTGCTGGACGTGGAACATTTATTGTGGAGAATACAAAACGTCATCCAACTGACCTTGATTATTTTTGAGTCCTGGATACAATGACAATATGAAAAACTAATAACCATACTGCTCAGCCCTGGGACAAAATCAGCATAATCGGTAGTGTACCATGAACACTAACGTGAACAGAAAGCAGTCACATCTCAGACAGTTACCTATACTATACACTAGTACACACCACCACAGAAAACGTCTCACAGAGGCGTCAGTAATTTTGCCATACTTGCATGCGTATTGCTCAAGTCAATATTTATCAATTTAATAGACTGTCCCGAAATCAAATATATACATTATACAGTAGGGCCTTGATAAGCTAAACCTCGATAAGTTAAAAACCTCTGTAACTAAAACTTTTGAATTCTCTTCCCCTCAAAGCCTAAACCTCCATTACTTAAAGCACAAAACCTCGGTAACTTAAACAAATATTTTGAGCGTTGGCCCTCGATGACTTAAAATAATATTTTGGTGACCTCCATAACTTAAAATATTATCAGTGTCATCGTGAATAAATATTCAAACAAAATGTTTTGCCAAGACCTTTATTAATTTTCACTGCAGTCTTTCACTAAATCGCTTTACGTAATATAACGTGCATGAAACAGAAAAAAAATTACTGACTTTTTCGTTTAAATTTAATAAATAGGTAAGTAATTGAATCTAATTGAATAAATAAATGGATACAAAATTTATTAGCAATTTATTGGAACAGTTGAACCTCGTTTAGTTATAATTTGAACTTCCAAAACCTCTCAACTCTAATTGATAAGTAAAAAACTCGATAACTTAAATTTTTCAACATTTTTCTTGAACTTTAACTTATCGACGTTCTACCGTATTACTTAGTCCACGCTATTGGCCTAATCATATACGTATGCAATATTATTGAATATATTATATAATATAATAATATTATATTATATAATACGTATGCAATATTATTGAATATATTATATAATATAATAATATTATATTATATAATATATTCAATAATATTGCATGTATATGATTAGGCCAATAGCGTGGACTAAGTAATACAGTAGAACGTCGATAAGTTAAAGTTCAAGAAAAATGTTGAAAAATTTAAGTTATCGAGTTTTTTACTTATCAATTAGAGTTGAGAGGTTTTGGAAGTTCAAATTATAACTAAACGAGGTTCAACTGTTCCAATAAATTGCTAATAAATTTTGTAGTAGAGCTATAGAGATATGCATATTACCATTTTAACTCAATAAGTGGGGAATGGTACCTACTAACTGGGTTCAAATTTCAAAGTTTTCGTTTTAAAGTTCCTTGATCCCAAAAAACACATTTTTGGAAAAAGTCTGTGCGTCTGTGCACAGGATACAGGTCATACGGATAAGCGGATTGAAGCTAAATTTTGAGGGGTTGTTTGATGTGCAAATTTGAAGAACCCTATTGGGTTTGGGGAAAATCGGCACGTGTGCAGAAGAAGTACAGGTATTTTATAACGTTGTTTTTATATTATGATGGTATTGTAGTAAGTTTAGTGGCATTAACTCTCTCTCTCTCTCTCTCTCTCTCTCTCTCTCTCTGTCTAACTGTCTAATGAAATATCAAAATCAGTTTTTCTTAGGTATTCCGGAAAATTGAAGATTCTTATTAATTATGAAGGCATCACAAATGGCTCGCTTTTATCCATGGTTTCAGTTATCTCGTGTCCGTGGAAGACAGTGAAACGAAACCCCCGCAGGGACCTATTGAACTTTTGATCCACTTTATACCTAACACCAGAATACAATTGGAAATTTCAAGGTCACGGTAATGAGTGCAGTTCTGCAATCTTCTTCTGTGACACGAGTTATTGTCTGGCTTAAGTTCGCTATTACTCTGGTACGCCGGCAGGTCAATTTTTAATCGTACACTGACCTTTCTATGCTAGAGGTAGACTTTTGTACACATAAATACTCTGAAATACATACTTTCATGCATCCACATAAAATATACAGGGGAATGAAAAGAATTATTATTTTATTTATGCTTTAAAGCAGTGATGTCGAAAATACGACCCGCGGGCTGCATTCGGCCCTCAAGCAGTCAAGCCATCTCAAACGGCCCGCGATCATAATCTATCCGATTTTTAGATGGCATTCGATGTCACTACGTATTTTTAAAATTACTGGATCCTCAAGCTCACGACAATTTACCCTTTTTATTACCTTTATATGAAAATTGATTTATAGACTAAATAAAGATTTTAATTTAGTATGTGTTTTAGTTTTTAATTTAGAGTCTGACCCGCTAACACACCTTAAATCTCCAAATTGGCCCTTTAGAAGAATCACTCTGACACCCCTGTTTTAAAGGACTTTACGGGTTCAGGTGCGTGGTCACAAGATGGATTTCAAAATTAGAATCGGGGCTATTTTTCCTGCTTGTTTTGAACAAGTATCTTGTCATGTGGGAGTCATGAATAAACGCCCACAAACAAACATGGCGGCATAGTGTGTGTTCTGTTCAGACACAATAAATGTTCACTTTTGATAACAATCGAACTGTCACAGCGCGCGCACTAAGCCAGCTTGAATACACGCATCGTGTGAAACAAACACATAAAAGCCATCACGGTATGCTTTAAACCTGGCAGCCAAATCTAGCGGCAAAACAAGCCTTGTGTGCAGCGGCCCTAATTTATAATATAGCGATTCTACCGGTTTCAGACAGCGTGACAATTACACAAAGGCGTAGATATTTTTTTTCTGGGGGGGTAACGCAAAAAAAAAACAATATTTTTTAAGTTTTATTAATCACACAAGAATACTCACGAAAGAAGGTTTCAAGCAAAATATTAATTCTCAAAGCAATTTTACAAATTTTTTTTCAAGAAGTATTTCCAAAATTTACTTTTTAGCCAGGTATTCGTACTATTTTCAGTTTAATTTTTTTATTATTATAATCTTGGGCGGGGGGTAATTACCCCCTTTACCCCCATTTACGCCCTTGCAATGATATGTGTGTAAGTCACTGAGAACTTAGATGCAGTCGCGTCAAAGAAGTGTGTCCGCGGTTTATTGGCCACCCGCGATATGAATATTAAATACAAATGCAGGTTACCTTACGTAAACAATAAAGTGGTTTGTACTTAATACTCTGGTTTTAATCACGCATAGGTACATAGCGTGGGTCACTTGCGAAAGCCGCGCCACTAGTGATGTGTCCACATGACTATTTATTGGGAGCTGAATCCGTGCGCTCCGCTCACTATAAAGAGTCGCTCAGAGCGATTCGTTCAAAGGAGCAACACTAGACAGTACGCATTACACAACAGTGCAGACTTCAGAGGTGTGAACTGTCATCATACATGCTCAGGAGTAGTCACAGCACAGTACCCACACTCAGCTCTAAGCTCATTTTAATATGATTCTGATCTTATATTATTCGCGTTTAGGATAAACAATAAAGTATAAAAAAAGCTTAACAATAATATTGTTACAATATTGTGTCTTTGTCAACGACGGCAATGTGAATGGTTTAAGTTACTGTAAGTTTAGTACTATTACACTTACAGTTTGTCATTCAACATTAAATGACTCAGCAAAGATAACTCCGTACGTGCAAAATTCACTAGTGCCTCTGTGGCCTGTGCTGTGTGCGCTTTGTAAATGTGCGAATGCAACAGTACAGAATAGCTCAGCACAGAGCAATGGCGCTCGGAGTGAGGCATTCATAAGAAAAAAGAGCCACTGCCTCCCCTCCGAAAAAGGAGTCGTTCATTATGAACGACTCACTCAGGAGCGACACATCACTACACGCCACATCAGTTGTAACAAAACGGTTGTAACGTTAATATTATTATAGTTGTACGTCGCGTTAATGTTCCAATTACTTAGTCTGCACTGTACTATTTTAATATTCTGAATGGAAAGTAAGAGCTGCAGGGTTGTTACAGAATATGATTTGGAAAAATAAGTTCGTTTAAAAATATGCATATGAAAGTATATAGGGTACCTATACACTTATAACAAAAAATGGTTGTCTGTAAAGTCGGTTTACGGACGATAGTTTTACGTGATAACGTCATAAAGAAGCATTGAAAATTATTAAGGAAATCAATTACAGTTATTATAGGTATTTCTATACACACCATACTCGTAAAGTGTTGAAAAATAACTTTTTTTATTTTTCACATTATACGTATACGTTTCCAAACATTTATTTTTACATATTTAAATAGTAAAATTAGAGTTCTAACCAACTGTAGAAACGGTTTTTAAATATAATGAACCGTTTTCAAAATACACGCAGTTTTAATAAACGGACGGTCGGGTGGTGTGGATTTTTCACTCCCTGTAAGTATATATACGAGCGAACTGTGACAGTCTATTGGAAGTTTGTGTCTTGTGATCGTTCATAAATAAATTTTAGTAGCTGTCATTCTCGGGCAGATCGTGTCTCTATCGCTTTTATCGCGCTCTCGCTTGCACACTCAGGCGGAACAGACACTTTTCGGAACGTTACACTTTTTCTTGCATGCAGCCGGTGTTTCATCAATTTATAGGACGTTATCACGTCAAAAAACAATTTTTATATCTCCAAAATGACTGAACCGATTTTGACGGAACTTTCACTGTCGGATAGCTGATGTTAAAAGAAATAACTTGACTATAAAAAATAAGAAAATCTTTTCGTAAACTCTGCGAAATGAACAAACATAAATTCCACGCGGACGAAGTCGCGGATTACAGCTAGTCACAAATGTAATCTATTTATGATCTTAAAAATGTCCTGTCACAATTGAATTAATATCGTTTTTTGTCGGTCAAGTGGTTGATTATTATTAATTACTGTACAACTTTCATGTAACTTACTGTATAAACACAAGAATGCTTATAGGAATTTAATTAGTTTTTATGAACTTTGACTTCAGTTTTGTAAATAGTAAACTTTACAGTAACTGTCTTAATAAAACTACAACGATGTGCACATTAAAGCGATAATTTATTATAATGCACTCGAACTGAAAAAAACAAAAATGATTCAAGAATTCAAGTCCATTGTTATAGGTAACTGCTAGATCAAATGAAAATATTTACACCTTTGGGGCAGTACTCTTTTTATACTCAAAAGTTCTTCGAAATTAATGTTCGTTAAGACTTCCTCTCCGTGTGATACTCGCCAAGAACGTTAAGGTAGTTTCATTTGAATTTTTTGGAATTTGAGATATGATATATTTTGGACTAATCGTTGATCAACTACAACATTTTATGAATGAGAATAATATCATATATACTATAAGTACATTGTAAAATTTACATACTAAGTTATATGATACGTTTCAGGCTATCCATGGACATGACACAAGGAATAATTCGAATGTTATTTTACCGAAATCTACAATGATGTTGTTTAATAAGAGCGCCGAATATAATGCATTGAAAATATTCAATAAATTGCCAGACAGTTTAAAAAATTTAAAAATTTCGAAATTCAAAAGAGTACTGAAGACTGCTCTTATTAAACAATGTCTATATAAGGTAGACGATTTTATGATTAATGAGTTGTAAATAAGATTTATCTTCGTTCGACGAATCCTATACATAATTGTATGTCTTTGGATAAATAAATTCTAATTCTAATTCTAATTCTAATTCTATACTTCATTTTTTTAGGATTCCGTACCTCAAACGGTAAAAGGAACCCTTATAGGATCACTTCGTTGTCCGTCTGTCTGTCAAGACCCTTTTTCTCAGAAACGCGTAGAGGTATCAAATTGAAATAAATATCAAATACTTAGGTCTGCAATCTCTTGGAGCTGAAAAAAAATCAAACTCCTAAGTCAACGCAATCAAAAGATATGACCGTTTATACCGTATATTTTAACACTCGCAAGGGAATCAAAACCTATAGGGCACTTCCCGTTGACGCAGAATCATGAAATTTGGCAAGAAGCAATGTCTTATAGTTCAAGTAAAGGGAAAAATCCGATTTTTTTGCGATTATAAACATATTTGTAGCTTCGATGTACAATGCGGTACTATTCATTCCTTTTTCAATCACCACTTACAAATCTGGTTCAAATACAATAACTTTGATATCCAGTTTTGGTATGAACTGCTACATATCGTTTCTACTCGCACTAATTGTCCGTCTTTTTTACATCAAAGAAGAATTCCAGCACAATAATTTAAGGACGTAGTCCTATGTTCAGGCTCGTATTCAACCCTTATTTCAGATTTTTTTAATAACAAAATAACGTACAATCATTTCAATTTTGTTACATGTTTTTACTGAGATCGAAACTAATAAAAAAAATGTTTTTTTGCTTAATTTTACGCCATTTTATAATTGTTTTTTAACCTAAAGTAGACCAGCTTTAAATGGAGGTAGGTGGGTAGCGCGGGTGATAACGTCACTTAGAGTCATCTGAATTATAAAAATTAAATTGGTTATTGTTTCGTAGGCTTGTGGCTCTATACCGTACTAGAAATAAACATTTTTATTGATAAATAACAAAATGGCGGGTTTAAAAAAACAACGAGAAAATCGTGATTTTGTCATTGAAAATCGGTTAAAAAAATGGAAATAAGTAATTCTAGTACCGGACGGAGCTATTGTTGTGTAGAATACCCTGTGCAAAATTGAAAGCAATCGGTTGCATAAAATTGTTTCAATCAACTGCGCTGCTTACAAAAATGTAGTTTTGAGAAAAACGCGTTTAAAGTTTTGATTTCAGATTTCTTACAAAAAAAATAAAATGAATATTTACACTAATCAGCTATGCTCAGTGTATAGTAAACCTTCCGTTTCTTTAAAGGCGTCGTTTTCTGCTAATTTTTTTGCTTTACTCTGCGAGAGTATAAGGGTAACATGATAACAATTGAGAGGTAAGAGCAGGTAAGAGTCTTACCGTAAGACCGTTGCTGCTCTCGAGTATATGCTATAGCTTTGTAAATATTTAATATATTTCGGTCTTAAATTTTTACAGTATTTTCTCAAAAATATTATACTTACTAAAAATGTAAAAAAATAAATTTGATTTTCCGAAACCCGAACACCAGACTACGTCCTTAAATCAAAGCGATCGGTAGATCGTCGAGAGATAGACGATCTACCAAAAGCCTTATTTAACGTAATTCAAAGGCAGTTTGACTTTTCATGTTTATTCCGAGAGATGGCGTTAGTATATAATCCCCCACTATATAATTAAACGAGTTTTTTACAAGGAGATTGGTAGATTGCCGAGTTCGTGAGACGAACATTCTACTATAATTAAAAGATGCTAGGTTAACGGAACGTACCCTATAGGTTTTGACAATGAGTCATAATAAAAATACGTGTGTCTTTTCAATTGAGCTAGAAGCTTGAATTTTTTACAGAATTATGAGGCTGTAAGCCTTAATATTTGGCATGAATTTTAACTTGAAAAAAATATTGACATATAGACAGACGGCCATAAGACTTTCGTTTTTTCTCCCGACCGCCCAATGACAACCCAACAAACAAATGTGTTGATCAAGCACATAATATATTGATTTACTTGGAAAACGAATAGAATATACTAGAGTGACCTGTGCGAATTATTCGCACTAAATAAGTATAATAATTATCACTTTAGAAAATTATTTTTTAAATATGATTGCAGGTATTCAATTTGTTTTTAATTTTGCACACTGCTTATAACGTTCTTCTTTTTGTTGTATTACAATATGAAGCTTAGATGACAGATAGAAGAAATATTTTACTAAAATTGTCATATAGAGGCGCAAGTAGAAAAGCGTTGAGCTAAGCCGTCAGATGGCATCATGCAGCATTGCTGTGACGTTGTTCAGCGTTGCTCGCTGTTTCAAAATTAAAGCCGTCAGACGGCAGTATGCAGTATTGTGTCTGTTGTATTACAATATGAAGGTCAGATGACAGATCGAAGTGTTGACGTTGTTTCAAAATTAAAGCCGTCAGATGGCAGACGTTGTTCAGCGTTGCTGTATTTTAATTAATTTACAAAAACAAAAGCAATAATAAATTTTTTAGTTGTCGATGTCAGTAGAGCAAGCAATTATCTGTAAAATGATATATATTTTATGTCGAGAAATTGTGAGGTTTTTTCTAAAAAGGGAGGCAAACATCTTAAACCTTAACGTATTAATATATATGAAATATTAAATCTCTAAAATTATTATAATTGAAATAGTAGCATTAGCAAATAACTAACAAGATATTAAAATCACACTGTGGACGTAGTTAAAAAAACAACATGTTGTGTTAAAACATCATTTAAATATGTGCTTAAGTTTGTAGCGTCATTAATTTGGACAAATTTTAACTACTGACTTATAATTTATTACTGTCTTTTACATTCGCCTATAACTTTGTCGAGAATTGCTCGTTTATTAAACGCTTTCCTGCTATACAAACTGTAAGGCTTCAACGGGATTTTTTTTATATTCCGAACAGAAAATATGTACCATTAATTTTTTATTGGTGTTCATGTTTCCATACTGTCCTTTACCAAAGTAAAAACTGTTTAAAAGCTATACAATACGATATTAAAAGTAACCACAAAACACCAAACCACTAACGATTCTTTCTTGACACAAATGTTTCACTAACCATATTAGCGTCATCAGGTACATTAAAACTTAAAAATTTTATTCATCTTGATGATTCTATTATGATTAGCGAAACGTATGTAGTTAGTGGTGTTTGGTCATAGGGACGGATCTACATAGGACTAATAGGATTGGGAATTTCAATCCGGTGTCTCGAATCGAAAAATGTTTCCTACAGAAACTGTAAAGTCGAGCTCCCCGACATTTTGGTATAGTTTGTGACTAGCAGCTATAAGAGAGTGACAGTTTATGTAACAATACTTTATTTCGCCCACCAGCAGTTGAGTTTGAGAATTTTTTTTTTCACTTGTCACATAAAAGTAGATAAAAAAACGAAAAAAATGGCGTCTGGTTCAGGTCGATACGTCAATTAGAAACAAAGTTATTAAAAAAAAATCGTTTTCCCCCTCTCCTGCCGATTCTAATTGACCCACCACGTCCAGCTTCCGGGCCAAAGAAGGGGTCTTTAGTAACCTTTGCTATAGAAAGAAAATTAAGCTCCTAGCTGCAATGGTTTTTTAAAAAATGGCATTTATTTTTTTTAAATTTAGCGTACTAAAATGGCGATATCTCGCGAAAGGGTTGTCTGATCAGACCCGGTCTGGAACGTACTTACGCGGATACTTTTCGTCTACAACTTTTATTGGAACATTTTTCCCCCCCGATAATAATGGCCGACTTATGGAGCAAAAACGGGTTTTCCGGAACTTTAAAGCGGCATATCCCCCACTACTCCCTCCGACATGGGATCACAAACTATACCAAAATGTCGGGGGAGCTCGACTCTACAGTTTTTGTAGGAAACATTTTTCGATTCGAGACACACCGGATTCAAGGCTTTTTTTTCCCAATCCACTCCACTACATAGTACGGCTCAAGTAACAAGAGCCTACAAAAATTTAATGTTTATCATACATTTTTAAAACTTTTTCATTAACAATGAGCATTTATTATATAGTAAAAATGATTAATATTAATAATCATCATTATTATGAATGAATCTTGAACATTTTTTGGGTGAAATATAACACATCTTTGAGCGAATTTTGGTAATTTTTGGGCAATTTTTGACAATTTTTTCGATGAATTTTTATTATATTTTGGATACATTTTGAGAATTGTTATTAAACTTCAATTTAAAGATTCTTAATCTAACAAAGAATAGGGCCCCATTGAATTTTAATAATAGGCCAAGCTATAGGGATTTAAAACAGCGTTCTCGTGACATAAAGAAAATAAATAAATAAAAAAACAATATGGCTCCTCATATTTCAAATATCTTCCCAAAATTTGGTTTCAATCCGTTCATCCGTTTGACCTGTATCGTGCTCACAGACTAACAGACGCAGAGTTTTTACAAAAATATGTTTTATGGAATCGGGGGACCTCAAAACGAAAAAATTTCGTATAATTTTGAAAAGTGAATTTTGACCTAAACTAGTGCCATTCCCCACTTGTGGGTTGGAATGGTAAAAAATGTGATTAATCAGTATTAAAGAAATTTTATTCGTATTTGTCAAAACAGAATTTTTAAAATTAAAGAATTAAGACTCCAGTTAAATAACTACAAAGAACAACAATAAATAACCAGTAAATTGTTATGTTATGAATTAATTCTAATTAGACTTTAATGTAAGTCGATTAAGTTACATGAAAAACGTAACAAAAACCGTATCTAAATCTAACTTCAATTATAGATGTACAAAAATACAATATTATATTTTATCAACTTAGTTAAAAATATCGGCTGTATGTAGCGACAAAATTAATGAACGAGAATTTAAACAGCCCTGACTCATCACTTAAACCGATAATTATCTGATCTAGTTAACCGCGAGTACGGTGCGTAGCAATTGTTTTCATATGGCTTGCTTTGGTACACCAATGTTGATCGCAAACCGGATCTGTGTGCCCCCACAATCACAACATAGCACAGGCGCACGCAACGCTTCGATTCGTTGAACGTCCATCTGGTGGCGCCCCGACGATATCGGACGGCCGTTTTACGAACTAATGTGTCGTAACAATCGCTATAGTTGCGAAAGCTTTGTCGTGTTAAAACTCTCATAACTGCGACCAAAAGGACAAACCGGTTAAGGCGGATTTTTGGAATTTATTCAGATATCTTGGTACAGAGACTGCTTCCTATAACATTATTAAAACCGTTAAATCTTTACGTAAGTTTTATATTTGAATTGAACTTCAAAACGATTTATTAACAGTCAGAACATAACATTTGTAGTACGTTTCTGAGACGATGCGATGGTTGAAAAATGTATTATATTTAAGAATTTTGAATGTTGATAATAATAATGATTAACATATATTAGAAATCGTGTCCATCGATACAATTATTAATAAGAATCGCAGGATTGTGGACAAAAAAATCTTTATTCAATGTACGACGTTTCGTCTATAAAGGGTATAGCCGGATAGATATGGCGAGTTGGCCCCCAAATGGCAACCTATATCGAAACTTATGTTTAAATATCTACTTGATGTACGAACTCTTTTTATATATGTGTTACCCCCGCACTCCCCTTTGACCTTGAGTTATAGAGCAAAAACCAGCCTACCTACGACTATCGTTCAAAGACACATATCTCGAAAACTAATTCAGCTATAGAGGTAAAACCAACGCGAGCATTTAGGTAACCTTTAAGAGCACATTTTATATTTTTTTTGGATTTTTACGAATAATTACACACAAAATTAAAAAATAAATAAAAATATAATTTTCAATTTTTCAGCGTTCTCTGTGACTTACAATCACTGAAATAATATATATTGTGGCACTTGATATGCACTACTACACATACAAATTGCATTAGAAAAAAGTTGGTGCAACACTTCGAAAAAAAATTTTTTTGACGCGCATCACATCATATAAGGATACAAACTTGACATAGTACACACATATATAAATATTTTATTAATTAAAATTATTTTTAGAATGGATTGAATGAAAATATAAACAATTTTCAGGAAAATATTGATTTCATACGGCGCGGTGCCGGGAATTATACGAGCGACAGCGAGTTCGTATTTGTTATTGCACTGCTTGTTATTAACGTGCTTAAGAGTTAAGACTGTTTATGTGTTTACACCACCACGTCATAATTTCATTAAATTAATTAAACAAATTAGCGTCTTTGTCAGTTTTGATAACTTTTTTATAACCAGTAACCTTACGAAGAGCCTTATTTTTTACACATATTATCTAAAATTATTATAGATAACAAAATAAAATAATAGCTACAAATAATAAATAATAGCTACTTCCGACAGAAAATGATGCCATGGTGGTGTAAATAAATAAAGTCTTAACTCTTAAGTACGTTAAGTTCGAACTCGCTGTCGCTCGTATAATTCCCGGCGCCGCGCCGTATGAAATCAATATTTTCCTGAAAATTGTTTATATTTTCATTCAATCCATTCTAACAATAATTTTAATTAATAAAATATTTATATATGTGTGTACTATGTCAAGTTTGTATCCTTATATGATGTGATGCGCGTCAAAAAAATTTTTTTTCGAAGTGTTGCACCAACTTTTTTCTAATGCAATTTGTATGTGTAGTAGTGCATATCAAGTGCCACAATATATATTATTTCAGTGACTGTAAGTCACAGAGAACACTGAAAAATTGAAAATTATATTTTTATTTATTTTTTAATTTTGTGTGTAATTATTCGTAAAAATCCAAAAAAAATATAAAATGTGCTCTTAAAGGTTACCTAAATGCTGGCGTTGGTTTTACCTCTTTAGCTCAATTAGTTTTCGAGATATGTGTCTTTGAACGATAGTCGTAGGTAGGCTGGTTTTTGCTCTATAACTCAAGGTCAAAGGGGAGTGCGGGGGTAACACATATATAAAAAGAGTTCGTACATCAAGTAGATATTTAAACATAAGTTTCGATATAGGTTGCCATTTGGGGGCCAACTCGCCATATCTATCCGGCTATACCCTTTAGACTTTTTCAAGTACAATTAATGTGAAAATTTAAAACAATAATAATTATGAAAATAAACATTAATTACTAATTATTATTGTTTTAAATTTTCACATTAATTGTAGGTACTTGAAAAAGTCTAAATTTATAGACGAAACGTCGTGCATTGAATAAAGAACTTTTTGTCCACAATCCTGCGATTCTTATTAATAATGATTACACACTTTCTTGAGAGTAAAAATGAAATGAAAGATAATTATTTTTTGTTTAGCTATTTTTTGTGTTATCAATTTAGTCTGTAATTTTACTAATATTATCACCATCGGTCGAGCTAGAGCCTAGGCTAAGATGTTTGAAAAAGGCTCTTCGTAATTTGAGTCTGTAAATGTCGCGTTTCCGGAACAAGATAAAAATTCCTGAACTCGAAACAAGCTGACAAATTCCAGAGCTTCTACAAACTGCAAAACTAGCTTCAAAGGATAATTTTCTTAATTTGTCTCAAGGTACCTTCTCTTGATGAATCGAACGAAATTTATTCAGCAATGTACTTTTAAATCTAAGAAAACTAGATTGAGATTTGAGCCTGTCAACGGAGTTAGCCAGGACCGGTCTGGGGCCTTAAAAGTTACCGGGAAAATTATCAGGCAATTGTTCGAAGTAAAGTAAATGAACTCACCACGCCTCTACGTGACCGTGAAGAAAAAGATCCGGATCGGACCGGAATGGCCCACGGTCGACCGGCGACCCACCGAGTAAAGTCCCGGTATTCTCTAAGGCCAGACTAGCGCTGCAGTTAGCATATTTAGAAGAGTATCTTAGAAATTGACGAAATAGGTACCTATTTATTTGTTTATATCTACAGTATTTAAAGAAACATGTTTTTATCAACCTGATTTATGCATGCATGTTCGGTTGTTTGCGTTGAATTGTATTGAGTAATCCCGAGCAGTTTCGATGAAACCCGATTCAACATAAACCTGCTAAAAAGTATTTATTAATAACAATAAAAAGAAAAATAGCGACGCCATATCTCAGGACAATTTCAGAAAAATATGTTAAGTAGGAAACGCTGACAAACTTTCGAAAGAAAACGGTTTGATTAGTTATAGGTATAGATCTTAAAGTCATCAATGCAATTATTGAAATTGTTCGAAGGAAATGAATTTGGAATCATTCTACATTTTTGTCGGACACACGGAAAGTGAGCAACTATTACAATGCAGTGAGTAATTGTGAGAGTTTGTTCGTTTGTTTGTGGTGCCAAACGGCAACAATGGACTTCCGTTGACGATCTTCTGCGTTTTGTCAAAGCGCCGGCCACCCAGAACAGCCGCTTTTACTTTATAACTCACTACAATGAACTAGCAAACCGCTGCAGAAGTGAATACTTGATAATGTTCGTAAATTCGTTCATCGGAACAATGATTTTCATTCAATTCTTTTATATATTATAATACTTTATTTTAAACTCCAATATTAATTTTGGATGTAGTTTCGAATATAGGTCATCTTCGATCGGGATAAAACTTTGAGTATTTGTTGACCTGATGACATATGAAAAACTATCAAGGGATTTTTAGCGCAAATGTCCCATGACATTTTTATGGAGGTTTAGAATTTTTACCATGTAAAGTCATTTATTCATAAAAATTTTACTTTAACTCATCTCCGATCGGAATTAAAACTTTGGGAATTTTGACTTTAGAGGGAGATAAAAATCCCTCGGTATTTTTTTATGTCCTACCAAAATCAACAAATGCCCAAAGTTTCATCCCGATCGAAGATGATCTACGACTACACACTTAATTTTTGACAATAATTATTAATAGATATTATATAGATCAAAATGATTATATACAACGTTGCCAAATGATGGCTCATAGAAAAAGGCGGTAGCAAATTGGCTCTGCTCATTTCAAATTTTATTTCATTTTATCTGTATCATCATTAATCTATGCTCTATCAATTACATTTTTCAATGCTCAGGTACAGTTCGGCAACATTGATATATAGATTTGTTTTCACCAAATTTGATTAGAATGTGATTAGAAGTTGGCACTGGCAACAAAAAATGTTCGCAAAGGTTTATTCCTATCTTTTATTTATCTGAGATCCATACTGACACTGGGTACACAATCAACTGTTTTATATTTACCTTAGATTACATAAATATAATATTACAGTCATTACAGAACAGGGCCGTACCCAGGATTTTTGTAAGAGGGGGGTTTTAAGAGAACGTGTACGGGTCCACAGATTTTTTATTACATTTCTAAAATAAAAATGAAATTAAAGTTCAAAATTAAGAAATAAATGGGAAAATTCAAAAACACACATTAAAAAATACCTTTAACAGCTCAAATGGATTCCTCAAATTAGTATTTTCTTTTGTCAAAAAATTCTGCCATAAATGGAGGCTACCTAAAAGCTCACCCTCAGAACAATTAAGACGAGGAGAATACAGGTAATACAGTTTTTTAGCACCTTTTTCAAGAATATCATTGTTTTCTGAAGGAAAAACAAAATTTGATCACATGTTATTACTTGTAAACCAAGTTCTCACACCGAAACAAATTTACTGTAGGTACATCATATTCATAAGGTCTACCTTTTTTTTGTTTAAACAAAATTTCAAATGATTCTAATATTTCTTGATACTTAGAAAACCTATCAGTCAAATGGGTAATGAATGTGTCCAAAAATGGTAAATAAATCGATATTCTATAGTAATTTTCTACTTCGGTTGTCATAACATTACCACGATGTATTTATTTTTTAGCTAATCTAGGTTTTCTTATTTCGATTTCGTAGTCTGTGCAAAATGTAGAGACTGTTGAAAAATTTTTTTGGAAATGCAATTCAGACGACTCTCTTATTTTTTCAAGAGCGTTTCGAGCACAATTTGCTAAATCTACTGTTGAAGATAAAACGAGTTCATCATCTTGCAATAATCGACTTGGAGGAATCACGATGCTGTGGACACTAGCCATTATTTGACACGAAATCTATATTTTGTTGGCATTCTTTCTCACGTTGCATCTTTTATTAGAAAAATTATATATAGCTTTGGAGTTTCATGGGGGGGGTTTAACCCCTTCAACCCCCCCTCTGGGTACGGCCCTGTTACAGAGTGATGAGATTGTTTAAACAATGGATATTAAACGACTATTTGAGACTTTAAGGTTTTAAAGAAGCCACAATCAGTGTTGAAACGTTGAATTAAATAATTTGTAACTATTTCGCCTTTTATTCCCCGTTCTCCTTGAATATTTTTTGAGAACATTTATCATTATAGTTTTTGTACAAACTGTACCAAAACGAGATTTTTGTTGCTATCAAGGAGAAATTGAAACGCAATGGTTTGAAATCAACAACACCAGTTGTTGACTGGGTTGAGTTGTGCATACCTCAGCCGATCTGATGTATCATCAGCATGTTGGTGATCATTTCATGTTATGAATGTTTAAATGCTCTGGAAGGTTCAACGTACCATTCATACACACATGTAAAGATATACACCGGACTCACACTTACGCAAGTTCTTATCTATGCACGCAAGTTTCTGTATTAGTTATGTGTATAGTTATACAATCAGAGACGTAGTCAAATAATAAAATCAAGTATTTAAAGCTGTACGCAAAATTATTTATCGTTTCCAGTGTAAAATTATCTAAATACAGTGTAAACTCTTTATAACGAAACTCAAGGGACCGAGCATTTTTTATCGTTATAGAGAGTTACCGTTATATGGAGTGAAGAAAGAAAAACAACCAAATTAACAATAATCTTCAATACTGTATAATCTCTTTATAACGAATTTTAAGGGACCGAACATTTTTTACGTTATAAAGAATTTTCGTTATATGGAGGGAAGATAAGTTTGGCGACATCAAGTGCTCGTTGAATAGATGGTGATGGTACAGAATGGTCCTCTTTATGTCTGTAAACATTTGCTGACGCCTAAATATGAACATATTTCTTCGTAATAGAGAATGGTTGTTGCGTTATAAAGAGGGTATTAATGTATAGGTTTTAATGTAAACCAACCAAATCGTAAAAATTTCGACGTTATAGGGAGTTTTTCGTTATAACGAAGGACGTTATAGGGAGTTTTTCGTTATAACGAAGGACGTTATAAAGAGTTTACACTGTATATCCGTGTGTTTAGAAACTGGACATTAGACACAAGCAGAATTTTCGGTACAAATTAAAAAAATCTCAACTTTACTATGGTAATGCTATATGGATTGCAGAAAGCATTGTCAATAATTCAAGAAATTTGATTGGACAACGATCTTAAATTGTGATCATATACAGTGTAACCTCTCATAACGGACACCTCTAATGAGAGGACAGCTCTATTAGGCGGACACAATGTGATAGTCCGGAATGAAGTACAAGAGAATTCCATAAGACATAATCTCTCTTGAGCGGAATCTCTCTTGGGCGGACGCGGACGCAATATTTAAGTACAAAACTCGTAAAATTCTCTCTTAAACGGACACAAAATTAAAAATGTTTCAACACGTTGCACTATAAAAAAATAATTTAGGCGAATTCATTACCATCGATAATAACTTATTAGTAGAAGATGATGATGACACCTCTTTTAACAAAATTGTAAAAAAAGGCGACAACCTGAAGTTAGTTGAATCTGACGAATCCGATGAAGAAATAACCATAACTGATCAATCTAATGCTATAAGTTACCAGCAGGCCATTGGTATGGTGAAAACAATTAAAGAATTTGCCAAAACTAAAGGAGATTCAACAGCAATGCAGATGTTATCTGACTTGGAATTACATTTTCAAGACAACGTGCTTAAAACTAATACGCGTCACACTACCATAATTGATTTTTTCAAGCCAACTAAGTTATACTTTTTATGTTTGATTTTTTGATTTCATACGTATGTATATTAATATATATGAGAAAACAATAAAATTCTACCCTATTATGTAAATAAAAAATATGTATGTACATAATTATGTAGTATGTATGTATGTACATTGTGCATACATAATAATAAGTGATTTTTAATTTTTCCCATACGCGGACACCTCTCTTAGGCGGACATATTTTAATAGTCCCGAAGGTGTCCGCTCAAGAGAGCTTTCACTGTATTTACTGTTTAGGTATAAACATGAAGGAGCAGTCTAATGCCGTTGCAAAACTTTAGGTTTGTACTCACATAAAAACAAATTATTAATCATACATAGTTAAACATCGCATGTTGTTTCGAAGTGGAAATTGCGTATAAAAAAACTGTGTTAAATACATGTAAACATGCTTTAAAAGATATCGCTTTTATTAATTATTTATTTAACAATATCGATTTGAAATTCTACAATGGTTTTTCTTACGGAGAAATATGTGTGATCACAATCTAAGCCCTACGGTCATAGTCAAATTAGATTTTCTAATAATGTTTTCTGCAATCCATCATATACATCGGCAACCTTTTTTGGCTTCAGATCAAAATCAGCCAAAATATGACTAATAAGAAGATAGTTCAGGTCAATATGGGTATTTTCATTTTAAAACAGTCCAATAGTAAATATAAAAGTCAAAACGCAGAAAAATTATTCTTATTTTCTAAAAATGTTTGTTTTATGTTTTATAATTTATTTTTTATATATTACATAATTATAATTTATTTGCGAAACTCAAGCGGTGGGTTACTTGAAATTATCAAATGGGTCACTTGGTTTTCCACGGGCCATATGTTGCCGACGCTTGCTCTAAAATAATCTCTATGAATTTATACAAGGAAAAATAATTAATATTTTACAAAAAATATTGACGGAGTATATTCTACAAAAAACGTGAGATTTTAATCTCAAATACCTAAGCCTTATACTACCGTTAATACTCTAGGCCTTAGGTCCTAAGCCCTAAGTTGTGAAAATACTGTCCGTCGCTTATGACACAAAAAGACCCGAAAAGCAGACACCACCCTTCCTTATTTTTGAACTTAGAGTATCCATCGTGGTCTTACTTTTAAGAAAAAGGAAGCGTGCAGGTGCGCTATACAAGGCACTTTTTAAAAATATTGAACAACTTTATCAGTAGAACTGACGTAAAAGTATCTATAACATTTGGAAAGGTGATATGTGACCTGAACACAAAATTTTTATAATATGAAGAATAAACTTCAATTTGACGCAAAAAAAGTCATTTCCGATCAAAAATAGGATCGGGAGCGTCTAATAAATTTTGAGGCGGGACCAGACCAGTTTTAAGTCCCAAATCTAATGTTTCGAGTTTGTGATTGTTGCCGTTTCAGATATTCTTTCTTCTGGTGGACGAAACAACTGGTAGAAAATAACTTGACTAATTTTTTGCATTTAAATTCTTTTTGTATGCAAATTCGCGTACTGATCGTTACGCAAGTATTACAACCCTGCACTGAACAGTGAACAGTGACTATGTTGGTAGATGGTACACTATTTATACTGTATGCAGCATTCTCCAATGCTATGTGTACCTACTAAATATCCTCTTCTCTTGGATCATCTCATTCTATCGCGCGCTCACAAGTTGTGTTATCTCTGACGACCATCTCTGTCATTCATGCCACATATAACGCACAAACATGGACAACAATACTAACAGGGCACATTACGTGCATAAACCACAGGGATGGACTCAAATAAAAAAATTGTACGTTTTTCACGGAAAAACTACTATTAATTTTTTTTAAAGCATTATGGTTGGTTATTTGTTAGAAACTAGAAGAATGGGCTATTATTAGGTAGTGCCATGTGTTAAGATTCGAAAGTTTCTGGGTTGACAGTTGAACCGTTCAAGTGATTAACTAATTTAAATTTGTTACGCTAATGCCCATATTCACCGAACACTATTAAAAAAAAAGTACTAATCTTGGAACAAATTTATTCGTTATCTTTTATTTTTGTTTTAGGACTTACAGACGTTTGCTGAGATATTCGTAAGAACTTCGCCTTATAGCGCAAAAGGCACCTTTTATGGAGTCCCTTAAACTCAGACATCTTAAAAACGAAAGCCTTAAAAAAGTACATCTCTACAGATTCTATAGCCCGGAAACGTACCTACAAAAATTAAGATATCGTCACAATACTACTTGCCGTTCTTGGAACATTTTTTTCTCTTGATATCCTCTTCATTTTTCAACTAATTGTTGTAATATATTGTTGAAATCGAAAGCGGAATATTTAGATGGGTAAACTTTTTTGTTTAAGCTTTTAGAAAAGGTTTTACGAAAAGTCATTCATTGGAACCGGATTTCAAGATTTTTAGATTTATATGTCTTACGGCACTCCACTAGTAACTGGGTTTTTGTTATTTCAATCAGTTCCACGACAAAAATCGAACAATTAAGAGAAATAATTATGCATCGAAAAAACTTTCAATGTCAATTTGTGCCTTTCCGTGATTATTATGAGCAACTATATAGATTATTACGACATTGACTGCATCGACAAATCGGATATAACGACTACAAAAAGTGTATTTAAGAATTTTTTGGAAAATAATAACAATTCTCGGGTCTAATTTCTTAAATACATATTCAATATTCATTACTCATTAGTGATCGTACTGGGCAGTGAACCTCACGGGTTGCACTTGTAGAGTCCCAATAAACGATCCACCTGACAGCTTGTTTTTTATACCACTATCCCTTTAAATACGAGTCTGTCTAAGATACGGGCAATGGGCATGCTTCATATTTCATTTTCATCCGGGTGCTCATACAACTCGGCCGGCATTCTTCTTTAGCTCATTTCTGATCTTCACTGCAACCAATAAATATGACGACAGTACAGTAATCTGCGTACACTATTTAAACACGTGTAAACTGTACACAAAGCCATTATTTACAAAAAATGGTATCTATAATATTATTCAATAAATAAAATTATCGACCAATTTTTCAGACAATATATTAACAAAAAATATATAATTAATACATTAACGTTTCAATCCGGATTTGGACCTTCTTTTTGTTATTATATTGTCTGAAAAATTGGTCGATAATTTTATTTATTGAAGAGTTCTAATCAGACGTTAATCAAAGATTTGTCTATAATATTATGTTACTAGCTGCGAACCAGGTTTCGCTCGGATGAAGTTCTATGCGGATACAATATTTATAGCGTGTGAATATAGGTATTGGTTTGTTATTGATGTATAAACCGCCTTTTTAATGGTCTTCCAGACATCGTGTTGTTACCAAGTTATTAATGTTTCACTGCAGTGCTTTTAAAAAGCAATTGTCAATTATTCGAAATAACGCAAACAATTCTTTGCAGGATATCTATGAATCTAGTAATCAAATTACTGAGAAAGAGAATAGTAGATTTCAATCAAGTCTACCGTACCGAAGCGCCAGCGATTTAAGTGAATAATCGAACATTATTAAAAATAGAAATTACTAATCTTGGAACAAATTTATTCGTTACAATAAAATTTACTGTCAAAACTTTGATTAACGTCTGAATAGAACTCTTCAAGTAAATAAAATTGTCGACCAATTTTTCTCAGACCATACGATATATTGACAAAAATGATAAAAATACAAATCAATATAACATAAAATGACGTTTCGATCCGGATTTGGATCTTCTTCAGAAAAATCTAAAAATATAAAAATTAATTAGTATTAAATTATTAATTATTATTTATTTACAACGAATGATGAAGTTTGAAAGAATCAAACAAATTAATGAAAAATTAATAACAAACAATTTTTTAATACGTAGTCATGGATATCAAAGTACTCATAAAGAAAAAGTTATTTAAAAAACAAAAATTTATTTCAAAATAATATCATAAATTTTACTTAAATTTTCGGTATCTAATTGAGCATTAAGAGAGTTTTTGTTAGATTTTATGTATAACATTTCCGAAAAAATATCAATAATGCATTAACGTTTCGATCCGGATCGAAACGTTAATGTATTATTGATATTTTTTGTTAATATATTGTCTGAAAAATTGGTCGGTAATTTTATTTATTGAAGAGTTCTAATCAGACGTTAATCAAAGATTTGAATCTAGGTATATTATTTGCCACCAACGCCACTTGTTTAATGGATCTATTGAACTAAAAAACAAATGAAGAACGATTTCTAATCTGCGTTTTAATTTGCGGGAGGATTAATCGTCGACTGTTTTGCCCCGGCTGTGTCCCGCTAAATTTTTGTTTAACAATGACATATTCAAAGGCAACACATTTCTCAAACTATATCACTTTAGTGTAAATCTCTCTTACAGTTTAGTCATCATGTCTCAAAAATCGCGTACATGAGAAACTCAACCGTCTTTACATTTTCGCTTACTGCTCATTCCACTTTTGTTTTATCGTAACATTACGTTGGTCGTTCCCTTCCCAAATGATTAGAGAATACAATCCCGAGCATATTTTTCAATCCCGGGATTTTTGATGCGTAATCCCGGGATCCCGGGACTCTCCCGGGATTAAACTATGTGGTTTCTAATTGGGCTCAAATGAAAAAAAACTTGGGTAATTTCTTAATAAATGTTTTTAATATCGTTGCACAACACAAATCACAATATAGTACTCGTAAGAAAAGAAAATAGACAAAACAAACTTTTGCAAGAAATCAAAAAGACAACACAAAAAAACTATTTAGAATTTCGAAAATACAATCGCAGAAATATCAAAGCATCCAACGTTTGACTTCCAAGCCTGCTTCGTAGTTTATTGCCAACATAAGCAGCAGCTGAAAACGCTCTCTCAGGTTCTACGCTGGTTGGAGGAATAGACAATAGATACTTATATGCTGTTTCTAAGTGATATCCACGAACTCCTCCATTTTCGAACAGGCTTATTTCACGTCTAATACTATTTGCCAACCCCGTTTCATTTTGTACTTGTACTTCAGGATACGAAGATTTCATATTCTTACATATCGTACCGCGTATTTAAGGATTGTTTTTTGTCGTTATGTAGAAAATGATATTAATATAATCTAGGCAAGGTAATTGTCAAGGCGCAACGGATTACGGAATGCAATCCCGAGATTAGCCAAGTACAGTCCCGGGATTTTCGGGGCCAGAAAACGGCCGGGATCCTGGGATCCCGAGATTTAGGATCCCGGGATTGTATTCTCAACAAATGATGTTAAATAAGCCCGAAAACCATGGTTATGCCGTAGAACGGTAGAACTCACATATTGTCAACCTGTCGCGGTCGGAATAAATCAATTCCTCTATTTTCAAGTTCTCCGTCATCCCCACTTCGTGGCAGTCATAGATCAATCAGAAAAAAAACCTTTATTAATTTGAGGTTAAACGTTGTCAAACGAATTTTTTCATTGACTGCGCAATGTAGGAAGAGGTACGGTGCGTGAGAATTAGGGACTATAATAGTTATTGGCGTAACTAGTAGTTTAAGTCATTCATCGCGCTGACAGGTCATGACTTAGCCTACAAGTTACGCCCATAATTTTATTCAACAATTGCGCGTTATTCATGTTTTATTTATTGTTATTAATGAGATGTTGTAAATATCTATTTATTTCTTTATAAAAAAAACTGTCAATACTAACAGCACCAAACAGCACGATTCAATGTTTTGGTTTGAGGTTAGCCGGTTATGAATAAACTCCATGTCGAAAACATTCGGCCTCTCAATTTTAGCCTCAATGGGTAACAACAGGGAGTTGTTGTTACCTACTATTTCGTTACGACTCAGAAAATAGTTACGTTTATTTTCATTACTCCACAATGGCCGAGCTAGTAGGAATCTTCATTGAGTTATGACAAGTAATTGTCACCAGTCGGTAAATGGCTATTTAGGGTTCGGTTTTTAGGCATGATAAAACATGAATAACGCGCATGAGTTGAATAAAATTAGTTGAAAACAGATAGTGTTGGAAATACTGGCAAAGATTTAACAAAATAATAATTATAACATAAAAGATATTTTAATTAAACAGCATTGCGATTCAATTATTTGATATAGCTTAGTTTTATACCGTGCCGACGATATGTATCAACATTTAACATTGTGGATTATCCCACAGTTTAATCGCTTTGTTCTGTTAAGCGGCGAATGTCGACTCGTACACAATAGAGAACGACATAAATGTATAAACAATAAAGAAGTCGCCCACCGGTCCACTCTGTGTGCTTCTGAGTGTATGTATTACGCCTCGTGTGTGTGTAGCCACCTACATTCAATGGTTAACACTAACATAACAATATGTATACAGGATGTCCAAGGAAGATCCGGTGCTGCGACGAAAAGGTATCACACCTACCGTGTGTTTGAATCTGAAGGCCGCTGCACATGAGGGTAGAAACGCTGCTAGAAATGCTGCTAGGAGTTCTGCAAGCCGGTAGGCTGGGTAAAAGCTGGAAATGACGTCACTGCGGACTGCCTTGCTAGCTCAGAAGTAAGGTTTTAAAATTTGAACAGGGGCTATTTTCCCTGCTAGATTTGTTGCTAAGTGTGAGCAAGAACCAATCAGGTAGCAGTATCTTCACGTGGGTACTTGAACACCCACATGGCGTCATTCTGCCAGACAACAGACACGTTTTGCTCTGTGTTTATATTCGCGCACCAGATCTATCCACAAAACCGCTTGAAAAATAGTCTCGTGTGAAGCGAGCACTTAACAGCAATCAAGAAAACCAGCGCTAGAAAACTAGTAGGCAAATCTAGCAAGGAATCTAGCAGCGTTTCTAGCCTCGTGTGCAGTGGCCTTAATAAGCTTGTGTACAGAATATCCCAGAAGTAACGCGGAGAGCATATATTCGTTGTGAAATTTGTAATTTTTTGTTTTCAAAGTTGTTACCAAGTTATTAATGCTTCACTGTTTATACAACCTGTTCAAGTATAATCTAATAATAGTTAATTTTTAGTAAAATGCATATTTATCGTAAATAATTAATAATTACATTTAAACGTCTCACCTAAAAAAGACGTCTAAATTAATCATAAATTTATTTTATAATAAAACTGTGAAGTAAGTTAATTTAGTATTCAATTATCGTCTGAAAATTATAGTCTGAAAAATATTAAGCCTATGAACGTTAATTAAAATTGTGAAAGATTCATTGGACAACACTTCATTACAATAAAAACTTCTTATCCTTAGGCTGTTGTTTCAGCAATACATTTTCTTCTCTTAACCTCGTCTATTTAGTAAAATAGCATGTACAATAACGAAATACATATACTGAATCAAATGAAGTGTTATGGGACTAATTAAAGAGATTTTGGAATTAGCTTGAGTATTTTTGGATATAAACATGAGACTAGTTTAGGTACTTTGGGGGAGAACTAGAGTATTGTAAGAGACGTCTGGAAAGCTTTTGGGTGACAACCATAGAGATATAAGACTAGAGTACGCGAGTGAGCCGTGAAAGTGTCTGCAATTCAGACAGAGAACAGTTCCTTATCTCTATGGTAACTAATGATACAAAACAATGCTGATTTGAGTAAACAAATATCTGGTTTTCTGGAATTTCTGCAGCGTTCTCTCTCTCAACTGAGGACACTTTCACTTATGCCATGTATACGAACTAGCGTACTCTAGTTACTTATATCTCTATGGTGACAACTGAGGTGAGAAAAAAGACACTTAAATTTCTTATTAATTACACCAAAATAACTTCTAAAACACCTTCTTCCTAGAAATAAACTGATAAAAACTATTTTTAATTGACTTAAAAAAAGAACTTATCAATTTTCATGTGTATTTTTTATGTTTGTCCTGCAGAAGGTCAATCGATTTGAAAAATTTCGATGCCATTTTGTTAAAACTGTTTACATAATGGTCTCATATATGTAGTTTGTCAGTCGTTTATAACTGACTTCACAAAAGAAGTTTCTTTATATCTATATATTACCTTAAATCTTCAGCATTTATAAACCGATTTTAATGATAACTTTTCTTTTTAATAGGACATTCGGGGTGGTCCCACGTAAATTTTAATTAAATCGGTTCAATAGATTTATCGAGTTTAGTTAAGGTTAAGAAGGTGGTTATAAATAACGTGCAAACTACGTAGTACAAAGCTAAAAAAAATAGCGATGCGAAGATTACGATTATGATTGCGATTATTGCAATCGTAATGATTAATCGTAAGCTGCGATTATTTCACGATTATTGTCAGCGGTGCAACAGGCAAGTGTTTGTGCGACTACAGCTGCTAAAGGTATTTGTCATACAGACCCTCGTACGTGAATTCGGATAACTTGACTTATAAAAAGCTCTAAACGAAACGAATTAACCTCGCCAAATCTCCGAAGTTTATGCTTTCTAAATAAAAAAAATTGCCCAATGTAAATATGGAATATCAGGATTTTATCATATGTAATGTTTGTTTTTTTTTTATTTTTGTAGAACTGATACTAATTTTATGTTTTGAATTTTTATGTGTTAATTTTTATACTGATACTAGCGGTCCGTCTCGATTCACCCGGGTGCGACAGATATAATTTTGCAAAATATATTTCGTTTGCGGCCTGGCGTTTGAACTTCGAGCAAATTCCACCTGATTTGCTTCTGAACTAATAACTTTGATTAAATTCTATGAGATGTCGCTGCATGTTACTAAAACAGTTTTTTAAGTAAAACTTCTTTACGCACGCTTGACTTGGGGAGTAAGCTAGTGAATGCGTGACGAGAGATTTACGGAAGTGTGATCGGGCGAGGCGAATGGAAGTTGAGAGGAAGATATAAGTTAGTGAAGATAGAAAGAGGATGACAAATACTTCACTGGCTAGTGGCGCCATCAGGTGGCCGAAACAAATACTTCACTGGCTAGTAGCGTCATCAGGTGGCCGAAAATATAAGCAGTACTAACAATAGAATGACCCATACTTTACTTACCAATGGCGCTATCGGGTGACAGAAAAAGTTTTGTAAATCTACTACTTGCAGAGCTAAATAATATTTCATAAAGATTTACGCTCAAAATTTAACGAGACCTAAGTAATTGCAATGTATTACTTTTGTTTTTATTATCTTTATGTTTATATTTCTTTCTTCTTATATAAGACTGTTCATTTCGTTCTTGAACATTTTTATAAATTAATATTTTGTTCAATACATTAAATACTCTACGTTTTAAGTGAACAAAATTGTGAATTCTTGTGAATTTTCGGGTGAATAATAACAAATTATGGCAGGAAGAAGTTTTACTTCAGTCGTGTGGTCTAAAGCAAACTCGTTTTTTTTTGAGTAAACACCGCATATTTTACAAAATATTTAATAAAACTATTCTATAGCGTAAAGACTCAGTTTCAAAATTTCATTAAAATCGGATCAGTGGTTTCAGAGATTAGCGTGAATGAACATCGTGATATGAGATTTTTTTATAGAGGTATAAAAATTAGATTTGTTAATTTTTTTAATGAGTAGCCAATAAAGTTTATTTTACATTATATCTTTAATTCATTTATAATCGTAATCGCATTGGTTTGTTAATCGTAATCGTAATAACAGGAAACGTTGCATCATTAAAAAAAAATTGAGTCTCCTTCGAAAAAACCACTAAAAAGTGTAAATTTAGTGCCAATTTAATAAAAGTAGATACGTCCATAAAAAAGTCATAGTAAGTAAATTGACACCGACCTCAAAACTTAATTATTTTACGCTTTTAGTGTTTTTCTTTTTTTTTTTGAAAGAGGTTAAATTTTTTTCTTTCGTGTTTTTTTCTTTTCTTTATAAAATGTTATATGGCACTTTAACTATGAGTTGAGCCCATATTGACATCCATTGACCCCTTGAATACAGTACTTCTTACACTGTATGGTTATGGTGTGTGTTGTACAAGTAGTGTTTTCATGATGTAACAGCTACATTGTTCTGTTTCACATCCCACGCAAGTCAGACACCTGATCGCCGGCCAAACCGGTATATCGACGAATGATATGGAAATCGACGTACGTATGCAAACCAAATAACTCTCTGAGCAAAGGTACGCGCAACTATACAAAATATAATAATTATCCTGTTCGAAACTTTCAATATTGAGACAACTTTGTTTTTTCAATTTACAGTAAGTTCACCGGGTAATGGGCGTTTTGATCTCCCGACAAAATATCCTCTAACATTATTTTCCCCGACAAAATATCATTTTGACTAAATATTCTACGGGCAAAATATCCCTCTATAAAATTTAATTTGTGGTAAAAATGTGTTATAAGCAATCACCAACTTGTCTCATATATTGATGAGAAAAGAGAAAGGATAAATATAAAGGGGTGGGAGTTTGGGGGTAGTTCTTTAAAAAACAATTACGGAGTTGTGTCGATGCGATGACGTTTTTTTGTGCGTTGAAAAGGGGAAGGCGTTTGGGGGAGTTCTTTAAAAAAACAATTACGGGGTAGTGTATATAAAAATTTTCATGTTCATTTTAGTGCTTACGACGGTGGGGGCTATTTTGTCAAGGGATTGTGTGTCCGTAGGATATTTTGTGGGGGATATTTTGTCGGGAATATTTGGTCGAGGGATGACAACACGCGGAACTGTTCACTGAAAGACGTATAACAGTGATAGAAAAAAGTCTAAATAGTTTTTTGTTCAACTCGAGATTTTTTATTCAAATGGCAACATATACTTTTTAATTTATCTCCAAATAGAGATTTCGAAAATGTAAAAAAAATATGTTGCCATTTGAAAAAAAAAACACATCCGGTTGAATTTGAAGTACAAAAAAATATTACTGGGCAGTTTCTGATGTTAAATCTCGAGTTGAACAAAAAGCTTTTTTTAAGCATTTTTTGTATCTAGCGGGATATCACTTTCGGTGAATACACTGTAGACAAATGGACAGAAAATTTGAAAATATTGTTAAACAGTGATTCATTTAGTTCAAACTAGCACGTTTCGAATTTTCGACTTCGATCAATGTCCTCTAAAAATCTTGTTTTTCTATAAAATAAATGGAACAAGGTCAACTGAAAATGAGAGAATTTAAATCCCCTTTTTCCAAGTAAATTGCGAAAAATGATCTTTATTAAATCTTTTTTAAAATTAATCCAATACTTGGTCAAAGAAAAGAAAACTTCTGTATCTCTTTTAATGTAGAAGTTATGGGTGTACTGTTTACAGATTTTATTAATTTCTAAGAAACTGAATTGCACAGTTTCTATAAGAAGCCTGTTTTTAAAAATATCTAAAAAAAAAATTATGTGAAAAATTGCATTGAAAACGAAACTTTTAGAATGTTGTTTACACAGCGTAGTATTTAAAAAAAAATAACGAAAAATGCAGAAAGAAAGTATTTCATTTGTACCTACTATATAGATATTTGTCAATTAACCCTCTTCATGCAAGCGCTGCCTCTCTCTCTCTCTCTCTTACACACATACACTCTTTCTTTTTATTTTACCAACAGTATCAATTTTTGTGTACTGTTTTCAAATTCTGAATTTATTTGAGTCCTAGTACTACTACAGTTAAAAAAAGTGTTTGTATCTTATTATTCCTTTTTTTTAATTATTTAGTCCTTACTCTTTTATGTCTGGAAATTTTGTCGTAAATATGATTAGTAATTAAAGAAATCTAAACAGATTATGGATTATAGACGCTCAACAACTGAGGTCATTAGTAAAAAGTATTTATCCATTTTCATTCATACAATCTAGTATTGATTCAATGTTTGAAAGTTTTCGCTCAACTATTTAACCATCGGTGAGTAACCGCGGGGATTAAGCACTCATTGAGAACATTTTTTTAAGGAAAGTAAACAGTAGACACATGACATAAAAAAGTTCCCAGTCATGTAAAAGAAGGCATAAATAGTTAGAATATTCCAACGTCTTAATGTTGACAGAGACTAATGATGAAACAATTTACACACTGCACCCAGAGAACGCCGCGGGTCATACAGGTCGGTCTACGTTCACAACTTATTCTGGAAATAAAGCACAAAATAGTTCCAAAGATTGAATGAACATGGAACGTTTCGTTTGTTGAGCGGAACTTAATTTGATTCTGTATGTAAACTCTCCCGCCGGAATTCATACTAATATTTTTTGACGTGATAACGTCTTACAAATTGATGAATCACCAATCTTATAAATTGATAAAACACCGGCTGCATGCACGAAAAAGTGTAACGTTCCTAAATCCTAACGTTCGTAACGCGTAACGCGTAACGTTCCGCCTGACCCTGTGCGTGCTTTTCGTTAATTTCTCGCTCAATTTAAATCAGATCGGTTTGAAACCAGTCTTAAACGAAAGAGGAGAACATTTTACATAGATTTCGTATAACAGAATTTGCCTAAACAGTTTTTTTATACAAATTTATATAGAAAAATAGCTGTATAAATGCAATGTTGTCTAATGCATGGTGCGACGCGGTCGGTCGTCTTTGTTTGCCGTACATGGAAATTAGAAGATAACGTATGTCTTGTCTTAACATGAAAACGGCTGCATTTCTAATGTTTAATTCAATTTTTTGACATTAGTATTTTGTGAAATGCAACGCCTTCTAAGTTAACTATTGGAATAACTAATTATTATTAGAACATAATACTTTGACAGTTGCAAACGTCACTTTTGACATTTCTTATCATTCCGACACCAAGGATAAGCGGATTGAAACCAAATTTTGGGAGGTTTAGGTTATGTATTACGGAATACGTTATCACGTAAAACTATCGTCCGTAAACCGACTTTACAGACAACCAATTTTTTTTTATATACTGCAGGTTTTTAGTTTCTAGTTTCTACACTGATATGTATAATTAGCCATGTCTTGTTTAAACGAGATTACTTGTAAATAAAATATATCCTAAAATAAATTAAAAAAATATATCTCAATACACATAACACTGGGATACAAGCTGGATGGACTAGAGCAGGCCTGAGCAAATGGCCGCCCGCGGGCCGGATCCGGCCCGCAGTAGAATTTTATCCGGCCCGCGAAGCATTTTATAAATGATTATTAAGAGCGAAAATAGTTTGTCAATATAATTTGGCGCATAAAACAATTTTAGAAAAATAGTAAATAGCAAGCGCCACAACAGACGAAAAAGACCTTTTTGTTGCGGAAATGAAAGGACCTTTTTTTTGCTCTTCAAATTTTTGACCTGCGGTCTAATTTTCATCAGCAATGTGGCCCGATGATCAAAATATTTGCCCGCTCCTGGACTAGAGGATTTACATGAGGAGGACCACGGAGTTGCACTGAGCTCGACTCCGCAGGAGCACGGACGGCCGGGTAGAAAAGGTAAGACACATTGGGTATTGTTAGTACATATTACTATATTGATCTTATATCTTCTCAAATACTTATTATAAATGCGAAAGTCTGTTTGTCTGTCTGCTACCCTTTCACGCCTAAATCGCAGAACTGATTTCGACAAAATTTGACAAGCAGATAGATTGCACCCTAACGAAGGACATAGGCTATCTTTTGTCTAAAAAAACCTGAAGGGGTAAAATAGGGGATCAAAATTTGTATGTGGAATCTATCATTTCTCAAGAAATAAAGAATTACGTGTTTTAGCGTTTTTGCAAAGTCATCATCAAGGGAGTAAAATAGGAGATCAAAATTGGTACCTATGTGATTGGTAGTCTATCATTTCTCAGGTCAGGGATATTAAAATGCATATTTAGGCTTTTGGCAACAAATAAACAACTTGGTGTTTCAGTGTTTTTGCAAATCATTACTCAAGGGGGTAAAATATAGGATGAAAGTTTGTATAAGGAATCCATCATTTCTCAAGTTAGGGATATGAAAATTCATATTAATTAGGCTTTTGGTAAGAAATAAGGAAAATATATTTCAGCGTTTTTGCAAGGCTCCTAGCCGGAAACTTTTTTTGACTTTTGTGAATATACAGAGATAAAATATTTGGATGGTCTCATTATACTATTACAACAGGGAGCTGTAATTCCTGATGGACACTGGCGGGTAAATACGTTGCGACATCATATAATGTGTCTATATTTAATAAGCAATCTACAAATCCGGGTAAAGCCGCGGAACCGGGCTGCTAGTATATACACATAAAACAAAGAGTTTACTAAGATGTCCATAAATTCCGAGTTCAACCAAACGGACCAGCCATGCAAACAAAGCTCGTGATGAAATCGAAATTATGTGAAGTCAGGAACATGCTTAGATGCATTATAGAAAAAGATAACGTATGTCAAGCTAGATTGCTCATGACCAATTTTTTTATGCCAATCGTTAGTGCGGCGACACTTCAAAATTTCGTCGTTAGTGCTCTAAAAATGTAAAAGTTATTGATATTTTACCGGAAAATTTTACTAGGCGTTAAATTAGATTGCCCGCGATAGATTTTTGTATGAAAAGATAGAAAAAGTTTTCGGTAGAGAACGTCGTTCCTTCAACTATACAGGTCCGGAACTATCCAAATCTGTAAAATATATAGCTCCATCGTACTAACTTTGTCGCTCAACTACATCAACTGCGGAATTTCCTTCATCAGAAAACTGCAAACTATTAGTTTTTTTGCAGAATGTTTTTAAGACAAATAAATGGTACCTAGTATATTGCAGAAAGTAAAGTTGTAAAACTCCGGGGGAAACTGATTACTGCCTTATTTATAACTCCTTTTGTATTGTTGGTGCCAACTGGCAGGATGTTGGTCAACCCAGGTCCTTTTATAATTACATTTTGGAATTGTTTTTTAACACAGTATTTATTAAATCCACCATCGTACAAACATCATAACCTCCTCTCCAACTACTCTATGACTTCTCTAACTTAATAACTAATTTATATACTTAAAATTAGGTTATTAATTATAATATTGTTTAATGAAATGCGTTCACAATTAAACTATTATTGCAAGTATAATAATTATTACTGACACTTCATAAACATTAAATAGCACTTTATTTACTAACAACTATAATTACTTAACGTATGTATCCACTACACTTTAAGAGTTCATTGTTAAAAAAATCCATAGTTCATTAATTATTTTCATCTAATTTGCCTGTACTAATTGGAAATCTGTTATAAACGAAAGAGTATTCAAATGAATAAAGCTATTTATTTATTATGGCGTAAATAATGTCTTTGTCAGTATGATTTTTTTCAAATTCGATTCAATAGAAATTAGTGTGGGAATCAAGCTTTATGGTAGTGAAGTATACAGTACACTGTAAATCGCGGCGCTTTACAAATGAGATAATGATATGTATCATGTGTTTACCATATCTACTAAACTTGTACACAATAGCATAGGAACACTGGGTACATACCTACTCTAGGTTAGGTACCTAAATAATATAGGTATTGCCATTGACTTATAGCATGACTGCGCATTCCGTATTTAGTATTTTATAGATACTGAAAATGTCTACTATTGTATGAGTGAGATGAAATAAAGTGGCTGCTTCTTTCTAAGAATGCTGTTTTTTGTATGTGGGCTTGCCTTGTTAATAATAATTAATTTATACTAGTGGTCGACATTCGAGCGTAATTCATTATTAAATTTTTCAATTTGAACGTTTGTCATTATATATGGATTTCTCCTGAATAGATTTTACGTGTGTTAAATTCGTACACATCGTGATGAAACATATATTGGTCACTTCCCCTTATTAGAACAAAGAGAATAATGTATGTAATCATCACAATGTGTTAGAATTAACACACTCAAATCGGTACCACACTCTTTTTATCCTTCCCCTATTGCACATACCGCTAAACTAGCGGTATGTACCTACACTATTATCGCTTTTCGCGTCAGACTTGACTTTCGTTCATACAAGAAGTTATATCTAAGTTAATTTCACATGAAATTCATTCAAATATAGAATTTTGAAAACTGGAGATTCTATTCTATAAACCAGAATCATTTTATATCGATTGGAGTTCATAATTACTACTAAATTTGTAATTGAAAATCACAAACAATTATATTATATATATTATATATGTATGTATGGATAAGTAGGAATGTATGCGTGAAGTATGAATGAGAGTGTGCATGTGTCAGTGTATATGCTTATTATGTATATAATCATACTTACCTATACCACATATTATTACCCCATATTGAATATTTTTTTTATAGTGCATATAGCCTGTGTTGCTGAGCACTTATTTTATTATAAAAAAAAAAAAAATCACAAACAGCAGTTGTCGGTTAGTCTGTGCGGGTGTACGTATGTACGTACGTTCGAGCTCTACAGATCGAAATTTTGATCGGATCGCCTTGGTTTATATTTTACTCACTTTGTTTACTATCAGACCAGAACCCTATATAAATTCACTGAAATGTTTTCAGTAGTTTAATTTTTATAAACAGTTTTATTTTTATTATTTTTGATAGCTAATATAGTTAGAAAGCGATAGATTTAATGTAGTCAGTTACCTTAGAATAAAGGGGGACTCTGACTACACGAGAGATAGCATTTCTAGAACCAAGTGCTCCTTGACCATTTCTGTCACCATCCCTGTAACTATTACTGCCTTATTCCGACTTATAAGGATTTGAAAAAGTTGCTATAACGACGAAACGTTGTACGTTGTATTATTTTTGCACTACGCCCTATAAAATAGCCGAAGCAGGTCGTTTCGACGCCAACGGTTCGACGCCAACGTTTCGACGCGTGGTCAGTTCGACGCCGTACGTTTCGACGCGGGGTCAGTTCGACGCCATATTCTTTTTTTCGTGCTTTTTTTATTTTTTGAATAACTTTGCATCATCATTCAAATAAATGCGATATGCCTGATATAATATAACATATATTTTATATGTTATATATATGAAGCGTGATTCAAATAAATAAGTAATATGACTGATATAATAGATATAATATATAATAAATGGTAATGTGAAACCCAAAAAGCTATAACAAAGAATTCAACAGGAATTACTTCGTTGATAAGAAAAACCTGTCGTACTTTACTATTAAAAATTCCCGTTGAACTTTACGTGGAACGATTCACAACAATTTGTTGTCATGTCCATACTGGCAGTAAAGCTTGCCCAAATGTGTACGAAGTAATTCCTGTTGAATTCTTTGTTATAGCTTTTTGGGTTTCACATTAACATTTATTATATATAATATCTATTACATCAGTCATAATACTTATTTATTTGAATCACGCTTCATATATATAACATATAAAATATTATAATATATATTATATTATATCAGGCATATCGCATTTATTTGAATGATGATGCAAAGTTATTCTAAAAATAAAAAAAATACGAAAAAAAGTATGGCGTCGAACTGACCCCGCGTCGAAACGACCTCGCGTCGAACTGACCACGCGTCGAAACGTTGGCGTCGAACCGTTGGCGTCGAAACGTTGGCGTCGAACTGACCTGTACCGTAAAATAGCTGCAGTCTTAGATCCATGTAAAGTGATTCATAAAAATCTAAAAGAAATAATTTAAATAGTGGGGAAGTTTGACAGGAGTACTTTATTTTAACCCGAAAATGGTGAAACACAATTACTAGTAAATAAATGACAAATTTTGTGACTTACAAATGCGTTAAAAAAATCGGTAGATTCTACCGGGTAGAGGAGTCATTGTATATATTGTGTGTGCTTCCAAATTACATATCTGGTGCGTTGTGACAGATTCAACTGTACGTGAATCGATTCTGTCACCTGCAATGCAATGCTCAGTGTTCAGGCATTCCTGTTAGGCTGTTACTGTTATACATTCCAATACGTCATATTATTATGTGTTGATTATCCAATATCCATGCATCTATAATGTATTATAGACACAATTCTATGCAGCTAATTACATGAGTCCAATGTCCATACATTATACTAGGTAATGTATGGAATTTATTGTAATCAACATGACAATACAATTAAATGTTGATCTATCTATATATTATAAAAATCTCTTGTCACGATGTTCGTCCGAAACCATTGAACCGATTTAATTGTGTCGTGCTTGGTCCAACTTACACTATAGGATAGTTTTTAATTTTTTTATTGCAAGAAACAGGGAGAGAGAGAGAAACTATCCTTATATATAAAGTATATCTATATCGTGTCACGATAGAATTTGCTTAACGCTATTAGTTCAGAAGCAAACAAAAAAACTCTTTTAGTTCCAAATAGCGACAGTTGATAGAATTTGCTTAAAGCTATTAGTTCAGACGCCAGGCCGCAAAAGAAATACATTTTGAGTAAAACCGGGCCGGGTCGCTATATTTTATAAATATTTTGTACAAAATGACTGAACTATGACGGTGTTTTGTCAAAAAAAAAAACTGCTTTCGTACGCTTACATGGCTAACGCTGGCCAAATCTTTAGAGATACACCAAAACAATGCAGGTACTTTGATAGTTCTGCCGTGTAGATGGGAATATAATATTTCCAGAACAGTTTTGCATCTGGGTGAAACCGGAACGGTAGTAGTAATATAATTCTAAATACTTTTTTCTGTTACGTTTATTTTTGATCTAGATCTATAGTTTTTGTTAACTATTATGTCGTAGTATGCATTTTCTTCTCAAAGGATTTGTTTGAAAAAAACAGGGCTTTTCTAGTGCTTGCTGATCACTATTATTTTGGAATTATTAAAAGAGAAAAAAAATCCAGCCAATTGGGTGACGAGACCATTCCAACTTCAAACATGTTGACATTTGATTAAAATAAAGAAAATAAAATTTCTGATATCGTGTGAAGTGACACGGGCAATGGTTAGTATTCAATATAATATTTGCTATTCGTTGCCATGGTTACCTACATAATATGTTCACGTCAAAAATTAAACAAAGCTTGTCGAACTAGTTTATTTCTGACAGATTCATAAAACAAAAGAGCAGTTGATTTTTTTTTTCAAAATATTTCCGAAACTATAAAGTTTAGAAAAAAAAATTTTGAAAGAAACTTTCTTGAAAAATAAATAGAATAATAAGCCGTTATGAAAAGTATACCATTATTATATAAAAAACACCGTTATAGCATATATCTCTTCTGCGCATGCTCCGATTTTCCCCAAAAACAATAGGGCTCTTCATATTTGCATACCAAACATCCTCCCAAAATTTTGTTTCAATCCGCTCATCCGTTTGACCTGTATCGTGTTTACAGACTAACAGACGCACAGAGTTTTTTCAAAAATATGTTTTTTGGATTCGGGGTACCTCGAAACGGAAAGATATTGTAAAATTTTTGAAAAGTGATTTTTGACCTAAACTAGTAGGTATCAATGGTAAAAGAACAAGTTAATATCTCTTTATTATAACATTAGTGGCCCGGTCCGGCTTCGCCCGAACTTGTAGATTGCTAACGTTTTTTCGCCGACTTACGTTGCAAAATTGATTTCCACGAAACGCGCTTTTATTTTAATGAGATAATATACAGTCTATGACCATCCTGAAGGTCTAAATATTAGTGAAAAATTGGTTGTCTGTAAAGTCGGTTTACGGATGATAGTTTACGTGATAATGTATTCCGCTCGAATATCATATTTAATAATACATCGGAACGTGACACTTTTTCGTGCATGCAGCCGGTGTTTCATCAATTTATAAGACGTTATCACGTCAAAAAAATTAAAGATTAATTTCAGAAATTTTCGAAACCTACTACTTTATAAATTAAAATACAACTCAAAAGATAGGTACCACAATAAAATTCGTAGAAATTTTTTCGCGAGGACACGCTGTAATTATAAACATATAAGCAAAACAAAAAGATGCATATTATTTTCGTCCCTTCCTGGAAAATGTTTAAGTAGCGCCCACCATCACGTGTAATTGAACACGTCATTTCCTGAAATGATATTACGTAACTGTTTTTTCCTAAAATGTCTTAAGTGGCAAATATTTCTAAACTGTCTAAATGTCCACTTACAAACAGCTGATGGGTGCGACATAGTACGTATTGAAAACTGACATAAGAATGCAAAAAGTATTGTTAAACATGTGAAATTGTTGTTTACTTATGTCATTAAGTCAATGATTAATATCTGAGCACATTCAAAGAATGTATCAAGTCATACTTCATTGAATTTGTAATGCACCTATCACTGACCGTAATTACTACTTTTAGAACAGGTTAATAACTCAATTCAATTAATACCGTGAAAGCTCCCATAGACGGATACCAACAACATTTCCAACTATTTTGTCCGCTTGTGAGAGATGTTCACTTAAAAAGTGACTATATAAAAAAATAAAATAAAATTCGTCTAATAAAAAACTACGCACACCTATCAAGCACGACCAGCACAGCTTTGGGATATTGGAACGGATTTATAAATAGTATATTACACCACAAGGGCCAAAAGTGTGATATTCTTGCTCTGCGTGCCATGATGCTTCCTCAAGGGTGTATGATAGGTCAAGAGCCCAACCACTTTCCTTTTGGTCTACTGAGTTTGATCAAGCCCCCTGTAAGTCTATTTGAAGGGCCCACAATAATCTTTTTCCCATGTGAGTTTCCTGGATTCAAGCTCCCGTCATAGATTTGCTGATGGAGAGTCCAACTGAACAGTTTGTTGAATAAGTTAAATAATTTCATTTCCTGAAAACGAAAAAGATGATTTTATTTTATGTGAAAAAATATAATTTACGAATTTTGTAAGATTAAAGGATGAATCCTGGTGGAATAGGATTGATGAACTAAGCAAATACTGAAGGTTTATTTATTGCATTTTATTGTCTGACGTTCGGCAAACAATCAGACAATAAAATGCAATAAATAAACCTTCAGTATTTGCTTAGTTCATCGATCCTATGCCACCAGGATTCATCCTTTAATCTTACAACATTTAAACAGGATCATCATCACTCTAAATCAGTGTTTTTCAACCTTTTTCATGATACGACCCCCCTGGTATGAAAAAATATTTCGCGACCACTCGATCCTTCGCTTTTTTATCATGTATGTATGTGTATGTTACAGTGTTACAAATATTCATTCCATACGACGTTTTTATACGTCTCCATAATTAGGATTCGGATATAAGTACATAATATAGTACGTAAAACACATTATTTTACAATTATGTAGTATGTACATACATCGAATACGTATATCCTTTTGTTAAAATTCTCTTACTTAATAAATCAATCTTTTTAATCTTTATTGTTTTTTTACTAAAATTCTCTCGACCTCTGGCGACCCTCCTACAGAAGCTTCGCGACCCCCCAGGGGGTCGCGACCCACAGGTTGAAAAACACTGCTCTAAATTATTAGAGTTATTTTTCACAATAATTTACGAATATTTCAAAACTTCAGTGATGTGTCCTTGATCTTTAATCCGGACACTCTTCAAAATGACTAACAATTGCTTTCTGAATAATTTTGAACGGAACGTCAATATTTTGTTTCTAGAACTTCAAGTAAAGAGAGACAGATGAAATATCTGTACGGCTTTTTAATAATTTAAAAATACTAATTTCTTTGTAACGCAGCGTTTGTGTTTTCTTGTTTGAAACCATAAAATTATATTTAGTGTGAAATGTGTTCTCGATGATATCTTTTGTTTACATTAGGTATATTTATAAACTGTAGACGTTCCTCAAACGCATACCGAAACTTATTACATTTCCAGTGACTGGAAATTAGAATACGCCAAGTTACTGTTCCATATAACTATTATTAAAACTGGCATATACGTTGCGTCGTCCCAAAATAAACAAAGTCAAATTTATAATTCACACAACAAATTCATAAATTTAATTTTCTTTTACATTTACACATTAAAATACCGAACGAGTAATTTGAACGAAGGAACTCTTTTTTTTGTGTTCAAAGTTAAAGCTTTGGTTCAGAATTGTGTTTTCTTTCAAAAAATAAAAAAATACAGATGTGGGAGATAAAAAAAATCCAGTCAATTGGGTGATACGGGACCATTAACTACTAGCATTTGACATATAGAAATCCGCTCAATTGTTTGACCTGGATCGTGCTCACAGATAAACAGACTTTTTGCAAAAATATTGTTTTTGGATTCGGGGGAACTCAAAACGAAAACATATTGTAAAATTGTAGAATGTGAATTTTAACCTAAATTAGTACCATTTTTTATTTGTGGTGTTGTAATTTTAATAGTTAATTTTGCTAATAAATCAAAAACTTGTTACTTGATTGTTTTTAACCAGTCGTAGATAGAAAATTATTTTCTTGAAAATCGGTAAATTTATAAGAATGTTTGTTAAGTAATAGCTTTTTCCGATCCTGTAAAATGTGTTTTATTTATTTATGTTTAGGAGACGTTTCAACACAATTATGTATTATCTTCAGGCTCTAATAATATAATTAATATAGACTTCAATATATAAACCTTAGATGTTGAGCGTCTATAATTTACAATCTAATCTAATCTAATTAATTTATAGTATAATTTAAATAGAATATAATAGCGGAAAAATGGAATCTTAAACGTGTCAATATGTTTATTTTTAATGCCAACGTTTCGTTTCCAATTTGAAATTTCTTCAGGGCTTTATAATCGATAAAACTAAAAATGCATCGGTAATATTAGTGTCACACTTAATATTAACCATATATTTTTATTTTTTATCTTTATCGATTATAGAGTCCTGAAGATGTCTCAATTCGTAGACGAAACATTGACAATAAAAATAAACATATTGCACAGGTTCGATTTTCTCGTTGTTATATTATATTAAAATTATAATATGTATTTATTACTTATACTATTAAGGTCTGAAGATAAAATACACATTTTTTAATTACAATAATATTGACATTTTTCATGAATTCTACGTAAAATCTACAGCATTTCCCAATTGTATGTTTGTACATAAATATTCGAAAATAGAAAGATGAATTTACTGGGAATTGGCTTATTTTTCTCAAGTATTCTTATTTTGGAAAACAATTCATTTCTAATTAAATTACATTTGTCGGAAATCGTACCTATTTGTAATTTTCCAGTGCCACCAGTTTAAATCGGAATGAGCCCATATATCCAGTAATTGATGTGGTATATATCCCACTAAAAACATAAATGTGGAAAAAGGGCCGAGCTTGATACAAAAAACAAGTGAGTTTGCCGGTTTGACCGAAAATACAGAGTTTTCACATGGCAAGTTTACTTGCATGAGTCGTTTAATTATAATATAAAACATAAAAACTTGCCTACTTCTTAGATCTCACTTCTTTTTTTGGCAAAGTCGGCAAACCCACTTACTCTTTGGTAACGAACTTGACCCTTTATCACATTTATGTATTTGGTAGTATTCAATACTCTTTGTAAAGCTATGTTCTTACTTATTCTACTCGAATTAAATATTATATATTGTCCGAAATAAATAACTAGAGAATAAATAACCAGTGCAGAGTGCGATATAATAGATTTCGATTATATAAATCTGGTTTAACCTAAATAATTTCTTGTATATAGTTAATAAATAAGTGTGCTAATTAAATTTTTGTGTGTTACTGCGTTGTAAATATTTTGTGTACATAGATAGTGACTTCATATTTTTCATTACTATTATTCTTTTATTTTATTAGTCAGAATTTGTTGTTTTGTTTCAGTTACGTTAGAGAAGTACTTTTTGTTTGTGTGTTTAACTGTTTTGTTAAACGTTTGTTATTTTAAATAAATGGTTTCTACCACGAACTAGAACAGTAGTTGTGTTACAATATCATAATTATAACTTCATTATATTCCATCGCCTATAGACACGACTGGTTGATGCTTTGGAGCCGATGCTCTCAGCTCAAGCTAGATGTTTGTAAATTATGATGATCTCGGGCAGTCAGTCCATGAATATCCAAAATCGAGATTTTTAAACACTCTATCTTGGAAACTATTCCACCCAGACGAAATAGATTTTACTGTTTTTTTATGGTAACTTTAATTCCCCCTGAAAACATAAACTGCGTAACGTAGCTCGGAAATAGAGGGGCATTGAAAAGGGCTCGAAATGGTTCGTGTAAATATAGCACAGTGCTTTGCGAGAACTTGGTCAGCGTACTCGTTGTTCTATGATTAATGCGTATTTAAATCGAAAATACGGGCCTAGGAACTGACCCAAGGTGAGAGAAATTTCGATCGTTGAGAAACATTAAATAAAAACTTTGGATATTAATAAATTGAACACAATGTAAAAGAGTCACCTGTGGCAATATGGAGCAACAATATGTTGCAGCTCTTAATATAGAGCGAACGGAAATAATTGCGTTAGGCAGACCTTATATGTCACTTGTAGGCGGCACTTGATACATGCATCGTACCTATATAAAATATTATGCTGGATTTGTTTGTAAATACGACAAGTATTTTTAGAATCCATTTTTATGGGTGATTCACAAGCACAACTAAATAAAGATATTCTTTGTGTGAGCTGCTGTGTTTTTTAAATCTTTTTTTAATGGAAAAAACTATTTGTTTTTCTGTGAATTTTAAAACTTCTTAGAAGGTCATTGATTTTGGTTTAAATCTAAATTAGAATTCATTGAAAGTTATGAATTAACTGAAGAATTGAGAAAATTCTAATCCCATATTTACGCAGTGTCGGATTTACGCATGGGCTACTGGTCAGCGTGGCAATTTTTTTGGGGCGGCAGTTATTAAAAAAATTTTAATGTTATAGCCTTCAGTTAAAAAATATATAAGTACAAAAAATAACAGCAATATATATTAGATATCGTGTCCATCGAGATAATTATTAATAAAAATCGCAGGATTGTAGACAAAAAGTTATTTATTTAGTGTACGACGTTTCGTCTATAAAAGATTTTTTGTACTTGAAAAAGTCTAAATTTATAGACGAAACGTCGTACACTAAATAAATAACTTTTTGTCCACAATCTTGCGATTTTTATTAATAATAACAGCAATCATTCGTAATTTTACATGTGAAATTCTAGAAAATTTTGTATGGCGGCTTTAATTATCCTTTTAATATTAAACATTTGCTTCGATCAATTAAATAAATTAAAATTAGTGCGTAATTTGTGCTCTTGCAAGAACTGATTGTTTGACTTGCTGCCATCTAACCAGTGCATAAACTTCTTAACTGCATCTGCTCATATTTGTTTACTTACCTGAACTGCCCGTAAATATTTACAAATATAAAATTTTAAACACAAGAAGGCAAGGCAAGGAGGCAATGTGAAACAGCCCAGATTAGGCTGAGTAGGTTAGCTGATTTTAGGTTTGGAATTTGGAGATTCCCCTTTGCCTCTGGTTTTAGCTTCGCCATGACAATTTTAAAGATTAATCTAAAACATTTAACTAAATTTATAAATTATTTTTGAATAACTTAACTATCCATTACATAACATTTCATACAATTTCAATAGCCAGAGTTGTGTATCGTGGCCAGTGGTGGCTTAACGATCAACATTTTGAAGTAATAATAATAATAATGCGTTTAACGCCCGTTTCTCGACTTTGTCATAACACCATTCGCATCATTACTATTTTCCATCTATCACACATCCCGTTATTTTCTAAATTTTTAAATTTTCACACTTAATTAACAGCAATGGGTGAATGAAAGAATTATAGGACATTAGGATACGGTAGGCCAATCTTTAACATAGGAGTGTGACAGGTAATTGGCCAAGGCCTTGAATAAGGAACCATCTCGATATTTATATCTGGATTTATTGAGGGAAACCATGGAAAACCTCAACAAGATTGCCGGTACAGAAATTACCGTTTCTCGGCGAGAGGCAGCAGGAAAAAGTCCCAGCCACATCTGCCTCAGCCGGAATTCGAACCGACACCTCCCGAATACGAGTATAGTGCTCTCACCTCTACGCCACCCCGCTCAGTTTTGAAGCACGAACTTGGTCTATTCAACTCAATTCTCTTATATCCTGAATTCAGTTAGTACACAAAATAAGCAATCGTAATATTTCATAGCTTCAATGAGTACACTAATCATTCAGGGTCTCATAGTTCAACGGTTAGTAGCCACAATTTAGGGTGTTTTTTTTTTTTAAATTTCTGTTTCATTCCCATTGGCTACTGTTTTAGCAGTGAAATTCTCCCAAAATTTCAGCTCCTTAGATCAAACCTGCGAACGGTGCAAGCAGTTTGTTTAAGATTTAATTAACATGGGAAAAACGATGTTTTTACTCAAACATGGATAGCTGGTAGACATTTTTTTTAAATTTTTGATAGCAGCATTTTGTAGAGAATAAAATTTTCCACAAAAAAGGTTCCTGGTAAGTAAATCCGTGAATTCATTATTTTAAAATGAATTAAGCATCAGTTAAATCTCATTACTTTCAGCAACCTGCTTCATACTTAGAGCTAATGGCCTTGCTGCCGAAGCCTCATAATATATATAAAAAAAAAATGAATTAAATGAAATTCGATTTTTGAGAATGTTTAAACGAACACATCTTTGAAAATAATGAATTCACGGATTTAGTACGAAAGACTTTTTTTTTGAGTAAAAACGTCGTTTTTCCCAAGTTAATTAAAAAGGAAACGAACATCGATTTGCGCCGTTCACAGGTTGGATCTAGGAAGGTGAAATTTTGGAAGATTTTTTTTAGAACCAATGCTAATGGGACCGAAAAAAAAAATAATAATCAAAAAGTAAACACCCTAAGCAATATACGTTAAAAACAAAGCTGGAGCTAAAGTTATCAAACTAAGATTGAAAAATTCTGATAAATTCATCGAATTCAGCGAGCTATTTTCTACCAGCCTCTCTGGAATGCGAAGCAAATTTCTCGCATTTTTTAAAATTGGATATCTTAGAATATACGACGAATAAATCGAATTCTTTGAGTTCTAGCTTAATAAACAAAAGCTGATTAAAATCTGCAACCGATTTCACTTGTAAATGGAAAAATCGAAAGTAAAGTCTATAGATACAAAAAATTGAGGTGAATATTAAAAATGTGGAAATAGGTATATTAAAATGATTAGCCAACAGTATGTTTACATGCACACGTGTATGAATATGTAGAGTTGCCGTCAGTATAGTTATGTATATAAACATCTAAATTTAATATTAGAACATGTTGATTGTAACCTTTCTGACGTCACGTCTGATGGCTCGCCCTGATTCAAGAATGATGCCACCAAATGCATCAAAATTAGCCTCCATCACATGTATAGTGTGTATCCAATATAAACGACTCATACTCAACTTATTACCAGATCAGGACTACAGAAAAACCGATTCTTTGACAAACAATGCTGCACCAGCTCAAGTAATTTCTGTTAAAAACTGTTAGTTGGAAGATTAAAGGATGAATCCTGGTGGCATATAGTATCGATGAACTAAGCAAATATTGACGGTTTTATTATTGCATTTTATTGTCTGACGTTTCGGCAACCTTTATGCTACCTTTGGAGAATCAATGCTGTCTGTTTTCTCAGTATTGTTATGTATAAAATAAATTAAAATAAAAAAAAAAATTGGTTGTCTGTAAAGTCGGTTTACGGACGATAGTTTTACGTGATAACGTATTTCGTAATACATAACCTATATTCTACATAATATAATAATTATAATAATTCGAATCTATGATATTGCATCTTTCGCTTCAAATTTAGGTTAATTTTATGTATTAAAATACTCACCACCTATAATTGTTGTTTTTTTTAACTTTCTTTCTTTCGTATTTATTTTAAGTCTCAAAGATTAATTGTCATAATATTTTGAAAACAATTGTTTCACTGTTTATATAAAATTCCAAAACCTACTTACAATATTTAAGTATTTTCATACGTCAAAAAATTGATTTTTATAAAGATAAAATTTGTATGAAAACGATTTTTTCGAGAGATGAGACCTAGCTAAAACGATTTTTTGCCCCCCAAAATACCTTTTCAGTAAATTTCATCCAAATCGTTAGGGCCGTTTTCGAGAAAAGCACGCACAGGGTGAGGCGGAACGTTAGGAACGTTACACTTTTTCGTGCATGCAGCCGGTGTTTCATCAATTTATAAGATTGGTGATTCATCAATTTATAAGACGTAATCACGTCAAAAATGTCATTAACGGGTATTAAAATTACTATTTTTCTTGAAAAAAAAAACGACTGATTTTTACTGAAAATTGTATAAATGTGTCAAGTGTAACTTGTTTAAAATTATACTTATAATATTCATAACAACAATACTGAGAAAACAGACAGCATTGATTCTCCGAAGATGGCATAAAGTTTGCCGAACGTCAGACAATAAAATGCAATAAAAAAACCTTCAGTATTTGCTTAGTTCATCGATCCTATGCCACCAGGATTCATCCTTTAATCTTCCAACATTTAAACAGGATCATCATCACTCTAAATTATTAGAGTTATTTTTCAAAAACTGTATATATAGTTAGTCTTCATTATTTGTCATTAAAATAAAAGACCACGCATACTAATTGCCAAGCATGAACCTGCACGACCAGCACAGCACGGAACAAAAAATCTTTTCATGAAGGCACTCATGTTATTTTACGGAGTAGCGCACATAAAACCAACACCACCAGTCAACAGCCAGCAACAATCGTCAGTTGGTCGCCTGGAATTTCTGTCTAGTCGTACTGAACCAATCTAGTGTGCTAGTGATGTGTCGTTTTCATTAATTAATTTGCATTGATAAAGCTACTTGAAAACTGTAAAATGTCTACCGCACATTCCTGTACTAAAATTTGCTGGTTTGTGCTGGTCTATTGTGCGACGTCATACATGGTGCAAGTTTGTACTGTGCTGGTTATATAGGTTTATGCTTGACAAGTGTGCCTAATCTTTAAATACACAACATATAGAGTTATATCCAGTAAGAAAAATGTGTATTCTCGGTCTCATCGAGGCGATTTTGTTCAATTTTTGTATTTGAAAATACTTAGGGGTGAAATTCTAAAATCTGCACATTTATCAGGTACTTTGTGCCAAAAACTTTTTGATCTCGGGTTTTCGATAATAAAGTGAATAATTCAAAAAATGTGAGCATGTTTTTTAACTTCCCAATTCATTGGTAAGTTATTATAATGGATTCGGAAACACAAATCAAATTTTTTAACATAGTTTTATGTTTCAAGGTTACTACATTATTTTTTACATTACTTCTAAAAATGTATATTAAGTGTGTGTACGAAAGCTCAAGAATAAAAAATTATATGGACTCGAGTTTGTTAACCTGTTCTTTTAAACGTCATTTTATCCACGTTTTTTTGTCTGTATTTTTAAATCACCCGCCCCCCTGTTAACTTATATGTAAGAATGACATTAATTTGCAAAAAAAAGGAAATATTCTTGATATTTTTGGAATGTTTTAAAATTTAATTTTAATACTTTCCTGTGTATTGTAAGCATACCATCACATCTATTTAAAATTATACTATATTTTCAGAATTAGGTTTACTTTTTTAATTATTAATACTTACCTATATGAAATACAGAAACAAATAGTTATTGTAGGTAATTTAAATATGTAAAATTATTGTAATACAAAGATATGCTCTTTCTTTAATATTATTCTCTTCGTTTGCTTTATTATTTAAATTAAGCAACGAAACGAACCCAATAATAAATACATCAATAAGAATATATCGCAGGTAGCTGGTGTTTTTTCTGTCAATTTATGATTTCGATAACTTTCCGGCCCAGCTTCGCCCAAGTAGAATTTGATTTGGCAACGAAATAAACTAGAGAACACATTTCTCATACATCAATTATCTCTTGTAGTAATTTAGCCAGCGTACATTAATTTAGCTCAGAAGACGATGGCGGGATCTGCGACGCACTATTCATCCCCTTAACGTGATTCACCTATGTAAAAAACCGCGCATACTTGTCAAGCATAAACCTGCACGACCTACACAGCACGGAGCAAAAAGACCTATTCGTGAAGGTGCCCATGTTATTTAGCGGAGTAGCGCACATTACCCTTGTACCTGCAGGCTACAGCGAGCGACCAGCAGCACGCAGCGACCGTCAGTCGGTTGCCTGCGATTTCTTTTTAGCCGGGCTGGACCGATTTAGTATGCTAGTGATGTATTGTTTTCATTAATTAATTTGCATTGATAAAACTACTTGAAAACTGTAAAATGTCTGTTGCTTATGAAACACTAAAATTTGCTGGTTTGTGCGCAGATCATTATCTTATTTAATAGAATTTCGCTGTTAATTGTTTGTTTTTAGTTATAATATCCGGCTAATTTTGTAATAAAAACTGTGATTGATTATAAAACCATTAAAAATACCCAGTCGAGTTTTTTTTTTGACGTGATAACGTCTTATAAATTGATGAAAACACCAGCTGCACGCACGAAAAAGTGTAACGCCGTAACGTTCCGCCTGACCCTGTGCGTGCAAGTGAGAGCGCAGTATAAGTGATAGAGAAGCACGATCGGCGTCGGCTTGTACGCATTTCTCACTCTTCTCGCGTGACGTCAGAGAGTAGTGTGCCTTCAACATTTTTTTCGGCTGTTCCAGCGAAAGCTACACCTGACAGATGGCCTTTGTTTTATAAACCGTGGAAATTAAGACTTAAAATCAGGATATCTAATAAAAATGTCATAAATTATCGAATTTTTAAAGCAATTTTTTAGATAATACATCGTTATTTGTTCGTTTTTGCACGGAAATTTTTTGTGTCATATAATTATTACCGATTAATCCAAGCCAAAGTATAACTGAACGCACGATAATGGATCTGCATTTCATAACAGCAGATAAATTATACGGTTTTGTTAACAAATATATAATATATATACATTCTTTTAAATGTCTTTTACAATTGCTTAAAAATATGTATTTTGCTTTGGTTGATCAAATTATTAGTCGGTAAAAATATAGTTTGACAGCTACTAAAATTTAGGTTATGTATTATTAAATATGATTGTCGAGCGGAATACTTTATCACGTAAAACTATCGTCCGTAAACCGACTTTACAAACAACCAATTTTTTTTGAAAAAGGTAATTCGGATTTTAGGGCTAAATATAATTCCGAGTCCGGTTCCTTCTTTTTGGGTCTGGCAACCCTTGACTCCAGTCTGAATTATCCAAAAAATTCCAGAAACGCTCTAGGACTCGACTAACAGAAACACCTAAAATAATTAATGTAAAAACTTTTGAGAATCTGCTGAATTACACAAATGTGTAAATTAGTAAGTGTGAACGGCACAAACAGATAATCAAACACTAAAATGCTGACAAAAAACTAAAAGCATTTAAAAAACTCAACAAACTGATATTAGTATTGTAGTGAATAAATATGTTGAGTTTTATTTTGTTGTTTGTAGGTTGGCACAACTGTTCATAATTTTTCAATTAGCTGTGCTCACTTAGTTAAGCTAATTGGCCGGTGCATCATAGAGGAGAGAGAAAGACAAACAGTTGGTAACTGTAGTATAACTGTCTGTCTGTAGCAGTATGGAGAGTAGTGTCCCACCCTATTAGACATCATCACATTACACATCACCTATGGTTAATTAGTGGTTTCACGAGCCAAATGAGTTACGCAAAGACACTTTTGGTTAGATTTAATTTATTTCATTACCGCAAATTGTAATGTCATCACAAAGTTGAAATGAGTTAACAATCTATATGAGAATAAATAGAATTCTTGCGTAAAGACTTGTTGTTACTGATTTTAAAGATTTCGTTTTTAAAATAAATCCATCTTCACGTATTTGCTGTTTTCCTAATAATACAGGGAATAGAGACATTTCAGAGTAGAAAAATTAGGGAAAAGCTAGATTTTTGCATGAACCTTCCTTTCGTGGTTCTGTACAATATACCAAAAGTCCCCACCGATACATTTACCGCTAAAAATATTACGCAGGATCAAAGGTAACAAAAAACGGTTTTTCGCGAAAATCTCGTTAACCGTGACTTTTATGAAAAAAATAGTAGTTATCAAATTTATAGATTAGAAAATTTCCTACAAAAAATATAGTATTACTTTTTTTCGTAAGACTAACTGTTTTCGATTAATTTGATTTAAAAAGTTTCAACGTTTATGTTTCTTGTCAGTTCGTTTCGTTTGATGCGGCTATACGAACGAATACAATGCATCATGCGACATACATCATGTAGATACGTGAACTTAGAGATATTTATTAAATATCTCTGCGTGAACTGGACTTGTTCACTAAGCGATTGAATGAATGCGAGGTGAGAGAACGAGTATCGTGCAGCATGCGTCGTACGTAATTGGTAATTTTAGTTTTACGGAAAAAAGTATTTTTTTTTAAGCTGCAAATTTGATTCCTACTATTTTTTTTATAAAAGTCACCGTTAACGAGATTTTCGCGAAAAACCGTTTTTGTGATCTTTGACCCGCGTAACATTTTTAGCGGCACATGTAAGTATGGTGGAGACTTTTGACATATTGTTTAGAACCACTAAACGAAGGTTCATACTAAAATCTGGCTATCCCCTATTTTTTCCGAAATTTGACTTATTTTTTGTTTTCATTCTCTGGACTATAATGCCTTCCACTCGAAATCCACAGCTTTATTATAAATTAAGACAGTTTTATTTAAATTAATTGAGGCAAAACGTTAACAATTTTTATTTGATTACATTATTGATCAACGTTTCGGCATCAATTAAGTAAGCAAAGTTGATCAATAAAGTAAGCAATGTTGATCAAATAAGCAAATAAAAATTGTTATCTTCTTGCCTCAAATCCCGTATTTGAATTCATTTAAAGATACGAGGTGACACTATAATTTTTATTTAAGTCTGGGGTCTGACTTGCAAACATTTTATTTCAATTTTCAATTTGTGAATTAAGGTATCATAGTCAAATAATAATTAATTCTTTTATGTACGGGTATAGTCAAATTATTTAATTTTATTACTCAATAAAGCAGTCTGGAACACTATTAATGAATTGAAATGTGTCAATATACAAATAAATAATTTTAAATAAGATCGAGCAAAGAAGGACTAGCGTAAGTCAAAGGACAATGAACCCTTCGTTCTTGAATAATAAAAATTAAATCTAATTTTAAGTTTTTTCCCCTAAAATTAACTGTATCATGACGAAAGCCACATGTGTACGAACTAAAGAGTTTTAAAAAGTGTTATACAGAGATTTAGAATAAACGGTATGGAAGGGGATGCCATTTTACCATATACTTTTATTCTATACTGAGCATAGGAATAAAATCGCAATCGAACCATTAAGGTGCAAACATATAATTCTGTCTTTTTTACGCCGTAAGCACTGGCGTATCCAGGAGGGCAAAACAAGCACGGGGGACCCGGCTTAAGAAATTTCTTCTAATTTGCTCTCTCCTGGGCCAAAAGCTGGGTACTCCCATGGTAACGTCATAGAAAAAGACAAAGGTTTTGAAACAGATATACTTTATTCAGATTGAATACAAGTACATCAACCAATCCTATCATCGGAGAAATCAGGGAATTACAGCGAAGAAAGAGACGCAGATATATTTTCGATACGCTTTGTTGCCTTTGCTTACCGCACATTGAGTAGATAGACAATGATTCATATAGTAAATTTTTAAATACACCCATCCCCCGATTTACACGGTACTTGTTTTACACGTTTTCGCTTTTACACGGTTTTCCAAATAAGTTTTTTTTTTGTTTTTATCGCACTCTACTAAATGCTACTGTGATTGAACACGTGCGCTGTGTACACATCTCACGGGGAATCCCGAGCTTATGTGCTGACTTGCTGCACACGCACACTATGTCTGTATTTCTTCGCATAAAATTAAAGTTTTATCTACGGAAAATTGTATTTGAGTGAAAGTTTCACAGTTTCAGAAATATTTAATTTTCCATATTATTTCTGTGTACACCTAAAAATATTGAAAAAAATCACAACTGTTAAATAGCAAAATTATGCATTTTCTGCAAGCTTTTCGATTTACACGGTTTTGACTTGAAAATTTTTAATTATCGATTAACACGTTTTTCTCAGGAACGTATCTACCGTGTAAATCGGGGGATAGGTGTATATGCATTTTACCAAATATTAGTTTTGCCCACGGTAGCTGGTGCCGATTTATGTTTGCTATGTATTATAAATACAAATAATAATTTAAAAATTCATTTGGAATAATTGTTTCATTTCCACTTTACACTTCTGTACGCCAGAGGCAAACTACAGTTCAATATTGCCAAAAAAAATTTTTTGTGTTGTCACTGAAGGAACATCACACTTTCATTGTTTTTGTTAAAAACCTTCAATCTATAAACATTTCTAAAGTAGCTTGCTATAAAGTATTGTAACAGGACGCCGCTGGAGGCGACAACAACGCGCACATTGTTTTCGGAACTGCGTAGAAGAATGCCGAAGCTTCGATAATGTTTCAGAATGCAACTGCAGGGCTATATAAGCGGAGCAACAACGGGCAGGAGGGCAGTGTCAAGAAGTGAACAGTGTGCGAACGACATACATAAATAGACGCTAAATAAAGAAATTGCGAAATACTTGTTGTACATAGTAAATAGTGTTGATAATCGTTGCTTAGAATTCATTTATTATTTCGTTATTTATTTTATTTCATTATTGTAAAGAAGTACTTTTTAGTTTGTTTTGTTAACATTTATTTATGTAAATAGATATTTTTTACCACCAATAAAGGACAGTTTTGGCAGTTTCGTTACAGTATATTAAACTCGTGAATATTATACAGGGTAACATAAAACAAACTACATTGCATAGCACAACGCACAAGTCAGAATTATATTTGAGATGCATACCATTTTTTTTTGCACAAACCTATAAAATAGCTGATTTTCACATCAGAATCTGTATATTTTAAACACTTTTGACAGTTTTAAGTGTGTACACTTGCAATCTATTGGGTTGTTTAGCTCTGTTCTTCATATTATACTGTTAAATAGTAACTGACAGGCCATTTTTGGAAATTGTTGCTGGATTGATTATATGGCATTTATATGTTTTACTTTTAATGAATGAATAAATTAGGGGTTATGGCTTAATAGCTCGTTATGCAAGTCATTCTAAAATAGTTTTTGTGTTCTCTTTGTTCTGGATCTAGTCCTCCAATAGTTTGGATCTCTTCATGAACTCCAGAAGATTGATGACTAGATTGTCCTGAGAAATTTACTCCGTTATCATCAATGTATCCAAAGATGGTTGTTCTCCTGCAGGTTAGAGCCTCGCATTCGAATGTTTTACTTTACAGCACTAGCGTAAAAATGAACAATTTTACTACCGTTAAATAGGTGTGAAAAGCAGCTATTTTATAGGTGGTGTACAGAAAATGACAAATTTAATATGCTCTCCTGAAAATTTAATACTGGCTTCGAGAATACAGACTTACATATATACACTTATATACTGGAATACAGACCTATATGATTAAATCCCACTTCTGATGAAATATGAGAATATTTTATTATTTCTAAGGTTATGGAACATCGGAACTGAGAACTTGTCACAGATGACCTATGGAATAACAGAAGACCTAGGATCTCTCAGACCTCAAAGTCAATACTGTCTTTTGATCAGATCAAGATAAAACATCTGATGGTGTGTTAGCAGTTAGATCTATGGGCCTATGCATAAATCGTTATGTATTTACTTGGTAAATGGTGGGATGCCTCTGCCGTCGTTGTCCACACTCCGAACCGCGCCTGTCTGCAGCCATTATACGTACATACTGCCTAGCGTAATGTATTTGTGTTGTGCATGTGTGTGTGTGTTTGTTGTGTGTACGCGCGACTTACAAACACACTCTGTCGGATTAAAACGTCACTAGCCCATGTCCAACTTCGAAGGAGCAACAGATCTGAAACGCCGTCGATTACGACCATTTTTTTTTAACCATTTCAATATTGCACCATTTGATCTCGAAGACAGACTCACCTTTCCACATGGGCTAGCTAGGTTTGAGTTCAGGGTCCCGCGATCTATGGGACCCCTAGTCCCTGCGACAAAATAACAATTATAACTGAAATATTATTGCATATACCTACTGGTAGCGGGAATATGCTCTATTATCGCTTTACACGTCAGAGCTGTTTCATTCATACCTACGTTCATATCGAATGAAATTCATTCAAATTTTAGCTTTTTGAAAAGAAGAGATTCTGTCCTATAAAGTAGAACCATTTTTGAGATGATTTGAATTCAGAATAAGTTTTGAAATTTTAATTGAAAAGTGCGAACAGCAGTTGTCGGTTGGTCTGTATGTACTTCTGAGCGGTACAGGCTGCAAACCTTGACGAATTGCTTTGGGATATCTTTTATTCGCTTGAAAATAGAACCCTATTTAAATTTAGTATAAATTTTCGTAAACAAATTTATTTTGTGATTTTTGACAGCTAATAGTTTCAAACAACTATTATCATATTTGGACAGTATAATATAATAGGATAACTAAATGCTAGGTTGGAATACCATAAAAGTACGGAACACTATTAATACTCCGTAAAGTAATGGTCAGCGCTCTTACTATGCACGGAGAAGATTGTGAGTTTGATCCCCGATGCCATCATTAGTTGTTTTTACATCTATATTTTGTAATTTTTTATCCAATTTTTAACATACGGTAGCTGATTTTCACTCTGCATATTGGTGTATTGGTACAGACAAAATAATAATAACAGAGAAAAAAGTAGCACAAACTTAACAAATAATAATAATGCAATGACAAATAAAACAAAACAACTACAGTATAAACTCCATTTAACGTCACTCGATATAACGACAAAGTCCGTAAAATTTTGAAATTACTTAACTCTAGTTGATTTACCTTGTTGCTCATACAATGATACACTCTAAATAACGACAACAATACGTCATCATTAAGCAATAAACAGAACTTGTTTGTTGTCGGCATCATACATACAGAAGATTCTAAGAAATTCGTTTTTTTGTTTGTTGGGATTATCTTTCATAAATTTAGCTAAGCCTGCTTATCGATAAGTTATCATATTCTTAGTTGCCCACAAACTTGAAAACTGTGAACATGGTGAGTAAAAGAAAATCTTTGTGTTTTGACGAAATATAGCGAAAAATGTCAGATAAAGATAACAGATTATACGCAATAAGCGTTGTAATTTGTGATAGTATGAAATATTAATGTTTGTTGGTCAGTTGTAAATTTTATATATTATGAGTAAATACATATTATAATAAAAAAATATAAAAGGATTATTTCTTCTCTTCGTTTAACGACAACTCTCAATAACGCCACAAGGTACATAGTCCCTTGAGTGTCGCTAGAGGTATATGGATTTACACTGTGTATGTGTAGATTTAAAACAAATGCCAGAAGTTTTCGATAAGAAAATCTTTAATGGTTTGGATGAATAGTTTGTGACTTTTTATATGTTCAACGTTATAGGATCGATACTGTTCCATAATTTTGATCTAACCGTTGAGATGTTGCTCTTCGAAATGTAAAGTTTTGTGTTATATTTTGTGTCCTAGGAGTGAAAGCTAGATAAAAGTATTAATAGTTTACTCAAGTAGTTAAAATTATGATAATAAATATTGTGAATCAGACTTAAAATATAAACGTGTCTGGATCCTTAAGATTGTGAGCTTCAATTTTTTTTAATACGGGTGAATGCGTTCCGAATTAAAATAAATCTAATGCAACAATTTTGCAAACGTACTCAAATAAGTAAACCATGAATCGTAGAAGAAGAAAAAGAGTGAGCCGTCGTGGGTCGTCTGGCAGATGTGAAACATAAAAAGCGAAATTCTATTAATAAACACCATACTGGCAACTCCAACACACACATACAGCTTTCCAATGTATACACACAGCATGCGCAAACAAAACGTAACACGTCCCGTGAACATCAGCGTCGAGCCAATTGCACGGTTTTTCTTCCAAACAAACACGCCATTGGATGTTTCAAAACAAAAATGTGGAGAATTTTACTCCATACAAGATTTATTATGTTATGTTCGGAAGTGGGAAATTTGCAGAAAAAAATGTTTTTTACTCCCTCTCAACCCTCGCATAAAAAATGCACACATGGTATCGACGGGAACTTTTGGGAGATACTTTAAAATGACAATAATTAAGCGTACACACAAATCCTGCCAGGTGGAAGCTTTTCTGAAGAGTTGCTCCGTTGTCTAAGTTGACTGGATCATTTGGACATGATGCAGTTCTGTGATTTGGTGTGACGAGGGCGCCGCGTGCGGTTCATAGTGTGAATGTTACCGTAGTAACGGATGATGTGGTGAACGTATAAATAACTTTTAAATATCTACAAATAACCAGAGCGAAGATTGAAAGCAATCGCTCTTGGAGTTCGCTACTTCCAAGCCGGCTTATAATAAATACGAACGCGCCATCGTGTTGCTTTCTTCTATAATATGTATCGAACGATTGCTTTAACTGCTGCAGATGCATACCGGATGTTTCAAAATACGGCACCAAGCCAATAACAAAGAGTTGATGATAATATAAAGATAAACAAATGCTTCGACACTATGCGGACTATCTTTCCAATGGGTCCTATCCATTACAAGTTTTTTTTTTGTTAATTCAGTGAAGCCGGTTCGGCACACAAGGCACCTTCATAGCTGAGATAAATGATGTAAATTCATGGTAGAGTAACGTTACGGGTCGGCCAGGAGGCTTCCCTGTCACAACTGACTGCTAAGACGACATTTATACTATGATTAGAGTGGATCCAGAAACTGTTTATAATGATGCAAATAATCAGCTATCAATTAGGTCTAGTGGAAGCCTTCATTTAAACCTGCGGCCAAGTAATTGTTGATCGAGCTGGTAGTACACTGCTCCAGGACATTCGTCTATTTTGCTACGAAAGTTTTGGGCGATAGTTGTGATGCCCAGTTCTTCGTGGATGTGTTAGTTTCGAAGGAACCAAGGAGCGTTTGTAACGATATGCAGTACTTTGTTTTGGAAGGTTTGAATTTTTCGTAGGTTGGAATTGGAAGCTATTCCCCAGACGATTCATCCGTATGTTAACATTGATCTTAGGGTGGACTGGTAGATGAACGATGAACATTCTTTTTGAAGAGGTGATTTTCTGTTAATCATAGGATAGAGAGTCTAGCGTAGGATTCATTCAGTACTACAAGTATCCACTCATAAAAAACAAAAATCGCTAAAGCGGTCCAGTTATTTTACCTTTTTTTACCGAATCTTAGGGCTTTTAGGGGATCACTTCTACATTTGACCAGATATCGATTTCGTCTAGACTTTAAAGGCCCATTCTTAATAGGCATACAACTAATTGTAGGTGAAATTGATTAAGTTATTCGGATTTTCGATGCAACCAGACAGTAGTTTATCCACTAGAGATGAGCAAAATTGATCTTAATCTTACAGTTTTGGTCTTGCCATAGTTACACTAGCAAGACCAAGACCAAAAGCGAATAAACAAGATCAAGACTGATACTAAGACTATCTCAGTCTTGGTCTTGGTCTTGCTTTGCTCATCACTACTGTTCATTTCATATTGGATTCTACTTGTTTATTCCAGAGTATAGCGCCTATTAACCAAAACAAAACTGTGTTGTTTCAAATAGTCCCTTTAGTCCCATCCCAGTATCAAATATCAGTCCACAGAAAGTTCTTGGTTATATATTTTCAGATAAATATTTCAATAAATTTTTTACTGCGTGACATTTTATATCAAAGTTGAATAATTTTTTAATGTGTTTTTATAATAAGATGTTTATACTCATAATAATAATGATCATGTATATTGTTAAAACAATTTACCACCTTATGACCAGCTTGAGGCCCTGAAGATGAAAATAAATTTTTCGAAACGTTGGCCACTAGCGTAACATTGGTAAAGCTTATTTATGATCCTTAACCAAAACCTTCCTTCATCGTAAGTCTCTTTAATATTTCAGTGACTTGGAAACATTTAATGACCAGAACAAAATCAAAATATTTAGTAATTAAAAAAAAGTGGAAGAAAAAAAGTAGCTATTGTAAGTACTAGCATCAAAAATGTAATTTCGCTAGCCTAACCAAATAAGAAATAAGATTAAAACAGGAAAATAATAAAATCTTAGATTATTGAGGAGTTCTGTACTTCCCCCATAGTAGAGAAATCGGTCGTAGTTGTTACAAAACCAAATTTTGTCAACGAAACAAGATCCTGTATTTTAACTATGAATGCCAATGTTAAAAATTAGGTAACATCAATTTGATTAAAATGCTTTTTAAAGAAAGTTACGTAAAAAAATCAGATAAAATCAACTTAAAAATGCAAATTTAGGTTCATCCAATAGTCAGCTAAAGACTTCTAAGCGAACAATTCTATACTTAAATACATATATGTAGGTATACTCCATTCACAATTTTTCTTTGATGTTTTTGTTCGAATATTCCTTTTCCAACTTTTTCGTAAAGTTGGTCTTTTTTTGCCTGACTACCAAGCAAGTTGTGATTTCAAACAAATGCAGAACAGCTAAATAATATGTTAGTACATTAAATTAGTAACAAAAAACTAAATACAGTTTACTGGAGGTAGGTTCGTAAGAAAATAACTGTGTAATATTTTGCTGATAATTATAGAATAATAAGAATATTTTCACCTTTCACCTCGACAACACGATCACCGAGAAGAATATAATTTAAAAAGAAAGGGGACGCCCTTATCTGTCAACACTCTTTGAAATATGCAAATATATTAGAAAGGTTATAGTTGTCGACCGTGTATAATGTAAAATTAATTTGTTTATTTTAAAGAAAAATAAACGCCAAACTCGGAACGGATGGAGAATTCATATTAGGAACGATGTCGGCAGATTTGGGTGTTTGAGGAGTTTTCTTTTGTTATTACATTAAAATTCCAAACAATTGAACGACGGGACCATTAAAACTTAAAAAATCATTGACATTGGACATGACATTATAATAAATAAAATATTAATTAAATAATTATTAGATACTGATTTTTGTTATCTACACTCTGAATAACTGATCACAGATGAATTAGACAATTTTAAAAATTAAAATGTATAATTTCTGTCAACCCGTGCGATGACGCGATTTTCGTTTGCATGATTACATATACAGGGTGTCCCATGAAGAATGTGACATAGAACAACCGCAGATTCTCCAATTCAAAATAAAACGATTAAGCAAAATATGCTTAGATAAAATGTTACTCGTTTCCGAAATACGGGGTATTGAAGTTGAAAACTGAAAAATTATTAATGTCCATAATTTTTTTAATACACCGTATAATTTTTCTCAAATCGGCACACTTGTTAAATATCATAAAATGCACCTAACAATAAAAAAATTAGTTCAGTACGCTCTACCAGTGGCGTACGGCAGGAGTAAGTAATGCTTGTACCCCTTCTAAATGTTACACCGCTGTCTAAATTTTAATTTTGTCTATAATTTTATTTTTTTTGATATTTTCTAAGTCAATAATGTACACTTGTTAGTTTGTTGTAAAGTCATTGGTTTTCGAGATATTCGCAGTTTTTTAAGACAAAATTGTAAAAATGAATATTATTAATAATAATACAAATAAAAAGTACATGTCTATCTATCTTTAACTGCGAATATCTCGAAAACCAATGACTTTACAACAAACTAACAAGTGTACATTATTGACTTAGAAAATATCAAAAAAATTAAAATTATAGTCAAAATTAAAATTTAGACAGCGGCGTAACATTTAGAAGGGATACAAGCATTACTTACTCCTGCCGTACGCCACTGGTAGAGCGAGTAACATTTTATCTACGCATATTTCGCTTAATTGTTTTATTTTGAATTAGAGAATCTGCGGTTGTTCTATGTCCCATTCTCAATGGGACACCCTGTATATTATAGTTTCACATATAAAAATTGACCAATTGAGACAGAAAAATTGTCCGGTAAATTAAAAATAATAGAAAAAAATAATTATTTTTACACTTTTACAAACGTAGGTATTTTTTTAATACAATTATTAGAACAAAAAAATGGCTGATCTTTTTATTTTTAAAATATTTACGAAACTATAAATTTTGAGAAAAAAAAATTTACAATGCTTTTTTGTAAAAATTAAATAAAACCGTTTTTAAAAAGTAAAAAAATACAAGCAAAAATAATTCTTTCTATTTCTATCTTAAATATCCTATCAAAATTTAATTTCGATCCGCTGAATAAGCTTCGTGCTCACAAACTGACGAACGGACGTTTTTCAAAACTCTGTTCTTTGCACCCGGTGGGCCTTAAAATGAAAAAATGTTATACAATTTTGGAAAGTGATTTTTGATCTTAACTAGCTCCATTCCCCAGATGTGGAGTTGAAATGAAAATATACCTATGTACTCGTGATTCGCTCTACAAATCCACCACTGAGCTAAACATTAACCACCTAAAGTCTAAACAGATCAGATATCTATTTTGAACAGCTGGAGGGTATAAAAAAAATGAGAAATGTCAGCCTTTATATTAAATCTTAAAAAATCAGTAGACTTTTGAAGATTAAAAAGAAATACAAACAAGATGACGCATAAAACCTTTTTGTAATTAAAATTTTAAATGATATACTTTTTTACTTAATGAGAGCAGCTCGTTAATATTGTATCAGCGCACGTAAAGCACAATCGCCGCGCTGCCTGGCGTTGTATTGTTTCGCGGTTGGTAACTCTCTTCTCTCTGGTTGGTAACACAAGGCGGCAGCAGTCAGTGCATGATTAGGATGGCGATGGCATGTTCGAATCTTCAATGATAAAGAATCGTTTTTGTTATACGCTTCACTTTATGAATTGAAGCTCTGATTGTAACTGCGGTGCATTACTACGTTTTTGTGTAATCAATGAAGCTCAAAAATTGTTATAAATTCTTAATTCTCAAGTACAGCTCCAATTTTGATGTTTTTAAAGGTTCCGTACATTCGATGAAAAAATGGAACCCTTATAGGATCACTCTCGTGTCTGTCTGTCTGTCCGTCTATGGTCTATCATAGTTTAATTTCTTAGAATTTACTGGACGAAAAAGTTGGATGCAATCACGCACGTATAGCGTAAATAACTGAATTCCGATTTTGGGGACAAATTATAAAATATAAAATAAAAAATTTAAGTGTATCATGAGATGAGATACAGTCGAACCTGGATAAGCAAGATCTCTTTTTTGCTTATGGAGGTTTTTCACTAACCTGAAGTACAGGAGTGGCCTTTCTCACTTATAGAGGTCTATAAAAATACAGCAAATATCTAGTGATGAACATGTATGTATTATTCGACATAGATGCTAAAAAAAAAACAAACTGAAAAATCAACGATACAAAAACAATGTTAGTTAGTTCAACTATTTATGACTCATTCTTAAATTTCGTGGAACTATTAACACGTTTGACTATTGCTTATAGAGGTATAGGCAAGTAGTAGTCTCAGTTATAGAGTAGACAACGTCTTTCTCCTATAGATGTTTCTGTCTCTCACTTATAAAGGTTTTAGAGGGTTACAAAGACGGTTCACTTAGAGAGTTTTCGCGCTTACTCAGTGCGCGCTCACTCAGGTTTTACTGTACATAAATTTTTTTATAATTTCAATAAGCATTGTTTAAAAGATATTAAAGAAATTATACAAAAATCCAGCTCACAATCTTCTAATGCAGTCTAAACCTGTTTTTTTGATTCCTCTAAGTGATTAGGGTACATAAACTTCAATAAAAATCCATTCAAAACCAATTCATACTTTTATTTTTGCCGCATATTTACGTTTATCGACTTACTATTGTTTACTCAATAGCCTTATACTCACAGTTCCTTTTCCTTTCAGTCGTGAAGGATCGAGTGTAGCTTTTTCTCTTGTGTATAACATTCGGATTCTGTCGTTGAAGAGTTCAGCAGTAGTCGCCCTTCATGTTAACGTTCCTGGTAACGTTTTTCCATTTCTTTTATGTCTTGATGAAATCTTTCTCCGTGCTCTTCACTCACATCACCGAGATTTTCTAGAAAAGAATCTAAATGTGCCTTAAAAAAATAAGCTCGAAATTCATCGAGCACCCCAAAGTATTTACCTCCTGTGACATGTTTTCCACGATTGATGCATAGTCAGAGCCTTTGATAACTTGATAACGACATTTTTGAAAACAGTCCAAGCCTCTTTTTCAACCGCCATCATTGCCAGCATAGTCTTCTAATACCGGAATCCACTAAACACTAAACCCTCAGAAAGATGTGTAAATTGGTCATAAAATATACTTTAATACTCATAGTTTTCAGATTGATATGAAGTGGAGGCAAAATTATTTTACTAGGCTTGACAACACTTGGACGTGAAACGTTTTTACTACCAGGTATTAGAGAATTTCTTGAAGGTCAATGTTTTTTTTTCAGTGTTAACTTTTAGCTCTTGAATCCCATTAAAAAAGAAAACATGGCAATTTGGTATATTCTCCATGTTGACATAGAACACAGAATATGCGGATCTTCACATGTTATTCAACCATGATCTGGATACCTTATTTTTTACAATATAAGTGATAAAACTCAATACACTATCACTTTGTACCAAAGGACCAAAAAGGACCCCGCACAAACCTTAGATTTGGTTCTTGCTTAAATTAATCGAAAATGGTTTTATTTTATAGTTTAAAGGTCACTAAGAAAAAGTGCCCATGGGAGCATAGCCTAAAAACCAGTAGATTTTTAGCTACAGACATGCTTACCCAAAGTTATTTTATGGTATCATACAGTAACTTTAATGCTTACCGAGATTTTGGATATGGGGATATCCATTGAATTCACAATCTTAAAAAATCCTAAGATTTAGAAATATGTTTTCGAGAGCGCTAAATCCGAATATGACATTTTTATACAGGGTGACACCTTCAACATTACCTAGTTTTTTACTGTTTCTAAAAAAAAGGTACAAAAGTTGAACATGGAACATATTTGTGAATTCAATGGATATCCCTGTATCTAAAATCTCACTACACATATCTGTAGCTAAAAATCTATTGGTTTTTAGGCTATGCGCGCATGGACACTTTTTCTTATAAACTAAAAAATAAAACCATTTTCGATCAATTTAACCGAGAACCAAATCCCATAAGGTTTGTGTGGGGTCCTTTAAACTAGGTTTGGAATATTCGACACAAATTAATTCCATGCGACGGAAGTTGCAGACAAAATTGACATTTGCGTAAGTGAAGTCGCTAGCAAAAATTAGTATATAATGATTTGATTACTTCTTATTACTGCTACCAATCTTCAATTCTATACTAATAATAGAAGATTAATGAAGTCAGCTGTTGAGCGTCTATAATTTACAATCTATCTATGCATCTTCTATTCAACTACTTTGTTACTGACGTTGTATTGGCGCCAGTCTGCTCGTGCCCTTACAATCGTCGTTTGCAGAGGAAATCCAATAGCCATAAATTAACACACAAGCTCTATTTTTATTTTCTTTGTTGTGCTGCGCGCGGCGGTCTTCGGCTCGTTTCCTTGTATAAATATGTTGAAGCGTTATAAAAGATTGATCTAACAAACACGATTTATTTAAACGTTAGTTTCTCAACACTTAATTGATTCCCGTAATTATTGTTTAATAAATTCCCTAAAAGAATTAAGTATAAGGCGCCCAATGCGTTTTATTCGTGCGACCATTGGAGACAAAAAACGCGTAAGATCGGTGTTTTTTTTTTCAAGAGTTCGTTTCACTGCTTTTTAGGGCTTTGATGTAGAGTGTAGACAAATGGAAAGAAACGGAATCGTTATAATTTCGCCATGTTCGTTCGTCTGTCGGTATGTCACAGTCTTATAAATCTGCCATCTTTGTGTAATGAAGTTAAAAAAAATAATTTAGGGGTAGCATAATTGAATGGGAATCTTTAAAAATACAGTAAAGGTTCTTAAATTTTTTTTAAGTACATCTTCTTTAGGCACGCTTGACTTGGGGAGTAAGCTGGTAGGTAAATGCCTGACGAAATCGTTTACGGAAGTGCATCATCGCGAACGGTGCGTGATCGTTCGAGGCGAGCGGTAGTTGAGAGGGAGATATAAGTTAGTGAAGATAGTAAGAGAGAGAGTGTTACGTTTCGTATATTGGAAGTTGAGAAGGAGATATAAGTTAGTGAGTACGACTAAGATGGAGCATTAATCGAAATTCTTTTTTTTTTTTGGACAACTATTTGACTTTTAAATTGAAAACAATTTTTTTTTGTATCAAAAATACATTTCATCGAATTTTGCTACATTTTGTAACGGGAATTAATGTAGGTTAGTTAATAAATCCTTTTAAATGTATTATAAATTATGCTAATATAAATATATATACATATTTTACCTATTAATTAATCAAAAATTATATTTTAAACATTGTTTCTTTGTAGATATGTGCTACAGAGTGAGGTTATATTGTGTCGTTAAATCAGGATGTCTGATCAAAATATGGTGACAGATTTTCGAATATATTGTATCATTGTTATATATTATACATTATTATATATTATTATATTTTATATATGGCAGGAAGAGGTTTTACTTCAGTCGTGTGGTCTAAAGCACACTCGCTTTTTTTCAATATACAGTAAGTTCATCGGGTAATGCGCGTCTTGATCTCCCGACAAAATATCCTCTAACATTATTTCCCCCGACAAAATATCATCTTGACTAAATATCCTATGGGCAAAATATCCCCCGACGTAATTACCCTCAATAAAACGCATGGTCGTTAGTAATGGCTGTGTATTTATTATAATAGCAAAGAGCGAATATGGTATACATGTGAAGAATAGTGCTAAAAATACAACTTTTATAAACGAACATTGTCAATAATTGTTCCAATAATTTTCGCAAAACGTTACATTAGAGTAGACTGCCACAAACATTATCTTTGTCAAAATGATTTTACACATATTCAAGACTTTTTCCTTATTCCGTATTTACTATAAACAACATCAATTTATTTTCTGGTTAAGACGCAAGAATATTGTTATAGAAAGTCCCACACCCCTACCACAATGTATATTAACCTACTGAACTTGGCATCGGAACAAACAGTTCCTCATATTTAGATAGCATCTTTGTCTTTCTTTGTTATATTATTCAAACAGTTTGTTGGATTGTCGCACACAATGAGAGTGTGGGACGTATTCATCAGGTTGTGAAGAAGTTATGATGGTTGATGAATTATTTGTTGTATTTTAATTGCACCGACATAATAACCATAATTACATATATAATTAATATCTGAAAAACGCTTGAAGTAGCTGCTAATTTCCCGTAAATTTTAACGAGTAACCACTTGTTTTGTAAAACTGCTATACATTATACAATATACATACATAGGTATTTAAACTTATTATCAACAAAAACATTTAGTTGTTCAAGTATAGTGTAAAAACAACCGGAAAAAAATAATTGTCATTAATCATTACTATTATATAGGTATTTTTTTATTATTTTAAAAAACTATGTCTAAGAGAATATTGTGAAAATGTTCAGAATTCAATAGGGAAGCTGCATACATTTTTAATCGCAGTTTTATTACACGACCTGAAATTATATATTAATGTGCACACAATTCTAACATCTGACAAACATTGAATGATTCGTTAATGTGCAATGAGTAATTTATTAAAATATAAATTGTCAAAATTCGAAAACTGTGTTTGTTGAAAAGTTCATATCGAGTGTCCGTTTCCATGAAAAAAGTATATTTTAAGTTTTTTTCTTTTGTTTTTAGATAGTGTTATGCGGGGTTGCAGCAAGCATTGCCAGACAATTTGATTTGACAACTAACTTGAATATTAATGTCACTTCAAGCGTCGGCGCGCCGGTAACTTGAACATTTTCCCGGTTAGGTGTCACGAGACGGTGTGATCATGGGGTGGAGGAACCAATTATAGACGCTGATAACTTTAGATGTTGAATAATAATAATAATAATAATAATAATAATAATAATAAATGTTTATTTGTTGCGCCATTAAAAAATGGATACAGAACGTCAGTAGGTACACAGTTAAAACATATTAAAATAATTAATCCGATAACAAATAGTTAAAAATAGAATAGAATATGGAAATACTTAAATACCATTCTCAATCACTGATAAAAATCCTCAACTGAATAGCAACACTTGTCAATAAGATTTTTTTTACATTCAATCTTGAAACGTTTGACACCAGAAATGTTTTTTATATTATCATTCAGGTGGTTGAATAATTTTTGACCCATATAATTTGGTCCTCTCCTACTCAGTTCCAGTCTATGTTTAGGCATTCTTAAATCATTACCACATCTTGTTGATTAATTATGAAAATTTTTATTGCAACAAATGTTGTTAAGATTTTTTTTGATAGCTAGAAGGCATTCCAAAACATAGATGGATGGCAAAGTAAGTATCCTGTAGCTTGAAAACGTCTATAATCTGCAATCTAATATAAAGACCGCTGCACATGAGGCTAGAAACGCTGCCAGGAGTTCTGCTAGCCGGTAGGACGAGTACGAAGCTGGAAATGACGTCACTTGGGCTGGGCTGCTAGCTCACAAGATAGGTTTTAAAATTAAAACAGGGGCTATTTTCCCTGCTAGATTTGCTGGTAGGTATGAGCAAGAACCAATCAGGAAGCAGTGTCTTGTCGCGTGGGCACTTGAACAAACGCCCACAAGCCAACATGGCGTCATTCTGCTCCTCAGAGTCAGACACAACAGACACGTTTTGCTCAGTGTTTATATTCGAACTGTCACTGCGCGCGCACCAGATCTTTACACAAAACAAGTTTGGAAAATAGTCTCGTGTGAAGCGAGCACTTCCCAGCAGTCAAGAAAACCAGCGCTAGAAAACTAGTAGGCAAATCTTGCAAGAAATCTAGCAGCGTTTCTAGCCCCGTGTGCAGCGGCCTTAAGGAACCAATTGAATCGTATTTTATTAAAGTAAGAAAGATTTGAGAGTAGTAATGTGTACCTACGTGAGATTTTCACTTTGCGCAGTGCCGCACCATGAATAAACTAACCCCCTAACTGTGATTGTAACCTAACTGTTGAATTAAATGTATTTTATTCAAATAGTTAAACTCTCTGTTAATTTTAATAATCTATTTAAAAAATGTTTGTTTTTGGGATTATTATACGCTTCTGGCCGCACGTGCTTACCACTCCTCTCATCTCGTAATACTTCGCCTATAGGTTCAGAGTACAGATTCAAAATTCCGTCCCGTATCGCTATCTAGGGTTTAGAATAGTACAAAACCGGAAACCCTATGTGTACAAAAGATGTTGGTCGATTTAAAAAAAAAATGTAGGTATATTGAATAGGTACCTATAGTATGTGATTGTTCTCATTAAAGGTCAAATGAAACTTCCTACGTCTGTTTCACACACAAGTAAATGTCTTACTATGTATTTACATAATATATAATAGACTAATTTCTTATTTCCGACATTTACTTTACCGAAAAGTTAATATCTTCTTTTAGTGTACACCGATTGTATTTTTGTATTCTTGATGTTATCATCTTATATTTGGATCTCTTTATAGCTTGTACTAGGTTCGCCCAAAATGAATATTTAAATTTGATTTTAATAGCAATTTAATTAGATATTTCTAATTTAAAATTTTAATTTATCAATTTGTCATTTTTATAACTTGTAAACATACCCGTTCATTCATGAATGTAATGGAAATCTATATACAAATAAATAAAATAGGAGTTTGTTCCGGCTAATCTCCAAAACGACTGGGCCGATTTTAACGAGAAGGAGTAACTTAGGCTACTTCTATTTAAAAAAAAATGATTTAGCGCAAAAAAAAATCCACGCAGAAGAAGTCGCGGGTAACAGCTAGCATGTAAATAGGTATATAGCACATATATAATTGTTATGATACACACATTGTTACAGTTGCAATGCAATATAAAAAAAAATTACTTGTAGAGTAATATACCTATCATCAATTAATGCATAGACTCCTACTAAAGAAATCCTGGATAAAATAGACAAAATTCCCAATAAAAATAATAAAACTTGCTGTAATCACAAACGAGAAAGAAATTACACAAACTTTGTCTCTTCACTTTGAAAAAATTTCAGGAGACGACTATACAACTCACAATTCATTATCTAAAAAAAGTTATTAAGATAATCAGGTTTTATGATTCAAAAATTCAGAACCATACAACTTAGATTTCTCTCTAATCGAAGTGACATCAACTATCCGAAAAATCAAGCGAATCGGATAATTTATATCCTGAAACTTTTGCACGCATCCTCTACGAATCAAATTAGAATCCAACATTCAACATGTTTTGGCAAACTGATGCCTTTCCTATACGTAAATGGAAAAAATCTATCATTATTGTCATCCCTAAACCAGGCAAAAACAAGCTCCATCTTAATAATTACCGACCTATATCCACCACAAACCCAATGTGCAAGTTGTTTGAAAGTATGGAAGCCTACAGACTACAATGGATTATAGAAAACAACTCCTTATTATCTAATAATGAATTCGAATTAAGAAATAATCGACCCATACTTGACGTTCACACTATCTTCACAAACGAAATCAGCAACAAACTTGGCAATAAATAAGTCTTCGACATTTTCAAAGTTTTAGATGTCTTATGTAAAAACACTATTTTGCAACAAATTCATAAATGCACACTTATCTCTCTTCATAGAATATTTTATAACGATCCAATCATTCAAGACATCAGACATCTAAAAAATGGCATTCCACAAGGCTCTGTAGTAAGTCCCATTCTTTTCAAATAGCTGTCAACTCACTGAGCTCAATCCTCAAACCACCAGTCCAACACCTTCTCTACGTTGACAACCTAATATTTTACAATATATGAACAAGTAATATAAAATACGCGCAAAGTAAATTACAAAATAAAATAAGACACCTTGGTATTATGGTATGATGAAATTAACGGGATACAAGGCTAAATTTTAAAACAATTTTTAATTTAATAGAACTTCATTTAATAGTCAACGTTTCGGCAAGCAATTATTGCCTTCTTTAGGACCTTAAAAATGTCTATTAAAAGTCACAAATTAAAAACATAAATTATTTCAAAACAATATTGTCCATCATTTAAAAACTTTTTTTAAAAAACTAAACTTTAGCCTTGTATCTCGTTAATTTCATCGTAAATTACAAACCCCAATTAACAAATTAATAGAATAGATTAACAATAATGGACTAGACTTTGCCCCTGAAAAAGCGACTTGTATAAATTTTAACAAACTAAACAAATCAATTAAAAATCCAGTTTAAAAACTAAATAAATAACGTGGCCTTAGAATACAAATCCGAAAAACGATTCGTAGTCCATGATAAACAACTCTCTTGGAAAAACCATACAGTCGAAATTTTAATTCGAAATCTATTAAAACCTTAAATAATCAAAAATGGAGAGCCGATAGAAACATCTGCCACAATTCTCTCAGTTCTAGACTTTTGCGCTAACACGTTATTCAAAATCTGCCTATCTACCGTGGTCCAAAACATAAATACAAATTATAGAGAAACTCCACAAATTCATCAAAGACTCAACTCATTCGATTGTCTATACCAAAAGAAATTCCTAAATAATTATTCAGATTTCATCCCCGTATTTGAAGTTTGTATCAATCTATACATTCAAAATAAAATATCGAAACTCTATATACTGTCAATGCAAACGCTTTGCATAGGGCGGCCATACTGAAAAAGTAAAATCCCAATTGCTCCGTTTAAATTTTTAAAAGCACCTCGTTTTGTCACCAAAAAATTACATTTTATTAATTATATTGTTAATGACACGTTTCGTCAATTTTAAGATATCTTGTAGTAGACGAATATCATGGGAGATATTTTCTACGTATTACGATTATCTAAAACAATGTTCAGTTTACAATCTATGTTAAGAAGCTATCATTTTAATACAATTAAATTTGCATAAATACTTCTTTTTTGCAATGTAATAGAAATAATGTTGTATTAAAGAATTTAACATATCCGTTCGTAAAGTTATCGCGGCGTGAAAGAAAACAAATTCCAGCATTTAAGTTTTTAAATTCCTTTAGTCGATTCTTCGGGAAAAAAAACTACCTTAAATTATACTCTTATGTACTCTTATGTATTGTTTATCGATATTAATGTTTTTCCCGGACTTGGGATAATATTGTGACATGATTTTCCAGACTTATAAAAATCCCTGACTATTCCAGGTTTGTGGATTCTCTATCTTAGCGTTTCCGTTTGTGCCAACACTTTGAGAAAATAGCGCTGAAAAAAGATTTTTTGACCATATTTTCTTTCCAATCTGTTCAAAGCCAAAAATAGTGCTATATTTATACTGCACACGTGCCCAGTATATTATATCAATCAGCTAACAAATAAATGAAAATGTGTTCCTAAATCAATGTCCGGGCAGAAAGAAACGCCACTGTACTAGTATTTGTATATATCGACAGTTGGTACATACACAATGAAATTGTGTGCTGACACGCAAATGTCACTCCTCACTGTTTGTCATGCGCACAATCACATCGGGATAGCACAATTCGCAACATTTTTTCAGTTTTCAATAATAGATACATAAAACAGATAGAGTTTTTTTATTACACAGAGTAGGTACACCTACCTCATACAAAAAAAATTGAACAATGTCAGTCCAGCAAAATGAATGATATTGATGAATTGTCATATTGTATCAGGAAAAATATAAAATGTAGTAATGAAAATATTTTAACAAGTTGAAATACAATATACTAGCCGCTACCCGTGGCTTCGTAATGAAACAATGTTAGCTTTTACCCACGGCAATTTAATTTTGATAATATATACTAATATATTAAGCTGAAGAGGTTGCTTGTTTGTTTGGTTGGTTGGTTGAACGCACTAATCTCAGGAACTACTGGTTCGAATTGAAAAAAAAATTTTTTCGTTCGATAGTCCATTTATTGAGGAAGGCTATAGGCTATATAATATCACGCTACGACCAATAGGAGTGGAGCATCAATGAAAAATGCTGAAAAATATAAGTAACTCAAAATTTGTCCGTCCAACAAAAACCTTTGAATGGTAACTCCGATCATCATGAAATTTGAACACAACATTCATTTCGGTAAACTAAGATGAACGTGTGTACTCATGTCCTTCCCACCTTTCGTTCTTTTGCACCCGGGTGAAACCGGGCGGGACTGCTAGTATAATATAATGCTTAAATCTTACATAGGTATATCATTTTAAACTTGATTAAAACTTGGAGAACCTTCGATTCTCGGAGGTTCACTTCCTATTGTAGAGCTTATGGTTTTTTTTATATTTTAAATCAGCAGAACACAATATTTAAGTTCGAATTTATGACTATCGAAGAATCTCGTTAGAGATTCTTTTCTGTGCTAAATCTCTAACGTATTCTTATACATTGATTTTGCCTAGCTCCCATATAACGCCGTGTATATGAGACCAGTTTCCAAGTTTTATAGTTCTGTGACCACGTGACTTTCATAGGACCGATTTTTCGTATCACCCATATATACTTCTGTACCACAATAACAGCCTATACTACGAGTGTGCCCGTGGACGAGCGGTTACGACGTTAGACTAGTAATAACTAATAACAGGGTCTCGGGTTCGATTCCCGTCAGCATCATTGGAAAATTTTTGTTTTTCTACTCCATTTTATTTCCACTTGATATTTATATAGATCATATTTTTTATTTTTATTTTTTTTTAATTTTTAATTTTTTTTTATATTTTTAATTGTTTTTTTTATTTTTAATTTATTTTCGGCTCCGTGAAACCAGCCGCAACTTTGTTAGCCGCATGGACCAAAATGGGTGGGCTGGTTTGTGCTTCGTTTGTGCCCTTTCCTGCTTTAAAAATTTTCGTTCCTGCTTTTAGCGTTTCCGAGAAAATCGAAAATTTTATAACTGCGGCCAGGATCACGCCAGCCGCAACTTTTTTGATTTTGTAATTTTTTTACTTGCGGCTGGTTTGTGCTTCGTTTGTGCCCTTTCCTGCTCCAAAAAAATTCGTTCCTGCTTTTCGCGTTTCCGAGAAAATCGAAGAAATTTTAGCTGCGGCCAGGTTCACGCTAGCCGCAACTTTTTGGAATTTGTACATTTTTTACTTGCGGCTGGTTTGTGCTTCGTTTGTGCCTTTTCCTGCTTAAAAAAATTTCGTTCCTGCTTTTCCCGTTCTCGAGAAAATCGAAAAAGAAAATTCGGTAAGCGTGAAGTTAGCCGCAACTTTGTTAGCCGCACGGACCAAAATAGGTGGGATGGATTGAGCTTCGTTTGTGCCTTTTCCTGCTTAAAAAATTTTCGTTCCTGCTTTACGAGTTTCCGAGAAAAATACGAAAAAAGAAAATGCAATTCTACACTGACCGGCACAAAAAACGCAACACCTAAAATGATGACCAGTTTAGAATTGCAATAACTTTTAAACGTATCGCTCGATTTAAATGAGTTTTTTTTTATTTGAAAGGTCTATGCTTTGTCAATATTTCTGTAAGTGATCTGCTCATTTTGGCGCTCTTCCATTTCGGCTGTAAAGAATAACGCTAATGCTCGTTTTCCCCATACACATTGAAATCTGTGTTTTTGCATATTCTCTACTTGCAGCTCGAAAAACTGTTTAGAACTGCTTAAGTATTATGATGCGGCTGATGAGTGCCTACTATGGAAAGATTCCTGCCTCCATAATATGTTCGGAAAATTTAACCCTTTCTAGAGAAAATCGACATATTCTAATATATCTATGTTTTTACGTTTTCTGGACGTGCGGCTCGAGAAACTGTTTAGAACTGCAGAAGTATTATGACGCGGCTGATTAGTGCTCACTATGGAAAGATTCCTGCCTTCATAATATGTTCGGAAAATTTAACCCTTTCTAGAGAAAACCGACATATTCTAATATATCTATGTTTTTACGTATTCTGGACGTGCGGCTCGAGAAACTGTTTGGAACTGCTGAAGTATTATGACGCGGCTGATTAGTGCCTACTATGGAAAGATTCCTGCCTCCATAATATGTTCGGAATATTTAACCCTTTCTAGAGAAAATCGACATATTCTAATATATCTGTGTTTTTACTTATTCTGGACGTGCGGCTCGAGAAACTGTTTGGAACTGCTGATGTATTATGACGCGGCTGATTAGTGCCTATTCTGGAAAGATTCCTGCCTTCATAATATGTTCGGAAAATTTAACCCTTTCTGGAGAAAATCGACATATTCTAATATATCTGTGTTTTCACGTATTCTTGACGTGCGGCTCGAAAAACTGTTTGGAACTGCTGAAGTATTATGACGCAGCTGATTAGTGCCTACTATGGAAAGATTCCTGCCTTCATAATATGTTCGGAAAATTTAACCCTTTTTGGAGAAAATCGACATATTCTAATATATCTATGTTTTTACGTATTCTGGACGTGCGGCTCGATAAACTGTTTGGAACTGCTGAAGTATTATGATGTGGATGATTAGTGCCTACTATGGAAAGATTCCTGCCTCCATAATATGTTCGGAATATTTAACCCTTTCTAGAGAAAATCGACATATTCTAATATATCTAGGTTTTTACTTATTCTGGACGTGCGGCTCGAGAAACTGTTTGGAACTGCTGAAGTATTATGACGTGGCTGATTAGTGCCTACTATGGAAAGATTCCTGCCTCCATAATATGTTCGGAATATTTAAACCTTTATAGAGAAAATCGACATATTCTAATATATCTATGTTTTTACGTATTCTGGACGTGCGGCTCGATAAACTGTTTGGAACTGCTGAAGTATTATGATGTGGATGATTAGTGCCTACTATGGAAAGATTCCTGCCTCCATAATATGTTCGGAATATTTAACCCTTTCTAGAGAAAATCGACATATTCTAATATATCTGTGTTTTTACTTATTCTGGACGTGCGGCTCGAGAAACTGTTTGGAACTGCTGAAGTATTATGACGCGGCTGATTAGTGCCTACTATGGAAAGATTCCTGCCTCCATAATATGTTCGGAATATTTAAACCTTTATAGAGAAAATCGACATATTCTAATATATCTGTGTTTTTACGTATTCTCGATTTGCGGCTCGACAAACTGTTTGGAACTGCTGAAGTATTATGACGTGGCTGATTAGTGCCTACTATGGAAAGATTCCTGCCTTCATAATATGTTCGGAAAATTTAACCCTTTCTAAAGAAAATCGACATATTCTAATATATCTGTGTTTTTACTTATTCTGGACGTGCGGCTCGAGAAACTGTTTGGAACTGCTGATGTATTATGACGCGGCTGATTAGTGCCTACTATGGAAAGATTCCTGCCTCCATAATATGTTCAGAATATTTAACCCTTTATAGAGAAAATCGACATATTCTAATATATCTATGTTTTTACGTATTCTGGTCGTGCGGCTCGAGAAACTGTTTGGAACTGCTGAAGTATTATGACGCGGCTGATTAGTGCCTACTATGGAAAGATTCCTGCCTCCATAATATGTTCGGAATATTTAAACCTTTATAGAGAAAATCGACATATTCTAATATATCTGTGTTTTTACGTATTCTCGATTTGCGGCTCGAGAAACTGTTTGGAACTGCTGATGTATTATGACGCGGCTGATTAGTGCCTACTATGGAAAGATTCCTGCCTCCATAATATGTTCAGAATATTTAACCCTTTATAGAGAAAATCGACATATTCTAATATATCTATGTTTTTACGTATTCTGGACGTGCGGCTCGAGAAACTGTTTGGAACTGCTGAAGTATTATGACGTAGCTGATTAGTGCCTACTATGGAAAGATTCCTGCCTTCATAATATGTTCGGAAAATTTAACCCTTTCTAAAGAAAATCGACATATTCTAATATATCTGTGTTTTTACTTATTCTGGACGTGCGGCTCGAGAAACTGTTTGGAACTGCTGATGTATTATGACGCGGCTGATTAGTGCCTACTATGGAAAGATTCCTGCCTCCATAATATGTTCGGAATATTTAACCCTTTATAGAGAAAATTGACATATTCTAATATATCTGTGTTTTTACGTATTCTCGATTTGCGGCTCGAGAAACTGTTTGGAACTGCTGATGTATTATGACGCGGCTGATTAGTGCCTATTCTGGAAAGATTCCTGCCTTCATAATATGTTCGGAAAATTTAACCCTTTCTGGAGAAAATCGACATATTCTAATATATCTGTGTTTTCACGTATTCTTGACGTGCGGCTCGAAAAACTGTTTGGAACTGCTGAAGTATTATGACGCAGCTGATTAGTGCCTACTATGGAAAGATTCCTGCCTTCATAATATGTTCGGAAAATTTAACCCTTTTTGGAGAAAATCGACATATTCTAATATATCTATGTTTTTACGTATTCTGGACGTGCGGCTCGATAAACTGTTTGGAACTGCTGATGTATTATGACGCGGCTGATTAGTGCCTACTATGGAAAGACTCCTGCCTCCATAATATGTTCGTAAAATTTAACCCTTTCTAGAGAAAATCGACATATTCTCATATATCTGTGTTTTTACGTATTCTGGACGTGCGGCTCGAGAAACTGTTTGGAACTGCTGATGTATTATGACGCGGCTGATTAGTGCCTACTATGGAAAGATTCCTGCCTCCATAATATGTTCGGAAAATTTAACCCTTTCTAGAGAAAATCGACATATTCTCATATATCTGTGTTTTTACGTATTCTTGACGTGCGGCTCGAAAAACTGTTTGGAACTGCTGAAGTATTATGACGCAGCTGATTAGTGCCTACTATGGAAAGATTCCTGCCTCCATAATATGTTCGGAAAATTTAACCCTTTCTAGAGAAAATCGACATATTCTCATATATCTGTGTTTTTACGTATTCTGGACGTGCGGCTCGAGAAACTGTTTGGAACTGCTGATGTATTATGACGCGGCTGATTAGTGCCTACTATGGAAAGATTCCTGCCTCCATAATATGTTCGGAATATTTAACCCTTTCTAGAGAAAATCGACATATTCTAATATATCTGTGTTTTCACGTATTCTTGACGTGCGGCTCGAAAAACTGTGTGGAACTGCTGATGTATTATGACGCGGCTGATTAGTGCCTACTATGGAAAGATTCCTGCCTCCATAATATGTTCGGAATTTTTAACCCTTTTTAAAGAAAATTGACATATTCTAATATATCTGTGTTTTTACTTATTCTGGACGTGCGGCTCGAGAAACTGTTTGGAACTGCTGATGTATTATGACGCGGCTGATTAGTGCCTACTATGGAAAGACTCCTGCCTCCATAATATGTTCAGAATATTTAACCCTTTATAGAGAAAATCGACATATTCTAATATATCTATGTTTTTACGTATTCTGGTCGTGCGGCTCGATAAACTGTTTGGAACTGCTGATGTATTATGACGCGGCTGATTAGTGCCTACTATGGAAAGACTCCTGCCTCCATAATATGTTCGTAAAATTTAACCCTTTCTAGAGAAAATCGACATATTCTCATATATCTGTGTTTTTACGTATTCTGGACGTGCGGCTCGAGAAACTGTGTGGAACTGCTGATGTATTATGACGCGGCTGATTAGTGCCTACTATGGAAAGATTCCTGCCTCCATAATATGTTCGGAATTTTTAACCCTTTTTAAAGAAAATCGACATATTCTAATATATCTGTGTTTTTACTTATTCTGGACGTGCGGCTCGAGAAACTGTTTGGAACTGCTGAAGTATTATGACGCGGCTGATTAGTGCCTACTATGGAAAGATTCCTGCCTCCATAATATGTTCGGAATATTTAAACCCTTATAGAGAAAATCGACATATTCTAATATATCTGTGTTTTTACGTATTCTGGATTTGCGGCTCGACAAACTGTTTGGAACTGCTGAAGTATTATGACGTGGCTGATTAGTGCCTACTATGGAAAGATTCCTGCCTTCATAATATGTTCGGAAAACTTAACCCTCTCTGGAGAAAATCGACATATTGTAATATATCTGTGTTTTTACTTATTCTGGACGTGCGGCTCGAGAAACTGTTTGGAACTGCTGAAGTATTATGACGTGGCTGATTAGTGCCTACTATGGAAAGATTCCTGCCTTCATAATATGTTCGGAAAATTTAACCCTTTTTGGAGAAAATCGACATATTCTAATATATCTATGTTTTTACGTATTCTGGACGTGCGGCTCGATAAACTGTTTGGAACTGCTGATGTATTATGACGCGGCTGATTAGTGCCTACTATGGAAAGACTCCTGCCTCCATAATATGTTCGTAAAATTTAACCCTTTCTAGAGAAAATCGACATATTCTCATATATCTGTGTTTTTACGTATTCTGGACGTGCGGCTCGAGAAACTGTGTGGAACTGCTGATGTATTATGACGCGGCTGATTAGTGCCTACTATGGAAAGATTCCTGCCTCCATAATATGTTCGGAATTTTTAACCCTTTTTAAAGAAAATCGACATATTCTAATATATCTGTGTTTTTACTTATTCTGGACGTGCGGCTCGAGAAACTGTTTGGAACTGCTGAAGTATTATGACGCGGCTGATTAGTGCCTACTATGGAAAGATTCCTGCCTCCATAATATGTTCGGAATATTTAAACCCTTATAGAGAAAATCGACATATTCTAATATATCTGTGTTTTTACGTATTCTGGATTTGCGGCTCGACAAACTGTTTGGAACTGCTGAAGTATTATGACGTGGCTGATTAGTGCCTACTATGGAAAGATTCCTGCCTTCATAATATGTTCGGAAAACTTAACCCTCTCTGGAGAAAATCGACATATTGTAATATATCTGTGTTTTTACTTATTCTGGACGTGCGGCTCGAGAAACTGTTTGGAACTGCTGAAGTATTATGACGTGGCTGATTAGTGCCTACTATGGAAAGATTCCTGCCTTCATAATATGTTCGAAAAATTTAACCCTTTCTGGAGAAAATCGACATATTCTAATATATCTGTGTTTTTACTTATTCTGGACGTGCGGCTCGACAAACTGTTTGGAACTGCTGAAGTATTATGACGTGGCTGATTAGTGCCTACTATGGAAAGATTCCTGCCTTCATAATATGTTCGGAAAATTTAACCCTTTTTAGAGAAAATCGACATATTCTAATGTATCTGTGTTTTTACGTATTCTGGATGTGCGGCTCGACAAACTGTTTGGAACTGCTGAAGTATTATGACGTAGCTGATTAGTGCCTACTATGGAAAGATTCCTGCCTTCATAATATGTTCGGAAAACTTAACCCTCTCTGGAGAAAATCGACATATTCTAATATATCTGTGTTTTTACTTATTCTGGACGTGCGGCTCGAGAAACTGTTTGGAACTGCTGAAGTATTATGACGCGGCTGATTAGTGCCTACTATGGAAAGATTCGTGCCTCCATAATATGTTCAGAATATTTAACCCTTTATAGAGAAAATCGACATATTCTAATATATCTATGTTTTTACGTATTCTGGACGTGCGGCTCGAGAAACTGTTTGGAACTGCTGAAGTATTATGACGCGGCTGATTAGTGCCTTCTATGGAAAGATTCCTGCCTTCATAATATGTTCGGAAAATTTGATCCTACCCAGAGAAAATCGACATATTCTCACAAATCTGTGTTTTTGCGTATTCTCTACTTGCGGCTCGAAAAACTGTTTAGAACTGCTGAAGTATTATGATGCGGCTGATTAGTGCCTTATATGGAAAGATTTCTCCCTTTCTAATATATTCGGAAAATTTAACCCTTTTTAGTGAAAATCGACATATCCTAACAAATCTGTGTTTTTACATATTCTCGACTTGTGGGCTCGAGAAACTGTTTAAACTACTGCATTATTATAAATTTCTGCAAAAAAATAGGAGAGCAAAAAAATTTTTTGAATTTTTAGTGATTTTTCAGAATGCTGTATCTCAGTTAAAATTTGTCGTATTGAGGTTTTAAAAAAAGCATTTTAAAGCGCTGAATGTCTAGTTTTTAGAATTTTTGGCTTAAAATTTTTAGGAGCGACAATCATCGCAAAATTCTAAGAAAGTACACGAAACAATTTTTTTTTTCATTTTTTGCGTTTTTTTCTCGGTCCACGGGCTTGGAAAAATTTTTTACTCAAAAATTATGATATGGCCTGTTCATCAGCTTTATATTCTTTTTTTAAATTTTTCTCTACGTTAATTTTTGACCCGGAGATATTCGACTACAAAAGCCTTTTTTTGACTGTAACCATCGATATCTCAGCAACTAATGATCAGACAGAAAATTGACGGGCAGTTTCAAAATCTCGAATAATTTTCCTACAAGGTTATGTAGTGTTCTTGGAAGAAGAAAATTTTCTTTCATCCTCGATATCAACTTGAAAAAAGTGAAAAAAAGTGACTTTTTGACTTGTTTTGCTAAGTCGACCTTATCTTTGCTAATATCGGTGGAAAGTCTAATGCTTGTACGAATTTTTACACCTCGATGTACCCCCAAGAGCTCCGTAAATCGACAGATCGGTTTTTCCGGACCGCTTAATCAAAATTTCAGAAAAATTTAAAGGAGCAAATTCAATAAGCAAAAGATGCCCAATTGTGAAAGAATTGAAAAAAAATCAAATTTATTTTTACGAACATTACAGGGTGTTCAGAATTGTAAATTTTGCTCCTTTAAATTTTTCTGAAATTTTGATTAAGCGGTCCGGAAAAACCGATCTGTCGATTTACGGAGCTCTTGGGGGTACAATGAGGTGTAAAAATTCGTACAAGCATTAGACTTGCCACCAATATTAGCAAATATGCGGTCAACTTAGCAAAACAAGTCAAAAAGTCACTTTTTTTCACTTTTTTCAAGTTAATATCGAGGATGAAAGAAAATTTTTTTCTTCCAAGAACACTACATAGCCTTGTAGGAAATTTATTCGAGATTTTGAAACTGCCCGTCAATTTTCTGTCTGATCATTAGTTGCTGAGATATCGATGGTTAAAATCAAAGGATGCTTTTGTATTCGTAGTCGAATATCTCCGGGTCAAATTAACGTAGAGAAAAATTTAAAAAAAGAAATTAAAGCTGAATGAACAGGCTATCAAGTCCACATCATGATTTTTGTGAAAAAAATTTTTCCAAGCCCGTGAACCGAGAAAAAAAGGCAAAAAAAATTTTTTTGTGTTCTTTCTTACAATTTCGCGATGACTGTCGCTCCTAAAAATTTTAAGCTAAGAAATCTGAAAACTAGACATTCAGCGCTTTAAAATGCTTTTTTTAAAATCTCAATGCGACTAATTTTAACTGAGATACAGCTTTCTGAAAAATCACTAAAAATTCGAAAAATTTTTTTGCTCCCTTAATTTTTTGCAGAAATGTAGTAGACCTAGTGCATTCTTTAAATATACGGAATGTTTCGTAATAGCACGGAGCCATAAGTACCTATGTATTTTCTTACAAATAATTGCCAAAAAAAAAAAAAAAACCTATAAATTTAGAGGTAAATTAATTTTTATAGCTAAGTCATTAAGAAATACAGATATTTTTTGACCATACAACTTTCAGAGTATTAATTCGAAATATCTACCCCTATCTTGTTGTTTTCTTGGGTTAATTAAAAATTAAAATTTTTTATTTAAGGGGGTACTCGCTCGAATTTTTGGAAAAAATCATACATTTTTGAACGGGTCTCAAAGAAAGAGGGAGGCAGATAGAAAATTGATTTTTTTTATTTTACATAATCTTCATTTTACATATCCTTCTACCATATGTTCATTTTTTTTGACGCGCACGCCCCACGCGCATGCGCACAGCTGTCTGTATATCAAGAGACCTTTAAAAAAAGGCGGGTTCGATCAGCGCTTTCGAGAACATCCTAGAACAAAAAAAAAAAATTATTCTTAAAGTAGAAGAGTCAAACTTCGCATTGACGGATGGAAATTTAAAAAAAATCGATTTTAGAGAAATGGCGAATCTACGAAAAAAACCTCGGAAACGCTAGAAAATTTGAGGAAAAAACGATTACTGCATCGCGAAATTTTTTTTATCAGAATTTCCATCCGTCAACGCGAAGTTGGACTCTTCTACTTTAAGAATACATTTTTTTTGTTGTTCTAGGATGTTCTGGAAAGCGCTGATCGGGCCCGCCGTTTTTTCATTGTTTCCTGAGATACAGACAGCTGTGCGCAAGCGCGTGGAGCGCGCGCGTCAAAAAAAATGGGCATATGGTAGAAGGATATGTAAATAAAATTTTTAAAAAATCAATTCTCTATCTGCCTTCCTCTTTCTTTGACACTCGTTCAAAAATGTATGATTTTTTCCGAAAATTCGAGCGAGTACCCCCTTAAATGATTGTTTTTGCTTTTTCACTTAATTTCGTATCTTAATTATTCAAATGACTTTAAAAGTTAAATGTGTCAGTACGATCGCAAAGATAATCTTTTTAGTATAAGTCGATCATTTTTGTAAAATTAATCCCATCAAAAACATAAATGTGAAAACGGGAGCCAAGTTTAATAATCAATAAATAAGGAATTGAGATCTAAAAAGGTGTCAAATTTTCACCAAGCAAGTGTTCGTTTATTATGATTTATACCTAAACTTCATGTTTATTTGTGTGAAAACTTGCCAATTGAAAACTTAGCACCTTTTTAGAACTCTTTTGCATTGAATTTTTACGCTTATGTTTTTGATGGGATTTCATTACTTTCTGTAAACAAATTATTATTATTTATCAGTCAAAAGTGATTTTTGAGAATATGTCGATTTTCTCTGGGAAGGATAAAATTTTCCGAACATATTATTATAAAGGCAGGAATCTTTCCATAGTAGGCACTAATCAGCCACGTCATAATACTTCAGCAGTTCCAAACAGTTTCTCGAGCCGCACGTCCAGAATAAGTAAAAACACAGATATATTAGAATATGTCTATTTTATTTAGAAAGGGTTAAATTTTCCGAACATATTATGAAGGCAGGAATCTTTCCATAGTAGGCACTAATCAGCCACGTTATAATACTTCAGCAGTTCCAAACAGTTTCTCGAGCCGCACGTCCAGAATACGTAAAAACATAGATATATTAGAATATGTCGGTTTTCTCTAGAAAGGGTTAAATTTTCCGAACATATTATGAAGGCAGGAATCTTTCCATAGTGGGCACTAATCAGCCGCGTCATAATACTTCTGCAGTTCCAAACAGTTTCTCGAGCTGCACGTCCAGAATACGTAAAAACATAGATATATTAGAATATGTCGATTTTCTCTAGAAAGGGTTAAATTTTCCGAACATATTATGGAGGCAGGAATCTTTCCATAGTAGGCACTCATCAGCCGCGTCATAATACTTCAGCAGTTCCAAACAGTTTTTCGAGCCGCACGTCCAGAATACGTAAAAACACAGATATATTAGAATATGTCGATTTTCTCTAGAAAGGGTTAAATTTTCCGAACATATTATGAAGGCAGGAATCTTTCCATAGTAGGCACTAATCAGCCACGTCATAATACTTCAGCAGTTCCAAACAGTTTCTCGAGCCGCACGTCCAGAATAAGTAAAAACACAGATATATTAGAATATGTCTATTTTCTTTAGAAAGGGTTAAATTTTCCGAACATATTATGAAGGCAGGAATCTTTCCATAGTAGGCACTAATCAGCCACGTTATAATACTTCAGCAGTTCCAAACAGTTTCTCGAGCCGCACGTCCAGAATACGTAAAAACATAGATATATTAGAATATGTCGGTTTTCTCTAGAAAGGGTTAAATTTTCCGAACATATTATGAAGGCAGGAATCTTTCCATAGTGGGCACTAATCAGCCGCGTCATAATACTTCTGCAGTTCCAAACAGTTTCTCGAGCCGCACGTCCAGAATACGTAAAAACATAGATATATTAGAATATGTCGATTTTCTCTAGAAAGGGTTAAATTTTCCGAACATATTATGGAGGCAGGAATCTTTCCATAGTAGGCACTCATCAGCCGCGTCATAATACTTCAGCAGTTCCAAACAGTTTTTCGAGCCGCACGTCCAGAATACGTTAAAACAAAGATATATTAGAATATGTCGATTTTCTCTATAAAGGGTTAAATTTTCCGAACATATTATGAAGGCAGGAATCTTTTCATAGTAGGCACTAATCAGCCGCGTCATAATACTTCAGCAGTTCCAAACAGTTTCTCGAGCCGCACGTCCAGAATAAGTAAAAACACAGATATATTAGAATATGTCGATTTTCTCTAGAAAGGGTTAAATTTTCCGAACATATTATGAAGGCAGGAATCTTTCCATAGTAGGCACTAATCAGCCGCGTCATAATACTTTAGCAGTTCCAAACAGTTTTTCGAGCCGCACGTCCAGAATACGTAAAAACACAGATATATTAGAATATGTCAATTTTCTCTAGAAAGGGTTAAATATTCCGAACATATTATGAAGGCAGGAAACTTTCCATAGTAGGCACTAATCAGCCGCATCATAATACTTTAGCAGTTCTAAACAGTTTTTCGATCTGCAAGTAGAGAATATGCAAAAACACAGATTTCAATGTGTATGGGGAAAACGAGCATTAGCGTTATTCTTTACAGCCGAAATGGAAGAGCGCCAAAATGAGCAGATCACTTACAGAAATATTGACAAAGCATAGACCTTTCAAATAAAAAAAAACTCATTCAAATCGAGCGATACGTTTAAAAGTTATTGCAATTCTAAACTGGTCATCATTTTAGGTGTTGCGTTTTTTGTGCCGGTCAGTGTAGAATTGCATTTTCTTTTTTCGTATTTTTCTCGGAAACTCGTAAAGCAGGAACGAAAATTTTTTAAGCAGGAAAAGGCACAAACGAAGCTCAATCCATCCCACCTATTTTGGTCCGTGCGGCTAACAAAGTTGCGGCTAACTTCACGCTTACCGAATTTTCTTTTTCGATTTTCTCGAGAACGGGAAAAGCAGGAACGAAATTTTTTTAAGCAGGAAAAGGCACAAACGAAGCACAAACCAGCCGCAAGTAAAAAATGTACAAATTCCAAAAAGTTGCGGCTAGCGTGAACCTGGCCGCAGCTAAAATTTCTTCGATTTTCTCGGAAACGCGAAAAGCAGGAACGAATTTTTTTGGAGCAGGAAAGGGCACAAACGAAGCACAAACCAGCCGCAAGTAAAAAAATTACAAAATCAAAAAAGTTGCGGCTGGCGTGATCCTGGCCGCAGTTATAAAATTTTCGATTTTCTCGGAAACGCTAAAAGCAGGAACGAAAATTTTTAAAGCAGGAAAGGGCACAAACGAAGCACAAACCAGCCCACCCATTTTGGTCCATGCGGCTAACAAAGTTGCGGCTGGTTTCACGGAGCCTTTATTTTCTCAATTTTTTTCTCATATACACATTTTTATTTCTTTTTTAATTTTTTTTATATTCTTGTTTTTTAAAAAATACACTTTCGTCAAATTTTTTATTAAAAAATAACAAAATATATGATTGAAGTTAGATTTAAATAATTTCATTTATTAAAAAACATATTTATCATAAAAAGTGCAACAAAAATTAAAAAGAGGAAAGTTTTCAAAGTAAAACTTCTTTTTTTAATGCAAAATAAGTATTTTACAAATGATATGAAAAAAATTTTGTATTTTTAATGGTTGGCCTTGTTCATTGATTTTTTTTTCATGCCTTCAAAATAGGCCTTCATGGAATCTGTGGCCTCTTAATTCTAAAACTGCACATATAAAAGTAATGTCTCACACTTTGCTAAATTCAAAAACTTGAGACGACTGAATCTCAGAATTATAACTTAAAAAAAAAAAAAATCGAGGCAGACAAGATATTGAAATCAAGCTCGAAATTCTGTGCCTAAGACGTCGAAAAAAAAATGAATTTTGAGGCAGACAAGGAATTGAAATCCAACTTCGAAATTCTGTGCTTATAAAAGCTACAAGAGCTACAGCAAAAAAAAGTGCACAGACGGCGTTTTTTTATTGGTAACTAAATGAGTTATGCGAACAGTGAACACCGTCTTTGCATTTTTTTTGCTGTTGCTCTTGTAGCTTTTATAAGCACAGAATTTCGAAGTTGGATTTCAATTCCTTGTCTGCCTCAAAATTCATTTTTTTTTCGACGTCTTAGGCACAGAATTTCGAGCTTGATTTCAATATCTTGTCTGCCTCGAATTTTTTTTTTTTTTTTTAAGTTATAATTCTGAGATTCAGTCGCCTCAAGTTTTTGAATTTAGCACAGAACGAAGTTTTTACTTCTCCGAAGTTTTTTTTTAAGATACTTAATATACTACTCACTCGCTTTATTAACAACATATTTTATTATGTATATAGAATGTAAACTTTGATTAACGTCTGATTAGAACTCTTCAATAAATAAAATTATCGACCACTTTTTCAGACAAATATATTAACAAAAAATATAATTAATACATTAACGTTTCGATCCGGATTTGGACCTTCTTCAGAACTGATCTAAAAATATAATTTCTATTGTTTTGACAGTTTAATGCAATCATTCGTCACAAATATATCTATGAATCATTTTAATAACGACTTAAGTGAACAAAAACAGCACTCGACAGTAAACTGTGGTATTTACAGATACGTTGCAAGCTGTTAATATAAATTGCCAAATTTCTTATTATTATTGTAATATTCGAATTTTGCGGATTCAGGTATAAGTATAGTCGATTCGAAATAAATATTTTTTGTGCTTAATAATTTTTGATAATTCCAATGAAATCTATCGAGCCACTCGACGAAAATACCAGTACCTATAGATTATGACTTAATAATAATAATAACACATTTTTTGATCACAGAATGAGATTATTAATTAATCGATTAATTATTTAAGACATGCTATTAAAAACTTGTATTTTCAACAGTTATTTGTTGTCTTATTTTCAAAAAAAAAAAGGTCACGCTAACATATCCTGAATATGTATATTTATTTTTTTTGGTTTTACTGTACATTGTACTTTTAACCTAGGTTACACTTACATAAGAATTTATTTTGTAATAACTGTAACATTTTTTTAATGTAAAAGCTTTTTGTTAAAACTTTGGCGATTTTAAATTTTAATTCATGAGAATAAATTCATTTAAGTTTCTTAGAAAAGATTTGACTTTATTTTTTTTATGGAAGTACATAATTAATCATGTTATCAAAAATTAACAATTTTGTCCACAACTTAAACAGTATGATAAAAACACACTGTATAGTCAGTATTAAAAGAAAACAAGTGACATGAAGAAAAACAAACGAAGCATACATGTAGGTGTTATAAGAAAAGGCATGTTTTGTAGGTCAAAGGTCGTGATATAAAACATACAACCAGAATGAAACCGTTTCACCCACACTCTCTGTCTCTCTCACCTTTTTGTATTTAGTTTAGAAGACGACGTTTGTAGATGTGTCTAGGATTTATAGACATTATTTGACCATAAGAAATCGATGTAATCCAAGAATGATATATTTTTGTTCTCGCTTCCCTCCTATATGCATAAAGCATGCTGGGTTGCAGAAAGGGTTGTAGAAATCGGATTTGGCATTGACCTTAGATCGTGATCAAACATATTTCTCCATGTGAAAAGCAATGTAAAGTTTTAAATCGATCCTGCTCGAAAAATAATTGATCGAATGAAACGATATTTTTCTTAAACTGTGTATGGGCTATGTGCAGGGAGGCGGAGTTACAAATTTTTCGATGCGAGCGTTTGTGGTGAGCACTAGGAGAAACTTCAAGCTCAAATTTTCCGTATGACAGTGAGCAATGTTTATTAAAAGAGAAAATATTTATAATTTTATGAAGTTTTTTAATTTCAAAGAAAACTAAGCGATCTGGAAATGCTTGTTGTGTTCCGGACTGTGACGCTGATGGCGATTTAAGTAAAATAAAGACCACTGGCGCCTTAATTTGACGTCCCGCTGTCAGTGTAAACGAATTAACATCAGTTTTTCTTATTACATTTTTTTTTTGACACATCATGGCCAACTAAAGTTTTTGAGTTATCACCATAGAAACATACGCGATTTCCATAAAAAGTGAGTCCAATAATTCTCTATTACCCACTAGCGACGCTAGTTGGCTTCGTGCACACAGCCTGTACATGTGTTTAGCATCATTTTTTGTAGTTTCCACTTTGAAACACCTTTTTTCATACATTTTGATCAAAATTTAGCTTGAAAAGCAGTCTTTTCTATATCATAGAATAATCATTTGTTAAGTGTGAGTACAGTCTAATGTTCTAGATGACAGGGCGTTTGAATACATGTATGAAAACTGTAATTAATGATCACAATCTAAGGTCAATGTCAAATCAAATTTTTGGCACTGTTGTCAGAAGTCTGGAGTCACTTCTCATCAGATTGACCTCTAAATCCTACTAAAAGTTTCCTTTTCCTACGTTCCCTAAATGAAAATGACTTTTTTTAGTGACGAATAATGAAAAGGTTTAACGATTTAACTTAAAAATTAACAATGTAACGCCCAAATTATATAGCAGCTAGATGACTCGGCCGAAAATATTCGTGAACTGGAAGACAATAATTGTGTTTAAACGACTTTGTCTGATGATACTGCTGCACCTACGTCTTACCGCGTTATTTGCGATACTATTTTGTATGAACAATGTGTAAATTTATTGATCACAAAATTGGTTTGCGTTCAAAGCTATGTTTCACCTTTCGTTCATGAGTTTTGATGCCGCCAACTGTCAGTCGATGTCTCTTAATAGCAGAAACTGCGTAAACATGTAACTTCTATCTTGAGTTAGGCCCTTCTCACACGGAGCTACTCAAACAAACCAATTACTAACTCGAGTTACAAATCAGTCTCTAGCACTAGTATTTCAATGGAGGTTCGCACACGGCGCTATCGGTTAGTAATCAGTTTGTGACCAGTTAGTGATCAGTTTCAAATGACGCGGCGTGCTGGTCGCCACGCTACTAGTTACTAACCAGTTACCAATAAAACAACAAAAATGGCTGATCCAATCCAAAATTTAAAACTGGTAGAAGCTGTCGAAAGGCATCCTTGCCTATATAATTACACGTTAAGTGATTATTCTCGAAAAGATAAAACGGAAAAAGCGTGGATATAATGTTTCTTTGGACATTCTATAGAATGCCAAAAATTTCGCATCATTTTCCTATAGCTCTTTGGCAGCAACAAATGCCCTACAATTTAATTTTTTTTCTATATAAGCATGAATCCAATATTGGCGTTTTTTCATTCGTCGTTACCTTTTTTGATTATAATAATATAAAATAATATCCTCATCACTTGATTCAGATTCAGAAAACATTATGACAGCTCAAATGAAACAAGTGATTAGACAATGATTTGAGTAGCATCGTGTGCAAAGTTTGGTTACTAACTAGCTAGTGATTTTAGTTAGTAATCAGTTTAGTTTCATTTGAGTAGCTTCGCGTGAGAAGGGCCTAACTCTCAAGTCGCGCCTGAAGAAGTTTTACTTCAATAATGAATACCCAATGAATGTGAAGTTCAATTGGTAGTTGTGTTTATGAATTCGGCCATAGAGTGCGCATTCAGCCGTTGTTCAGCAACGTTCGACTAGCGCGTTGGGAACACGAGACACGCGACGTCAGTCAATTCGCGCTCAACTCAACAATAGAACACGATCATAAATCTCATAAGGTATAAGCTAAATCTACTAAAGAAATCTTCATGGTTACCCGACTTGAAGAATTGCCGGCGGGATTTCCGAAATAAAATTATTATGTTATGGATAATGGCTTATTTTAGTTACATGCTTACATAAAATACCTCGAATATTGTAATATTATGCTTGTTATTGATAATTACAGTGTAAACTCTTTATAACGTAACTCAAGGTACCGAGCATTTTTTATCGTTATAGAGAGTTACCGTTATATGGAGTGAAGAAAGAAAAACAACCAAATTAACAATAATTTTCAATGTACTGTATAATCTCTTTCTAACGAATTTTAAGGGACCGAACATTTTTTTCGTTATAAAGAATTTTCGTTATATGGAGGGAAGAAAGAAAAATAACCAATTTTCACAAAATTAATTTATTCCAAACACATATACCTATAGTTTATTAAATTTGCCTGACGTTTTTCTCTATGCCAATATTTGTTTTGTATTTTAAGTATCTTATGCATGCCTTGGGATGTGGTGGAATAATCTTCCTGAAATAAGTAATAGGAATTTTTCGATAATTTTGGCGTCATCAAGTGCTTGTTGAATAGATGGTGATGGTTCAGAATGGTCCTCTTTATGTCTGTAAACATTTGCTGACGCCTAAATATGAACATATTTCTTCGTAATAGAGAATGGCTGTTGCGTTATAAAGAGGGTATTAATGTATAGGTTTTAAGGTAAACCAACCAAATCGTAAAAATTTCGACGTTATAGGGAGTTTTTCGTTATAACGAAGGACGTTATAAAGACTTTACACTGTATTTTTAATCTGATGAGAATTGAGTATCAATAGGATTTTCAATTAATACTAACATATAAAATAGTAACGAGACTTCCCTTTGTAATTTATTTTTGCACTACTCCCTGTATAAAATTACTGCTTCACATGCATGAAAAGTGAATCATTACACACTAGTGCGATAACGTAAAATAGAACTGGTCGCGCTATGGCAAGTCCCTAGTGAAGCATTGTTTGTCTGTCAATTACTTTTTTTATAACCTACTATTAGAAGTGTCGTTTGCTCACAAGCGAACTGTCAACATTTTGAAAATGTTAATGAAGTGAAAAACAGTGCGTAATGATATTACGACTCATATGACTGTTAAAACTCGCTGGGTTTCATTTTACCATGATGTCACAGCTCGTTGGAACATTACCCATTACAAAATTGTGGTATTCAACACACTATTTCATGCGATTTTTGAATATTCTTAACCGACTTCTGGATGTCATAAATTCGATGAGTACCAGCCTCTGAGTGTTCAGCCTTAACATCTCAAGAAATTAACCGATTTCAATTTGTATTTAGAAAGATGCCGGAATGGTCCGGTATAAACTTTATTTAAATCAGTACAGTAGTGTTTTTCTCTATACTAATCATAACACATTTTTTATGTTCGTTCAGCCCTAACTTCTCAAGAAGTTAACCGATTTAAACGAGTTCGACACCGTTCATCATTGGGTTTAATGAAACGTCGAGACAGTCCCTTATAATTTCTACTCAAATTGGCTTAGTAGTTTTTTTCCTGGCGGTGAGTAGTCTAGTAAGAAGGGTGGGGGGTAGGGTCTAAAAAACTCGATTTTTTATTGCATTTTCTTATAGTAAAACATTTAAAGAATGTTGTGTCAAAATTTCAAATCAATCGGAGCAAAACTCTCAGTCATAGACTTTTAAGTCTCCCCTCCTCTAAGGCCTAGTTTATATGAGAGGCGTTCAACGCGCGTTGGCCCAACGCGCGTTTACAGCTTCTATACAATTGTATAGGACTGTTTATATGATAACGCGCGTTCAACGCGCCACCAACGCGCGTTATCATATAAAAAGTCCTATACAATTGTATAGAAACTGTAAACGCGCGTTGGGCCAACGCGCGTTGAACGCCTCTCATATAAACTAGGCCTTATACTGCAGAGCGGCAACAGCTCGGCGTTTGGTGAGTCAGAGCCAAGTGAATAAACGCAGTTTATATAAGTTGTGGATATATAAACGCAGTATCCTCTAGAATACTGCCCTAAAAAGGCAAAGGGCAGTAAGTGACATTTGTTGAAAAATATATTCGTACTGAAACCAACGACAGCAGTAAGTGCTGCAGCAATAATTTTATTGTCTTTAAAAAATGTTTTCCCCATGTTTTGGTTTCCATATTCTAAAATTCTGGACGGTCAATACATTTTTAGTAAATCTTGATTTTCTCAAATTCATAAGTTGGTCACTTACTGCCTTTTGCCTTTTTACGGCAGAATAAGACGTAAACTTGAAAAAAAACCGAAGGCAACGAAGTTGCTGCAGGGAATGTAAAAAGGGAATGTTAAAAAATAAATTGTTTTTCCGTTTTTTTAGAGTTCAAAACTTTAATTGCGTTTTTCTCGAAACCACGTTTCAAAAGTCCGTGTACATCGTTATTTCAAAACTACTGCACCGATTCTTTTCAAATTTTGTACACACTTTCTATATATAAAATACCAGACCCCAACTTTTTTTAAATTTTTTTTTTGTTACATTAAGGGGGTTTTACAGCTACAAAATGTCAGATTTTTTCGTGAAAAAACGCAATTTTCACTTCAAACAACCACCAAAAATTTAAAAACGGTTAAAAAAAATTAAAACACGTTGGGGTCTAAAAAACATCTGTTTTAACAAAATTGTTCTGATTTTTTTATTTCAAAAAATTCTATGCTAAGATATAGTGCACACGGCAAATCATCTTTTATAAAAGGCGTCCTCGAAAATGCTTCCTCACAGGATTATTTCTAAATATTTTTCTACTAAAAAATTACAAAATGTTGTTGTTTGTAACATGAGAAACATTAAAGTAGATCCACTTTGACGATATCTCTAAAAAATCGTAAAAAAAGTGTTTTTTTTTTCACCTGTTAGACCCTACCCCCTAAATAATCCCCCTTAATAACGGGCAAACTACGTTTTGGAAAAATTATTCGAAAGCAATTCTGAACATACAAAACTAATAAACGCAACAAGGAAGACATAAAGCAAAATTAATAGGCCTACAAAACTAATGCAATCAGGGATATTGGATAGGCATACATTTTGAAACAAGATTTATGTATGCACTCAAAGTATCCATGGAAAATAACTAAAGCTTAAAGTTAATGTGTTTCAAAGATATAGGTGTTTCATTTTGCATTTATGTGCGAACGAATGCACATACTGACATGAACAAAAAAACTCCAGCCAATTGGGCGACCCGACCATTCCAACTTCAAAATGTTGACATTTGATATAGTATAATAAAGAACATCCTGATATCGCGTGAGGTGACGCGGGTAATGGCTAGTATTCAATATGATATTTGCTATTCTTTGCCATGCTTGTTTACATATGCTCCACGTCATGTAAAAATTAATCAAAGCATGTTTAACTAGTTTATTTCTGACAGATCTAACAAAACGAAAGAACGGCTGATTTTTGTTTTTTTTTTAAATATTTTCGTAAAAAGATTAGAAAGAAAAATTTAACACATTTTTTCTTGAAAAAATAAATAAACTAATAAGCCGTTATGAAAAGTATACCATTATTACATAAAAAATACCGCTATAGCATAATATATCTCTTCTGCACATGTGCCGATTTTCCCCAAAAACAATAGGGCTTTTCATATTTGCATACCAAACATCCTCCCAAAATTTGGTTTGAATACGCTCATGCGTTTGACCTGTGTCGTGCTCACAGACAAACAGACGCACAGAGTTTTTCCAAAACTATGTTTTTAGGATTCGGGAGACCTCAAAACGAAAAGATATTGTAAAATTTTGAAAATGTATTTTTGACTTAAGTTAATTACACCCCCCCCCCCACTTGTGGGTTGGAATGGTAAAATTAAACGTAAAGAATAGATGACCATTTATTCCACGGGGGGTTTTGAATTTAGGAAAAAAAACAATAATTCGCTTGTCCACTTAAAAATTGTATAGACACGGTAAAACCAATAATTGTATCTACAATTCTGTAAAAAAATCATTGAAATCGGATTAATAATAATAATGTTATGAAGGCTAGAGCTTAATCAAAATTTTAAGACGATCGATTTTTTTACACCTGAGTCCATCAACCTAAAAACGGCCCTGCGTATGGCGATAGTTTAATCTTCATAAAACACCTATAACCACTTACACTTTTACCCAGTAATGTACACGTATCTTCGATCTGGTAAAACTGGAAGATATCGACTATCGACTGCTATAGATATTTGCTTCGCTGTGACAACATAAGGATCTGGTGTAAGTATACGAGTACCTACATGTGAAATGACGATACGTAATAATATTAGTACCCTCCAGAGACTCTTTAATAAGATACTGGACCCGATATAGCAATCTGTAATTGGTCCGTCATTGATCTGCAAGATAGCAATTGGTAATTGGTCCGTTCTGCATAAAAAGAGAGATAGGGAGATGATAGCTACATGTGATTGGTCTGTTATGAAAAAAAAAAATGATAGAAAGATGTAATCGAATTTTAATACTTGCTCTAACTTGAATCGTCGTAGTTATTTTTTGGATTGACTGCATGAGTGAAGAGGATAGAGTATGGTTATGGTCTATCTCTATCCTTTTCTGTGCAAGTTATACGGTGCTAGTTTGAGATGAATAGAGATTGGCCAGATATTTGTTCTAGTTTTTGCTTTCGGGAGGGACACTTTTTACACCGCTAGGGTACCTTCAGTAAGTGTGATAAGTTGACGGAAAATATTAATTTATTTTCTGTCATTTTAAAGTAAAATCTCTGATTTTTTTTAATATCAACCTTCGACTTCAGGGATTGGTCAATGTGCTCATTATTCCCTATTTCTTAAGAACAAAGGCTGGGACACAATGTAGTATGGATTAAATGAAGGGCAAGGAAACCAATAGACTCAGAAATCCGGCACCAACACAAACTAAACTTTTTTTTAAATATGAATTAATTTAAGGTTATGGAACAACACATTGTGAAACAATTATAACACTAATTTTTAATTAACCCTATTCAGAGCAGGACAGTGTTGAGAACTCAGTGCTTGTAATAATGCTTCAAGCACTTATATTGCTTGCCAAATAGATGCTCGATGCCACTTACGTAAAGACTTGATACTCACTGTCCTCCTTTTTCACATAATGTTACATCATGGCCAAAATACAGGGTGCGTGGCAGCATAACTTCCTTTTTTCAAAACTTAATAGAACCCATTCTACGAATCAGAACATTTTTATTTGTTTTTTATAATGTTTTGTAAAATAATGTTTTATAAAGTTTTGTTCTACTTATTTTTTAAAGATCAAATCAGGTAGATGACGTCCCCCATTCTCCATACACTGAGTAAACCGATTTCTGATGCAAAGTCCTTTGATGCAATTCTCGGGGATTGTTGTCAACCCAGTAGCGCATGTTTTGTTTGTTGACGGTTCCACACAAATGAAAATGAGCTTCATCACTAAAAAACAGAATAGCGTTCTCAGGAATGACTTACAGAAGAACCTCACACGCGTTGCTCCGAGAATTGAAGTCACGTTCAGAAAGTTCCTACTCAATCGCCATCTTGTATGATTAGATTAGATTAGATTAGATTTTATTTACACATAACAGTACAGATTGTACATGTGACGTCAAAAACATTAAAAAATATAAAAATTCCAAGTAAATTATAGAATATTGCTTTTTTTTAAAATTGATAGTTAAAAAATTCTTCAATGTTATAAAAACAGTTTGCAGTTAAAAATGATTTCAATTGTTTTTTAAATTTTTCCATCTTTAAAATTTTAAAATCAAGAGGTATTTTATTATAAAGCTTAAGGGAAACATATGTAAAATGTTTTTGTACAGTGGCTAATTTATGCAGTGGTAATGTTAACGAACTTTTATTTCTCGTTTCATAGTGATGAAAATCAGAATTTTTTTCCAAATCTTTTATTTCTTTTTTAACATACACCAAGCAATGATATATATACGTAGCTGAAAGTGTCATTATTTTGTTGTTTACAAAAATAGGCCTACAGTGTTCACTTCTTTCTACTCCTGCCAATACACGAACCGCAGCTTTCTGTAAAATGAAAATTCTTTTAGCAGCAGGTACGCCTCCCCAAACTAGTATCCCATATTCCATACATGAATGGAATAAAGAATTGTAGACAACGCGTGCTGCTTCATCATTGACAGAATTTTTGATCCGTCTTATTGCGTATATCGCACTTGCGAGTTTTTTGCTCAGATGGTTTATATGCTGGTCATATTTAAGTGAAGGATCCAGAATGATGCCTAAGAATTTTACATTTGTATTACCTTGATATTTTATCTCAAATAAGACACTTTCAGTCTTACTCATATTTAGTGATAATTTATTTGTAGAAAACCAGTGTAAAGCCTTCGTTTGTGTATCACCTGATTTCAGGGAATAAGTTTCATCTAAAATAGTGGTGTCATCAGCGAAGAGGTATGTTATGGATGGTTTCATATAATTTGCCAGGTCGTTTATATAGATAATAAACAGTAGAGGTCCAAGAATGGATCCCTGAGGAACACCATTTTTAACAAGCTGTTTACCTGACAAACTATCACCACTAGTTACAAACTGGTATCTGTTTTCAAGATAGGATTTAAAAAGGGTTAGCACATTTCCCCTAATACCATAGAACTCCAATTTACCAAGTAAGATATCATGTGATACACAATCGAAGGCTTTACTGAGATCACAGAAAATACCCTTCATTTGTGTACCTTTATCCCACGCAGCATAAACTGAATTTACTAAAGCTGATAAGGCTGAGACTGTAGACATACCTTCACGAAAACCAAATTGAGCTTTTGATTCTTTTCATTAAAATAGTTCAGCAATCTGTGTTTAATAATATTTTCTAATAATTTTGAAAATACAGGTAATATTGAAATCGGTCGGTAGTTTCCAGTCTCAGTCTTATCACCTTTTTTATATACAGGTATGACCTTGGCAACTTTCAAGATATCGGGAAAAACACCTTCATCTAGACACTTATTGAAGATAAAAACTAGAGGATCAACTATATAATCACTTACAATTTTAATAATTTCGCTTGTTATGCCATACGCATCAGCACTTTTATTATTTCTCAGTTTGCTAATTTGATAAGTAACTTCTTCCTTATAAGTGGGAGCAATAAAAAAAGAAGAACTAGGGGATATTTTCCCGTCAAGAAAGTTTCCAAAATCATCATTTGTAACAGGGAGCTCATCAATTAATTTATCAGCAATGGAAATAAAGTAGTTATTAAAATTTTCAGGATTTATGGGCATGTTCTCTATTTTTTTTGTATTTGATCTATCTAGCGTTTCGTTTATTAACTTCCATACCGTTTTACTAACATTTTCAGAGTTACGTATAACATCATTGCTTTGTTTTTGTTTTGCAGTTTTAATAGCATTTTTATATGCTTTCTTAGCTTCTTTGTATAATTTATTATAATAATCATAATCAGTAGCCTTCCTTAAATCATTTATAAGTTCCATTTTCTGTTTTTGTTTCCTGACTTCCTCTATATTCCATATATTTATACCTCTCGATTTTTTATTTTTTATTTTTACTGTTTTGATTGGAAATGACACATTAAAAAAATAATTAAAAATACTAAAAAATTCATTAAAACTAGTATCTGCGTTTTGACATTTATATATGGACAGCCAATTACAGTTTTTTAAGTAATATAAAAACTCAGCTATAGTATCATTATTAAAAATTCTTTTTTTAGTTTGTACTATTTTGCTTTTTTCTTTTTTGCTTTTTTCGTTTACATAATTGTTTATTTCAATTTGCTGACCCAAATGGTCCGATAAATTTGGATCAACGACTTTAACATTTATGTCTTTTTTATCAATATTAGTGAAAACGTTATCAATACATGTAGAACTTGTAGCCGTTATCCTAGTTGCTTCTTGTACACATATCTGGAAACCAAAAATACCTAAGATATCACAAATTTCGTTTTTTTCATTTGAGTCCCTTAAGAAATTTATATTTATATCGCCACATATAACTATAGGCTTTTTGTAGGTAGTTGCTATATTTAATAATTTATTTAAACAGTCAATAAAAAGTTCAAAATCACCAGTAGGTGATCTATATATACTAATAATAATGTATTTTGGTTCATTAATTTTGATACTAGCTACTTCGAAATGCTTTTCAATACTCAGATCGTTTATTTTTTTACACTGAACATATTCTAAATAGGTTTTAATATAAATTAGTACACCACCGTGTACCGACTGAGTGCGACAAAAATGACTTGCTATTTTATAGTCCAACAAGTTTAAGGTGCATATTTCATCTGCTAGAAGCCAATGTTCACATATACACATTACATTTATGTCTGAATATTCTTGGAGAAAAACTTCCAGTTCAGTCACTTTATTCCTAAGACACTGAATATTAAGATGATACATTTTAAATTTTTTATCTAAGGACATATCGGCTTTTTTTCCTTTATGACAAACTGGGAAATCTGGAGTTTTTGGGTTTTCCAAGAAAGAACCGTTCAAATGCTACTCCTTGTGGCCAAAAATTGGGATCAAATATTTTTTCCAGAATTTCAAACTTAATGGTGACTTTAAAGGATGCATAATTTCCTTTAGCTTGTAACTGTTCACATTCCACCCATTCACCTGGTAACTTATTTGATACGTAGTTTTGCATATCCTCGACATTTGTTTCCGGATGCAGTCTCCAAACATGCAAGTGCGCCCTTCTCTCAATCGCATTTAATTGATCAGAGCCACTATTTCCAAATTTTATTTCCCGATGCTTGCGGCGTTTCCTTTTAACTTCTACATATCCTTCCTCATCATCAAATGCATCAACATTTTTCCCTTCCTTTGACGCAATGAATTTTTGCATTTCACTATTTATAGTGCCTATATCTGTTTGTTCAATTTGCATAGTTTCTTTTTGTATATCATTTGATTTATTTTCATTATCAAAATTTTGAGTGTTTCGTACTTGTTGTACTATATCATTTTGTTTAATATTTTTTTTAGTTTGAGTTTGATATTTTTCGATGGTATCTGATTTGTCGCTATCAGTTCTTTGGATGGAAATGGAAACCATCATAAAGAATTATCCTCAAAGAACGATCGGAAAGTCCAAGGGCAGACGCATGTTTGCGTGCAGAACGCCATAATGATCGCAACGTTGAAGCTCTCACTGTCTCAATGCTCTCAGGTGATCTAATGGGACGAGGTACTCCAGTTCTTCGTCTTGTCGCAGTTGCAGTTTGTCTGAGCGTAGTGACCCACATAACAATTGATTTCCGGTCCGTGACGAGGGCCAACGGGGCTAAATTAAAGCTATTCCGAAAGACGCGCTGGGTTGCGATCACAGATCGAATTAACATGTTTGTAGACACGCTGATTCTATTGGACACCCGTGCATTTTTTATATCTTGTTTGGATAAGATACGAGTGTTTAATGTTTCTCACAAATTTTTGAACGTTCATGATTTCTGAAATAAAAATATGCAGGAAACGCCCGCCAACTAAAGTCTTAAAAAATGCCATTTTCAACGCCGATGCTACGGCTTTGTTTAGGTAGTGCTGAATCTCGTGATGGTACCACCTCAGCTTCACATTATACGGTATTGTATACTCTTGTAAAAGAAATATCTCAAAATCGTCCATCCGAAAAAAAACTTTTCAACGGTAACTCCGATCATTATAAAATTTGGACACAGCATTCATCTCTGAAACTAAGACCGAGGAGCAGATAATCCTCGGCGTTTTGTCGTCAGCAAAACCGCGTCTGAATCAAAACCAAGGGATGTAAATGAAGTGGATACACGGATAGATTGATTTCAGCAGGAGGACGCAGAAGAAAGAGGTCGGATGACCAGACCGCCGAAGGAGGCAGAAAATAGGCGCGCGGATTTGCCACCAGCCGTGGCTGACGCCAGCGGTCGTAGTTGCACGAGTCAGTACTCACTTGTTCACTAGTCAGAGACTGGCGTGGCGCGGCGGTTTGTCGACTCGTGTAGAGGGGTTGGGCGTTTTACTCGCGATTTGTCACATATCTGCCGCTGCAAAAAAAACGCTTGTGTATCCAACCAAAATTTTAGTCGCGGCATTTCTTCGACTCGTATATCCGGGACCTAAGAAGAACGTGCGTAGTCATGTTCTCCCCTCCCCCCATTCGTTCTTTTGCACCCAGGTGAAACCGAGACGGACCGCTTTTATTTTATAAATTTTTCGCCCCTTTCAAAACTGCGCACGATTCGGTTTCATCGTCCAAAAGTCTAGGTTATACAGATAACCTAAAAACGGGTACTTGTCGTCGTCGCTTTGCGCGGCATGTATAACATAGTAGATACTGTGTGATCTGATGTCTGCGAACGCGAATTGCAGTGTAATGGGAGAATTGCCGTGAAGAGAGCAGTAACAGCTATAAATTATTAAATACACTGTGAACACTGCGCAAGCTGTGTGCAGAGCTACCAACCTACAGTTTATATCTACCAACTACGATATAGGTATGCATAAAGTACCTATATACTGTGAACTCAGAGCACGGTCCTATAACCTGGGCCGATGCGTATCCAACAACACAACATTATTTTTAGATGGACTGTAAATTAGTATTATTCGACTGATAGCCCTGTGACAGGCGAAAAAAAGTCGAACTTCTAAACAAATACTGGTGAAATTTTTTTGTTCACACACCTTTATTTTAACATAACAAACAACGTGCAAAAAGTCAATTTTGAAACCTTTTTCGTATTGCGAATTATTCAAGGTCCACAAATTAATTTTTTAACGAATATCTCGCTTTTTGTTGGTTGTAGGCTAATTGTAGTTATTATAAAAAATGTTTATCGGAAAACTCTCTACAAAAAAGGCTATATACAAATTTCACATACGACCAGTGGTTTTCGACACATTGAGTCGACAAAGTATAAACTACACAATGCATTCATTTCGCCATCACCCAAAAATGCAAGACGTGTTTTTGTTACATCAGTTTTCTATTAGACAATCTGTGAATTATTTAAATAAAATGTTTCTTCATTATTTTCCTTTTTTTTAAACTATATTTAATTATTTGTAGCGCGGTACGGGATCCTTAAGGCACGATTTCTGTTCGCACTTGTCCGGTTTGACTGTTTTAAAAATTACCCGAAGAAAAAAACGATACTCGGATGAACATAGGATTTAAAAAGAATAAATAGATAATTAAAAAAAAAAAAGTTGTGTGGTTTTAAGAAACCACGACTCAAGTGAAACTTTTATTGGATTGTAGGCGTTGGATTGTAGACACTTATCCATCACGATTAATTATAAACAACAATATTCACATGAATACACGAATAAAAACATGTAAACACTGTACAGCACTTGCCCGCATGACAGACTGACTATGTGTTATACATACTACACGGTCAGCTGATGCTAACCATGGGCGCCACATTGGCCTTGGCTGCTCTACCGAGCGCCTACTCCGAACGCCTTTCACTTTACCCCTACTCCGCGGCCGCCTGTAATGCGACATGCAACAGACGGACAGAAAAATTCGGGGCGATAGAATAAAAGTTTCACTTTAAAAAAACAATCCGAACTCTACAGTTGTCTAATACACTCTGTAACGGAAGAAATTGCAGTCTCTTAAATTTCGTTTGAGAGTTATGACTGTAAATATAATAATTTCACTTATCAAGGTCTAAATCAACTAAATGTAAAAAAGACAAAAGTAGACAAGTGTCTAATCGGTCTCGGGAGCATCAATTCCGAAGTTTCTCACTTTTCTGGGAAATTTCCGTCTGCACCACCTTCCCCCTATTTCACCTCGCACAAAACGTCGTCGCACTAACACCTCCCGCGAGAAAGTCTGTACCTGCGAGAAATAACACCTCAATAAATTTGATTGTAAAGAAAATTGACATAAAAAAATGCAAATCAATATCGCGTGGAATATGGGATAGTTGTAAAAAAAGCAAAAATAATACTGGTGATGACTGGAATCGAACTAGCGACCTCCATTGTACGCTATATTCATTCAGTTATTGTATCAGTTTTTATGGTATAGTATAATGTTAATTAATAATATACCATGGCGAATTGATGCTCCTGACAACGGTAGAAGCTTTTTAACGGTTGCTCCAATGCATCGTTTAAAAAACTTGCAGCGAACTTACAATGAGACGAATATATCGCAGTTTTGGCGATCTTTTTATCGTCCTGCTGTATCTGCTGTTTCTGCATGCAGTTTCTATTAGCTATTAAACAACACACAATGGTTAAAGTTCGTTTACTAACTTGTTTTCAGAGGTGGGTCTAACATATAAAAAATTTTTACAAAAGAAGTGAATTTTTTTTCCAAACGATTTTTCAGATTATTGAAATCCATAAAAAATATATTTGACTTTTTGGTAAAAAAATTTCTTAGCGTGTGTTCGTTTTATTAATTTCTTTGTTATAGATATTTTTATTTCAAAAGTTCATCGAATGTTCTTATTAGTGGTTGGCAAGCATTTAGTTCTGTTTTATTTTATTTTATAGCTAATTTATTTTCTATAACAGTACAAGTATTCTGCTGTATTTTTTAAGGAAAATGAAATTAATAAAATACCTGAAGAAGATATTATTTAAAACAAAATATTCTTTGGTTCAAAAGTGGAATAGTATATTACATCACAAGGGCCGAAAATTGAAATCTCGGCCCTGCGCGTCATGATGCCCTCGGCTTCTCCTCGGGCTCATGACGCGCAGGGCCGAGATTTCAACTTTTAAGACCCGTGTGGTGTATACGATTTTTCTTCATATCCGCTCGAAAGTACGTACTTTCATCAGCAGGGACGAAAGATTGACATTTACTCCCAGTGAGAAAGGCGGGAGGAAAAAAATTCTCATGCGTATTTATACTCGTAACTAGGGTTACCGCTGTCATTTAATATAATAAATAACAGGGAGTAAATGTCAAACTTTCGTCCCTGCTATAAGGGACGAGGTATAAATAAATTTCTTTGTCTTGTATGAAGTTTAAAGCGTTAGCGCAGGCTACTCCATAATAATGAAATAATAACTATATAGTCAGCGCCTCATAATTTTGAACGTTATCCGCTGTCTCTCGTATTCAACATACAGTTTTGAAACCGACTGGAAAACACTTAGACCCAATTAAATGATCTGGTGTATTTACTTTTTATTTTATTAAATAGTAAATTTGAGGTTATTAAAATTTAATAATGTTTCAAGGTTTTTTTGCAAATACGTTTTTGCAAACTTAAAAATTCAAGACTTGGCTAGGCCTTACTACCCTTCAGCTGGATATTCGATTTTGTGTTTTAGACATTACAAAAGAAGTGTTATACGAATTTTCACATTGCCTCAAATACCTACCCAAAAATGTTTGATAGCTCTCCTACTAATGGCCACATTCACCGAACGTAAGTACTTATTTATTCGGTTCATTTGTTCTTCAGGTAGCTATTCCTCCGAATAAATAGCGATAATTCAATTCACCAAATGTAATTATGTTTACTGCAGATATAAATCTTTTTTTTTTTTTTTTTAATTAAAAGTATAAAGGTGTTTCGACATTTGTCACTAACACCAACAAGTACATAGTATACAAAAATAATAACAATAGTAATATTGAATACATATCAGCTGTGTACATTAAATATTATAGACTATAGTAAAAAAAAGAAAGAAAAAAAAAACGGTATTTTTGCATCGATATTGAGCAGTCGTCCCCATGGATGAATCATTCCAATCAAGTCGTTCTCATGGACATGGAGTATTATGTTGGTAAGTATTTTTATCTCTATATATTTAATTATATTTCATTATATAAGTTTGTACTTTTCAGGTAATCTAAAATATTTTTCACAGCGGATTCATCATTTTTAAGCGCTTCAGGTAAGTTATTTATTATTTTATGATTTATTCTTTGTTGATTGTATTTTTGACATTCTGTAATTATGTGATGGACGGTAATTGGTTTGTTGCATGTGTCGCACTGTTCTTGTGTTTTCTTGTCAAGCAAGTATTTATGGGTTAGTTTGGTGTGTCCAATTCGCAGTCTTGTAATGACCATTGCTTCACGACGATTTCCAATAGTAGGCCAGGAATTGATTATAGGTTTTATTTGCCTGAGTTTGTTGTTCTCCGTTGTTGTCCATTCTGCTTGCCATTTTGCTTTTATTGCGCTTTTAATTTTTATTTTTGTGTCTTGGTATATGAACATGTCATGTTTTAATAAGACGTCTGTAGTTGCTGCTAGTTTTGCTGCTTCGTCTACCTTTTCATTTCCCATTATGCCGACATGGGATGGTATCCAGATAAATATCACTTTTTTGGATTGCGTGTAGATTCTATATAAAGTTTCATGAATGTTTATTATCAAAGGGTGTGTAGGATACATTTTTTGTATGCTTTTTAATGCACTTAATGAATCGGTATTTATTAGAAAATTTTTTTCTGCATGGTCTTCTATATATTTTAACGCTTGTAGTATACCATGAACTTCTGCAGTATAGATACTGCAACTTTGTGGTAGCCGAAACATTGCAGTTGTATCATCTATTTCACAGTAATATGCTGATCCTACATCACTCTCACTATCAAATTTGGAAGCGTCGGTGTATATATGTATGTAATTAGGGTATTGATTAGACAGTTCATAAAACATGTTTTTAAAAGCAGTTTGAGGAGTATTTTCTTTATGGAATTCGGATAGTTCGATATTGATTGTTGGCTGTGGGATAGTCCACGGTGGAATGGATCCATGAGTAATAGGAAGAGTTTCTTTCAAGTGGGTAATATTGTATTTATTCAACAGGATATTTGTACTATTTTGATCAATTGTAGAAAAAATTGATTTAAATGCAGGGTGGGTTGTTTCCGCTGACACTTTATTAAAATAATTCAGAGTAAGTTGTTCTCTTCTCAATTGCAATGGCGGTTCACCGGATTCTGCCAATATGGAACTTACAGGGCTTGTTCGGATAAATCTATTCTGACTTACTTCGAGGGTATAAATATTTATTCGCCTGATGAAATAATAATGGCCGCCACATAGATCATAATAAACGTGGAGTATTATATCTACAGATTGCTCTTGAGAATTTATTTATGTGTTGTTTATTAACCTTTTGTGAAGTGTATTAGTTGTAAAACATTAATGTTAGTGAAAGTTTTCTGTACAATTGGGTTAGGATAAAACATTATTATTTTGTGAAACTCTTTTTGACGTTTACACTAAAGCCATCGCTCAGATTTTTGGGTGACCGTCAAAATATTCAATATGAAGAACAAAGAGTATGATGCAGTCAGTGTTGCCAGACGTCCCGATTTTGGCGGGACGTCCCGATTTTTAGATCAAAATTAAATGTCCCGCGCGGGACAGGCTCAGTCCCGCTTTTCGGGGATAACTCGGGGATAACTTTAAAAGAAGGTAAATCTTCATAAAAATATCATGAATAAGTAATTCTTATAAATAATAATAGTCTCTTATTGTAAGTTGCAATTTGTAACACTCACTCCACAGACTATTGTTTGAAACGCCATATTTTTCTAATGAATAAAACTTTTTTGATTTTGATTTTTTTTTTTATTCTGAAGACGAATAAGACTCAACTATTTAACGATAGGTAAATCTGATTTAAAATATTATATTTTTATTAAAATACATTTTCTATGGCTATTTTTGCTATCTATTGTCACGTAAACGTAATTTTAATTCAAATAAAAAGATAAATAGGTATTTTAAAACTTCTAATTATATACGTTTTTTTACTATGTCCCGCATTCGACGAAACAATCCCGCTGTTTTCATTCAAAGAGTTCCAAAATCCCGACTTGGCAAAAAAAAAAACTGGCAACGCTGGATGCAGTGTATATATTTTATTCTTTAACTAACTTTTCAACCTGTTATTTTGCTTGGTGAATTGAAAGTAAAATTTATTGTAACGAATAAATTTGTTCCAAAATTAATAACTTCCATCTTTAATAGTGTTCGGTAAATATGGGCATAAGAGGGATTATACTCCGTTTACAATACAAAAGGCACGCCTATGAGCACTGAGCAGGATCGCATAAACAGGCATATAATAACGTCCATGGCGTAGTTAAACATACGAGTGTTTTCAACATTGTATAAATATGCACCTACATAAAGTATAACGTTAATGTTACACCGCTTCTACAAGAATTGTAGTGAGAGAAATATTCCGAACATTCAGACATCGCGAACATTACACATATCTCTTGTACTCTGACAGGGTTATAGTCGAGCCTCTTCGAGGATCCAGGCCTGTGCAACAAAGGCTTAGACGAAGGGCGAACGTTGTATAATTAAGGAGGAGATATATTTAAAATGTTAATAATTTGCTAAAATTTAACTGACTGTTCCCGTTATATAATATACTTATTTAAACTACAATAAAAATTAAGTTCAAAACCTAAAACAGTATGAAACAAGAAAATATTCTCATCTGAGGATAGCCGTGGTAATATGCCACCTACTCTAACAAAACATTACATTTAACAGTAGTAAGCGATCATAAGCTCTAGGGCCAAGTGCATCAGGCTATACATCTAGAGAGGCCTCATATAGGTATATGAACGGCTGTCTTCAGATGAGAATATTTTCTTGTTTCATACTTTTCAGTAGTCGGGTTTTAGTTTTAGAACTTTTTTTTAATTTAAATTCTTTTTTTTAACTTATTTTTTATTTGTTTTCAAAAATAAATGTAGCCTGTGTTACCCGGGCCATAATAACGAATCAATTATTGAAACCTTATTTATCAAAATCGGATGAATAGTTAGGCGCTACGGTGGAACATCCGTAAATACAAACATACATAGACCTGCTAAACTCATAACCCTTCATTTTGGCTTCGCCGATGTCGGGTATAAAAAGAGATCGATTGCGTCAAAGTAATAACAGTTTTTATTTCAACAAATTAACACGTAAGCTAATGATAAATCCCTATCTTGATTCATAAAAATAGTAAAAACATAATAAAAAAATGCTACTAAATCTATAAGATATACCTAACTTATTTTTTTTTAAACTACATATAATTATGTTGCTTTAGTTCTGGAAAATAAATTAAAAAAATCACTAACTGCATAATTTATAAAAAAAAAGTTATTTTTTTGTTTGCTATATTTACCTCGAGCGATCCGTTCCGGTTTCACCTGGGTGCAAAAGAACGAATGGGGGGGGGGAGACATGAGTACGTGCACGTTTATAGTTTACCAAGATGAATGTTGTGTCCAAATTTCATGATGATCGGAGTTACCGTTCAAAATAATTATATTTTTTACACCTTCGGTTACATTATTGGAGTTTCTGTAAGGGTCCCTATTTAACTTGATTAACAATATAGCCTATGTTACTCAGTGATAATGTAGCATTTTATTAGTGAAATAATTTTTAAAATCGGTCCAGTAGTTTTTGTGTTAATTCATTACAAACAAAAACACAATTCTGTTCTCTTTATAATATCAGTATAGATTACTTTTGTCTACGAACGTAGATCTGAAACATCTTTAATGGAGTCATCCCAAATTAATTGTTTTTTTTCCGGGTATAGAATCTACACTACAAATTTCAAAAGTGGAATTTAAAACCGTTTCGAGAACCCATTTGGGCGGAATTGTGTAATATTTATGACACAAGTGGATTTCTTTAGCGTCTGTTCGTTAAACTTTATAGTATACTAGCCGGTACCCGCGGTTTTGCACGCAATTGAGACGAAACACGGAAGCGATCCCATTATTTGGTATAGTTACTCCTTTTTCGACGTAGACACCCACTAAACGGATTATATGCAAATCCTATCCAAAATGGATTTTCACCTACCACCATATATACTCCCTCTCTCTCTTCCTTTATCTCTCTCCCGCTGTCTCTGGAAATAGACGTTCCCATATACGTAACCATCCACATCCACCCAGAATTTAGAGTGCATATTGTAGCAAGTATTGTCACATTAACTCTCGCTATCCCTCTGTCTCTATCTCCTTCCCTCTATCCTACTCCATCTCTCTCTCTTTCTGTCTATCTTCCTTTCTCCTTCTCTTTCTCTTGAACTATTATATTAACCTTCTCATGTACGGAACCATTCACACCCATCCACGTAACAACTCACACCCATAGTATACGTGATGTTAGGTGAAAAATCCGTTTTGGATAGGATTAGTATAAAATCCATTCTTAGTGGGTGTCGAGAAAGGAGTAACTATGCCAAATTTTAAGTCAATCGGACGTGTGGTTTCGGAGATTTCGTGATGAGTCAGTGAGTCAGTGAATAATATTTCGCTTACATGCATATTATAGATTATAATATTTTTCCTTCCTTGAATTTCTTGTAAGGTGCATTCCTTCGTATGAAGTCTGCGCCTGCATCCTCTTAGCTTTAAAATGCATGAGCGCATAAATGTATATAGTGTTAGTGTTCTTGTTTCCAGTAACCAATTTTGACTTTTATTGTAAATAGTGCCAATTCATTTCTTATTCATTGTTAAAATTACTGTAGTCACAAACGACTTAAACGTAGCAAACTGCAATCATTTATTTAAGGAAAGAAATTTAGTCAGATTTTGTAAACGTTTTCGTTCTCATTTTAAGTACCTAGTAGAAGACGTTAACAGATTTTACGACTTCATCTCAGTGAGTTTATAACTCAATTATTCTTGAAAAAGTTCTTTAGGAGTTTTTTTTTATGCCGCTAAACATACTGTAACTTCTTTTTCACATTTGCTGCAATTTTTGGCACAGTTAACGAAAATTATTAAGATAATTGTCAAGGTAGATATTGTTAAAAACACCGTAGGTACCAATTATGGAACATTATGAAAGGTGTAGTGTAATTGCTACTCATGCACCTTTTCTTAATTATGTTTTTTATTCAGTCGACAGCGTAGAGAAAATAAATATTCAAAATGCAGTTTTTTTTAAAAATATGTCATGTATTGAATTAACTGAACCTTTTTTTTACTTTTTAAGACAGTATCTCAGGGTATAAAATTTGATATAAGTTGTTCAAACTAGTTTTGCCACAATCTATATATCAATAGGCCGGTAATTTTTTTTTTTCTTCTAAACCACTGGACCGATTTCGACGATCGTCGTGTCGTTTGAAAGGGCTTGAGGTACAGATGTGCAATAGGGTATCAAATTTGCACTAAGTCGTTTTCAAATTAAAAATTGTTTTTCAAAAAATTAATTTTTAACGTTACTAAATACATAATATACTATGAGCAGCATTCGGAAAATTAACGGGTATATACAGGGTGTCCCATTAAGAATGGGACATAGAACAACCGCAGATTCTCCAATTCAAAATAAAACGATTAAGCGAAATATGCTTAGATAAAATGTTACTCGCTCTACCAGTGGCGTACGGCAGGAGTAAGTAATGCTTGTACCCCTTCTAAATGTTACGCCGCTGTCTAAATTTTAATTTTGACTATAATTTTAATTTTTTTGATATTTTCTAAGTCAATAATGTACACTTGTTAGTTTGTTGTAAAGTCATTGGTTTTCGAGATATTCGCAGTTAAAGATAGATAGACATGTACTTTTTATTTGTATTATTATTAATAATATTCATTTTTACAATTTTGTCTTAAAAAAACTGCGAATATCTCGAAAACCAATGACTTTACAACAAACTAACAAGTGTACATTATTGACTTAGAAAATATCAAAAAAATTAAAATTATAGTCAAAATTAAAATTTAGACAGCGGCGTAACATTTAGAAGGGGTACAAGCATTATTTACTCCTGCCGTACGCCACTGGTAGAGCGTACTGAACTAATTTTTTTATTGTTAGGTGCATTTTATGATATTTAACAAGTGTGCCGATTTGAGTAAAATTATACGGTGTATTAAAAAAATTATGGACATTAATAATTTTTCAGCTTTCAACTTCAACACTCCGTATTTCGGAAACGAGTAACATTTTATCTAAGCATATTTCGCTTAATCGTTTTATTTTGAATTGGAGAATCTGCGGTTGTTCTATGCCCCATTCTTAATGGGACAGCCTGTATATGTTAAAAAGAAAAAAATACAATAAAAAGTTTTAAAACGGAAAACGCGCAAGGGAATGAGTGCAAGAGCCTATATTGATGTCAAATACTATCGATATCTGGTCTGGAGGGCAGGTAGCAATCGGCCTGCGGCCACATGTATGATAGATAAATAATTTTGGTTGTTTTGAGATTGGAAAAATATATTTTATGAAGCATTGCGTTTGAGTTAAACGTTTTTGGTGTGTTGGATTTTGAATAGGTCGTTTTTGATTGACGATATGTCTATTTTGGATTTGAGATTTGACTTTTTTGGTTGTTGGATTTCGTTGGAGTTTGGTTCAATTGATTGTTGTTTTTTGATTCCATCTGAAGAAATAACCACGAATCTTTGCTATCCTGCATTTTACGCGATCTTTATTCCGAATTTCCTTGTAAATTTTATGCTACATCTTTATTGACGTTTTTAGCATATCACTTTTTTATTTCTGAATTTAGCCGCTTATTATTTAAAAATTACGTTTTCAGTACTGAAACGGTAGATAGTTAATTTGTGGTGTGTCTGAGATTGCCCACAGGTTCACGAGCGTGCAGTGACGTAGATATGTTTTATAAATCAGATCTTAACGTCAATTGACTTCTTAGTCAAAATTAAAGAACGGGATAATTAATTATTAAGCTGATATTTAAAAGATGTCACGGTGCTGCCAGTGGCGAGTCTGCTTTTGGTATGGATGACACCGCTGATTTTAATGTGTTACTTGTGAGCGTACTTTATTGTAGGGATTGAATTGTCAGCCTTGTCGTTGGATTTAGTTTATAAGATATTTTGGGTTCAGTTTCTTGGATGATTCATTTCGTTGTTATATTATGTTTTATCTGAAATTTGGTTTTTATAGGTAATTTTGATGGAAAGGATTTCTAGAATCTTTTTCTCGCACGCAATCTTGAACCGGTTGTGTTGCCTCGTATGATCTTTTGGTCTTGGCGTCCTTTCTTATATTAGTCGGTACGACACATACGATATTGAACATTCTGAAATCGACAATAGATTCCGTTGTTTTTATATAAAAATTTTGAAAATCATAAAAAACGGTTTTGGTTGTGTTTGTCCTTATTAGTCGAGTGGTAGTTGGTAGGATACTTTTTTTTGATTACAGGCATTCGCCTGTGATTATTTTTGAGTGTTTTTTTTGAGCGAAGAAATTTTTTAACACTTGGACTTGGACACTTTTGTTAATAGGTCATTTGAATGTATTTTTTTTTTATATTTTTAATAGATTATTTATTCAACCATAATAGGAAAAAAAATGATAATTCATATTGGGCATTTGTGACGTCATGATATATGATGCATGTCAACCTTGATGTCAAATTGTCAATGATCTAAGCTTGTTCATGAAGTATATTTGTTGTTTTTTTCTAAATACTGATATAATCTTACTGTGAAACGACACATTCGTCATGGAAATTGTTGTTGGTATATACTCGACGTCACATATTGGTCCGACCAATCGCGTTGCGTTTTGATAATTCGAAAATACCGCGTATTTTCTACATTTCTTTTTTATTATTTGTATTTTTATATATATAAAAATTCTTAGTTATGATATATTCGAAAACGAAAAAGAAGTGATTGTCGATATGAACTCTTTTTTGTACATTTGATGTAGGTATAGATACTAAATTTTTCGCAGATACAACCTATATTTTTATATCCACGAAATCTAATTGTACCTGGCACAAATTTGTATTTAAAAATATTTTTGATAACATACGACAAAAAATAAAATTTATGTACAGTTGATATAAAAATAGTATTTTGATAAATTATTGCATTAAGGAATAAGTCAAAACAACAGTAGATCAACATAATTTATAATATAGTAATATATTTTTCATCGCACAATGAATTTTATTCGAAAATCGCCGATCTCTAGATTTCACACAAAATAAATCTCAACGACATGTCAGCATATAGCGTGTCATGTAAAATAAAGTCGTTTGCTAAAGCAATAGAGCTACCTACTACTCTTAGGCAGACGTAGTGCATGTAAAACTTATTTAGGGATAGGAAAATAACGACCATAGATATTGATTTTGTCAATAAGATACATTTTTGGAAGGAAGTTCCTTATGGGACGTTATAGATATAAATGGAGAGGGCTAGGGACAAAAAATCGTAAGAAAAAAGTATAAGAAAAAATATACCTATATATTTACCTATTGTATGTCTGTTCGTAGACATGGAAAGTTGTAATTTGGCGCACTTATAATATAGGGCATGGGACATATCCTAACGGAGTCGGATTTTTTAATTTTAGTCCCAAAGGGGAGCAAATTGAAAACAATAAAGTGTTTTGCTTATAATTCGTTCAATTTAAATCAGATCGGTTCGAAACCTGTCGTAAACGAAAGAGAACATTTTACAAAGATTTCGTATAACAGAATTCGCGCAAATAGTTTTTTATACATAAAACACAGAAATAAACACTGTACAAATTGGATTTTGCCTAATACATCACGCACGCGGATCAGTTATCCTTTTCTGTTACACAGTGTGTTATGGACATTTAAAGATTGCGTATGTTCTGTCTTAAAATAAAAAAATGCATTTGTTCAAAAACGGATGCCATTTCAAATATTAGCCGGTTTTTTGACATTAATATTTTGTGAAATGCAACGTATTCTAACTTCACGATTTATTATTAAACCTATATAAATAGCGATATCTAAGTAAGGTCTATGGTTCAGTAGTAGAAAACTCATCTGTCAAGCGGGTATACCGGGTTCGATTCCCGATGCACGACAAATATTAATTTTAGTGTTTTTGGAGTTGCAAATCACTCGATTAATTTTTGTTTAATAATCATATTATATTACAAATAAAATTTTCGAATAATTTATCAGACAAATTAGTAAAAAAATTATATGATAAATGGCGAATTGAATAGCGAAAAGAACTTCGTTCCAGCCAGGTGTTCCACAACTCTCGTCTTTTTTTAAATTTTATTTCCAACCGTAGGTATCATTTTGTTTTTTGAGAGCCATTTTATTGTCTATGCTTCTTGGGTTGATTGTACTTTTTCCCAATCTCTTGTACCACCTGATCCAGTGTTTTTGATCCTTAAACTAGCTTGCACAAACCTTGGGTTGACTGAATCCATTCTTGATTGTCAATAAATTGCCTGCCGTCAACAATCCACAGCATCATATTCGCAAGCGATATGGTACGCTATTTCTGTCTCTTTATTGCATACTGGCTGCGAAATTTAGGTGTCCATTAAACAGTCCGATTATTTGTAATGTTCTTTTAAAAGGCCTACCACTAGACGAAAATGCGGTTACGGTTTCAGCTTACTTCGAAACTAATATGAATCCAAAATTTTGGATGCTTGCGAACAGAAAGTTCTAAAGAATTAGTTTTTCATAGCAATACCAAATTCGTTTCTCATAATTACGCCAATAGCATTATTTGCTATACCTTCTTTTTACCACTTTTCTATATTTTTAAAGCTCAACTTGTTAATAGTACTACCCAACTTTCTAAGCATAGGAATTTAGCAGATAATCGACTATGATCTTGTATAAGGAACCATCTTGATGTTTATCTGAAATTATTGAGGAAACAAGAATTAAAGTTTGTAGACAAGATGTAATTGAAAAAACATTTTAGCCACATCTCCTCCCGCAGAAATTCAAACCCAGTACCTTTTGAATGTGAGTCTAATTAGGCCACTCACTTAGAGTTTATGTTACAATTCAAAATTTTAAATCATAGATAAATTAAATTAAATACTGCGACCTAAAACATCTGTTAAGTTGCCCTAATATTCAATACCTTTCTGAGGACGGTTAAAAAATCTTTTTTGACTCTTATATTATAAGTCTTCAGTCCACAGATTCTTACCGAGAACTGAAAAAATTATCAGTTGGATTTTCTAATTATTATAAAAAAAATTTAAATTGGAAATATTAATCAAGGCTGTCAATGACCTTAAAATTAAACTGTTTACAAACGCGTTTTTATCCCCCGACAAAATATCCTACAAACAAAATATCTCCTGACAATAGAAAGTATCCTATCAGCAAAACTGGTGTAGAATTTACTGTATTATTATCTCACTTTGTATACACGACCCCGTAATTGTTTTTAAAGAACTCCCCCCAAACGCTCTCCCCTTTTCACTGTGCAAAAAAAACGCCATCGCATCGACACGATTCCGTAATTGTTTTTTAGAGAACTCCCTCAAACGCCTTCCCATTTTCACTGCGCAAAAAAATGCCATCGCATCGACGCGACCCCGTAATTGTTTTCATGTCGGGGGATATTTTTCCCGTAGGATATTTAATCAAAATGATATTTTGTCGGGGGATCAAGACGCGCGTTACCGTATTTAGTTTGATTTGGTTTAAATCCTTTGCTTGTAGTACAGGTGTGCTTCCTCTTCAGTAATTTAGACGAGTATTTTTAACGAAGTTATTTAAAAGTCTTGTTTGCCCAGATTAATATTAGAAACATGGACAGTTTTTCCGAGCCCTAAAAACTCCTGCACACAGCTTATGCATATAGTACACACATATAACGTGTGTAGTTAAGATTAATATGCTCACCTGTCGTAAATCGGCAGCACCTCACAGGCTCGACTGCCTTCAGGCGGGAAGTGAACACGCGCTACGCCAGTTTACAGCTAGAAGATTAACGGCCAAAACTATTCATCTTCCAGAGAAACACTTCACTACCTACATGCTAATCAGTACATATTGCATAATATAGATATGAAAACGTAATCTAAATATCTACATAGATGAATATGCTGACCATATCCTTAAGATGTTTTTGCTGCAGAACATTAATATAGCTCAGCTATCGAGCGTCTATAATGTCTATCTGTCTACCATCTATATATATTTTTTTGGAATATTATTGTTACTTCCTTTGAAAGGTTGGCACATTGCGAATCCATTCCAGTTCCTTGATGCATTGACTAATTCCACCATTGATATGATGTGATTCTTATTTCTGTGAAAAAAAATGTATATAATCTCATTTGTACCATTTTGTTTATTTTTTTGAATTAATAAATTTCAAATTTGTTTATAGGGTAGCAAACATACGGATCGTTTATATTTTATTTAGTTAAATAACTATAGTGTGACATCAATTATATAATTGCTGTAAAATTTTATGCATTCCTTCCTGTCAATTTGAAACAATTTTTAGTAAGTGATAATTTTGTAAGAGCATCAACCACAGCTCCTAAATTCTATCTTGTGTTCTATTTGTTCTTTTATTTTCTTGTTTTTTTTATTCCCTAATATTCTCAGATCCTTTGTTCTACTATTACAGTAGAGCGTCGATTATCCGAACGTCGATCAACAGATTGACCGCTTAACCGAACTACCACTTCATTAAAGATATACTTATATTATAAATAATATACAGTATATACCTGTATGTATGTGCTCTACTGTATTTTGATTTATTTATAGTAGAAGTGGGAAATAAAAATCTAAGTGCAGCACTAAATGCCCATAGAAATATACCAAACTACATTTAAGTTTTCGAAATACCGATGAAAAGATTTCAATAAAATTTGGCAATAAGATAGATTGCATCCTGAGAAGGCTACCTTTATCTAAAGAAAACCTGAAGGGGGTGAAATAGAGGGTGAAAGTTTGTATGGGGAATCCATCATTTCTTTAGGTAGGGATATGAAAATTCTTATTTAGTCTATTGATACGAAATTAAGAATTACATGTTTCAGCGTTCTTGCAAGTGCTCTTACCCGGAAACTTTCTTTTTTACTTTTGCGAATACCGAGATAAATTTTATTCTATTATAACAGCGAGCAGTAATTTCTTGGCAATGGCGGGTAAATACGGATATATTAAAAAAAAAACGTTGTAACATCGTATAATAAGTCTATCTTTAATAGGCAATAGGCAGTCTACAATTTTGGGCGATGTAGGGCATATCTTAGTTCTTGACTAGCATGCAGTGCACTCGCTAAGACGAACACTGCCCACTTTTCCTCAAAGCGATTCGGCATAATTTTGAAACTTCGAAACTTCGATCTGGATAACACTTCAGGTCTCAAATTTTCAAGATAGGATAGGGCTGCCATGCTTAGGTATATAACGTACCAAATTAAAATTTTATTTCCATACTACTTTCTATTTTATTAATATGTAAAGGTCACTGATTAGAAAGCTGAAATTTGGGTTTCACGTTCAACTACCGAGAAAATTTGTAATATGTAATTCCCCCCTCTATTCAATTTGTAAATGTGGTGGAGGTGCAGAGTTCTATAAGTCCGTTCTCCTAGAAAGCTTAAATTTCGTATGCAGGCTGATGTATAATAGGAAAATTAAAAATTGATGATTACCCTTCAACCCATTAAAGTAGAATGGTGCAAACCCAATAAAACTCAAATTAGGTAAAAGTACTGAGAAAATTAATAATTATTGACATGTTTTTGATGAGATTAATATTTCAATGTATTGTACTTAAAGAACAAAACGTTTATTTTTATTCGATCTATTGTTACAGAGACACCTGACGAATATAAAAATGGGACATTTTGTGTTTTATGAAATATAGTGTAACAAAACTGTTCCAGTCCATGGTGGAAATTATTTATTTACAATAATAAACATTTAACAAAACAGTTAAACCCACAAACGAATGTACTTCTTTAACAAACAGAAACAAAATAACGTTAACAAAAACAAAACTAATAGTTCTACATAATAAAATAGAAACTAAGTAACAGAAGAGTATAAAGTTACTAATTATTAACACAAAATATTTACAATACAGGAACACACCAAAGTTTATTATCACACTTGTCTATTAACTATATACACACGATTATTTAGAAAAAGTTATTTATGTTAAACCAGATTTATATAACTGCACTTAATGATTTATGTCTCAATGCACTGGCACTGTATCAACACATAAACGCTTCACAAACAACTGACTGACTAACCACTCCGCTCGCTTTTTATAGTTTCGTCCCCCGCCTGTTGAATGTTCTAGAAGCGCCGAGAACCTCTCTTTACCTGCATTAGCTTCTCCAGACAATTCTATGAAGGTCGGGTTTTCTTAGCTACCTGTTTTCCATGTGTTGTTGCTAGAAGATTCTACAGAATCCATAGTCGTCCCAACAGGGAGCGCGCAACAATAGTATACATTTGCAAAACTGTATAAATGTGAGAGTCATGCATTAAGTGTCAGATTTATAAAGCTTTAAATGTATAAACAGAACTAATTACATTTAAGTAGCATCAGATAATGTGACAGTCCTCTATGTTTTTATTTACATTTATTTCAATGTAAACCTTATTAAAAATGCAATTAGTAAAGGGAATTATCCTGAAACTGCTGAATTCCGTATGTTTCATGATACAAAGCTATAGGTACTTGTATGCTATGTTGTGAATTTTCATGGCCAATTGTTACATTTGTAATGAAAAGTATCTCTCTAATTAACTTATGCAAAATATTTTACGACTTAGGCTGCACCTATATTGGATCCATGTCTCTCTCGATCCGATGTCGCGCGACGTCGACAGAAAAACAAACACCGAGGTGCCTATATTGGAAAAAGAACCCAGATACTCCGATATGACACCCGTGAGTAGACCAATGAATTGGCCGATCATACGTGTTTGTCTCCAGTTCGATATCTCATCCCGATGGCTCATAATCGATAGAGGGTTGTAAGTTGATCTTACGACGAGTAGTCATATGGTGATAGTTCTTAAATTTATGCAAGCATGCAAGCTGGCAAGTTTTAAAAACCTCCCTCCAGATCTAATTTCATTAAACTGATGCGCCCATACTTTTTTCTGCATCATTTATTAAGGGGTGAGATCATAGAGATATTAGACTAGAGTACGCGAGTGAGCCGTGAAAATGTGCAATTCTGAGATAGAAAAATCTGTTGTTATCTGTTTTATAAGTTCGTCATGTAATCAATAGAATTTATTCATTAAAAGCCTGAAGAGGTCGACACACCAGTCGACGAAACGTCGTTTTAAAAAAAACTTGTTTTTTATTTCGAAAACCATTTGCCCCAGAGGATCAACAACACAACATAGTTTACCATAGGTACTACATGGAGGGCGAAAAAAGATTCAATAATAGAAAAGTTCCTTATCTCTATGGTAACTAATGATACTAAACAATGCTGATTTGAGGAAACATATAATATCTTGTTTTCTGGACCCGCTGCAACGTTATCTCTCTCAACTGAGGACACTTTCACTTATGGGGAACATACCAACTAGCGAACTCTAGTTACTTATATCTCTATGGGTGAGATAATTAAGTTTATTTTATAAAACTGATTACACACAGTTTTTATGTCATGTTTCTTAACTTCCACAAAATAAACAAAAAAATATTATTTATAAAAACATCGCCATCTTTGTTGGCCCCCCTTCCGCAAGTAGTACTTCGCGGTGATAATCAGAAAATCTCACTGGATCATCCAAGTCTTTAATTTTTTTTTAAATTAACTAAATGGCGGCTTTTGACAGTTTATTCTCGGATATGCGACCAAAAATCATTAGTTTATTGTTAAAAAAAAATCAAAATTTTGACCAAAAATGAAAATCCTTCGATCAAGAACTAGTTTTTAATGTTATTAAAGCTGTAAAAATTTAATAAAAATCCATCTAGCGGTTTTTGAATTATAATTGTCACCGATTTGATTTTTCAAGTTTTCATAGTTTCGAAAAAAACACATTAGGATTTCGAAGTAGATACAGTATTATATTTTCAAAAGTTTATAGTTCTTAAGTTATAAATTTTTGAATATTTCTGAAAGAGATTTCCAATATTACACTTGATTTATTTATAGAAATATTAATTACATATTTACTTACATCGAATCATCAATTTGTGGGCCATACAATAGGGCTTCTACCAACGTGGAAGCTTCCTGTTATGGGGGTCCGATACCCCTTCAGTAATTGTATGATATCTCGAATACTCTTCATCGGATTAACTTGAAATTTTTAAAGTTTATTATTTTAGAAACACCATACTTCAAGAAAATGCAAAAAAAAATCGATTTTTTGAAAAATCTAACTGCATCTTACCCCGAAGAACGTGCTTCTCTAGAGGGAGTCAACACAAAAATCATCCTCAGGATACACAGCACAACTGCTTCTTAGGCTTGGGTAACTCAGATCTGAACCGGTTCAAAGAGCCGGCTCCGACAGAAGATCCGTGAGAACCGGCTCACTTTTTTATGAGCCGACGGCTCAACGGATCCGCATAACTCAGTGAAACACTTAATACGCAGAAGCACTGTCAGCTCAAATGACTCATGCATCATAATAATATGTATGTCTCGCTCTGGTACACACTATACGCACAGGCGGTACAATGTTTTACTTAAGTCACAACTATTTAAGGTATTGTATTGCATATTGTAATATGCTTTCTGTAACATAGCAAGTAGCAACCTGTAAAACCCCGCCTTATAATATGTGAGTCAGTCACTGGCATAATATTAGGTGATATGATTGACTTGACTCAACTAACTCAGTTGGCTCAGTTGACTCGAATAACATATTCAGAACTCGGCTCTTTTTGAACCGGTTCAGGGAGCCGGCTCACATACGGGATCCATATGCAAAGATACAGATCACTAAAAAGACCCGTTTATTCTCATCTCTACTGCTTCTCGATCGGGTGTAACTGACGACGGACGACATCGAGTCATACAATCGTCTGACATCGGATCAGTTATCAGGAGAAATACGGACCCAATATAGGTGCAGTCTTATGAAGGCTCTCTCACTGATGGCCATTCGATTAAGGCTGCACCTACATTGGATTCGTATTTCTCACGATCCGATGTCGGACGACATCGAAGAAAAAATAAAATTATAATGTAGGTTTCTGCGGTGGGAAGGAAAGCCCGAGGCTTTCTCAGTAGGGGTGATGTGAAATCATTTAATATTTAGAAATGATTGGTGTGGTTTCTTTTTAATTTTGCTTATAGTGCCTGTATCTTTAATTTGTCGAAAAAATCTAGCCATGGATCGAAAATTTTACGGGATTGTGTGAACAAGTTTCAGGCGGGAGGAAAGGAGGATAAACCCCCTCTTAATAATAGTCAAAATCATTGGGATTCTACTATTTATATACAGGGAACAACTTGCGAGAACTCTCATTATTTTGGAAGTTATTTTAAATCTTCTATATAATAAAAATACACATTTACACTAAAATTAAAAAGCTGTAAACAAATTTTGATATCATAAAACAAATGAATATTATAACATAAAATTAAATACATAATAAATTGTGATACTAATGACATAATTCATATAATTGATAATAATTTTCTTCACGGCACGCACCTTTTCGTGTTTGTACTAAGTTTGTAATCAGCGCTATTGCTTTTGCTGTCGATAAAATATTATCGATTGCTTCTTGCTTACAGTTACTATTAACAGTGAAATTATTTTGTCGCTGTAGTTATTAAACATTTTGTAAACTTCCTTGATCATTTATGAAAGGAATTTCAAATCACCGAGAAATAAATGAAATTTTGTCGACTTATTTAATATATCTGCAATAAATATCTAAAATATCAGAAAGGTTTACTAAATTGTTAAAACAAATTATAATAATAAAATTAACACGATTTCTTATGGGAAAATCGCGCATTCTGAATTTAACTTCGGTAAAACACATGTTAAAATCATTGAGAAAAAATTGTAATTTTTAGAAAATGTTGGACAAATAGTATCTAAGAAGGTCTGTTCTAAATTTTATTTATTGTCACGGTATCATTTTATAATTTCACTTATTTTACGCTATCATCTTCATCTTCTAAGATAACTAACAAATCTTAGATTCTAGAACTTCTTTGCTCCTGAAGATACAGATTTAAACAATATTTAATACGGATATAATTACCATAAGCATAAAGACAGTAAAAATACTCTTGTAAACTGTGTTTACTAGAGTAATAATAATAGCATAGCTTAGGTAATTGTTGGAATGTTTAAATTCAAAACGGGCTAATATTAAACATATTAAGGTGACTGTTCATCAATTACTGTTTATTATAACTCCTTATTCATCCGAATAGCTTTATACTACGAGTGTTTGAATGTGTCTGTGTGCATACAAAATCAATGCTAAACAGTTCTGGAAAACCTTATTGAATTTTTGGTGGAAAGGCTTTCAAAATAAACTACAGAAATATGTATCATTCTTCCCATATTACTTTGAGACAGATTTTTCTATGATATTTGATCTAAAATTATTAAAAATCAGCTAATAATGACAAAAATGGCATAAGTTTATCACAAATGTAAGTATACAGAAATGTATATTCGGGAAAACAAGCTACATTTCTCAGTATTTTTGATATACATTAATGTAAAGAGAAAACTTTAAAATGTTCATTAGACTAGACTAGATAAACGAAATGTTGACAATTAATATCACGTTTCTTGACACCATTTTTAGGCCAACAAAATTTTGTTTGAAATTGTTAAGCAACTAGCCAAATTTTGTGAAACTTAATACCTAATCACAGTAATTAATTGCCTTTTGGAATCAATGTGAAATTTGCCGAGGGAATTTTTTACTATTTGAGTGAACCTTAAAAGTAATAATTAATTTAATAGACAGACTAATAATAATAGAACCGTACTTGATATAAGTTGCTGATATTATAATTTACATATTCATATAGGTATGGTACTAATTTTGCTTAGAGAGACCTGCAATTTACTTCGCTGACAGTCTGCAGATGAATATTAATTAATATAATGTTTAGTAGCGAGTCACACAATTGCCGTAATTATTAATATTGGGACATCAACAATCGATTTTAACTAACACAAATTATAATTACTTTTTACACGTATTTATAGTAGGTATGTATAAAATAAAAAAATAACAATGCCACTTATATTACAGAGCACTTCTGATTTATTATATAGGGTGTTCAAGTGAGCCTATAAGGCAAGTTTATACCGAAAAAAACATTTAACAAAATATCTGAAAGTCCCTCAAAAAAAGCCACTAAAAATCAAAAATTAATAAAATTTTTAGATCAGCACCAATTTTATTACTATAACTCTTTAAATATCCATATACTTCCATTAAATTGTCGCTGACTAAATTTTATTATTTCAGTGAAATTTTTTTAAAAGGTTGACTTTTTTTATAGACTTTGAAATACGTGGTTTGCACGTCATTAACCGCCTTCTTCCTGATTATTTTAATACTTAAGTAGAAATAAATAGAAAAAAAACTGCTGACCCGATTTAATCAAAATGTATGTAAGACAATCCTGAAGATATGCCATATTTAAAACAAACAGTATCATCAAGACTGAATCACAAATGCTCTAGTAATACGGGGTAAGTTTATTTTTTACCCGACTGCGGCGCAGCCAAAAAGGAATTATATGTTTAGCAGTCATATACCTATTTGTATATAGTATATACGGATGTTCCACCATAGCGCCTAAACTATTCATCCGATTTTGATAAATAAGATGTCATTCGATTCGTTATTATGGTCCGGGTAACACAGGCTAAATTTATTTTTGAATTTTGGTCCCAGGGATGAGCAAATTGGAAACAGATAAAAAACAAGTTAAAAAAAATTAATTAAATAAAAATTAAGTTCAAAAACTAAAACCCCACTACTGTAAAGTATGAAAGAAAAAAATATTCTCATAAGCTTTAGGGTAAAGTGCATCATGCTAATTCCAGAGGCCGTCATATGACCATTTATATGAGGCGGCATACGACCACGGCTATCCTCAGATGAGAATATTTTCTTGTTTCATACTTTTCAATAGTCGGTGTTGGTTTTTGAACTTAATTTTTATTTAAATTATTTTTTTAACTTATTATTTGTTTTCAATTTGCTCACCTCTGGGACCCAAATTAAAAAAAAAATATATAGCCTTTTCATACTTTTCAGTAGTCGGGTTCTAGTTTTTGAACTTTTTTTTTTGAAATTAAAAACTGACTTCAAAAAACAAGTTTAACTGACAGTCAGATAAAAACGACTAAATCGATTAAAAAAAATGTATTATATGGTACCAATCCGTAAACATTCTGAACAAAATTATAAATCTGTAACAAACCCCTAAGGAGCTATCCATATTTCTACAATAAGTGCACGTTTTACTCAAATAATATTCTGTTACACAAGCTATAACAAAAAGGCAGTTTTTTGACTTGTATCTTTAATTTGGTGGACTAATTTCTTTGTCACAAAGCTCTCGAGTAGACATCTAAACTACACCACAATGGGAATTGTGCAAGCAGTGTTGCAGCAATGAAGAATAGAGCGGGGTGTTCGGGAGTTGGGAATTCCGGCGGGAATCATTGGCCTGAAATGAAGAGAGCTGAAAGAGGACAGGACAGGACAGTCAGCAGCGCGGCGGCGGCAGGCGGTGGCAACAAGCTCCCGTGACCGTAGGCGGCAGACTGAGCATCGGATGGAAGACGGGAATGAAGGACGTAGATAGAGATGGAGAAACGTATCAACTAAACCTCATCTTTTGTTCGCCAGTTCTAAAATCGCAGTGGCGTATCGTCGGAAGACTTTTCAAAAACAACCAACTCTGTCAGGCTTATCTGAACCAAATCCATACTTTCAGTTCATTTTTTCAAGAATTTAATTTTTGGGATTCCGAGCTCGTTATGAATATTATTTTTTTCATACAGAGCGCCAGCGCTAGTTTTTGCCGCCCTGTACAAAGTGAACGTTCGACTCTCTCTATTCGCTGCCACAAAAATTATAGCTTATGAGAGCTATTACAGCAAAAACAAAAAACTCATTATTAATTTTACCTTCGAATTTTCTTACGGCCGACACGGTCACCTTTGAAAAATCACCGGAGCTACGCCCCTCAACAGCAAGACACCCCAAAAGACTATACAAAATTTCATATAGTCGTCTCTGGGTCATATTTTGGATGGATGCATTTTTTTCTCCATAAGTTCGATTTCCATAAGCTGGAAACTTTTTTTTTTATTTTCCCCTTTTAATATACCTATATATAGATTGATAACGTTTTTCACGAATTTGTAATCTTTATATATAAAAATTACGTGTCACATGTTTGTCCGCGATGAACTCCTAAACTACTGAACCGATTTTAAATTTGATTTGCACACCGTGTGCAATTCGACCCAAATTGAAAGATAGGATAGCTTACATTTCAATTTATAGTCGCAATATTATTTTATTGCAAATTATTTGTCTATTCCTTAACAGTCATAATTATCTGTTGACTGGATTGAGTGAATATTCAATAGATGGCGCAACGTTTCATATAAGCTACAATTCAATAGCATAACCACCACGTGTTGCTGAGGTTAAGGTATCGAGCACGACGGCGTAGCCGGAGTGCTCGAAATAGAGCAAGTGTTTTAAAGACCAGTTATCCACGAATACTTTACGCTATTTTTTTTCGAGCACGACGGCGCAGCCGGAGTGCTCGACATACACACATATACGCCCATGTATATTTTAAAATAGCTAGCAATTAATAAAATAGATAGATAGATAGATAGATGTTCCAATTAAATTGTTTTATTATTTCACTTTATACGTAGCGAAGCACGTACAGGGCCGCTAGTACTAATATATAAAGCTGCAGTTTGTTCGTTTGGTTGAACGCGCTAATCTCAGGAACTATTGGTTTGAATTGAAAAAAAATTGTTTTCTTGGATAGCCTCTTTATTGAATAAGGCTATAGGCTATATAATATTACGCTACGACAAATAGAAGCGGAGCATCATTGAAAAATGTTGAGAATATAACTCAAAATATATCACGCTACGACCAATAGCAGCGGAGCATCAATGAAAAATGTAACTCAAAATTTATCCATCCGACTGAAACTTTTGAACGGTAACTCCGATCATCATGAAATTTGGACACAACATTCATCTCGGTTAACTAAGATGAAAGGACGTACTCATGCCCTCCCCCCATTCGTTCTTTTGCACCTGGGTAAAAAGGGGCGGGACCGCTAGAAAAATATATGTTGTCATTTGAAAAAAAAATGCACGCATACTTCCGGTTGAGTGTGAAGTTTGTTTTGTACTTCGCAGTCAACCGGAAGTGTGCGTGCAATTTTTTTTCAAATGACAACATATATTTTCACTAGCGGCTTAGCACTAAATTTTGAGTTGAGCAAAAAACTATTTGATCTAGTTGCATTTAGTAGGATACACGAATTATTTACTGTCATCACTATCGGTGAACACACTATAATAATATGTCATGTGTCCATCTCTGTTTGTAAACTGTACGCCACTGATGTCTTCTTTCCAGCATTTCCAATCCCGACGAGTGCAAGTAAGCAGAAGGTTTATACTGTTTGAGGAAAGCGAGTGGCGTTTGCAGGCGACAGTGAAACTTTAGTTATGTAACGTTTGCACAAGAATCAACCGTTCAATTTCACTCGTTCGTTCGTTCGTTCAGTTCGTTTCGTTATTTACATTTGAATGTTAAAACAACATTGCAACAAGTAATATTATATGTATATGCTAAATGAGAATACAGATTATTTTGACACAATGGATTTTAACAAATTATCCAAGTCAGAGTCAACTTAGGGAATTTTAGGACTATAAGCCACAAATTGTTAAAAAAATATTATAAGCGGCAGTTTAATGAACATAGGTAGACAGTAGCGATCCTGAAAGTGATTCTGAGGTGAATTCTTAGAGAAAATCTTTTACTGTTTAGCAATAAGGTATTTTGCATCATGTAAGAAAAAATCTAATAATACATATTCTTGATAGATTTTGTAAAAGGCAAACGAGAAATGTTGATTTTTTTTCATATTAATGCAATATAAATTTTATAATTCAATTTTAAGAATTGTATTTTTTAATCTGTTCTTCAAAAGTCTAAAACGGTGTTCGCCATGTTGGAGTCCGACGTGACGTCACTACCAGCTACTTTTATGTTATACTGTGTGTTATTTTGAAGTTCTTTCAAATTATTATCACGTTTATAGACTTCTATTCCGTGTTTTATTGATTTTGCATCATAAAAGACGGTTTCGTAAAAGCAGAAAGTATTAATCTATTGGGTTCCTTCAAATGAGTGGAGCTTTAAACACATGGCGACGGTGGGGGATAATTTCCCATAGTTACTATGGTTACTATATAGTATACAATGCAATTGTGATTTTTTTAAGTGCAATAAAATGATAAGTATCAGCACAATATGTAACTGGGCTGATACAAATCACCGAAAAATAAATTTTCTTGAAGGGGAACGTATATTTAATGCCGGTCATATCATAAAATTAGGCAAAAATTCAACTGAAACAGAATCTTCAAGTAAGGTGAATTTTAATGCTTTCTGTTTACAAACTTCCGATTTAAAGAGTAATCCACATGAAATAAAAGTGGTAAATAGAGATACCTATTATATCAATGCAGTGTTGATGAACGTTGCAAACATATTATTGAAACATTACTTTATTGCAACAGGTAAGTTCCCAACCTATAATAGTCATCTGTCAAAATGTATTTTCAACTTTTTTTTTCTATCAAAATTCTTAATGTTATTTAATAATAACTATTCAATTAATAAATTAGTTTTCAATATTAAGACTAAGTATAATATCTACTTATCTGGTAAAATAAATAATCATCTGCATTGAAATGACGTGGTACTATTACAACCTTTTACTAACTTTTTATTTGTGTTGCACGACGTGAAAACTTCGCAGGTTCGATAATAAGTTATTTGTTAATTTATTCAACGCTTTTTATTATTATAATAAAAAAATTCACAATTATAGGTACCGATTCACAATATGATTTATAATCATGTTTCTCTGATTATAGTTGTATGCTTCGCCGCCAGATAGAGTAGTCCATATAAAGGATCCCCATAACCAAGGATAAATACGTTTAATAAATAAATACAGTTTTTGTAACTTGTATATTTACACTGGTAACGTAATGATCATAGCAATCTTAGATATTTTTAATTTTAAAATGTTACTATGGTTATTGTGCACTATCGTTATTATTAACGTTCACAGTGCCCTCTCGAGTCGTTTTCGCGCGAAAATACATAATTATAAATTTAAAGTCGTTTTTATGGCACTATTCGGTTATAAAATATTACTATAAAAATTGTAGTTAGATATCACTTTGGGATTCATTTAAAACACTTTTCAAAAAACGGTGTAATTGTCTATTGAGGGCAAAAAAAATGACATAACTACTGTTGTTTCTTGATCCTTACGCCATAAATATGTTTTTCCAAAAATTGACCTCAGAATAATTACGATCTTAAATTGTGTCGATGTAGACAATGCGTCGCATCGGTATTGCAAGACAAACATGAATTTTACTGATTCGATTAATGTGAACGCTGCATTAATCGAATCAGTAAAATTCAAGTTTAAAGAATGAAATAGGCCCTACGAGACTCGGATTTGTCGTCACTGTATGAGGGTCCCTATTACTGTCCATGACGGACGTTCCATTTCTATTTGCAGCACACAAAGGAGTTAACTGAACTGACTGTATTGCGCCTTACTGTGTATTTACAGGATGTTTAGAAAAAAACGCTTCAAGCCATAACTTTGTTATTTTTTGTCTTTTTTCAGAAAACAACAAACGGCCCTAAGGCTCACAAGGCTAAGTTTGATGATTATAGAATATTAGTAATACTGATAATACAAAAAAGTGAACATCTTAATCAATAAAAAAAAAATTGGTTTTGCCATGACAACAAATTAGACCCGACAATTAATGTTTTTCAAGAAATCCTAAAATCTACTGTTTTTAAAGTTTTTTTTCGTTAAAAAAAATTGGTTGTCTGTAAAGTCGGTTTACGGACGATAGTTTTACGTGATAACGTATTCCGCTCGAATATCATATTTAATAATCACGCACAGGGTCAGGCGGAACGTTAGGAACGTTACACTTTTTCGTGCATGCAGCCGGTGTTTCATCTTTTTATATTGACGTGATTCATCAATTTATAAGACGTTATCACGTCAATAATTTATGTTCTATTTCTCCTACCTTCTACATATAATAATTATAATAATTCGAATCTATGATATTGCATCTTTCGCTTTAAATTTAGGTTAATTTTATTTATTAAAATTACTCACCACCTATAACAATAATTGTTTTTTTTAACTTTCTTTCTTTCGTATTTATTTTAAGTCTCAAAGATTAACTGTCATAATATTTTGAAAACAATTGTTTCATTGTTTATATAAAATTCCAAAACCTACTTACAATTTTTAAGTATTTTCATACGTCAAAAAATTGATTTTTATAATGATATAATTTGTAAGAAAACGATTTTTTCGACAGATGAGACCTAGCTAAAACAATTTTTTGCCCCCCAAAATCCCTTTTCAGTAAATTTCATCCAAATCGTTAGGGCCGTTTTCGAGAAAAGCACGCACAGGGTCAGGCGGAACGTTAGGAACGTTAGGCGTTACACTTTTTCGTGCATGCAGCCGGTGTTTCATCAATTTATAAGATTGGTGATTCATCAATTTATAAGACGTTATCACGTCAAAAAACACGATTTTGATAAGATTTTGAGAAAAACAAAACAAAGGTATTTTTAGTTTTTACATACCCTCCTATTAAACATTTTTTTTTAAGTTTGTTTAGCGCTCGTGAATTGACACATTTGACATTGCTTGAGAATTGGGCACAGCCAATAAGTGTTCTTTGTTCAACATTGAACTGTCAAAAATTTTGAAAATTAGGTGAAAATCAACTATTGTATAGGGGGCGCGTGCAAAAAATACTATTGTAACAAATCTGTTCTTTATTTAAGTATATTTATTTATAATAAAAACGTTAACAAAACAAATAAACAAACAAACAAAAGGAAATTCTTTTATAAAATGTAACAAAACCAAACAACTTCCAAGTATTAAAATAAAAATACGAAGTCTTTACTAAATTTTTATAACACACAAAATACTATAACATGACTATATACAAGACTTATTTTCATAACGCTCTATGCAATTTATATGTGAACTCAATGGATTTATATCTGGCGAGTGGCGACCAAACACACATATTGTTAGCAGACGCGGTCTATTTATTTGCCTCTGCCGCTGCGTAGTCGAACATTCTAGAAAAAATCTACCTGCATCGGTATTCTTCTTACGCAATTCTGCGTTCTCTTTTTCTTCTCGAATGTTCGAAAACTCTTCTACACCGGCATCGATATTCTTCAGGCAATTCTGGGAAGGTCGGGATTTTGCCATATGCTTTTATAAAAACTCTTCTATACCTGCTTCGATATTCAATTCTATGAAGTTTGTGATTTTGACTACATGCTTCTACAAAACCCTTTTTCCTACGCGCAACTTGCGTCACACCATATACATTATACTGCGTCATAAAATAATAATCACGCAGTCAATGCATAATCTACTTTTTTTTTTCTAAAATTTCACAAGTAGTACAGCCTTCAAATTCTCGGCGTTATTTCTGGCGCAGTCTGTAAGCTCTCGTCTAGTTACTAGTAGGTACTAGTACTACATAATGTAGGAACAGTAACTAACATACTGTACTTGTCTACGTGCTACGGCAGTGTGTATGTGCTTGCTATTGTACCAACAGCCACGATACTTCCGGAAGACTAGTACCTACTAGTTTAGGTCAGTTCTGCGTCTCTAGTCTATGTACGTTGCAGTGGCCACGCCGGAAGTGCTTAATACGGTTTACCATTAAACGGATATACCGTCTATATACACAAAGAGATAGGTACAGAGTGTTCTAAAATAATCATTTTGTCATTTGAAGCCATTTACTGTCGATTTTCTCGTTATGTGTTTGATGTTTCTCGTGTATCATCTATTGAAAACTCCCATTCCCAATCAGAGAATTGATGAAAGTATTATTTGAGGTTTCAGTTTATTATCAAAAATATCAATCGATATTTGGGTCAGATAGTTCTAGAAGTCGGTGACCTTGAAAATTTATAATAAAAATGGTTGTCTGTAAAGTCGGTTTACGGACGATAGTTTAACGTGATAACGTATTCCGCTCGAATATCATATTTAATAATACATAACCTAAATTTTAGTAGCTGTCAAACTTGGGCCGATCGTGCGCGGAACGTGACACATTTCGGAATGTGACACATTTCGGAACGTGACACTTTTTCGTGCATGCAGCCGGTGTTTCATCAATTTATAAGACGTTATCACGTCAAAAAATGATCTAAAATAAAAAAGGTCTCGTTCATTATTTTTATTATACCTTAAATTTTGTTTGACTATTAATAATAATGTCGATTCTTTACAGTGTTCCATGCAAAACGAAACATTTATGGAACACTTCAGTGTCCGTACATCTTTCTATCACAGTCGATTTTCTTTGAAACTATTTGACGTAAAAATTTGAAATTTGGCACAGGGATAGAGTGTATAAAAGTTGAATTTTGTAAGCTAATTTTAGAGGGTAAATTAGGAAATGAAAAAAAGGCCATCGTATAAATGGTCAAATTAAATCTTATTGAATATCAAATGTTAATTTTTTGAAGTTGGAATGACGCAGTTGTTCAAATAGTAATAATAATAATTTATTCCAAAAAAAGGCAATGCATCGCAATACATAATGTACAATTGACTGGACTTTTTTACTTTAGAAGTAATGTGAAGTTACATCTTTCAAATATATTTTTTGCACATCCCTCTGTTTTTCATGCCTGTATGTTATAGCGATCGTAACATATTTTAACACTAGTGCATAAAGTGAAACAAAAATATGCTATTTAATTAATTCAAGAGTAGTCTTCATAAGCTACCTAAACATGCAGAAATATATGTAAAACAAAAGCAGGCGCGAATAAAAATTTCCATAATTAACATTATAAGACTGAAGTGTATTATATATGTTACGCTCAAAGATCGAAAACGCTCAGTGAGCGAAAAAATAGCTCACAACGCGTTGTGGTCACAGTAGAATATCCACATCGCGAAATTCGTGTTATGGCTCTAATAAAAACGCGCACGACGCGTTGTGGCAATCACAGAAAGACCAAATAGCGAAATTCGTGTCGTGGCAGACATGCTATTCGATCTCAAAGCGTTGTGGCAATGAAGAAAAGCCATGACGCGTTCTGAGCATTCATTGTTTTAACCATATCACGACGGACAGAATCAGAGCTATGATTTTATGGGTATACACAGAGAAAAGGTTATCGGTATCAATATCCAGTACCAAGATATCCAGTAAAAATATCCAGTAATAAAATCTCCAGCATGAAGAATATCCAGCATAAATAATGTCCTGTATGAAAAATATCCAGTATAAATAATGCCCTGTATGAAAATTAAAATCCCTAATTATTTTAAGTGAATTATAAGTAATTTACAAAATAATGATTAATATTTTGTGTTCAGTAATTTATTACTTAATACCTACGTTGATTTTTTTAAATATAAAGTAATCTCAATAAATAACAAATAATAAATATCGTTTTATTTTAATTTATATAATTATATAACATATTTAATAATGACAAACACGTTATGCAGTGATTTTATAAAATAAAAAATATTTCCTACCAAAACGTTTCCAGTCTAGGCCTAGTAGGATCCATATCGGAAAGTAGTGTGCGTCGTAATCAAATAATATTCCATACGCGTCATGGCTTTTCTTCATTGCTACAACGCGTTGAGATCGAATAGCATGTCAGCCACGACACGAATTTCGCTATTTGGTCTTTCTGTGATTGCCACAACGCGTCGTGCGCGTTTTTATTAGAGCCATAACACGAATTTCGCGATGTGGATGTTTTACTGTGACCACAACGCGTTGTGAGCTATTTTTTCGCTCACTGAGCGTTTTCGATCTTTGAGCGTAACATATATAAACAACTGTCAAAAATTTTTAAAATATACTGATTATCAGCTATTTTATAGGGGATACGTGCCAGAAATGTAGTGTAATCTCGGACGTAATGATAGCTACATAAAATACTATTTTATTATTAAAAAAAAGTGTTTACGCTGATTACAGAACCCAGAAGTCTAGTCTTTGCTGTAGCTAATATTAATTAATCAGTGACACCCCAAGAGCTTTCAGGGTAGGTATATTTAAATGCACATCATTTCTACTCTCTAATCCTTAATTTCAACTAGATTCTCTATTTTATAAGTGCTTATGATCTGGTTCAACATTCTCCTTCAGCCAAAGAAAATCAAAACAATGTATTTTGTCCTCGAAATAAGTTCCTCGTAAGATATACACAGCTAGTATAGTAGACACACTAATGTAGAACGTTAGATTGTACCCACAGAAAAAACAATTTATGGATTTACCTAGAAAAAGATCTATTTTGAAGCCAAATTTTGATTAAAATATATAGAAAAATGTTGTTTCGAAGTAGAAATTATGCAAAAAAAAAAAATTATTATAAATTCATGTATACACGCGGTTTTAAAAACATATCGTTTCAATCCATCAATTATTTTTCGAGCAGGATCGATTTACAATTCTGCTATGTTTTTCTTATGGATCATTGTAAAACCAGATTCTCTGACATACTTCCACGAAGTCTGTAACTAGGAGACTTAGCTTCCTATGCTTGCTGTGTTTCGAGACGGATCGTTTTCTGGCGCACGCGAGATGGTACTATTATCACTGCCTGGGAAAACTTCGGTTCTTTCGACCTGTTTTTATCATAGTTACCAAAGTTGTTAGCTTCACAGATACTACACACATGTAAGCCATGAACGTATGTGCGTTACCCAGTAGCTGACGCCATATTGGCTCATGCGACAGATATCGGTCCACCGATACACTCGAGCTGGATGTCCTGGTTACATAGTTCGTGCATGTTTCCTATAACCCAGCATAAGGCTCAGTTTCTGGTACGACTTTCAACGTGAAAAGTGCTTTTAGCATATAGAAATAACGGCCTTGGAAGTCGTAATAGAAAGTGAATAATTTTATATTTTTGCAAAGAGAATAGTTATATTGTTTCAAAGAAAATAGACTGAACGCCGCTTTAAAATATATCGACGAACGTGTTACCCACTCAAAACTTCCTCCGCAAAATATATTCTGCTACAATTTTGATAATGCTTTCGAATATATAGAAAGAATAAAAATACTGACTTTAAAGAGAATATTGTGATAGCAGAATTATATCTTTGTTTTAGAGGGTGTCTCGCCAGTTAACTTATGTAAGTGAACGAGAAAAATACGTTTTTATAACTTCGCGCTATGCCGCTATAGAACATTTTCAAAAAACGGTTTCGGTTCGATTTTTATTGAATTTGGCGCGACATGAAAACACTAGTTTGCAGATATTTTAATAATATTATTGTGTGTAATTTGAAGCAAATGTTTGGATTGGTATTAATATTGGAATTAAGAAAAAAAGTAATTATCTTATTTTTTTTATTTTATCTTACAGTTAACTTAAGTTCACATTATAAAATCACAACGCTTGTAGTAGCTAATACTTATATCATATTGTCGGTAGGGTTTGGCATGCAATCATAGTTTTTATTCTGACTCAAAAATTCATAATTATTTCTTTATAACCTTCTTTAATGTATACACAATAGTATAAATTCATTGTAACGTACTTAACATACGCGGCAAGTTTTAGTGTCCCACAGGTCTAAATTTCTGGAAATATATATGAAATCTGAGGAAGTCATCATCTGTAATAAACAAATGTTAATTTACTATTTTGTTCATTTTGTCAAGAAATATTTTATCTCCAAAAGGTCATGATTGTCTACGATCATTATACAGAAAATAGAAAACGCTGATAAAATACCGTTTGCTATTTTATTTTATTTTTTATACCTCAGAACTAGAATATTCAGTTTGGTCAAAATATATTTCAAAACATATTTGACAGAATTGAAAACTAGCACTAACGTGAGGGAATTACAAAGATAACCTTCCACCCGTCATATTCCATACAAAGGTAGACATGTACATTACATTTATAAGTGTAATATAAATCTACATAAATATCTACATATCATACAAACAAAGCCCCAACTGACTGAACAACTCACTAAAAAAAAAAAAATGTGCAAGGCATACGAAGATAATATTGTAAACAATCGATACTTCTGTTTAATCTCTATAAATTTCATTAAGTACTGTTGGATCGTATCCGAGACACTGACTACGAAAACTTATTAAAAAAAACTTAATTAGTCTGACACTGATTTGCTGTTTTGCATCAAATTATCATCTATTCAATTCAATAAAATAATTTGGTCAAGTTGTCTAGTAGACTTTTGTACGGTCAAAGCTGGCCGTATATGGACTGTTTGAGCAGCAACAACGACGAACAACGAACCGTTCAAACAATTACTGTCAACTGCTCGAGTGTTTCCTTGTTCTGTGTCGTATTTCCTTGATAACCATGTCGATATACGTGATGCAACTCTTCGATGCGATCGTGACCGCTCGGGCGGTCGTGTGTATGTCAGTGGAATAATTTTTTATGGGGATTTTAGTTCGTCATGCAGTCGTTGCTTGAAGCAGTTAGTTGCGACTGCTTGAAGCTGTCCGTATTTTTTTTAATTAACGAGAGTCTCCCAAACTCTTATATCACCCGATTCAGTATCCCCGTTCCTTGTACTAGTTTATACAGTCCGTGGAATGGGTGGTTGATATAGTCTTCTGGACTCATCCTGCATTGATTGCTATCTGTCTTCTACGATCCAAAACCTCGCATTCGGCCAAACTATGGTAAGCTGTTTCCATCTTCTTATTGCACTGTCAGCACTTTAAGTCCTTGTTAAACAATTCGATTCTTTGGAAGAGTTCTTTCAGGACCCCTACCACGAGACGAAGATTGTTTCTACTAAGTTGTAGTAGTTCTTCATTCATCTTTCAAGATGGTTAATGAAAGCCTGGCCATCTGAAAATTTGATTCCAGTATGTCCCATGTTGATTTTTTATCCATTCCCTATTTGACCTCTAATTTGTACGGCAGTCTTTGAGAAACATTACATAATATTTGAACGTTCGCTAACACCTACTCTTATAAAAATTAATACAAAAAATATATTAACAATTTTTTGGAGATTTTTGGGTATTTGCAAGACTACTTCGTATGTACCTGCATTATTCAAAACGATTTTATAAAGCTCGATACACAATCTACCGGCCATTAAATGTTTAAGTACAGAGTACATTTTATTCGATTACGCTCGGGTTAAGATAAGGTTTATATCAAAATGGACATAAATGTAAGCGAAACTGGAGGTAAAGGTTAAGTATTCATATTCATGAGAATGAAATAATTATGATTACACATTAGCTATTAACATGAATTGTAATTCAAAATCTCGCCAAATTCGGGTCTGCTTGTTGTAAAAGCGTATACGGATTTTGTGGCAACCGAAATGATGGGGTGTATAATGGTGAGAACTCAGGTGGGGAAGAAGCAGGACACACGAAACACACATACATCCAGACACACTAAGGGTCAGTATCTCTCTCTCTATCCTGGTTTGAAACAAAACAAGGATGATGCATTACAATATTCGTGTGTATGAAGGAGAGGAATATGTTTAGCGAGTGGCGTAGTCCCCTTACGAGGCGATATGTTACTCTTGTCAGGCGCCACACTGCAGAATGGGATATTGGTTCAGATGGAATTCGCCGATGGTTTCAGATAGATAAATATAGATTGGCTTGCATTACTAGGACACTTCCTCGCTCAAAGTAGAGTGTGACTGTCTAATGTCTATGCTTCAGAAACATGGGTGCAGGTTAACCATAAATTGAAAAAAACAAATTATTTGTCTTCGAATCATACTACTTTATAATATTTTGTACAAAATTTTGTAAAATCTATCTTAAGCGTAAGTTGGGCCAAGCGTTAAACATTATAAAAATTGTTTGTCGTGAAATTATCTACAAAAAATGCGTCTTGCATTTTTCTGTAAAATTAACCGTTTTCGGAGTAGAGCGCTGAGAAATATTAGTTGCAGTATCTCGAAAGCGAATTATTAAAGATTTACCTACTTTTCGTAGTAATTACAATATTACTCCCATATCGAGCAATCAATTTTTTTATTGTTTTATCGTCTGGAACGTAATCTTTCATCACATATTTTAACTCAGCCAATGTCTTCGAATCATACTACTGGCGTTCATATTACAAAGTCTCTAGAATCAAGTAATGTTACAGATTTGGGTTTTACTGACATTGCAGATGTACATTTTTTAACGTTTAAATATTACAGATGCGGATATGGAGATGTCAGATGACTTCTGATTGGTACCTATATACTAAATTTTCATGAAACTCAGTACAAGAGAATGTAATTTATAATTATTTTTATTAAAAAAGTCATTATTTTCATCACTTCTTAATAAATAATTGGTAAATAATGTTTCAAGAATTATAATATTGAAGTTTTTTCAGTATTAAGGCGATTTCGCAAACGTTGATAATATTTATATTAAAAATACTATTTTTAAGAGGATAATAGATCAATAATAAAAATTAAAACGAAACGTCGCGATTAAAAATATTGCTTAACAGCATTTTTATTATTGATCCATTATCCTCTTAAAAAATATTTATAATAATGACTGGATCTGAAACACATATCATAATATACATAATATATTAAGTAATCCTTATTGGCCAAGTTATCAAAGTACCAAGCCCTCACCTGATTATATTGTCATGACTTGCATCACATCCACATCCGCAAAAATGATGCAAAAGTTCCGTGGTTGCGAATGTGGATGCAGACGTCCAGAACATCCCTCTCTAGATTGCAACATCATTTCTTTATATAAAATCTCGTGTCACGATGTTCGTCCGCGCTAATCTCTGAAACTACTGAACCGATTTTAATGGAATTTTGTAAAAGTGTCTCGCTTGGCCCAACTTACGCTATAGGATAGTTTTTATAATATTTTGTACAAAATTTTGTAAAAAAAAACTGTTTAGTAACATGTAGCGACATCTCCTAGAATTTACACGCAACTATTAGCTCACAAGCAAACGAATAAACTGTTTTTATACCAAGTAGTGCCATCTAATAAAATTCGCTCAAAGCTATTAGCTCAGAAGCAAATCTGGAAGAATTTGCTTAAAGGTATTAGTTCAGACGCCGAGTTGCAAACGAAATACATTTTGCAAAATTATATCTATCTCACCCAGTTAGTTATATTGTAATTATAAAAAATTGGTTGTCTGTAAAGTCGGTTTACGGACGATAGTTTTACGTGATAACATATTCCGCTCGAATATCATATTTAATAATCACGCACAGGGTCAGGCGGAACGTTAGGAACGTTACACTTTTTCGAGCATGCAGCCGGTGTTTCATCTTTTTATATTGACGTGATTCATCAATTTATAAGACGTTATCACATCAAAAGTTGAAATGAAAGATGAGTTCCAAACTCGCAAGGAAACATTTGAGTTGCTGACGTGGCCGTAATATGAGATGAATGCAGGATACGAAAGATGGCCGTTACAGATATGGCAGTGGGTTTCCCCATAAAAAAACAATGTGCGTGTAGTTGCGCCCCGAAGTTTCATACCGTTCTGACAATTTAATCAACGCTTTCCGCATTGCCATAATACTTTATTCTGAATCTATATCAAGGTTTCGATATCGTTGGTCTGTAAACACGTAGCCGCATATAACTTCACTTCCCTAAGGTCCGATCCCTGTATACTACGCGCTATCCTCCCAACTCTTCTCTCGTCTCCCATTTCTTCTTATTCTAGTTGATTTTCTCTGGCTAGCCAGCTTATGTTATATCTATACATACGTACGGTACATCACTTCTCTTACAAATGACACTTATTTCACTTCTTCAACAATTTTAGTTTTCACCACTGCTTTTTATTCCTTACACGATTTCTGTATTTATTTTCTAACTTCCTTTGTCTAAAAGTAATATTATGTCATTGAGCTTTTGCAAATTAACATTGTTTTTTTTTTATAAAATTGATCGCAAATCGTTTATCTAATAATTTTATTGTAAAAATAAGAACAAAAATCGAAATATTTAGTTTGGTAATGTTTTTAACATATTTTATAAAAAGAAATATATTTTTAAGTAATTTTTTCAAGAAACTTTTCATATAAAACTACAACCAGGAATTATGTATTTATGTCAACATTTACTATTTGTTAAGCCTAATATCAAAGATTCGTCAAGAACCTACCGACAGCTTATTATATCTACTATAATCTGGCTTTATTGTTAGTTTGCCAATAACTTTATGAAATTGTACTGATCTCCTTGTTTGATGGTTTATAATGATGGAATGACTGGTCACCATCATTCAATAAATATTACACATGAAAAAAAAGTTAAAAAGATATTTATGCTGATTGTCCATCTATTCCCTAAAAGTTTCGAAACGAATGCATTTTTTTTAATATTCCCAAGTTTTGCGTTGCACAGGTTTTAGACCCTATTGCTGTATATTTAATTAATAAATTGTTTTTCTCGAATATTTTCTTATGCAACATGAAAATTTAGCTTAAGTTTTCGAGTACGATACTTGCATGTATTGCTCGTAGAGTAGATCTATACTAATATATAAAGCTAAAGAATTTGTTTGTTTGTTTGGTTGAACACGTTAATCTCAGAAATTACTGGTTCGAATTGAATTTTTTTTTGTTGGATAGCCCATTTATCGAGGAATGCTATAGGCTATATAAGATCACGCTACGACAAATAAGAGCGGAGCATCAATGAAAAATGTTGCAAGATGTATGTTAAAATTTGTCCGTCCGACAAATATTATCAGGTGAAATGCCCTAACTAAATATTGCAATATTAGCACCTCATATTAGCCCGGATAGCTCAGTCGGTAGAGCATGAGACTCTTAATGCCAGGGTCGTGGGTTCAAGCCCCACGTCGGTGAATATATTTTTATTTTTTTTTTTTATTTTCTACATTGCTTTTTTCTAAGGCTTACATTTCAATTTTTTAAAATTTTATTACGACTAATTAAAATTAAATAAATCTAATTAATAGCTCATATTTTGAAAACTGTTACAACTATAGGTACCTATATAAAAATAATTTTCCTACGGTGTTTTCGATTATATATTTATTATATTTTATTAATTACAGTAATTATTGTTTTAAAAGAAATTCATTACTTAAAAAAAGTATAAATACTGCTTTTTAACGACAAAAACTTTTGAACGGTAACTCCGATGCCGATCATTATGAAATTTGAACACAACATTCGTCCCGGTAAACTAAGATGTATGTGCGTACTCATGTCCCTCCCTTCCCCATTCGTTCTTTTGCACCCGGGTGAAACCGGGCGGGACCGCTAGTATTATATATAAGCATTTCCAAAAATTGTCCCAAAATGTTCATGAGAAATTTTGGTCCGACCCCTAAGTCCCATCGCCGTTAGACCGACGCCAATAGTGTATGTGCCATGTGAAAAACACGCTAATGAATAAATTCCGGAACACCGCGTGTAAATAATATCTACGTAATTATTTTTTAGAATTTAGCGGATTGCGTCGACATGAACATTGTACAGGTGTGTTGTATTATATAATGAGTTGAGTAAGTTCTAGAATACAAAACGTGAAGTAAATAATTATTTTAAGGGTTCCCTCTTCATAAAGCACGTGATCGGATCAGTTACTCACACACACACACACCAACGCACATGCATCCATAATGGCGTATAGTACCTGCGTATGTATGCAATCCTCGTAACAGCCGCTTTTCATTCGCACAAGTGTAAAAAGCCGTATATTATATTCTCACCGGAAACCTGGAATGCCGATCCCGGGGCCGAACCGTTCCGACCGGAGCCGACATAAAGGTATTGATTAGTTTGTATGTGTATGTGTGTGTATATGTATGGCAGTATGGCAGACGGTGTTGGGTATACCCAGAGTCAACAAATGAAGAAGTGCTTGGCGTGGCCTGCTGCTACCGCTCTACTGGAGGATCGAGGATGGATGCTGGCGTTCGCAGGATACGTGCAGCAAGTAGATAGAGCGAGATGGGGCAATGCGGTCTGCCAGTTTGGACGTGCTGTGAACCTCGTGAGGTTATAAGTATCCGTGTAGCTGTATACATATTCTGTGTTCTGTGCTTGCATCGTTCAAACATATCTTAATGCTGGGTTGCAGAGAGGATTGTCAAAAAAACTGATTTGACAATGACCTTAGATTGTGAACATAAATATTTCTATATGTGAAAAGCATTGCAGAGTTTTAAATCAATCCTGCTCGAAAAATAATTGATCGATATTTTTCTTAAACTTTGTATACATGTATTATGCATCGTTTTTCGTACAGTTTCCACTTCGAAACAATTTTTTTTACGCATTTTGATAAAAATTTAGAACAATCATTTGTTTTTGTGCGAGTACCATCTAATGTCCTGGATGACAGGGAGTTTGATTACGACATTAGACTGCTCCTAATGTATGGAAACTGTAATTATATGATCACAATCTAAGGTCATTGTCAAATGAAATTTTTTGACAATCCTTTCTGCAACCCAGCATAAAGGTCGCTGCACACGAGGCTGAAAACACTGCTTGGACCTCTCTAGTGGCCAGCCAGGCTTGGTACGGGGCTGGAAATGACGTCACTGCGGGCTCGTCTGCTAGTTCACAAGATAGATTTTAAAACTAAAACAGGGGCTATTTTTCTTGTTAGGTCCTCTGCTTGCTCTGAGCAAGAACCAATCAGGAAACAGTATCTTGTAACGTCCACAAGCCAGCATGGCGACATTCTGCTCAGAGTCAGACAACTGCCACTGCGCGCGCACCTGATCCATCCACAAAACAAGCTTGAACAGACGTCTCGTGCGAAGCGAGTACATAGAAGCATTTAAGAAAACCAGCGCTAAAAAACTAGTAGTCAAATCTAGCAAGGAATCTAGCGGCAAACCCAGCCTCATCTTCAGCGGTCTTAAAGGTTGGTGATCGCTTCACACGATGCATTGAAGCTTGCTTTGTGGATTGGTGTTTGGTGCGCGCGCAGTGATAGTTCAAATGTTAACAAAAGTGGACGTTTCTTGTCTCTGGACAGAACACACACGATGACGTAGTGTTTGTTTGTGGGCGTTTGTCCATGTCGCCCACGTGACAAGACACGGTTTCCTGATTAGTTCTTGCTTAAAACAAGCAAGAAAATAGCACCGGTTCTAATTTTGAAATCAATCTTGTGATCGCGCAGGCGAGCCCGCAATGACGTCATTTCTATCCTCGTAGCCTGCACGTCAGCCAGTTCAAATCAGAGCAGTGTAATGTAAAAATTAATCAAAACATGGTTAACTAGTTTATTTCTGACAGATCTACAAAACAAAAGAACAGCTGATTATTTTTTTATTTTCAAAATATTTACGAAACTATAAAGCTTAGAAAAAAAAATTTTAATGACACGTTTTTTAAAAAAAATGGTGTAGGTAATAAGCCGTTATGAAAAGTATACCATTATTATATAAAAAACGCAGTTGTAGCATATATCTCTTCTGCGAATGCGCATATTTTCCTCCAAAACAATAGGGCTCTTCATATTTGCATACTAAACATCCTCCCAAAATTTGGTTTTAATCTGTTCATCCGTTTGATCTGTATCGTGCTCACAGACAAACAGACGCACAGAGTTTTTCCAAAAATATGTTTTTCGATTTCGGGGGACCTCAAAACGAAATTTAGAAAAGTGATTTTTGACCTAAAGTAGTACCATTTCCCACTTGTGGGTGGAAATAGTAAAATTGTAAGACAAAACTTCGTTCATAGCTACACTTCTGAAAATTTGTTTCTACGCATTTTGTGTAGGGGGAAAGTTATGGCCAGAAGAAGTAGCCCGAATGATGCGCGCTTTCATCGCCGTGGAAACTCATCACTAAAACTAAAAGTTATTTTTCATAAAACGAACAATTCACTAAACCATGATTTTTTTCCCACTTCGATATCTAAAAATTCACAAGCTATTGATAGGTAAAGATGAAATAATCATAAAAATAATCAACCCTATATTATGGTATTTTATATTTTAATTTGATCTTATAACTTGATGAGTAAGTGATTGAATCAGTACGACGGGTGCAGTATCCACTATATTGTAGTATCTGATACCGTATAATATGTACAACGCTATGGTATACTCGAGTGGAATCACATCAAATTTCACACCGTAAGTGCGACAAGGACGGCCTGCGCCATTTACGACCAAGTACTGTATAGAATGTTGTCCGCGAAGAAAGATACATACAAGGGAAGAAACAAATGCCTTCAGTCCAACTGAGTGAACAAGATGCCAGAAATAATAACATATCAAAGTAAGACGACGAGTTGATTCATTCGCAGAAAAGAGAAAAGTTTATATGTCGCGTCGCAACGGGCTGCCAACTTAACTTATACGCCCCATATAGCATACGCCGCTTACACCATCATAGTGTCGTAATGTGAAATCTGTTCGTTAATGTCTCAGCAATCCGTAAATAGTTCACCCGTAATTTATCGAAGAGCCATATCTAACAACAGAAAGTAGTAGGGTTACGTATTCCTAGCAAAACTGAAAAACCAAAGTCGAAAAATCTGTTTTCTCACATCTTAGTCACATGCAGTTTAGTAACTGTTCGAAATTCCGTACCAATCAACGTTGTCACAATCCGTTAAATAGGTCTATTAACATTGTTACTGAAGCTGGCGGATATTTGTGTTCATTTTGGAAAGAGTCAGTAACCAGAAACAAATACTCGCGCCTTTTAAAATTTATCATTCCTCAGTTCCATGTAGAACGGAAAGCTACCCCCAAAATTATTTTTTTTTGTAATTTCATCACGCAATTGTATGGTGATTATACACTTACCTGTAAGATTCCATTCGAATCGATGGAAAGAGTATAAGACTATGACATACGTACAGAGAGACAGACAGACGAACGGACATTATAAAATTATAATGGTTCCATTTTTTTTTCATTTGGTCACGGGACCTTAAAAAACCGAGTTAATTTTGACAAATTGTGTTTATCTATTGCTAAACTCAAAACGTAGTCGAACAATTCAAGTCGTCACTGGTTCTATTTTGGATACCTATTATAATTAAAGAAGTAGATAGCACAGACTTACTATTTCGTTTTTCTAACGATATATAGGTACTTATTAAATAATCTTATGTGATTTGGAGATTCATAACCTATTTTAATTAATAGGGAAGCTATAGAATAGATACATCGGACATTGTTTAAAAGCGATCTGATTGACACATTACAGTGTAGAATGCATTCTCTTGTCATGTGCAATGTGCATTATGCAAGTGCAGCTATAGGCTCATGAATATGGCGTAACTATATCGGCTCGTTAGGATGTGTAATTATCAACCGCATATCTATGACCAAAAAGAAAAACCGTTTAAGTAGAAGTAACACACAGTCTACCTCATAGTAAAAAAAAATAATATACCTTCTTACTACACGACCACCGCAATTCTAGTTCATTTAGATTTAGAATTTACTTTGATAAACCAAACTCATCTAACTCATCATACCCAAAACCTGACAATCGTACATAAGTTAAAGTAAATTGGTAGGGGCTCGAAGGAAAACACTGTGACCTAAAAGATCCGTAAGTAGTAAAGTGCTTTGAGGCAAATGATCAGCAGTGCTATCTCTTCCCATCGCTGTGAAATGTGAAGAATTGGATCACAATTAATGATGTGCGTAATTTTTGACATTATTATTGTATTTTACCACAAATTCTACATACGTGATTTTGATTTTTGATCACAGATATCCATATTATGTGCATAATATATAGACGTATACCATTAACTAATGATAAATAGTAATAGGTAATGTTTGAACTTTATACAAGCTGCTCCAGAAATTATCGAATTACTGTACACTGTTTCCAGTTACTTCGAATTGAACCAGATCTTATAATGATGTATCACAAATAAGTACATACAATTAAAATATAAAATATAATATACCGTTTTTTTTGTTAGTATCATCTGGAGATGTCACTTTTGACATGCACTTTCATCCCAGTCTCTTATGCTTTTTTTATAGTAGGGGGAAATCTTGCATAAGACACCATTCCCGGGTAGTGTCGGATTCTTACCGACTAAAACCCCTGTTTTTTTGTATAAATAGTAGGTAGGCTATAGAATAAGCTTTTTCTTTGCACTCGACATAACGTACTTGCACTTCTTCGCCCTTCGAGTATAGAACTGATATCGATAACAACGGACGCGCTCACGTTATATTAGCGGACCGTGTACAAAGGTAAGCGTTTCGCGTCGGCCCGTTACCCGTTGACTAAAACGGTCGTTACCAAAAGCTTTTAGACTGTTCTTGCTGTATAAAAACTGCAATTATATAATCACAATACAAGGTCATTGTCAAATCAAATTTTTCACAATGCTTTCTCTACAACCCAGCACTAATGTAGTCGCAAAAAACCACAATATTTTTGAAACAGTAAACTATAAAATAATATAATTAATCGTTTACAATATATACCTACTATATGCTTTTTACTCAGTGAATTCTATACGTATAAGTAGGCACTATATGTTTATCAAAAATGCGTATCAATTATACAGGTATTTCTGATTTTTATTTTTTCCTTGTACTGAAACGAATTTGAAATCGATATTCTCTTTTTTGTTACTCACATCCGCACAATTTTATTTTACACAAGTGATTTTAAAGTTCGATATTAGTATCTGACAAACATAGTTATGAATATTTATACTATTAAATGTACTAGTTCGCTTCTGAATAATTATATATATTTGAAACACAAGCAGTTTTTTTTCGACAGCCTGCTAGCGGTGCCCACTCGTGTATATTTTTTCAGATTGATTTTTTTTTCCACAAATATGTTGCCACTTTATTGTTGTAATTAATATTATAAAAAAAAATAGGAATACTGTTTTTAGCATGAATCTAGTTTCATGGGAACTACTTGAAATTGGTTTGAAATGTCGAAAGCGCGTATTGTAACAAAACTGTTCTTTCTGTGGTGAAGAATATTTATTTACACTGATAAATTTACGTTAACAAACACGAATAACAAACGAACAAACAAAAATACTTCTCTTGACAAATAAAATAAAACAATACCGTAACAGAAAAACAACTAAGTAATAAAGCAAAAATTTAAAGTCACTACTAGTTCTCTATGTACACAAAACACTTCAACATGACCACGTCACTACTTTCATGTCTATTTACACAAAACACTATAACAGTCCACATAAAGTCCACTACACACTATAACACGACAAAATTTATCTTCACACTCTAATTTATATCTGTCTTTAATAAATTTATAATTAATTAATGGTCTAATAACCACACAGGTTTATTTATTTCGTAATCCACGTCTTCACTACACCGTGTCCAAATCGCGTCCCTTCCTTCTGACTGTACGTGCATTCTATTTATATCCTCTCCGCCGCGTGGGTCAAACATTGCCGCGACGATTTATTTTTATGCAATTCAGCCAGCCTTATTTGTGTTCCAAATCTGCCGTTTCTATTGGCATTGCGGTCTTCAGACAATACAAAGAAATTTGGCTCCTGCTTGTGTGTTACGATATGAACCGAGTTTGACAAAGTCAAAAGCAAGCAATCAAGTATGTAAAAATGAGGTTTCAGAATTGCTTCTCTATAATATGTAGTTTGGTAGATTAGTGCAGTGCAGAATCTCAGTTTTACACTGAAATGTGTACGTTATGTTTACCAAAAGTGTAAAGTAAACTGTTAGCACACTTGCAACTAACAGTCTAGTGATTCTGAGCATGTCCTGAGTAAATTGTACATGCGAATTACAAAATAGATAAATGACACATACGTGACAGATTTCACTGAAATACAGTTCAGTGTATCTTACAGATCTTACACTTTTGCATAACCAACGCGCATCAAAAGTGATCACACATTTTTCGATACCAAACAGACCTAATAATATATACAGTGTGTCATAAATATTCCGGTACGCGATTTTGATTGCCTGCCGTTTTGGTTCTATGTAAATTTGACAGTTCTCATTTGACAGCTGTAAAGAGTGATCGTTGACAATTTATTACGCCTTAGCAAATTATTATTGTTATTAAAATCTTTACTACTATAATAAAGCTGGAGAATTTGTTTATTTGAACGCGCTAATACTAATCCGATTTTTGCATCAAGCCCGTTTATTCACATAGGTCGTAAGCCATATTCCAGCATATTGTAACTTCATGCTATGATCCTAAGGAGAGGCGGCGGCGCGTTGGGTCGGAGGCCGGTTAGCCGCACACCAAGACCGGACATTACCGAGTAGGGTCGAACTGTGCATGCCCAGGTCAGCGAGGTACCGTGCCGTATACGGCTCAGTCACGTGATTGGCTCTGTATGCAACAGTTGTTGCGGATGTTTTTGGTTAAGTCAATTGATTAATTCTGCTCGTTTCTCTAATTGACAGTCTACCAATCCAAGTGAAGCCGAACCGGACCGCCAGTTATTCATAAAAATGTTTTTCTTTTGTGAGTAGGTACTCGGAGAATATTACATGATTTTTTGATTTTCATGTGTCAAAGAAGTCACCGTACTGCGTATCGTTAAATATCTTGGAAAAAAATTCAAAGCTAGAGTAACAAACTGGTTGCTGACCAATCCAGATGCCAAAGCAGTGTTGACATTTTGAGAATTGATTTTCCCCTAACCCTAAAATGAAAATCCCCTAAAAACATAGTTTTCAAAATATTTTTCTCTAAATTTTCAAAATTGTTATAAATTATAATAAATTATTTTTAAAATGTGTATATTAAGTAACTAAAAATTAAATTCTTAAACTTCTACTGTCGGTAATACAGGGTCAGTATTTAGATCAATTGACGTAGGAGCGTTTATGCAGCATTTTTAAATTATTTTTTAATATTAGGGCCATGTAAAAATATTTTACCCTAAAAATTACCCTAAAAAAATATATACCCTAAAAATTTTCCTGAATAGAAAAAAAATCCCCTGAATTTAGGGAAAAATACCATAAGGTGGAAACACTGTCGGAAGTGCAAGACTAGGTGTTCACTGCAAGTGGCTTGAACAAATGAACTGAGATTTGATACTTAGGATACGTTCGGTGGTGCACTCGATAAATCGAACGGAGCTAGCAGATTTTTAGTCACGTGATAAGCCTCAAAAATTTTCTTGAAAAATGTTCTCGTTAATATCACAGCTTTTCTCATAACAAAATTTTGAGGTTAGCACAAATATTACTAAAACTTTTTACATATCTACTTTCAAATCTTTATATTTATTTGAAGATATCTACTTTCATTTATCTTAAAGATCTTAAATTGAAAAAAAAGCGTTAAAATTAGTTCACAATTGGCGGAGATATCGTAGAATATACATAAAAACTTACACGTCATGCCAATAATTACATCATTATAAGGATAAGATACATCAATTTGGCAGTGGTCGTGGTAGGGAGTTTGACAAAGATGCATTGAATCCAGTTTTTTTTTCATATCAATTACTACATATCCAGTCAAAATGTCAAAATAAAGACTGAAATGAAAAACTATTACATTTTTTCGAAAAATTTTCTGTAGAAAAGAATCGGGCATGCAGTCGTCCACGTATGTAATTATTTTTTAATAAAGAACAATGTCAGGTACCTACTGACGAAAGAATGAGTTAATCTAACAGCAGAGAACTTGGTAATTGTCAATAGAAGAATTAGTGCGTATCACCAACTTATCTGCGTTTGCCCTATTAACAACTAGCTTTCACCCGCGATTTCGTCCACGTGGAATCAATGTGTACCTACAATTGATAAAATTGTTTAAAGAATTCATAAATTCTAGCAAGACTCTTATTTAAAGCGGCCCTATAAACAATGTTTTTTTTATTTTATCATCTTTTGCAAAAATATAAAGATTTCGTGGTTTGGATACACGTGAGCAAGCTGGTACAAAAACATGGCTTTTCTAAATGAATGCCTGGGCTTTGTTTATAGTTATTCCGAACGCAGTTTTTAATGGAAATTGTAATTCTTTAAATTAAAAAGGCAAATCCGTTGGTATAATTGGCATTCTTGGTTTAAGACACTGTCCCCTTTAGATTTGTCACTACTTATAATATTCCTTCAACATTTCGACCCAGACGAGAAACTTGTAAACATCTACCATAACACAATTTGGGCGCATCAAGATTTCGCATTAAAAGTACCGGGACACCTACTTTTAACCTTAATTTATGAGAAGGCATTTAAGTTCCTTAGGATGTAATTTTTGAAAACAAAAATAGTTTATGTCCTTTCCCAGAAGTTTAAACTATCTTCATATTTTAGTTTGGTCGTGAAAGCATAACAGACAGAATTACTTTCGCATTTATAATATTAGTATGAGTTGCAAATCATTTCTTTTATTTGTTAAATGACTTTCCTTCAGTGGCGTAACAATAAGGTAGCAGAACGGGCAAAATGCTACTGGCCCCTGACCTGAGGGGGCCCCCAGCCTGAGAGGTCGTTAGGACAGGAGAAACCTAACATTTATTACAAAATTTGGTAAAAAATATTAATTTTGTATTTAATCAATTTAACTCAAAAACATACACGAATTATACAAATATCTACTTTACTCCGTGATTTATAAAGATCATATATCTAATAATTAACTATATGAAACATTGTGTGTTGAGCGAAGGCAACAATACGTATCGAAAATATATCTGCGTTTCTTTCTTCGATGTAATTCCCTGGTTATTTCGACAATATATATTATTATTAGCAGGAAGTATATCAAAAGTTTTATTTCTTTATCTATGGCGTTAGCCAATCAGAACCAACGAGCTCTTACGACATAAAAAACACAGAAGTATATGTTTGCACCCTAATGGTTTGATTGCGATTTTATTCCTATGCTCGGTAATGGTATATAATAAAAGTATTTGATAAAGATGAAACTACAACGTGAAGCTTTTTTATATTAAGGGAGAGCCCCATCCGATGAATTTGCCACGGGCCTCAGGTGGTATAGTTACACCACTGCTTTCCTCACTCGGTTTTATTTCGACGGGGTCAGTCTAGTAAGGTATTTATAAGTCACCTGTATGCGTGTATTATTCCAGTTTTAGTTCGGGTCACATCAGCATACATTGCAGTTCATCATAACTGCATCTTCTCGTTCTTTATTTTTGTTCTTAAAACGCAGAGTATAACATTATTGTAAAGATAATTTAACTTATATTTAGCAAAGGAAATCGAATCAAAGCATGCAGCGATCGCCATTTCGCAGCAATTATTTGTAATCTTCTGCATAAATCTGATAGATAATACGAAAGGCGAACACAATATATACCATATACATATTGCTTATGTATTGTGTGTGTGTGTGTGTAATAATAAAGACCGATTGTTATCGAACATCGACCCAGTCATTTTATAATGACGCAGAGCAAATAACAAGTTTAGGGTCTTAATTAGTTGTTCATTCACAAGCCAAACGAACATTTGAATTTATAGTATAGAGACGTTTTCATTTTATGAAATCGAACGCACAGATTTTACCAAAATGAAAATTTTGCACGACACTTATAAAAGAGCTGCTTTACAAAACTGTATAATAAATAAAATTGCCGACCAATTTTTTTCAGACCATATATTGACAAATATTATATAAAAAAAAATATAAATCAAAAAACAAAGGATGACGTTTCGATCCGGATTTCTTCAGAAAAATCTAAAAAATATAAAAATGATTAGTATTAGTTATTTAATATTATGTAATAGAATGCACGATGATTGAATATTTTCAAAAATATTCAATCATCATTTGTTATTTTGATTTATATATTTTTATATAATTTTTGCCAATATATGGTCTGAAAAAAATTGGTCGACAATTTTATTTATTTGAAGAGTTCTATTCAGACGTTAATCAAAGATTTGAATAACTGTATAGTGGTTGTAAAATGACCCTTTTTATGTAAAACAACAGTTAGGCGACTTTACCAGTGCTATAGTTTTGTTTCTGTCACTTGCCATTTAAATCCATATGAGCGACAGAGACGAGAGTAGGCCGAACGTGAGCTGTCAAAAATATTACAAATGTACTTATTATGATGCAAAAATCAGCGATTAATATAGGAGATATCTACGTACAAAAAATCAAGTTTTGGTAAAATGTTTGACATGTAAATAAAAAGAGTTCTATTATTTAGTACCTAATTGAGATACGTGCTGCAACGTTGTTTTTTTTTTTTTTCAATTGCGATGATATACTTGACATAACTGTTTATTATTGTAATCATTTTTACAAGGGTTTTTAATCTATCAAGACGCGTCGAGCGAAGAATCAACTCCATGAATTATTTGGTTAGTACGTCGATCTCTATGTCGAGCTGCGTCCTCTACGGTAGTTGAACATACGGAAGTGATAGTTACAGATTTAATAGACAAGTTGCTGGTATGTGCATATAGGTCTAAGTACGTGTCATCGTATTGCAAATTGTGGCCGCCCATCTGAGGAGGCCGTGGATAATGCAGACAACTGAACGTAAGCAAAACAAATGAGAGCGTGACGAACAAAATAACGACTCTTTTTAACTGTTACGAGACGTATTGCGGACATTCATACGTGCATTATACAGTATCTGCAAATTAGTATTTCATTTTGCTTCTTTTTAATCATAGATTTCCACGTTTCTAGCTTTTAAATTGTGATTATATTCCGTTAACTGATGAACTAACCGTTTTGTTCTTATTTTACTACCAACTTGTAAACATTAAAACAACTGCCTGTAGCAATAAGTGACAACATGAATGCGATAATAAAATCTACTGTAGAATTTCTCGTGTGAGATTTTTAATATATTTAACTAGTAATTATGTAAACAATGTATCTTAAACTCCTTCCATATTCTTGAAAAATGTAATGAAATTTCGAAAACAAACGCACCAAAGAGGAAAATTTATGGGAAAATGTTTTTTTAGGTTTCAACTATTGGAATATATGCAACTTATCATTATAATTATAATTATTACTATGCCAAATTTCAACTTGGCATACCTTTATTTAGTCGAAAGAAATTCGACTGTGACGGACGTACAAACGAGTGATCCCATAATAAATTTCGTTTTTTCGTTTCGGAAAATTAGATATTTTTAGAGTTAATAAAATTGTCCATATAGTTATATATAAAGTTTAATCCTTGCTTTATTTTAGATTAATTGTGAAAGTGATTGATATGTGACATGTATTGTTTTACATATATTAACTTTTAATAATTAATTATTTCTATTGTGCAACTTTTAAACCATATTGCTGTATAGTGTTAATATTTCAAATGTAAAGGTGAAATAACACTATTTCATTATTCAATTAAACGTGACTTTTTTCTATCTGATCTGTTTGACCTATATAAAACAAATCGCAAATTGTTTTCGTGTTCAAATAATTCATATTGTTTGAATAATATAAGAATACTTTATCCAATATTCTAACGTAATTTGATTATGGTAAGGAAGAGCAACTAATAGTGTCGATGAATAATCTTAACTAATATTATAAATGCGAACGAAAATTGTTGCTTGTACTTATACTTTACCCAACTAACTTTCAGAAATGAATTCTTATAATAAGCTATTTAATTTATATTATAAATGTTTATTTAACACTGCATTTATAACAGCACGGTTGACTGCAGTGTCTTCTTTCTCATTGTTTTTTTCTTTAATGCGCTGCGGCACATGCGCCAACTGTAGGCCGCATCAATGCGCGCTTCTCTCACTACCTTAACGCATTTCCGCTGTATTCACAAAATTACTGCTCATACCGAAAGCATGTTACACATAAAAAAATGAGAAGGAAAAACCAAAGGCATAAATCAGAACAATGAAAGGAAAATATCTTAATAAACTGGATGAAGTAGTCTATTTTAACGACCTCTTCTTAAGAATGAACTTTCAAATCGTGTTTTACCTTCAGAAACAATTAAACTTATAGACCAGTCATATGTTACATTCGAAATTGCAATAATTGCGGTAAACTTGCTTTTTTGATATGTTGTTTGGATCCACCTAGATAGTATTTATCCAAATTTGCAGCTCTCTGAAATGTGAGCGCGCTCAGTTATTGCTGAAAAACCGCAATTTTTTCGGACTTTTTTTAGTTTTGTGCAAAAAAAACCACATAGGAAGGCTCTGACGAGGAAGGTTTTTTTAAAGTATACAAAATTCCCAACAGTTCGAACCCTAATTTAATGTTCTAGGTCTAATAGCACTCAAGATACAGGGTTCCCAATATTCGTAATTTTTTTCCAAAAAGTTGAAAAAGGGAAAATGGCCAATTTTCGACCAAAATATCAGGTATAATGAGGTATCTATGGGAAAATTCATGAGAAATGAAGTTGTAGCAAATTTAATTACCTTAATTATTAGACTATAGGTGTGTCCGTAGACGTGATAGTTCGTTCGATGACGACCATAAACCAAACAAACCTAAAATTGAGTGTTAAGGGGAAGTTACAATAATATTACTAGAAGTTTTCTCTATGTGTTTATTATTAAGTTGCATGCTAATTTAAATTTACTGCAAGTTAAAGAAAAAAGAAAATAAACAAAAATAATTATAAAAACTAATATTTAAAAAACCTTATGCCGGTCACACACGTAACTGCATACTTGTCAAGTACCTATACATGCGCTTGACGTTTGATCTAGTTGGCATGACCGTGTGTGTGATAATTTTACTCAAATATTTTGACTTGACTGCCGAACGAATTTTCAATCTGCATACTTGAAGACCTCTCAAGCGGCCAGATATTGTGACGTGCCAATCAGGCGTTCATAGCTGATAGTCTGTTGTGACTTACTCCTTTTCTATATAGGTACTTTACATGTGTTTCGTGCATAATCTCTACTGATATTCGTAGAACATTTCGCGAAGTGTTTGAAGAATTTATTGATATATACCGAAGCGAATCTTGTTTATGACACATAAGGGCCCAGGAGTATCAAAATCAACTTTGATACTCCTGGGCCCTCAAAGAAGACGCGTAGGTTAACCTAAGCCCAACAGTGGTGGTGAGCCTAGTTACATGTAAAATTATATAATGCCGGTCACACACGTAACTGCATACTTGTCAAGTATACATGCGCTTGAAGTTTGATCAAGTTTACATGATGGCCATATGAGACACACACGACACAAGTTTACTATAGACTGCGTTATGAATTAGACGTATAACAAGATATGCAATATCTATTAACTGATTTAGATGTTCTGCATATACTTAACACTTGTATACTAAGAATCATTAATTATTGCATGACATAATCGTTTGATTAATCGTTTAAACGATATCGTTTAATAACATGTAATAATAATTAACATACTGCAAAGGTTACATATCCTGATAATTCGGATTTAAGTTAAGAAATTACGAATAGTCATTTTCTAAAGAAAAAAATTGTTTGTTCCGTAAAAACTGTAAGAATTTGTATACAAGTCGATTAACTATTTAGAAAAAAGTTTTCAGACATATTCGAAGCGTTATTTTAAAATTTAGAATCGATGTGAAAACTGTGAAAACCTCCATCCACTCCTATACTCAAAGTTTTAAGGAACTAGCTGCAACGCAGTACTTGTATCAGGCCGAAAGACGTAATAAATGTTAATGGACCCAGCATTCCCTACTTCTTACATTAGTTAATGACAACATCCAATATGAGAGAGTAGCGCTCGTCTTTTTCTAAATACCAAAAACATACATTTGTGCAGTTTGAAGAACATAAAAATGACAATTAATGAGGTTTATAAATCTTATATATATTGTTAACAAAAAAATATTTTTGATTTGTGTAATTAAATAGGTATGTCAAAAACATACTCTACACCTAAGGCAAAATGTATTTACTTACCGGTGAAATGACAGGTAATAGATAATATAGGATACTTTGCACCATGTAAGAAAACAAATCAAATAATACATATTCTTGATAGATTTTGTAAAACACAAACGAAAAATGTTGATTTCTATTAATAATAATAGTGGCGTGTGTGAGTCGGACGAACATGTACCTATATATTTTGAGCCGGAACGAGATTACCTCCCCGCCCCCCGTTTTTGAGGATTCCTGAAGACGGTGGTGGTATTAAAATTTCTTTTGGGGTTGCGTAACTCCTTAAAACAGCCAAAAAACACCCTCAAACGGGGTTAAACGCGCATTACGTTATTCCCTTTCCGAAAGAAAAAATGTTTTTCTCCGTTTTTGAGGATGTTGAGTACGGTGGAGGTGTTAAACATTGCCGCCGGCTCTCACCAACCCCTCCATGGCCAAATTTCACCCCCGAAATGAGTGACTTTTTTGCTTCATAGTTCATATCGTCGGTAAAATTGGGTTACCTTCCCGTTTTCAAGGATTCTGAGCACGGTGGTGGTGTTGAAAATTGCCGCTGACTCTCACCAACCCCTCCATCGGCCAAATCTCACCCCCGAAAGGAATTAACATTTTTATTAATTCAGGGTATATCTTTTTAATTCAATTATTATTATTCCGCCTCTTACTTGACTTGATGTACACGATATGTGTACATACGCTGAAAAAACTTTCCACTAAAATACTTCTAAAAATCACTGAAATAAAATTAAAAAACCCTAAGGCCTAAATAAGAAAATTTTGGAATATATTATTATAATCGACATTTCAAATTAGTCTATGATTTGACGTGATTTTTCTCGTGACTGGTATTGTCAAAATTATTACTTGTCAATACTTGCACATACAGCAACTGGGTGAACCGCTTATAGACATATTACTGCAAATATTAATGCAAATATACTGACTGGATCATCTCAAATCCTTCAATGACTACCGGATATTCAAATATAATAAATTTTCTCCCCAAAAACTTAACGGGAAAATTTCTAAGTTAGCAACAATGATGCATGTAGTTAGAAAACGATTCAAGCACATCGTCTTTTTAGCACGATTTTATAGACAAGCCTTAAGCAGCTCCAGAGTGAGGGTAACCCTTACTGAAGCCAGTTTTCCTATTAAGCCTTTCTATTCTTTCCTTGCCTTATTAATGAACTTTTAAGCCAAAGGACCACGCACAAATCTTACAGGATTTAGTTCTCGGTTAAATTGATTGAAAATGGTTTAATTTTAGAGTTTAAAGGTCACTAATAAAAAGTGTCCATGGGCGCATAACCTACAATTTACAAACCGATAGATTTGTAGCTATAGATATTATGTTTAGCGAGATTTTAGATAGTATCATTGATTCATTGAATTCACAATTTTAAAAAATCCTAAGCTCTAGAAATATGTTTTTGAGTGCGCTGAATCCGAATATGACATTATTTTTTACATGGTGACACCTCCAACATTACCTATAGTTTTCGACTATTTTTCTATTTCTAAAAAAAAGAACAAATTTATGTTGAATATGGAACATGTTTGTGAATTCAATGGATATCCCTATATCTAAGATTTCGTTAAACATATCTATAACTAAAATTCTATTGGTTTTTAGACTATGCGCCCATGGATACTTTTTCTTAGTGACCTTCAAGTATATATGACTAAAACATGAAATTAGTAACAACGTCAACTTCTATAACAGAAAAAAAGTAAACTGAAGTCGCTATTTTTTATAACGGAAAGCTTGCTAATAACCTGCTGGGAAATATTTCTCATATTAACTATATTTTCTACAACGCTGCCGCCCACAAATGACCTCGAAATAATAAATTAGCAACATAAACACACAATATTTGTTTTAAAGTCTATAAGAGCGTCGTTTAACACCTTGACTTTTGAATCTTTTTTATCAACCGGCCGACATGTCTTCCATTTTAAATCTTTTATTATGTCGCAGTTGGAAACAAGTTCCGCATTAAATACTATCAAATATATTAATATAAAAATACTACTTTCAAAGTCAACTAACATTTTGTTTTTTTTCAGATTTTCTCCACATTTCTACAACATTTTCTTGGCACTTTGATGTTATGTACTAAAGATGTACTCAATAATCAAATAAGATTTTTTTCTGCAGCGCATCGTTCTTTATATTTTAGGCTGGAAACAGTACTCGACCGTGTGTGAAAATGCATTTAGGCCTAGCACACATAAAGAGCGTTCAACGCGCGTTGGCCCAACGCGCGTTTACAATTTCTATACAATTGTATATAACTGTTTATATGATAACGCGCGTTGGCGGCGCGTTGAACGCGCGTATCATATAAACAGCTATATACAATTGTATAGAAATTGTAAACGTGCGTTGGGCCAACGCGCGTTGAACGCTCTTCATGTGTGTTAGGCCTAAATTCAACTGGTGGTAAAAACTGAGTCGCTTGTGTAACGTACAGTTACGAACAAAAATGAATCCGTTTACAGTGAAATCTATAGTATCTGCATACTATTTAAACGCAATACTTTTAGAACGGCTAATTGAAGGCGAATTCTGTACACTGTTTTCAAAATTGAGAGAAGATGAGGAAAATTTGTTGGTTAAATTTTGTTTGTACTGTACAAAAGTATGTGCGCGCGTACTCGTTCAGGGTCCTCGACTCGTACTAAATGCGTTCATACATTATTTTCATGGCTTGTCGGTCGAGCAACGTAATTCAACCGACGAGTTCGACCGACGATTCCCGTCAGCACGGCGTAGCTATACGCGCGTAGCAAATTGTCAGCGCTGCACTGAACGCGTAATACCCTTGCATTGATATAGCTATGCCCGACCGACGTACGCGCTGATCGTCGGTTTCGCACTGGTTTCCAGCCATAAAAAAACACTAGTCGTACTGCTAAACACTATAGATAAAATAGTATATTTGCTTATGCATACTTTATGATATTTAAATATGATAGCACATTTGACTTAATATAATAATTATTAATACTGGAAACCTTACGAATGATATAACTAGAATCCGATGTTTTTATAGATTATATCGGATACGGTACGGATTTAAAGTTTTGGTCTCATTTTATTAAAATTATTGTATTATCGCGTTTATTCACTAAAAAAACATGATGTGACATATTGCAAGAAAATGCCAGTTGTGTTATTATGAAAATCTGCAATGCAAATGTCGAACTTAGAAAATAAAAATGTATTAAAAATGTAATTTTATTAAGTGTAGTTTTTATATAATGAATAAATTATAATGTGACCTCACTCTCGGAAATAGTTCGTAGATCACCTGTTTTTTACATAGGTAGGTGTGTTTTTATTTAAATGCCTAATCAAATATTTCAGAAGGTAACCTATTAAATATTTCAATCTGTAATTGAAGCTTTGGGAACAAATCATTTATGCATTTTTCTTTGAGTGGAACAATTTTTTTCATTATTTCTATCTACAATAGGTAAATACAAAAAAATTCTGTACAAAAAAATATATTTTTTCCACTTGACTATTTTATTCATCATTGCTATTAGTGCGAGATCCGGTATTAGAAATACAGACCCTCATCATTAATATAATAAACTCAAAGTACACAGAAGACAACTATTTACAAGTTATGTTTATGTGGATGATCTATATTTATGTATAGAATCAATGGTATATCTCGCACTGTTGCTACTGTACTCGGTTACACTGTCTACATTGTTCGCACTTCGCACTGCCTTATATAATATCTCCCAGCCTCGTTTCTTAATACTTTCAGAACTTTCGGGCGATTCCAGTGGCGTTCATGGACTGCGGGGAAAGTAGGCAACCTGTATTTTTCCATTTCGTTGTGCCATATTCTCTCATCTTAGGCTCGATTTTTATGATTAACAAATTTGGGAAGTTGATCCAAAAAAGTTAATTAGAATTTTTTTAATTTAACGGCATCGGTACGAGATATAGCCAGGCAACCCACGTAAAAGTAAAGTAAAGTAAAGCTCTTTATTTCATTTGATGAGAAAAACTCATATAGAAAACGTCATACATATAAATTACAAATTAAAAAAATTCAGACAAATTGTAAAATGTGTTCCCCAGAAGGAACGTTTTTAACAAACGAGAAAAAATATTTAATTTGTTACAATTCTTAATTTGACTTGGAAGTTTATTAAAAATTTTTACACCTATGTTGAGAGGAGAATTTTTGCTTACATCAAGTTTGCTAAAGGGAGAACTCAGGTCATGCCTAAAACGCGTATTGTAAGAATGATAGTCACCATTCGTGACAAACTGATTATAGTTTTTAAAAACAAACAAAGAAATTTCATAAACGAAAATTTGACAAAGAGTCATAAGTTTGAGATTATAGAAAGAATGGCGACAAGACACTTTAGAAGAAATGCCAGCAATGGCACGGATTATTCTTTTCTGAGAAATAAAGACGTCATTAGACAAAGTTGAGTTACCCCATATGCCATATCTTAATCTAAAAACAACTTGAGCATTGTAAAAATTGATTAGTTGAATGTTTGTAAGTACATTTTTTAGGTATCTAATAAGATAACAGATAGAATTAAGTTTGGAGGATAGTTGAGTACAATGTACTTTCCAATTAAGATGGTCATCCAAATATAAATCAAGAATTTTGCAGAGACATTTAATATAAGGAGACACAACATCCCATTCATAAAACACGATTTGTTTATAATCATACATAGTTTCACAGTTTTAAATAAGTTGGAAAGAGATGGCTTTAAAAAGGCAACGTTGTAACGGAAGCTTCTTCAGCATTATCTTAACCAGGGGCGTATGGTTTTTTCGGGATTATTAAAAACAAGAATTTTTAACGTAAATTAAAAATATATTTTGTGTTTATGGAATATTCATATAACATTAGAACATACCTAACAATTGTAAAGCCAGGTTTTACAATATTTATTTAATAAAAGGAGCAAAATTTACTTGAATATCAGTTAGAAGTAATTAATTCTGGAGAGGTTCTAGACGCAATAGAAACTGATTTTACGTTTTATTAAAATAATTTACTCTAGAAGATAAAATTTGGTATGTAATTTGAATCATAAAGATTTTAACGTGATTTGTTTTATCGCATATAATCTGGTGGTCAAAGCATTTTAATTGCCAAACGTCACTGTGTAGTAAAGTGGCATTTTACTAAACGATTTTAAATGCAATAATGTGCCTTTACTAACAAATGAGAATAATAAACTGGCCACGTGCGAGTAGAACTTGCGAGGAGAGGGTATGTACCATTCCGTTTTTTGTGAAAACTTTAATACTTAAGATTTTCGTTTTAGTTTTCCTGTAAACTATAAGAGGGGGGCCCTATATTCGCTATTTTTTCCAAATTTTAGACTCAGTAGTTTTGGAGTGAAGGATTTCGGTACATATTAAATATTTATTCTTTCTTTTGTACCTGACCGCTAAGGTAGGGCAATTTCCGTATCTATATATTTTTTAGTTATTTTGAGTAGGTAATAAAAGACAACATCGGATTTTTCTTATATTATTTATTACATATTATCACAAGAATTTTTTAGACAATAATTAGTCTTAAATATAATAATTATTAATGGCATAATTAAAGACTACTGCAAATAAGTTGAGTTTATTTGTTTTACCTGTAAGATAAACGATCAGTAAAAACTGTGGTATTAAATTGGGGATCAGCATCTGGTCTTATTTGCCTTCGTCCAGTTAGTTGAGTAGTCATAATATCGCTCCGATCAAAATAATCTGAACAAATTTGAGCAAACTTTTTGACATGCTGGTTTCGTAAATCCAAAATATCATCCATCTTTGTCTGCGCTCATGATTTACTGGAAAGCTACAACAATATAAATAAACATTAAAGTATACTAAAATGTGCTGTAAAAGGTAAACGAAATGTTTACCTTCGAAAAATCTAGGTTTAGTAAATAAGTCCAACAAAATTATCTATTCAGCTTAAAGATGGGAAATCTAGCTTAGAATTTAACAATCATTTTTTTAATCCTCCATCAAGATATTTTTTAAAGAAGTGCACATGTAAAATTGTTTTTGCAATAATTTAATAAAAATAATTTTTAACTACGTCTACACCACTGCTTAACTTAAAAAAAACATAATCTTACTTACCGCCGAAATATCAATTCGGGATTAGAATAATCCATTTTTTTGCAAACTACGCACTGCCGAACCATTGTAAATTGTCAATACTAATAAAAAAAAATGAAAAATACTTGATTTTCGCAAAATGTCACACAAAGCACATAGCAACACTGCAACTTCCGTAATGACAATAAAAGGAATGCATTGAATGAAAAGTGAATCATGCGTTCATGCAGTGTTGTCACATGTATTTTGCAACAGATGCATTTAATATAAGTTATATACCCTTCGTCTTCAGCTCGCCGAAGTTTGTCAACGTTGAATTCTGATAGAAACGGTGTATGATCAGGTTAAAATGTAAACAGTTGGATCTGCTTATATTAAATATCTCTGGAATTTTGGTATATGTGACTCTTTCCAGAGACTCACCACAACACTGAATATTTAAATCCATCAAATTAGTATTTTGATAATTATGAAACCTAATGTAAAGTGTCTTGGATTTATTTAAATAAAGCGAGTTGCTGTTAAACCATTCAACTAATTTGTGCGATTTATCAATGTATATATTATCTAATATGTAATCTTTGTGATCATCAAATAACAGATAAGGGTATATATTTCTAATACCGAATCTTAGACTATATGTTTCACAAGCATTTAAATAGGTCTCTTATTGTCGGAACTTGAAACAAAACCGGTGTGGGTCATTCTACAAAGATTACATGTGAATCAGTTCATGTAAACGCCAACGTTTATCAGGATATTATTGTATATCATTTGCCAAATGTCACTTGGTATCGACGATTTTATTCGATTAAGTAATCTCCGCGAAATCTATAGATATGCGACATTTTAGTTTTATGCCTCCACTACACACGTGGCCAGCACCGCCACTTACAGGCACTCACGATTGTGTAGAGGGCATATTCGTCGGTGCGTGGACATCATCGCCTGTAATCGGCAGTAATCGATTGATTGTCGGTACATCAAAGGAATGCGTGGCCAGCATCGTGCGCCCGTACACACAATCGGACCGGCACGATTGTGTGGAGGGCTAGGCAATCATCGCGGCGATGATAGGAACTTATTTGAGTGGCGGTGCTGGTCACGTGTGTAGTAGAGGCATCAAAGGAATGCGTGGCCAGCATCGTGCGCCCGTACACACAATCGGACCGGCACGATTGTGTGGAGGGCTAGGCAATCATCGCGGCGATGATAGGCACTTATTTGAGTGGCGGTGCTGGCCACGTGTGTAGTGGAGGCTTTAAATGCTTCTACAAATTCTTCGTTGTTGAATGAATGAATGAATAGTAGTTGAGTGGATTGGGAATTTCAAAACGGTGTATCTCGAATCGAAAAATGTTTCCTATAAAAGTCGAGCTCCCCCATTTTGGTATAGTTTGTGACCGCATGCCGGAGGGGGCGACGGGGGATATATCGCTTTAAAGTTCCGGAAAACCCGTTTTTGTCCCATAATTCGGGCATTATTATCGGGGGAAAAAATGTACCAACAAAAGTTGTAAAGACAAAGAATCCGCGTAAGCTCGTTCCAGAATCCAGACGGGGTTGTGAAAATTACTTTTCCTTAGCTACGCAGCAAAATTCAAAAGCATGTCGCAAAATATTAAACCGCGATCACTGAGGGCAAGAATGGGCGTGTATCTTGTTATGCTAAAATTACAAAACAAGTATTTAAAGTTTCTTTAATAGGTTATTAGACCTCTCCTAGTGAACTCTAGATGATACAGTTTTGACCCAGTCGAATCGAGTTCAAAGCAATATAATAATTACCTATCGAGAGTTTGAAACCGTTATTTCTCACTTATTGATGCATGTGAAATTTTTACATACGCTTTAAATTGTCCGCTCTGTGACATAACCCATAAGTGAGGTCACAGCACACTTTCGCAAATGTACAGTCAGACATTGCACAAATCATAGCGATCTTGCACTGTGAATCTGTTTCGATTTTTTTTAACTCTTATCATCGAAATGACATTTAAAGCCCATCACAGAATCATTTGTATTATGTCAAGACAGGCGTGCGCAAAAATTATCCCAAGCTCGTCTTTCTCGTCAAAAAGTAAAATATGACTAATACAGTAGAACATTCAATTGAAAAATTGAAAAAATGTTTTGTTTTTTCCTTCCAAGCCCCAAAAACTCCATTACTCGAAATCTCAACTCTCTATTGGTCGAAATAACCACAAGCCATTTCGGTACATATTTTCCCTCCATAACTCGAAAAAATAAATTAAACCTCTGTATCTCGAACATAGCAATCTTAACCTCTACAAATCGAATATTTCCTTACAAAATCCGCCTAAGTTGAAATTCTCCATAAGTCGAAAACTCTTTTTTTGTTTCTCCCATGAAGTTCGACTCACAGAGGGTCGACTGTATTGTAGCTGCACACGAGACTGGTTTGGCCTCTGGAATCGTTGCTTAAACTTGCGCTGGTTGGCGCACTGACTGCGAAGATGGAAAGATTTAATTTCAAAAATTAGAACTGGGTACTCTTTTACGTGCTTATTTATCTACTTGTTTTGAGCAAGAACCAATCAGGAAACAGTATCTTGTCACGAGGGCAACATGGGCAAACGCCTACAAACCAACAAGGCATCACAGCGGGTGTTCTGCTCAGAGACAATAAACGTTAACATTCGAACTGCCACTGCGCTCTTTAATGAACGCTCGTATGAGGCGAACACATAATCAGGAAACCCAGCGCCACGGCACGCTTGAAACTCAGCAGTCAAATCTAGCATGGAATCTGACAAGAACCTCAGCCTCATGTGCAGTAACCTTTATAATTTTTCACGTAAACTCGTTTTTGTGATAGACTTGAAAACAAAATATGTTTAAAAACAATGTTTTGATGGCCTCCCAAATGTTTTTTTTTTTAATATTTGTCCTCTGCTAGCAAAGCTCTTTCCAACGATATTCCACAAGCATAAGTAGAATTACATTTTTTTTGTAATTCAAAAAAAGTTTTTATAACTTTAAATACCATTTTCGTCTTACCGAGGATTTATATTCTAAGCGCGAATTTGAAATCAATAATTACCTAATTTCGTTTAAAAGTAAGGAGCCTCTGACAGATGGACAGGCAACGTTGCCACGATAATAGAGTTCCGTTTTGCCCTTCGGTACGAAACTCTGCGTATAGGTTAAAAATAGTTTGGTTAAGTTATTAAAAAAATGTTCGTGTTTTATGATTCAGTCTGTATCACAATTTCGCATGTATTACATTGTACATTGATTTTTGCAATATTATAATAAAATGAGTGACTGACAAGTAGGTCGAACTGGTCTCAGCTGAGCCTCAGCAGCCAACAATGTTCACATAAAACGCTAGCTGCGATCGGCTCGGCCGCGGCGCGGTGACCTCGACTCGACTGTTTGACAGTAACACGTATCTGTCACTCAGTAATGGCCGATGTGCACGCATAAGGATGGCTAGAAAATATTACTGGTTTTTTAATGCCGATGCAAAACAAATTGGAATTTGTTTTATTTGACTGCAAAATCGTATTTCTGTAATCTAAATGTTTAAAAATCTATAAAAAACATTGTTTTATTAAACAATAAGTACTTAAAGCTAGATAGTAATTATTTATCGGACAAAAATAAATGGTGGGGTGCATTTAGTAATATTAATTATTAAGGTTGAAGAAGGGAGTCGATAACTAGATATGATTTCCAAGTTCCAACTAAAGTTAGTTTTGTGCTAAATGCGCCTCACGATTAAAGCTCCAGATTGGTCACTCATAATTATTTCTTAGCTTCGAGTATTATCATCGATTGTATAAAAAAAACGTTTAACTTAAAATGTTTTTTTACCATTCCAACCCACACGTGAGGAATGGTACTAGTTTAGGTCAAAATTCAATTGTAAAAAAACTTTTTAACAAAAAAATTAAACCGCCGAAAAACTGAAAAGCAAAAAATAATAAATCTTTTTATTTAACTCAGTTCTATCTAAGTAGTTGAACGTATGTGACAGTCTAGTATATCTAAGTAATTTTGAGTCGGCGTCAACAATCCTTCGCCGAAAATCTCTGAGCGTTCACGAAGTTAATGTCAGCGACAGAGCAACCCGAACGGGCACACACTGAGGGCACACGTCTTTGCGAGTGGTCGTGTGGAGAGCGCATGTTTGGAATGTTAATGTTTATCGCTGGAGATTTCACGTATCATTGTTAATTTGATTTGTTTATTTCTTTTAGTGATCTTTGTTCATTGATTGTTTGACGCCGACTCAAAATTACTTAGATATACTAGACGGTCACATACGTTCAACTACTTAGATAGAACTTAGTTAAATAAAAAGATTTATTATTTTTTGCTTTTCAGTTTTTCGGCGGTTTAATTTTTTTGTTAAAAAGTTTTTATTTTATAATTTTTTGTGGCTATATAATTTATAATTGTAATACACAACTCAGCATGAAAATCTGTGAGTGAACAATAAATCACCCCTATTTTCCCATCCTTAGGGTAGGATTTTTTTTCCAAATTTATATGAGACCAACCTCGAGGTATACCCTATCCAATAAAAAAATAATTATCAAAATCGGACTACTCTGTAAAAAGTTATGCGTAGTCATACATTACAATCTGTGAGTGAACAATCAATAATCCCGTTCTCCTACCCTTAGGGTTGAAATTTTTTTTCCAAATTTATATGGGACTAACTTCGGGGTATACCCTTTCCAATAAAAAAAGAATTATCAAAATTGGACTACTCGGTAAAAAGTTATGTGTGGTCATACATTACAATCAGTGAGTGAACAATCAATTATCCCCTGTTTTCCTACCCTTAGGGTTGGAATTTTTTTACCAAATTTATATGGGACCAACTTCGGGGTATACCCTTTCAAACAAAAAAAAATTATCAAAATCGGACTACTCTGTAAAAAGTTATGCGTGGTCATACATAAAAAAAAAAAAAATAAAAAAAAAAAATATACGCGTCGACTTGAGAACCTCCTCCGTTTTTGTTTTTCGTCGGTTAAAAATGTTACAATATTTTTTCGTTTTGAGGTCCCCCGAATCCCAAAAACATATATTTGGAAAAAGATCTGTGCGTCTGTTTGTCTAACATTTTTAAACGCTTTATTTAGCTTGAATCCGTATATTTCTTTGTTTCTGTGTTACTTTGGGGTAACCTTTTCAACTACTTCTCATTATCCGATTGAGATGAAATTTTGCACTAACTGGCCGTTCCGGCTTTCGTCCGGATGCAAATCACACATTTAATAAGGGACACTAAAAACTTAAAAATAAAAAAATAGAAAAAGAAACTTTTAAGTTACTTAAACGCTTTTTTTGTACAATCGATAATGTTGGTACTAAAAACTAGAAAATAAAATTATGAGTCACTAAAGAGGGCTTTGATTAAGCTAAACTAAAATCGTGGGGGGCATTTATAGTTAGGTACGTTATGGTCGAAGAAGACAATCGAAAGCTAAATATGATATCCAATCTCAAACAAATGGAAGTTTTCTACTAAATGCCCGCCATCATTTTGTTTTAGTTTAATCAAAGCCCTATATGGCGACTCATATTTATTTTATAGATTTTAGTACATTATCGATTGCACAAAAAAATCGTTTAAGTTTTTTTACCAATATATTAAATCTAGATTTAAAGCTGAAAGCTATATCAGCAACGTAACATATAATAGTATTTCTCCCAGCCTTTCTTATTATGTCTGTATATTGGAGACAATGGTTGAAGTTATTTTATGCAAACACACAGACTCGATACACAGAAGTAACACCTTTCCCCCCTCCGCACCGGTGCGGCGCTTCCAATGATTTGATAAATCTCTGTATACAGTGTGTCCCGGGAGGAATCTATCCAGTTTTAGGGGTGTATTACGTAAGACAATTGAAACAAAATTATTCCAGTCAATTGGGTGACGGGACCATTTCAACTTCAAAAATATTGACGTTTGATATTAGGCAATCATTCACACGGTTATATCTGCATGTTATCACGTGATGTAAAAATTAATCAAAGTGTGCTTGTCACTACCTAACAGATCTCAGAACAAAAAGCTATATTTATATTTCCAAAACTCTACAGTTCAGAAAAAATATCAACTTTCTTGTAAAAATAAATAGAATAATAAACCGTTATGAAAAGTATACAATTTTTACATAAAATATAACATTATAGCATATATCTTTTCTGCCCATTCGCCGATTTTCCCCAAAAACAATACCAAATATTCTCCGAAAATTTGGTTTCAATCCACTCATCCGTTTGACCTGTAGGTATCATATTCACAAACTAACAGACGCATAGACATTTTTCCAAAAATATGTTTGTTGTGTTCGGATGACCCCAAATCGAAATAATATTGTTAAATTTTGACCTAAATTAGTACCATTCCCCACTTATGGTGTTGGAATGGTAAAATGTATATAAACAAAGGCCCGATCTGGAGATTTTCTAATTGTGTAGATGAAATTCGGTTTAATTCTCAAGTATTGCATATTTCAACAAACTACATATCTAATAATCTAATTATGCTTAAAGGTGTATTGAAGCTAATGGGTGGTCACTTTAAGCATTTAATGTACCTTGTTTGTTTTATTACTACTTTAAAATTAATTTTTGCTAAAGTGTAATGTCTGATTTGTTTAAAATTTTTCTTTGATTAGTCAAAACTCGCCAATCTTTCCCAATCGTATCTTTGGTGATATAACTTGTTTTGGTTAAAATGACCTCAGAAATTTTACAGATTCCTCCTGGAACACACTGTATATATAGTAACAGCAAACGTAGGCATATCATGTGACACTGTCCAGAATTTCTTAACCGTTTGTTATAAACTGATAAATAATTATGTTGAAATCATGTCGTCCAATCGATAAGATAAAAAAAATTTTTAAAAAATTGATCTGTTTTCAAAATAGAAATCATAATGGCTCCAATAAAAATAAAATACATTTTCTCTTCATTTTACAGTTACCTTTCCTATTTATAGTCAATTAGAACTCAGCATTATTATTTTTCTGTTAATTATTAAAATCAAATAATACAAAAATACGCCTTGAAAAAGAAACACGCTAATGCCTGCAGCAGATATACATTAATAACAGCAGTTTAATTTTTATCCTATAAACCTACAAATATATAAAACCTTAACAGGAATTTTTGGTTAAAAAAATATAGATCAAGGGCCTCTTTTTCTAATTAAACCTGGGACGCTGCTTCGTGTGTAGTGTGCACACGAGTCTGGAAATACTGTTTGAACTTCTGCTGGCTAGCAGGCTGGAAATGATGTCACTGCAAACTCGCCTGCTAGCTTATAAGACAGATTTTAAAACTAGAATACGGGCTATTTTTCTTGTCGGTCCTCTACTTGCTGTGAGCAAGAACCAATCAGGAAACAGAATCTAGTTATGTGGGCGACATGAACAAATGCCCACAAACCAACATGGCGTCATTTTGTTCAAACAACAGACACGTTTTGCTCTGTGTTTATATTTGAACTCTCACTGCGCGCGCACCAGATCCATCCACAAAACAAAATTGAAAAGACGTCTCGTGTGAAGCGAGCACATATAAAAACAAGAACTCCAGCGCTAGTAGTCAAACTTAGCAAGGAATCTAGCGGCAAATCCAACGACCTTTAGGAATAGAAACTGAACAGTTTGCACATCTCTGGTATAATACACCTACGTACCTATAAATACTAAATAGGTATGCTATATATCAGCATGCAAACAATATAATCTAATGTCTCATTTGTCTGAAGGTTAGCTGTTGTAATTTGACGTACACGTTTCATAATAATCATATTTATTGCTCTAGCTAAAACATTTTTATCTCTGAAATACAATATTTCTCTAAATAACATATATTACATTTATTTAATGTTCGTCATATCCGGATATTGTTCGCTAAAATATCATCTTTGTAAATGAAACCGATTCAAGAAGGTTCGGGACCGATTATGTATCTAAGGCAGGAATGGCGAACCTTTCTACATCTACGTGCCAATTTTTTTATTTTTTTTTAATGTAGCTATGACGAGCCGACAAGCAGCCAGAGAAATTTAGTTGTCAGAAAAATGAAGCAAATATAGATAAAATGAATGAATAGATTGTGCAATAAAATGAATCAAAATAAAAAAGGCGCTACCACCGCTTACTGATATTTAGTTACTTTTTGTTACTTTTAAGTTAGTTACTTTTTTATCCAACTCATTTCAGATGGTAATAGTTTAGAATGGAATATAGTCCTATCTAAAAGCTGCGACGAAGCATATTCCTGTCCGTTTAGACTTTGGAAGTGTGGAACGAGATTGCATTCGGTAACTCGCGGTCGCTCGTAATAAGGCGCCAGTGAAACAGTGGAACAATGCTGTTTCTCGGACATGTTTTGCGGAAATGCGTTCGTTCCGTATCACAGAGGGTTCGATACCTTTAAACGTGGCAATAATAACAAAACTAAAAGTCGTGAAATTTCTTGCAATGAGTCATAGTAAAAGTCGAATATCTGATTTTTTTTGACTGTACAATAATTAATAATTATTATAAGAGTTTTGCCGCATTGACAGCTCCTGTTAGCCCCTTGAATTCACGACTTGTGCGAACCATTGTTTTGGCATCAAATCATGAGCAAAATTGTGACCGATTTAAACATTTCTTACATACTTTGTAGTGAAGTGAGTGAAAAAGAGCGATATGGAGCTGGAGCACCTATATACTTGATTTATAATTTTAAGCGATTTAGTCATTCAGTTGTGTAGAGATCAACCGCTAAAGTTAAAGTGTTGAATCATTCAGCAAAATATAATATTTCATTTTTGACTTGAATTAAAGTAAGATTTCCTGAATCTTCCACGAAAATGAAGCTTAAGAATTATTGTACCTATTGTCAGAAAAATTGTTTGCCCGTTTTCGTCCACTTTTTTGTAACAATTTTTCTCCCTGAGGGGTTTTTCGTAGAATATGTGACACCTACAACCCTCAAAATACCCAAATAATGTCGAATTTTTTTTAGTTTTTTTCTTTTAATGGAACTTTATTATCGGTTGATTCCGAAAGCTATAAAATTTCGATCAGAAATTGCAAAATCGTCTGAAGCCTCTAATTGTTGTGTTTTTTTTTAATATTCTTTTATTAATTGGGACTCTATTATCGGTTGTTCCGAAAGTTACAGAATTTTGGCCAGAAATGTGAAATCAGTCCTTCTGTACGTATTTGAAACTGTTTTGTGCAAAACTACTATGAATAACAAACGCTGGTTTTGTTCCACCCTCTATCAAATACTGGCTAGTTAATTTCAGTGATAGTAGTGAATAGTTTAAAACAAGTGGATGAATATATATTGTGCAATATATAGTATATGTTGAAATAAGCTATCTAGTATCTACTTTGTGCCTACATATTGGTTAATATGTAATTTGCGAATACCATTTTTGGAATCGCACAGATTGTCTACGACGTGGGTGAATACAATTTTAATATACCTACTGTAGACTAGTAACTGAAATAAAATTGATGAATAATTAACTCCTGCAGAGTTCAATACTATGGTGATCTAAATTATGCACTCATAAAGTAGAATCTACAAATATTAAAAAAAGAAATTTGAATCCTTTAGATAAATGGACCATTCCATCTAAAAAATACTGACATTTGACATATATACAGAGTGAGTCAGACCACCCGTACCGGTCGTTTTTTTCGAAAACGGTTAGTCGTAGAGTTGTGTCAAAAATCTGTATTGTAACAAAACTTCTTTAACTTAACAGAAATAATAACGTTAACAGAAACAAAACTAATAGTTCTAAATAATAAAATAAAAGACTAAGTAACAGAGAACATAGAGTCACTAAATTATACACAACACACAGGAACACAACACAAAGTTTATCAGCACACTTGTCTATTAACTATAAGTAATTTATTTAAAACCGGATTTATAATTGCACTCACTAGAGTTAATTTGTTTTCGCAGTATTATGATTTAATTTATGTAGTAATGCCAGAGCACTGTGTCAACACATGAACAACACGTATAAAACTGACTTACTGACTTGCTCACTCTGCTCGCCTTTTTATAGTTTTCGGTCCATGCTTCTAGAATGTTCGGGACGAATCGAGATTTCTTCTATTGTTCTCTCCAAGCGATTCTAAGAAATAGGGTCTAACTTGGGTACCTGCTTTACGCATCGAGTTCCTTTCCTTTACATGTGTGTGCGTCTCCAAGGTCGGGTGTTCTGTACCTGTTTCCATTGTTGTTGGTTCTAGTAGTTTCTACAGAATTCCATAGGCGTCCCATCAGGGGCACGCAACAGTATTATAAAAGTCCTAATGAGGAATCGAATGGTGATATTTTCCCTCCGGAAATGTCGGCTTCCCTATTAGTTTGCTTCGGAATGTTCAGAACTTCGGAATTTTAAATGGCACGTTAGGTCGAAAGTGGCATTGTTGAAAAGATTTAAGAAATAAGCAAGTTTTGTAGGACATTTTTTTTTTGTTCTGCTACCCCTGTTAAGTAATATTCGTTTAAAATTATTAAATTAACATGTCAGAATAACAAACTTAATTTTAAAAGTCGACATTTAAAATCTAGTTACCTATTTTACAGACGATACGTGCAAAAACTACTATGTGTATCTCGTGCGTGATAATATTACGGCTCATGTAACTGTTAAAACTTGCTGTCTCTAGTTTTTAACATAATAATTCAAATTCGCCATAATATAATCATCTATTTTTTAGTGTAAAAAGAAAACCGTTTTTTTTTAATAAGTAGTTTTATTTTTAATTTTTTCTATAAGATACTTTTCCAAATATCTTCACTCTTTCGAAATTCGATGGGGTGTTTAATAATTTTCGAGATTTTGGCTTGAAATAGTGCCACTTGCGATCGTGCCATTTGCGGTCAGAACAATTATCGTCCCACTTGCGGTCAATCGATATTATCAAAAGAAAATAATGTTAGGAGTGACATCACTTGCGGTCAAAGAGATTCTGCGATAATTTCTAAAACACCATCGCATCAACAGCACCCCGTATCGTGTTTTAAGAAACTCCCCCATACACTCTTCGCTTTTCACTGCGCAACAAAAACACAATTGCATCAACAATGTTGAATTAAATAAAAAATGACAAATATTGGTTTTAGTAATAAGAATTAAAATTAGTTGTGCCGTATTATTTGGATGTTTGGAAAAATTTGTTAGATTGCATTCGGAATTGTTTAGATTACTTAACGACTTATTCTTTCTGTCGGAAATTTGGAATTGCCGATTTATAAAGTTATTTTCTTGACTGCAAGTGAGATCCCTGACATTATTTGCATTTTATCATATTGATTGACCACAAGTGAGATCCCTGACATTATTTGCATTTTATCATATTGATTGACCGCAAGTGGAACGAAAATTGTTCCGACCGCAAGTGGGAATACACCTTCGGCTTGTGATAACAACGTAACTTGCAAAAAAGGAAATGCTGTAGAAATATTTATAATCGTAATACCTAATGTAAATAAGCATTTTTTTAATCGGTAATCACATCGATTTTATTAATATACATATCGAGCACCTGACAATTCCCATATATTTATATTGGATGAAGGTAGCAGTTAACATCCAACCACTTTCATATCGATTATATTATAGACTAGCCGATGCCGGGGACTCAGCACGCGATTGAGTTAAAACAGGGCAGCGACAACGGTAGTGGAGCCTTCGGCTTCATCGGACTGCAGTCTTGCTTCACGGGACTGCGCCCCACTCGGCAGCGCGAGCAGCAGTGGAACCTTTGGCTCCACCGTATTACAGTCTTGCCTCACTGGCATTGTATATGCCCCGCTTAGCAGCGCCAACAGTAGTGAAGCCACCGTATTGCAGTACCACTATAACAAAACTGTTCTAGTCCTTGGTAGAAATTATTTATTTATAATAATAAACGTTTAACAAAACACACATAACGAAAGCGTACTTCTTTAACAAACAGTAGTAATAACGTTAACAGAAACAAAACTAATAGTTCTAAATAATAAAATAGAAAACTAAGTAGCAGAAGAATATGAAGTCCTAATTATGTACACAAAATATTTACAACACACAAACCCACCGAAGTTTATCTAGTAAACTTATTCGCACTTGTCTATTAAAGAAACAGAAGAGATATTTACTATAACGGTGTTTTTTATATAATAATGGTATACTTTTCATAACGGCTTATTATTTTATTTATTTTTTGAAGAAAGTTTCGTTTAAAATTTTTTTTCTAAAACTATATAGTTTTGGAAATATTTTGAAAATAAAAAAAAATCAACCGCTCTTTTGTTTTATGGATCTGTCAGAAATAAACAAGTTCGGCATGCTTTGATTAATGTTTACATGACGTGGAACATATTATGTAGGTAACCACGGCAACGAATAGCAAATACCATATTGAATACTAGCAATTACCTGCGTCACCTCACACGATATCAGAAATTTTATTTTCTTTACTATAATCAAATGTCAACATTTTTGAAGTTGGAATGGTCCCGTCGCCCAATTGGCTGGATTTTTTTTATTTTGTTTTTTTATAATCATACAGTGGCAAATTTTGTAGGATGTTCACTTTTGACTTTTCCTCAATTAAAAACATTAACAGAAGTAAAACTTCTAGTTGCAAATCATATACGATTACATTTGGACAAGTGGAAAAAATTAAAACTGTGTTACGAGAACGCATTACAGAAGTGAAACTTCTAGTTGCAAATCACACGATTGCATTTGGACAAGTGGAAAAACTGTGTTACGAGATAGTTTCACGTTCAGATATTTCGTCTGTACAAGTTAATCTGAACGTGAAACTATCTCGTAACACATTTTTTCCACTTGTCGAAATGCAATTTGTAATGCGTTCTCGTAACACATTTTTCATTTTTTTCGCAGGTTTACTGCAAATAAATAACTCCATACGGGTTGAAAAATTATTCATATATTTTTTTTAAATAAAAATTTATATAAATATAATAGGCTTATTTAACAAAAATTAATCGTATGATTTGCAACTATAAATAAGAATAAATAAAAACACCAAATTGTTACTCGCACATGACGGTAATCGAACTCGGACCGGCCGCGTGGCAGGCCGGGATTCTACCACTGAGCTACGTATGCTTACTGAAAAACACTGTTTATACAGGGTTATTTAGTACAATTTTGTGACAAATTCAGTTACATAATATAATAGGCTTATTAAACAAAAATTAATCGTATGATTTCTAACTATAAATAAAAATAAATAAAAACACCAAATTGTTACTCGCACATGACGGTAATCGAACTCGGACCGGCCGCGTGGCAGGCCGGGATTCTACCACTGAGCTACGTATGCTTACTGAAAAATACTGTTTATACAGGGTTATTTAGTACAATTTCGTGACAAATTCAGTTACATAGATTTCATTACATTGGAAACGAGTTTGCCCCCGTTTTTAATTAAAGAAGCATTCACTTCAAAAAATATATTAAAACAAAAAAAAAACTATTTTTGGTGCACAAATACCAGGGCAGTAAACAACGATTTTTTTTGTTATTTTTTTTTCAATTTTTTTTTCAATTTTTTTATCAAATAGAGGAACACTAAACGGAATGTGTACTTTTCGTTTTACCAACTATTTTCTCAACAGTTATTATAAAAGTGGTCGAGAAACGGTGATTTTCGGGGACAGGTGCTTTCACCAAATTGCTCATTTTAAAACGTACTAACAAAAAACTTTTCTGTATATAATTTGAATTTTATAAACAGTTTGTGCATCAACATTTGTTGTCAGATATGTTGGAAAGAAACTATTTTTTATCGTAATAATGACAGCTGCTGACGAGAAAGGGTTCGGCCACTAAATAATTTCGTTTAAAGGTAAATCGATTTTGCATTCATATTTGCATCGAATAGTTAAATATTTAATGCACTTTACTAACTGTTGTGAAAAAAAAAACATATTATGCGTATAGACGCTATATCTGAATACTAATTTTATATTTGACAGACAGATTATAGACTCTGTACAGCTGAAGTTACAAGCGTCTATTTTATGACTTCATATATTATACTTTAGAACTAGACAAAACTGATGAGTTGAAAAACTGACGTAAAAATGATTGATAATTATTAAATAATCATCAATTTTAAAACATAGGAAAATGCCGCCTAGGTAAAACGCTACGTTTCTCTGTCTGTATGTTGAATACAGGTTTCAGATTTTTTCAACGAATTAAATGGAACTAAGTATAAGCTATTATAGCTAAGAGATTAGAGATTTAAATTAATAAGAATTTTATGTATACTCATATTCGTTCAGGAACGCAATAAACAAACAAAAGCATTCTTTTATTAATATTTACGAACTATTAAAATAATAAAATCACTATAAAATCTGTTTCGGCCAATAAAATATGTTGAATTTCTGTCGTCGAGTTGCATTTTAAACCTGTTTAACAAATGACTGCTAGCGCTCAATGGCACGCGCACGCGCGTTGCTTCCACATACCAAAATGAAATTAACTACAATTCAGGAAATTTATTACTTTCCAAGTCTTTTAACGTCCTTCCATATGCAGGTATCTAGTAATGAATTATATTTTAACTATTTACACTTGGTTATTAGTGTATTTGCCATACGTGTGGTTCACATATTGGAATTCATTACCGCACGAAGCCTATTCGGACCATTTTAAGGATAGTTTTTAAGGGTTTAAATGTTTTTAGGTTCAAAAATTCTGAAAAACTATCATAATCGTTTCAAAATGAATATTTAACTCTTTGGTAGCGAATAATATGTGCCGCTAAAATTTTAATAAAACCTGCCCGATAGGACCGGACATTTTATGAAAACACTAGCTTGCTGACATACGAATTTACTGAAGAGTGTATTTTATTTGGTGCAGATTTTGAATTGGTAATAATATTGAAATTATGAAAAACATTATTATTTTAAGTGGCTAATTTTTAGGGTTCCGTACCTCAAAAAGAAAAAAAGGAACCCTTGTAGAATCACTGTGTTGTCCGTCTGTTTGTCAAGACTCTTATGCAGGGAATCAAAACATATAAGGTATTTTCCGTTGACCCAAAATCATGAATTTGGAAAGAAGCAATGTCTTATAGCAAAAGTAAAGGGAAAAATCCGAAAACCATAAATTTGTCGTTACATCACAAAAAAACAATGTTTTTAAACCGCAACAACAATAACAGTTCTAATACAAAACAAGCGTCCGCTACCGATGCGTTTATACAGCGCAATATAAGAAGAACTCTTGCATACAACACGGTACGACAACTAGACTACAAATATAGCCACGAGTTACAATACAGTTCAGTAGTCCATCAACTCATTGCAATTACACGCTTAGTTGGCAAAATAACCGCAACGTTTGTCGATATAATATGTTAACAACACTTTTCCAACAGCTAAGCGGGAAAAATCTTCGAGACTCGATTCCCGTGATGGACGAACTATTTACATACCTTCAAATTTGTACTGAACCCTCGGTGCGCGAGTCTGACTCGCACTTAGCCGGGTTTTTGGTTTTTGAATGAAATTTAAAGTAGAATTCTAAAATATTGATGTTCAAGAAAAATGAATAAATTAGATGTTTAACACTGAAATCAATAATTAAGATATTTATCAAAGCAGGAATCTTAAATTACAAATTTAATGATAAATCATTTGTCATCGATTCGTTTAATCATTAATCAAATCGTTAATTAATTTCTGTGCATGTAAATTGCCGATGTATTCATGTAGATGCATAATTTAACAACTTGTTTCGATATATTTTGGACATAATGACGGCAATTTATGTTACCACCTTTTTAATTATGAAATAATTTACAGTTATTACTTGTTTTAACGCTGTTTTTGTTCGATGTTAAATGCAAATCATTAAAATGCTTCTCATGACTAATTCTAGAAAACACCAGATAGACCCAAATATAGATACCAGAAATCCCAGACTCATATAATCACTTTAATAATCCATCAATAAATACCACGCTATAGCTATTGGATGAACGGGTTCATTCGGCTTAATTTTGAAGGTTTCTATTTTACGACCTTGAATTTTGAGCGAAAAACACAGAGATAACCACAAATAGGTGCCATTTTTCACGTCTTGCACTCTACATCCGATCCTATCGCAAAATTTTACGAAACATGGATTAAATTTCCGTTCGGAATCCAAAAATACAAGTGAGGATTATACTCGAAGGAACAGCATTTTCATTGCCTGATGGATCTTCAAGAATAAGATTGAAGTGTCTTGATTGTTATTCCAAAAACACATCAAAACTCAAACGAGACAAGATAAGAAAAAATTGTTCCATAGAGGTACCTACGCTACTTTCAAACTAAAAAAAAAAATGCCAAGTCAAACTATACTTGCACAATTAGTGTTCCGTTCCATCAGCTCGCTACTTGTGTGCCTATTCTAAAGCCTTTGCCCTTTGGTTCTGCCGTTATAAAAAAATAAACAATTAAATTGTTTATAACAATTGATCGTGCTAGAATTTTTCAATTCTTATATTTTTTTTGTGCTTTTAAGGTTTCAATTTTTTATTAACAGGATATTTAATTCAATAAAGAATAAATTTATAAAAATACATCATAAGGAGGTTGGAATGAAGTTCGCTTTATTGCCTTATTTCTAATTCCTCTGTGCGTACGCTTGTTTTCGTGTAATAATTAGTGATGTGCCGGATATCCGTATCCGTATCCTTATTAATTTTCAATTCATAGATGAAATTTTATAGGTAATTAGGTAATAATGAAAAACTGTTTAATTCCATTCAGATTATTTTTAATTTCTTAAAATCGTATTTGGCACCTTTATATTGCAAAAATTTATCGTAGTGAGTACCATACCAATAGTACATAACTCAAAGGTACTAATAAAAAACTATCTTTATAATGAGATATTGCACATCGATCTTTAGAAAGAGACAATCTGTTATGAGAGTTAACTCTTAAAGAAGTCAATAACTTTTTCTCATAACAGATAGTCTCTTTCCAAAGGTCGATGTGCAATATTTACCGCCGCGTACTCTAAGAAAGTTAAGATCCGTATCCGTATCCGCGGATCTTGAAACCAAATATCCGTATTCAGATCCGTATCCGCGGATATACATTTTTAACGATCCGGCACATCACTAGTAATAATATATTTAATTGTTCTAGACTAAGTGAATCGACAGGTTAATTTAAATATTTTGTGTGCGAGTTTATGTGAAATCAATACAAAAACTATAGGTACAATGTGTACTCCTGAAGGTCGCTAAAGACACTGTGAAATGTCAATAAAAGCCATCATAATAATATTATGTGTTTACCCACTTAGTTTGTGACTAGAGGTATCTATACAAATATATAAAATTCTTTGTATGTACAATTTCACGTATTTCGATGAAACTTTTTTTTAAATTTTCCTTATGATTCCAAAAGTGCTATAGGCTATTAGTCCAATATATTAAAGTATATATATTCTTGAAGGTAATTAAATTCTCTACAACTCCATCTTAATAAATTTATTTTTCAGATGAATAGTTTAGACGACAAGAAGGAATGTTTGATGAAAAATATGCGGTAAAAGTTTTTTTTCTAAAACTTTCACTTTTCTGGGGCGTGTAGCTCAAGAACGGTTAAGTATTTGAAAAAAGTATATAGAACAAAAGCTGTATAAAATTTTATGAGCTTTAATTTGACATAAGAATTTTTTCCTTTGCGACGTACCGTTTTTGAGTCCTAAGCTGAAACCCCAAAAGTTGTACCTTCTTGGTGCTCCCCTCCCTCCGGCTCACCTCCTAAACGTCAGGACTTTTGGTATGTTTACTCCCTAAGCACCCTGAACAAGTTTCTGAAGAAATCGCTTAGGGGCCTGCTCACGCACTCTACAACTTCTTTATTCACTGGACTATATGTTTTATTTAACATTTTGAAGTAATAAATTAATAACATTTTTGCAGGCTTCCCAATACTTGAGCCGTCACTAAGGCCCATTGCCTCAATCACGTATACGTATGCATATTCGGATCGCCCGTAGTGGAAGAAACGGAGCTACATCTGTAATGTAAAGTGATTAAATTTTGTATACAATTAAATGTATTACTAAAATAGTAATAAATTTTTAAGTTATTTAATACCGTGAAACAGCCAACAAGTCATTCGACTTCTGAAAAAAGTTCCATCTCTCGGAAATCTACTACCAATATTTCTAATTTTAATTTAGAGGTGAAAATAGTACTAAAAATATTTTGTTTCTATTTTTTATATAATTTTCAATAATTACGTGTTTTTTAGCTTGTATAAAAAATAGAAAACAAATTGTAGCCCTATTTTCACCTCTAAATTAAAATTAGAAATATTGGTAGGAGAGTTCCGGGAGATGGAACTTTTTTGAAGGATATTTCCTGCTCTTTCAAAATATTTTTTGTAATTTCAGATATCTGAAATAGTTTTTGAAATATTCTCAAAAAACCAAAACTCTCTTTTTTCTTTTACTAAAATGTTTATAACTTATGTAATTTTTTCGTTTCCCACTTCAATTTTTTCAAAAAGTTTATAGATGTCATTCCGAATTGAATGACAGCCTGATCATAATTTTCGGTGAATTTATCAAAAAGGGAGTTGTGAACTAGACTAAAAAAGTCAGTAGCCTATAGTAACGAATTTACTTTGATAGGTGAGTGCCCATGTACTAGACAGAGGGCCCGTCGGCAAAAATTTTACTGATACATACTCTCCCCAAACTTTGTATGTGGCTTCATTAGGCCTAGTCTGACACCTATTCCTCTATGACTTTTTCCCTCTAAATTTTCCGAAAAATGTCGTTTTGACGACATGTAAAAAATTTATAGATACTGTTTGTTTTTTAATTGGATAGCTTAAAAACTTTAACCAAAACGCTAAAATAATGTTCTCTGACAAATAACATGAACCATTTAAAATGTCTGACACCTCGAATATGTCGAACATATTCGAGGTGTCAGACATTTTACTCTGACTACTACTTCTTGTAGCTTGCACATAGACTGCAGATAAATTAATGACGTCACGCCTTGTTCGATAGGTAACTTTCAAATTTATTGTTAATTTAAAAAACATAAAAATGATATATTATTTTGCCTTCATTAATATATTTCAATAATCAGTGAAAAATGGAACAATACCTAATTACATAGATATCAATTAACATAACAAACTTAGGCAACACATTTATAAAATGTCGTTATTTGCTTTTTTATTTTCATTTTTTTCAGTTCTTGAACTATAAATTAGTAACTATTTTTTTTATTTATCTTTGAATTATCTGTTGACCTTCGACGTCGACGGAATCAAACTTTGGCCATTAATTTTCAACCTTCATTTGTTTTCCACACAAGCACAAATACATTGTTTATTGTTAATTGTTTAATGGGCACACTTAAATGTTGAAATGACTTATATGGTTGTAACTCTACCCACACAGATCTATGTGTACCTATGTTTGTCTTAAAGACCCATTACTGCTTGCTTAATTATTATTATCGGCTAAAATCAATAACGTTGTAGATTTTAATAAATTACTCGTTAAACTAATACAACTTGACTGATGCAAAAACTAGTTAACTTCCTACAACGTTAGCGGGAGTGTACTCTATTATCGCTTTGCGCGTCAGAGCTGAGTTTCGTTCATACGAGAAGTTATGTCTAGGTTATGTGCAGCTTTTTGAAAAGGAGATATTTCTCTCTATAAAATGGAATTTTAGTTCATAAGAAGTCCTATTTAACTGAAAATTGTGACCATTTGTCGATTGGCCTTTATATATACGTACGTACGTGCGAGCTGTACACATCGCCATTCTTGTTGAATTGCCTTGGTTTATTATTGTTTTTTAATTAATGTCCAGATAAGACACTTGAAAAAAGTCAAAAACAGTCAATATCTTAAAAAGTAAAAGATATACAAGATACTTTTCGAGAAAATATCTAAAAAATACCAGATATTTTGTATTAACGTATTCAAATCAAAGTCAACTTAAAATGCATGACTTTTTATTCAGATTCATTGCGTCGTTGAAGCATAGGCGTAGCAATTATTTTATCCTAGGGGGGGGGGGCAAATTTTCAACTCTACCTACCATTACCAGCTGCTACTTATACATAATTTAAAAACTGTTCATAGAAGCAAAATTGATTAATACGACTTTCTGGAGACATTTCACGACAAAGAAAACATAGATTATTGTAGATTTATCTTGTTATTTGTACGTGAACAATTAATATTGTAGGGTGGGCCAGGCCCACCTGCCCCCTCCTCTTGCTACGACAATGAGTTGAAGCGTAACAAACGTACTATGACCAGATTTTCACATTATTATAATTATTAAATTTGCTTTCCATGCCTCTATAACGATAGTAAAATAACTCATTACACACTAGTGCGTGAAGTAAAAAAAAATGAGATCTTACCAACCTAACAGTAATTTCTAAAGCAAGCTGTCAGTTATCGTTTAATTCTATAAAATAAATGGAGATAGCGTTCGACACCAAGCAGGTGCAGATTTCGAAAACAATCCAAATCCACTCACACAGAATATGGCAGATGTCAGATATATTGTTTTGTAGTAAAAATCAGCCATTTTATAGCATTTATAGAAGATACGTGCAAAAAAGGTAGTGTATATTCGAATGTAATGCTTTTATGACTCGTGTGACTGTTAAAACTCACCGACGCACAATTCACTAAAAAATTGCATTACAATCTAGAAACATAAACTACTTTTGCACAAAGAATTAATTGAAAATACATTTTCATTGAAAAAAAAAAACATTTTTTATAATATTTAACGAGTAATTTTTTTGTAATAATAATTAATAGGTAAATTACCAACCACAGTATTTACTTGTGGTGTTAATACGTACCTAATTTCATGCTTGACAATTTGATGTGCTATGTTATTTCAATGTAAAACATAAAATGTTAACCTGTTAACAGTATGAACACAGAAAAAAACCACACGTTGTCATTATCGTGATGTTATTAACTTATTAAATGTTTGTAGTGTGTACAGTGTACACATTACCCGTATATTTATTTATACGTGAATTGTTAGGTTTTGTGACAAATGCAATGACGTGTTTGAGGCAACGAGTTATTAGCTCCTACTTATTACGGAATTCTCTCAAAACTTGATATAGTGGGAGCAGCGACCGTAAAAAAATATTCCGATTAGGATTAAACTTTCAGCCTTGGACTACATCAAATAGATCTCTCAGACGCGAAGAAGTAATTGTCAGCAGACTACGCATTGGTCACAGTCTTACCTACTTAGTAAAGCGAATGCCCCAATATGTTCAGAACTCACTGTGCAACACATGATAACAGGCTGCAATCAACACTCCCAAATCAGGCAACACCTAAATATTTCGCAAAATCTGGAAAAATCCTTAGGCGATGAGGAAAGCGAAATAAACAAGATTATCATATTTACAAAGAAAACTAACACGTATAATAAAATATAAAAGTTTTTAAAGTGAACCAAAAATACAGATTGTTCTTTATCTAGTAGTAAGCTAAGGTACGATGTATATTTTGTTGTTTTGTTATTTTATTTTATTATTTCGCATGAATGACCAAGTTGTCAAAAATGCACTTTTTTATTAAAAAAAAAAAAAACTTTCAGAAAAGATAGTTGTGGTAAAGTTTGACCATGCCTATTATATTAAATAACTTATAATTTTGTATATACAGGTGTCCCATTAAGAATGGGACATAGAACAACCGCAGATCTCCAATTCAAAATAAAACGATTAAGCGAAATATGCTTAGATAAAATATTACTCGTTTCCGAAATATGGGGTGTTGAAGTTGAAAACTGAAAAATTATTAATGTCCATAATTTTTTTAATAGACCGTATAATTTTACTCAAATCGGCACACATGTTAAATATCATAAAATGCACCTAACAATTAAAAAAATAGCTCAGTACGCTCTACCAGTGGCGTACGGCAGGAGTAAGTAATGCTTGTACCCCTTCTAAATGTTACGCCGCTGTCTAAATTTTAATTTTGACTATAATTTTAATTTTTTCGATATTTTCTAAGTCAATAATGTACACTTGTTAGTTTGTTGTAAAGTCATTGGTTTTCGAGATATTCGCAGTTTTTTTAAGACAAAATTGTAAAAATGAATAATAATAATAATAATAATAATAATAATAATAATAATTCTTTATTTTATAATACCATACAGGTATAAAACAAGTCATAAAAAGGTATCACAATTTAAAAATGGCATCAAAATTTTAAAAAGTTACATTAAATTCAAATAATCAACTATGCTATAAAAAGTATTGTTCAGTAAATATTTTTTAAGTTGTAGTTTAAAGAGTTTATAATTCAAAGATCTTATTTCTAAAGGAACTGCATTAAATATTTTAGGAACTGCATTAAATATTTATTAATTAATATTATTAATAATAATACAAATAAAATGTACATGTCTATCTATCTTTAACTGCGAATATCTCGAAAACCAATGACTTTACAACAAACTAACAAGTGTACATTATTGACTTAGAAAGTATCAAAAAAATTAAAATTATAGTCAAAATTAAAATTTAGACAGCGGCGTAACATTTAGAAGGGGTACAAGCATTACTTACTCCTGCCGTACGCCACTGGTAGAGCGAGTAACATTTTATCTAAGCATATTTCGCTTAATCGTTTTATTTTGAATTGGAGAATCTGCGGTTGTTCTATGTCCCATTCTTAATGGGACACCCTGTATAGTTTTTATGTAATCACTGAAATGAACTGTAATTAATTTTGTTAAAATAGAAATAAAATCATTCTTAGTTAAAACTTAAAACTGTTATTACTCAAAAATACACTAAAATAGTATACATATAGTGACTTCAATCACTCGTCAAGGCAACTGTGCTAGAACATGAGCCGACATCACTCTTGAATAATAAGAAACTTTATTCAACACGCGTGAGTAATACATAATTTCGGGGCCCTGCTAAATTCGGGAGAAATAATAAATTACTTCATGTTGATTCGTAGAGTGCGGATAATTAACCGAAACTGTACGATAATGTATTACTGCATAGTTTCCTGACCAATAGGAACGCGGTAACGACCCGAAACTGTACGGTAATGTATATTACTGCATAGTTTCTGGACCAATAGGAACGCGGTAGCGATTTGTATATATGAAAACAGCATCACAATTCAGCGAAAGTCAGGGCCATCTTGTGTGCATCGAGGGCGGTAGGCACGTCAATCAATGAAGTGATTTATTATTTTTCCCTCTTTTATCAGGGCCCCGATTACATATTACTTGTGCTAGTTGAATAAAATATTATGTGCGACCATTGATCGAAGGAGAATATTCTTCTCGCGTGTTACAGCACTCTCTACGCTCGTGCGGCAAATTTCACGCTCATGGAATCTTCTCCTTCTGCCACTAGTCGCACAATATACTATTATTCTATTGTAAAACTAGGAGAAAAGTTATTGACTGTGTATTTTCTATGGCCACTGGTACTTCTCTGTTCACTGTAAAATTTTAATAGTGCTTTTCAATTTTTTAGTTCTTTTTTATATCGATTCTTTTATTTTGTAAACATAGCAATAACAACAATACATTTCATGCCTTCGCTATTTGTAGTTTTCATGAATAGGAAAATTACTGCGTGGTGTGCTTATTGCCACATCGATCGCTCGTGATGAAGCAATTCTATTTACTTTTTATTTAATACACAAAGAGCTTTTAAAATACGGCCAAGGTGATATACGTACATGTACTGCGTACTGGATGCTCAAAAATTTTTGGCCCAATTTCGATTTATTTTTGGTCGAATACTAGAACGGCTCCAATTCCGTAAACATAGCTCCAACCAATGGTACGCGTGAACATTTTAAATGGGTGTCAACCGGAGGTATCTCCTAAGTTTGGCTAGGAATAAGGGGTGAGGGGTTAATTAAATTATGTTTCAAATTCGTGTTTATGATTTTTAGCTTATTTAAACATTGTTGACAGCAAACTATAATATACACGTAACACTAGTCACTACTGCCATAAACCGTGTATCGTGTATCATGGCGTATGCATATGCGACATACGTACCGATAAATCAAAGCCGTCAAAGTGAACTCTATTAGCATATGAAATGCTTATTAATTTGTGCTAATGTGCTGACAGTAAATGTAGCTCAAAACCGATCTAAATAACACGCTATAACTTGTAATTGCACTGTGTGCATCGGGGATATCTGCTGATGACGTTTTATGTGCTGTTTCGGAGTACAGAACAGCGCCTGAACGGGAAGAAAGTCTGCCACACAGAATACACACGAGCTTTGTGATCTGACTGCCTGTTAAACTATAGAGTTGATAACTAATACACTATTTCCTAACGTTAAATATTTGTTTAATATGGAAAATATAATACATTCCAAAATTATAAAGTGCCTAAGATTTTGGTTGTTCTTTTACCGGTACATAGGTATAAGCCGTGAAACTACCATTAAAAAGTTCGTTCCAAGCAGCCGCGAACGGTAATAAAACCGTACACAGTCTTGTTACTCCGCAAAACTGTTTTGCGCAGTATCGATTTTTGGGCTAGTGCGCAAATTAGTCTTGCGCAGTGACAAGACTGTACGGTTTTATTACCGTTCACGGCTGCTTGGAACGAAGCTAAAGGCATTCGATTTCTAACTTCTCGCGACGTGCGTTATACAAGTGCTCCAAGCCGGAGACTTTTGACTTTTACGAATACCGAAATACAATTTAGAATTGAGACTATATCTCATTATTCCCTCATAACAGGAGGCTGTTATTACCGGCAACTCCGGTTAAATATACGGTTGTGTTTCATTAAAAAGTCCACGATAACCTAATATTATAGACAATCTACAAATCCGGACGATTCCAGACCGAGTTGCTAGTATACAATTTTTTTTTTCTTGCGTAACACCGGCTGTTATTAAAATACTACTATTTGCTTTGTGGAGAATGTACAAATAAAATACTCCGCTTGGTACAATATAATGTAGTTTACTAATTTTAGCTTTACCCCGAACGCTATTTATAAAAATTATTGTATTTTCAAATAAAAAGAATAAAAACGATAAAAGAAAAAGTAGATAACAATAGCAAAGTAACCTGCAAACGGTCAAACAGATCTGATTTTGGGATATGCTTTGTATATTTTAACGCTAGAGATTCGTTGGCATTTAGCACAGAAAAGAATCTCTAGCGAGATTCTTCGATCACTTATGGTGAGTGTTCACCGGAAATATGGCGCCTTATTCACCCGCATGAGTCTATATTACGAGCATTTGCACTAGCTTAAATGAAAAACAGTTCCGAAAACATACAATTTCTTTAAAAAACCTTATTATATCTTTATGGTAATGCTTTCATAACAAACGTCTACAAGTACACGAATTTTACATGAAAAATAATCAAATAGAAGAATTAATTAAAGTACCAGAGCTTTCTTTGATAACAAACTCTTAAGAGCGCTAGGAATAAGGCACTAAAAAGTTTTCAGGGGCGTTAAAAAGTAGCACTTCCTCTCTCCGAGGACTTCATTGATCTCGGATTTTTTATATGGATTGTTCCAACCAGTGCGCGTTATAAAAAGAAAAGTTCAAAAAATTTTGGATTTCAGAACTTAAAAACGCGAATTAAAATAATAATGATAAATTTTACTCCCACAAAAATGTTACAAAACAAAACAAATTATAAATCTAAAATTACGGAATTTTCCTACCCAACTTGACTTAAGTCAGTGCTAGGGTAAGAGTAATGCTATTACTGAAAATATGTCTCTTATTTAAAGTCTGTAGTCTGTATGGCCCGTGACTCTGCAACAGTGTGATGTAAAATTTATATCTAATGATTTAGACGCAGATCAATTCTTTGGAAGTACGCCAACATAAAAATAAACGTTGGATTCTAATCATTTTACTTCTATTGATTTTTGTTCTTGTTTCCACATTTCTGAAAAGTATTAATAAATTTTAAATAAATATGCTCCAAATTTTACTGTTCGCATTTCATGCATTTTGTTCAATACAACGTCATAGGTATTTTAAAACCAATAAACTTTATTTTTATCTAGGTACCATTATCTGAAATATGAAAGCTTGTTTATCAAACATCTTTATTTTTGACAAAATTATTGTGATACTGTCTGTACCACAAATAACATTATGTAAGTAAATCGAATTGAGTGTCGTATATACCCGCGAACATAGACATTAGACGTAGTCCTAACTCGAGAGCATTCGGTAACATAGTTCTAGATCAGGAGTGGCGAACTTTTCTACATCTACGTGCCAATTTTTTTCAAACAATTTTAATTTAGCTATGACGTGCCGACAAGCAGTCAAAGAAATTTAGTTGTCAATAAAAATGAATCAAACATAAATTAAAAAAATATTATTTCGATAATAAACTGCGCCATGAAACTTTTTCGTATTTGTTATTTGTGATTGTCAATTTTTTTCGATATCTAGCATATTTTTAATTCGGTTCGCCACCTCTGTTCTAGACTCGTGTTTTGGAGTTCTGTAACGGAACAATAAAATCACTTGTTTATTTGATATATTATTTACTAGCGGTCCCGCCCGGTTTCACCCGGGTGTAAAAGAACGAATAGGGAAGGGAGGAACATGAGTACACACATTCATCTTAGTTTACCGAGATGAATGTTGTGTCCAAATTTCATGATGATCGGAGTTACCGTTCAAAAGTTTTTGTCGATAAAAAGCAGTATTTATACTTTTTTTTAATTAATTAAATAAAATTAAAATTTTAAATGTAAGCCTTAGAGGAAAGCAATGTAGAAAATAAAAAAATATATATATATATTCGCCCAACGTAGGGCTCGAACCCACGGCCCTGATGTTGACACTCGTGTGCTCTACCGATTGAGCTAGCCGGCGCTGTATTCTGGCAACGCTAATATGAGTATATTTAATTAGTGCATTTCACCTGAATAGAAGCTTATTTTTGAGATACATTTTGCAACATTTTTCATTAATGCTCCGCTCCTAATGATCGTGGCCTGATTTTATATAGCCTATATAGACCGGCAGCTCGTGACAGATTTTATCAACCAATCGTATCGCGTATGCCCTTCAAGTTGATGATTATAAAGTAGGTTTAACTAAAAAATGGATCTAAGCGAGATCGTGTGGGCGGGACATGTAGCGTGTAATGTCATCTGAAATTGCAAAAAAAAATTGAATTTTTAATCAATCGTATCGCGTATGCCATTCATGCCTTGATGTAATTTATAAAAAAACAAATCCAGTTTAGGTCGGGGCCTTGTGGCTGAACTCAGTCCTCGAAGTTGCAAAAAAAAACAATAATTTTAACCAATCGTATTGCGTATGCCGTGTCTACTAAATGTTTATATTGATTGTGAAAATCATTTTTGACCAGTCGGCATACGTTTCAACTGGGGCCAAATATTTTTTTTCAATGATGGTGTTTGTAAAAAAAAACCTTGTTTTAAATCAATCGTATCGTTATTGAAAATTGTTGCAAAACACTGTTTTCATTGTAAAATAAAGAAATACAAGCTGGCATACAATAATTTTGGGGTCCGGTGGTTGGAGGAACCAGAGAAGTTGCAAATTTTGATATGAATTTTTTTCAATCGTATCGCGTATGCCCTTCTGGATTTTACTAGTAATCATACTTTTTTCATCAAATTCAAAAGGGCATACAATTTCCGTGGGGCAAAAACGCGTAATAGCCCAGTCAATGCACAGAAAAAACTGCCAAACCTGGAAATTCTACCAAACAGCACCGATTAGCACCAAAATTTGGCTGTAGGTTCTACTTACCCTCTATTTTAAAGTTGGCAATGAAAACCTATACTATTATCTTATAAAAACAACATTATAATATATATTTCTTATGCGCTTGCACCGACGTCTCTCAAAAACAATAGGCCTCTTCATATTTGTATATCAAACATCCTCCCAAAATTTGGTTTCATTCCGCTCATCCATGATGTTGGAACGGTAAAAAATGTCAAAACTGACATTTTCATCCGTCAAAGTATGTTCTAATAATTAATTAGTTATTCAAATCGTTAACTCAGAAGGCGTTGCATTTCACAAAATACTAATGTCAAAAGACTGACATTCGTTTTTGAACAAATGCAGTATTTTTATTTTAAGACAGAACATACGCTGTTTTTAAATTCCCATGGTACAGTATGCAACAAACGAAGACAGACGATTCGTGTATGCTATGTATTAGACAAAATTGAATTTATAGAGCTTGTTTTCTATATAAAGCTGTATAAAAAAAGTGTTTCGACGAATTCTATTATACAAAATCTATGTAAAATTTTCTCCTCTTTCGTTTAAAACGAACTGATTTAAATTGAGCGAATTATAAGCAAAAAACTTAGTTTGCTTCTCGTTTGGGAGTTTTGGAGGGTTTTTAATTATTTGTTGTTCTAGCGGCAATAGAAATACACACTCTGTGAAAATTTCAACTCTCTACCTATTACGGTTTTTGAGATACAACCCTCTGACAGACAGACGGACTGACAGCGGAGGCTTAGTAATAGGGTCCCGTTGAGCACCCTTCGGGTACGAAAACCTAAAAACAATGATTTTTTCGGGGAAAACTCATAGAAATTTTTTTGAAGTGTTTGAAAAAATATTTATTTTTTTATGGAAGCTCCTAGTATCAAAATTAAGCGAGTTATGATGGCGTTTGTAAAAAAAAAACCTTGTCTTAAATTAATCGTATCATTATTGAAAATTGTTTCAAAACACTGTTTTCATTGTAAAACAAAGAAATACAAGCATAACGGCTAACGTGAATCCGTATGCCTTCATAAAATTTGGCCGAATAGCATAATTTTGCAGAAAAATTGCAAAGGGCATAAATTTGACTCTATTTAATAAATAGAGTAACTGTGATCCATTGAAGTTAATGATAAGTATTTCGTGGCATACTTGATTCGATTGAAAAAAAAATTCCAAACACATCTCCTTTTTAAAAAAATGTTGATTCTCGTTATTGTCCCGCACAATTTGTATGCCCTTTTAAATTTGATAAGAAATAATAATTACGAAGTTAAATCCAAAAGGGCATACACGATACGATTGGTTTATTTTGGATACATTTTTTACAGTTTTAAAACGTATGCCTTTGGACAAGGTCTCGAAAATATGTATGCCGTTAAAATATATAACATATAAAAATCGGAATTAACCATGGGTTCAAAGGCATACACGATACGATTGATTTAAAACAAGGTTTTTTTTTTACAAACGCCATCATTGAAAAAAAATATTTGGCCCCAGTTGAAACGTATGCCGACTGGTCAAAAATGATTTTCACAATCAATATAAACATTTAGTAGACACGGCATACGTAATACGATTGGTTAAAATTATTGTTTTTTTTTGCAACTTCGAGGACTGAGTTCAGCCACAAGGCCCCGACCTAAACGTATGCCGATGCTTCTCTGGATTTGTTTTTTTATAAATTACATCAAGGCATGAATGGCATACGCGATACGATTGATTAAAAATTCAATTTTTTTTTGCAATTTCAGATGACATTACACGCTACATGTCCCGCCCACACGATCTCGCTTAGATCCATTTTTTAGTTAAACCTACTTTATAATCATCAACTTGAAGGGCATACGCGATACGATTGGTTGATAAAATCTGTCACGAGCTGCCGGTCTAATAGCTTTCCTCGATAAATGGGCTATCCAACAAAAAAATTTTTTTTCAATTTAAACCAGTAGTTCCTGAGATTAGCGCGTTCAAACAAATAAACAAACAAACTCTTCAGCTTTATATATTAGTATAGATAGATTCGTTTTTTAGTTGGAGGAAACTTCGGCGTGCAAGTTACACTCGCGCTTGACAGGTTTTTTAAATGTCGAATGGTGACATAGCATATTGCCCTGGGGCAATATATGTTGTCGAGCGTCTATGATTTGCACTATCTCTCTCGTTGGTAATAATTAAAAGTGAAAGAGTTGCATTCCAGTATATTGTAGCATTAAACGGCTGTTTGTTTGTTAACTGCAATTTTCTATAACTGTATGCAAAATATAATAAAACTCGTTCTGAATCTACTCATTAATTAAACATGGTGTATCTATTAATAGTGATCAATCATGGTTTAATTTGATACAGGTATATAGGTAGTATATATACCTAGAGGTATTGACAAATTGCTCCTGTTCCTCTTTATCATTTTAATTACGAAGCACTTTCGAATGGAAGAAAGTATTTAATTCCGACTAAGTGCTATGCTGTTGCCGCAGTCGAAAGCAGCGCTCTGGTCGCGGTTCACTTGTCAGCCAGTAATAAACATTAAGCAGGCTGCGCGAATGATTGCACAGTACTAACTGCGCGCGCTTAAAGATTGAAAAACAGTAGCGCGGACTAATCTGAGTTTTTAAACCAAAATATTTACAATTTATCAACGGTGGGAAAATGACAAGAATTGGGGTTCTAGTTTTAATTTGAAGAAGGGCCGCTAAACCTAATCAGAGAACAGACAGTGAGAATAGCAACTCCAATGTAAAAAAATTGAGACTCTTTTTTTAAATACTCAAGTCTCAAGTAATTAAATTTTTGTATAATTCATTACTAAAAAATCGCAGATGTATTTTTTTGGCGGTCGTTTTCCATGTCACAACTGGTAACATAATAATCCCCATTACGCTCTAGATAAATAAACTACTGTTTTCTTAAGGTCTACAGCAGTAATTTTCAACCACTGTGCCGCGAAATTGTTAAAGTGTGCCGCCAAATTTTAGAAATGTAGGTATATAGTAAAAATTATAATGCTCAAATTTCTCATTAAAAGTATTCTTATTATGTATTCACTTGTATCTAATTAATCTCTTAATTAATAAACGTAGTGTTGTTTTATATATTATTTTATTTTACATTAAACATTATTATTATAGATAGATAGATTTTATTTACACATAATAGTACAGATTGTACATGTGACGTCAAAAACATAAAAAAAATATAAAAATTCCAAGTAAATTATAGAATATTGCTTTTTTAAAATTGATAGTTAAAAAATTCATCAATGTTATAAAAACAGTTTGCAGTTAAAAATGATTTCAATTTTTTTTTTAATTTTTCCATCTTGAAAATTTTGAAATCAAGAGGTATTTTATTATAAAGCTTAAGGGAAACAGTACCTACCTGGGGGGTGACCGAGGTTTGCTCGGAAAGTTAAATAAAATACTGATATGCTCATTGTTTGTATAAAATTCCAAAACCTACTTACAATATTTAAGTATTTTTATACGTCAAAAAATTGATTTTCATAATGATAAAATTTGTAAGAAAACGATTTTTTCGAGAGATGAGACCTAGCTAAAACGATTTTTGCCCCCCAAAATCCCTTCTTAGTAAATTTCATCCAAATCGTTAGGGCCGTTTTCGAGAAAATATTTAGGTGCATAGGTAGATACAAGATTAGCTCGTTTAATAATATAGGGATATGTAAAATGTTTTTGTAAACTATTTTAGACAGTGTATTATAATATGTAACTAAACAACTTTATAACTTATCTTTTTCTCTGTGTGCCGCCAAATTTTGAAATCGCTAAAAGTGTGCCTCGACAAAAAATGTCGAGAATCACTGGTCTAGAGCAAATACTGCGGCACAACCAGAGTCGATCCCACCCGTATTTTTTAACCAAACCTTATAAAATAATTATACCGACAAAAATTGTACTGACATTCGAAAATCAAATTAAGTATTTAGATATTTTTCTTTTTTTTATTAATGAACACAAAAACTAAAACAAAAAGGTGCATTGACCATGCGATCATTAGCACTGTTAACATATTTAGATATTTATCAATTCAGCGCCCTGGAATGAAAAATAATGTAGCATTGGGTCATCCCTTATTCCGGAACTGGTTTCAATTTTTAGTTCTCAGTTATGGAACTTCGATACTAGTTCCAATATCGAGATACGTCTACAAAAAAAAAAAAAAAAAAAACAGTATGCAGAAGTCTTTTGAGGTATGTGGGACAAAACAAAAAAACAGCATTATTGATTACTAATAAATTTTTGTTAGGAACACTTAAGGTATTAATAGAGTAACTTTAAAGAGAACAATCGTCAATCTCTATTAAGGCAAATTTTAGGTTCGCTAATTAAGCAAAAATATGTAATTATTCATATAAAAAATGAGTTTGAACCATATTTTATTTAGCTAAAATCGAGCTACAGACCAGAGCAGAAATGCTACTTTTCGTATCGAAAACGCGCGATTTAGCAACCTTATTACTCGTTTTATGGTCAACAATCGCACGTTCGTGACACATCAGCTGTGTATTTGTGCAAATAGTGTGCACGGTGCGGCGTTAGACTGATCGCTACATTGACATAATTGCACAATCGTGATACGAAAAGAAGAATACACGCGCAGGCTCCTAAATACCACAAGCAGATCCACAGGCAAAGTCGCGGGTAACGCCTATACTTTAAATATACGAAATTAATAATAAATAGTTTTCGCCGTAAAGGTACAGCACTGTGTTAACAACATATTTAGTCGCGTCGTACCTGCCGACGCGCTGCCAGTCAGTCCCAGACCCCAGTGTTGTGACTGTGTTGGGCTTCAACAAAGAGAAATAGTTCCGTTGGCGTCGACGACAACGTTACGCTAGCAACATACTCGAGCGTCGTCGCTGAACGTCAGCGCACTGTCAACACAACAAAGCATTGTTGCCAGATTCAAGAGAAAATCCTTAATAATACATTTGCGAACCGAACCATTCGCGAGCCACTTGTTCTCATGATTAGGACGCTGTTTGAAGCGCCGAACGAATCGCACGTGACCAATGCCTCCTGTCGGTTTTTTCTGACAAAAGAAAGGCTTTCTCAATTTGGTTGCCGTCATATTATATTCTATTCTATTCTATACGGGTGCTCCTCGACTTACGAACGCTCCGGACTTACGAACAGTCGGATCAGTAGTAGTCAGACCGATGAAATTTACCCAAAACCCTCCCACTTATGTAAGAATCACTTTCGGTGCACTGGACATAGAATTCTAAAGCCTGGGTGACTAGAGGCTTTTTTCAAAAATGGTTTCTGGAAAAATGCATTTCTGAAGTGAAAAGTTATTGTGCTATGGCTGCCATTCCATTCAAGATTTTGCTGCTGATGGATAATGCTTCCGGGCATCCTACGGATATCAAAGATATTCATCCGAATGTGAAAACTGAATTTTTACCGCCCAACACTACATCTCTACTCCAGTCAATGGACCAAGGAGTCATATCCACCTTCAAAAGCTATTACCTCAGAAGCACGTTCCAACAAGCGATTGCCATGGATAAAGATGGCCAGACTTTACAGGCTTTCTGGAAGGCATACAATATCCTCCACGGTTGTTTCAGGGCCAACAAAAGTATATGACGAAACAACAACAAAAATATCCATACATATGTGTTACCCATATGTCTTAATAGACTTACGAACAAACCCGACTTACGAACGAGTCCCGGGAACGCAAGGTGTTCGTAAGCCGAAGAATACCTGTATTTCGTTATTTTTCTTTCTGCTCTATTGTCTACATTCGCGTGAAATTCTATTGGCCGCTTATTTCATCATAAACTCCGTGCCAGTTCGTTTTTATACAGGTCAAATATGCCACCAGCGTAGTTATTTCCTCTTCTTATTGTTGCACGAATTATCCGTTACAAAAGACGCATTGCTCGTCATCAAAATTGCTTAAATTTTCTTATCGTTGACTGACAGATGACTGCTGGTGATTCGCGGTTGGTTTGTTTCTTTCCCATGAGTTTCAACGCGAGCAGTTCGCGAATGGTTCGACTTGGAAACCTTTTAGCACGAGAGTCCGTAACATGAAAATCCTATGGATCTCCGAATATGCCAGTTCATGGATATTTGGAAAATTTAAACAATACAATGGTTGGCAGACTGGAGTGGGCCGGACCGTGAAAACGGGGTCACTTCCGTTCACCCAAAAAAACGGCTATCCTATGCATCTCTGAATAAAATGTTGTTTACTTTATTTTGAAGTTTGCGTACTTAACGTAGGTTGGCGGGTTCCGGTGGGCCCAAGCCTTCGCCAACCGCAATTGAATTTTTGACAAATTTTTTATTACATAAATGGGAAGATCGCATACAAGTTCTATAGCAAAACTACGTTTATTGTATTTTTTTACCTCATAATTAAACAGTTATATGGATTTTAAAAATACTTTTTAACTAAGTTTATTTTGTGTATCGAGATCCTTCCTTTACATGTATCGCCTTCTTCAGGCCACTTTATGAAGGTCGGGTTTTGACTACCTGTTTTCCATTGTTGTTGTTGCGAGAATATTCCACAGAAAGCATAGTCGTCCCAACAGGGATCACGCAACAATATATAATACTGTCAACGCTGATAAAATTTATAATCGACGATTAAAATTAAACGCGCTTAAAATCTGCTGTTTTTTTATTTTTTGAACAGTTAATTTCAATTTGTGAATTAGCAGTTGTTTATAAAAACATATCAAGACCTGGTTGATGCATATGCGAAGTTCTTTAAATAATTAAAATCGTACAAAATAATAAATTATACAGGAAACATGAGAAAACCGCGCGTTTGATTTATACGTTGTTATCGTATCTTATAATCGTATAAATATCCTACTAGAAAAACTAACCGCGCGTGGCATTTTTATCTTTCTCTGCAGACCGTCTTTCATCGGACGAGTTACGAATTTGTCAGTATGTTGTTACAAACAGCCAACAAGCATTTTACACCCAGCTGTTAAAGAGGTTCACACACATTCAATTAATAAAAAGTTGGCATACATTCACAAAATAATAAATGAACGATCTTAACTTTTAAATACACACGCATTTCAAACAAAATCGCACATAATTGTCACCTGGGGTTGACACTTGCCATACGTTCAGATTTTTCAGGCATTCAAACGCTCTTTTCACAATTCAAACGCCGGTTTTGACAGTCTGGTAGGTCGCCGGACGATTTTTACCATCGTTTTATTTAACTTACTTTCTTGTGTGTCTGTCCGGGTAGACAGATACATATAATTCATTCTTACTTGTTTACCATTGTAAGGCACATAACAATCACTGGTCTATGGCTCGGTTAGTTAGAGCGTCGTGCTAACAACACAAAGGTCGCAGGTTCGATCCCCCTTGGGATATATTTTTGGGTTGTATTTTTTTTTCTAAAAAGTAATAAAAGAAATGATTTGTTTTAATATACCACGTTTTTAAAGCGAACAAAAAAGTATAAAATAATTTCTTTAGACAGATTTTTAACTTGTAAGATTTGAAACGAAAAACGTGGGGCACATGCGACAAAAAAATGTTGATAATTCTATCAATCGGTGGTCTGTTAAATTGTTCAATTTTGTGATGATTATTTTGATTGCATATTTTTAAAAAGCAAATGATTAGAACTAATAGAATGAATTCAGTACATTAAATATTTTTCAGAAGCAGGGTAATTGTATGATGTACATCTATGATCCACTTTAATATGGAGGCAATAGGCATAATACAAAATGTAAGTAATATAAAATGTGAAGAAAAGAAACAAAGATGAACAGTGTGAGCGAGAAGGATAGAGAATGAGGATGAAAAAAGAAAGATGTGACTTTGCTGTATTTATAACCGATCTCAATTCACTGTGAGTGTGTATTAGGAATATTTGTGTATTCACGTTCCTTGGCTATTTCTTGCGATTTCCGTTGGCATTCGTTCGCTTTTATGCTACTATTACATCCATAAGATCAGTGACGGCGAAAAAATCATATCTGGAAGCGATTAAACTTATTTACTCCGTCTTGTTAATAAATCTGGGATCGCAGACGAAAATAAACGCCACAATGTTTGTGATCATTGCCGTGTTATTCGTTTAAGAAATTAATCCGTAACAAAAGTAATCGGAATTTATACAGTAGTACAACCTTCCCAGCTCCTATCTTAATGGCGATAAAAGACACAAAAAGAAGAACTCCTAACAAATATTTAATCTGCAGACTGCACTGATTCCTGGAGTGCTGTCAACTCAAGACAGAAGAAAAAGATAAATCCATACTGTTGGAAATTTTTAACTCCGTTTTCTCTAAGCTACCGGTTTTCTGTTTTTTTTTTCCATCTGGATACTGAGCCATTGCGGCATTTTTGGGAACAAGCGAGTTGACGAAGAGGCCAAAAATGCATTTTGGCAACATAATCCATACATATAAATACGGGAAGGAAAAAAAGTGTATTAATTCATATACATCTTTCTCTTCGTTTTAATGAGGAAAGTGCGCAATATATGTTTCATCGCGATGTGTACGAATTAACGCAGGTAAAATCGATTCAGGAAAAATCTATATAATGAAAAAGGAACCTCAATAACGTTCAAAATTAAAAATTTAATGAATCACGGTCGAATTTTGACCACTGGACTAGTAGTAATAATTATTATAAAAGTTTTTGTGTACTGAAAAATACGTTTTTAGAATGTTGATAAAAATGTGTTATTCGTTAGATATTCAAAATTAAAAATGATGTACGCCCCTGAAAATTTTCTTTTTGCTTCTTATGTAACTAAATTATCCAATCGTCCAGATTGTCAAACGTCGGTATATCATATGACTAGCAGCAACTTAAATATGGCATTAGGTATAGCTTTACGTTTTCATATTGTGTTAACTTAATATGATATCCTCAAAAAAACACTTACAATGTAAATTTGAAGTTCGTGAGTGTAAACTGAATGACAAGAGTCAAAAGTAACCGATATCAAGACAAATCGAGAGTGTAAGTAAGAATAAAATTAATAGAACGAACTCATCGACAATGCTCGATCAGTTCTATTCTTACGACACTCTCGATTTGTCTTGACAGCCTGATATCAGTTATCTTTGTCGTTCAATTTGAACTTACGAACTTCAAGTTTACATTATATTTTCAAACGTCAAAATACTGTTTTTTGAAGTGATAAAATCGATAAGTAAACTAATTGTCCATTAATCGATTTTTTGCACTCCGAAACCCATTTTCAGTAAATTTCATATAATCGTTAGAATTCTTTTCGAGAAAAAAATATTGTTTAATAATATATTAACGTCATCTCTTGGTATAAAAATGAAAAGCCAAACCGCCTTTGAATTACGTTAAATAAGGCTTTTAGTAGATTGCTTTTCTCACAAACTTGGCGATCTACCCGATCGCCTTGATTAAGCAAAGCATCGTTTTTACAAAATCACCTTTTATCGTAGTATTTCAAACTGAAACATGTTAAACTAGCTTACTGATATCTGATTATTGTGATAAATAAATTTGAAAACGTATTTTCGGAAACATGTGTTATGAAAAAAGTTAAATATATTTGATAATGAAATAAAAACAAACACATTTTAAATAATCAAAGAAAGTAATTTAAGTTCATCAAGATTTTATATTATGTAAGTGAAGATTGTAAAATAAAAATAGAGGAGCTTTATAGTTTATTACGATATGACTTTTAAGATATACATAAACGAGGAAGCATCTACCGAAGATATAAATTTAAATCGTAAATTCTTCACTAATGAATCGTAAGCCTAGAGACCATCAATTCGCTACCACTGACTGCACAACTTTCGAGACTCATTGACATAAAGAATGGACTGTGGAGCAGGTCAGGAAAGTGTTGCTCAATAGAAGAAGATAGGCAATGGTGATTTTTTTTTTTTTTTAATTCGACTCTGAAATATTTGACAACTTTATCTCGCTCACTTAGCAGTAAACATTTTAAATTCTGTATTGAGAATGCGCAGTTCATTCTCTACGTCAATGGGAGGACCATAATCTGAACGCAGATGAAGAAATCATTCGTAACGCAATCATTCATATTTTTACATTCTGTTTTCGCGTAAATACGCTTTGGTCAACGAACCGTTTCCTGTTAGGTTTCATCCATCCATTTGTCATGTGTTGTATGGATTAGACTACCAACAACATGTCGTTTATTATAGAGTGAGTGGCTATTGCCATCGTCGATCTATTAACTAGGTGAAATGGGAATGATTCATATAGCATTGCGCTCTGATCTAAATGTATCATTTTACCCGCAATTTGTTCAGCTGAACTAGATTTGAGATAAAATAACTGCAATAATTATATATCATGTTTCGCTCTCAAGATCACCAAATACTACATGTCTTTGTGTCCAGATAGCACCACGATTCAGATAAAGTAAGAAAGAGACAGATTATGTCATAATGTTGTTTGTGTAGTCTCAGTTCAGACGCGTTTTTTTCGTTTCAACATTTTTCACCAAAAAATGTTTTTCAAAATGATTTTTTAGTTTTGTTAACTAAATTTCATTAATCGCAAATGTGATTTATCTGAGATACTAAAAAGTGTATCGAAGTAAGATGATTAAAAGTCCTGTTTAGATATCTGTCATTGTTTTTTTTTCCACATATGTGTTTTAGACTAGCTCTAAACATACTACTTAATGATCTTGAGAGCGAAACATGAGATATAATTGTATGATTGAGCGAGCCCGCCGAAACTATCGATATGATTGTTTCCCTCGAAGAGATTACCCTCAACCCAAGCTTTGTTCCATTAAATGGTAAAGGGAAGGAGAATTGTTAAATTGTTAAATGCATTATAATCAAATGGTAAAAGTTACATAATCGATTTTTTTCTGGTAAAATAAGTACGTACTAGCGTGGTTGGGATCTATTTTTTTTTTATTATTCGTATAAATGATTTATAAGTGCACAAAAATTATGTTCTTAGCACATTTATTACCTATGTATAGTAAAAAAAAATAAAAAAATGGCCATTTGAAGTTCTAGTGCGTGCCTTTGTTCTTGGTGCAAAATGTCAGTTATGTACTCGAAATAATAAAAAAAATGGCATCTTTAATAAAAAAGTACGTTTTCATCCCTTAGCGAGTCTACTACTGTATCCTCTTATGACGGCTTATCACGGACAAAAAAGGCTATTCTAATATGTGACCTTGTCTCCTGACTCCTGTAAATCTTATATTAATCATAAATTTTCTTCTAATATCTTCAGTTCACATAAAAGTGTTATTCTCAAGTATTAAATTATTATAACATCTTTGAACAGTTTAATAGTTGCAAGATCCTATTTAATAAAATGTCTTGTGTTGCTATCAATAACTATAATTTATTTGAGTTTGAAGTTCGACTAGATCATATAATCCTGAAGTTATTGCATTATAATCTTCTTTATTCACTATTTACAGATTTGCGTTAATGCAAGTCACTTTGTTTACCAATTAAGCGGTGTTAATTTTAATTTATGGTTCAGACTTCGTCGTTAGTTAATTTGAAATACAAAATATAAACATTAATTTATTGTCCGCGATCGAGAAATATCAACAATTTGAATTACACATACCGCTAAACTAGCGGTATGTGCTTTATTATCGCTTTGTCCATCAGAGCTGACCTGCGTTCATATAAGAAGTTATATCTAAGTTAATTTCACACGAAATCCATTCAAATTGAAGTTTTTGAAAAGAGGAGATTCTGATCTATAAAACAGAACCATTTTTAAATCAATTCGAGTTCATAAATACTATTAAAATTGTAATTGAAAATCACAAACAGCAGTTGTCGGTTGGTCTGTACGCATGTACGTACGTACGTACGTACGTATGTACGCCACGACTCTACAGATCTCAATTTTATTCATTTTGTTTACTGTCAGACCAGAACCCTATTTAAATTCACTAAAATCTGTTCAGTAGTTTAATTTTTATAAACAGTTTTATTTTATAATTTTTGACAGCTAATAGTTTGAAAAAAACAATATAATAATTATTACTATGTAAATAAAGTGTAAATCCATAAAACAAGTGCTACACTTCTATACCGTAATAACACCGCAACGCATAGCAAGCTTCGCGGCGTAATAGTTATGCCGTTAGATCCACAAGGGCAAGGTCCTGGGTTCGATTCCCTACGAAAGAATTGATTTTTATTTTTTTTTTATTCCACTTGATATTAATTGTATATTATATTATGTATAGTTCTTATTTTTTTTTATTTTTTAAAACATAAAAAAAATATTTTTTCAATTTTTAATTATTTATTTCTTTAAATTTTTTAAGAATATTTTTTCAATTGTTTTTTTTTATCATACAGTGGAAAACTTGCGGGATGTGCACTTTTGGTTTTGCCAACTATTTTTAACCTGTTATAGGTAAATAAAATATATTTTTGGATATCTCCCTTATAATATACCTTTCATTTCTGTATATATAGCGACAGTAAAATGACCCATTTCGCACTAATGCGTAAAGTGAAACAAAAAATTTATAATGCTTTACAAGAACGCATTACAGAAGTGAAACTTTTAGTTGCAAATCATCAGATTGCCTTTGGACAGGTGGAAAAATTGTATTAACGATTGTTTTATCAATGCAAATTAATTACTGAAAACGACACATCACCAGCACACTAGATCAGTCCAGCACGGCTAGACAGAAATTGCAGGCGACCGACTAACGGTCATTGATGGCTGCTGGTTGCAGGTGCTGGTCTATAATGTGCGCTCCTCCGTTAATTAACATGGTCACCTTTATGAACAGACTTTTTTATCTATGCTGTGCTGATCGTGCAGGTTCATGCTTGATAAGTGTGAGCGGGTCTTTAAAAAGGCCTAACTAAAATCTAATTTCCCCGGACGACTATAAGATAGCATGCGTTATAAATCAGACGTAGTTTTCGTAAACAACCAAAATGAAGTTCAATATGGCCACACACACAGAATATGACAGTTGTTAGAAATATTATTATGAAGTGAAAATCAGCTATTTTATAGGAGATACTTTCCAAAAAAGATATTATATATCTCGAGTGTGATGGTTTTATGGTCGTGTGACTTAAAACTCGTTTTTTCATTATGTCACAATTCGTACATAAAATGTTGCATTACAATCCAGATACATAAACTAGATCCTATACTATTATTTGAACGTTATTAAGAGTACGCCGTTTTCACATAACGCGATAGCGGAACATATATTATTCCTTGCACTCTTCATATTAATTGAACTTGGTTATTTTAGAAGTTTGCAAAAGCAAAAAGACGTTTAGCAATATTAATATACAAAGTGTATGTCAAATATGCTACCTAAAAATTGGCGATGTAAATACTTCGAAATGTTTACTCAAGATTAATTGATTAACTTTAATAATAATGTCTTCAAATCTTTGATTAACGTCTGAATAGAACTCTTCAAGTAAATAAAATTGTCGACCAATTTTTCTCAGACCATATATTGACAAAAAATAATAAAAATACAAATCAATATAACACAAGATGACGTTTCGATCCCGATTTGGATCTTCTTTTGTTTGTTATTAATTTTTCATTATTTTTTTAATCATTCAAACTTTCAATCTTGCGTGCAATCTATTAGATAATAAATAACTTAATACTAATTAATTTTTATATTTTTTAGATATTTCTGAAGAAGATCCAAATCCGGATCGAAACGTCATCTTGTGTTATATTGATTTGTATTTTTATTATTTTTTGTCAATATATGGTCTGAGAAAAATTGGTCGACAATTTTATTTACTTGAATAATGTCTTCAGTATACAGTAGTGTTGATCCAATAGAATGTCACGATGAAGGAAGGTTTGGTTGAAGATCAAGACATAAGCTTGACCACGCTAGTCATAGAGGCCAACGTTTCGAAAAATTTATTTTTATCTTCAGGGCCTATGAACATGTATATATGTTACGGTCAATGTCCAGAATCCGGGCAATGTCGACATTGATCGGTCTATGTCGAGAATGCCCGAGCCACATCGGGCAATGTCCGAAATCGGACAAGGTTCAAAAAATAGATTTTTTATAAACATGAAACACTTTATCATGATAAGCTATCATTAACGCTTTATGGAATTTTTATCACTGATATCAACTATTGAAGAATAGAATAAAATAAAATGTCGCTATATACTATATAGAGTTTTCACCAGAGGTTCCCAAACTTGTTTGTCTCGTAGACCACTTGGCATGTTTTTTGGTTTTGGGTAGACCCCCTGCTTATCTGATATTGATTTTCTTGCAAATTCTTTAATTTCAAATGAATTTTTGACAACCGGTATAGTGCTACTCACTTTAAATGATTTAAATTTATAACGGTAGTGAAATGTAGTGTGAAATGTTTAGTTTTATACATTTATTAATTAGATTCAAATTAAACGAATCAAATTAAAATTTACTTTCTGTTACATAAAATAACTAAGCAAAAAATAAATGCTTTTAGTCTGAGGGATGTACCTGATGCTTTAATAACAAATTTTCAACATTTGGCATCAATTTAGATTTATTCTTAAATCTCTTCGGTTACCGATGTCCAGTTCGTTTCTTTTTTTGTTAGAAGATTCACTATCGTTGACCCCCATTTTCATTTCATGGACCCCCAATTTTTTTTCGCACTGACATGGAACCCTTGCAATTTATCGTCGACCCGTGGGGGTCGATATAGACCACTTTGAGAATCATTGGTTTACACTGTAAATTAAAACCATCGGAACATTATAATTAGTGCCAGTTACACTCTGTATAAGTATTCGGTCCCTGTCAGATCAGAAAGATAACAGACATATGCACATTTCGACGCCATATTAACGTCATCACCGGAGAAGGAGACGGGACGATACGCTCGGCGCCTGGCTACGGTGCACTGCATAGCGCATTTTAGCGAGCGAACGCACGCGATGATTCGGTGTTAATTAATTGCACGGCGGGTGCAGGGATGCAACTGAAACTGCACTGGCACGTCACTTTTCACGGCATATTACCATTGTTTCTGTTCATTTACACGCCTGTCGACATCCTCCTACGTTATACACTTTAATTAATATTAATCACGTTTATATATACGTTTATCAGTGGTACCTATTACTGCAATTTCAACTGATCTCAATTCATTTGAACTCTAAATTCTGTATTTCGAACTTGAGTGCGCTCTAGCCACTTCCGACCTGTCAAAAACTATAACATGCCTCGTACCGTCAGATAGTACCGAGTCCGGGGGGGGAGGGGTTCATCCGGCGGATCTGTTAATTGATTACGTGGCAACGTCTGGTGTTCACTACTAGACTTTTTTCATGTTTCAATTTTAAATTAATCTTAATCTCATTTTAAAATATTTATTATTAATGATGCGACATATTTTCATCTTTATATATGTTCCGGTCTATACCCGAATTCGGTTAATGGCCGAAATAATTGCGCCAAACTAGTTTTGACCAACGAATATTGCCCAAACACGAAATCTTACATTTAAACGGGTATTGACCAAGCTAGTTTCAATTGGTCAAAACTAGTTCTGTCTATTTTTGAACGGACAGTACTAGTTCTGCTTGTTTCATTCAATCAACGTCCGAACCCGAACAAAAGTGGGGTTATGTTCTTGTTTATGTACCTATCTATTGAATTGTTCTTCTGGATATTATAACTAATATAATTGTGGGATATTCACTGTAATAATTAAGTAAAAATGCAAGATGGATTCGAATCTCAACTAGTTCGCCTATTGGAGGCTTCTAAAACATAATTTTGTGACGAAACATAATTACCTTAGTTTGGTAAATATTCATCGATCTTTTTTTTGTTTATGGAGGTTTTTCACAAACCCGGGTTCCTAGCTTTTAGTGGTACAGGAGTGGCTTTTCTCACTTATAGAGATCTATAAAAATACAGCAAATATGTAGTGATAAACACACAGTATGTATTATTCGACATAGATAATAATTCGATAAAGATGCTAAAAAAAGAAAACAGAAAATAAACAAACCAATGTTAGTTAGTTCAGCTATTTATGACTCATTCGTAAATTTCGTGGAACTATTAATACGTTCGACTATCGTTTATAGGGGTAAAGGCAAGTAGTAGTCTCAGTTATAGAAATCCATGGGTGAAAAACGTCTTTCTCTTATAAAGGTTTCTGTCTTTCCTTTACAGAGGTTTTAGAGTATTACAAATACGGTACCTGACAATTATTCTCACTTATGCTGAGTTGCAAAAAAGATTGTCAAAAAATTTGATTTGACTATGGCCTTAGATTGTGATATTAAAGTACAGTTTTCATACATCAGGAGCAGTCTAATTTCGTATTCAAACTTTCTGTCATCTAGAACAATAGATTGTACTCGCACAAAAACAAATGCTTTCTACATAGAAAAAGGCCGCTTTTCGAACAAAATTTTGATCAAAATGTGTAGAAAAACGTTTTAAAGTGGAAACTACAAAAAACGATGTTACATAGTAAATATATCCGTTTCAATCGATCAATTATTTTTCGAGCAGGATCGATTTAAAACTCTACAATGCTTTTCATATGGAGAAATATGTATATTCATAATCTATGATCAATGTCAATTCAGATTTTTTACAAACCGTTCGTCAACCCAGCATTAGAGAGTTTTCTCGCTTACCCAGTTCTCACTCAGGTTTGATTTTATATGTATTTTATGACTATAAATTAGTACCTATAAAGAATCAATGTGCTCAAATCGACACTTGTACCGATAAGAACGGTAATAACAGCTTGTTAAGATGCTTAATTATTATATTTTGTAGTTGTTTGTGTGTAAGCAAACATACTAACATAATTACTACATCGCATGAACATTCCATTGTTAAATTTGTCGTGATCTTATCTATTCAGTGCTTCTGTCCGCCCATTTAAATAGTTCTCTGCTACGAAAATCATTTAGAGAGGAAAAGTAAGTGTCAGAGACTACTAAACGCTCCCATTGCCTCCACTCCCATTCAGCGCTTAACATAATAAACATACAGTCCCAACAAATTACATGATTTTTTTAATCCAGCTTATGGAATTAATTGGCAAGGAAAGTATTTTTGGCAGAACTGACGTAACAACGTATTACCGAGAACTGGGATATATCTAGATTGGTTGGTATTTTGACATACCTACTTTTATGTATTTTTATTGTTTTGCAATGGTTCCCATAAGGAGAAGGGGGCAACTAAAAGGGCTTTAGCCTGGATAGCGATTCGTAAAGTCAAGTAGCTTGACGTTTTTACGACGTTGAATCCCTAAGTCTCGGGGTCCGCGATTAAGAGGACCCTACGTGTTTAGTCGATCAATTAAAATATTGTAACAAAACTGTTCTTATTCGTGGTGGAAACTATTTATTTACAATAACAACGTTTAACAAAACAGTTAAGCACACAAACGAAAAAGTTTTTTAAAACGTAACAGAAACAAAACAACAAATTCTAACCAATAAAATAAGAGAATAAGTAATAAAGAATATAAAGTCACTAATTATGTACACGAAATATTTACAACACATAAACACACCAAAGTTTATTCAGCACACTTAACTAATAACTATATATACAAAAGATTATTTATGTTAAACCAGATTTATATAATCGAAATCAATGGTCTATTAAACCGCACTCCGCACTAGTATTTACACAGTTCATTTATCTTCTATCTCTACAGTTACCTTGGTATTACTGCACCGACTGAACAATTTATATCACTGTACGTTTGCCGTATGAACTCACTCACATACGAAATCTGACAAACTCGCCGAACTTGCCTGGCCGTATTTATATGTGTGCTGGGTACGCTTTCCAGCGTTTTCTAGAATCTTCTAGTCCCTTCTACACCTGCATTTATTGCTGTTACAAGTTTGGGATTTGGCTTCCGGCCGCCACAAAAAACCTTATACCTGCGTTCATTGTTGTTGTCTTCTAGAGCGTTCGACGGAAAGCAGTGGCGTGCGCAACGCTATGAACAAAAAATAAAAATTTAATCGGAAGGTAGGGGGAGCCTCCAAAGATCCTGACCTGGAGAGCCGCTACAGCATATGGGAATCATGACATCTGTATCGGAAAATAAAGGGTGTCAAGAACCAACTGGGTCTGTTCCGAATTACTTTGATTTCTGAGTCCTATAGTTTCGAGCACGTTTAGCTTTGATATTTTTAACTGGAACATTTCTGATCACAGGCTTTGATCTATTTATCTATAAAGAAACTGATCATAAATTTAAGAAGATTTCTAAATTTGATATTTATATTATTTAAAACATTTATATACTTAAACCAGCGACCCAGTCCGGCTTCGCCCGAATTTGTAGATTGCCACCGATTTTTTGTCGACTTATGTTACAAAATTGGTCTCCACAAAAAACACTCTTATTATAACGGGATAATATATATATGTCCATCCTGAAGGTCCATTCTAAATATTGGTGAAAAATTTTTGAAATCGGAGAGTGTTGCGGAGATTACCTCCTACATCTAAACTTTACCTCTTTAGAATATTAGTACCTATAGATAATACTATTTTTAAAGTTTAAACTAACTTTTTTAATTGATTACAGATCTTTGTAATATCTAGTGGTTTAAGCTTTTTTTAAGGCCACCAGCAATGTGAGCTATTTGTTAACTTTTTTAATTTGATCAAAATTGGATTCCGATTTATGTGGCATACTTATCTATATTGAAAAGGTTTACGAATTTATTTTGCTCAGAAGTATTGCTGATGTATAAACTCACAGGTATGGTTGTAGTAAACTTTTAATATCTCCGTTGGTATTTCTAATGTTTAAGCCGTAGGATATGACAATAATAATCTGTTTTGATCGTTTATACTGACGACGGGTACTTCATCAGGCTAGTGGCGAGAACAAATTATAATTCTTGTTCAACAAAATATGCCTAATTACATTATTAAGCGTCCAGTTGTACATAATTTATGAATTTAATGACATGTTTATTGCTTTTAACAAACTGATAGTTGTTTGTAAATAAATAGTCAATTACCCAGCTCAAAACATCCGGTTTTTACAGAGCATATATCATTTTTATAACTGCATTTTGCATAATATATTGATTCTACCTACCAAAAATAATTGCGTGTGTCACACAGTACAATTTTGTTTACTATGTAGTTTACAATACACATTACAGAAAAGCAACTTACACAAAATCTACAATCTATTGATTCATACGTCTGACAATTTAGTCATCGACCTAACTAATTATTTTCGCTGTCATGATATTGCCTCGCAAATAGTCATAGTCGAATAACTTTAATTTAACTTGATAAGTTGTCTGTCAGTCTGTCAATTTGAGTCAAAACTTGCAATCAAAATTTAAACTAGATCTAATTAAGATAGTCTTACTTCCAGGGTATAAATATTTAAACGCCTGATAAAATAATAATGGCCGCCACATAGATCATAATACCTAACCTATAAACGTGGAGTATTATATCTACAGTTTGCTTTTGTGAATTTATTTACGTGTTGTTTATTTATCTTTTGTGAAGTGTATTGTTGTAAAACATTAAAGTTACTGAAAGTTTTGTGTGCGATTGGGTTAGGATAAAACATTATTGTTTTGTGAAACTTTTTTTAACGTTTACACTAACGTCAACAGTCGGATTTTTGAGTGCACGTCAAAATATTCAACAAAAAGAGCAAGGAGTATAGTACAGTGTATATTTATTCTTTAACTCACTTTTCTACCTGATATTTTGCTTGGTGAATTGAAAGTAAATTTATTCTTCTATCTTTAATAGTGCTCGGGAAATATCAGCATAAAAAGAAAAAAGAAAATATTACTAAAAAACAAAATACTTTTTAAAGACAAGCTTTCATTGAAATGTACTAAAAAGTTAAAAAAAGACAAAAATTCCTGGTTAGTGTCCGACCATAATTGCATGGCGAACTAATCATAGGTTGGTATTTCGTGTCCAGTCTCATATTAAAGGATCTCTATAGTCTATAGTTATTTGCTTCACCGGTAGCGATGTAAGCCAAATGATAAGTACAAGTAGTCAAACAAGAATATCGGCCGCTCGGTGGAAGCGATTTGGCGTGTGCTATCTATTTACACACATTATACAACGATTTGTCGCTTTATAACCGATAATTTTTTTTAAGATCATTCACTGACGCCCAGTTCTCATGACTAAAATATGTATTATATATGTATGTATTTCTATATTATTATTATCCATAATAATATAATAAATCAGAAAGTAACTCTGTCTGTCTGTTACGATTTCACTGCCAAACCGCTGGGCCGATTGTAATGAAATTTAATATGGAGATAGTTTAAACACTGTGGGAGGATACAAACTACTTTTACCATTCCAATCCACAAGTGGGGAATGGTACTAGTTTAGATCAAAAATCACTTTTTAAAAATTTTGCAATACGTTTTGACGTCCACCGAACCCAAAAAACATATTTTTGGAAAAACCCGGTGCGTCTGTTAGTCTGTGAGCACGATACAGGTCAAATGGATGGGTGGATTGATACCAAATTTTGGGAAGATGTTTGGTATGCAAATATGAAGAGCCCTATTGTTTTTGGGGAAAATCGGCGCGTGCGCAGAAGAGATATATACTATAACGGTTTTTTTATATAATAATTGTATACTTTTCATAACGGCTTATTATTCTATTTATTTTTTCAAGAAAGTTTTGTCAAAATTTTTTTTTCTTAACTTTATAGTCTTGGAAATATTTTGAAAATAAAAGACGTAGGTAACCGTGGCAATGAATAGCAAATATCATTTTGAATACTAGCCATAACCCGCGTCACTTCGCGCGACATCATAAATTTTATTTTCTTTATTATATTATATCAAATGTCAACATTTTGAAGTTGGATTGATTCCGTCGCCCAATTGGCTGGAATTTTTTTTTTAAGTTAACCATAAGGTTAAATGCCTTCTCACATTTTGAGCTTAAAAATGAGTGTTCTGGGGCTTTCAATGCAAAATCTTTATGCTCCCAAATTGGGTAATGGTAGGTACACGTTTACAAGTTTCTCATCTGGGTCGAAATATTTGTTAGGGTTATTAATATTATAATTAGTGGCAGATCTAAAGGAGACAGTGTTTTAATAACATAAATACTAGTTATACCAACGTAGTGGCCTTTTCAATTTAAAAGAAAAGAAACATCTGCTTTCGGAATAACTATAAACGAAGTCCAGGGGCAAACACGGCTAGCTGTATGTGGCTTGCTCACGTGTATAAAATCCACAAAATCTTTGTTTTTACAAAAGATGGTATAACAAAAAACATTGTTTATAAGACCGTCTTAAATTGCATTTTTTAATCAATTATATCAATTGTATACACTGATCCACGCGGACAATGCCGCAGGTAAACGCTAGTTTATTATAATTTACATTTTTCAGTTCATGGAAAAATGACGGACACACATTCAAATAAATGTCTCAAAATATTTTTAGTCTATATTTGATTTAACTGAGATATTTTCTTGTACGATAGGAAATACAGTATGTTCAAGACAATTTGTTGTTAATTTTTGTACAATCAAATTATTTTTTAATAAATAGTGAACAAATTCACTCTACAGTGTTTAAAAATAAATTTTAAAAATTTGGTTCAAACGGTTTGTTAGAAAACAGATTTCTTTAATAAATAATTTTTCAAAAAAAATATGTTTTTACTTTATTAGATTAATTTTAACTGACAATAAAATGGAAAAAATTATTTTTTTAAATGTTTTTGTAAATCTTCTTTCTTCAAACGCTTGAATATTTAAATTGTATCATTATAATAAGATAAGTTGCGATAGTTCCAACAATCTGTAAAGAATTTTCTTAAATTTAGCACCAATAAACAAATAGACAATTATTATCTAGTTTTAACCATTAGGTCGATTTTGTTCATATTTTGCACGCGTGTTCGAAGCGAAATCGTAAAATCAATTAGATTTCAAATCTGGGGGAATACTTACTCTAAAAACTGCTAACCTCAAAAATTATTTTTGAACATCCCTCAATAAAATAGTCACTTTTCATGTCTAGAGCGGTAGTAAAATTACCAATTTTACAGTTTGAACTAAAACATATAAGTAAATACTATCTTACCTCTCCTGCGACAACAATTTTCAAAAGCGACATGTGAGTTACCATTTAATACTATGAGAGGAACAGAGATAACAAAGCAGGCGTAGTTTTCGTAAACAATTTAAACAGATTACAAATGGCTACACATATAGCTGTCAAAAATATTCAAGATATACTTATTATGATGTGAAAATCAGCTATTTTGTAGTAGGTTCTTACAAAACTGTAGTATGTATCTCTAACATAATGATATTATCATTCGAGTGACTATTAAAACTCGCTGAGGCTCATTTTTTCATGTCACATAGTAACTGCATTTACGTTCCAGAGACATAAACTGATTTTTTTCTAGATAACGACTCTAGCAATTTTGATTTGTCACTTGCCTTTTGTAGGAGAGTTACATCCAAAGAAAAAAATCCATTTGCATTGAAACGCATTTCACTGTGACTTAGTTGCAAAATAAACAACTTGACCTATAAAAGAAGAAGAAAAATAACTAAATCTGTTCAAATTTTTAATATCTTGTAAATTTTTGATAACGTTTCTTGATAATAAAATGCACGAAGTCATTTAAATGTAGGATCACTTACGGCAAGAATTGTATTTCGATCATCGGAAATATTTTTAAAGTTGTTTATTTCATTTAAAGTACCGTTTGCCTGCAAAAAGAGTTTGTAAAATGTGTTAAATTGTAGAAATGCCACGAATATTCGGCTGCTATTCGGTATTCGGCTACTTCTTTTAATATTCGGTATTCGGCCGAATGTTCCGTACTATTTGGCCGAATACTGAATATCAAATCATGAGAAAAAACCGCACATATTACTCAAAAATAGGCGATTTTTTATTCAATAGTACCATTTTGTAAAGCTTTTGATGTACAATCAGTGATATTTTTTGGTAACAAGGAGTATTAGTACGACAATTTGATGTAACAAAGAACAAATAATACGTGTCGTGACACGATCTACTCGCCCGTGACGTTGCTACTGCACGGCACTGTACTGAGACAGATCGTAACCTGTCACCAGCAAAATGTGCACAAATTTTGCCGAATATTCGGCGCTTCGGCCGTGAACGTGACCGCTTATTCGGTATTCGTCAAAATCACTATTCGTGGCATCACTATTAAATTATATAAAAATTAGATCGAGGTGTAGTTCCGTATACCGGTCATCTTCGATCGGGATGAAACTTTGGGAATTTGTTGACCTTGGTGGGGCATGAAAAAACCCCAAAATGCCCAAAGTTTCATTACGATCGTATTCGGAACTATATCTCTATAGATCGTCTGCATTATCAATGTAATTTTAATTTAGATACTCCTCGACTTACGAACGCCTTGCGTTCCCGAGACTCGTTTGTAAGTCATCATAATATATAGAGATTAGGGTGTATGTGGATATGTTTGTTGGTGTTGTGTCATAGATTTTTGTTGGCCCTGGGCCGATGTAGAAAAAGTTTACTGTCTTATTGTTGACTTTTCTGAGGTAACAGCTTTTGAAGGTGGATATGACTCCTTGGTCCATTGGCTGGAGTAGAGAGGTAGTGTTGGGCAGTTGGGAGGATTGTGGGTGAATTTCATCGGTTTGACTATCACTGATCCGACTGTTCTTAAGTCCGGAGCGTTCGTAAGTCGAAAAGTACCTGTATCAAAATGATATCAAAACCGTGTTTTAACATTTTTTCAATGAGAATTATTACAAACCTCTTTAGCTGTGAAGTGGCACGTCAATATAATTGCGTGAATCTCAGAGCATAGAAGTATAATCCAGCTGATAAGAATCGGTAATACTTTCGGAACTTTTTCACAATAGCGTTGATGAACTAAACAAATGTCCAAATCCAAATAAGCATAATATAAATTGAGTACCAATGTAACAAGCAATATACCCATTCTGAAAATAATTATTACGCCGAAAGAATCATTTATTCTTACGGCAATGTCACACAAGGTTCCATGAATGTTTGCTATCTTATCTAATTCTGGACCTAAGTTTTTCGAAACGATATATTTCTCATTTTTTGGTAAATCAGCAGTTTTGTTATATAAATCATTCAAAATTTCATTTAGTTTTTTGAACCGATGCTTTAATAAATAGACATATGTTAGAAATTGATAAATCATTGACAGAATAATCACTGTTGGTATGAAATGAAACAGCCATAACGATAAATATGCATCGTAGTTCTCACTTGAATACCACACGTTTTGAGAAATGAGACAAGAAGTAAAACATAAAAAAATAAGAGTACAGATGTTAATAATTTTCTTTGACGGTTTGTAATAATCCCATGATTTGTTGATCGATAGAATATCTTTATCAACATCTACCAAGTCTACTATGGCGCCAGCAATTTGTTTTTGACGAGATCGACTAGAAAATATAACAATAGTCGCACAAATATAGAGTACAGTTATTTCGGTGATGACTATCAAAAGATCAGTTTCACGTCCTTTCTGGGAATGAATAATCAACTGCCAATCCAGAAATATGCCACCAATTATCATTGACAATCCTCCAACCAAAACAAACAAAATTGATATTTTTGTTATTTCATACTTTTGACAACCGTCTTTGTTCACTAAACGCAGCGTTCCCATATCAGTTATTTTCGCCAAATAATAAAGTGGTTTTAAAGCATCGAATAGGCTTTTGTCTTTAAACCACATATTGAAAAACAGTCAATGGGGTTTAGAATCCGAAACTGAACTGAATATTTTCTTGTGGTTTTTAGTCGACAAACACTTAACAATAATTGAAAGTGGAGTATTTATCATTTTATTAATTAAATTAATGGATTAGTCTGTCAAGAAATGAAACAAACATATTATTCTACTTTCAAATAAATTACCAAGAAAAACTATTGTTTCAGTAGTGAAGAATTGTTTTCTTTTAATGACTATATCAAAAACATAAAAAAAATTCTCGATGTTTTTAAATTAGTATTCGTATTTCTTATTGAAAATAGGTACTCTAAATTCTAAGAATACACATCCAAAGTTCTGTATCTCTTTCCGCTTAGAAAATATCTTTAATCAGATTTTTTGATGAAAAATTGTGTACACATTTAAAACTGTTGTAGATTTCTGAATTTAAAAACCGCGCACACTGTACCAACACGACCAGCACATTACGGAACATAAAAATCTGTTCATGAAAGTAATCATGTTACTTAACGGAGTAGCGCAGATTAAACCAACACCTACAAGCAGCAACAACCGTCAGATGGTCGCCTGCGATTTCTGTTTAGTCGTACTGGACCGATATAATGATTTGTTGTCTGCAAAAATTAGTTTTCTTTAATAGATAGAATCTAAAGCCTTCTATTTGTTCTGGCTCTTTTTCACACAGCCTATTCAAAATAAAAAATTCTTCCACCGAACTGCACGCGTCCATGTTCTCCACTCACTATTTGAAAACTGCAAAATATCTACCGCACACTGAACAAGCACTACAAGTTGTTGATCTGCGTTGGATTATAGTGATACTAGCGGTCCCGCCCGGTTTCACCCGGGTGCAAAAGAATGAATGGGGAAGGAAGGGACATGAGTACACACATTCATCTTAGTTTACCGAGATGAATGTGTGTCCAAATTTCATGATGATCGGAGTTACCGTTCAAAAGTTTTTGTCGATAAAGAGCAGTATTTTTAACTAATAATTTTTTTTAAATGAATTAAATAAAATTAAAATAAATTTAAATGTAAGTCTTAGAAGAAAGCAATGTAAAAAATAAAAAAAAAATAAAAATATATTCTCCCAATGTGGGGCTCGAACCCACGACCCTGATATTGACAGTCGCATGCGCTACCGATTGATCTACCTGACGTTGTGTTCTTTCATCACTAATATGAGTATATCTAGTTAGTGCATTTCACATAAATAGAAGCTTATTTTTGAGATACTTTTTGCAACATTTTTCATTAAAGCTCCGCTCCTAATGGTCGTAGCGTAATATTATATAGCCTATAGCCTTCCTCGGTAAATGGGCTATCCAACAAAAAAAAATTTATTCAATTTGAAACAGTAGTTCCTGAGATCAGCGCGTTCAAACAAACAAACAAACTCTTCAGCTTTATATATTAGTATATTAGATAGATAGTGCGCGAAATCGTGCAGATTGCAGTGCTGGTCCATGCTTGTATAATGTGCGCGGTCGTTTAACCTGTCGTTTTCCGTTAGTTTACGTAGCCTGAAAAATTCAGATGGATTTTTTGTTTGTTGGTTGATGGTTTTGTCTCAATTGCATGTTTTGACAAGAATAAACATGTCTTTTTTTAAATTAATTCCTTATACATTGGAAACTGCCCCTTAAATTCAATTAGTAGATCCACAGTTATAGTAGGTACCATATTAAACATAGAAAAATGAATTTAATTTTCATTTTCCTAGTTTTGATTTGCCTGTTACAATACCGATCTTTACACTAAGAAGATTAATGAAGGCAAAACTGCGATCATCGTCTGTGATTACATTTCAATAATCGTTTGAGTCAGGACCACCCACACGTATGGTCTTAAAACTAAATTGTGTTATTAGTAGTGTTGGGTCACACGGTAGAAAGGTTTAGGTCTGATAAAATTAATGACTTATTCAGTGGGTGCAAGAAGTTTTGATGTCCTAATGCGCATCTTGATCCCCCGACAAAATATCCTGCGACAAAATATCATCTTGACTAAATATCCTAGGGGCAAAATATCCCCCGACATAAAAACAACTACGGGGTCGTGTTGATGCGATGGCGTTTTTTTTTTACCTAGTGAGGGCGTTTACGGGGTCGTGTATACAAAGTTAGTAATCCTACAGTAATTCTACACCAATTTTGTCGGGGGATGAAAACGCGCGGAATCATTGATGTAATCATTTTTTTTTTCGCTACAAAGTAAATAGACTGTACTTTAAGAGGATATTTGAAATCTAAATCGTTACCAAAATTGTTCGAAACCGATTGGTAGAAAATGCTAAAAAATTATTATATATTATTAAAATCACAATTAAACAGTGTCTACATTTTGTAATGGAAGCAATCAATACATGAATAAATAGTTTTGAAGACATAAAAATTTAACAAAAATTTGACTTTGGCCACTTTGTTGTGCGGCAAGTTATTACATTAAACACCAGTAATTTCCGACATACCTAGCTGTCGAATTTTGTTGATGAGTTATAACTTGTACCTTAAAGGTGTGCTATATTTGATTATTTTAATGTACAATGTGAACCAAAAAATAACAAGATTGATTTATTGAAAAATTATTTTAATAAGTTTAAACATATTTTGTCATGCGGGATACAATATAATTTCAGACCACTTTAGATAAAAAAAAATAAACTAGCTTTATAGTCTTGTCAAAATCAACATAACTTTATAAAAAAAAACTAAAAGAATTGAAACTCTTTCAAAAAATGTCACTAAAAAGTGTAACATTTTGAGTTCAGAGTCAATTTAATTTTATAACATTTTATGTACCTACTTAAATTTGCACCGACCTCAAATCTTTATTTTACACTTTTATTTTTTTTTATCTTTTACTTTTTTAAGTGACTGTAGTGCTGGCTTTGTAGTATTTGCAGTTAAACTGCAATGGTGGCTTTGAAGTATTAGCCGCCTTCCTCCATAGTTTATCACTAAACTGCTGAACCGACTTAAGTAAAATTTATGTGAAACCATCTTGAAAGTACGAATGAAAGTAAGAGTAGAGAAAGAATAGTCAAAATCGGCTCACGGATGCTTGAGATATGATGTAACATAGATTGAATCAATTAAAAAAAATCAAATTGGTTAACCGCTCGAAAATTTATGACTGAACAAACATTAAAAAAATATGTACATATACATAAGTACCTACATAAACTGATAACCTCTTTTTTAAACCTGTTAAAAATAAAAACACAACGAAGTTAGACGTGTTATTTGAACCAAAGCTGAAGCCATTCGATTTTTATTTGAAAACGCGAAATCGAAAGGAGGTAATAGGTATGTTCCAAGCAGCCAGCAAACGGACACGAAACCCGCATGTGCAGTAGCTAAAACGAAACTGTTTGTACCGGTTTTGGAACACGTTTTAGCTACCTGCGCATGACGGTGACGATTTCGTGTCCGTTTGGTGGCTGCTTGCAACACACTTAGGCCTAGCATACATGAAGAGCGTTCAACGCGCGTTTACAATTTCTATACAATTGTATAGAAATTGTAAACGCGCGTTGGGCTAACGCGCGTTGAACGCCTCTCATATAAACTAGGCCTTAATGTTTTTTATGTGTATACATTTAATAAATTTTTGATCATACATATACGACAATTTGATCATAATTTAAATACATGCACAGTATAACTATTAGATATATTATGGAATGCATTGGTATTTTGCGTAGATATTAGAATTTCGCTTTAATCCCTCCGGAGTGTAAACGGGCGACGGAGATATATTATCGGAACAGTGCCAAACTACGGACTTACTATGTTTGCTTTCTAAACCGAAGGTTCAGAATGCCCTTTGGCCAATTGACATTTGGGTACTTACACAACATGATGATATCGTATATTGGTATGAACTTGAAATCAGATTTCATGTCTTAAACAGATTCTTTGTTTACTTTTCAAACTATTAAAAATTAATATTTGCATGTAGTCATGTACCTCGTTGGTGCTTCGCCAATATGACTTTCACAGATACTGAAGAAGCACAGCTTAAATGTTGGAATACTCTTTAGATTCTTACATCCCTGTGAGATAGCGATAATAGCTATGTTTCAACCTCTCTGTGAACGGTAATATTGTCTTTACAGGTTAGGGTATAGAGTGCTTTTAATTGTAGGGGGGCCCATAGGAGCAAAATATGTAGATCCGGCCTTGCACGTATACCGTATAATATTAAAATCTACTGTACGGCATTAGGCTACAGTGGGTGAGATGTATAGCGAAAAATCAGACACTAAGAGTAGTAATGCATAATAGAAAAATAGTTGTAAGATGGGCGTTTAAATTTGCAGAAAAATTAACGACTCATAATTACAACAAATACAACTCTATGTCAGTTTCAAGAAACAATAAACGGTTAATTAATAACAAGGTGCCGCGCGGAGATTTATAACAGCGACTACAAGGAGATTAAAATATAGTAGCTTTTTATTTGTATATTATATTTATATCTCTATATATCGTATAATGTATATTATGTAAGTATTGCTCATGTATGTTGTGAATTTTATAGTCCACTATTAAATTTAATAGTCATAAAATCTCTTCGAATGTTCATCAATGACATTTTAGTGAATTATATTATGTAAACAGTAAAAGAATACCTTGTACACTTGTATAAAAAAATCGAACTCTAAAGTTTTCTGGGATCCAGGTCATTTTGTAATTGTATTTTATTTTTTTAACAATAACCAAATGGCTTCAGAGGAAAACCTCGCGTACCAAAGCGCTGTTATTTGGTCGGCTGATCGGCGCGGTGGTCAGCCCACACAGACTCAACTAAATGATTCTCAAACTTTTTATAGTCGGCCATCTAAAAATTGCGCCTAAAATTAAAAAAGTATAGTTTTCAGGGAAATCTAAAATCCAAGCGAGTTCGGCTCGCACTTGATCAGTTTTTTTCCCGTAAATTAAATTACACAGTTTATAAAAACGATTTCGAAAATTCTTATGAACTTATTTTACATATTTAGTTTTTACCAATGTTGTATTTGTTCTGGTAATTAATTTATATATTTATTTTAGCAAAATTTTTAATAAATTAAATTAGAAAATAAGCACTTTGCCCAGAAAATTAAATATATTTATTCAACACGCGTGAGTAATATGTAATTTCGGGGCCCTGCTAAATTCGGGAGAAATAATAAATTACTTCATGTTGACGCGTAGAGTGCTAATAATGAGCCGTACTGTGTGATAATGAATTTTCTGGACCAATAGAAACGCAGTAGCAAGCCCAAGCGTGCAATAATGAAAAAAAACTGCACAGCTTCTGGACCAATAGGAGCGTGGTAGGCGGTATTGTATATATGAAAACAGCATCGCAATTCAGCGAAAGTCATGGCCATCTTGTGTGCATCGAGGGCGGTGGGTACGTCAATCAATGAAGTGATTTATTATTTTTCCCTCTTTTATCAGGGCCCCGATTACATATTACTCGTGCTAGTTGAATAAAATATTATGTGCGACCATTGATCGAAGGAGAATATTCCACTCGCAAATTTCACGCTCATGGAATCTTCTCCTTCTCTCACTAGTCGCACAATATACTATTATTCAACACGCGTGAGTAATATGTAATTTCGGGGCCCTGCTAAACGTGGGAGAAATAATATATTACTTCACTAGTGTAATAATGAATTTTCTGGCGTGGGAGAAATAATATATTACTTCACTAGTGTAATAATGAATTTTCTGGACCAATAGAAACTCAGTAGCAAGCCCAAGCGCTAAATAATGAAAAAAACTGCAAGCAGCTTCTGGACCAATAGGAACGTGGTAGGCGGTATTGTATATATGAAAACAGCATCGCAATTCAGCGAAAGTCAAGGCAATCTTGTGTTTATACACTGACGTTGGGTACGTCAATCAATGAAGTGATTTATTATTTTTCCCTCTTTTATCAGGGCCCCGATTACATATTACTCCTGCTAGTTGAATAAAGTATTATGTGCGACTATTGATCGAAGGAGAATATTCCACTCGCGTGTGTTTTACCGCACTCGCTGCGCTCGTGCGGCAAATTTCACGCTCATGGAATCTTCTCCTTCTCTCACTAGTCGCACAATATACTATTGTTCGGAATGCTTATACTTTTTTACGCGCCAAGTGTGCAGGAGAGTAAATCTATAATTATGTTTACAAATATCTTTTATATTGATCAAGATGGGTCACCGCAAGCATATTAATTTCTCTGTGGATTTCTATTTAAATTTACGATCTTGTTGTGAATTCCTTGTAGTTCACTGTACCTAAGTTTGAAAAAGATTATCAATAAATAAGTGTTTAATGGTTCATTTTTCTCCACAAAGTTTTGTTTTTGGAAATAATATAAATGATTCAATCTTAGTTCTTCTTTTTTAGGGTTCTGACATGGGTTACACTGTATTTTAATTTAATTTAGTAATTAATTTAATTGGGAACAATTTTCAATTTAGTTTTTTCGATAATTTTAATAATAGTATTAAAACATTACTTCAACTTGTCCTCCTCCCCAAACTTACGGGAGAATATTCTTAGGTTTTGACTATTGGAATATATTCGTTAGTAAGCTTTGTAGCTGTGTCCAATTCCAACTTAATTTAACTAAAGACGTAACTGACAACCGGACAACGTAGAAAAAAACTGCGCTATACAACTCGCTGATTGTTTGTTGCACTAAATATGAACAATTTTTCTGTTTTATTTTCAAGCGTTCCATAAGTACTGAACGAGGCGCTATCTATGTACAGATATTAAAGTAGGTTAGCAAATAAATACAGTGATGAAAATTCTCCTCAATCCAAGCGTGTTCCATTTTTCACCGTATCCAAAGTGGTAACCGAATGTATATTGCGTATTTGTATATTGGTTTGTATGGATGGGATATAACAGTATCGTCTAGAGTTGCGAATCTATTCTTTCATATATTTCCTGTAAGATCTGTTTTGTAATGATTAGATTACGAAAACATAATTTGAATGAATCTTAACCTCTACAAGTCGAATATTTCCTTACAAAATTCAAATCTTTGATTAACGTCTGATTAGAATTCTTCAGTAAATAAAATTATCGACCAATTTTTCAGACAAATATATTAACAAAAAATAATAATTTATACATTGACTTTTCGGTCTGGATTTGGACCTTCTTCAGAACTGATGTAAAAAATATAAAAATAATTAATAATTAATTTCTAATTCGTATTTAAAAATATTCGCTTTAAGTTTTTGATTATATTTATATTTTGATATAAAAATAATAATAAACTGTTATTATTTTTTTAATTTTTGATTATAATTTAAAAATAAATTTTAAATACGAATAGCAATTAATTATTAATTATTTTTATATTTTTTAGATCAGTTCTGAAGAAGATCCAAATCTGGACCGAAATGTCAATGTATTAATTATTATTTTTTGTTAATATATTTGTATGAAAAATTGGTCGATAATTTTATTTATTCAACACGCGTGAGTAATATGTAATTTCGGGGCCCTGCTAAACGTGGGAGAAATAATATATTACTTCACTATAGTGTAATAATGAATTTTCTGGCGTGGGAGAAATAATGTATTACTTCACTAGTGTAATAATGAATTTTCTGGACCAATAGAAACTCAGTAGCAAGCCCAAGCGCTAAATAATGAAAAAAACTGCAAGTAGCTTCTGGACCAATAGGAACGTGGTAGGCGGTATTGTATACTTACATATATGAAAACAGCATCGCAATTCAGCGAAATCATGGCAATCTTGTGTATACACTGACGGTGGTACGTCAATCAATGAAGTGATTTATTATTTTTCCCTCTTTTATCAGGGCCCCGATTACATATTACTCCTGCTAGTTGAATAAAGTATTATGTGCGACTATTGATCGAAGGAGAATATTCCACTCGCGTGTGTTTTACCGCACTCGCTGCGCTCGTGCGGCAAATTTCACGCTCATGGAATCTTCTCCTTCTCTCACTAGTCGCACAATATACTATTATTGAAGATTTCCTTACAAAATCCACTTGAGTCGAAATCCTTCAAAAGTCGAAAACTCCATAACTCGAATATTTTGGCATCTCCCTTGAAGTTCGACTTACAGAGTTTCTACTGTTCTATCATCATAAGGGTTTTTGATAGGTACAAATTATAAATTAAATACAATTAATACATATAAATAATAAGAGCATTGTGGTTGAAACAAGGATAAAAAAAATAAAGAAGAATTACATCTTACCACAACAGTTGTGGTAAAAAGTAACTATTCTTTATTTTTTTACAATTAATACAGCTATGAAAACTCGAAAACCTACCCTTCAAATACTTGAACGAATCACTCGACCTTTTTGTGTCAAAAAAAGGTACAACGTACTTGAAGAAAGTAAAAATATAAAAAGAAAACCAGCTGTTGTTCATAAACTTTATCTCACACAGTTGTAAAATTTACCTTTTGCACATACCGCTAAACTAGCGGTATGTGCTTTATTATCGCTTTGTGCGTCAGAGCTGACTTTCGTTCATATAAGAAGTTATATCTAAGTTAATTTCACACAAAATCCATTCAAATTGAAGCTTTTTGTAAAGAGGAGATTCTAATCTATAAAACAGAACCATTTTTAAATCAATTCGAGTTCATAAATACGTACTATTAAAATTGTAATTGAAAATCACAAACAGCAGTTGTCGGTTGGTCTGTACGTATGTACGTACGTACGTATGTACGTACGTATGTACGTACGTCACGACTCTACAGATCGCAATTTTGGTCGGATTGTCTTGGGTTATATTTTATTCACTTTGTTTACTATCAGACCAGAACCCTATTTAAATTCACTAAAATGTGTTCAGTAGTTTAATTTTTATAAACAGTTTTATTTTATTATTTTTGACTGCTAATAGTTTAAAAAAACAATATAATAATTGCTGTGTAAATATAGTGTAATCCATAAAACAAGTGCTACACTTCTATACCGTGATAACACCACTACACGTAGTAGGCCGCCGTGGCGTAATGGTTATGCCGTTGGATCCCCAAGGGCAAGGTCCTGGGTTCGATTCCTTACGAAATCATTGAATTTTTTTCTTTTTTTTCTTTTTATTTTGTTATATTTTATTCCACTTGATATTAATTATATATTATATTATGTATAGTTCTTAATTTTTTTTATTTTTGCAAACTTAAAAAAAATATTTTTTCAATTTTTAATTATTTATTTCTTTAAATTTTTAAATCTTTTTAAATTTATTAAAAATATTTTTTAATTGTTATTTTTTTATCATACAGTGGAAAACTTGCGGGATGTGCACTTTTGGTTTTGCCAACTATTTTTATATTTAGTATTAAAATATGTAAATTATAAATTTAAAACAAAAAATGTTTTGTTTCGAGAAATGCACATATTGAAATTATCATTATCATAATTCTAATTGAAATTATAATTTTTAGTTTAGTATTACGCATTTGGTCTTGGCCTTGCTAGTGTAAGAATGCAAAACCAAGACCAAGACTGTAAGACCGATTTTGCTCATCACTAATTTTCCGACCTTCCTGTCGATTCTGGTGTTCGTGAGAGGCGAACAGAGCACACTTTCGCCTTGTCGGTTGATGTTGCGTTCTGAGATTCACTTATAGACTGCTCCGTTGATCCGCACATTTGCTCAGCTTTCATTAAGCTTAACGATTTATTTACCAGAAGGCTTTCCCTTAGCATTGCACTACTCACACCACATATAAAGACTGTAAAAATGAGACATGCTTTTAAATCTCCAAGGTCGCAATTTAGTGCTTTACATTTCATTTCTTTGATAAACTGTTCAGTAGTCTCACCATCTTGTTTTTGTAGAGCAAAATGGCTTTCTTTGTTTAGTAGTATCTAAATTTTGCTTTTCTCATCATCTCTGAATGTAAACGTGTTCTGGATTCGTCTTCATAAATCAGTTGTAGGTATTTGTGTGCTTTCTGATTTTTTATCAATTTCTGAAGCCGTTAAATAATTACAAAATTTTCAATCATCGCTGTCATTATCTCCTAAATGAATATACAGTATTCCTCAAACAATATCTAACATTTTGGGTTCTTGTCCGTAGCGTCATGTAATGATAAGACGCGTGTTTTTAACATAACTGATTTATCCAACTTTGTTAATTTACATATAACATAAAATAAATTGTATGAATTTGACACTATTCAATAAATAGAGTAACTGTGATCCATTGAAGTTAATGAGAGGTATTTGGAAAGAATTCCGTGGCATAAGGATCTAAAGTATAAAGCAATACTGAACTTTTTAAACTTGTATTTAATACTGAGGTTTCGATACGTTTTGTATTTTGAAGATGATACAAAACGTATCGAAACGTCAGTATTAAATGCAAGTTTAAAAAGTTCAGTATTGCTTTACTTTCGATCCTTATGCCACGGAATTCTTTCCAAATACCTCTCAATAAAATAAATTGCACAATCACATTAGAAAGCATAATGCAATGTTTGGATGGAATGGGACTGTGTAATTGGAATGGGCCAAGTCAGCAACCGATTCTACAGAAAATACTCCATTTGTTATTAAGCTTAAGAGTTGTTATTACCAAGAGTTTGTTCATCCCCGCCGTATTAGCTTATAGAACACATAAAATGTTTCATCAAGATTGATGTAGTCCGAGAGACAGGAGTGGGATGTCGGAACGATAGACAAGAATATAGATATAGGAACTGTACATATCGAAACCACGGTACAACGCTACACTACAAGTCACCCTCCACCACCCTGTTGTAAAGTGTGTAGCTATGAATTTACCTGAAAAGAGCGTTACACAATCACTAATAATATTCAATACTAGCTTTTACCCGCGGAAAGAACTTTTCCTATCGGATGGTAGCATTAATTGTTATCATGATAAGAACTAATGCTACCATCAGATAGGAAAAGTTCTTTCTTTTTAAGTTTTTTTTTAAGTTTGATTGTTTTTTTTTAACTCGTAAATACAAGAACACTCAACTTAATAAGTTTGTGGCAACACAAAATTTTTAAGCAAACTTCTTTCGTAGCCCTGAAATAATTGTATTTTGCATAGCAAGAGAAACATTTGCGGAGTGGCTATTAACAATTTGAAGTGAATAAAAAGCTTGTAACATAAATATACACCACGTGATGGATTACAGTTAAATTGTGGTATTATGTGAAACATACTTTACCTCATATAAGTAGATACCATGAGTTGTAAAAAAATAAACAACATTTTCATCTCCAAAGTGGTTTTTCCTATTTTAATATCTAAGCTTACTTTTTACAGTCCTAAAGCACACATCTGTCTACATATCATAATGTGGGAAAAAGAGGTAGTTAAATAACCTAAATTGAGTGAAAATATTTTGAAATAATAACCAAAAAGCATTCATAAATAATATTTCCAGGAAAAAATGCCATATTTCGTTTAATACAGCTTTCATTTTCCGGGTAATTAGATTTAAAAATTGTATCACCGAAACTATAATATAATGAATAGATACTGTTGTTTATATGGCGTTTCCATTACTTGTCTATTACAAGCCCCCAGTGGCAGTCCGAAAGTTCTAATCTGAGGATTGGTGCATATATAATTGTAATTTTCAATAATAAATAACTATGCTGATCCGGCCGAAATGCAACGTCGTGAGGATATTTGAAAAAGTATCTTAGAAAATAAAGAAATAATTATAATTATCTACACTACGAGTATTATACACAATTCTTCGTATATACGCAATGACGTGTATATGCTTGATAGAGTTTAAAAACCTTTTGACAAATTTTGATGATTTTTTAAAGGTTTTTTATGATTCCAGAAGTGCTATAGACTACGTTTTAATTAACTATTTGAATTAATTTTTAAGTTCAAAAAGTAAACATATTTTTATAGACTTATAGACCTATTTCTTGAGCCGTCTTACCACTTATGCCCGTAGTCAAGGTTATGAGTGGGAGAAGGTAGGGTAATAAGTGGGAGAAGCGGAACTACTGCTGCAATTCAAACCTCTTTTATGAATGCGAATATTTTTTTTATGAGAATTTGTAAAGCAATTGTATTTTGTTAATAAATTAATTACAAAAAAAAAAAAAACATTGTCATCCAAATACTACAGCTATTCTATAAAAAAGATCGTTGCAGCATAATATGTCAAAATGTGTACAAAAACATTGTTTTGAAGTGGGAACACTTTAACAAAAATATCGTTTCAATCGATCAAAATTATTTTTCGAGTATGTTCACAATCTCACGTCATTGTCAAGTCAAATTTTTTGACAATATTTTCTGCAATCCAGCATGAATTATTATTATTTATTTTGGCAAATAATTAAATTAGTTTTAGGTAAAACATATTTTCAAAATTGAACATATTATGTAAATCAGTTTACCTGATAAAAAGCTATCTTACATTTTCACTTACCCTATGGCGGAACTAAATGCGGAAAAGTTGTGTTTAAGTTTGTGAAACTTTGTATTGTGGGTATAGAATATAATACTGTTGTACATAATTATATTTATACATGGTAAAACAGACAGTCAAGAACAATTTTCTTTATAATTATTCATTTGTTACAAGATCTCAGTCAACTTCAAAATTAAGAACTAATAGAATGTCAATTGAAATAATTTAGACAAGCTTTTATTGAAATGCTCTAAAAAGGGATAGCTTAGGTTCATAATTATAAAATCCGAGGATGTGATCTCTATACCTAAATAAAAACTCGCCTTTAAAAAGTCTTTTTGCTCGATTCCTTATAAACAAGCTACTTTTCATATAGCTGTAGTAAAATGACCATTTTTGCACTAGTATGTAAAGTAAAATAAAAGTAATACGATTTTACCAATTCAGTAATATATCTGTCAGTTACCATTTGAATCTATATGAATGACAGAGAAGCAAAGTAGGGTTTTGAGGAGTTTTTCTTTGCATCTAACTAAGACTCCTTTTTTCAACATAAATAATATTTTTAACGAAAGTGTATTCTGTTGCAAGCAGTTTCATTACACTGTTTTGTTTTTGGTATTGTTACATAATTTACATTTTTTCTCATTCTTTTGCTGAATTATCAAAATTTTTAGAAAAAAGTCACTTTTCGTTTTTTTTTTACTTGTTTGCAATACGCCTACCAGTGGAACTGGGTGGGCTCAGTGATTCCAATCTAAACAAATAATAAAAAAAAAAAAATAGTGGATTCACTTCGTAAACAATCCAATTTTTCAATATGACCGAATATTTATTGTGAAGTAAAAATCAGCTATTATATCGAGTGATAATAACTTTGATAGTTTTTTCTACAATTTTCACTTTGAAACAACTTTTTTTAAGCATTTTGATAAAAAATAAGCTTCAAAAGCAATCTTTTTCTATGTAGATCAGTAGTTTGTTTTTCTGTAAGTATAATCTAATGTTCCACATGACAGGAAGTTTCACACTGCTATTGCATGTATAAAAAGTGCATTGATATGATTACAAGCTGTCATTGTCAGATCAACTTTTTCGGCAATTCGTTCTGAAATCCAGTATTAGTTTTTTAATTTTTTTTACTATTAAAACATTTTTTTTTCATTATTTGTTTAATTGATTATTTAAATCTAAAAAGGAATTATTTATGTATTATCATGATATCGGAAATACAATAGTTATGTGTACAAAACATCTATCAGATATGTAAAAGTGGTTCAGACTTTTTTTTACTTAAATTACGTGCTGAGCAACTTTGCTTATAAGCCCGAAAAGTTGTCGAAATGCTACTACTCGTATACAGGATAGGTAAGTAAGACTTTGTAAGTACTTTTTGAGTTTCTTAGGCTTTCGCCTGTAAACTCATTAATACTTATTTTTTTGAATAAATCATTAAATCATAAATCATAAATATTTTTTTTTTATTTAGAGAAAAAAAAATGCGCTTCGACTACTCAGGTCATTAGCACATAATATTATAAAAATAGGTTACAAAGCATACCTATTATAAATATGTAATTAATAAGGAAAGTAATAATAATAATAATAACTTGCGTAATATAGATTAATAAGGTTACTAATTTAGATTTTGTTTTCCAGGTTTGTGAGTTTTAGAAACTGCAGAAGTTTGCAGGAAGTGCTGTCGTCTCCGTCTTGTAATATGTCTTCCAGTGAATTAGGTCAGTTTGTTGATTATCGTTCTTATTGATATTTTTTGCATTCAGTTAATATGTGTCTTACCGTAGTTTGTTGATCGAAAGTTTGACATATTGGGGGAGTTTCGCCTTTTAATATACATGTGTTAGAGTCGTATGTCCTATTCTTAATCGGGTTAATATAACTTCTTTTTTCAGTTGTGACTGAGAGGAGGTGTTCCATTTTGTGTCGACTTTAATTTCTCTCAACTTATTGTTGGTTATATTAGCCCAACCGTGGTTTTCCATTCTCTACTTATTGCATCTTGGTGGTTGTTAATGGCATCGGTTGGTGGAATCTCATTTGTAATGGGAGCATTGTCTGTGTATGTTTGCAATTTGGCATCTTCATCGACTAGTTCATTTTCCAAAATTCCACAATGACTAGGAATAAAAAAAAAAAGATTGTGCTGTGGTGAGGTCCAGTTAGAGTTATGTAAAATATTCAATATTTTGGTCAGAATTGGATTGCTTTTTCCCTCTTTTTTCTATAGAACGCAGATAGTGCTCCATGAGTCGGTGCATAGGTATTATGTATTTATTAACAGGATTATTTTGTATTTCACAAAGTGCCCTAAAAATAGCGTAGGTACAGCTCTGCTTTCAGACTTGACTTGCACAATTTGACCTGAACTGATAGACAAACAAACATGTGAAGTTGAACAAAAGCTTGTAAAAATAATTATAAATTAAAAAAAATTGGTTGTCTGTAAAGTCGGTTTACGGACGATAGTTTTACGTGATAACGTCATAAAGAAACATTGATGAACTCTCTGACGTCACGCGAGAAGAGAGAGAAATGCGTACAAGCCGACGCTTGGGCCGATCGTGCCTCTCTATCGCTTATACCGCGCTCTCGCTTGCACGCTCAGGCTCAGGCGGAACGTGACACTTTTTCGTGCGTGCAGCCGGTGTTTCATCAATTTATAAGACGTTATCACATCAAAAAAATTAATTGGTCTTAGGTCCAAATATCGCTAGCAAGGGAATGGCCTTAATTAAATTTAAAAAAAAAATAAAATGGATGATAAAGTTAACAAGCCTTGATCACAGATAAAAATAAATGTACATATTAGAAAAGTTCAACTTTTCGTTGAACCGTGTACATACCAGATTTAGGTAATATGTTGTAGGAGAATTGTGTCAGACAACAGGCAAGGTTTGGTTGGAATACGGTTTGCTCAGAAAGATTCAGTTCTGCCGCCTTCGGTTATATAGTTGGCGGTGGTAGCAGATAGTAGCGTACTTTCAGCCGCTACACCACTGCCGCCCCTTGATCAATACCTTTACACAACACGTACACTCTGTACGCATATGTGTGTGTGAAACACATACTTATACAGTCTCATAGCGTTGGTGCCAAAATCTTCCTCTACTACAAAATAACTCTGATTCTCTATAGACCTTTCTGTTATTTCAATTAAGAACATATTTATTATTGCGAACTTGATACTTTTTCCAAATCTTCTTGATTTCCGGGCTTGTTTGCCGTGGTCCATTGGTATTTCTACCTAAATACCAATGAACCGCGGCATACAAGCCGGAAACCAATAAGATTTGGATTAACACCGGCCGTGAAAGCCTAAACACTTGATACTTTTTTTTTAATAGGTATATGGTTTATAATAAACTAGTTGCACATCGCTATTTTCTCTCACTGCTCATTCCCTAGTAACTGTCGTTCGTCAATAATACAATACTTTCGATTCCCCTTTTGTCGTGCAGTAATATTAGACAGTCTGTGACGATTGTTAGGAAGTGGTTTTTTTAAACAGTGAATGCATTTTTCAAATCGTTTCGATGGCTCTCGAGTTTTAAAATAAGACTGTTCTTTTGTCTTACCAAACTCTTTGTAGCGACGTTAAAGCATTAGCTTATTAAAATAAAAGTCAAATCTATCAAAAACTAACACACAATTATTGCAACACTCAATTAATTATACTTTATAAACAAACTAGCGGCCCGGTTCGGCTTCGCTCGAATTTGTAGATTTCCACCGTTGCAAAGTTGGTCTCCACGAAAAGCGTTTTTATTTTAACGCGATAATATATATATAATCGAGCACTCCGGCTGCGCCGTCGTGCTCGATACCTTAACCTCAGCAACACGTGGTGGTTATGCTATTGAATTGTAGCTTATATGAAACGGTAGCTTATATGAAACGTTGCGCCATCTATTGAATATTCACTCAATCCAGTCAACAGATAATTATGACTGTCAAGGAATAGACAAATAATTTGCAATAAAATAATATTGCGACTATAAATTGAAATGTAAGCTATCCTATCTTTCAAGTTGGGTCGAATTGCACACGGTGTGCAAATCAAATTTAAAATCGGTTCAGTAGTTTAGGAGTTCATCGCGGACAAACATGTAACACGTATTTTTTATATATAAAGATTACAAAGTCATTTATATGCAATCAGAATTACACACAATTATGTAAACTAATAGGTATTTATATTCACCAAAGCAATTTCATTTATTTCGCACTATCTAGCTCACTCAATGGCTCGGATACTAGTCTTTATACTCACAAGCATACTGTTTGAGGACCGCCGTGTGTTCTTTAGATCAGCCTAGAATGTTCTGGCTTGCGTACTTTAAGAACATTCTAGATACACGCTCAGTGCTCCCCATCACGTCACCGAACCGTTCTCATGTTGCGCGAGTCTCGTACCTTATATACAGAGTGATCCGCTACGATCTAGATGTATGGACCATAGATAAAATTGAATACTCATGTAAGCATGCCCAACACAGTTGCTCGATACAATAGTATACTAAATATCTAGATTCTGAAAGTCGTAGCGTAAAATAGGGTTTAAAACCTGCACAAAGTAATGCTTGACAAAGTTTTAAAAAAATCGTATTCAAATCTGTTCAGTAGTTCCGACGTCTATTTGGAACAAATAGACACAAATAGTGAATGACATTACGTACTTCGATTCTTCTTCCCTGCATTCAGAACTCAAAAACTATGACACTAGTAGAGAAATAATTCTGCCGACTTTTTACTTAATGTATGTTAGGGGACATTGTATACTTTTTGGAGACATTTTGGTTCCTTTTTCAATCTTTGAAAAAAAAATATTTTTATATTTGACTACATTAAGGTGTTAAATGGAGTTTTGAAGAAAAATGTGGCGAAGGTTCTGGAATTAAAGGCCGAGTTTCTCTTCTTCAGATCCAACCCCGGCTTAAGCTAACAATGTTAATCTTCGACTTTTGCTGTCTAATAATTAATATATACAGAGTCTAAAAGATAAATAATGATACTGCAAAGTTTGTATTCTGATGTATTCCTGTGAAATGTTGCGCACACACTGTAATGTAGCAACGTTTTGGCGCCGTGGTAAGGGGTGGAGGCAATGCGCGGAGAGGGAAGGGTGACAGAGGTTAGTGAGAGGTGGGGATGGTTTGTTGGTATGCGTCCATTACCCGCCTCATCCGCAACAATATTGCCCTCTCGGTCCCTACACGAATATACACACGCAGCAGAGGCAGCACCGAAGGGTCCTTTACCCCCCTCTCATCCTACTATCCCTGCGTAGCACTCAAATTGGAAAGTTTACATTCATAAGGTCAACGCTGTTTCTACGATATTTTTTGGATTTTTGGATACATAATTATATTATGAGTAATTTTTTTTATAACTTACTAAATTGCATACAAAAAAATTAAAAACGCACTACAAATCTTCACTGACAAGTGTTACAGTAGACCAGTGGCGGCTATTCAGGTGAAGTAGGTGAAGTGCAACTTCACCTTTCTTTTAGATCGTTTCCCATAAAAAATATTTTGTATACATCTAATAATAAATTTGTAAAATGTAATATGATTGAAAATTAATGAAAAATTTGTTTGTTATAAATTTTTCATTAATTTTCAATCATTCAAACTATCATTCAATCTTGCTCTATTAGAAAATAAGTAGCTAATATTAATGAATTTTTAAATTTTTTTAGATATTTCTGAAGAAGATCCAAATCCGGATTAAACGTCATCTTTTGTTATATTGATTTATATTTTTATGTTATTTTTTGTCAATATTATAGTCTGAAAAAAATTGGTTGACAATTTTATTTATTCCTAACTAGTTTACTTCTGACAGATCTACAAAACAAAAGAACAGCTGATTTTTTTTTATTTTCCAAATATTTCCGGAACTATAAAGTGTAAAAAAAACATTTTTAACGAAACTTTCCTGAAAAAATAAATAGATTAGTAAGCCGTTATTATTATTAATATATCATTATTATATAAAAAAAACACCATTATAGCATATATCTCTTCTGGGCATGCGCCGATTTTCCCAAAATATGGGCTCAATCCGCTCATCCGTTTTATTCGTATAAAATTTTTTTTTTTGTAAAATTTTGAAATGTGATTTTTGACCCAAACTAGTACCATTCCCCATTTGTGGGTTGGAATGGTAAAAGTAAGAATGGAAAAACATAAATATATTTAGGTACAGCCTGTACAGATAATAACATTCCGGGGGCTCTGTGTAAAATGGTCTCTCCTCTCTATTTCAGAGCAAGTTCAGTACGCATCCAAGTTTCAAATATCAAACTACGTTACAAGACTTATAAAACGCTGGAAACTTTGATGTTTTAAGCGACGTTTTACTGTACTTATGAACCACAACAAGGAAGTACGTAGAATTTTATCAGGGGGGGAACAAGATTCGTGAAAGTAAACATGGACAATCGATTAATTAATAAATAAAATTATCGACCATTTTTCAGATAATATATTAACAAAAATTGTATAATTATAATTCAATAAATTGATGTTTTGGTTCGAATTTGGATGTTCTTCAGAATTGAGCTAAAGAATATAAAAATTAATTAGTGACTAGTTTCTAACAGAAATCAATTTAAAATTATTTTAATATCGAAATATTAATGAAAAAATTGATCGATAATTTTATTTATTGAGGAGTAGTCAAATGTTAATCAATTATTTGAATTGATTAACTATCAATTCCAATTAGGTCATTAAAAATAATCCAATAGGGTATATGATTGGAACTTATATTTAGTTCAAATATTATTTTTTGTAATCTTTATTGCAACTGATTAAACTCTGAATATTTTTTTCTTTTGAAATTTTTGCTTAATAATAATTAATATTATTTAAAGAAAAATGCAATAAATACGAGCGAAATATAAAATATCGAAACGCAATGCTATTGATTAGACCGTAGTGCGACATCAAAAAACACGTAAACATATGGTTGCCATACAATTATTGCCTCTTTTTCAATACAAATTTATTTAAACAAAATTGTTGACATGTAATATGACGTCACAGAAATCCTACGCAAAAATGGCGCGTTTGAATAATCAAAATAGCTTGCCTAAAAAGAATATTTATTTTTTAATTCAATAACAATGTTTTAATGAGTGATTTCATGTGTTTGATAACTTTTAATATGAAAATAATTGATTTTAAATATTTTCAAAAATTCTGCATATACCCTATTGCTCGAGAAATTTTCAGGCGTCAGAGTTCAATAACAGAAAATAAAAGGGATTATTATGAAGAAGCCTTCATAAATTTACATTCCATTAATTTAAAATCCAGGGGGCAGAGGCACGCTTGTGAACCACAGTAAAATGTGAACAACGTATATATCATTTTTGTGATAAAAAAAGGAAATGAAGTTCGTTTAAAAAAAAATTTGCAAACTCATATCCTTTTGTCCATCTCTTCCGCCGCATCGTGCCGCCACTGAACCACACGGGATACAAAACACATAAACATAAACCGTGTGGCGGCGGCACAGAGAGCCGCTGATGAAAATTTCCCATTTTCCGCGTTTGTTTTCACCCCACGTGGTTTAAATACAGTTTGTATATCGCATACAGCTGTGTAATAGTGTTTGATTAACTACATTGATTACATAACTAGATACTATAATATTCACTTGTCGACACTTCTGTATAGTGTGCGCAATCTAATTTGACGCAGTTAAGCGATCTGTCTATTATAATATACTAGCTTTTACCCGCGACTTCGTCCACGTGGAATCAGTGCGTACAATTTATATAATTGATTAAAAGATTCACTAGCGTGACCTGTGCGAATTATTCGCACTAAATAAGTATAATAATTATCACTTTACAAAATTATTTTTTAAATATGATTGCAGGTATTCAATTCGTTTCTAATTTTGCACACTGCTTATAACGGTCTTCTTTTTGTTGTAAAAGAAATATTTTACTAAAATTGTCATATAGAGGCGCAAGTAGCAAAAGCGTTGTTCAGCGTTGCCCGTCAGATGGCAGTATGCAGTATTTACAATATGATGGTCAGATAACAGATCGAAGTGTTACGCCGTCAGATGGCAGACGTTGGTCAGAGTTTAATTAATTTACAAAAACAATAGCAATAATAAATTTTTTAGTTGTCGATGTCAGTAGAGCAAGCAATTATCTGTAAAATGATATATAATTTATGTGGAGAAATTGTGTGGTTTTTTCTAAAAAGGGAGGCAAACATCTTAAACCTTAGCGTATTAATATATATGATAAATTCAAACAAGACTCTAATGTAAGACGATCCTAAAAACACTGTTTTTTGGTTTTGCCATTTTTTGCAAAACATAAAAATTTGGACGGAAATTATAATCTTTTAAATTGAAAAGGTAAATTCGTTGGTATAATTCGTGGTATTAAAACACTGCTTCCTTTAGATTTGGCACTAATTATAATAGCCCTCACAATATTTCGATCCAGATGCGAATATTGTGAACGTGTACCATTACACGATTTGAGCGCATCAAAGTTTCGCATTAAAAGTATCACCCCTCCCCCCTTATTAACAAAAAAATCTCTCAGAAGATTCTGAAAGAAAGCACGAACGTTGAGAATTAAGTGTAGAATGAACAAAAATTATCAAGATTGAAAAATCCTAAATTTCAAATTTATGAATGCACGTCAACCTGGTACCAAGTTGACGTGCATTCATTTTGAAATTTAGAATTTTTCGAGCGTTGTGTTCAAGTCAGTCGTAATCGCAGGTTCATGGGCTGTTCGAGCCGCACGTTGGTTAAAAATGTATTTTCGTCTGCTTTTTAAATTTTTCTTTATTGTATGACAGCCTGTATTATGATATTTGAAAAATAAATTATTAGGATTAAAAAAATTTTGAGCGATCAATTGTTATAAACAATCTAATTGTTTATTTATGTATAACTGCAGAACCAAAATTTGGCTATAGAACACACAAGTAGCGGTCTGATGGCACGGAACACTAATTTTGTGCGAGTATAGCTAATATTTGACCTATTTTTTTAATTGTTCCTCAATCAAAACAAAACGAAATATCGATAAAATAACAACGTCAGAATCTTTTGAGATGTGCGCAAGAAGTGGTAGCCCTAATTTAAGCTTTAAAAATTCGTTCTCCACTTGCAAAACTGAAATGGTAAAATAATTTTAAAAATATGGTGGGAGTGCCGGGAAAAGCCCGTTGCTTCCACCATATTGCTTCTAAAAAATTTGAAATACAAATTTAATTGTTTTTGTTATTTTTAAGACAAAAAACGTCAAAAATAATAATCTGAATAAATATTTGAAAAATATCAAACTAAAGAAGTATGATAGGTAGATTTATCGAGTAGATACTTATATTCGTAGCAGATATTGTGCTGTGGGAGTAACATAATATTTAAAGTTTTCAACTATCAACTAACTTCAGACAGTCAATGTATCCAGTTCAGTCCATATTCGCCTTTAATAATTGAAATAATTTTCCTTCATCAAATGCAAACTTATAAACAAGGATACTACTTAGCTTATTGTTTAAATTACTATATTATTTCGTTGGTTTCATTTAAAATTAGTTGTCATAAAAATAACAAAGATGTTTTGAATGCAATATAAACCGATCAGTTTTTAAGGCCGTTTAGGTTTGTTTGGGCCTAGTACTAATCCATATTTTCAATTTATTGTTTTTTTTATAATAAATTGAGAACCTTATTGAATCTTTTGTCAGTTCCTAAATTAGAAGCTGGGGACTGGGAGTTTGTAATAGAGGAATCATGGAAACACCATACAAACAACGACATCGCTACATGCTCAAGCCTTGTTTATTTCAAAATAACTATGCTTTTCAATCGACTTGGAAAACAAAAGAGATTATTTATTTCGTCATGTATATTATATTTTTTAAGCTTTAATGTTTGTTCAGTCATCATTTTTCAAGGGATTAACCGGTTTGAAAAATTTTGTTTAGCATATTTTCAATTGGTGCCATTTAATTTTTTTAAATCGATTCAATCGTTCTTAACTGCCTTCAAAAAAGGATTTTTTTAAATATATATTACCTCATATTTCCAAACTTTGTGAACCGATTTTAATAAATCTTTTTTTGTTAATAGGGCGTACCTCCAGGGGGATCTCACATATTATCTTTTATTTAAATGTGGTCAGTATTTTTTTTTAATTTAGTATTCAAATATTAAAGACGAAGGCGATTAATAACGTGCAATCTACATATTGCAAAGCCATTAAGAAGTAAATAATTTTTTTTAATTGAAGCTTCACAAAAAGCCCACTGGAAAACGTAATAGTTATTGGCGTAACTAGTAGTCTAAGTCAAACATCGCGCTGACAGGTCATGACTTAGCCTACAAGTTGCGCCCATAATTTTATTCAACAATTGCGCGTTATTCATGTTTTAATTATAATGAGATGTAAATATCTATTTATTTCTTTATAAAAAAAACTGTCAATACTAACAGCACCAAACAGCACGATTCAATGTTTTGGTTTGAGGTTAGCCGGTTACGAATAAACTCCATGTCGAAAACATTCGGCCTCTCAATTTTAGTCTCAATGGGTAACAACGGAGTTGTTACCTACTATTTCGTTACGACTCAGAAAATAGTTACGTTTATTTTCATTACGCCACAATGGCCGAGCTAGTAGGAATCTTCATTGAGTTATGACAAGTAATTGTCACCAGTCGGTAAATGGCTATTTAGGGTTCGATTTTTAGGCATGATAAAACATGAATAACGCGCATGAGTTGAATAAAATAACAAAGTTTTGAGGTCGGCGCCAATTTAATAGAAGCACATAAAAGGTTATGGTAAGTAAATAAAAACGCCGACCTTTTACACTTTTTAGTGGCTTTTTCTGAAGGCGGTTCAATTTTTTTTTTCAAGTTTATTTTTATTCTAGGAGTGTAACAGAGTATTATTTTTTTTATTGGAATTTGGCTACTCATTTATTGACAAACAGATGAACTAGTTTTATTGTGTTTTTATATTGGATAAATGTCAGTAAAATAGAATCAACAATGCTCTTTAAATTATCGCAATATCTCTACAGCGTCACACTAATATTTTTATATCAACAAGTCAAGCTGTCATAAAATGATGACAAATAATTCATAATATGAAGTCTTCAAACGTACATCGCGTGCAGAAGCGAATTAGTTTGTAAAAAAAGTACTAAATTATAACAAAACATAAATGTACATACAGACTGGTTCAAAACTATTTTTAACAGACTCTGAGGAAATAAAAAGAGCTTGGCATATAATAAGGTGTTTAATACCTTATTGTATGCCAAGCTCTTTTTTTTTCGGAAAATGTCTTAAGTAGATTATGTGGTAGAAGTAATTAACCTCATTTTTTATTTCCAGAAAATGAAATCACTAAACGACATTTTTAATTTCAGTTTTGTATAATTCCGCGCGAAAACACTATAGCAGCACGATATATTTTGGTCTCACATCACTATTTCTATTATAGTAAACAAACAGAGGCACGCAAGTTATTCTCGAGCAAGCCTTGCTTTATTTACTACTAGCGGATCGTTCCGGTTTCACCCGGGTGCAAAACTGTTCTGGAAATATTATATTGACCTTCCCATCTACACAGCAGAACTATCAAAGTACATTGTTTGGATGTATCTCTAAAGATTTGGCCAGCGTCAGCCATGTAAGAGTACGAAAACAGTTTTTTTGGAAAAACACCGCCATTTTGTACAAAATATTTACAAATTATATTATACAGAAACCTTCCTCGTTTATCGCTTTTTCTATAAGTGAAAACCGTATTAAAATCCGTTCGGTTGTTTGTGAGTTTATCGCGTTCAGACAGACAGACGCAGCGGGGGAACTTTTTTAACTTCCCGCTATAAAAAAAAGTTATTGTTTTCACCCCGATTTTCGAAAATCGAGTTTTCGTCAGATCTCGACGTTTTGAAACCCTAGGAAGCTATTTTAACTATTTCGGCGATGATGTCCATGATGTCCATCTTGTCTGATTGAAACGCGGTTTGGGGCATCTGACGTGGATTTACTGAACTTAGATTTCCTGAAAATTTGGAATGATTCGGCCGAATAAATTTTGAGAAATCTCAAAAATACAAGTTTCAAAAATTTGTTTTTTTTAATATTTGCTAAACCACTAACCCGATTAATTGCAAAATTTAATCAGCTCTTCTTCTCAAAAAATTGCGTCGATTGCCGCAATCCGCATCAAAATCGGTTCATCTGTTCAAGAGATCGTGAACGAAAAGGTCTTAAAAAAGTATTTTTTTACAATTACTCGTAAAATTCTTGTCAGATCGATTTTTTGTAATAAATTTCTTTCTTACGTTCAAAAACTGCGTCGATTGCCGCAAACCGCATCAAAATCGGTTCATTTGTTTATGAGATATCATGAACGAAACGTGTTTTTTTTGAGCTCGAAGAGTAGTTGACAAGTATATGCTTGTGGTTTTGTTTTACGTGTTAACCCATATTATGTAACCATGCAAACCGTTTAACAAATATCATAACATTATTTACTACCCATTACCCATCGCATGCGCGTTAACAGATATTTTATTTTCTTTATTACAATAATATGTTAAGGCCGCTGCTAATAATTTTCTAGCGCTGGTTTTCTTATTTGATTTAATGAGTTCGCTTCACGCGAAACGTCTTTTCAAGCTTGTTTTGTGAATAGATCTGGTGCGCGCGCAGTGACAGTTCAAATATAAACACAGAGAACGTATCTGCTGTCTGACTCTGAGCAGAATGACGCCATGTTGGTTTGTGGGCGTTTGTTCATATCGCCCACGTGACAAGATACAGTTTCCTAATTGGTTCTTGCTCATACCTCATCGTCGTAAATATTTTTTTATTTTTTTTTAATATTATTCGGGAAATATGCTTAAAAATTTTTATCCTCCACCCTTATCATTTGGAAATGTTTGAACGGACGAATTACCTTAATTCGAGTAATTCTATACACCAGCGCTTCCCAAACTATGTTTCGTGAGAAATTATGAAAATATAATTTATAATTTTAAATGATGCGTGAAGTTGAAAAATGTTTGAAACCTAACCAATTAAATCATCAAAGTGTTTCACAAACATTTCACAATTTGTGACAAGGACGTAGATATGGGGGATAAAAGGGTTAATTACCCCCCCACCCAGGACCACAATAATCAAAAATAAAACTGATTATATTACGAATGAACTAAAAAATTAAATTTAGAAATACTTCTTGAAAAAAAAAATTGTAAAATTAATATTTTGCTTGACATTCCTTCTTGTGTGATTAATAAAACTTAAAAAAAATATTAATTTTTTGCTTTAAAAGAAAAAAAAATATCTACGCTATTGATTTGTGAAGTGTTTCGGAAACGCTATCTATAAGAAGGTTCTCTTACTCAAGGACTAAATACTTCTAGTTTAGTAATTTTTATGCGTGTGACGGGTATTGTTTTATTACTTCGCATGAGTCACTTCACTTCAAGACAGTAGTGTAGATAAATATGAAAGACGTTAATATATCTGATTAGACTTATTCTTCTTCAACATAATAATGTTTTCATATGCTTTCACATCGAAAAGGTGTATAATAATATGTATGGTGTAGTTATAGGTACACAAAATACTAAATACTAGGGATGTGAAAAAATAATCGATTTTTATTTTAATCAATTATTTTTTTCTTATAATCGATTTTTTGTAATCGATTTTATTTTTGACAATAATCGATTTTTAATTAATCGATTATAAAAATTACACATTTTAATCGATTTTTGTAAATGGTGCCATCTGGGCGACAGACGATTCTTTTTAGTTTTTTGATTCTTTAAATTCAAAGTTTAAAGCATGATTTGTTTTGTATTTTAATTTTCATACCAAAAACTTGTCGTTTCGCTTTGGATTCTTATCGTTTGGTTTTATTTTTATTGTAAATTACAATTTGTAATAAAATGTCAAATTGTACTAGAAATTGTTTCAACAAATTATTCTAATCTGTATCAATAACCATATAAGGTTGTCATTTTAGTTATAATTATTATACTTACCATTTTAAATGATTTTCATTCTAATAAATTTTTAATATTATTCTCTTAGTTTTGTTATTATACAGAAAAAATCGATTTTTCTACAAAAATCGATTATTTCTTTTAAAATCGATTTTTTTAAAATCGATTTATATTCAAATTAAAAAAATCGATTATTAATTAATCGATTTTTTTCATTCAATGTCACATCCCTACTAAATACTCGCCTACAAACACAATGTGTAAATACAGTAAACACGCATACAAATAGAGTACTGTGTACGTACATAGGACACATAGTACGCACACACATATGCCTTACATACATCGATACAAACACATATGCCGAACGGGCTAACATGAGTGCATATTACACTATAGGCACTTAGTGGGCGGTTGTGACACGGTAATGTGACATATGTGAGGTATATTGTGTCAAGCGGTTTTCATCTATCCCTCTCTGTATAGCTCACGCGTTCGCAGTTTCCCCTACAGAAAGCTACATCCGTTTCCCAATTTCCCCTCACAAATAGACAGAACTCTGTGTCTCCTTTCTGTCGGGAGGGGCTCTGTATGATGCGAGTCCATTGACATAGCGAAAGGACCACCGCGTTCCACATATTGACGATTTAACTATGGGCTAGCAAAGCTAACCTCACACTTGTTGTCAAGACCTCTAGCGACACTACGTTCCATTGGCGGCCATGCTAAGAACTAAAACTTAAATGTATAATAATAATAATGCGTTTAACGTCCGTTTCTCGACTTTTATGTCATAAAAGACGTCATCCGCATCATTACTATTTTCCACTATCACACTTCACGTTATTTTCTACATTTTTAAACTCCCACTTAATCAATAGCAATGGGCGAATGAAGGAATTTTAGGACATTAGGATAAGGTAGGTAAATTCTGAGCATAGGAGTTTGACAGGTAATCGGCCTTGAATAAAGAACCATCTCGATATTTACCTGGAATTATTGAGGAAAATCTTTGAAAACCTCGAGAAGATGGTCGGTACAGGAATTACCGTTTCTCGGCGAGAGACAGCAGGAAAAAGTCCCAGCCACATCTGCTCCAGCCGGGATACCTCCCGAATGCGAGTCTATTGCTCTCACCACTACGCCACCCCGCTCGGTTCAAACTTTTAAATATAATAGAGTTGCTATGGGAACGACATATAAACAGCAGTTGGTACTTACGGACAACTGTTTTATTTTAATGTGAATTGTCTTTTTTACCCGACTGCAGCGAAGTCAAAAGGAAGGGTTATGAGTTTAGCAGTCTATGTATGTTTGTATTTACGGATGTTGCATCGTATCGTCTAAACTATTCATCCGATTTTGATAGATAAGCTGTCAATCGATTCGTTATTATGTCCCGAGTAACATAGGCTACATTTATTTTTGAATTTTGGTCCCAGGGGTGAGCAAATTGAAAACAAATAAAAAATAAATAAAAAAAAATAATTTAAATAAAAAATAAGTTCAAAAACTAAAACCCGACTACTGAAAAGTATGAAACAAGAAAAGACTCATCTGAGGATAGCTGTGGTCGTATATGCCAACTCATATATATGAGGCCCCTTTAGATGTATAGCGTGATGCACTTTACCGTAGAGCTTACTATACTGTTAAAATGTAATGTTTTGTTAGGGTAGGTGGCATATGACGACGACTATCTTCAGATGAGAATATTTTCTTGTTTCATACTTTTCAGTAGTCGGGTTTTAGTTTTTGAACTTATTTTTTTAACATCAATTTTTCATCATTTTTGATAGATGCAATGTTAAAAAACCGTAGGTATACCAGTTTTATAGTGCCATCTATGAGTTGAGATAGCATTGGAATAAAGTAAATCTAGCAATGAAGGTATAATAATATAAAAATAATAAATTGTATAAAGGTTTAATCGAAAAATTACTGAATTTATTTTTTAAAGTATATCTACTTTATAACTTTTATTTAATTACCGTATTTAGTGCAAGGGAACGATCTTACAGAAGTACTGATGCTTGATACGCAAGTTTCTCCTGAACTTTAGAAATTGTGTGACAAAATTAGCCATTCCTCTACGTCAGTTTTCCCAAGGAACAATCTAAGCAAATACTAGTAAATGCTATTCCTGCTCACAATTTAAGCAAAATTGAAGCGTTGTTTCCTAATTAATAGAAACTAATTAATCAGTGATCAGTAAAGACTAACGATCAGAAAAATATTATAGACAGCGGCGATTGCCTCTGCACGTTCTTTTCTTGACTCGAACCAATAACGTTCAAAGAGACTGGCAGCTAGTTTGTTTTATCTCGCTTACACAAAAGCCGACATTTTTAGCACTTTGCTCATAGGGAATGCATTGTTCATTATGTCAATGATATCTCCTTTTTATCAGGAGGGGCTCTATATGATATAAATCGATGCTTTTGCCCTGCGCACTATATACTAATGTTGAACAACTGACTCTCCCACCCTGTTTGCGGGAGATTTGACCCACCTCTACCCCATTTCACTGTAAATCGTGAATTGTGACGCAACAACCTCTTCTTCTGCTTTACTATGCTGTACTTATACAAACTGAGGGATGAGAAACAACTGAAGTCTTTCGTTTAACTAATAGAGCATTATACACGGTGTGTCAGAAATTAAACTAATCTTTTTTACGGTAATTTGCATTTTTTGAAACTATATATTTGTTCAACGATTTCAACGAAAACCTGTCTATTTGCCCAGGATTCAGGAAAGTTAGACTTTGACCAAGTTGGATTTTTGTGGAGACCTTTATTTTGATGTTTTAAGCATATCCTGAGGACACCATTGATTTGAATAGTGCTCCTTTTTAGGAGATGAAAATGGGTAAATTCAAATTTTTAGCAAATATTTCGAAAATCGAGGAAACAATTTTAGTTTATAAGATTCTACACAAAAAAGACCCCTAACTTTTTTACTCATAGAATCTATCCTTTTAGGTACATCTATAATTTTCCACGTATTTGGCGTTTTCCAATCAATTATTCAATCTTGACTATATAGTTTGTATGTTTATGACGTTATGCATAAATTCAAATATTCACAAAAAAAAATGGGCACGTTATTTCCGTCATTTTCCATTTTAAACCAAGTTTTTTTTCGAATTTTTTTATATTTTTGCATCACGTATAAGATAATAAACTGATTTAGAAATAAAAATAAAGAGCTTAGCGGGCTAAAACTTTCAGAATTGGTCTATACGTCTCAAATAAGCACACAAAATTTTGTCAGAACTGAATAATTATTTAAAAGCAAAAGCGAAAGAGCACAGATTCGAAGGGAACAAGATAGTAGATTAGCATTAGGAATTCAAGACAACTTAGCAGTCATATAGAAGTACAAACGAACAATATTTCTTTTGTTGCAAAATAAAACCAATAAGAACAACCCAACCATGCAAGGATAAAATTGTCCAACCCTAAACCTGTAGTGTTGTAGAACTTGTCTCTGGATACCACCACGACTTTCGAAGCGTTATTGGAAAAGCCTGTTCTCGGTGGGAAAGCTTGTTGCTAGTGAGTCAGTGCTTGCGAGAGTCGTGAACGAAACAAAGGTATCAAAAGTATCTTATCGTCGTACACGCCTATGATTTTAATTTTCATTTCTTAATATCAACAGAGCCAAACCAATTATTAAAAACTATAATGTACTACACGCTGATGAATTACACTGTGCTACAAAAAGCGTGTTCATATAAAAAATAATATACATGATAAAAACTGAAATTACTGGTGACAGCACAATTAAAAGAACGCCAAGCAGTTGTTCTAACTCGGCAATATTTTTGTAAGAAGAAATGCAGCCCACAAGCCAACTCTTGTGTGATGTGCGCAGAAGCGTAAAGCGCAGAATCGACATATTGTATTAATGTTACATACATATATTTAATTCTCCTATATTGCTAGTAGGAGTCTGGAAAAGGATGACGACCAAATGGTGCAGACATACATACGTCTGTCTTTGTCATTTAGATCTGAAATGTTATGCGCATGTGAGAGAATGGAGCATGCACTTGCTCACTTCCCCACTACAGACGCTTAATCATGACGGAGATAAGTGAGATGGAAGTATGCAGTTGCTGTCTCTCTTGGTGGGCAACACTTCCATTTACGGGAACTAGCAATATAGGAGTGTTAAATAGATGGTTCCATGTGTCTTCTAAAGGTACCGGCGCACATTAGCTTCGAAAAATGCATATCATGTCCTGATCTTTCGTGAATCAGGGACACAGTGCACTCGCATTTAGCAAACGATATAACGCGCAAGTCTGAGAAGTTTGGCAAAATTGCCAAAAACAAAACTTGCTAGAATACTGATTCCAGGGGATGACTGTGGTGCATAGATAGTAATCTTCTTTCATGGATAGTACTGATAGGCCGAGATCCAGAGGTAAAAATATCCTATGAATAAGATACATGAACTTTGCGTGAGTACGTAGTACTACCACAGCCCTAAAGAGAGCCTCTTTTAGAATTGTCAAATTCGGCCCGCATGATAAAAATATGACGTCACTTTCGGTTAAGATTTTGATTGTTTTGTTATATGTCATCGAATACATCGATGATATTTATACCAAAATGAAGGTTTCGAGGTACAAAATAAAAATATCGAGGGCTGCCACGCCTTAGTCATTCGAAACCTGTGACTGTTTCCAGTAAGTTTTTTTTTTCAGTTTTCTTATGAATAATTACTAAGGCGTGGCAGCCCTCGATATTTTTATTTTGCTCCTCAAACCTTCATTTTGGTACACCTAAATATCATCGATGTATTCGATGACATAACAAAACAATCAAAATTTTAACCGGAAGTAACGTCATATTTTATCACGTGGGCAAAATTCTAAAGGAGATTCCCTTTAGGTATCTGGTAGTACTACTTACTCCCGCAATTTCGTTCATGTATCTTATTCAAAGGATATTTATACCCCGGCTTCGTCCTATGAGGAAATTGTTTATTCAGTTAAGAAGGTAAAGTCGTCATTTTTCGACCATCCAGCAGTGACCAACTACTTTTATATTTAGATGTGACAAAACTACTTATCCGATTTGAAAAATTTCTTCACACACGAAAGACGTCTGTGCTAAAGGGAAGTGAAACTGCTAGAATTTTGCGAAATTGTAGGCGGAGAAAGTGTTCTCGCGTAGCGGCTATCGACAAATTGCAATTAAAATTTTATTAATGTTGATAGACATTTATTAACAGTTCACGATTCATTTTTACATTAAATTACACAAACTATAACAAATCTTGTCAACTACAAGGTCGGTCAATTATTCATACGCCGTAACGCTGCTGACACTTTGCTTAAAGGTGCACCAATAAATCAACATCCTACATTGACACAGCATGATATTATATAAGAAACGCCTCTGGTTACCTTTCAAATATGTCTGGGTTAAGAGAATGTCACAGTGTAACAGGAGCGTTTTGTATAACCACATTTATTAGCTTGAATTTGACTCTATTCAATAAATAGAGTAACTGTGATCCATTGAAGTTAATGGTATTTGGAAAGAATTCCGTGGCATAAAGATCGAAAATAATCCTTATGCCACGGAATTCTTTCCAAATACTCTATCATTAACTTCAATCATTTTCGATCCTTATGCCACGGAATTCTTTCCAAATACTCTACCACATTTATTAGCTACAAATCGCTTTCCGCAAATAAGGGAGCCAACGCAAATTTTTTTCGTGGACTTTCTTTGGTTGGTTGGAAAACATATGGATGTGCGCATTTATTTTGCAAAAAAAAAACAAAAGTTGCGGGCATCGGTGATTCTAGAGAATCTATACTGAGGTAATACAATGCATATAGATAGATAAGTAGTCATCATGGATAGTCCTGAAGAAACTATTTTTTCAGTGATGAGGATAAAGTCGCCATATGCATTATGCTGCTGTAATCAAATTATGTAAAATGTTTAATTACTATTTTCTCAAAAATAAAAATATTAAAGGACTGGGGGGAATGAATCAGTCATTTGATGCTGAAAAAAGTTTCCAATACAACTTGAGTCTAAAAATCCCATTATTTATATTAGTGATGTGCCGGATCGTTAAAAATGTATATCCGCGGATACGGATCTGAATACGGATTTTTGGTTTCAAGATTCGCGGATACGAATCTTAACTTTCTTAGAGTAGGCGGCGGTAAATATTGCACATCGACCTTTGGAAAAAGACTATCTGTTCATTAATTACCGTTTTTGATAAGTTTTCAACTTTGCACAGCGGAATTTTGAGATTCAAGTTGTATTGGAAACTTTTTTCATCATTAAATAACTGATTCATTCTCCCCAGTTAGAAAAAAATTTCACCGAGGTTCATTTTTCCAAGTATTTAGTGCGGGATTCTTTAGATCAGAGGTGTCAGACTGATTTTTCTAAAGGGCCATTTGAAAGATTCAGGGTGTGTTAGCGGATTAGATTCTAAATTAAAAAATATAAAAAACACACTAAATTAAAATCATTATTTATTTAGTTTAAATCAATTTTCAAATAAAGGTTATAAAAGGGTAAATTATTTTGAGCTTGAGGATTCAGCTATTTTAAAAATACGTAGTGGCATCGAATTCCGTCTAAAATCCTCAATGGATAGATTCTGCTCGCAGGCCGTATTGAAATGGCTTGAGGGCAGGATGCGGCCCGCGGGTCGTATCTTTTCTCATCCGACGTCATCTCTATTAAATCAGTAAATCGACTTTTCCATATTGTGTATGAACGCGAAATCAACCAACACTTTTATAATTACGAACCTTAATTATTAAAAAAATATTTTTGTCTTTTTAGTAGGTACACTGCCAAAAAAGTTTTTCTTTATAATAGTATTTTATTTTCAAATTTTTAGTTGCGTTTTAAAAATAATCAAACATTAAAAATTATTGTGACAACGGCACGCGGTGTTCCCAAGCGGTCACCCATCCAAGTACTGACCGCGCCCGATGTTGCTTAACTTCGGTGATCGGACGAGAACCGGTGTTTTCAACATGGTATGGCCGTTGTCGACGGAAATATCCTGAAATCAGGCACATATTCACACGTCTTTGTACTACATTAGTGTAAGTAAACACTATCAGCTGATCGAAAATTTACTGTCCTTGAAATTTGCTTAATAAATCATTAAATACAGTAGACTGCTGACGTTCTTTAATTAAAAAAAAATAAATAAAAAAGTGTACAGGATATTGCACTGCTTATAATATGTAAATTGGAATTTAACAAGCAAAATCTTAAATATTCAAGTTTCTGTTCATTTGATTTATTTTAAAAATTAAAAATGATCGCTGTTAAATTATCTACATGATAAGATCACTTAATTATGACGAAAATATTTTTTATAGTCAAATTTCATGTCAAAGGAGTTGTGTAAGAGACCAAGATAATCCAACATCTTGAGGTGTGTGCCATATTGGATTTAAAACGAAATTACATATTATAACTGTATTGCATCACATATTATACTGTATTGCAAAATTTCAAAGCTCTTGCTTAATCAGAACTGGTCGAAATTTTGATTGTAAGATTTGACCCAAACCGACAGACATGCAGTGAAGTTGAATAAAAGCTTGTAAAAATAATAATTTGAAAATAGGATTGGCGCAGTTGGCTGTTGGTGCAGAAGTTAAAAATAAAAAACAAAAAAAAAAAATTCAGATAAAAAAGTTGAATCGAACATTCAGTATAAATAATGTGTATATCCAATCTAGATATTATTTAGAGATTCACAAAAACTTTTCTTGAGTGACGTCGGAATGAAGTAAAGCGAAGAGCGTAAAGCGAGAAGGCGACGTCGGTTCTCTTATACAAGGGAAACCGGAGAAAAACTCCCAAAGTTGCCTGTTGTCGTCGTGTGACGACGACGGTGCGAGTGAGATGGAGACGAGAGTAGGGGGAGTGAGGTGAAAAGGTGGGGGTCAAGTGGGCGTGGTCGTAAAAGCGAGCGGGCGGTCGTACAGTGTCACCTTCCCCTCGTTCTCACGTGCTCTTTGCACAGTGGCGGAGGTGTACGATAATGTATCGAGGGTGGCCGTGCAATTGATCTGATCAAGTCTTCTTCTCTCTCGAAAGTGGCAAACGTCGCAGCCGCAACATCCGACAAACTCGAAGTAGCTATACACACATATACAAGGATAAAGGCGAAGACAAGAAGCTGATTCCGCGCCAACGTCACTTTCCTCCTCTGCCGCGTTCTCCCTCTCGCCGAACCCTTTGTTACAGTTACTTTTCTCTCCACTCAATACGTCGAACTGTACATCACTCGACATTAACGTTGCCGCTAAATCTACAACTGCAACGTCACGTTGATATTCCAAGGCCACAAATATCAATTGCAATTGTTAGAAATCACTTTAGAAATGTTCTTTGCAGTTTATTAGTCAATTTCGTTAATGAACTCTATACATAATCAATACTTATTACTTAATTGTATATTATGTTACAGACCGTATATGTAAAGCAGACCGTATACAGAATGATTTTTAAGTTGATTCTTCTTTTTTAACATCGTATAGAAATCAAACAAAAAGAGTTTAAGTAACTTTTTTATCAAAACTCAAAAATAAGAGAGAAAAAGTCGTTCAAAGTTTAATTATATTTTTTAAATTTTATTTAATTCAAAAGCCCGGTTAACACACGCGAAGAAATGATAGTCCGTTCGTGTAAGAAGCATATATTTTACAAACGGATTAGACGGTTTATATGCGTACTAACTGCACTTAAACCGTATATGAATTTAATATTTATGTCGTGTGAGATTAAAATAATGTTTTCATATTATGTGCTTTTTCTATTTATTTGTACATGATATTTGAAAATACACAATACATTATTTTTTCGACAAGTATACTTATATTTGTTTGATTGTCATTTAGTTTTGCAGGCACATTTTATAAAACGTTAAACTGAGTCGTTGTCACCGATCGAAGGAACATTTTCTTTATCTTTGAGAACTTGAATTCAAACAGGACATATACAAAATTTTAAACGTCTATAATAATTTCAAATTACTTTGTATTGTAACAAAACTGCTGTAGTCCGTGGCGGAAATTATTTATTTAAAACCACTCACTAGAGTTATATTTATTTCCACAGATTAACGGAATTTATGTCGTAATGCCAGAGCACTGTATCAACACACGAACAGCTTCAATAACTGAATGACCCCCTTCATCACTCTGTTCGCCTTTTTATAATTTTCGGTCTATGTTTCTAGAAAGTTCAAACCGAGATTTCCTTTCCACGCGTGCGAGTCTCTAAGGTCGGGTGCTGGCTACCTGCATCCATTGTTGCTTGCCTTTACATGCGTGGGATATCCGTTACCTGCTGTCATTGTGTTAGTTAACCTTCGAGTATTGTGTAGAGTTTTCTAGAAACTCCCATCACTGTGGAGAAATGCGCAACAGTATTAATAAAAGTTATCTGAATTCACCACTAATAACAATACCTACACTATGCAAAATTAAAAAAAAAACTACAAAAACCACGTGACACGTTAAGATTTAAACATACAGTCTGAAACGCGCTAGTCCGTATGTATACGGTCTAGTCCGTCTATGAACTTATCTAACGTAAAGTCTGCGTATTATAAATCGTAGTTATACATATACGGTCTGTAACAAATATAAAACATATTTTAAAAGATTTCTGTGTGTTATTTCGTTGGTAACGGTATTGGGACGTGGGTATATTCGATGATATCTGTTTTTAGTGCAGAAATAATCTGAAAACTGTGAAGGTAGAAATCTAGGAAGGAAAAGTTGTAAAGAAAAAAAAAAGGGGAACGAAGGGGCTTCGAAAGTGTTAAAAAGTGTATTTTATTATATTAAATAAAATAGTAAAAAAGAAGTGTTCAATGAGTAAATTATTTTATTTACTGATAATTTTGAAACTGATTATTATAAGGACCTATTACAAAAAACGATTTAGTACCAACAGATGAAAAAAAGGGATACTTAAAAAAATTAAAGAATTGCAGAACAGAATGAACGACCTTTATATTTTCGATTACTATTCATTCCCCTTTTGGCGAAAATGAGTAGGCTTTAAAATATTGAAAGAATTTTTCAAATCGGTCTAATAGTTTTTGGAATAATCTCGCACGTATACCTACGCACGTAAACATTTAAAAAATGTAGGTCAGTTTTTTAGTTGAATATAAGTTAGGTATAACATTATGTACTTTAAGTAAATTCAACGTTAACATGAGGGATTGATAACTGTTCTTCAACATTGGCATACAAATCCGCGGCATCTCTTGATCGACCCAAATACTGTTTACATACAAATCCTGGCGGATATATGTTCCCTACAGATTTATTTATTTCAATAACATCGGCAAAGGGTATCAATAACACGAAAGTTTTCTACTCTTATGCAACGTATTTTCTTTTTTCATGGTGTGTGCAAAAATTTGAACATCTTTTCGCGAAAAATATTCAGTTTTAAAGAATAAACGTTCTATGTTTTCATTTTTGCTTTAAAGATAAAATTGTACTGTGTGTTCAAAAAGGAATCACATTCATATTTTTGAAAACAATATAAACAAATATTTCAAGTAACTTTTTTTATCAAAACTTAAACATAAAAGAGAAATGGGCTTTTAAATTTTTATCAAATTTTGAGGTCGGTACTGGTGTTATGTTACGTCACTATGGAAATATGTTATGTCATTATCAAGTATTCACAGAAATTGTTAGAAGTTATCCCCGTTTTGTTGGATACAAAGATGCGTGCGCCGTAGTCATGCTTCTGTACATGCTTGTAGTAGCGATAAAGGCCTTCCGCGAATTATTTGGGATGCATTTCCGATTCGTGCTATCATTTCTTCCCGTGTGTCAACCGGGTTTTTGAATTAATTAAATAAAATTAAAAATAAAATATTCTGCTTTGAATGGCTGTTTTTCTCTTATTTTTGAGTTTTGATAAAAAAAGTTACATGAAATATTTATTCGTCTAGATATTATTTGTACACGCTGTTAAAAATGACGAATCAACTTAAAAATCATCTCTATAGTAGATGACCGAACAATATTCTCAGTCGACCGAATAATTGCTTGCAATTTCGCCACATTAAATCAACCTACACAATGAAACGACAAATATCTTGTGACAAAGGCAATTAAAGGATTCATTATCCTTGCAAATGGCATCCTTAAATAAGAAAACATTCAAAGTAGAACAAAAATAAATAACTTGAATTCTCCTTCGCAGTGAAATAAACAGTATGTAAAAGACCCACAAACATAATTTTATCGGCATTTAGTATAGTGGCTTTCTGAGGCTCATAAACGATCGTACCATACAGAAACAAAACAACAACGCAACGTACAACGTAAAATAACAAGTGAATAGTGCTGTAGTGGTTGAACCAGCAACAGGCAACCAGAGGCTTCTTTTGTTTTTATGGTTTATGAAAAATAACTCTAGTCTTGAGTTCAGCTCTCATAAAAGATATGTTTATCTTCATATATGGTGTTGAAGAACAACGCACTATCTTATACTATGTGCCAACTTAACCATGTTAACCGTAAATCTTGTCCATATTTTAGAATTTTACCCTTTGTATTATTTTTGTCGATCTTTTTTTAAATTTTAAGTGTAAATTTGGCTGATGAGGTTTCGCTGTATGGTCTATAGCTGCCTGGAAGGGAGACGCTGAACGACCGTGCGCGCTTAGCGCCGAAAGCTGGCATTTTTACGGCACATGCAGTGATAAAATCAAAGGTAAAAAGGTAATTCGTAAATGCTGCATTATTAATTGTTATAATACATAAATAAATAGTGATGTTAGCTAATATTATTGAACTATTTTGATCACAGTTTTTATAAACTTTGCCTTTTCTTTTTTCACATTTGGTTTTCAACTTTGATGTTGCACATTCATTTTAATCTTAATTCACCTTTTACTAGTTGTTCCATTTGACATAATGTTTAAAAGTGGCAGTAGGTTCGCCGGCGCTAGATGTCGCAATTTTGATGTTGCGCATAGCCAATAGCATGATTATGGAGATCCATAAGAATAGCGTCCTAGATATGTCGTTAATAACTACTGAAGTCTACTGCTGGTTCTGATTTTAGGAAATTTATGTAGCTAATTACAAACTAATTACTTTAAACAGATATACTATGTATACTGTTTACATTTCAAAAACATAAATAACTGTCTGAAATATTGAATTTTTTGGCTGTCAATATGTCATTTGAAAGAAATAGAGTTCGAGAAGAGTAAGTGCGACAAGGACGGATGGCGCTTTCATCATTTCAGCAACTTACAAACAGAAAGGGGCGTGTCGATCGAGTTTCCCCCTTTAACGCATTCGTATCTACATTACCCGTCAGCCAATCGGTTCCTCGCTAGAAGCTCATTTTCCCCAATCCTGACGGTGTCATTCTTCGTTACGATGTTGAACGAAATTTCTCCAATTACCGTTAGAAAAGCTGTACTTCAAAAATTAAATATTTTCCATGTTGTGCGGAACTAGTTTGCGAAAACATGTCCTCGGGACTATCTTGTTTCGGGATTTTACTGACACATTTGCGTTGAAGGTCAGAAAGAATTGAAATATTTCTTCATTTTTCTGTCATTCTATTTGTAATAAGAAATATGTCAACCATTTCTTTCCGCTGATCACTTTTTAAACAAGTGTTAAAACTAGATTCAGGTTCTTAAGATGTGGGTTTTGTTATCTCATTACGAAATTGGAAATATATTTTCCTGAAAACCACCCTACAAAAAGATAAAATTCGTTTCCAATAGAGAACATTTGTACCTAGAACCACAAGAATAGTACCTAGAATTATACAACTTTGGAATTATCCGAGTCTAGCTTACACTGTCAATTTAAACTAACAGAACTTTTCAAGATCAAAGGAACGGCTCGAAACGATGCTTCTTTTTAGATGTCTTATTAAAATCAACTTCACGTCAGACTATGGTTCTTAAAATTACCGTTTTGGGTCAACAAGACGTGGAGTATAAACGGTACAAGAATGATTCTGAATGATGTGGGTGTCCGTAATAGTTAGACTTCAGTTGTAGTGAAGTAAAGTATACTGCGAAGCCGCCGCTCAGTCTTAGTGTAGTGCATATCATTTAAATAATATGTTCTGTTTTGTTCGCTCGGCTCGACTCTCCCCCACAAACACTGCGGGGACAAATATGGAGATGTCGTTGGTCGATAGAACTGTCTCGCATACACATTCATATGTGGAGATAAACCTGCTATGTATGTGATTCTACATCAGGCGTGTGCAACATTTAACAATTAAGGCACACGTTGAGACGCAACCACAGCAGGACAGCACAGGACACATTCCAACCCACAAGGGGATATGGTACTAGTTTTTTACAAAATTTTTCGTTTTGAGCTCCCCCGAATCCAAAAAAAATTGGTTGTCTGTAAAGTCGGTTTACGGACGATAGTTTTACGTGATAACGTATTCCGTAATACATAACCTAAACCTCCCAAAATTTGGTTTCAATCCGCTTATCCTTGGTGTCGGAATGATAAGAAATGTCAAAAGTGACGTTTGCAACTTACAAAGTATTATGTTCTAATAATAATTAGTTATTCCAATACTTAACTTAGAAGGCGTTGCAATTCTCAAAATACTAATGTCAAAAAATTGAATTAAACATTAGAAATGCAGCCGTTTTCATGTTAAGACAAGACATACGTTTGCTTCTAATTTCCATGTACGGCAAACAAAGACAACCGACCGCGTCGCGCCATGCATTAGACAACATTGCATTTATACAGCTATTTTTCTATATAAATTTGTATAAAATATTTTTCTATATAAATTTGTATAAAAAAACTGTTTAGGCAAATTCTGTTATGCGAAATCTATGTAAAATGTTCTCCTCTTTCGTTTAAGACTGGTTTCAAACCGATCTGATTTAAATTGAGCGAGAAATTAGCAAAAAGCACGCACAGGGTCAGGCGGAACGTTACGCGTTAGGAACGTTACGTTACACTTTTTCGTACATGCAGTCGGTGTTTTATCAATTTATAAGATTGGTGATTCATCAATTTATAAGACGTTATCACGTCAAAAACATATTTTTGGGGAAACTATGTGCGTCTGTTTGTCTATTAGTCTGTTAGACTGCTATAAGTCTGTTTGTTTATAAACACGATGCAGGTCAAACGGATGAACGGATTGAAACCTTTGGGAGGATGTTTGATACGCAGACATAAAGAGCCCTGTTTTTGAGGAAAATCGGCGCATGCGCAAAAGAGATATATGCTATAACATTGTTTTTTATATGATAATGGTATAAAAGTCATAATGGTTTATTATTCTATTTATTTTTTCAAGAAAGTTTTGTTAAGAAACTTCAGTTTTTCAGCTGTTGATTTGTTAAAAAGAAATTAGTAGTAGTAGATGACAAGCGTGCTTCAGTTAATTTTTTCGTGTGAAACCATATTATTCAACCTTGCAAACGAATGGCAAATATCATAATATTTATTACTAGCAGTTACCAGCGCCACCGCACGCATTAAAATAATTTTTTTGTAATATATAAAACAAAGTTCCTCTCGTGTCTCTGTATGTTGTTTAAAAAATGAGAGTTACCGAACGAATTTGATTGCAGTTTTTACCATTCGACAGTTTATTTCTCGGAGACGGTTTAGGGCTATAATAACTCTCCGCCCGGATTCGACCGAGTGCACAGTCGGTACATTTTATATATATTCAATCAATAAAATTATCGACCAATTTTTCAGACAAATATATTTTAGGTCAGTTCTGAAGAAGGTCCAAATCCGAACCGAAACGTTAATGTATTGAATTTATACATTTGTATATATTTTTTGTTAATATATTTGTCTGAAAAATTGGTCGATAATTTTATTTATAAAAGAGTTCTAATCAGACGTTAATCAAAGATTTGACTTTTTATATATACTGTAACAAAACTGTTCTAGTTCGTGGTGGAAATTATTTATTTACAATGATAAACGTTTAACAAAACAGTTAAACACTCAAACGAAAAAGTACTTCTTTAACTTAACAATTATAATAACGTAAACAGAAACAAAACTAATAAATTCTGACTAATAAAATAGAAGACTAAGTAACAGAAGAATATAAAGTCACTAATTATGTACACAAAATATCTACAATACAGGAACACACCAAAGTTTATCTAGTAAGTAAACTTATTCGCACTTGTCTACTAACTATATTCACACGATTATTTACAACACAGAAGCTAATTATGTAACAGCAGATTTATATAATTGCACACAATAATTTACACAGCTCATTTATATTTTATCTTAGCAGCTACCTCGATCTTGCTGTACCGACTGAACAATTTATTTCACAGTTGTCTGTAATCCACTGTACGTACGGCGCAACTAACCAACTGACTGACTGACCTGCCAACCACTCCGCTCGGATTTTATAGCTTCGTCCCCTGCCTGGTAGAATGTTCTAGAAGTACCGAGATCTTTCCTTTACATGTATCGCCTTCTTCAGACAACTTTATGAAGGTCGGGTTTTGACTACCTGCTTTCCATTGTTGTTGCAAGAATATTCCACAGAAAGCATAGTCGTCCCAACACGGAGCACGCAACAATACTATAAAAAATATTATAAAAGCGAATGCCCTCAGTTTCCGAGCATCTATAATCCAAAATCTTTCTCTACAACAATTACTACAGCAGCCTTTTTGTTTTTATTTTGGAAGACGTCATATCGCCCGAGTATGGCCTATTGAGTTCTTAATCTCTTATATCACCCAATCCTTGACGGATGGTTCTGGATCATCTAACTCTCTGTTCTCAAGAAAGCTGAAATAATTTGTTAATTTGTTACCTACTCCCATTTAACTTATAATATTATTTTACACGCCTATTATGCTAGTTTTAAGTAAAAAATGCTTATTTAATGCACTTGTTTACTCACAACAAAACTATGACTCTTTGTTTTCAAGGAGAAACAATTACCATAATATTTCCTATTAACCTTCCTCGCTTCTATTTCGCGCGAGTTAATGCCAGTTTTGACGCAGAAACGTTATCACAATCTTAACGAAGCGTAATAAAAAATATCTTGTTCTTCAATTTGGGTGCTGATAATGTAGTGCATCATGTTTCATCAACATTTATCCATTTATTCGCGAATGATGTCTGAAAACAGACAGACAAAAAATGTAGGTAGGTACTGTACAAAACTCCGATAGTTTCGCAAAGAAAAAACGAAATTACAGCCGATGTTCCGTTTGATTTAACTTACTATATATAAACGGATAATAAAATATTGAAAACATCAAATTTTTAACTGGTTTCTTATATAGTACCTATGTTATTAATTCAGAACATCGATACATGAAAAACTCGAAAATAATTTTTATTATGAAATATTTCAGTGGAAGTTGAAGGCACAAAATGTTTCCAAAGCACTAATCCAGTCAGAGGCGGATTAAGGCCCGTGAGACCAAAGCCAAGTGTGGCACAATTTGAGGGGAGGCAAAATTTAAGAGACGACTCAAATTTTAAAAGTGACTACAAATTTGAAAGGTAAAAAAAAATTGGAAGAAGCTAAAAATTCAAAACTGAACGAGTTTTCCGTCGATTGCTTTCTCTATCATTGTTACGACTCAAAAATGTTAATTATATTTAGTCCATCATTTACTATGATAAAAAAAAATCAGCCACTAAAATTAAAAAAATCACATAAAAAGTAACGGTTTAGACTTTAGAATATGAATGAAGAAAAGTTAAAACGGGTCCGCCACACGGGTAGTTCTTTGTTCAAAAGAATGGAAACTTCGTATACAGGGTGCTTTTTTGAAAACTTTCGACGTTTTTCTTAAAAAACAACGGGTTGAATGAAAAAAAAAATCGAACGAAACGTGTTGGGTTTCGAGGGGGAAATCGATTGGACGCAGTAACTACCCCTTAACATAGAGAGGGGGTGACTTTTGTTTTTTAAATGGGAACCGTCATTTTTTATGGTCGAGTATTGTTTTATGTGAATAAAAGAAAATCTTTTGTCTGAATTTTTTTTTATTAGATTTGTTTTTTTACAAATCGCTAATAATGTTCGTTTTGGTAAAAAACTACGAGCCGAATGAAGAAAAGTTCAGACAAAAAAATGTTTTTTCCCAAAAAACAATATCCGACCATAAAAAAGAAGGGTTCCTATTTAAAAAACAAAATCACCCCTACACCCTCACTCCTTACGAGAGGGAGGGGTGACTTTTATTTTTTAAATGGTAAGATATTGTTTTTTGGAGAAAAAAACATTTTTTGCCTGAACTTTTTTTCAATTCCGAAACGCTCATTAAAGAAAAATCATTATTAGGAATTTTCAAAAAAATTAAAAGTTAAATTTAAAAATAATTCAGACAAAAGATGTTTATTTTCACATACAAAAAAAAACGATAATAAAAAATGTGGGTTCCCATTTAAAAAACAAAAGTCAGCCCCTCCCTTTGCTAAGGCGTGAGGTAGTGAGGGTGGTTTATGTATCCAAACGATTTCTCCCTCGAAACTCAACAAATTTTGTTCGAACTTTTTTTTTTATTCCACCCGTTGTTTAAAAAAAAACGTTCAAAGTTTTCAAAAAAACACCCGTATATGTTTTCTCTGATAAGAAGAAGTGCGGCATATCAGAGTGGACCTAGGGCGGCATCACAACCAAATTTGCTCCTGGATCCAGTTGGCACCAAATCAATAGATCTGGAGCCATACTGAGACAAACATTTAAAAAGGAAAGTCATTCAAAGTGGTGCATTTTTGTAGGAAGTATTGTATGAACTAGAAAAAATTCGACATACACACACACGAACGCAACTCTGCCACTATCTCTTTACGTTTTTAGCGAATCAGAATATGATTCTAAAGCGGACACGATTTTTAGACCCTATCACCATGACAGTAAAAACGGTTGTTTTAATGATTAGTTTTAATTATTTGTCCACGATTTTGAATAAAAAGTCACAAAATATATAAAACATCAAAGTTTTTAAACGCAGGCAACCCTAAAATAAACCTTTCTTAATGTTACTTTTCTAAATGCATTACTTATAGTGATTTGTTCGTTTATTGATAAATTCGAAAGTATATATTCTTGTTATATTATTCAAACAAGTGTAAACAGTTGTATATCTTATAAGTTCATCGAAAAACGATATATTATCTTGTCAGATGATACCGCCTGTACCAATATTAGTATCGTAGATGCTTACCTGTAAAGGCTATAGCCATTTCAATATAAAATCTCAGTGGCGCAAATTTGACAAATGTTTTTATTAGTTCACATACAGTACGTGATTTTTTTAATTTACAAAATAATATATTCGTAATTTTTTGTAATTCAATTTTTATAAATTAAAATTAGAGTTTAAATAAAACTCAAAAAATAGCAATGTGATATTATAACAAATAATTTTTAAATATAAAGATTTTGTTCAATAGCGATAGGGAGTCCTCCTAAACCGAGTTGAGGAACTTTCTATCGCTGTTGAATAAAATCTTTTTATATTTAAAAATTATATTGTTACTTTTACATTGCTATAAAAGACTGTTTTATTTTTAGAGTTTTATTTAAATCTAATTTTAATTATAACCCTAAAAACAAACTCGCAAATGACTAGGTTCATATAAATTATTTATATACTAATAAATATTTATATAAATTATTGTATTGCATTGTATTATGCAAAGAGACGATAACTCGATGTGCGAAATACTCATTGAAAATACACAATTATTATTTTATATAATATATAATTAGCAGCAAGCAAGTCTTGTCGCCCGCACGTACATAGTCAATGATCAATGTCTTAAAAAGCGGCGCCTAAATAAAGCAGTATAGATTAAGAGTCCCCGCGCACTAGGCAGTCTGGCTGCGGCAGCCAGTCGAACATATGACGGTGTATGGGAACCCTCGCACATAAGCAGCCACGAACTCCCGGCTGCGGCAGCCATAACGCGCGCCTGATTGCACGGCAGCCTTTTGGCTGCGCGCAGCCAGAGCTAGTGTAGGAGAATGTGGCTGCCGCCAGTCACCGCGCATTGTCGACAGCCAGACCAATTTTTCTTCTGGAGTTATATAAGCTCGCATAGGAGTATCAGTGCCCTTGATTGAATTTCTTATATTTTCCAAAAGGTTGTCAAACGATTGTACTGACATTTTCGTGTGGTTAAAAAAAACCGGTCTGGGTATTTACGAACATCTTTAAAATATGAATGAAATAAGTCTTTTGAGTGCCGTTCTAGAAAAAGAGGTTGAATCCAATGTCTTTTCTTAGCTTTGCGTTTTTTACGAGATACGCACAAAATTGCAAGTTCTTCCACGTTGGCTGTTAAAAGTGGCGGCTCAAATATTTTGGCCGCCGCAGCCTGGCTGCGCAGCCGGGCTGTCTAGTGCGCGGAGGCCCTAAGAAAAAAACGATAGATTTAAGTAGGTAGTTTACAAAAAGTATACAAATTGCACATATTCGTTGCTTATAATCAATTTTGACAGACCCTGATTCAGTCTCACTACTACTATTTAATGGTGTCCCGCTCTGGGGAAAAAAAATAAATGATCAGTTTTGAAACTGTTTTGATGCGCAAAAGTAGAAAGCAATTCAGTTTAAATTTGATTCGTATTTGACATGTTTTTTTTTTTGTAATATATGATTATATAAACTTAACACACTATATTATTTATAAGGCATGTTATGATGGCTGATAGTACGCTACTGGCTACTTATTATTATAATTTATAATCAAATACATGAATAACTAACGTGTGTATGTGGACTGTGGACGAACGTCGACCTTGAATTGACACTGTCCAGACCAGACAGGAAAAAACGATAAAACACAACAAACTGACAAATGGGACACACATATACGCTAAGGTACGTACCTACAGACTATAGAGTACCTTTATTTTAATCCTGCACAAGCCACAGGGATCCAAAGATGAATAATAATAATTAAGTAATTAATGATATTTTTTTGCACGATCCCCTAGCTGCTCTGCACACTTGTATAGCGGTAGTAAAATGACTCATTTATTAAAAAAAAAAAACAATAATAAAGATTTTGAAAAACCACGACTGGCGGAAACGTTGTGTTCAGAAAAAGGATTAAATAAAATTTTAAAACCCCCCCGACTAAAAGGATGTAAGTAACCAAAGAAAATCCGTCGAGGGCTGCCATGTAAAGCAACTATTTTATAGAAGAGTGTGATAAAAAAATTAAAGGTAATTTTCTTGCCCCGTCATTTTATTTGTTATAAGCACAACGTTAATTTGACAAGTTTTTTTTTTTTTGTTGGGGGAGGACGAAATTCACTTTAGACACCAAGAGAATTGGCCCTAGGTAGCTGTAGCCTCCATACTCACTAAAAACCTCTCCTTCACACTCCTTGTAACTTTCCGCGGCACTGGCGTCGTCATTCCTTCGCGGGAGGGGGAGCTCCTCAAGACGGACTGCCACATCCTATGTGTTGCGCGGTTTAAGTCTCCTCCATCTTCTTCTTTCTTCAATTCCTCCATATGTACGGCGAAGTCACTTTCAGCATTCTGGTTCTCTTGGGATCGCATCATGGTTGTCACAATGTTCCTCTTCTGGAATCAGGAAGAGGTGCAGTGATTTCGAAGACAGAAGCATACCCATAACTTCAGGATCTCAACTTCTATTTGTACAAAATGGAAGACGTTTGATTCAGTTCCTCCATGCATATACGGCGAAGTCACTTTCAGCATTCCACTCCTCCTGGGATCGCATCATGGTTGTCACAAATTTGCTAGCAGTCAACGAGTCTCCATGTTCCTCTTCTGGAATCAGGAAGAGGTGCAGTAGCAGTGATGTCGAAGACAGAAGCATACCTTAAGGATCTCAACTTATATTTGTACAAAATGGAAGACGTTCAAGTGCTGAGAAATCACGACGTAGAAAATCTTCAAAATTTTGCTATGATATCCCTCCAAATTATGAATGTACAAAAGGGTGGTCTGCTGACGATTGACGAGACACGTCGTTGAAGGACTCTAGAAAATCGAGTCAATAGCGAGATCTACCACATCGCCATTTAACGCTCACTGACAACACTAGAGAGTCGCTATGCTTTTACATCTGAAATTACCCTATCGTCCGCTCATAAATTTTAAAGTTGAAATATACTGACTGATGTACCGGTGAGAATAATTCAAAGAAAATGAAACGCAGACCGCAAACCTACTACATAAAAGTAGACTTGCACTGTGGCTGACTCACGGCTCTGTATTATTTAGTCAGAAGTGACTTTGTTTGATGTTTTCAACTTCTATCTGTCCAGTTTCTGTATTTTATCAAAGATGAATTGTATAATAAACAATAAGAGAAGATGCGACCTGTATATATCATCATTTAGACTCCTGCACTTTTTCTAATATCAAACGACAAAGCCAGTGATGCACAATTTTGTTTAGTCTTATTCCCACCTTTCTTACAAGAAAAAAATAATATTGAAATTACAAAGATTTAATCGATAACAACACGATATATTCCAAATTAATTTCAATAATAAAATTAAAGAATTTCCAATGAAATTGGTAAATAAGAATTTTCAGATAATAACGGTTTCAAGCTCTGCACCCAATTTGAGAATTTTTGCACCATCTCTGACTAACTACTTACCTATGTGTATTGTGTTTTCAGTTGTTTCGATTTTGTTTTTTTAAACAACTACTTCGGTATTTGTGCGCAGTAATTCAGTTAAACTATGGGAAATTTGAGGGGGTGTTTTAGGTGGAATTAAAAACTGCACCCCTCTTTACAACACCGCGTTTGTAATTGGTTGTAATTGTCATTAATCACAACTTATAATTACAAATTCTTTCATACTTTCGATCAACTAATGATCGCCTAACAAGCACAAAAAGAAAAATATTGTATCAGTTTCTAAAGATAAGGACTCAAGAAAAACATCAAGAAAATTTTAAACTTATTTTCCGTCTGAACTTTGCACCCGAACCTATTATTCTTTACATTTCGTAGCACACATGGATACCTGCAATAGGATGTCGAAGGAAAGTTTTGTTAGTATATTGATATTATGCAACAAGTTTTGAGTCAACTTCTCTTTAAAGTTTGTATGCATTTATCGAACAAGTCTGAGTTAACTGACGAACGTTACAAAACTTTAAATTTATCTAATATCTCCATGCGTCATGGAAACTTGAGATATTACGATATTTTATCAGTGAGAAACTATTAATCCATATTCTAAAAATGTCTAATGGCACGGAACATCAATAGCAGATTTTTTAAAAATATTCGAAAACATAAAATAGATAATATGTGACGGTCCAAGAGTCAGGATTAATCTGTGTTCAGTAGCAATTCTTATTTCAAGTTTATGATTATTATTATATTTATCTTAAATAATAGATATAAAAAAATTCCAGCCAATCGGGCGACGGGATCATTCCAACTTCAAAATGTTGACATTTAATATAGTATAATGAAAAAACAAAATTTCTGATATCGCGTGAGGTGATGGCTATAAATATTCAATATTATATTTGATATTCTTTAAATAAATAAAATTATAGTCAGAAAAAAATTGGTCGATAATTTTATTTATTTGAAGAGTTTTATTCAGACGTTAATCAAAGATTTGATATTTGATATTCGTTGCCGTGGTTACCTATACATAATATGTTCCACCTCATATAAAAATTGATCAAAGCATGCCTTAACTAATTTATTTCTGACAGATCTACAAAATAAAAGAACAGCTGATTTTTTAAAATATTTCCGGAGCTAGAAAAACATTTTTAACGAAACTTTCTGGAAATAATAAATAGAATAATAAACCGTTATGAAAAGAATACCATTATTATATAAAAAAACACTGTTATAGTATAGGTATATTTCTTCTGCGCATGCGCCGATTTTCCCCAAAAACAATAGGACTCTTTATATTTGCATACCAAACATCCTTCCAAAATTTGATTTTAGTCCGCTCATCCGTTTAAGCTGTATCGTGTCCACAGACTAACGCAGACTATAACAGACGCACAGAGTTTTTTTTTTTTTTTATTCGGGGGACCTCAAAACGAAAAGATATTGAAAAATTTTTGAAGAGTGGTTTTTGGCCTAAACTAGTACGTGTGGCTTGGAATGGTAATTAATTTAAATTTCAACTTTATATTGTTAAAATCTGTCAAATATTGCGTTTCTTGTACGTACACAATTTCATTACTTCAAACAAGTATATTACGAAAATTATTTTGAAAACTATTTCTAACTTTTGATTACAATTTAAAGTTGGTTGGAGAATTAAACAAAAAATATCGAAAACAACAACACATACATATTAATTGTCTTTTAGTCCAATAAAATCGTCCAAAAAAGAGGCTTCCTGTGCAAAAAGTCGGGTAGTTTTGACCAAACCCAAATGTACTGTTTTAGTGTACTATTTAGTTAATCGAACTTTAAATTATTCGAAAGATGAAGATCATAAATATCTATTATATAATTACACAAGTGGATTAAATGTAGGTATTTATAAAAAGATTATTAAATGGAACATGCTACCTATCATCACCACATTGACAACGCAAATCCTAATAAAACCAGTTAATTTGACGTCCAGTTTGTGCGCCCACGAACTATATGCTCTCTAAACTGAAAACACACTTTAGCGGATCATCCTGCATATAAAGTACAAGTACGCATCCTTGTATGTATGTTTACAATATGAAGGTCAGATGACAGATCGAAGTGTTAACGTTACGCCGTCAGATGGCAGACGTTGTTCAGAGTTTAATTAATTTAATTAATTTACAAAAAAAATAGCAATAATCAATTTTTTAATTGTCGATGTCAGTAGAGCAAGCAATTATCTGTAAAATGATATCTATATAATTTATGTGGAGAAATTGTGTGGTTTTTTCTAAAAAGGGAGGCAAACATCTTAAACCTTAGCGTATTAATATATATGATATGGAAAAACATTACCCTCTTTCTGGAACAGTCAGAAAATAAATAGTACAGTGGTATGTTATAAATAAATAGTTTTATTATTTTATTATTTTTGCTTTGTCCAAAATTAAATTTTTATTTTTATTTCAATTTATTTCAATCTATTTCAATCTTGTAAATAAATATTTTAACGCCACTGAACAAACAGTTTTGTTACAATATGTATATCTTCCTAAAAATGTCAATATTTTCATTTAGTTAGTGGATCCAAAGTACCATACTAATACGTAGAATTAACTAACTGAAACTTTACAAAAAGTATTATTTTCCTACAAAAACGTTATTCAATGTGACAAATTATTTTCAACCAGCTAGTTCGCTCACCAAAAGAATAGAAATCTAAAACGGTGCCAAGTTCCATTCCAATCCCAAATTCGAAAAAAATGAAATTGGGAACGTAAGTTCTGGAATGGTAACTATGGTAATCGTTAATTCATTACAAAAAATCGTTCCACATAAAATGCATACGAACCTCCTTGAACGCCCGGTTTATATTGCATTTTATGTGGAACAATTTTCTGTAATCCATTATGTATATGTTCCGTTCTAAAATTCTACTGTTTCAGAACAATACCAAGCTCCACTCCAATCCTAATTTTTATTCTTTTGTTGACTGAACTAACCGGTTCATAAGTTTTTGTTGGAAATTGACAATATTTGCAGTTTCAGTAAGTTAATGCTACTTAGTATGGCACTTTGAAACCACTAGTTTTTACTAATGAAGAAGAAATACTGGAAAATGTTTCCTTGTAACCTAAGGCTTATAATACGTTCCCAAATTTCGAATTTCTGCGTCTATTAGACGTACCCTATAGAGCAGTGTTTTTCAACCTGTGGTACATAATTGTAAAATAATGTGTTTTACGTACTATATTATGTACTTATATCCGAATCCTAATTATGGAGACGTATAAAAACGTCGTATGGAATGAATATTTGTAACACTGTAACATACACATACATACATGATAAAAAAGCGAAGGATCGGGGGGTCGCAAAATATTTTTTCATACCAGGGGGGTCGCATCATGAAAAAGGTTGAAAAACACTGCTATAGAGTATAGATTTTGATGCATCAGTGAATGAGTGATGGTTTTGCGATTTTCTGGATCTCTATCTCTGAAATACTTGAAAGTTTCACACGGTTGCATAATGAATAAAAATCTTGTATAAATTTCCGGTTAGTTGTAGTTTAATTAGACTTTAAACATGAATAATTTTGGACCTGTATAGTTCCTGGAACTATCCACATTCTATGTTGGAGACTTTTTCTATCTTTCCCTAAAACGGTGGCTTAGCATGGATTTCATCCTGAGATTAATCCCCAAACGGTCACCGTGTTAGTTCGAGAGAGAGAGAGAAAGAGAGAGAGAGAGAGAGAGAGGAGAGTGCGTATATTCTGCATTACGTGACTGATGTATCTAATAAAACTCGGCGTTTTATAGTTTATGGACATATTCTTAACTCCTTTTTACCTACAACTAAATAAAGATTAAGAAAGGTTTCAACTTTCAATCTTTTCTTTTCTTCAACGCAAAGGTAACAGTGGACTTACATCATTTAGCGGACTCGTTTCGCTCAACAAATGTTCATTCCATCGTTGGAACTGTATTGCTAAATTTAGGGTTGCCACACCCAAAAATAGAAAAGCTGGACTCAGCATTATATTTAGCCGGACACCCTAAAAGTCGGACTTCCTTTTTTAATAAAAAAGAAAACTTGACTAGGTATTTTTAATTGTTTTATACTACTCAGTCTCAATCACAGTTTTTATTACAAAATTTACCGGACAATATAATTAAAAACAACCTATTAACATGGAAATTCTAAATAAATACAAAACAACAAACACAAATAGCCCTCTTCTCATTATTCTGGTAGTAAAAACGAAAATATCTTCAAAAAAATTTAAAAAAATAAAATAATAGCTACATGCTACTATTTAACTTTGGCATTTCAATTAGAAAAATTAAAAACCTTTAAACATTAAAAAAATAACAAAGTTTTAAAAGTAGATATGGATATTGGTCATTTTCCCTGAAATGTCATTGACAAAAAGCTTAAGAAAAGCCGGACTTGTAAATATTTCGCCGGAAACGACAAAAATACAAACATGCCGGGCGCCTGGCAACCCTATGCGCAATGCCAAGTAGAATGGAAAGCGTATAGGTAGCTATGGAGATGACAAATAATAATCCTTAAATTGGTTCGTGTGAATAGACAGACGGTCTGCGCCGAACTTGGCTCAGCGCATTGCCGTGCGCTTATGATGTTGTGTCAAATCAAGTGTGTCAGAACTATAATATGTAATTAATTTGAGTAGACAGTGAGCAACAGAAGTAAGTAAGCGAGAATTAACAAGAGCAAAACAGCAGCGACGCGGTTCAGTTTTGATCGTGACACCAACTTCACGCTAATGCTCATTAGCTTGTTCCAAGTTGACGGACAGGTGGTCTGCGCACGCCTCATTCTCTCTGTACGACGCGACGTACGTTGTACCGACTGTGACAGATGTCAACACACTTAAAATGTTGGTTGACAGGGTTGTCAATAACTAATTATACATGTTGACTGTTTTTATATTCTCAATAAATAAAGTATGCATGCAACGACAGATAAATTTATAACATTAATTAAACGCATTACTTCTTAACCGTTTAGTTTTAACGTTTATAAATATAAGTACAGAATAGATTTCCGGCCCGACTTTGATCGGGTATATCTACATATTTTGATTTGATTTATTCATACTCAACATGTAAATAAAAAAAAAATTAGTCCAAAAACTAAAACCCGACTACTAGTTCTGTAAAGTACTGAAACAACAAAGTATTCTCATCTGGGGATAGTCGTGGTCTTATGCCACCTACCCTAACAAAACATTACATTTTAACAGTAGTAAGCGATCATAAGCTCTAGCGCAAGGTGCATCACGGTCAGCGTTGCCAGTTTTTTTTTTGCCAAGTCGGGATTTTGGAACTCTTTGAGTGAAAACAGCGGGATTCTTTCGTCGAAAGCGGGACATAGTAAAAAAACGTATATAATCAGAAGTTTTCAAATATTTATCTTTTTATTTGAATTTAAATTACGTTTACGTGACAACAGATAGCAAAAATAGCCATAGAAAATGTATTTTAATAAAAATATAATATTTTAAATCAGATTTACCCTATCGTTATATAGTTGAGTCTTATTCATCTTCAGAATAAGTTATCCCCGAAAAGCGGGACTGAGCATGTCCCGCGCGGGACATTTGATTTTGATTTAAAAATCGGGACGCTGTCCATAACCCTTCGCCGTAGTCGGGTAAAAATGTATAGTTTTTTTTTTTAATCGAGGTGTTTTTAGTGCTCCCTACAAACGAAACAGTTATGGAATCACTTCGGTGTCCGTTCGTCCATACGTTTGTCATAGGCGATTTTCTCAGAAACAATTTGACGTAAACACAGATATTGAGTGTGGGGACCTAATTACGAAATATAAAAAGTTGAACTTTGGCTCCGGGTGTTAATTCAGGAGGTGAATTGGGAAATGAAAAAAAAAATTTAAGGTGTCAATTGAAAGCTTATTGAAGCACGCATTCAACAATCTATATAATGTATACTTTTTGTTCATTTATTTAAGCATTTTTCGGAAAAACCCTTAAAAACTGCTGTCCCCTACCCATATCACCTAAACGATCATCAGAAAAATCTGAAAAATATCATGAACATTGTGAATTAGATATCGACTGAACAAAAAAATCAGGATTAAAAAATCCTAACGCAATTAATTGTTATAAACAATTTAATTGACACTACATTTTCAAAAGTAAGAATAAATGTCAAATTGATGTACCGTAATATCAAGTGTATACACAACAACTCGGTAGTTCTGTGGTACAGCTCAAGACTCGTCTCAGGGTCCTGGGTTTAGTGCCCTTAAAATGTATTATTTATATTATTTAAATAAAACAATGTCTTCAAATCTTTGAATTAGTAAATAAAGTTCAACTAAATAACGAGTTGTAGGTAAATATGTTTTACTACTTATAAAATCTGAATTACTCTTTGACACAAAAAAATATCGGATTGAAACAGTATATTGTTATAATATTTAATGATTGTATACGCCGAAGAGTCATGGAGTAAAAAAAATAACATCAGGGAATCAATTCATATAACATAGCCGTTGCATGATACTTCAGTATTAACTAGCTGATGGTGAAATACACCTATGTACATTATATCAATAAAATATTACCTGCTTTCCACCAAACATACCTATTCTGTTTAGTTTTCTCCACATAATAATTTAAGTTATACAGCCTGCTAATTGGGCATTTAGTATACGTAACGTGACCATTTATTTTTTTCCTCAGAGCGGAACATCCTTAAATTATTATTGTTAATTGAAATGACATATCAGCAGAGTATGGAGACTTTGGTAGTGAGACTGAATCAGGACCTGTCATTTGTCAAAACTGACTACTTATATGCAACGAATTTGTGCAAGCGTTAAAAATCATTTATATCCTTTTTGTAAACTTTTCAAATATACCGTTTTTTTCAGGCGACAAGACTTGATTGATGCTACGTTATTGTTTTGTCAAAGCGGGACATTTTTACATATTTTGGGGACAGCGGGACATTTAGCTTAAAAGCGGGACTGTCCCCTCTCAAAGCGAAACATATGGTCACGTTAAGTATACGTGATCAAAAATGTTGTTATCTTTATTCGCGGTGTAAAATTCAGTATACGCGATATATTTTCATTATGCACAAAAACAGCCGAACATCATGGTAAGATCAAGAAGGACTTTATGTAAGTAGGAGTAAGAAAATTAGCGGGTCTTACGCTATGATGTCGGTGGCCTAACAATAGGGTGCCAGGACAGGCAAAATGCCACGGGCCCTCGGCCGGAGGGAGGCTCCAAGAAAGTCGTGAGCATAGGAGGGCCCTATTATTCATTATGACAACATTAAATTTACTAAAATTTGCCACGGGCCTCAAACAATATAGTTACGCCACTGTATGGTGTGAAACATTATTTATTAATATGTAGTTATTTTACCCAACTAGCTTTTAGAAATGAATTCGTACAACGAATTTTATAACATAGTTATTTAATTTACTAATTTTTATTATAACACCGTATTTATAAAAGCACGGTTGACAGCTGTATTTTCTTTTCTCCCTTTCGCTCTCTCTCTCTCTCTCCTCTCTCTCTAATACGCTGCAGCCCGTGCGCCGCACCAACGCGCACTTCCTTACCGCATTTCCGCTGAAAATTAATACCCATTCCGGGGAGCTAAGATGTTACAAATAAAAAAATATTTTTTTTTTATTAACTTTATTACTTAGGTACCTTAAAATAATGTAATGGTAAATTTTCGACGAGGTAATATTAACACGAGCTTGAGCGTGTTTCAACAGTCACACGAGTCAAAATATAATTTTCAGTAAATTTTGAAGTCTTGAACAACTTTTACTTTCTAACGGCTGCAATTACTTTTGTTGCGAAAGAGGTTCTTTTACGATGCAGAAACATCAACTAATTTATAAGAGGTATATTTAGTGCAAAAAGTATTTTTTGACGTGAAGCTTTTCAAGGCTCGCTAGAGGGGTAAATTGGCCAGGGGGGAAAAGGGAATTTGTAAAATTAGTTTGGGAGCTAATATTTTGCTTGACACCTTACTTCGTGAGTATTCTTGTGTGAAATTAATAAAACTTAAAAAAAATATTGATTTTTTGCTTTACGACTCCGCTCGCATTTTATAGCTTCGTCCCCCGCCTGGTCGAAATTTCTAGAAGCACCGAGATCCTTCCTTTACATATATCGCCTTCTTCAGGCAACTTTATGAAGGGTGGGTTTTGACTACTATACGTGCTTTCTATTGTTGTAGTTGCGAGAATATTCCACAGAAAGCTCGTCCCAACAGGGAGCGCGCAACAATACGTATTGCTGTCAAACTAATTGTGCCGAAATAGAAGTTTTGGAATCGTATAATATACGGTAATGAACATACTTTTGTCTATGACTGCATACCTCATACATCCTTAAGAACAGTTAAGAAATCCGTGCCGTTGTGATTCGTAAAGATGAAATAATTACAGAATAGACGTGACGGGCAAAGGTGGCTTCTGTGTTTTCACGTCTGTATCCTTAGTAACGACATAGTCTTAAAACATGCATGATTTTGTTATTAATTGGGGCTGATAAAATAATATGAACAGTTCACGTGCACGTGTTGACACACTATTTCCACTGTTTCATGGTTTCATATTTTTACATGAACATCAATAATTAATTTTTTCAGGTTTTTATAACCGTTCTATTAACTTCACTTGGGCTGTAAAGCATACAGGCCGATTTTTAAGTTGACTCTTTTTTTAACAGCGTGTAGAAATCAAATAGACGAAAAAATATTTTAAGTAACTTTTTTCTCAAAACTTAAAAATGAAAGAGGAACGGGTTTACAAAGTTTTATTAAATTTTATCAAATTTTGAGGTCGGTCCTGGCGTTATGTTATGTCACTATGGAAATATGTTACGTCATTATCACATAAATTGTTCGAAGTTGTCCCCGTTTTCTTAGATACAAAGATGCGTGCGCCATAGCCCATAGCCTTCTGTACATACTTGTAGTAGCGATAGAGCCCTTCCGCGAATTATTTGGGATGCATTTCCGATTCGAGCTAACATTTCTTCGCGTGTGTTAATCGGCTTTTGAATTAATTATATAAAATTTTAAAAAATTAATTAAACTTTGAAAGGCTGTTTATGAGTTTTAATAACAAAAATTACTTAAAATATTTGTTCGTCTATTTGATTTCTACACTCTGTTAAAAAAGAATCAACTTGAAAATCATTCTGTACACATTATACAGAGTTATTGAGAAGATAGGAAAATCGTTATAGATCAGTGATTGGTTTTCAAGTCATGTGTATTCTACTCATCTTGTTTATATCTCCTTGATGCACTCAGATTTTTTATTTTTAAATTAATATACTGTCTGTATGTCCATTGCGAAAACTTTCCACGCATTGTTTATTTCACCCCGCTAATTGACAGTTGTCCTCTAAAGGCTTGAAACATACCTCGATGAATTCAGATCGGCATATTCTACACGTGAAGGGGCGCTTTTTACATACTTGTTTAAAGCCACTGGTGATTGTTACGTTGCGTCTTATTACAAATTATTAGTTCAAATCCAATTTTTTTTTATAAAGTGAAACTTCTTTAGGCGCGGTATTGGCCTGCATCAGACGAAGTATGAAACGCTTCCCTTCTCCGACTTCAAGCGGCAGTTGAGAGGAAATAGTGAGAGAATCACTTCTTATACCCTCTCTCTTTCAAAGCGTCATACGAACTCTACACGCATGCGCAGTATAACCATGATAACAAATTCCACATAACCATTTCCTAATCTTGAAATAACAAAATCTTCAACAAATTACAGAGTCTAAGTTTCACTTTTAACGCGCGTGAGTCTCATGCATACTTTTACCATTCCAACCCACAATGGTAGGTACTAGTTTAGGCCAAAAATGACTTTTCAAAAATTTTGCAATATCTTTTCGTTTAAAATTCCTCGAATGCAAAAAACATATTTTTGAAAAAACTCTGTGCGTCTGTTAGTCTGTGAACACGATACAGGTCAAACGGATGAGCGGATTGAAACCAAATTTTGGGAGGATGTTTGGTAAGCAAATATGAAGAGCCCTATTGTTTTTAGGGAAAATCGGCGCATGCGCAGAAGAGATATATACTATAATGGTGTTTTTATATAATAACGGCATACTTTTCATAACGGCTGATTATTTCAAGAAAGTTTCGTTAAAAAATTTTCTAAACTTTTCTAAAGCTTCAGAAATATTTTGAAAATAGAAAAAATCAGCTGTTCGTTTGTTTTGTAGATCTCTTAGAAATAAACTAGTTATAAGCATGCTTTGATTAATTTTGCATGACGTGGAACATATTGTAACAAAACTGCTATAGTCTGTGGCGGAAAGTATTTATTTACGATATTAACTGTTTAACAAACAGTAAAAACACACAAACGAAAGCGTATAGCGTTAACAGAAATAAAACTAATAGTTCTAATTATACAATGTAGGACTAAGTAACAGAGAATAAAGAATTATGTACAAAGAAATATTCACTACACACTGAAACACAACACAGAGTTTATCAGCGCACTTGTCTATTCACTAAGTTATTTATTGTAAAACCACTCACTAGAGTTATATTTATTTTATTAGATTAACTGAATTTATATTGTATTGCCAGAACTCGCACAATTTATGTAAAACAGTTATCTGTACGTCCACTCACTGTTAACACGCTGTAACTGACTGAACTCAACTGACTCCACTCAACCAAACCTCTTCCCGCCTTATATAGATTTTGGTCTGTGTTCCAGAACGTTCGAATAGGGATTTCCTCACCTCACCACGCGTCCGAGTCTCCTATGTCCGGTGCTGACTACCTGCATTCATTGTTGCATGCGTGGGCGCCTCTAACGGTCGGAAGTCCGTTACCTGCGTTTATTGTTTGTCCGTTGACCTTCGAGCATTTAATGGACTTTTCTAGAAATTCCATAGGCGTAACATTATGGGGTAAAAATGCGTAACAATATTATGTAGGTAACCATGGCAAAGAATAGAAAATATCATATTGAATACTAGCCATTACCCGCGTCACTTCACGCGATATCAGAAATTTGATTTTCTTTATTATACTACATAGGTATATGAAATATGAACATTTTGGAGTTGGAATAGTCCCGTCGCCCAATTGGCTGGAATTGTTTTTTTGTTTTTGTAAGTGAGTAAGTGACTAAATTTTCTAAACGAACGCTCCTTTGATATCCTATAGACAATAATCTTAGTGAACAATAACAAGGGTTTCATTAAACGATGGAGTCACGCGTCCGTCAACTCAATTGCGAAGTTCTAATGCTTATGTAACCGCTCCAAATGCTGTCACTACATCGTGAGTGAAACAGGCGAGAAAGTCGCTCTATTCAATAGGCCGGTATTCATATATAACCAATGTTGCAACAACAGTTTTTTTAATCCTCATAAAGATGAAAGAATAGATACACATTATTTTTGACAAATATGTTTTACACGAAATGTGTCACCGACTTATGATGCAATAGAAGTGAACTTTCAAATCTTTGATTAACGTCTGATTAGAACTCTTCAATAAATAAAATTATCAACCAATTTTTCAGACAATATATTAACAAAAATATAATTAATACATTAACGTTTCGATCCGGATTTGGATCTTCTTCAGAACGGATCTAAAAAATATTAAAAATAATTAATATTTAATTTCTAATAAAAAATTGTTTGTTATTATTTTTTCAATATTTTGATACCAATTAATTAATTTGAAAGAATTTATATAAAGCGAATTAGAAATGAAATATTAATTATTTTTTATATTTTCTAGATCCGTTCTGAAGAAGATCCAAATCCGGATCGAAACGTTAATGTATTAATTATATTTTTGTTAATATATTGTCTGAAAAATTGGTCGATAATTTTATTTATTGAAGAAGTGAACTTTCTTTAATGTATTTTTTTCGAAAAACGTGAAAACACAATTAAGTAAATTGGCACATTGATAGCTAGCAGCTAATTATTTCCAAAAGGAACGAATTAATGGACAAATTTAATTTCAAGGAGATTTAATTTGGTTGAGAAACAATTGAAAAAATTCTAGCCGATTGAGCGACGACACCTTTCCAACTTCAAAATGTTGACATTTGATATTATAGTATAATAAAGAAAATAGAATTTCTGATATCGCGTGAGGTGACTCGGGTAATGGTTAGTATTCAATATTATATTTGCTATTGAATAAATAAAATTATCGACTAATTTTTCAGACAATATATTAACAAAAAATATAATTAATACATAACGTTTCGATCCGGATTTGGATCTTCTTCAGAACGAATCTAAAAAATATAAAAAATAATTAATATTTAATTTTTAATTCGCTTTACACAAAATTCTTTCAAAATAATTAATTAGTATCAAGATATTGAAAAAACAATATTTTTTCAATATCTTGATACTGGCTGCTGCAGTTATAAAGGGAATTCCTCTCATGTAAACAGCGCTAGATTACTGCTTTTTGTTGGAAGGGAAAAACTCAAAAGGGCATCACATCTAGAGTTGATGAAAATACTCGTTTTGTTTTCTTGTAGCTTCTAGTGAACAAGAGTTTACTTTTGCAATACCTACCTTATTTAGTTAGTGGCTTATAAAATTTTCCGGAAAACTTTCTGTTCCAAAATTTTACAGAAAATCCACAACTCTAATATCAACTAACAGTTTTATGACGTACATACCATCTTATTAATACCGAGCATTATTGCTACAACAAGCTCACATTACTTAAGTGACAGCTATCGTTCATGTTTAATATAGCTGCACACATTTTCATACACATACATTCTACCAGGGGCGTGCTAATGATACCAGTTTAAATCACTATTATATTTTATTAATGAGAACGCTAAGTTTGTAATCGTTAATATCAACAGAGAATGCATGTGACTAAAAAACTAATGAAAGTTCATTGAAAAAAAAAAAAACTAAGGAAAGGCGCAGTTCGGCTCCGCGCCGTAAATTTTTCATGAAAACGTCGAGTATTACTGTTTCCTTGTCTTGCCTGCAAATGATCCGTAGAAGTTTGAGTTTTTTCTTTCCCTTTTCGACACTGCTGTAGTTCTCGCTTTCGCTCGGTACTGGACTTTTTAAGCTTAGTGCATTCCTCTCAATGCTTTCCGATGACTGTGTTTTTTTTTATAATTCCGAGCGTTTTAAGCGAAACATATGAGACAATATATTAAGTTTTAATTTTAATACCAATTTTTACTCATATTCCAGCAACTATTTTTATTGTCTCACTTTAGCTGTTAGCAGTGATCTTTAAAATGACACCCGAATGTCCTAGCTAAACGCGTTTTCATCCTACATTAATTTTAAACTTTATACAAAGCTAATTCGTGAATATAACGCGCATGCGCCTGCACTCATGCAATGACGTCACAGGCAAAACAAATCGTGCGCGAAGAACTCGTACAGACATGCTCTACTCGTTGTAGTTATTAGCGATTGAAATTTGAGGGTATTTGGTAACACAAGAAAGCTCGACCGGCTATCACTGTACTTGACGAGCTAATAGACGTTTTCACGTCAAAAGTAGGTATAAAAAAAGCATTGACAGAAAGAAAACTTATTTTTTATAAAAGACAATTTCTTTGTAAGTGGATAAAAGAGTTATTGACTAATTGAGAAATATAATACAACACGCTACAGTAAAGCGCCAATATGTAAAGGATGCATACTATATAACAAATTACCAAATGAAATAAAAAATAATAAAAAATTTAAATCAGTTTTCAGGACCTACCTTGTTAATAAATGTTTGTATGAACCAGAATTGTAATTTTAGTACCTACTACTTTATGTATTTGACTTGTGCATACTTATTTAAGTCAGCATTAATAAACTTATTATTATTATTAATATTATAATACTATACCAACGTAACTGTTTCGTTTAGTGTACCTAATTCATGCCTTTAAGAAATGTTTCTAGGGTGGATTACTTCCGGAAACTTCAGATGGTGGAGTATGTAAATATATATTTTTAAATAATTAACAAGTTAATTTTTAAATATGATTTCTTGTAGGAAGATTATGAGTTTGCCTGTTTATTGTCATATCAAAAATGCCAACGGATATTTTTTTTTTCTAGTCAATACATTTTGCACGTGGCTAGTTTTTACAGTGAATGAATTTTGGTGCGCTCAACTCATAGCTTCTTAGTTATTTAACATTTCTGATTTATTTTAAATCTGGAATAAGTAACTAATAACCTTTTATTTGAGCACTGAAATTCAGCGAAGTCAGAAAATATCTTTTTGAAGAAAAATGCCCAAACGTGAACAAAATTATCACATTCCTGTGGGACGATTTTGCAAAATGCAAGCTTTCTACCTAAATCATACGTAAAGTAAGTTCATAAATCAAAGAGGTTGTATCTAATCACAGTAACATCACTACAACTTTGCTAAAATCTAAATAGAAATTATGTGTCTCCGTATTTTTATTCGAATTTCTATCATAGAATAGAGGCGACACGAATTGTGTATCATGAGCGTTGTTGCCAAATCTCCGATACAAAGCACGTAGCGAAATGAGTTCATTGTCGCTTGAACTGCCGCCAATCAGCCAATCAGACAGTTGTAATGAAGATCTCGTCGACCGCAGACGCGTTCGGGTCAGACAACTTCCCACTTGTACGTTATGTAAACAATATTTGGGTTTCTTAAAGATTTTTAATTGTTTTGATTAATGTATCTTGTGTGCCTAAATATAATATGAAGTATTAACATTGCATTCAATTACAACGTTTTTGTGTTATTCAAAGTTATCACTTTGCTGTGTATCAATTTTATTCCTTCATAATAAGAACTAGTCACGTAACAAATAAAAGTCATTGGTTAAATCAATGTTGTTATTTTTTTGAATCCCTATATTATTTTTGAGAAATATTGTGAAGGTATCATCTGTTATATCATAATTTCGCACTGCGTCGTAAAATAATAATTCACGTACCTATATAAAACCTACTATTAGGTATATGTAGGTACTTATCTGTTAACAAATATGAAAAAAAATATAATAAATACACAAAATATTAGTTATCAAACGAAAATATATATTTATTTCTATGATTGAAATGTTTAGCCTACCACAAATGACAGGCAGCTGGTGATTAACAATTTTGTCAATATCTAGGGGTTATCAACGCAGGTAAATTAAGGTTATGTTTTATTATTTCAAATGGCCACAAGCCACTATAGGTCTCTGGTTAAGATAAATTTAATAAACGTAAAAACAAATCATGCAAGTATATTTCTGCTTTATCGAAAATCGACTCGAATATTTTGATGTGAAACATTTAATGGCGCGTTTGGTTAGGAGTAAAACCGTGCAATTAGGGCGACACTTTTATGGGACGTCGTTTTATGGGAGAACTTTTTTTAAATTAATAGAAGTCGGTTAGTCACTGGCAACACTGCTGCTTCTAAAGCGTATCTCCCAATCACTTATATCACCCGATCCAGAATCTTCGTTCCTTGTACTAGTTTGTACAGTCCACGGACTGGATGCTTGATATAAACTTCTGGACTCATTACGGGAGGACGTTACGCTTGTGTGCGTTGGATTAAACATGATGGCTTTAGTTGAAGGCGACCTCTAGGTAACAGGGCATAATTTAGTTACTAGTATTTCGTTAGATGACAGCGCGTAACGCTTGCTTTGTGTATGCGCTGGGTTATAACTTGGCTTTTGTTAAAGTCGACTACTAGATGACAGGGTAAAATTTTGTTACAGGGCGATATTTAGTTACTAGAATTTCGTTAGTTGACAGGTTGAAATTTATAGTTACGAGAATTTCGCTTCAATTTATCTGCCAGGTGTTCCACGACAATTCACATTTTTTTTTAAATCTATATTTCGACGACAATGAGTTGTATGTTGTCTTAGATTTACCTTCACATTTCACGATGTAATTACACGGGTTGCCAGTTTGAGCTAGGTTTGAAATATTACAAACGTTTCAAATGTGTATTTGAATGTAAATAAACATTACAAAGCTATACAATTTATTTCTGTTACTTTACTACTCCATTTGTTGTTTTCAGTTTCTATTATGAATTTTCTATAGAAATTTACGTCAAATAGTAAACATTATTATTTATTAATAATTTAACTTTCTACTCGACTGGCCTATTTTGTTTTATAATATGCCAAATCTAAAAAAACGTCTGACTCGCGCACCGAGGGTTCCGTACAGACTTGTAGGTATGTAAATAGTTCGTCCATCACGAAAATCGAGTCTCCAAGATTTTTCCCGCTTAGCCGTCGAAAAATTGGTGTTTCCATACATCGACAAAAATCGCGGTCAGTTTGCCAGCTAAGCATGCAATTTCAATGAATTCAGATAGACTACTGAACTGTAGCTATATCTGATAGGCTAGTTGTCGTACCGTGTTGCATGCGGCATTTCTCATATTGTGCTGTATAAACGCACCAGTAGCGGACGCTTGTTTTGTATTAGATCTTTTACTGAGTACGTGCATAGCATGTTGTTGCTGTTTAAAAGCATTATTTTTTGTGGTGTAACTGCAAATTTACGGTTTTCGGATTTTTCCCTTTACTTGTACTATAAGATATTGCTTCTTGCCATTTCATTCTAGGTCAACGGGAAGTACCCTATTAATTTTGATTCTCAAGAGTCTAGACAGACAGACAGATGACAGGCAGACAACAAATTGATCCTATAAGGGTTCCTTTTTTCCTTTTGAGGTAGGGAACCCTAAAAACGGACTATTATTGTACTAAAGTCAAAATTGAGTATAGTTGTGTAGTTCCATCCGCTTCAAATTTTGACGAATCTAGTTGAGGCTCGTGTCCGACTAAATCCAACTTGCTACTCCGACCGAATCCAAATTCTAACTCACATCGACACCTGTAAAGTAAATTATAGTGACATATGAGTAGCTTCCCAGAAATTCGTTTTCAGTATTTATACTTGTTCAACACAACACAACGCGGTTATCAACGAGTTCCAGTATTATATAGAATATAGATAGACATCAATCAGTATAGGTATCATTTTTGTCCAAATGGTGGGAAATTTGGAATTGAAAGATCTTTCTCTTGCTCGAAATTTTTTACTATTCTAACACCGCAAGTAGGGAATGGTTCTAATTTATGTCAAAATTCACTTTTCAAAAATTTACAATATTTTTCGTTTTGAGGTCCCACGAATCCAAAAAATATATTTTTGGAAAAAGTCTGTTTGTGATGAACACGATAAAGGACAAACGGATGAACGGATTAAAACCAAATTTTGGGAGAATGTTTTATGTGCAAATAGAATCCTATTGTTTTTGGGGGAAATCGGCACAAGCGTTTATATAATCCGTCCCGGTTTCACCCGGGTACGATAGATATATTCTGCAAAATGTATTTCGTTTGCGGCCCGGAGTCTGAACTAATAGCTTTGAGCGAATTCTATCAGATGTCGCTACTTGGTATACTAAAACTGCTTTTATTTGCTTCTGAACTAATAGCTTTAAAGACATTCTATCAGATGTCGTTGCTAAAACCGTTTTTTTTTAGAAAACACCGTAATTTTGTACAAAATATTAAATAAAAACTATCCTATAGCATAAGTTGGACCAAGCAAGACACATTTACAAAATTTAATTAAAATCGGTTCAGTGAGTTCGGAGGTTATTGCGAACGAACATCGTGACACGAGATTTTTATAAATATGCATTACGGTTTCAATTCGATTTGCACCCGGGCGAAGGCAGGGCGGACAGTGATTATAGCCATGAACTTTAGGCCAGAAATAAGCTATCGAATGGCAAAAACTGCATTCAAAAAATCTGTTTAGTAGTTCTCGTGTTTTTAGCGAACACAGAGAAAACGCACGCGAGAAACTTTCCTTATGGAGTGATGATGATGCCCACACTCTATATGTCTCATATTTCACAGATCCAAGAATCTGCAATAACTTTATGTTTTATTATATAAAATAACTACATAATTAATTATATTAATTTCCTCTGCGCTTACAAAAAATGCAGCTGTGCTATTATAATATAAACTCAGTAATAAATCGAAAAAAATTGTGCTGTTGGGTAAGGGTTTCGCTCTGAGAAAGTAACTGGTTTATGGCCAACATTCCTAGTTTGAGAGCTAGGTCAGGCGGCAAGTAGGAATAAACATTGGAAAAAAGTCTGATCAATTTCAGGAGATAATGATCTCTTGAATTTAATGTCCTTAGGAAATTCTGAAAATGTTTCCCTCCAAGCAGATCCGCTACTCTCCTGGGGGTGTTGGAAGGAGCGACAATCAAGTTTTACTGGATTCTCAGCTTCCTTTCAACTCTATGGCAAAAATAAATATATACAAAACACGTAAGGTGCACATAGGGAAATCAGCATTGGGAAAAAATACTTGGATCAGAGTTAGCCATGACTGCATTAATTGTTATTTCTATTAAATTATCGTGGTAATCTTGAGGATTTCTATTTTATTTTGATTTATTTTTATTTTACTTGGCTTTTGTAATAATAAAAAGCTCTTATAAATCATTATTTTAATTTTCTTGTACAAAAATAAAACAAAAAAACAACTCCATCTGTTTGGAAACATTTCATTCAAAAATTGTCTGACTAGTATGACGTATGCGCGTTGGTAAATCAGTGACCCAATGTCTTTAGGTTCAACACGAATAGGCGGAGATATTTGATCTCGCACCATATCTAAGTATTTTTAGGAATTTAATGTCCCATTAATAAAAAAAGTCCGATTATGTCGTAATCATTTGAATATTTTCTTCGGTAGTATACACAATACACATTCATTTTGCAAAAGAATATTATCTATCAAATTGAAAAACAAGATTTCAAGGCTCACTCTGATCCAGTCATTTTTTCCCAATGTTAATTTCCCTATGTGCACCTTACGTGTTTACATATTATTACTGAATTATATTTGAAAATGTTTTGTATAAGTATTTTGATTATTTATTAGTCTAAATATGTACAAGGAAACCGTGACTGACTGACTGACTAATCTATCAACGCGCAGCTCAAACCACTGGACGGATTGAACTGAAATTTGGCACAGAGATAGTTATTATGACCTAGACATCCGCTACGAACGGATTTTTGAAAATTCAACCCCTAAAAGGGTGTAACGGGGGTTCAAAATTTGCATGGAGAAATCATATAAGATAGATGTATCAATTCGAAAATTCGCAGGATTACTCCTGTCATCCAATAAATAAACATGTGTTTCATGCTTTTTCAAAAACAACCCCCTCAGAGGGTCAAAAGAGGTAAACAGTCTAAAAATCAACATGGGTGTCATTTTCAAGGTTTGTCAGGAAATTGATCACGTGAATGTCATGAATTTTGAAATTTATTAGTAGAGTAACTATGCCAAATAATGGGAATGCATCCGTGTTTCGTCTCAACCGCATGCGAAGCCGCGGGTAACAGCTAGTGTTCTATATTTTTATGCTTAAATATACTTGTAAATATAAAGAATTTATTCTGGAGATTAATAATTCTGGACACAAAATTTTTAAAATAAAATTTAAAGAAATTAATCCATAAATAATAACGGTATTCACGTCAATCGCAGCAGTATGATTAAAGTGGCGTTTGTCTGTAATTATATCGTATCCACAAATTCTTTAATGCTCACAATACGCAGACGAAATCATAAAAAAATATAAAAACCACCAAGGCTCTTCATCCCTTCCAGCAACTAATGATCTCTCATACGCCAAAGGCTGAGCCGCTTCGACACTGTCTCATGTCTGCGCATTTATAGATAAGCTTCACATTGTGCTACATGGACCAGTGGAACAGTGGCTCTCAGCTACTGGTTCGCGGACATGAACTCCAAAAACAGAAATGATATTCTCTATCAATAATAACATAAAAGTAGTTACGGGCCAATAACTGCGTATCACCGCATACGAGCAAGAAACTCGCGCTTGAGGCCTCCGTATTGAGCGAACTTTAGAAAAGCAGAAAAAGAACTATCAAGTTTTTAGAGAAGCATTTCAAAAATTTTGTTGCGCTTTGGAACCGTCAAATGTTTCGGTTCTTTCAAGAACAAAACACACTTTAAATATTTGTTCATTTTTCGAATTCAATTTTGTAATTTTTGTATCGTTTTGATGGTCAAGATGTAATATACATAAACGCTTATCTAGCCTAAATGATAAATTGCATGTTTAATCAGTCCACGTTCATTTGAAAGTATTATTTAAAGTTTGGTAATAGTTAGTTGTATATACTTTGTGTCGTAATGGGTTATATTCCGATCAGTGGTGGCATTTTATGTTTAATAAATAAACAAAACATTTAAATTAAACCAGTGATTTACTATGGAATTGGTATGGCGTGCCATTTTACCACACTAGTGCGTAATACTCACTTTACATCTTTATATACATTCTTGTAAAGCACCTAGTTTATAGAGGGTAGTGCAAAAATATAAATATAGACTCAATCATTAATATATTTTGTTGTTACACATTTCAAACTGACTATTAAAATTGCTTTAAGTTACACTTAACAATTTTTTTATAACACTAATTGTTTCTGACAAGATAGTGGCTTCTTCAGACAAATGTCTTTAATTAAAATTCATGATGTTTGTCTGACGGTAACCACTGTGTTGTTGGAAACAATTGATATACAATAAAGTTCTTGAGTGTAAATAAATTAAAACATACGAATAGTGTTTTTATTTAATTTAAAATATACAAACTTGTTGACTATGCTGTGTATCGGATTTTATAGTTAAAGGTGCACCTAAATTACTAAGAATTCAGACCGTGACCTATTATTTCTTAGCTGTGTGTGTTTGTTTCCCAGCATTTGAATTGTGTGTAGAGACCGATCTGATATTCATCCCTGACTGAGTTAAAAGAACTTAAAAAGAAATGAAGAAACGCAGCAGGGTTGTATACGCGGTTTCCAGTTAGTTTCCTGTGTATTAAAAGTTACGAAGGCCACCAACCGCCATGCTGAATCAGATTTTCTCAATTATAACATAGCAGACCAAATTATTGGGTATTGTCTCATTTTTCACTGATTATTGAAATAGACTAAAAAACCCTTATTTTTCTTTATTAAAAATATCAATAAATAAGAAATAGAACAATGCGTGACGTCATTTGTCTGCCTATCAAACTAAATTCGTTACTAAGCTACTGAATTTTTATAAACTTAAGGACGTTGGGTCAAAAATTCAAAATGATTAAAATTTCAGAGATGTTCTTCTCAGTACATCATATATCAAATTTTGAACATTATGGACAGTCTCATTGTTGAAAAAATTAAATTTAAAAAATATTTTTAATATTTACATGCAATCAAATAGCAGTCAATAAAATAAATAGATTTATACCTGCAATAAACACAATTATGTTTTGTAAATTGAATTATCGCTATTTATTCGGAGGAATAGCTACTGTAGCATTGTGGCAGTGGAAGCAGTTTTATTTTTATTTAATTAATTATTATTAGTTTTAATTTTATTTAATAAGTAAAACAAGGTAAGTACTTTTTTTCTATTTTTATTATAAACACTATATAAATTTAAAACGTTTACAAATCACACTATTTATTAACTATTTTACAAAAATACATTTTATAATCTCGCGAGAAAATTAACTATTAAAAAATAAATTACTATGACAATAAAAAGAATTACTAACAATTACTTTTATTTAGGTGAAGCCTCTTTTAAAATTATCGACCAACTGACCGGGTACAGCAACAGCACTTGCCTTTTAAATCTGTGCGATTATATAAGGCGGACAGCAGTACAAACATCATAGCGCAAATTGTTTTTGTAAAACAATTTAACGGCGCACTACCTAAAGAACAAAAGAATAAATAACTACTTACGTTCGGTGAATATGGCCATTAGAATTCAAAAATGTCCGAGTGTCTCATAAGACATTAACGATGGAAGGTTATTCGCGAAGTTCAGAAAGAAAGGGAGAAAAGTAAAAAAAAATAAAATTTTGAGTGAGAACAACACTTCAAAAAGGAAACGCTCCCACGGTCCCGACTTCCCGGAGCTCGACGGGTGTACAGTGAAGTGGTTTAAAGTTGAGGAGTTTGCTAGAAATCTTAAGAACGATCAATTCAGGGTCGGCGTAGAATTGCTTGACAATTTTAAAGAAAGAAACGACATCAAATTCAAAATGTCGAAGTCTCGTTTTGGGTCGATTCTTTCGATTTAGAATGGATGAGGTTTCACCGTACTTTATGCACCGGCAATGGTGCAACCATTTTGAAATTGTTGAAGGAAATCATGAAAAACCTCTACAAGATGACCGCAATAACCATTTCTCAGCAAGAGGCAATAGGAAAGAGTCCCATCCACATCTTCCTCCGCTGTTTTTTAAACTCGAAACCTTCCCAATGTCAGTCTAATTAATTAAGCTATTCGCATAGAGATATAAGAATAGAGTACGCGGGAAAGCAGTGAGAGTGTCCGCAGTTAAGAGAGAGAACGCTTCAAAAGTTCAGTGTCTCTATGGTAACTAATGATGCAAAACAATGCTGATTTGAGTAAACAAATTTATGGTTTTCGTTTATTAAAGATATTATTGATTTAGAGTACTGTATCTTCTTGATATTCGTGTTTAGTATTTCCTTTAAGTGGTTATATAGGTGTTATTAGAATACTCATGTTTCCTTGATGGTGTCTAGCTTAGGTATTTTCTATGATGTTATAAAGTTATCTGTGTTAAGTATTAATGTTTATTTCGCTTAATTATTTTCAATGACCCTTTAAATGCAAAATGGTAAAAAGTTTTCTTAAGTACCCATTATGAATGATCATAATATGAAAGAAAATATTATGATTAGTAATATTTACATGTAAATGGTTTCTTACAGACCAGCAGTTCGGACAAAAATGGCTCATGAGAGAGAGAGAATGATACTGAACTTCTGCAGCGTTCTCTCTCTTAACTACGGCTACTTTCACTTATGGCAAGCGTACGCACTAGCGTACTCTATTCTTATATCTCTATCGCTATGAAAGTCAAAATATGTCCAAGGCGGCTAGCACATTTTGCTTGCTCACGAATTCAGTGTTCCACCGTCGCGATCAATCATGAGTTTATTTTGCCGCACCGATCTCACTACAGCCATGTCGTTGAGAATGTATTGAATAGATCCTTTTTACACCACACAATATACAGATGCGACAGTGTTGTAACACGCGTGGTTTCCCCTCGCTTGGCCACCAACAATCCCCCATGAATAGCACTCTAATTCTTCTGTGACTGCGTTCTCTACTTGAACTTTGTAATCAAAGATGGCATCCATGCGTAAGTAATTATATCTCCCTACCATTATGACATTTTATTTATGCGTATACAAAACAAATATTTAGCTATAAACTAGACGATGTTCTTTCAACTAAATTTTATTTATGGATTTTACATTTTTACTGCAACATTTTGTGTATTAACATATTTTTTATTTTTCTTGAGATTTGAGAATAGCCAAGAATATTCGGACGAAATTGTTTATACGATGTCTTACCATTGCTTCTTGGTTTTTTATTTTTCATCTAAGACCTAGTAAAAGTGTCAAATCTGGGAGCATTTGAGGTTGTCGGGATGCGACAGTTTATACTTATTGCAAAAAAAAAAATAATAGTAAAAGTTTATTCATTAGCCTCATAGTAGCCGTTTGGATGGCGTTGTTTTTATGGCATTTCTATGACGGCTTTTTTATGAACCCACAGGTTCAAGCGTCAAGTGGATTTCCAATTTATTATCAAGTAAAAATAATAATACATAAATTGAAAATATGAATTGTTTCTAGATTCAGATACTTGCTGGCAGATGGATGTTCTTACACAATAATAATAATAAAATAAATTTACATTAAATTAAATTCTTTCTGTGTTTCATTCTATGTCAAAGGAAATAGTTCTCAGATGATGAAATTAAAATACACAAATATTATGTTAACTAGCCGTTTTTAATAGCTATTAAGCAACTAACAGTAGCATTATAATCGTATTTGTTTTAACATTGTACATGTCGACAAACACCAAAAACTAAACAGACATACTATTATCTTTTTTTATTACTTCTAATACATTATGAATAAACTATTTAGAATTTCTAATGATTCTAGAGTGGTTGATATTATCACATTCTGTCTGTTCTTTCAATATTCCAATGCACACAAAATATTGTGTTAAGCAGCACTACATTTCTTAAGTGAGGGTTGTGAGAAAACAATTAAATATCAAGGCTCATCTATTTTTTTCAAGGTCAGTAATATCCAGGGTTATTAGTCAATTCATATCGTCAATTTATTTAGCGTAGGTAGCTAAAAGCGCGTATATGTTTACCCTGTTACTTACGATTTTGTTATCTCGCGTATAGCCCTAGCGATCGTACCGATTTTTAAAAAATTATGTCTAATTTATTAGTGTATTTATTAGTGTATTTGCCATAAGGCACTTACACTATTGGCGTCGGTCGGATGGCGGGATCTAGTAACATTTTTAATTTTGTTCAAAACAGAGTCAAGTTTATATAAGGGGCCACACTGCCTATAATAGCAAATACACTATACTCTCGGCGGGGTTTTGCGACCCGAGTTTTTATTTTTTAACAACAATTTGAAAACGTAATTTATAATTTGACCAGTTCTCGGATTAGAACCTGGGAACTGAAGGCTTGTAAAATAACAACCACTAAAAGGCCATATGAACGACATATAGGTAGGTATTTTCAAATCTGGCTATTCTAATTTTGTTAAGGCATTAAGCTTAGGTATACTACGTATTAGATTAACCACCTATTTTATAAGATTTGTTTGTTTGGATTTATTTTTTACAAGGTGCCTACAAACGGAAATAACTGTTCGGGGATATCCAAAGGGAGCAACTGAACATACACGTATAAATCTGGTTTAACTGCGTTCGCGGGAAGAACGTTTGAGGAAAAAGGGAGTCAGTCTATATGTAACAATGAGACTTCTGCGTATACAATTGGCTATGCACATTCTTTCAACAGGCATAGTTTTCCCTGTTACACTTAACCGCTCGGCGAAATTGAACTAAATGCCGCTGCACCACAAACCTGGTTTTGCCGCTAGATTTGGCTGCTAGGTTTCAAGCGTGCTGTGACGCTGGGTTTCGTGCTGGTTTTTCTGTTTTCGCTTCAAACGTATGCTTGTTTTGTAGCTAGCTTTGTAGAGGGGTTTGGTGCGCGCGCGGTGACAGAATGTTAACAAAAGTGAACGCTTATTGTTTCTGAACAGGACACACACTATGACGTCATGTTTGTGTGTGAGCGTATACCCAAGTCGTCCATGGGATAAGATACTGTTTCCTGGTTGCTTCTTACTCAAAGCAGGCAGACCAACAAGCACGAAAAATAGCCTCGATTCTAATTTTGAAATCCATCTTGCGACCATGCACGCGAGCCCGCATTGACGTCATTTCAATCTTCGCAGCCAGTGCGCCAGCCTGCATGGGCCAGCACAAGTCCCAGCAGTGATTTCAGCAGCAATACCAGCCTCGTGTGCATGTTAAAAAAGAGCGTTTGGAATTATTGTTTCTTTATAATAATTCAAACAATTACAATTCTTTCTTTCATTTTTATGACAGTTTTTCAAATATCCTCATTCCGTCGAATTTCGACGAGGTCAGTCTGGTTAATTATTATATCACATACACGCACGGTAGTTACGCCATTCTCTTGTAAACATCGCCTCTATACTGTAATTAGAACTCTTTGATAAACTCTTCATCCCCCACCAAAATGTATTCATTACATAAGTGAATGATCCACTCTTTGTGTTACCAAAACAGTTCCTCATCCCTACTTAATAATATGCGTGACGAGTTTTGAATTCGGTTATTTGTAAAGGGAACGTACCACGTCCACGCACCTAACATATGAGATGAAAAAAGAAATAAAATAATAAAGGATCGTTTCACATTGCTAATTGTTATAAAGTGAGCGAGATGGATAGAGGTTCAGTTTGTCGTGAATAGGGACGATGCACGGTGGCGCATAGCAACTGAAAAGTTGATCTAAAGATAAATGGAATCATTTGTATTTAATTTAAGTAAAAAATTGTAAAAAAAACAACTTCGGACTGGTAAACAACAAAAGGACCCCGCACAAACATTATGGGATTTAGTTCTCAGTTAAATTCATCGAAAATAGTTTTAGTTTAAGGATTACTAAGAAAAAGTGTCCATAGCCTAAAAAACCAATAGAGCTTCTACAGATATGTTTAGCGAGATTTTAGGTATGTATAGGGATATCCATTTTGAGAGATAGCATTACAGTACTCATTTTTACTAAATTATTGTATTGTAACAAAACTGTTCTTATTCGTGGTGGAAAATATTTATTTACAATAGTGAAACGTTAACACAACAAATAAACAAACAAACGAAAAGTACTTCATTATAACGTAACAGAAACAACACAACAACTCTACTAATAAAATAAAAGAATACAACGTCACTGTTTATGTACACAAAATATTTACAACACAAGAACACATCAAAATGTATTTAGCACACTTATTTATTAACTATATACACAGTTCATTTATTTATCTCAGCGGTTACCTCAGTACTGTTCACGATACTGACTGTCAATTTATGTCACAATTATTTGTCGATTGTTAACTCGATGAAACACAATGTATGACTGCCTTCACTGAGCTATCGGGCCGGTATTTATATGCGTTGGATAGTTCCTTCTTTTTCTTGCATTAATTGTTGTCTGAAATTTGGGAAAAAGCCTTTTTACCTACACATATTTTTATTTTTTGAACAATCGATTGTTGTTCCACAACAATCCGTGTCATTACTAGAATGACGAACCGACTGTTGTCTCACGAATTTCTTTGTTGTCCCAACGGAGAGCGTGTAACAGTTTAATTATTTTATTTTGTCGTCGATGAGTGCATTATATTTATTTTATTCTCAGTGCACTCTCGAAACGTGATATATATTTTTTCGCACTCACGAACTTCTATAGTGTATTCGATTGAAAATAATCCCCTAAGCCCGGATTCCTCTCCGAGATCCTAAAATTTTGCAGTACGGCACTTAGATGCATACTAAATACACACGATTGGTTAGAGTACGATAACTCGATGTGCAAAATACCCATTGGAAATACCAATCATTTATTTTAAATAACATACTTATAACAGTGTTTTTAGCCATTTTGAGTGCGGAAAATTGATTTTATGAATTATTTTTTAGCGCAGTGAAAAGGAGAAGGCCTGGGGGAATTTAAAAAAAAATTACGGGGTGGCGTTTTTTTTGCGCAGATAAAAGGGGAGGGCGTTTGGGGGGAGTTTTTTTTTTAAACAATTACGGGGTCGTGTCGATGCGATGGCATTTTTTTGGCTCAGTGAAAAGGGGAGAGTTTGGGGCGAGTTCTTAAAAAACAACTACGGGGTCGTGTCGATGCGATGGTGTTTTTTTAGCACGTTGAAAAGGGGAGGGCGTTTAGGGGGAGTTCTTTAAAAAACAATTACGGGGTTGTGTATACAAAGTGAGATAGTAATACAGAGTAATTCTACACCAGTTGCTATGACGTCTATATGTGATTTCTGATTGGTTAGATTAAAAAAATGACAGGGAAAGACGTAAAGTTTACGTATTTATGAGGGTGAATAATTCTCAAAGTTTTTTTCTTTATTTGAAAGCGTTTTCTATGACTTCAAAAAAAATCAAAATTTAGACACATCGAGTTGTCGTATCCAATATACACAAATTAATTTTGGGTTTAACTTTAGGCATATCGAAAAGTTGATCTTTGAATTATACAGGATGTCCCAGAAGTCACGCACTTCCTCGTAGGGATCGAAAGAGAAAATTATTCTGAGACGAAAAGTCCTTAGCCATTTTTTAATCAGACGCATAGATAATTAATTATTAATTAAAGTGACCAATCAGGAGCGATTTGATTTGTTTTCCGATTTTATTTGTTTTTCTCCCGTATCTTGGATAACTGTCTTCCGTTGTCAGTCGTCTCTTAATAATTAATTAAAATTAATTAAAAAAAAACATCCAGTGACTGTCGGGAGAAAAACAAATAAAATCGGAAAACAAATCAAATCGCTCCTGATTGGTCACTTTCATTAATTAATAATTAATTATCTATGCGTCTGATTAAAAAATGGCTAAGGACTTTTCGTGTCAGAATAATTTTCTCTTTCGATCCCTACGAGGAAGTGCGTGACTTCTGGGACACTCGGTATAAGCACATTATATTATAGAGTCTACTGCCTCAAAGATTTCCTTTAAATAAAGGTATTTTTTCTGGAACTTGGCTAATTATCAAATTCAACCACGTTTCCTTGGTCTCAAAATGTAATAATAAAATTGTTGTGATTTTAAAATGTGACTAAATAAAATTGTTTATATACGTTTCTTTGTATTACGGTCCACTGTGCGATATAGTGTGATGCCCTCCATCGCTGAGTGCTATTGCTCTCACAGTCGCGTCTGTTGTGCTGTGGACTGGACTGGAACCCACCCAGGTAGTCTGTCTGACGTCACGGTTTGGTTCAACTTGGGCGCGTATTCCAGTCTGCGCCAATTGAATTGGCTACTTAACACATTCTGCACTCATTTGTGTACCTGGCTTAAATATTAAGTCATATTCATACAATGATGCAATATTTTGAAACCCTATTGAAGATCTAAAATTGTGCAGTTTATATAATTTTTATTAATTTTGCATAGTTATTGTCTCATTCGTTAATAATTTTTAATTTAGACGCTAAACAAGGAATTTAGAAACATAAGCTCTTGATAAAAAATATTTGTAAAAATTGCAGGTAAGTATACACTGGCCTAAAGTTTGATATCTTACCCTGCGCGCCATAATGCCTGAGGTGAAGCCGAGCGCATTATGACGCGTAGTGCAAGGATATCAAACTTTAGGCCAGTGTGGTGTGGTTTTCTTCATACCTCGGTCGTAAGTATACGCTTATTAAGTACATTACTTAATTAATTACTTATTTTTTTATTTGACACTTAAAAAAGAAAAACTACATGCAATTTAGCATATATGGCCATAATTACTTATTAATTACATAAAAACACAGATAATTTCCAAGCAAGCAGCTTTGAGGTTATACGTAAGAACACGAATGACAGCTGGTCGCGACTATTAGCTAAAATGTAATAGAATTGCTAGTGAAACGACATCTAAACAACAGTTAATAGGTTGTTTTTTCTTTACTGCCGCTCGAACGTCCGTACTTCCCCACATCAGTGCGCGTAATCCCTTCAATGCGTAAATATTAGACTTTCTGTCTTACAATTTAAGCCGAAATAATGCACTTTCGATCGAGGTATGAAGAAAATTTTATTTTTATAGAAACTGATTAGGTACTCATTATTTTTCCCGCCGGATTCAGACGAGTGTTTGCTATATTGAAGGAAATGCACAAGCGATAAGCAAGTTCGAATCCGTCCACGCTGGGCGAACACATGAATCGCGATGCCTCGTGTAAGAAACGCCGGCAATACATTACGTTGTTTATTACGTATGTGGGCACACGAGCAGCAATATTGCGCGGACAGACTATACAGCAATTTTTCATTGAATAGTAGGTAGTGTCCGCAGTTTTTTTTAAAGCTGTTTAGAAAAATGGGAAAAATAGTTACGTCCCACGATTTTATTTTAGTCTAATTAAAACCCCAGATTGCGGATATAATTATTTTTTACCTTTTAGTACATTGATTTTACAATTATAAAACCATTTAACTCAAAACGGTGTTTTTATTTCATTTTTAAGACTTTGTGCGTTATTTGCTTTCTCCAAATTTATTACACACATTGGCGTAGCAAGAGGGGGGTCAGATGGACCTGGCCCACCCTAGAATATTAATTGTTAACATACAAGTAACAAGGTATATCTACAATAATCTACATATTTTCTTTGTCGTGAAATTTCCCCAGAAAGTCATGTTGATCGATTTTGCTTCTATGAACAGTTTTCAAATTATGTGTAAGTGGTAGAGTTGAAAATTTTGCCTCCCTTAGGATAAAATCGTTACTACGTTTATGATTACACATCCGACTTCAGTGGGCTATACGGGAGCTTAACCTTTGGGCTCGCATTTATAGTTAAATAGTAGGTGTTTTAAGCTCGTAGTTTTCAAAAAATTCATATTTTAGTTCTGAGTAGTCTCCGTGCCTCATTACTGCAAGAATATTGTTATCGGAACTACACATATTATGTGCAAAATTTCAACTCAATCGGTTAACGAAAAGTAGATGAAAAATCGGTCTCAAGATTTGAATAAGAAAATCGGCCAAGCGCGCGCTTGACATACGTTTCGTATGACGTATTTACTAGTCGCATTCGTTGGTTGACAAATATCATAACTTAACCTAAAAATGCGTTATTGAAATATGTTGATGCTGTTTTGTAGATTGTTAATGAAAAAGAAGTCGAGTATTCATGAGTTATTATTTGCACTATTAAAATCACTTTGGGGCCTTCCAACAACCAAGTAGTTCTAACAAATATAAGTACCTATATAGTGACTACAGACAGTTTTTTAACGTTAATGTAGTCGTGGCTCTTGTCTCTATTATATTGATAAAGCCTTGTGGTTACGGAACCCTAACAAATATACGGAACGTGAAATAAAATAAAACCGTTTAAAATACGCGCGTGTCATATAAAAAATAGAACCTCTGTAAGTTGAACTTCAAGGGAGACGTCAAAAAATTCGAGTTATAGAATCTTGGACTTAAGGAAATATTCGACTTGTAGAGGTTAAGATTCATTCTAACTAATTTTGAGTTGCTATGTTCGAGATACAGAAGTCCAATTTATTTTTTCGAGTTATGGAGGGAAAATATGTTCAGAAATGGCTTGTAGGGACTCACTGATTATTTCGACTTATAGAGGGTCGAGATTTCGAGGGAACAAAACATTTTTTCGAGTTTAAGAGGTTTTCGAAAGGGTTCCACTTTAAAATGTTCTATTGTATTACTATGTCTGCTAGCCTGTTCGCTTTCTGGTACGCACTTTGAAAGTAGGTTTAGCGTTTTGAAAATCAAACCAGACACCAAGCATTTATGTCAGGAAAATGTTTTGAACATGAACTTTCGACTTACAAAAACAGTATACAATAGACCAGTGAAGTTAACTTTTTGACAAGGAAAAAATTAATAACAAAAAACGAATGATCAGAAAGTGAAGAAACTGCCGTCAGAAATACAGAAACCAAAAATTCAAATGCGTAAAGGGCCGGGGGGCTGCGGAGAGCGCTTTTTAGAGGTCAAACGCGGTTTTTTGAAAATCTGAAATTTTTACATTACTTTTTTAGGTTGAAGTTAGGGGTAATTTTTCGATTTTTTGTTAATATTACATTGGCAAAATAATTTTTTAATTCGAAAAAATTAAGGTTATTTAGGACATAGAAAGGTAAATCTCCTGGAAAGTTCATGAAAAATAAATCATTTTTGCAGGAGAAAAAAATTAAAAACGAAAAACACGGTTTTTTCGATATTTCTCTGAATCTTGAAGGTTATGTGAAAAAATTATATTTATAAAAGTTGTAGATCCTTTTAATACCTACAACATTGCCATACAACATTTTTCGATTCGAGGTCAACTTTCGCCGAAAATAACATAGAATCGCGTTTGGCCCCTAAATTACACATTTCAATTTTTGGTTTCTGTATTTCTGACGGCAGTTTCTTCCCTTCCTCATCATTCATTTTCTGGTATTAATTTTGTCCCTTTTTCACTTGATTTTGGGCTAACTGCACTGGTCTACAATGCAAGTGCAAATAAATCAATCACTGCACGGCGACCGAATGATATTACTTTATTACGTACATTTCTTCTCTATTTGCCGAATCGCCCTGATGATGAAATTGCATTTTGTTATCGCGTTCATTGATACGGTGGAGAAGCGAGAACTATTGCATTACTTCGCTACACAGACAGTGCTCTGGCGCTGATGCAAACTTGCTACACTTTTTTTGTGTCTGACGGTCAACGATGCACAAATATGATTAATGTGTGTTAAATGCACGCTCAACATCTACTACAGGCTGCATTGAGATTTGTCATACGGGGCGGACTGTAAGCCAAATCTAATGTCGAATTCGCCATTTTTCAAATATACGGTCAAACCTGATTGAGTAAGAACTGGGTAAGCGAGAAAACTCTTTAAGTGAGAGTAACATGATGACATATTTTGAAGTCCAATTCTATAATGTAGGTACCCGTCTATTATTTCCAAAAAAAAACATTTTTAAGTAATCGCGAAAACGCTTGTGACGTCACATCTTAGTGACAGCTGACATTAGATATTGTATTTGTGGGTGTCGAACTGTAGATCAGAAGTATTTCTTAGAAAAGTATGTAAATTTACTGATGATATGCTCTATATTAAGGATGATTTGTAGATACAATCGGAGAAAAAAGTATGTAAAATTTTCACTAAACCAATATCTTTCAATATTTTTTAAAATACGGTATTTAAACGATATATTTTTTCTTCACGAGCTTGTTTTCAATATAAAATTTCTAATAAAATAGAAATTAGTTTGCGTTTAATTCATTTTTAAATAATATTTTCAATATTTGTAAAAATTACAAAATGACGTTTGTTAGTGAGTGTACCTTGAATTCAACTTTAAAAAATAAAATTAATACATTTTTTATATCACAAATCACTGATAAAAATTATCGCAATATACTTAAAAAAAAATTAGTAGCTCGGTATATACCCCAGAAAATGAAAAATTTGATTTTATTCAAATGAATCAAACAAAATAAGATGTAATTTTTATCCAGTCAAACGTGTCAACACCGCGACTTTTTAATAGTTGGTAGTTATAATTTGCTGCAACTTCACACTAAACTAAAATTATACTCTTTACTATCTGTCAAATAATCGTTTCAGAATGATACAGTTTAAAATATAGTACAAAATCACAGCAAATTAATGCTATGTTTATTGAACACTTCCGAGCAAAATTCGGTCGCCCAATTTGGAAGATGGAGATTTTATTAATGTTATTAAATATTAGGTACCGTGATGTGCATTTTTCAGAGTATACTTTATTGGATGTAAAAAATCAGTTGAGCAAATGAGCCCTATCTACGTTAGGACTTACAACAATATTCCCTTCAATATATCATACAAAGGTTGAGAATCACAGATTCCACTACGATATAAATCATACACATATTTGTAAATTTCAAATCAGTTTTTTGTTTCTATAATTTATATAAATTCCATTTTTTCTAAAAAGAAGTGTATAATTATAATCTTTTATTTACTAAAAAAAAATATAATCATTTTCTATTATTACAGTTTAATTAATTATTAAATAAATTACAAATATGTTTTCCTGTTACAGTGCCGTGTTTTATTGCATATTTTCAATTGTATGGTTTTCTTTTCACCTTTTATATACTTCGAGGTTAAAGCCCAATTTCATGAGTGACAGTTTAGAAGCCGGTTATAATTATTATTACGCGCATATAATATTGCTGAAAATAGAAAGAAAATCATTTTTTTTAAATATAAAATTACAATAAACATAACGATTATTTTTATTATATCTCAAAATAACAAAATCTCAAATCTGTTACTTACTTTTTTGTATTCCAGCATTTATTCAACATATACACTGTGTTCTAAATTACATGAATATTATCACTGAATACTTTTAATATGTATTTTTAATATTTCTTGTGTCCTTTTGTATTGCTTAAATAATTAAAATGACAGCTAGCATCGCGAACATAGCTGTAGTTGTTTACGAGGTTGCCATGTTTATCTGTGAGTCACACATTGCATTCAAATAGTATCGTAAATATTAGGGGAGAGACGCCTAATTTGGACCATTTTTTAATTTGAATTTCTGGGGGTCAAATAACAAAAATTCCGGATAATTTGACTATAGTGCCTCAAAGTGCAGTTCATGATCATCTTCCAAAAAAATCAACAAATGTCAAAAATAATTGTAGATATTTTATTTAACACAAAATAAAAACGCTTGCAAAAGTCCAATTTAGGAAACCAGGCTCCTTAATTGGACCAGTGGTTTCTTAAATTGGACCTGCCTACTAATTACATATAAAGAGACAAAATAAAAATAAAAATAATATACAAACAAACAATTTTCAGTATCAATAAATTTTTAACAAAAGAAAAATAGGTGAAAAAATTAAACGTTTCATAGCAAGAAACAAGTAGGCTATGTTTTACTTTTTGCACTCATTACAATAATATTTTTTAACTTTTGACGAAACTTGAGCACATATTGCATGATTCCACATGCTACATGACATGCATTGTATCATCTCTTCAATTTTTTCATCCTCACAAATATTACAAAACGAACTTTCATCTTTATGTTCAGTTTTATTCTCAGCTACCAAGTTTAACCGGTCCATTTTATGGACCACTTGGCGGTTCAATTTAGGAAACTACTACGTTGCTTTGAATCAAACGCCATTTCTATCAGAACACGTGAATATAAATTAGAGGTTATGTCATTAAAATTAACAAAAAGCATTAGAAAAATAATGCCGATTTTAAAAAACTTTCATCTACATACCTGGTATTTGCTTAGGGTAACGGTAAGTGGTGTAAAATTAGCATCAAATATGATGTTTTCCGAAAATACCCGATATTTCAACAACTGCAAACACTAGAAATATTTCCACCGAGAATCACAACCGTATCAATTAGTAGTTCGATCAGGCACCACGAGATGATTCTAGTTTTCTGCTGTATAGGAGAAACTCGGCCGGTCCAATTTAGGAGCCGGTCCAATATAGCCGACTCTCCCCTACTCATTTTTATAGTTTTTCTCTGTAAATAGTATTGAAACCACTAAATTTTACTTGCTTATATGATTTTTAGATATATAATCTATTAGTTTGCAATTTTACAAATTTTTCTCATCATGTTTTCACTATTATTTTTGAACTTGAATTGGCCTGATAGCGCGTTTTCCATTTAAGTACATGTAAATTTGTTACACCTAAAAAATGCTATAACTTTTGAACGGGCTTGTAAAAAAATCCTTAATTTTTATAGAAGCTTCGGAAGACTTGTTAGAATAATCTATTAAAATTTCAACGTATTCTCATCATTTTCAATATACCTACAAAACATCCTTAAGTATTTTCATTAGTTGCAAGTTAACTAAGCTCAAAAGTAACCTATGACATAAGTAAATAAAATACCACAAAAAAACAAATCAACTAATTAAATGATGCAGAAGTGAATGATCGCAGCAAAAATTTAAGCAACACGGTGATTATTTACTTTAAATGTTTATATTCTCTTTGATTTAAGAAGGCGTGACGTCATTCGACGCTTCAGTTAACATGACATTTTATTAAAAATCTTATTAATCTCAATGTTTATATTAACACTGGGTCATTTTTTAAAATCCTTTCAACATATATTTTTCTCTAAAATCATTTAATCTTTGGATATTTTTTACTGTCATCATGCCTATTGCCAGATACCGTCTTTGTAACCCTCGAAAATCTCTATAAGTGAGAAACAGAAACCCCCATAAGAGAAAGACATTTTTCGCTCATGGACCTCTGTAACTGAGACTACTACTTGCCTGTACCTCTATAAGCGATAGTCGAACGTATTAATAGTTCCACGTTAAATAAAAAATAAACAATATTTGATAAAATTTATGAACTATAAAAAGATACACAAAATGTCAAAACAGAAAAGTAGACGAAATTAACGGATTTCTTTAAGTAAATAAACTAAATATTATAGTGTAAGATTTTTTGTTTTCTTTTTTTAACATTTATGTAGAATTATTATCTATGTCGAATAATACACTACATATTTGCTGTAATTTTATAATAATAATGATATTCTTTATTTCTAAAATATCATACAGGCATGAAACAAGTCAATAAAAAAATTTTTTTTTTTTATTTTAAAAGGAGCGAATCGGCTTCTATGGCCATTATCGCGAAATATTTACAAATGTACAAGTACATATAGCATAATATCTAAGGTAAGTACATATTATATTACATATAATATCTCTAAGGTAAGTATATATTATATTACATATTATATCACAATTAATGTTTATGGTAATTAATAAGGTAAGTAGTTGGTATTTTTAAATGTCTTTGTATTTGTTTATACTTTTTAGATAGTTAATAGTTGACTTTATGTTTTTTTCTTCATTATTTAAAATTGTTTCCAGATTCTGCGGAAGTTCAGTATCCATCCGTTGGACATCGTATAGTGGACAGGTCACCAAAAGGTGTTCTACCGTCAGAGGAACGTTGCAGATCTCGCATTCCGGGGGAGGAGAGCGATCCAACAGGTAAGAATGTGTGAGACGAGTATGTCCTATTCAAATTCAAACGTTAAAAAATGCCTCTGTGCTATAGTACGTATTAGTTATTATAGATATTTTTTTAAATTTTGTTTAAATAATTTATAATTTAATAATCTAATTTCTGATGGAATTGCATTGTAGATTTTCATCATTTAAATGTACATGTCTTTCCTAACTACAGAGTATTTCACATGTGTATCTACATAAGTGAGAAAGGTCACTCCTGTGCCTCTATAAGCTAGAAACTCGGGTTAGTGAAAAACCTCGCGAATGAGACATCGCGGTCCCTTGAACTCTTGCTTATCCAGGTCCGACTGTATTTCGATGGAAAAGAACTTTCTGGTCATCAGTTATAGAAAGTTCCCTTAAAACTTACCTTTTTGATATAGAGAACTTAGTCAGCGCATCTAATATATAAAAATCACATTGTTACAATATTGAATGATACGTCCCTCCAATACAAGAAGAGAAGACCAGGCCAGGGATCCAGGCTGACGCTGCAGTCACCGACATAAATTGGTATCCTTACTCCTTAGAGCATTTACCTATAGAACAGAAATTGCTCCGCACTTGATCTTTAGGCTGAGATGATACCATATGCGAGAAAAGGATTGTCAAAGATGACGTTAAATTCCCCATTAAGCAATGTGTCAGTTCTGAATCGGTTCAAAAATCAGACTTCGACAAAAGATTCGTGGAAACCGACTCCGTTCTTTCTAAAACGATAGCTCAACAAATCAGTTTAATCAGGGAAACATTTAAGAGTATTCGTCCCTGCAAATACCTCCTGCACCCTTCATCTTAAATCTTTTCCCCTCGCCTAAAAACGGTTCGCGCTCTCCCGACGCTATTTTTAAAGCTAGAGGGTTCTGGTAAACGCCAAATGAAAGACGAATCAGACTACAGATCCTTCAGGCGATTTTTTTGAAAAACAGTTTCGCCTACGTGTGAAATATTACGTAACTTATTATTTTTTTCAAAAGGTTGTAAGTTTTTTCAGGATTTTTTTTTCAAAAAATTCGCCTGAAGGATCTGTAGTCTGATTCTTTGTCTTTCATTTGGCGTTTACCAGAACCCTCTAGCTTTAAAAATAGCGTCGGGAGAGCGAGAACCGTTTTTAGGCGAGGGGAAAAGATTTGAGATGAAGGGTGCAGGGGGTATTTGCAGGGACGAATACTCTTAATACGCATAAGAAGCATACTTTGTGCTTCTGAGTCAGAACAGCTCTTTGTTGCATCTTTCTAATTTTTTTAATTTAGATTTTCGGACCCATTACTATAACTTCCCAATATACTGGGAAGTTATTAAAATTACAATCTAAAGAAGAATTGTTTTAAGGCGTTTCTATTATATCAAGATCCCAGACCCGCCAGACCTACGTCATTTCAGTACTGCTAAGATTTTATCAGTAAATGTACAATATTTTGTTAAAAGGTATGCTAATTTGCTAGCTTAAAAGCGGGGGCCCTTTAGAGATAACAGGCTCTAAAGGTACATAAAACACGTGCTTACCTACGTACGCAATGGTATTATGCATGCATATGAGTGCGAGTGAGAGCATTAGAAGATTTTTTTTGACAGCTATATGAAATTTAGGTTTTTTATTTGTTTACACACACTCAGAGGAGTCCATGAGTTTAAAAGATAAAAATTCCAAGGAAACAAATAAACAACCTACATTTCATGAACCTGTTATCTCTAAAAGGCCCCCGCTTTAAAGCTAACAAATTGGCGTACGTTTTTAACTAAATGTTGTACATTCACTGATAAAATCTTAGCAGTACTGTTATAACGTCGGTCTGGCGGGTTTAAGATCTCGGTCTATATCTTTTAGTGACACGGGACGCATGCGCATTCGAAACCTAGGTACGCGAGAAAGACAAGTAGTTGTTGGGTCATCCTCATTCCATAGGTTAATGTTCTAAGCCTTACATGTTGTGTATACAGCATATTATATCAAACCAAATCCTTTGTCTGAGAAATATATTTATATGTATATTATATACGGATCAGAATTGTGGTTACATTAAAACGTATCAAACCAGGTTCATGGCGAGGTTTATTTGTAGTTTGTACAGCATATTTTGGTAGACCTTTCTGGTCTGTTTTGGTCTGCACTGTCAGTGTAACCATAGTTTGTAGCAGTGTTTGTCAACTTGGACTCCCTCAAATGTGTCTTATTTCTAAAAGGCCGTTTGTAAAATATTTCTAATGGGATTATAATATAATAAAAAAAATTGAAAAAAAGTTTGACACTGCAGGACATTCTTGAAATTTTCCGCTATTTTCAAGTTCAACACTCTCAAAAATATATAAAATATAGCAAGAAGTTTATTTTAAGCTCTTCAAGCTCAAAAAAAGAAAACACTTCCTTACGAATTTCTCCGATATCTCGACAACAAATGAACCAATTTTGATGCGGTTTGCGGCAATCGACGCAGTTTTTTTTAACCTAAGAAAGTAATTTATTACAAAAAAATCGATCTGATAAGAATTTTAAGAGTAATTTAAAAAAAAACACTTTAATACGATTTTTTCCTTCACGATATCTCGTGAACAAATTACCCGATTTTGACGCGGTTTGCGGAAATCGACGCAGTTTGTTAAGGAGAAGAGCTGATTCGATTTTGGAACTAGTCGGTGTGGTAGCTTAGAACATATTTCAAAAAAAGAAATTTCTAAAAATGTTTGAAACTTATATTTTTGAGATTTCTCAAAATTTATTGGGCCGAATCATTCCAAACTTTCAGGAAATGTATGTTCAGCAAGGTCACGTCAGAAGTCGCAAACCGCGTTTCAAAAGATATAAGAGGTTTACATACATACATACACACACACACCAACATACAGTCCTACGGATATAATATTATCATCGCCAAAATAGTCAAAATAGCTTCCTAGGACCTCAAAACGTCGAGATCTGGCGAAAACCTTATTTTCGATAATCGGTGTGAAAACAATAATTTCCCGATTTTTTTTAAACAAAAATATTTTTGATTTTTTTTTATAGCGGGAAGTTAAAAAACTGCGTGTTCGAGATACTCTCTCAAAAATTTCTCAAATACCTAAGATGTGTTCTACTTCCAGCATTTTTTTCGTTTATTTTATGAACCCTAAACAAATCAACACGCAATTACATTCTTCGTTAAGGCACGCAGGAATCGTAAAATTTCAGATTTTAGATGCCGTTAAGTAAAAAAGTTTGAGAAACACTAGTCTACGCTCCTGTCGCTATGCATATTGTATATATGGCTTGTATACTTCCTTTCAATTTTTCAAATTTCTGATATATTCTGTTTTTCCTGTAAAAATGCAACTTCATTATAAGAATTGCACCACGACTCCGAGACTAGAAGTAAGCGCTGGCGGATGTCCCCTTTCTAGGCTCCATTCTCAATCCAAAGTACACGCATCTGCACATTCAAATGGCCTATCAGGTTGCAACTGTCAAGCATATTATAATCGTATCAAGTTATGTTAACCCTAATTACCTCATATGCCGAGCGTCTACAATCTGCTATCTATATCTCTAATGCCTATTTACTTTATCTTAATTTTACTGATTCCTAGAATCCAATATTAATTTTGATTCTATTGTTGTTCTTTTTTACAACGCGAGAGAGATTGTAGACTATAGACACTAACCAGATGAGGTCATTCGCGTCTATTCTTGACAACGCAATAAACAATATTTTGCATTAGAATTATTGCGTTGATATTTTTATTTTTGAAATAAATAGATTGCAAACTGAATAGTTTCTTTCGATATTATAATTTTGTGCGACGTAAAATGTGAATGCATGTTGTAAAAAAGATATAGCGGCGTTTTCTTTCTCTCTTTAGACCTCTACTTTTTGATCAAGGGTAGGTTTGTTTCCACACACACTTTGAACTTGTTCAGCACTGTCTTATTGATCTCTATAAACATAAATATGGAACTGTAACAAAAATGTTCTAGTTAGTGGTGAAAAATATTTATTTACAATAGTGAAACAAAACAAATAAACAAACTAACTAAAAGCACTTTTCTATAACGTAACAGAAACAAAACAACAAATTCTAACTAATAAAATAATAGAATAAGTGATAAAGAATACAAAGTCACTATTTATGTACACAAAAACACTATACAACTATATACACAAGATTATCCAGTTTTATATAATTTCAATCAATGGTTTATTAACCACACTGCACTTGTATTTATTTCGTACACTATTACTTACACAGTTCACTTATTTATTTATCTCAGCAGTTACCTCAGTACTGTTCACGGTACTGACTGTCAATTTATGTCGATTGTTCACTCGATGAAACGTACTATACCTGACTGTCTGTCCACTGAGCTGTGGTATATATATGCGCTGGATAGTTCTTTCTTTTTCTTGTATTCATTGTTGACTGGAATTTGGCAACACCGAGTTATCTACAACTGTCAACTACACTAATACACCAAACGTAGCTAATATTATATTATTGTAATTTCGTTTTATTGCGAGTTTTTTCGGTATATTATATGACATCTGTGTTTCCAAAAAAAAGTCTCTGTATATTTATCCGACTGTTTGTACCATAATCAGTTAAGAACGGCCGGACTAACGTTGATAAAACTTCATATATTAGCTATTAGTATTCAACTAAAAGTCGGGGTTTGAGAATAGTCGAGCGTGTAGTAATGCTACAAACCTCCAGTTTTTAGAGTCCAATCTAAAAACTAGTAAAAGCATCAATTGAATAATTTAAATTTACTAGTCAATTCACTGTAAGGTACCATGTAAGCAGTTAGGATTTAACAATTTTTTAGTTTATTGAACATTGTGGAATATTTCCTTACTTTACAATATTGGTTTCCTATTTTTTAACAAATATAGCTATAGATATTATATTTTTATCTACAATAAACTTCATATATAGTAGCTCAGTTGCAGGTTGAAAAATGTATTTTCAAATAAAAAATAAATTATAGTACGTACTATCAAGTTGTATGATTAAAGGACATTGCGCCTATTTTTACTAGGGATTACAATTCAATATTGCCGACAAGTTAATTCTGTTTCAATGTGTACTCTGGGCAACATTTGGACCTAAATCAGACAGTGTTGAAACGATCCACAGCGTTTTTTTGTTATTTTTTAGTGTTTATGCAAAACGGAGCACTAATGGAATTCGCCTATCTGTCACAGGCGATTATCTCTGAAACTATTTGACGTACAAATTTTAAATTTAGCACAGAGATAGAGTGTGGTGGCACAAGTACAGATGTGAAGTATACAAAGTAGAATTTTGAATTTGGGTGTCAATTTCAGGGGGTAAACTGAGAAATGGAAAAAAAATATACCTATCTATTTAAACTTTTTTATCCGTTTTTTAAAAAAAAAAACGCTTAAAAATTGCTGTCCCCCACCTTAATCCTCATTCCCCAAAATGGTTGCTCAGAAAAATCTGCAAAAATAATGAGAACTGAGAATTACGTGTATATTAAACAAAAATTATCAGAATTGAAAAATTCTAGCCCAATCAATTGTTATAAACAATTTAATTGTTTATTTCTTTATAACACACGTGTGGGGCAGATGGCACGGAACAGTAATTGTGCAAATATACCTTGCACTTGACCGACTTTTTCTTGTAGGTGTTAAATAAGAACTAAAGTTAGATATAGATGAATGATGCAACAAATAAATTTATTGAACTATATGCATCGTAATTATTCATTCTAATGTTTCAACTAGATTAGATATTTGGTAACAAACAATATAATAATTTTATGCAGGTTTATGAGTGTCATAAGTTCTGTCAAAAACCGTTGGCGTTGCAGTCTTCGTTGGCAATTTTCCTCAGAAGCATTCAAATTTATTTATGTTGGAATAAAAGCGCAGTTGCTGCAAGTAAACAAGGAAAATACATGTATTAGTTCCAGAGTCGGCCGTCGGATTTTCTATGTTTCGACGAATACACAGACAAAATATTAACATTAGGGCAGACAAATAGAGAGCCACAGTTATTATTATTTTTATTATGGTAAAATTTTACGGGATACGAGGCTAAAAATTTTAAAACAATTTTTATTCACTGAAACATTCTTTAATGGCCAACGTTTCGGCAATATTTTTTGTTTTCTTCAGAACCTAAACCAAACAAATAATACCTTACACATCTAAACCATAACCCTATTCTTAAAATTTAAAATACTATTTTAATATTTGTATATCAATTAATTGTTTTTATTTTGAAATTGAAATTGAATAATTAGGGCTGCCAAGGGGTTCTGATAGTACAAATTGTGGCATCCCATGACTATATTATACAAGTAGTAGTTGAGTCCAACATTTTCGTTATTCTGGTCGGTATTTTAAAAGATGTTGAGAACCATTGAACTATTAGTGTTACTATAATAGAGTAGGTACGATGAATGATACAGTGACGAAATCGCCATTAGCACTGGTTGATTCAGGTGTGTTGCGTGCCAACTCTTTAGTATTTTATTAGTGTATTAATTAGTATAGCTCCGTTAACTATTTGTACACACTTGCCTCAAAGAAAAATAACGCCTCCTAAACTTTGAAATCATTTTTAAGGCATCCGTTATTCACATTCAGCAGTAAAAGCAAAAAAAAAAAAATCCACCCAATTGGGCGACGGGACCATTCCAACTTCAAAAATGTTAACATTTGATTATAATAAAGAAAATAAAATTTCAGATATCGCGTGAGGTGACGCGGGTAATGTCTAGTATTCAATATGATATTTGCTATTCGTTGTCATGATTACCTACAGAATATGTTCCACGTCATGTAAAAATTAATCCCACTAAAAACATTCTGTAAAAAACTAACCAAGTCTCGATGGAGCTGCTTGTTTATCTCTAAAAAGTAATGAAATCTAGACAATGTCGTGCCAAGTCTAAGGTTCCTTACTGCGATTTCTTTATTATTATAGTAAATGTTGTGTGACTTGGCCGGTTCTTCTACCGGTTCTGGCGACAGATTGGTGCAATGTGTCATGGAGCACCTGGTTTTGTACCCTTGTGTACCCTTCAACGGCCAAGTCACACGACATTAACTATAATAATAAAGAAATCGCAGTAAGGAACCTTAGACTTGGCACGACTTTGTCTAGATTTCATTACTTTTTAGAGATAAACAAGCAGCTCCATCGAGACTTGGCTAGTTTTTTACAGAATGTTTTTGGTGCGATTTCACTTCTTTTTGTAGAAACGTGGGCATATTGATTTATTTTATTAGATTTTCTTATTTGACACAGTTTTTTTCTTTTTAGGAGTTGTTTTTTTATTATTACAAATCTTTCTTTTCTTTATATGTGTGTAAATCTTGAAAGTGTGCAATTCAGACAGAGAATAGTTCCTTATCTCTATGGTAACTAATGATACAAAACAATGCTGATTTGAGTAAACAAATATCTGGTTTTCTGGAATTTCTGCTGCACTCTCTCTCTCAACTGAGGACATTTTCATAATCTTCGATTATCCTAGTTTTTATAGTTTTCCTTTTATGTGGCCATTAAACCCTAACTCTGTACCAAATTTCAGCTCTCTAAGTTTATGGGAAGTACTAGTTCTATTTTGATGATCATGAGTGAGTGAGTGTCATAAATGTGAAACTTTGCTTTCGCTTAACTTCGGAACTAAATGACCTACAGACTTGAAATTTTGGATTTTAAGTATGTGATTATAGCTTACTGGATGACGAAAATTTCTGCGTTCTGGTCTTATCCAGAGGTTCTCAAATAGGGGCTTGAAAATTCGGCGAAATGGTTCCAGTAAAGGATGGTACGGCAGTGTTTGCTTCGCGCTCGACTTGGCGGGGGCACTGCCGTGCCCCCAGATCAAAGCATGCCTAACTAGTTTATTTCTGATAGATCCATGAAACAAAAGAGCGACTGATTTTTTTCCAAATATTTTCGAAACTATAAAGTTTAGAAAAAAAATGTTTAACGAAACTTTCTTAAAAAAATAAATATAATAATAAGCCATTCTGAAAAGTACACCAATGTATATGTATATGTGACTATTTAAATGATCATTCTGAAAGATAAATGAAGCGACAAGTACTATATTATATAATAGTAGCGAGCTAGTTACTTGATGATCCCCTTAAGAGAAAAATGTCTTTTCATAATCTATCTTAATTCACACAGTCTTCCATTCCGGTGTTGGAAAAGCAACAAACTCTCAGTTCCTCTACTCGAGCGAGTCTCGCTTTAAGTGACGTGCCACGACAATACATATATATTTTCTACGTGATATATTCGCCACGAAAAGGCAAAATCGCGTATGTCGAATTTTTCACAATTTTACTTCCATGCTCCGTCTGACTGTCTGTACAACTGATTTTCTCAGGAACATTATGTTATTGATTTGAAATTTGACATATAGAATACAGGGAATAAAGACATTTCAAAGTATAAAAATTAGGGAAAAGCTAAATTTTTGCATGAATTTCCTTTTGTAGTTCTAAACAATATACCAAAAGCCCCCATGGATAAATGTGCCGCTAAAAATGTTATGCGCGGGATGAAAAGTCACAAACAACGGTTTTTCGCGAAAATCTCGTTAACGGCGACTTTTATGAGAAAAATTACTGGTTATTAAATTTATAGCTTAGAAAATTTCCTACAAAAAAGCATAGTATTACTTTTTTTGTAAGACTAACGGTTTTTGATAAAATTTGATTTAAAAAGTTATGTTTCTTATGTCATTTCGATTCGTTTGATGCGGTTATACGAACGAATACAATGCAATACGACTTGCGGATGTGTGAACTGGAAGAGATTGAATGAACGCGAGGTGAGAGAACGAGCATCATGTCGCATCCGACGTACGTCGTACGTATAGTTGGTAATTTTGGTCTTACGAAAAAAAATAATTGTATGTTTTTGTAGGCAATTTTCTAAGCTACAAATTTGATTAACACTATTTTTTCTATAAAAGTCACCGTTAATGAGGTTTTCACGAAAAACCGTTTTTTGTGACCTTTGAGCCACGTAACATTTTTTAGCGGCACATGTATTGATGGGGACTTTTGGGATATTGTTAAGAACCACAAAATGATGGTCTAGGTATATGAAAATCTAGCTTTCCCGTAGTTTTTCCGAAGTTTGACTTATTTTTTGTCCCTAAACTAATAGCTTTAAGCTTATTTCAAGAGTCAGTATCACAAAAATGTTGTCTATTTGAGGGTAAATATTTTTCTTTACCGGGCAAGTGCGGTATATATGTAGAATCAAGTTTTAAGTGTTGATACATTCTATTATACAAAATCTATGTAAAAATTTCTTTACACATACGAAAAGGCACTTGAAAATTTTGACGGCTGCATTCGCGCAACAATCGTTGGGGAACATTTAGCGAATGCGCAAGATTATCAGGGGCGGGCTTGGCATTTGACGCGCGCTCGAGTTGTTACTTGATCAATAGAGATTAAAAATTAACAGCAGTATTTATAAACGCTGATGACAACTCAATTCAATTCAATAGCTCTATTTCACGTCTGTCTCATTCTAACTTATATGATGTTAAATTGGTTTGAAAGCGACAAAAAATTGACAATGCCGTAAATTCTTGCATTGGCCATACAGAATAGCACTACTTTATACATCGGATTTAATTTGTTCTGGAGGCAAAAATAAATTGACGTTCTTCCACAAATAAAATACTCACATTTCTGTGTTATCATTAGTGATGTGCCGGATATCCGTATCCGTATCCGCGGATATCCGAGGGAGAAGAAAGATTCGTATCCGTATCCGTTAGTTTTTGGCGGATCTTTTACGGATCTCTTACCTTATTCATTTTCAATTCATAGATGAAATTTTATATATATAGATAGGTGACTAGGTAATAATGAAAACCTGTTAAATTCCCTTCAGATTATTTTTTATTTTTTTAAATCGTATTTGGCACCTTTACATTGCAAACATTTATCGTAGTACCATACTAATAGTACATAACTCAAAGGTACTAAATCACTTATCTTTATAATGAGATATTGCACATCGATCTTTGGAAAGAGACAATCTGTTATTAGAGTTAACTCAAGAGGTCAATAACTTTTTCGCATAACAGATACTCTCTTTCCAAAGGTCGATGTGCAATATTTACCGAAAGTTAAGATCCGTATCCGTATCCACGGATATACATTTTTAACGATCCGGAACATCACTAGTTATCATTATTACTAATATTTATTATTCACCAAACTGAGAAGTCGTTCTTGTGAATTCTTTTATTTGATTACAAATTGGACATAACTTGTATTGCCTTTTGGCCGCAAAAATATTATATAGCTCTTCAATGTTCACATCATACAAATAGAAGCAAACACATAATATTATAGCCATAGAAACTTGAAGCAGCAAAGCAACAATGAAGCGCTTACATAAAGTTGTTTTCATTTACAGTAGCTAAATAGCACGATCTATTGCGAATTTGCATAACATTAATCAATCATGTTGTCACTCTAGCACGCTGATTGTGTCGAGGATTGGAGGGGAAAATGAGACTATATACACCTCTGTTCGAGGCATAGCTGATATAATCACCAACGAACATTTCCTCTAGTATAGATCGGAATATGCGCCATCTTTTTTTTAAATAAAACTTCTTTTAACACGGTAGGGTACAATCGATTAATCAGACTGAAAGTATAACGAAACGTTGTCTCGATCTAGTTAATAACGAATAATTGGTACTGGTCTGCCGGATTGATTTTCTGGTTGATGTATTATAGCTCAAGTGTTGATAGCAAGAAATTGACCGCATAGAGCATCCGGTCAATTAAAAAAATAAATAAAACAAAACGGTGTAAGGAAAACTAAATCGCGTTTGGTTTTGAGCAAATCCTGGCGCAATTATAATTAATGACTTAATTAGTGCCCATTAATTAGCGCTTTGAGTTCGTCACATAATAATCGAATAAAAATTTACAGGATTCGAATTCGTAAATGAAATACTTGTATACTTTAAGAACACCATTGCCCCATCCTGACTTCTTAAACATCTCTTTTCAGTCATTGAACTTTATACCTCTTTTAATTGTTTTGCTATTTAAGTAATGCCCATATTCACCGAACACTATTAAAGATTAAAGTTACTAACCTTGAAACAAATTTATTCCTTCGAATAAAATATGCTTTCAATTCACCAAGCAATATATCTGTTAGAATAGTTACTTATAAAATAAATATATAGGTACTGGACTATACGCCTTGCTCTTTTTGTTGGATATTTTGACGTTCACCCAAAAATCCGAGCGATGGCATTAGTGTAAAAAAGTTTCACAAAATAATAATAATTCATCCTAATAATTGCACACAAAATGTCCACTAACTTTAATTATTTACAACTATACACTTCATAAAAGGTTAATAAACAATACATAAATAAATTCACAAGAGCAAACTGTAGATATAATATTTCAGGTTTATAGGTTAGGTATTTTGATCTATGTGGCAATCATTATTATTTTATCAGGCGAATAAATATTTATACTCTGGCTAAAGGATTTATACCTGCAGTAAACATAATAATGAATTGAATTATTGCTATTTATTCGGAGGAATAGTTACAAATAAAAAAATGAACCGAATAAATAACTACTTACGCTCGGTGAATATGGAAATAAGAAATTGGAAACTTTAGGAGGTTAGATAATCGATAGCGAGACAACTTATTTTGTAGCACCCTATATTTTTTCAACAGATTCAGAAGAACGAACTTATTTTAAATATATTTGGTATAAAAAAGTACTAGAGTGAATGGTTTCTGAAATATTTGAGGTCAAATAAGGAAAGAAAATAAAACTGAATACATCTCTATTCGATGAACTGCTTATTTTACTATACAGACTGTTTGATGTAAAAGGACCAAAATAAAGTTACAGTTAATAAAATATTGTGCGCCAACATACGTACAGTAATTACCTTCCGATCGTGCCTGCACAATCAAAATAATATTATTATCGATTACGATGTCCTTTAATGATTTATCTATGGATTAGCAGCGACACGACGTTCCAATGGTTTTCAAGTTAAGAACTAAAAGTTTTCAATAAAATAGAGTAGCCATGAAAACAATTAGTGTTCGTGCCATCAGCCCTCCACGGGTGTATTTTATAGCCAAATTTTGGTTCTGCAGTTATAAAGAAATAAACAATTAATTTATTTATACTGCATTCACCCAGCGATATATTTTTTTTGTTTGTTTTAGGCTTTCAATTTTGTTACTAAAAGGATATTTAATTTAATAAAGAATAAATAAAAAAGTAAAAAAAGTATATCATATTATAATATTGAATTTGTGTTTAAGTAAGCTTTCGTGAATAACTTGAGAAAATGGAAAAAGTAATTTGTTTATAACAATTAACACTTTGACGGACGCTTAAAAATTCAGTTTTGTTCCAATTTTGACACTATATAGTTTTTAAATTTTTTCATATGCTTGAATAACTTTTAAAAGTTGTTATGTTGTGACAATATTGCCTTAGTAGATACTTGTACGGTGACACAGAGCACACTGGGTATGTATTCTACACTGGAAAATAGTCTGGCTATAAAATGTTCCGTAGTATACGACGGCTTCAGCCGTCGTGTCAAACTTTTGAAATTTTGTTTATGACGGTCTAAGCCGGTTTGTCCGTCAAAGTGTTAATTGCTCATAATTTCTTTTTCTTCTCTTTAAACTTTTAAACTTAAAAATATATTTAATAGAATAAATAATAAATTAAAGTAAAACAAAAATACACGTTCAGCCAACACAAAACTTGTACCCAGTATTCCTAGACTAACAATCTAGAGCCATACCACAGAGCCACGGTGTCATTTTGGCATATTTTATTGTCATAAATTTAAATTAAATTGTTACCAACAAATTAATCGCTCTAGAATTTTTCAATCTTGATTTCGTTCAATCTACACCTAATTCTCATTTTTTTTCAGATTTTTCTGAGCGATCATTTAGGAGACAGCGATTGTTCAGGCGTCTTTCCCCAAAAATTACTAAAAAATGAAGCTTTTATTTGACACCCTACACGATGCTCTTGATAATTGTTTTCCATTGCTCATTAATTCATCCCCTAAAATTAACCCACAGAATCAAAATTTAACTTTTTATACTTCACGTCTATGATTGGACTACCAAACTCTATCTCTGTGCTAAACTTGAAATTTGTCGTCAAATGGGAGATCTGTGGCTATTTTCAAGTTATTTGAATATCCCGCTTCTTTAGAATGTTAGGCCATACCCAGTGTACCAAAAAATCTGATCGTTTACATCGCTATAATGAGAAAAAGCGGTGTAACTAGCTCTGCATTTCTATATCCTCAAAGAAGACGTCTAAATGCAGATTGAAACAGTTTGAGAATCACTTTTAAAACAAAAAATGACATTTCATTTCAATAGTACTTCTATGTGCAATAAAACTATTCGTATATGATGAGTTGCTCAATTCATTAAAACTGAAGTCTTTTATGTTTAATTTAAAATGTATATGACTGTGATTTTGATGTATGATTTAACAGTGTATATGGAGATTTGAGAATTTAAAAAATACACTAGTTTGTAGTTGATACATTATTTTTGTTCTGTTGCCATCTCGTTTCGTTCAGACGAAAAATGGTCACTCACATTCTCGTCTCTCGAGATGAAATACTTTATAATTCTTTCGAGCGAGAATTTTCAAAAAAATCCAGTTTTAAAGAAAATATCATATACAACACCAGCGGCGCGTGCTCTATTGCCGCTTTGCATGTCGGAGCTGAATTTCTACGCTAATTCAGCAATAAATCGATTAAAATCGTAGGTTTTCGAAAAGGTAGATTCTGTCCTTTAAAATGGAACAATTTTTAGATTGAATCGAACTTGTAATTGATTCTAAAATTTTAACTGAAACTTGCCAACAGCAGTTGTCGGTTTGTCTGCACGTACGTATGTACGCATGTACATACTTCCGAGCTCCATAGGTCTTAGTTCTTGACGGATCGACTTGGTATATTTTTTATTTGCTATATTTACTGTCAGAATAATCTACAATCTTTCTCTTTTAGTTCAATTGTTATAAACAATTTTATTATTTTATGGTAGCTAAAAACATTTTTTCATCAACACATTAAAAATGGTAACCATATGATAATCAATTAGACTCTATTATCATAATACTAGGTAATTGGTTTTGTAGTGTAGGGGTCGTGATGTCTGCTTCATACGCATAATAGGGAAGTAAAATGAAGATGATTTGACCCTAAACATTTCCACAAAATCGCAAAAGGGTGCAAATTTGAGGAAACATTTATATAAGTATGATACACAACCTGTCAAAATAACCCCTTCGTGCGATAACTAGAACTTGTTAAAAACGTTAAAAAAGAGTTTAAAAACTGTGTCATCAGCTTTTTGCTTGTATCTTGTCAAAATTCAGTATTGTAACCATGGAAACTGAGTTCGTCATTTTACTGGCCTAATAAGGTTCCCGGTTCGATCCAGGCTGACATAAGAAAATTTCGTGTTTTTACAGCCAATCCATTTTTGCTTAGATAATATATATATATATAGGTACCTATATTACTTTTTTAAATGCTTTATCTTATTTTATTTTTTTGTCATACAGTGGCAATCTTAATGGAGTGACTAGTCCAGTGATTTTTTACGGCCTCAATAATTAATTAATACGGAAAGAAACTATATAATGAAAAAAACAATAATATTGTTTTTAATTAACCACATTGGTTTCTCGTACTAAACCACACAATAACGACAAAATTTTATTAAAAATAGCCTAATTAGTTATTGTTCCTTTTTTTCTAAGGAAAAAAAACAATTTGCTTACATATTTTAAGTTCCTGTTGTTTATCCAGATGTTAAGACTATAACGAAAAAATGTATTAAGACAAGGGCCCGAATATCATTGATACCAGTTATTTCACACATTACCACAGTGGATATTTACATTACTATTCGATCTCCACGCGTGAAGAATTTTACTAATTTAGGTTGAAAGTTACTTCTTGCAATTTTACTACGCTTTAACTACTTTAGTTCCCCGGAGTTCAAAAATTATTTTTTTTTTACAAAAAGCGTATTCGTCTGTCCGCACAATTTTCAGGTCTGACAGTCCGTGCGGCTTAAATCAAAATTCCAGTTAATTGGCCAACAGGATCATTGCTATTCGTTTGCAATTAATCAAGTAATGCTAGTCAGATACCCAACTAATTTCTTTTTGACGGATATACAGAACACAAGAACACCTGATTTTTTTATTTTCAAAATATTTCGGAAACAATAAAGCTTAGAAAAAAAATGTTTTTATTAAACTTTCGTGTTAAAATAAACAGAATAATAAAGTGTTATGAAAATTATACTATTATTATATAAAAACAATCTTATAGCATATATCTTTTCTGCCAGTGCACCAAATAGGCTCTTCACACTTGCATATCAAACATCCTCCAAAAATTTGTGTTTTGGATTCGGGGACCTCAAAAGAAAAAAAAATATTGTAAAATTTTGAAAAGGGAAGGATTTCCTTTAAAACAGCAGACTACTGGATTTATACATTTGTAATAATTTTAGTCGACTGATTTTATAGTAAATCAGGTAGTTCGTAATTGGAATCGTGTAATCGCGACTTTATACACAAAAATAAATCTATATATTATTTTGTATGTAGTCCACAATCTACTTGATGCCATGCTGCTAACTCCACGTGTATGTGTGCGTATGTGTGTGTTGCATCGTGACAGATAATCAATATCGGAGTCCTGGCTTCGTTTGTGGACACTCGTGCTACAATGCAAACATAATAGCTTGCCCATTGTGGAAATGACGACTGATTTACCAGAACTAACCAGCCAAAATATCCATTTCCAAACATTTAAGAAAGGTTGTAGAATACAGACGCTTGACAACTGATGTCAGCGTGACTGACAGCGTGACTGAATAAAAAAAATATTTTCATTCAGTAAACCTGTTGAAGAAACAGTTTCTTTTCAGCAACAACTGTTACTCCTGTTCTCTAAAAAGAAATTGTTCTAAATAGCTGTTATATTTTGTCATATAAATAATGTCTTGAAGAAGAATGCAAAAAGTGTTTCAGTAATTTTGGTAATTCATTTAGCAACCATTCTTAAAAACTGGTTCTCGTAAGAAGCTGTTCTTTATAATTCAGAGAACTGTTTTGTTTAGAATCTATCATTTTCAATAACTATTCCAATAAATATTACTGTTCTATCTTTGATTAACGTCTGATTAGAAACGTTAATGTATTAATTATATTTTTTTGTTAATATATTTGTCTGAAAAATTGGTCGATAATTTTATTTATTGAAAAATATTACTTAGATTCCATCACAAAATAGCATTTTTCGTGGGACGAGATTTTAGAAATGGCAAATTATCTTGGTGAAAATTAGTGCGCCACTCTGCATATTAAAGGAATAATTAAACAGGAAGAATGATTTTTTTTTGAAGAAGCCAAGATAAGTTTGAAACCATCAGATGGCCATGAGTAAGTATAGCAAAGGCATGAAGAAGATTTGCTGCCTGCAATATTTCTGCGGTAGTTTAAGCCAAGACCTATCTAGAGTATTCCTGAGCCTCCACCAAATAATTCATTGATTGCCAATCTTTTCTAGGCTTACGATTATCTGATGGTTTAAAGCTTGCCCCGGTTTCATCAGAGAACAAAGCACATTTATTTCAAATTCAATATTAAAAATATAATTAAGCTACTCATTCATTCATCAATTTTATCTAGGAGAGTACTTTATTTTTCTGAAGTACCTATTAACACAGCGATTGCAGATTTTGAACAGGTTTTGTTTTGAATCAGATTAGAGTCCAAAAATTATTTTTATGCTAGTCGACATCGTAACTTTAAGTAATTTAGCATATTTTTGGAAACAATTTTTTTTAAAAATATAAGTAACTTCTTTTTGTACGGTATAGTCTAAATTCGATTCATGCGATTGAAAGAGTAACGGAAAAAAAAGGGTCTAGGGATTACACTATGGGGAACTCCGACGATGCACGAATATTGATTCTATAGAGTGTGTGGGGAGGGGGATACTTTTGTAGTGTGCAGTGTAAAATACACAGTCTCTTTTTTAAGTAGTATCTCAGATATTTTTTAAATTCAGAATGAATGAAAACGACAGGGAATAAATCAATTTAACAAGAAACAATTAATGATGATGTTTCGAAATTAAATAATAATAATTGAGATGCCGCGACTAATCAACGGGTATCAGCTAGTACTTTTGCTAGCGAGTTTTGTTAAACGTATCTTATTGAATACAGCTATATACAAGTACACATACACACACATGAATCGCCTATCTGCCTCTCTCTTTCTATTTTGCTCTATCCACAACATACGTATATGTGTGTACCAGTATTTAGGGTAAGTTTTACGAGAGCTGGACGCCACGTTTATAGGGTCAATATAAAAGTGACATGTTAGTTGTGACATAAATCAATAATTGGTAAAATATGTCAATAGATTTTCTTATGTAGTATGTTACAGACTGTATACGTAAAGCAGACTACATTAAAAGACTAGGTTTGTATATAAACGGACTGAAGATATTAGTCAATTTGTGTAAGAAGCAATTATTTTACAAACGGACTAGTCGATTTATAAAATGGCTAGTCTAACTGCACTTAGACCTTATATAAACTAAACATTTGAATCAAATGGGATTTAAATAATGCTTTCATGTCTGTTTTTTCTATTTATTTGTAATGTTGAGCTATTATCACATTTGGAATTACATAATACATCATTTTTTCGATCAGCAGGTTTGTTAGCACTTAACATCCCAGTTCAATGGAAAATTATCGTAATGGACCCGAATATAGAATTAAAAAAAATTAACACTTTGACGGACACTTAAAAATTCAGTTTTGTTCCAATTTTGACACTATATAGTTTTTAAATTTTTTCATATGCTTGAATAACTTTTAAAAGTTGTTATGTTGTGACAATATTGCCTTAGTAGATATTTGTACGGTGACACAGAGCACACTGGGTATGTATTCTACACTGAAAAATAGACTGCTACACCCGTCTGGCTATAAAATGTTCCGTAGTATACGACGGCTTCAGCCGTCGTGTCAAACTTTTGAAATTTTGTTTATGACGGTCTAAGCCGGTTTGTCCGTCAAAGTGTTAACATATTTTATATTTTAAAGTCACCACAATATTTTTAGTTTTTACACTATTTTTGAAAAAGTTTGTGTGTGTGTGTGTCTATGTACGTACGCTGTCATTTGTTTCCAGCATGAAAACTCGAGAATGAAAAAATAATACGGATTATATGTTACCTATGATACCAATCGACGGCTATTAACGCAAAAATGATATGAAAGATTTTTTTTTGAAGGTTTGTGCGGCTATTCTTTTTGTTTAAACAAAAGGTGCCTTAGGATTCTTTGAAAAATATTTCTCGGGTCTAATTTATTAAAAATATATTTACCTATAATATTTAATATTGATCATATTGGGACGTTGGTCGTGTGGACTTCAAGGGTCACACTTATAGAATTCTAATGCACGACCCGCCTCACGGTTTGTTTGATTATAGTATTACGTCTTGTAGGCACATTTCTTAAAATTTTATACTCATATCCGGTAGACTGAGTTGTAGTTACCGATTTGAGGGAAACTTCCTTTTCGTTAGGAACCTCATCAATTGTTACAATATTAATTAACAACATTTTCGAAGTCATTTTCTGTTGTAGATTATTTATTTTTTTGAATATCAATAACTAAGTCTACAACATTTCGTATGATACGGTCTAGTAGCAACTATTTTATACAGGGGTCTGCAAAAATGTTTTTCTTTAGTTCTATAAAAGTTAAAATATCTTGACCACTTGAAGTAAACACAAAAAAATTACAGAATGTTTTTTCACTCCTTCGTGACCCCTACCAAAAGTTTTATAGTGCGTCACATACATTTTGATCACAAAATATATTTAATTTATGTGGTATATATATTTATATATAGTTTGTTCTAAATTTCTGATAAAATTGTCAGCTAATACGCGAACAATCAGATAAAATCGACAGCCATCTTTTATTTTGTTGCACTTCCTTTTTATTATAATTGAAATCTATCGCAGTTTTATGATTTTGGCATTTTAAGATACATGCTTTTATAGTAAGACGAGACTAAGAAAAATTTCAATTAAAACTTTTTAAAGTTGCATAAAACAATATAAGAAGTGAACTTTATACATACCTTTGTTTCAGCTTCGATTATTATTTCAACCTCAATGCTAGTTTCATCATCAATATTGCAGTTCTACTGCTGATAAATCTACTGTACCGTAGCTAAAGAATATTATTGGATCCATTTTACAACATACATATATAAAGGGTGTCGATTATTTTGATAATCAACACGATAAAAAGCACTAGAATTTCCTAAAGTCTGACAAAATAATTTATATCTTCTTATTTAATACAGCCTTAAAACAGATCCATTAGAAGAGGATTTCAGAAACAGGCAGATAAGAATAAAATATTAGACGAGACACTAACTGACCGTTTTGTCATGGGAATTCGTAGTCAGAAAATTCAACAGGCGCTGCTTATAGAGGATGATACGCATTAGTGCGAAAAAGAGTAATTTTACTACCGCTATACAGGCATGAAAAGCAGCTATTTTATGGGAGTATTAAGAAAAAAATAAGTTGCGCTAATAGGTAAAATCAATGTATATTGTATATACGTCACAATTTTATTAATGAAAACAGAAATAATGAGAAATACAGATGATAACCTTTGACTGGTAAGAATCGAGAAACATCTGGCGAATTAAGGAAGTCGGTAATTTAATTAAATATTTATTTATCTTCCACTTTTATTTTATTTAATAAAAAGTAGCGTAACATTTTTTTTGACAGGAATCTTGTATCTCGCGCATCCCTAGATAAAAACTACCCTATAGGTACCCAGGGCGTAACTAGGCAGGGGAAACAGGGGCCCAGACGGAAGGGGGGCAAAAGAAATATCGAAAAAATTCCCATTTTATTAAAAAAAACGGTACTACTTTCAACAACTTTTTGGGAACCTGTCCGAACAGAACACATACTATGGCACAGTGTTTGTTTGTGGGCGTTTGTTCAAGTCGTCCACGTGACAAGATTCTGTTTTCTGATTGGTTCTTGGTCAGAGCAAGAAGAGGACCATTTTGAAATCTATCTTTTGAGTTAGCTGGCGAGCCCACAGTGACGTCATTTTCAGCTTCGTCGCCAGCCTGCCGGCCAGCAGAAGTACCAACAGTGTTTCCAGCCTCGTTTGCAGCTTTATTATAGTAAACTAAGCAAGGATAGCTTATCTAACTGGCACGCGTCTCTTTACTATAATAATGACGTCACGTAAAAAAAAGTATGGCGCGAAGAATTTTAAAATTGAAATTAAAAATTTAGTATTAGGCTATTTTTAATTACTTCTTTTTAAGGAAATAAAAATATAAGGTGGATAATAATACTACCACATCATAAACACTTTTCGGAGAACAGTAAAATATCCTTTTGATAGTATCATTAAAGAGAGAGATGTTGGTATAAACATTAAAATCTCTAAAAACCTCGAAAAAGCAGCTAGAAAATATTACAAAAATCTCATTCAAACTATATTTTATCTTATAGAATTGTTTTTGTACTTTTAATCACTTAGAATTTTTTAAAAGCAGTATAAAGCGTGCGGGGCAATTTTTTAAAAATGATAAATGTTTTGGCTACTATTAAAATTTAATTATTGATTAATTGTTGAACCTTAAAATAAATATTTCTAGTGTTTGTTTTATCACTCTACATATATTATAAAGTGTGATGACCCAGACGTTATCTTCAATTTGGCATATAATTTTCTTAAATTAAAATATTATCACTTTCTGTCATTTTTATGAGTTAATTTCTAATAAAAAACATTCAGTGTCCTCCATCTGTCAGTTTTCTACCAAATCTTAATATAATATATTGTGAAGAAAAATATACAGAATGTTAGCGTTATCATTATTAATAAATAAAATCATAATTTTGCCTGTAATTGTTTTTTAGATACGATTTATATGATTCTAAAGTTAAAAATAACAGTCTTCTTGGTCTATTTTTAAAAACTCCGCTATTTTCAATTCTAGGATATTGATGCATTAGGACTTTTTGGCCAAAATTTTTCTCCTTTTTAAAATGCAATAATATATAGGGTGCCTTATTTAAATTAAGGATAATAACTCAAACATCCGAGTATTTTTCTAGTTTTTGATCATAACGCGTATAGTCTTACAAAACAACACGGGAACGGTCTTTTGATCCAATACTATAATAATAATAATCAACAATAGTGACTATATATAGGTACCTACTGATTGTTTAATTCAATTTAAATTGTCTATCTCGATAAAATGAAACAAATTCATCATTAATATTAGCGTATTATTTGATAAATGACAGGTTATAATATCATAATTTTATCGAATGAATATAAAATAAAGTTATTTATTTTACATAAAACCATACTACCTACCGGGTCCTCAAAAAATAAATACTGTAGTTTCATACTTAATTGCTCTGAGACGCCTGGAAAACAGTGGCGTCTTCCAGCTTCTATTTATTAGAAGGCATACTTCACTTAAAATTAATTGGGAGAAGGCAATACGTAGCTAGATATTTTTAAATTATTTCAAAAGGACATTAAAGAGCGTTTTTGCATGAATTTGTTAATTACGCACTATACACCCGATTTGAAGAAAGCTCTAAAATCTGAAAAACACTGATTTAATCGTTGAAGGGCTGTAATTTATTAACGTTGATGTGCTGTTTAAACGAAATGTGACGTCACTTAGATCCTCTAACGTTAAATGTGCTTTGTTGACGTTTTAGTTCGGAAGCTGGTGATGATTTTCATACGTCGTCGTGCTGTGTCACCGTTTGGGGGAAAGGGGGAAATGAGCAGTAGAGGATACCAAACAGACTAGCAATGGTCAGTTTGCTCTAAGTGATTGCGTTCCATTCCTAGTTATATTAGAAGGTGATCGAATTACCGCAGTATTTAAATATATTTACTTAAATCTGTTTAGTAGTTTTTTTTTTCGTTTTGGGAACCAAATATCAAAAAAAAAGTCGATTAAAAAGTACAAATGACGTATTGCAAAGCCATTGTGTGTGATCTGAAAGATTTTTTTTCAAAATCGATCGCGTCAGTTTTTTTTACCTAAAAGACTCCAAAAAGGTACCTAAATTTCACTAAATAGCTCGCTAATAAAAAACGTTATCGACTTCGTTATAGCGCCAATAGAAGCTACGTCAATATGATCTAGAAGAAATTTTATAAGAAATCGGTGTAGTCGCATTTTTGTTTAAATAAAAAAACTGCATATTGCATATTTTAGAATTTTTTGAAAAATATATTCATTATTGATCTTACAGTGTGGCCTTTAAGGGTCGCACTTGTATAAACGTTCCAACTCACCGTTTTTTGTTTTTTTTTAATCTGCATAAATTTTCACACGCAATTTAAATTTTACTTAGAAAATATATGACATAAATGCCTTGTTTCTCAGATTTTATATTTGTTTTGCGTAATAAAAATGCGATGAAAAATTCCACGTTTGTGTTGCCCTGTTAAGGTGAGGCACGTTTTTTCGAACATCCGATATAGATCTATTTAAATGAACAAATAAGGAAGTTATAATTTAACAAAATATAATTTAAATTAAAACGATTTGCTTAAATCAAACAGTTTAAATCAATTTATAGTAAAATTAATTTTTGTTCATTTATTGGTATTCATTTCACACAAAAACATGTTAACTGTCAGAAACTTCATACACAGAAATATTTTCCATATATTTTTAATTGACTCGTTGTTTTCAATTAGACTTATTTAAATAAATCATATACAAAATATTTATATAAATAATTATAGTGCGAGATCCGGTATTAGAAAGTGCATTACCTGCTACATTACTTGCTTTACTTGACTATACCAATGATTTAAAGCACCCCGAAATTTTTAATTTGAATATTTTGTTTACTCCTGTATCTCTCTAACGGTTGCGAATATGAACTGTTATGTTTATTTTGGGTCCCCGAATACTTACCAAAAATATTGACATTCCCTCCTGAATCACCCTGTACATATATTTCTCGACGTTTCATAGCATCTTGAGCAGTTTGGCACCTAGGTCCCTTAGGTCCCGTCACCCGACTGACGCCAATAGTGAAAGTGCCTTATGGCAGATACACCAAAAATGCAGAAATGATAAATTGATCAAATATCAATGTTAGTCGCTTGTAATTAGCCTTTTTGATAACAACGTACATACATACATACTATGATAAGAATATTATTTAGTAAATACAGCGGTTTCGGTGACCTATTATTTTTTTTATCTTATCATTTTTATTTCCATTATAACTTTAATCTCTTATACAATTTTATTATTGAAAAAATATTATTATTATAAGAGGCTCGTTTAAAGTTTCTGGTGTTGAAATTAAATATTAAATTAAATACAAAAGTTCGTTCGACGATGCCCGAACTGAATGAAATACATCATTCAACTACTTATAATCTATATAATTCATAAGATAATCAACACTGTATGTATGTGGATTTTGTAATTCGTTGCTATATTTTTAATTTAAGAATTTTTTATGCGCTTATCTGCATAAACGAAATTAGTAGACCATCCAAAAACGTCACAAGATTTTCGTAAAGCTCACTCACAGAGTTGTACCTGTACTGTCCGAAATTCACAAAAAAACTCCTAAAGAAGTATAACTTCAATAATACATATTAATATTTTTGTTGATTAGGAAATATTTTTCGACACACCTCAACATCCAGTTTCGAGTGTCCGTAATCTACAATCTATCAATAATCAATTTTCTGAAAATATTCCCCTGCATCTGTCCTACTAAAGACTAAAACTATCCCCCTTTTCTCTCTCTCTCTCTCTCTCTCTCTCTCTTTCTGTCCATATTTATGAAACAAGTCTATAAAGCAGGTGAACTAACGTAATGATAGGTCAGTGTACAGGTTGCACGTAAGTATTTATGCAATTTTAAACTATTAAGTTTATTCGATTATTATTGCTGCATGTACCTAGGTAGGTAGTACCTATATGTCTGCACAAAGCACACTTCAAGCTATGGGTGCGCAAAGATTTACTTTAGTAGTCCGACGGCCAATTCTGACACAGTAAACAGTTCAACTTCTCTATGTCGAACTTTTACAACGCGAATTAATCTCTATATAAGTCGGGTTTTTATCATGAACTTTAATGTATTATGTATTTTTTCTTTATATAACTCAAATAGTCTGTAACTGTTTTTTATTATATCCTTTACTCCTTACGCTGTAATTGCAGAAATCTATAGATATAATGTATTTGCAAATCTTTGATTAACGTCTGAGTAGAACTCTTCAAATAAATAAAATTGTCGGATTTGGATTTTCTTCAGAAATATCTAAAAAATTTTTTGTCTGTAAAGTCGGTTTACGGACGATAGTTTTACGTGATAACGTATTCCGTAATACATAACCTAAATTTTAGTAGCTGTCAAACTTGGGCCGAAGCATACTGCGCTCTCGCTTGCACGCACAGGTTCAGGCGGAACGTTAGGAACGTTACACTTTTTCGTGCGTGCAGCTGGTGTTTCATCAATTTATAAGACGTTATCACGTCAAAAAATATAAAAATTAATTAGTATTAGCTACTTATTTTCTGATAGAATCTAAGATTGAATGATTGAAACTATCATTCAATATTATATTCTATTAGAAAATAAGTAGCTAATACTAATTAATTTTTAATTTTTTTTTAGGTACCTATTTATGAAGTTCCAAATCTGGGTCCGAAACGTCACCTTGAAATAAAATGAATTCATTGAAGATACGATGTGACACTATAATGAAAAAAAATTAACTACTAAATAAATACATCATGTATTAAATTTATCAATCTTTTCAATTTCAATATTCGGAAATGATTTTGTAGGCTAGCCTAACAATTATTTTGTTTATCCACTTTTAGTACTACTATGTGCATTTTATTAAAAAACAAATTGATTTAAAAATTAATTATAAATACAATTGACTATTAACAGTTGTTATCCCAACCCTAACTGTTATTCAGTGAGCACAATAAATCAATATATGAGTTATTGGGGCACCGGTTTGTTATTTAGACATCATCACTGTTTCAGTTTTAACTTATAAACGGTGTTTAAGTAGATAATAACACCCAAGTTAAACGTTATTCGTTAATAATATTACTGTGGACTGTGAAGCGCAAAGGACCCATTCTACCAAATGAAGCTACAAAAGAAACAACATTCTGAAAGCTTTTCTTCATCAACTAAAACAGCATCCACATGAATTGTAGGAGCAATATTATTGCAAGTAATTGCTTGTTATCATTTTTATATAATTTAATAAATAAAATTATCATCGTCGGCAGAGTTGGGTCCGTAATTGCGCAAAAGTAATAAATCATAGTTTACTATTACTTTCCTTAGTAATTGTAATTAGTTACATTTAAATTCGAATGTAATTGTCACGAAATCTTTAAACAGGAGACCTAGCTTCCTATGCTTGCTGATGTATATTTAGTCAATTAGTATACAAATCTGTTTGACACGTCAAATTTACAAAAAATGTTAGTCTAACAAGTCATTCACCTTATAAAAACAATTTTTAATTAAAAAATCTTTGAGAACGTCTGAACCTGTCATAGTTGCTAATATTTTTTATATCAGCAGGCAGTTTGTTATATAGTTTGCAGCTAGAACAGAATGGCCTTTATTATATAATGACAGCGATATTTGTCTATATATACCTAATGAATTTATTTGTCGGGTGTTGTAAGGATGTTTATCTTTTACCTTTTGAAAGTCAGCTATGTTCTTTTTGACAAATTTGCAGGCTTCATAGATATAGATTAATCTGAAAGTTAACAATTTATAGTGGACGACATGATTCGCTGCAACCAATATTAAAAATGATGCGAATAATGCGTTTCTGCCAGACGAAATGCCTGTTACAGAGTGCTAACACCCCAGACCACAACTGTGTTTCGAGATGGATCGTTTTCTGGCGCACGCGAGACGGCGTTGTTATCACTACCTGGGGAAACTTGAGTTCTTTCCACCTGTTTTCGCCATAGTAAACAAAGTTGTTTAACTTCACAGACACTACACACATGCAAGCCATAAACGTGTGTGCGTTACCCAGTAGCTGATGCCATATTGGTTCATGCGACAGATATCGGTCCACCGCTACGCTTGATCTGGTTCTCCTGATTATGACTTCGAGGTAATTATATTCAATTACTTTGGGATAAAAGTGTAATTGTAATTGCATTCAAATACATTTTTTGTGTAACTGTAAATACGCTAAAGAAGTTTTTGTCAAATACAATACAATTTCTTCTTCAACCAGACCCGTAGCCACGTACGGGCATGTACGGGCGATGCCCGTACTAGCGATTTGTTTGCCCGTACTAGCAAGTCGCTTGTATGATATACAGTATAGAAGTTTTTTTACAATCACACTTATTGAAACATTTGTTGTTATATAATCTCGCCCGTCCTTCGTTCTTATTTGCTCGTACTACGATTTGGACCTGGCTACGGACCTGTCTTCAACAGTCAGTCCCAGTTGAAAGGTTGTAGGCCAGAAAAAAATACTTAATTTTAACAATTGTATAAATAATTAATTATAATAATAAAATGGGCAGCTTTGTTCAAACAAGGCAGAGAAAGCGTCGAAGATGACCCGAGGAGCCAATGGCCATTGACGTCCACCACACCAGAAATCATCGACACAAACAATAACTACGCTAACCTGTTAGATAAATTTGCTGAAAAAAATCGCAATTGGCCAAAAAGAAAATCCTTTTTCATCAGGATAATGCACAGGCGCACAAATCAGTTGTTGCAATGACTAATGCTCTATGAACTACGTTTCGAAGTATTAAACCATCCCCCGTATTCGTCTGATTTAGCACCATCGAACAACTTCGTGTTCCCTAAATTGACCTGGCTGGTTTTCCACAAACTAAGAGGTGATAGTTGAGGCGGAGCGATTTTTTGAAGAGTTGGAGGAATCGATCTATAAGAGCGGCATAAAAGCGTTGACGCATAGATTGAGTAGATGTATTAAGACAATTGGAGAATGATATGTGGAAAAATAAAACATTGTTTTAATTTCATTTTCTTTGTTTGTCGGGCCGAGAAATTTTCAAATCGCCTTCTAAATGTTATAAGTTCTGTGCAAACATATACTTTTAATCAGAAGTCTAATAACCAAAATAGTTCTACCTAGGAAAAAAGTTTTCTTCACACCTCGATTGAAAGTGCATACTTTTGGCACCAATTTGTAAGGCAGAAAGTCTAACATTGACTCCTTGGTGAGATTACACTTTACAATACGGGAAGTTCGTACGTTCGTGCGCTATTAAAGCAAAAACAACCAATCAATTGTTGTTTAGATGTCGTTTCCATAGCAACCCTATTACATTTTAGCTAATAGTCACAAACAGCCGTCATTCTTGTTTTAACGTATAACCTCAAAGCTTCTTGCTTGGAATTTATCTGTCTTTTTATGTAATTAATTAATTAATGTAGGTATTTAATAAGCTATTTAATAATACTATTTCTGGTTTTCTGGTGCCCCCTCTGTGATGATGCTCTCGGCCGGTGTCTAGTATGCCTTATTATTCATCACTGGTCGTCACAATATGTTAACTGCGTACGTTTGTGTTACAGTTAATTCTAAAGAATGCATAGGTATAATATAAAAGCAATGTAAAATGTTCCCATAAGGAAATACGTTGATAGAATGTAGCAATAAAAACTTTTTAACAAAAAAATTAAACCGCCGAAAAACTGAAAAGCAAAAAATAATAAATCTTTTTATTTAACTAAGTTCTATTTAAGTAGTTGAACGTATGTGACAATCTAGTATATCTAAGTAATTTTGAGTCGGCGTCAACAATCCTTCGCCGGAAATCTCTGAGAGTTCACGAGAGTTCTCTAATTTGATTTGGTTATTTCTTTTAGTGATCTTTGTTCATCGGTTGTTTGACGCCGACTCAAAATTACTTAGATATACTAGATTGTCACATACGTTCAACTACTTAAATAGAACTTAGTTAAATAAAAAGATTTATTATTTTTTGCTTTTCAGTTTTTCGGCGGTTTAATTTTTTTGTTAAAAAGTTTTTATTTTATAATTTTTTGTGGCTATATGTATAATTTATAATTGTAATACACAACTCAGCATGAAAATCTGTGAGTGAACAATAAATCACTCCTATTTTCCCACCCTTAGGGTAGGAATTTTTTTTCCAAATTTATATGAGACCAACCTCGAGGTATACCCTATCCAATAAAAAAATAATTATCAAAATCGGACTACTCTGTAAAAAGTTATGTGTGGTCATACAGTACAATCAGTGAGTAAACAATCAATCATCCCCTGTTTTCCTACCCTTAGAGTTGGAATTTTTTTACCAAATTTATATGGGACCAACTTCGGGGTATACCCTTTCAAACAGAAAAATAATTATAAAAATCGGACTACTCTGTAAAAAGTTATGTGTGGTCATACATTACAATCAGTGAGTGAACAATCAATCATCCCCTGTTTTCCTACCCTTAGGGTTGGAATTTTTTTACCAAATTTATATGGGACCAACTTCGGGGTATACCCTTTGAAACAAAAAAATATTTATCAAAATTGGACTACTCTGTAAAAAGTTATGCGTGGTCATACATAAAAAAAAAAAAAAAATAAAAAAAAAAAAAAATATACGCGTCGACTTGAGAACCTCCTCCGTTTTTGTTTTTCGTCGGTTAAAAAATGAATAATAATGATTGTTGATATTATATCAGTATTGACACGTTGTGAAGAGAATAAATGTGCAATAGAAATGGAAAAGTTGCAACAACGCTTAACTGTAATTAATATACGTAGCTCACAAGGATGAGTAAACATCTAATCAAGTTAACTTTTTTCCACGAAAGTAATTCAAGTTATGCGAGTTTTTTTCAGGATAGATACTATATTTTATTATTTTTTCCATATAAAATACAGATGAGTATAGAATCGTAACAAGACGTTGCGTCTGTCTATAATTTAAATTCTTGCTTGGAGCTGAGTGAGGCACGCGTCAATTATAACTGTATGCATTTTGCTGACATCTCAACCGGTTAAGCTTCCAACTAGTAGCTCGATGAGAAATGACACTTAGGGGGGAAACCGCTGTGTGGGTTAGAAAAATGTTCTATTTTTTGAAAAAAAATCGATAACTAGATTACCTATATATTTAGGATTTGGAGAGAATGTATGTTATTGAGCATAAATTGAACATATTATGTTTTGTAAATAGTTATTCACACAAATTAAAAATTAACGAATTTATTATATTATAGTCTCTGCAAAATAATGGTTCAAAGGCGGAATCACTTCTTCAAGAATGGTCTGAGGAAAAAATAAAACACAAGTGTTTTTGTACTATATACCTAAATTTACTAGTTTATTCACAAAATACAGGTGTTTAAAAAAACATTTTCTCATGATTTTTTCTTCAATTTAAGGGGTTCAAAAAAATTTCTAAATTTAAAAAAAAAAAAACGGCTCCGTAAGTACAACCAAAACTACAACAATATACCTATTGAATAAAAACATTTTTTTAGACCAATCTTTCTTGAAAAGTCGATGAACCATTATTGTTCTGCTGAGCCACAATTATAATTTATTAACTTTTAATTTTTTTTTTTATTATTTCAACCTCCCAAATGTTGGGAATAGTACTAATTTAGGTCAAAATTCACCAGTCAAACTTTTACATTTTTTCGTTTTGAAGTTCCCCAAATCCAAAAAAACATGTTTTTGGAAAAAGTCTGTACATCTGATACAGGTCAAATGGATGAGCGTATTGAAACCAAATTTTAGGAGGATGTTTGATATGCTAATATGAAGAGCCCTATTGTTTTCAGGTAAAATCGGCGCATGCGCAAAAGAGATGTATGCTATAATATAGTTTTTTATATAATAATGGTATACTTTTATAACGATTTATTTTTCTATTTATTTTTACAAGAAATTTTTATAGAACTTTTTTTTAACTTAAAATCTTCGGAAATATTTTGAAACTAAAAAAATCAATTCTTTTGTAAAGCTGTTAAAAAGAAAATAGTCAGGAAGCTGACAAGCATGCTTCGGTTAGTTTTAACGTGACGTGTTAACATATTAATGTAGGTAATATCTTAATATTTAATACATACCACCCGTTACACGCGTCACCACACGCGTTACCTAAAGATGGTTTTACATTCACTGAAAAAGCTTTTCAATATTTTCAAAAAGTATCCTGCGTCTTTTGTCTTTTATTTGAATCCAAACCCTCAAAAATCCAAAGTAAGATCGGAAGAATATAAATAATGAACGAATTGTTATCACTTTTTTGCGTTGCAGCAATGGATAGTATAATTTTTTATTCGTTTCGACTGCATTTACAATCTATAATAGTAGTTTATATATCTAGTTTGAAATGCAACATTTTATTACGAGTTGTGACATTGGGTTAATAACGAGCGATTAGCGAGTTTTAACAATCACACGAGTCATAAAAGTATTGCAATCCGATATAGCTACTACATTTTTTGCACGTATCTCCTATGAAATAGTTGTTTTTTGCATCACAGTAAGTACATTTGTATTATTTTTTTAAGTTCACGTTCGGTCATATTGGTATCTATGTGAACTATTCAGCGCCTACTTTGCTTCTCTGTCGCCCATATGGACTTAAATGGCAACTGACAGAGATATAATTATTGCATTGGTAAAATCGCATTAGTTTTTCTTTACTTTACGCACTAGTGCAAAAAAGCGTCATTTTACAACCGCTATTACAGGGGGTCTTGCAAAAAGTATACTATTTCATTAGCTCTTATTGCACAGTCGATATTTTGAGTGAAGTATTATTTGAATGAATATAATACCAGTGTGTAGAAAGCCCTCTTAATGAATTTAGTCCATTCCTGTGTGCTTTATATATTATCGTGTGGTATTTTGTACGTTTGAATAAAATTGCAACAGTGTAATTGCACAACAAATCAGTCGCACAACACGTGTTGTATAACTGATAAAATACGTTTGGTGACAAATGTGCAATCGAGTTTATAATTACATGCATGTAACATATAGCGTGTTTTTTTATTATTTCCCACCTCTACAATATGGTAGAGAAGTAGTGTCTATTGAATTTAATCCGAAATTTTGTCTCGTTAATAAAGCTTTACTTTTTTACATCCTAGAAATCATTTGAGACCATTTTTGACGCCTCTCTCTCTGTCTCTAATAGTGATGTGTCGCTCCTGAGCATATCGTTCATAATGAACGACTCCCTTGTCGGAGCTCAGCGAGTCGTTCTTTTTTGGTGAATACCTTACTCCGAGCGCCATTGCTCTGTGCTGAGCTGTCTTGTACTGTTGCAGTCGCAAATTTACAGAGCTCACACAGCATAGGCCACAGAAGTACTAGTGAATTTTGCACGTACGGAGTTATCTTTGCTGAGTCATTTAATGTTAAATGACACGCTGTAAGTGTAATAGTACTAACCTTAAAGTGACTTAAACCATTCACATTGACGTTGTTGACAAAAATATAATATTGTATAAGTATCCATACTAATATTAAAAATACGAAAGAAACTCTGTCTGTAACCGCTGGCCCGATTGTAATGAAATTTAACATGGAGATAGTTAAAACCCTGGGGTAGGACATAAACTCCTTTTTTTTTAACAACTAACCTCTAAAGGGGTTAAATGCTTCCTCATAAAAATGAAGGTTAAAAGCGAGTATTCCGGTACTTTTAGTCCGAAAAATTGATGCACCCAAATCGTGTAATGGTACACGTTTACAAGTTTCTGATCTGGGTCGAAATATTGTTAGGGCTATTACAATTAGTGACTAATCTAAAGGAGACAGTGTCTTAATACCACGAGTACCAATTATACCAACGGATTTGCCTTATCAATTTAAAAAATTACAATTTTCATTAACAACTGCTTTCGGAATAACTATAAGCAAAGCTCAGACGCAAACACTTAAGGTAGCTGGCATTCATTTAGAAAAATCATGTTTTTCGCACGGCTGTATGTGGCTTGCTCACGTGTATCGTATCCACAAAATCTTTATGTTTTTGCAAAAGATGGTAAATCAAAAAATCATTGTTTCTAGGGCCGTCTTAAATTAGAGTCTTGCTTGAATGTATGATTTTTTTAGTCAATTATATCAATTGTACATACTGAGTCCACGTGAACAAATTCGCGGGTAAAAGCTAGTTATAAATAAATATAAAATGTAAGTAGAACTGCACAAACTTTCGTAGAACAACTTGTATTTGTATAATTAATATCGCTGTGTAATTGTGTGTGGGTATTAATTTTATATCTATGTATGTATGTTTAGATTAAAATAGTACAATATGCAATGTGTAAGAAATAGAAATATTCCTGTGTAACACACAAGAGAGTGGAATAAAACCATAAATCATAATTTCAAATGAATTTATTTTCAAAACGAATAATATTTTTCCGTTATCTTAAAATGATAAGTTTGTAGAAAATATGTAGGTATCTTTAACTTCTTTACTTATACGACAAGTAATATTGATTCTTTCACCCAGTTTCTTTTCAAATTAAAATATCCTATGCCGATTTCAACGCGGGCACATACTTTTGGTTAATAATAAAATCTAGGTATTTGCCGTCTTTCGAAATAAAAAGCACATGAAATATCTTCTAAACTAGCAGAAATATATAAAGCACTAATTGGAATAATTTGTTTTTTCTGCTATCATATTTATGCTTAGTATCTGACACGATACAGCTTTTAGTATTTTTAAATTTAATTCAAAATTTACAACAGAAAACTAATTCATTTGACAAATTATAATAATAAGTGTGATATCTTACCCTGCGCGCCATGATGCCTGAGGCGAAGGGCAAGGTATCACACTTTCGGCCAGTGTGGTGTATACTATTTTTCTTCATAGCTCGATCGTAAGCACGCTTATTAAATATATTAATTAATTATTAATTACATAAAAACACAGATAAATTCCAATCAAAAAGCTTTGAGGATATACATAGAAACACGAATGACAGCTGTTCGCGACTATCAGCTACAATGTAATAGGGTTGCTATGGAAACGACATCTAAACAACAGTTGATTGGTTGTTTTGGCTCTACTACCGCCCGAACTTCCCGCATTGGTGCGTGTAATTTCACCAACGAGTAAATGTTAGACTTTCTGCCTTACAATTGGTGCCGAAAGTATGCACTTTCGATCGAGGTATGAAAAAAATAAAATTTGTGAATGTATCTTACAAGGATAGCTCGAGCAATTCGTTTACAAGTCTTGAGTGTACTCCCCACTTTAAAACAAAGGTGTTTAAAATTTCCGGCGTGCGATTCGCGAAAGTTATACTAGTAATAGAAAAAAACAACGCTGTTGCACATTATCTCTTCTGCGCATGCACAGATTTTCACCACAATAAGAATCTTCCTGTTTACATCTTAAGCATTCTACCAAAATTTGGTTTCGGTACGCTCAGTCCTTCTGTATCGTGCTCATAAACAAACAGATTTTTCCAAAAATACAGACTCAGGGATCTCAAAACGAAAAAATATAAATCTTAAAAAGTGAATTCTGACCTAGATCAACACCATTGCCCTTTGTGGAGTTGGAACGGCACAAACTGACACTCTTTAGTAAGTAATTCTTGTTTCAGAAATATTTTTAAAATGGTCATGTTTGCTAATAACATTTTAACGGTGTTTTGTAATCAATAACAAGATAATGATTGAGAAGGAAACGTCCATTTGATGATATAATTTGTACTGCTTCACTAAAGTCAATCTAATAGTACTAACAGACGCTCGAACTTGGTCCGGTCCGACAACGGACATGGTACGGCGGATCTTGCAACAGACGACCGAATCTGTTCCCATCGAACCGGGCGGACACGCAGACTACTGTACAGACGAACAGATTTGGTACGGAGCGGACCAGATCCGCTGTCCGCTTCGAACCAAGTACGACCGTCTGTTAGTACTATAACAGTCAAAGCAACGCATTCAATATCAAATTTCATTATCCAAAACAAATACAATTGAGTATATGGTATTGAGGACTCCCTGCACTTATTGAATTTCCCCTCAAACTGCCGCTTCAACACATAAAAGATAACTGCAGTCCCTTTATTGTTAACTATCCTGAATCTGCAGCTTCGTTTGTTTTATGTATATTTTAGCTTTTCCTCGCGATTTCGCTTCCATATTTTGTTGGTGTCGACGGAAAGTCTAGCTTAAACTACACGCTGTTCTTTCAGTAGTAGTAAATTCAATGTATACCGGCGCAATCAAATGTAATTTTATCACGAAATTACATCTTTTTTTAATTGTATGACGATGTTATGCCATGTAATGGTGGTATTTAAACAAATATATTATATTCTATTCTCAACAGAGAAAACTCAGCATATACACACTACAATGAAGATCTTTTCCAGGCGAATGTAAAAAATGCACTTGTAACGTCCATTGCTATGACGCCAGCATGGTCAACAACCTTATAAAACATTGTGGTTGAATTTCGAAGGCGCATACATAGACGGATAGTTGCTCACTTTCTTCAGTTATAACTATTGAATATCAACAATGAATCCGATCTCGTATGTGATTTGATTCAGACACCGTTAAGTCAATGGATAGATGACATAAAAAGATTTTTTTTATTGGTGCCCTATTTTACCTATTTAAAGCACGCCTCAGAGTGTTTAAATCGAGCTTTCAAAAACGCGCGTTTTTTAAAGTTACCATGGGAACATCAACAACTCGAGAATTTTTTGATTATTGATTTGACAGGAGTAGCGTGTAACGTCAAATAAAATATTACTAACAAATGCAAAACCTTTATTCAAACATTATTAAACAATCAATCTTTAGAAACAAATTGCAAATAAATTTCAGCTTTTCTCATTTCCATGACAACGAAAGGTATACTGATGTCACATCACGAATTCAACCATTTTACATTATTAGTTTTATTTCCATTTTTTTTTTGTAGTAATAATACCAGTATTAATGATTTCAAAGTGCACCAATAAAAAAAAAATAGCGTAAAGTATTCGTGGATAACTGGTCTTTAAAACACTTGCTCTATTTCGAGCACTCCGGCTGCGCCGTCGTGCTCGAAAAATCACGCGTGTTTTAAAGACCTTTTTATCCACTTATACTTTAATATACTATTAATTAAAGAAGAAAGTTAATATTAAATTTAATAATTCCTTGTTTTCTGAATACACGTGGCTGTGCGCAGTAGTCTAAATCTACAAAAACTTTTTTGTTGGTCGTGCTTGTTTTTTTGGAATAAAGAAGATTGTAGATAGGCAGATCAGGTAATCAACGCCTATTGAAATAAAGAAAGATTATTGTAAGGTATGACTTAGAAGCAAAGACGTATCCAGCAGGGGGGTGTAAAAAACACAATACGATAAATTAAAATCTTAGATTAACGTCTAAATAGAAATTTTATTTATTTGACGATAAATTCAAGTATATTTATCACCTTCTACGTTTATAATTTTTATATTTCAGTCCCTTCTTAACTAAATGTCCGCCTATGTTCCTTAGTTCAAGAATAAATGTTCTCCTGACACCACCCTTGGGACACACAAGTCGCCCAGTTGATTTGACCCTGTTAATAAATCCGCCCATTCGAAGTTTGGGTACCGATTGATTGTATACCAAGTCTTATCAAAATTCTAGCTATTTTCGAATAATATTCTTTATACTAAAGAGTTTTTTATTCAGATACTTTCTTTCAATGCACATTTAATCTCTTGAAGTATTAACTGTTTGGTATTTTGCGTCTAAATACTTTTTTCAAAAATCTTCTGCAGTTCTGCACCTAGTAATACATAGGCAGAGCAGCAGAACACTAGTAAATATAGGTTTCGCAACGTCTAGCAGTGTACATAGGGACTCTATGGGAAGAACGCGGGTTAACAGATGGACGATGCTACCCGGCATGTGGGTGTCCGCAGTGTGCATGTGTAGTGATGACGTCATGACGGGCACGTGTCCTGTCCATCTATCCATCCATACGTGTATGTATATATATATAGCTCCTTGTCCGTCCGTCTGTCTATCTGTGTATATTCCAACGGGTGTAACGAGCTAATGTAGGGTTACTCGTATGATATATACTGAATTTAAATAGAAGTGATCACAAAGTTTATTGTAGAAACTATATTGTTCAAATAAAGCATGTTGTCATGGATTTGTTCACTGAACACTATAAAAAAGCAGACAAGTCACACCAAATATATAAAATCGTCGACACTATAAGCTAAATATATATACATATTAGATATCGTGTCCATCGATAATAATTAATAAGAAAAATCGCAGGTTTGTGGACAAAAGTTATATTTATAAATGTACCTTAACTTTTGTTAATTGCTATGGTTAGTAATTAATGTTTATTTTCATAATTATTGTTTTAAATAATTTTCATATTGTACTTGAAAAAGTGTAAATTTATAGACGAAACGTCGTACATTTATAAACATAACTTTTGTCCACAAACCTGCGATTTTTCTTATTAACTATAACTATAAGCTAAAGTTGATTAAATGTTGGATACTTTTCTAAAAATATTATCACAGGAACGCCTTTCAACCTTAATTAATTAAAACACTGTCTCCTTTAGATTTTCTAAAAATTATAATTTCGACCCAAATGAGAACCCTTTAAATGTGTACCTACTATGAACAATTTGGGCGCATCAAGATTTCTTATTAAAAGTAGCGGAACACCCACTTTTAACCTTAATATATGAGACAGCATTTAACGCCCTTAAGGATTATTTTTTGAAAAAAAGTAGTTTTTGTGCTTCCTCAGAGTTTAAACTATCTTCATATTGAATTTCATCACGATCGGCCCAGCGATCTGGCATTGCATTTCATTTGGGTTGCTTGCGAAAACTACTTCTGCTATCTGTTGCATACTATCTCCGTTTATATTAGTGATATGCCGGATATCCGTATCCGTATCCGCGGATATCCGAGGGAGAAGAAAGATCCGTATCCGTATCCGTTAGTTTTTGGCGGATCTTTTACCTTATTAATTTTCAATTCATAGATGAAATTTTATAGGTATATATAGGTGATTAGGTAATAATGAAAAACTGTTAAATTCCATTCAGATTATTTTTTATTTTTTAAAATCGTATTTGGCACCTTTATATTACAAACATTTATCGTAGTGAGTACCATACTAATAGTACATAACTCAAAGGTACTAAATCAACTATCTTTATAATGAGATATTGCACATCGATCTTTGGAAAGAGATAATCTGTTATGAGAGTTAACTCTTAAAGAGGTCAATAACTTTTTCCCATAACAGATAGTCTCTTTCCAAAGGTCGATGTGCAATATTTACCGCCGCGTACTCTAAGAAAGTTAAGATCCGTATCCGTATCCGCGGATCTTGAAACCAAAAATCCGTATTCAGCTCCGTATCCGCGGATATACATTTTTAACGATCCGGCACATCACTAGTTTATATTATAGAATTAAACGATAACTGACAGGTTGCTTTTGAAAATTGCTGTTGGATTAGTAATACTGCATTTTTTTGTTTTATTTTACGCACTAGTGCGAAAGTGGATCATTTCACTATCGCTATACACGCATGAAAAACAACTATTTTATAGAGGGACGTGCAAAAAAGATATTTTAATTATATTTTTTAAGCTAACCAACAGAAAAAAAAACTAGTTACAAACAAAAAGAGCACAGTTTATTCCACTTTCTAAAAGCAATTTGCAGCGAGCATGTGTAATGAAGGATGTGGCTGTTCAATTTTTTATAATGTTATTTGACCTGGGAGCGTATATGTAATTCCCTTGATGTTAATAATCCTGTTGGTTAACGCAGCTTACTGTTTACGAATTACCCAACGCATCCTGCTATCAGTCGTACAATCGGCCCGCTCGAATTCTGTGTTATACAAATGCTAGTTAAATAACTAGTCAAACCATTGACGTAGGCAGGGTGGTGTCCCTTCAACGTTGAGTTGCAGAAAGCATTGTCAAAAAAACTGATTTGATAATGACCTATGGATCGAGATCATATAATTACAGTTTTTGTACATTCACAAGCAGTTTAATGTACCTACTCACGCAAAAACAAAATATTGACTTGCATAGAAAAAAATCGCTTTTCAAGCTAAATTTTGATCAAAATTCACTTTTCGAAATTTTACAATATTTTTTCGTTTGTCTGTGAGGACGTTTGCTATGCAAATATGAAGAGCCATATTGTTTTGGGAGAAAATCGGCGCATGCGCAGAAGTTGGAATGGTCCCGTCGCCCAAATGGCTGGAATATTTTTACATGACGTGGATTATAATAATATTATATGTAGGTACCCACGGCAACGCGATATCATAAGTTTTATTTTCTTTATGATACTAGGTATCAAATGTCGATATTTTTGAAGCTGGAATTATCCCGTCACTCAATCGGCTGTTATTGTTTCATGGAAAAATTCAGTAAGGTACGTCAATGCCAGTTATTATAAAAATGAGCCTCAGGTTATGCCCCTGAGTAAAACCAACACATTTTATAATACTTAATAGCAAATTTGCAATCCGATTTTAAGGGGGACCCAATAATTTTTACAATTCAATAATATTAAGATATTAGTTTTGAATTTCAACTCCACCGAATTGTTAGATGAAGTCCAATTTGTATTATATATGTGTGCTCGGTTGCTCGCTTTAGAGTTTTTCGAGCAGTAGCGAGCAGCTTCAATGAAACTGAAAACACATTCAAAAGGAGTTTGTGGAATGTTTTCTTTGTGATAACATACTCGTAAAAGAAAAATTCCCGCCAATTGGGCAACGAAAACATTTCAACTCCAAAAATGTTTTCAATTGATATAGTATAATAAAGAAAATAAAATTTCTGATATCGCGTGAGTGGCGCGGGTAATGGGCTAGTATTCAATATGATATTGGCTATTAGTCGCCATGGTTACCTACATAATGTTCCACGTCATGTAAAAATTTACCAAAGAATAATAAACCGTTATTAAAAGTAGGTATACCATTATTATATAAAAAAACACCGTTATAGCATATATCTCTTCTGCGCATGCGCCGATTTCCCCCAAAAACAATAGCCCTCTTCATATTAGCATAAGTATTAAACATTCTTCCAAAAAATTCGATGACAATTAATAGTATAACGAACTTTTTACTGGAACTGTATAGGATATATTATAAATAGCGATGATAATATTATATCCGATATATTATCATCGCTATTTAATTGTGCTATACCTAGCCGTTTGTAAAAAGCATTCGCATTGATAGTCTATTTACTTTGTTTAATGTAATTTATAGGACATTTTTCTCACGGGAATTATAATGTTGATAATAATTTGGTTTAATATTAAATAGCTGCATCGATACAGAATTATATAGGTCCTCTATTTGCTTCATATAAAAATGCATTCAAATCTGAAAATAAAATTTAAAAAAAACACAACTTACGACTGCTAACACGAATTACAAAACAAAATTCGAATAGTAATACAAGGAATAGAGACATTTTAGAGTGGAAAAATTAGGGGAAAGCTGGATTTTTGCATGATCTACTACAACTATGTTTTGTAGGCAATTTTCTAGGCTACAAATTTGATAACCACTATTTTTTCTACAAAAGTCACTGTTAACGAGATTTTCGCGAAAAACCGTTTTTTGTAACCTGTGATCCGCGTAACATTTTTACCGGCTAGTCACTTGTGAATTATGATGATCTGTCATCCAGTCAGTGAATGCCCAAAATCGTGATTTTTGAACACTTGTATGTTGGAAACTATTCCAACTAGACGTATGAAATTGGGAATACTGCTTCTTTATGGTCATTAACCCCTCTGAAAAAAACAGTAATTCTGTAACGTAACTGGCCTCGGAGACAGAGGAGGATCGAAATGGTTCGTGTAAATATAGTGCACAGTGCATAGCGAGAACTTGGCCGACGCACTATGTGCGCTATGAACAAAGAATTTTATTAAATACCCGGGAAAAAAGAAAACTCAAGAATTTAGAAGAGAATTATGAAGAGAGTACAGAAGAGTTATATGCATTCTAGTGAACAATATTTAGTTTGTTACTGTGCTCTGCTATATAAATTAAATTTTTAAACGGGATCGTAAGAATGTCGTTGCTTATTTTTGACTTTTCCACATTCCCATTTTAATGCGCTAATTCCAAGTTCTAATTCAGTGAGCAAATTATAAGGCCATCGACTGCCAAAGTTATCTTCAAATCTTTCGCAGTCGATAACTTTTTGAATAAAAAAATTGGTTGTCTGTAAAGTCGGTTTACGGACGATAGTTTTACGTGATAACGTATTCCGTAATACATAACCTAAATTTTAGTAGCTGTCAAACTTGGGCCGAAGCATACTGCACGCACAGGGTCAGGCGGAACATTAGGAACGTTACACTTTTTCGTGCGTGCAGCTGGTGTTTCATCAATTTATAAGACGTTATCACGTCAATAATGCAAAAAAAATGAAATCTAGGAAAAGGTGAGAAAATGAAATCTAAACTTTACATTATTTGCTTCCACTTGTCACATTTTACTAACCCATCAATCATTTCGAAATAAATGGTAAACTTTCAATTAGTAAACAATATTTGACAGAAGTAAAGTTTTAATATATTTTTCTCCATAATTATCCTAAATAAGTGTCCGTGTTTGTAATACAGTATCATACATTTACCGTGATAATAACTTGTGTGTTTGGAAGTAATAGGGGGTGACTTGTTAGAGTACAACAGCAGGCCATCGATGTGGGAGTTGACCGTAGAACCATTGAGAAACTAACATAGGGGAGTCTAGAAATCGATACTCTTAATAAAAAATATAGTTTAAAAAAAACTAAAAAACACGCTTTATATCGAACTAAAAAGTAAAAAATATTTTTTTAAAAATAAGCTTAAAACAATAATGAATAAAAAATACTAGTATTATTGTGAAAAAAGCGTGGGGCGCTTTGTTTCACATTTTCGTACATCGAACGGCCCACGCTTTTTTCACAATAATACTAGTATTTTTTATTCATTATTGTTTTAAGCTTATTTTAAAAAAAATATTTTTTACATTTTAGTTCGATATAAAGCGTTTTTTAGTTTTTTTTAAACTATATTTATTTTCCACTTTTTAGTTCGATTTATTGTCAAAAATTTGCCGAAAAAAAAAACAATTTTTATTTCGGCGTGGACGGGATTAGAACCCACGACCCGTGATTCCGAGAGTTGACGTCAGCGAAGACCCGTGCTTTAGACCGCACGGCTAAACACTGTAGTTACAGTGCTGGCATATTATACTACTGTAATAAACCACTTGCTGTAGTCCAAAGGAAGGTTACAAACAAACATACATACATACATACAAACTTAGAAGTGAAGTTAATATAAAGCGTGTAAAATACACGCACACGATTGGTTTGACTAGTTTCAGGCCTAACTATACTGAGAATAAAAGGTAGGTAGATATTGTATATTATAGATGCTCGACAACTGAGGTCGTCAGCGTCTGTGAGAATAAATAAAATCTTTCATTTACCTCGTGTTAAGATCGATTTTGACAGAAACCTTCTCTTACCTGATCGCAGCCGACCTTAATATACCAGGATCCCAGACCCGTCAGACCTACGTCATTTCAGTACTGCTAAGATTTTATCAGTAAATGTACAATATTTAGTTAAAAACGTATGCCAATTTGCTAGCTTGAAAGCGGGGCCCTTTTAGAGATAACAGGATCTAAAGGTATACATAAAACACGTGCTTACCTACGCACCCAATGGTATTATGCATGCATATGAGTGCATTAGATGATTTTGACAGCTTTATGAAATTTAGGTTTTTATTTGTTTACACATAAACACACACACCGAGTAGTCCATGAGTTTAAGAGAGAAAAACTCAATGGAAACAAACAAACAACCTACATTTTAAAAAGCTGTCAAACAAAAAAAAATCATCTAATGCCCTCATATGCAAGCATACCGCCATTGCGTACGTGGGTAAGCACGTGCTTTATGTACCTTTAGATGCTGTTATCTCTAAATGGGCTCCGCTTTCAAGCTACCAAATTGGCATATGTTTTTAACTAAATATTGTAGGTACATTTAGTGATAAAATCTTAGTGGTACTAAAATTATGTAGGTCTGGAGGATCTGGAATCTTGGTCTATAAATAGTAGTAGTGCCCCCGCGCACTAGGCAGCTGGGCTGCGGCAACCATTCGAACATATGACGGTGTATGGGAGCCCTCGCACTTAAGCAGCCACGAACTCCCGGCTGCGGCAGCCATAAAGCGCGTCAGATTGCACGGCAGCCCATTGGCTGCGCGCAGCCAGAGCTAGTGTAGGCGATGTATGTGGCTGCCGCCAGTCAAAGCGCACTTGTCGACAGCCAGAGAAAACAGACAGCATTGGTAAGTTTATTTATTTTACTTCGAATTTTTTAAATTTAACAACAATAATTTAAAACTTTTTATATATAAATCTTCTAGATTCTCCGAAGATGGCATAAAGTTTGTCGAAACGTCAGACAATAAAATGCAATAAAAAATAAATAAACAAAAAATGAAAAAAGACAATAAAATGCAATAAAAAAACCTTCAGTATTTGCTTAGTTCATCGATTTTATATGCCACCAGGATTCATCCTTTAATCTTCCAACATTTAAACAGGATCATCATCACTTCAAATTATTAGTTATTTTTCACATAAATAATTAATTAGAGTACGCTAGTGCGTGTGCTTGCCATAAGTGAAAGTGTCCTCAGTTAAGATGGAGAACGCTGCAGAAAACCAGACATTTGCTTGCATCATTAGTTACTATAGAGATAAGGTACTGTTCTCTCTCTTAATTGCAGACACTTTCACTGTTCTCTCGCGTATTCTATTGCAATATCTCTATGTTACACTAAAAATATATACCTAATATTTATTTTATAATATGTAATATTGTTAGAAATAATTTCATAGTATTTTAATATGTTAGTTTTGCAAGCTTCCTAGCAAGGTATTCTTTAATTATTGATGAAATATTTTTCTTTGGATAGTATATTGACGGGTATTCGGGTACCAATATGAACCGGTAACGTCATTTTTAGGTCAAATATAGCATGTAGCGCGTCATTCGCACCCCTTCGTCCGATTCCCTGCCACGGCGTCCACCCTCTACACTTCACCACATGTCGTACGGTGGATAGAATACTGCGTATATACGAGGGACAATGTTCAACCCCCGCGCGTCAATACATTGAATTGATCTGTATGATTTATACGATTTATTACAGAAGTGGACAAACATAATACACTGCCTATAGAAAACCAAACATCAGTTAATTTTGATTATGACTATAGAACCTGATACAGATAACTAAAATTTTGCCAAAAACAAATGTTTTTTCGTCCGCCATGAGAACAGCAACTTGAAATTTGACATTAAAGAAGATAGTAGCGCCATTTCTGCACGCAAACGAGTTTCGGGTCAGACGAGTCTATGTTTTTTTATAAGGGGGGTCGATGCGAACATGGTCATTTAGTTGTTTGTCGTTAGTACCGTCAATGGTGCGTATTGACGGTACGAATACCGTCTATGATGGCGTCTGAAATGATAAATCACGCCTCTGCTAACCGTTTTCCTCTCTTCTTTCCACGCAGATTCCCCACCTTACTATAGTATCTTCTTTAAACAATACTAACTCTAAAGCTATAAGTACAAACAAAAAAATCAAAACACAATAACACATCAACTTAACCATCGCAAACCGAGAAATTCAATGTCTGTGAATTTTTATGAGGAAAATTACTTAACTTTACAAAAAGTATTGATATTTTATCAAAAATAGAAACGTGAAAAAATGAGTCACTTTCTTTTATCAGTTTGTTTTCCCATCAAAAACGGTGCCAAATTAGCTTGATTTGATAATAGGCATGATGACAGTATAAAAGACTCAAAGAATAAAATAATGGTTTAAGAGAAAAATATATTTTCAAAGGGTTCTAAAAAATTACTCAGTGTTAATATAAACATTGAGATTAACAAGATTTTTAATAAAATAAAAGTACTGCGGAAATCAGCCATGTTGACCGAAACAACGAATGACGTCACGCCTTCTTAAATCAAAGATAATATATAAATACTTGAAGTAAATAATCACTGTGTCGCTTACACTTTTGTTGCGATCATTCCCTTCTGCATCATTGAATTAGCTGAAATGTTGTTTATTCGTTTTTTTTGTGATATTTTATACCACTTATGTTATAGGTTATTTCTGAGGTTAGTTAACTTTCAATTAAAGAAAACCGCACAATTTTTACTAGTAAGTACCTATTTTTAAGAAAATGTGTAATATATATCATATCACTAAGTAAATTTACATACCTTTCTAAGAAATACCTCTGAACCACAGCTCTACACCGACAAATACAACATCTAATGTCAGTTGTCACTGAAGCTTAATGTCACAAGCGTTTTTGCGATTACTTCAAGATAAAAAGATAATTTGCGTTAAAATGTAATTTATTGCAGAAATAATGTTTTTTTTCGGAAATAGTAGAGGTGTACCTACATTATAGAACTGGATTTCAAAATCTGTCTATATTGTATTGACCACTTCGCTCATGAATGTTTTATGGTGTCATTTAGTTTCAAGGGATCATGTTATTTTGTGTAATTAAGACGCCAATAAACTAATTTATCATTCCAATTACAAATTCGAAAAATGGCCTAGAGAGGTGACACTGTACTAAATTTGCTTCGACGATCATTACCTCACCTGTCGAGCGTCTATTATCTACAATCCATCTTATTTTTTTCAATATTGATGTTTCGAAACTCATTTTTCGAGTTTGGAACTTTGTACTGTTTTGAATCGCCATTCTTTCGGTGACCGAACAAACTAACAATGACTTGATTCTTTTTTTCACAATTACCTATGTTTTTGGTAGGATTTTTTTCTTTAAAGTTTGGATACAGTTAATACAAAGTGTAGGTGTATTTTAAAATTTATTAAATACGATGGAAAAATGCATTAACATTTAGTTTAAGTAGTATATTCCTTTTCATCTTTTTTTCTCCTGAAATAAACAGATACATTAATCTTGGTTCAAATTTAAATGTAGTACAAGTGTTTTTTTCTACTGATGGATGCATTTTAAAATATTTTTGATAGTGAAAAAGCATGTTAGTAAGTAATAGCTGTACTTAATACTAGAAGTGGTAATTTTTATGTAAGCAGTTTTGTCTATTGTAAAAATGATTTGTCATTGCTTAAATAAATATTTGTAATTATTTCAAAATCCGTTGCGTGGTTTAGTAGAAGTAAGCGGACAAACAAACAAAGGCAGGCGGTGACTTTTTTTCTACATTATGTAGTGATAGTGCTTTTTGAAAAAACACCATCATAGTTTAGCCATATTTAGTTCAAAATATTTACAAATTATATATACAAACCTTCCTCATTCGTCGTTCTTTCTAATTGTTGAAAACCGTTTCAAAATGCGTTGCGTGATTTGGAAGAAGTAAGTGAAGAAACAGACAGAGGGCATCAGCGACTATATTTTATACTATGTAACGATGACGATTACCGATTGTATAGATTGTAGTTCAATCGTGCCAATCTATATTACAGTAAAGATATCGATGGTATGTAGTTGACCGGTCGTCGCCAGCTTCCAGCTGTTTCGTCGAGACGTCCAAGTGACGCATAGCATCGCGACGCCCTTACCGTGATGATCTAATATGTATAACGTATATACAATGCTTTTGTTCACTATCCTACTGTCACCGTACACCTAGCGTGTTGTCAAACATCCTGTCTACATGATTGTAACATATCAATAATTTAATTAGAAAGTAGATTTATTTTTCGTTTGAAGCGAAATTCTATTCTCGATGAAATTATAAACGACTTTTTTTAAATCATTGCATTGAGTTCCGGCTAAATTAAAGCGTGTAGTTGGAGTATTTTTTTTCATTTAAACGACCTCGCAATATTATGGCTTTTCAGTTCGAGCGTACTACTACAGCTAGGGTTGCCAGATTGGGAAATCAAAATTTCTGGACAATATTCTAAAATATCTGGATCAAAGGATTTTAGGCTGGACAAAATAAAAATCTGCGTTAATCAACCGAAACACGACACATAATTAAGTAATATGTACTTACTTAGGTATTATTGTTATAAGAAAAACGAAAATATGAACTATTGAGCTGAACAGCTGAAATTGGTACAAAAACAGAGGTAGCTTAATCTAATAGTCAATGGTACCTATCAAGTCACTTTTTTGCCACATATATTTAGTATTTCCCTTAGCCGCCTTTATCATTTTAGAACATTTCTCTGTATTTAGAAAAGATTTAAAATTAGTACAGTTTTCTTCAAAGTTTAATCGAATTATTAGCTCTGGCGGTGCATGTTTTTTATTTTTAGCTGGACATTTTGCCTAAAACCGGGACACTGGACAACGTGTAAAATTGCTGGATAATCCAGCCAAGTCCCGCCAATCTGGTAACCCTAACTACAGCCCTTATATACTTTTTTTCATTTTAAACCAACAGTAATGGCTTCAGAGGCGGCGTAACCTCATGTACCAGCACTCATTGCCATTCGTATTGTAAGCTCATACACTTCCACAGACAAATTATTGATAATAATTGATTTAACAAATCATAAATTCCTTATATACTTAATACATATAGGGATGGTTCGATCAGTGTACAGGGAAGATAGACGGTCAGAAGATATCTGGTTTGAAAAAGTTGTAAATAAACGACCGCAAAATTTAAGAAACGTCTAGCCGTACAAGCAGTCTCAACGTGTCTTGAGTCATCCTGGTCTCATATTAATTATTGGTACTACATGTACTCCTTACTTACGAACACCTTGCGTTCCCGGGACTGGTACGTAAGTCGGGTTTGTTCGTAATTCGGATCATATAATTATAGAGATTAAGATGTATGGGTAATACATATATGAATATTTTTGTTGTTGTTTCGTCATAGATTTTTGTTGGCCCTGAAAAGGGCCGATTAAGAACAGTTTTGTTGTTCATAAGCGTGGATGATATTGTATTCCTTCCAGAAGTCCAGGGAAACAAATCTGGCCATCTTTATTAATGACACTGGTCGCTTATTGGAACGTGCTTCTGAGGTAATAGCTTTTAAAGGTGGATATGAATCCTTGTTCCATTGGCTGGAGTAGAGAAGTAGTGTTGGGCGAGCAAAAATCAATGTTCACATTCGGATGAATATCTTTGATATTCGTAGGTTGTCCGGGAGCATTATCCATCGGCAGCAAAATCTTGAATGGAATGGCAGCCATAGCACAATAACTTTTCACTTCAGGAATGGATTTTTTTAGAAATCAATTCTGAAAAAGGTCTCTAGTCACCCAGACTTTAGAATTCGATGTCCAGTGCACCGAAAGCGATTCTTACATAAGTGGGAGGGTTTTGGGTGAATTTAATTTGTCTAACAATCACTGATCCGAGTGTACTGTACCTGTATAGCAGAACCAAGCGCGATCAATTCTTTGGGCCAAGGATTTACAGGTGCGAATTTGAAGACGATAACTCATTTCGTTTAGAAGTCTCTGACAGACAGACGGACAACGTTATCACAACAATGTAGCGTTTCATTAGAGATTGCAGTACGAAACCCTAAAAATGTGAAGAAATGAACCGATTGTAAACGACTGTGCTCAGAATACTGAAATCATCGATGACGTTTTAGTAGTTCTGAAAACGTTAAATACTCGAAATTAAACGAATAATTATTATCAGTGAACGACGCACGTGTAAGTTTTTGCGAGGGTCGAAGCCAGTGGAGTGAAGGTCAATGCAGGGGGCCAGCTTGGATCACTAGGGAGCGTAACACATACTAATGTAAATTGAACAAATGTGATGGGTAAAAGAAAAACAAACATCTACGTTATATTTTCTATAGGAAAGAATATACAAAAAAATTGTAGTTAATTTTTAATTTAAGTTGAATTTACCGTTATCACAGTTATCTTGATAATTGCGGTTAACATCGATAGAATTTAAAAGTTTTAATGTTTTAAATGGTTATGAAAGATATTGGTTCCTAATAAAAACATATTTTAAATAAAAAAACTTACAAAAACATTTCCTGTCCTAGCATTGGTTTTCAAATCTAGGCAAAAATCTGTTATTACTAATTGTTACTATTATGGATTTTGTGTATACAGTCGAACCTGGATAAGCAATAGTTCAAGAGACCGCGATCTTTTTTTCGCTTATGGAGGTTTTTCACTAACCCGAGTTTCAAGTTTACAATGGTACAGGAGTGGCCTTTCTCACTTATAGAGCTCTTTAAAAACTATACAAAAACTGTTAGTTCAGCTATTTACGACTAATTCTTAAATTTCGTGGTCCATGAGTGTAAAATGTCTTTCTCTTTACCCAGTTCTCACTCACTCAGGTTTGACTGTATTTGTATTTGACGGGAAAAAAATTTAATTTAAAATCAAAAATAGACATAAAATATTTTAGTGGCATTGAGACAAGCTTTGTAATTATGCCAAACTAGTCGGCTGTCCCTAAGAAAATTGACGGTTATGTACAGACAGACAACAAAATCTCGCCATTAGTGTTTCGGTTTTTTACCATTTTGGAACGGTACCTACCCTAAAAAAAATCCGAAATTAAAATTTTTTTATAAATGTATTTTAATGAGCGATTAATTACGTCGCTTTCTTCCGATTACGAGCAGTTTATAATATTTTACTACATTATTGGTTAGTTAATAGTAACTATCTAATCTTATCTTGTGGGGGAGATGGGACATAATAATAATATGAGTAAACCATGACCTTTTAATTTGTAACTAAAGTAGAGTAGAGGTTCTATGTATATAGTGTATACTGTAGGTATATATATATTGGGTACACATTACATAACCATACAAGCTGTTCATTTTACGTGTTTCAAGCTTGAGAATAGCCGAGCATGTAGCGATGCCATAGTTTATATAGCATTTCCATAACTCTTCTATTGCAAGTATACAGTTCCGAGCTTCTAATTCAAGAACTGATAAAAGTATTAATTGGTATTTCAATATTAAAATAATAAGCCTTTGAAATTGCGAATTATAGAACAGTTTAGCGCTTTCCTTAATTGGTAATTAAGTGTGAGTAAAACTCGCGCCTTAAGGGTTCCGAACTGTTATAACAATTTTATATGTTTACAATCATCCCGTAGGATGGCGCCGCTTTCGCTTATTTTCAATACTTTTAATAATTACTAGCACTAATTAATTATGTAACAAATATTCTTGGTTTCCTGGCTCACACTTACGATGATCCGCCTACTACGCCCACTACGACATCGCCTTTGATAATGTCTACCACAGTTGTAGACGAAACTTCAGGTAGATTACCAATGGATCATGGCCTATAAGCCTGAAAACCAAGAAGATTTGGAACAACACCGGCCGTGAAAGCACCCAATTGGACTAATTAAAGACCGTATTTTATTATTATTACATTGAGTTCGAAGTTAGAATTTGTTATTATTTAATATTAAAACTTCAACATGATACCTCTAGTCGTTCCTGATAAAGCGAACAGATAGACAGACAAACAACAAAGTGATCCTATAAGGGTTCTGTTTTTAGGCGGGAACAGCGGAAGCTAAATACGAGTACTACACTCGCTTTGTCTGTGAGTCTGTGGATCTGTATATACCCATTTTTGTGTCACGCATACAGCCCAAACAGCTGAACAGATTTAAAAAAAGCTTGTTTGTTCGATTCGTCTCGAGGTCTAATGATCCTAAATCAGATCGACTTGAAACCCATCTTAAACGAAAGAGGAAACTTTTGACATTAGTACTTATATTTTGTATAATAGTCCGTGTCCCCCAAATAGTTTTTTATACAGATTTATAAATAATTAAAACTGTAAATTCTACTTAATAAATCGGGAACTTGTTTCGGTTGTCCTTGTCAGTTGCACGGAATGATATGAAAATTGTAAGATAACGTATGCCCAGACTTAAGACGTAGGCTTATTTATAAAAATCTACCTATAGTTATTCAATATTTGACAGATGTGATCATTACGTTTACCAGCAATTATGTACGGATCTAGGTTTTTAGGGCCTAGGATTTATTGAAGTTCATTGGGGCCCCATTTTTTGTCAGATTAAGAATCTTTAAATTGGGGTTTAAAAGTAATTTTTAATCAAAATTAAACTTGAAATTGGTAAAAATTGTAAAAATGTACCCCGAAAAATGCAAAAATTCATCCAAGAAAATGTCAAGATTCACTTAAAAAATTGAAAAAATTCATAGAAAATGTGGTCAAAATTCGCCTAAAATATTATTAAAATTCACCAAAAAAATTGTCAAAATTCATCCAAAAACTATCAAAATTCACCCAAAAGTTTGTCAAAATTCACACAAACAATAATTTGTAAAAATTCACTCAAAAAATGATAATGATAACAAATAATCATTAATATAAACTATTTTTCACTATACGATAATAACCCAATTTTTGTGAACTCTTGACACCTGGGGACCAAGGGCTTAAGCTCTATTAGTCCCTATGCAGATCCGCCCTGCCAGCACTGCTGATTTTTCCGGTCGCAATAAGACGAAAGTTTTGTTTCTTTAATAAATCAATAAAGTTTTTTAACGACAATATAGTATGTACATTTACATTTATCAATATTGTCAATTCTGTCACTAAAATTACCAATGAACTTCGAAAAATTGTAACCTGGCATATGTCTCCTGAAACACTGTATACCATGCACGTTATATGTATTCTCTTGTTAGCCTGCAACATCGCATGATGGCAACATATATTTGAGTGTGTGTGTGTACATACTACCGAAAACATAAATGTGTAAAAACGAGCCAAGTTCTTTTCTGTCGGTTGGTTTAGTATAAATCTATAACGTTGCCAAGTTCGCTTCAAAACCCAAATTCAAAAAATAATATTTGGAACAAAAACTCTTAAATAAATTAGATACACTGTCATCTATTGAGGTTTTTACTCGGCTCGGTTTTATTATTTTTTTAGGTCGATTTTAAAACTTACTAACAAAAAGTTTGAAGGAGTAGCAATTTATTTCAGAACTTTTGTTTCAAATCTTATATTTCAGGGTCGGTATTGAAATGTTTGGCACCGTTTTACATTTCTTTGATGACCGAATAAATATAAGTAGAAGAAAACTTGCCCGTTTTTTTCAAAATTATGAATATTATTTACTATTAATATTTTCCATTGTTATAGTCCGTACCTAATATTTATTTAAATAAAATCTGAATTAATGTCCACTTTTTCGTTATTATACAGATTGTATCAAATCAAAACGGTCCATAGAACATTCTGTGTGTTAGACAGAGACGATATTATATAAAGCAGTTAATAAGAATGAGATAAATGATCGCTAATAGTTACTGTGGTTATGCAATCTGATAGTATCGTCTTTGTTTTCTACAGTAAAAATCACATTTTTATCAAATGTCAGTATTCACCAGTGAAATTATTGACAAAATGGCTATTTATACTGTTCGGGAAAAAATCCAAATAATTAAATGGTTTTATGCTGGTAATTCAGCCGCCGACATAATAAATTTATTTGTAGCTGCCTTTGAAAACAGACTGTCTCCGTCTAAAATAACAATTCGCAGTATCATACGAGAATTTGAATCAAATGGTTGCCTATCTCCGAAAAAAAATTTTTTATGGGGATTTGTAAAAGCCAAAATTTATGGTTTTCAAAAAAATAGAGCTAATAATTTGAACGAATTGAAAATACAGATTTCCAATGCATGTCAGTCCGTTGACCATGAGATGTCAGCCAATGTGAGGGAAAATATTTATAATCGATTAGGATTTTGCTTGGCAGAACGTGGAGGTCTTTTTGAACATTTAATAAATTAATTATTAAAAGTATTGTTAAAACTTTTGTACCAGATATAAATAATAATACGAATTAATATTACAGTTTAGTTGTTTTAATTGATAAATTGGTAAAAAGATTTACAGTGTACGTAATTATTTATTTACGTAACCACAGTAACTATTAGCGATCATTTATCTCATTCTTACTTACTGCTTTATATATCGTCTCTGTCTTACACACAGAATGTTCTATGGACCGTTTTGATTTGATACAATCTGTATATACATTTACTCTTTACCATGATACTTTGGGATCCCAGATTTTTAACCACGAACAGAGAAAATTGCCGTTTTCGAATTACCCTTTACTTGCTACATGAAACCTACATAAATTCCAAAATTCTTCTATAGGTTTTGACGAAGCAGCCAATACCTTTGCATCTATTTGAAACTTATATTTCCCAATTGCTTTGAGATAAAGGCAAGACATAATGAAATAGACTTTATCAGCAAACAAGTTTTATGTTAACCGGTTTAATGCGACACGACGCAAATATGGTTTAAGTTTATTCGTGTAAATATACAATGACGTGCTCTACCTTAGCTGCGAGAACTTGGTTTGGCGCTCTACCGTGCGCCTAGATATATTATATGCGTTGGCTGCATGTGGGACACGCGTGACTTCTTTCTCTTGTCCCAGGAGATTGTGCCGGTTAAAGTGTATGAAAGCAGGACTGGAACGGTGACAATTCCTCATACGGAACACGCTACACAAATCTGAAGACTTATTATCGATATTCACGCATACAAGAAAAGCGTTCGAAAATAAGGTAAAACTGGAATAAACGCTGCGTCTTTCGAAAAAAAATCTTAAAATTTGAATGCTTAACGTACTTAAGGCTAGCCGATGCTGGGACTCGTTGGGAGCGGCTATAGCCATAGCAATTATACTTTGGTTGCCTGATTTCCACTATGGCGCCAACATCACCCGCATACGTTTTTAGGGAACTCATCTCTGCACCATATTCCCATTCACGTCGCAAAAAACGTAATCGCATCAGAACATCATACGCACTCTACACGCATGCGTAGTGCCTACTTCTCTAGTCACGGTAACAAATTTCACATAACCATTTCCTAATCCTGAAATAATAAAATCGTCAACAGCTGCTAGAACCTTTAAGAAGCTTCACTTTTAATGCGCAAGTCTACTGAAATATTTATATCGTTGGCTTCGACTACAAACCTGATAACTCCAGAAGTACGAAATTTACAGGGGAGAGTAAAAAAGAAACTACAGGTATAAATAGCATATTTTAAAATATCACCAATTTTTTAGTGTAAAACGTCCAAATCTTTGATTAACGTCTGATTAGAACTCTTCAATAAATAAAATTATCGTATAATTTTTCAGACAAACATATTAACAAAAAATATCTCATCCAAACAATTAAAGGGACAGAAATTTTTTATATTATTTTGGGTATTTTTTGTAGAACTGTATCTTTGTGAAAAATGGTCGTATCGAGATGAAAAAAAAACATTTTGAAAGCTAAAGTATCTAGTTTCGAGATCTTTTAGTAAAAATTTTTTATGAGCTACTGCTATTGCGAAATCATAAGAAATAGCGCAAAACAAAAAATTTCCAAATTTTTTATATTTTTTTTCTGAGTTTATGAGCTTGGAAAAATTTTTTTTAGTTAAACCAATGCATTTGTGAGTTAGCCTGTTTATGCAGCTTCAATTTTATTGTTTATCAGCCTCTCGAAGTTGATTTTTTATTGAGATATCCGACTTGAATGAAAAATATTCTTTTGTTTTTGATCATTGATATCTCAAAAACCAATGATCGCACAGTAAATTGATTGGCAGTTTTAAAAACGTAAATAAATGCCCTACACGACTCTTTCATGGTGTTTTGCGAAAAAAAAAAATGTTTTTTGTTCCCAATATTAGTTTGAACAAAATACAAAAAATGGCTTTTAACGGTTTTTTAATAAATCTACTGCTTATTTACAACTATCGATGGGGAGCCTAATGCTTTCAAGTTTTTTACAGGTTAATGTACCCTCAATAGACCTGTAAATTTTCAAATTGATCTATCGAACCGGACCAATTGATCAAAATCTTAAAAAACAATTAATGGAACAAATAACTTTTTTTACGTTTACACTATAACGTCATCGGTCGGATTTTTGGGAGAGTATAGTGCAGTGTATATTTATTCCTGAACTACCTGTTCTACCTGATAATTTGCTTGGTGAATTTAAAGTAAATTTTATTCTAACGAATAAATTTGTTCCAAGATTAGTAACTTCTATCTTTAATAATCTTCGGTGAATACTGGCATAAGTGAAGTTACTTGATTTTCGTGCGTCACGATTTAAGGAAAATCTTAAATGTTATTTGTTTGCTAGCAGTTAAATGGAATCGAAACTCGACCAAAACTTGGAGTTTGCTTGTTAGTAGTCTAAGCTTGGCTATGTGGATTAGGAAATTTCACTGTGATACCTTTATTTAATCCATATAAATTCGAGTGTAACAGACATGCGGACATACGAAGAAACAAATGATCTCGTAATATTCCATATTTTAGTTTTTAGGTACGGAAACCCTAAGTATATAAGATTTTTTAATTTACTTAAATATTTCTCAATAATAATATTCGAATTTAGACTTTGCGTATGTATTAGTTTATAAAGTTATGATTAAATATACCGAAAGTTATCAAGGTCATATATTTTTTTCTAAAATTAAACTAATAAAACTGATAAATGATAAGACGTCAGATAAAATATGGAAGTAGTATTTTTAAAAAATAGCATTTTTTATTATCACACACGGATAGCTGTCCAAATAAAATAAAAATATTATCAACAGCTGATGTCTAGTTTTGATAACAAATATAACAGAAAACTTCCCTCAGTGAATACCATTCCACCATGAAATATTAATACGCTTATTCTTCGGTATTCAGAACATTAGGAAAAATATAGTATTGTAACAAAACTGTTCTTCGATGTGGTGGTAAATATTTCAACAATAAAAATGTTAACAAAACAAATAACCAAACAAACTAAAAGTACTTCAAATAAATAAAATTGTCGACCAATTTTTCTCAGGCCATATATTGACAAAAAATAATAAAAATACAAATCAGTATAACACAAGATGACGTTTCGATCCGGATTTGGATCTTCTTCAGAAATATCTAAAAAAAATAAAAATTAATTAGTATTAAGTTATTTATTATCAAATAGATTGCACGAAAAATTGAAAGATTAAAAAAATAATGAAAAATTAATTAATTTTTCATTATTTTTTTAACAAACCCGCTTAAAGATCTTTATAACATTAGTAGGTAATAGATACGATAGTTTGAAAAAAAATTACATTGTTTATTTTTTTTATAACTGCAGTACCAAAATTTGGCTATAAAACACACAAGGAGGGGGGGAGCTGATATAATTATGTATTTTTGTGAAAAATTGCTCAATAAACCCCTGCTTGCCCTACAAGACTAAGGTACGACGTGCGTTTATTGTAACTTCTATAATATCAGTTTCTTTGGTATTTGGCTTTCAGAAAGAGCGGAAACCAAAAACGACCAGTCCGTCTCTCGACTAAATGTAAGATTGCGTTATGTAGGACAGTGATGTGGTTGGTTGTTGTAAGTAACGCGTTGGTAGTAGCGTGGAGTTGCAGGAACGGTGTAGGCGTGCCTCTCTGTCTACTCACTGGCGGCAGCACCAGGCATATATACCTTACTTACTGCGTATATATACGCCGCACGGTATGGCCGATATTGTGGGTCACGCAAATCCGCTATGCTCGGGACTCCCCCGAGGTACGACGGTTGCCTGCTTGACTGTATTAAACCCGACCGTGCTGTTGCTCCATATAGACCGGTCAACGGATCTTACAAGTACCGTGAGCCCTCGATTATCCTGACAGTATTCACAGATTTCTCAATCGAAGTTTTTGAAGATGTTGCTAAAATTATCCTACGGTAGACGATTTTGTTGTAGATATAAAATATGTAAAAATTTACGTAAGTAATTTCCAAAACCACTGATTCATTGGGCGTGTTTGGCCGAAGTAAGTACTTACTAAATTTAGTAAGTCACTCACTATACTTACAAAATTTTCGGCCGGAACACAAAATAAGTGCTAACGCAGTAAGCATGGCTTAATATAAGACGCCATTTTGCTTATTGTTGATGTAAACAAAACAGACAGGAACAGACCTGTCATTTATCCATTTGCAACTATTTACATGAATTAAATTATATTGATAAATTTGGTACTGCCAATTATATTCAGTCTATGAGGTATATATGTACGAGATATAACGTAAACCAGTGTTTTGAGTTATGTCAAGCCAGTAAGTCTGTCCTGGCCGAAAAGCGCTTTAGTCAGCTTGTAAGATTTTGATTTTTTTATGCTAACTGGCTGACTAAGTTTAGTAAGTACTTACTTCGGCCAAACACGCCCATTGATAATACGCAATAATAAAAGGAAGAGGATCACTTATTTAAAAAAAATTGAACAATAAGTTGCGAGGATTAGTTCCAAATCTTACAGGTTAAATCTATTTTCACCAATAGTGCTTCTCAGCAACAACAGCCCCTCTTCTCCTCTGGCCACTGGATACGCCCTTTCGCTCGAGTTAAGATGAAGTTTTTGTTAAGACAAAGAAGTCCAACGCAGGATTTTTAACTGGCAACGAATTCATTCAACGGAAGAACTTACAGCTAAGAATAATTTTAAATGATAGATAATAATTCTCATCTGAATACACAACTCCGGTCAGTCGCCCAAAAGCCGTTGCTTTAAATATGAAAATGTTTAATTTAATTTAATTTAATCTTTATCCAGAATAGTTACTTTTCATGCTTGTGAGCAGTCGTGAATTTACATTTTCCCACTAGTGCTGTAAAATAACACACCCTTCATAATAAATCATAGTCTAATCGCAAGGGATCCCAACGCAAACTGCAATTAGAGTGAACTTCCTCAAAATTGAACTGCCAAAAATTTCGAAAATTCAGTGAAAATCAATTACAGTGTAAACTCTTTATAACGAAACTCAAGGGACCGAGCATTTTTTATCGTTATAGAGAGTTACCGTTATATGGAGTGAAGAAAAAAAAACAACCAAATTAACAATAATCTTCAATGTACTGTATAATCTCTTTATAACGAATTTTAAGGGACCGAACATTTTTTTCGTTATAAAGAATTTTCGTTATATGGAGGGAAGAAAGAAAAATAACCAATTTTCACAAAATTAATTTATTCCAAACACATATACCTATAGTTTGTTAAATTTGCCTGACTTTTTTCGCTATGCCAATATTAAATTATTTTGTATTTTAAGTATCTTATGCATGCCTTGGGATGTGGTGGAATAATCTTCATTAAATAATAGGAATTTTTCGATAAGTTTGGCGTCATCAAGTGCTTGTTGAATAGATGGTGATGGTTCAGAATGGTCCTCTTTATGTCTGTAAACATTTGCTGACGCCTAAATATGAACATATTTCTTCGTAATAGAGAATGGCTGTTGCGTTATAAAGAGTGTATTAATGTATAGGTTTTAAGGTAAACCAACCAAATCGCAAAAATTTCGACGTTATAGGGAGTTTTTCGTTATAACGAAGGACGTTATAAAGAGTTTATACTGTATTTATAATAGATTTAACTGTAAGAAAGAAAATGAACGGTTTAATCTTTCTGTTTACCTGATCGGAAAGAATATCGTTTAGACAAAAACACTGCACTGTAATTGTGTAGTTTTGTTTTGGTTAATTTTTCCCTTTCTAATGAATAAGTAAAGTTAATAAACAGTTTTAACTATTTGTAGCGAGCTAACCAAAAGCGTTCTGTACAAAAATATTAAAAATTCAACGTTCCGACAGAGTTTTGATTTTGTGTCGGAATATTTCATGACGTCAATATTCAACATTTTGATTTAAAACACACACACAAGCATATCTTCTGTTTTTTATATATCTGCGTGGTATATACGATATATATACAGCGCATACAAAGTGATTGGAGACTGTTGCTTATTCCGCCGCCGCGCCGTCGTCGTCGCCTCTAGAGCAGCGTCGCTCTGTTCGCTCACCCGACCTAATAGTATACATATTACATATACACAACTCGAAACACGTATACAGTGTATACAGTGCATCTTTTTTACGAGTTTCCACGAGAGGTTACATTAGTTTAAGTAGTGTTATATAATTTTTGATTAGATTAAAAAAATCCATATTTATTCTATATAACAACCAGTAACGTAGATACAGAGAGGGTTCATCAAATATAGATCGATTTTGTTGTATTTGATTCTTAAATACTTAATGAAAGAAATAAAAAAAAAATTAATATACTACGTTTTTAAAGCGAAATAAAATGTATAAATTCTTTACAAACAAATTTTTAACTTGTAGGATTTGAAACGAAAAATCGGGGCGCGTTATTCGTTTTTTCCCATAAATAGATTTATTCATTGGTAACTACTCTCTAAATTTGTTATATAACTGTCGCATGTACCCCACGTTTTTCGTTTCAAATCCAATAAGTTATGTAAAGCGGAATTTATTTTATAAATACAATTTATGGTGTTTTTTAATCATCACATTTTGTAGAACATCCTGTAGCAGCTATCACGTACACAATAATGAATGTATACAAACCTATTGTCTAAATATGTTCGCATCTCCTCGTTATATTTATTCAACTAATATTTTATGGGACATATATTTATTAAAGGAATTTGTTTCAACAGAAATATGACATTTGCCTTTTTCATTAATATGTACTAAATTGTAAGAAAATTGTATCTCCTTCAAAAAAGCTTTGAAGGTTCAATTTTTTTTTGTGGATTTGCAATATTTATATGTAGTGTGCACGTCTTAAAATATTAATCAACTTCTTTTCTTTTGATATTTTTTTACCAAACTTAAAACTAGAAATATATTTTTAAAAACTACTGAACCGATTTAAGTAAAATTTATGTGGGACCACCCTAAAGGTGTACTTTATTAAATAGCACAAGGATCAATAAAACCGATTACAACTGGCGGAGTTATCGCGGAGCATACAAAAAAAAATAAAAAAATACGACTCTAAATGAAAATATCTTCCTTTTTTGATGTCGATTAATAAAAAGCAATATATCCTGTCAAATTATTGAACAGTATTTTTAATTAAGAAAACATTAATATACAAAATTAAAAAAAATATATACAGAGCACTACAAAAAAACTTATTTTAGTAGAGTTTTCGTTCGGAGTACGAACCATTTCGAGTCCTTTTCGACCCTCGTTTAACTCCAATGCTAGTTACGTTATTGAATGATTTTTTTCAAGGGGGTTAAGGTTTTCATAAAGAAGCAGTATTCCAAATTTCATACGTCCAGGTGGAATAGTTTATAAGAAACGGGTGTTCAAAAGTCACGATTTTGACCATTCACTGACTGATTAAGACCATCATAAGTCACAAGCATCTTGCCAGTGTGGAGGGTATTAACCCGAATGCATCAACCGGTCGTCCGAAGACTGCCCACGTCTAGTCAGTGTGATATAATGAAGTGAGTTATATAATTATGATATAATGAAGTGTAACTATAATATATGTCTCAATAATATTTCATTCAAGTAGAATAAGTATAAGAAAATAACTACAAAAATTATTGAAAAACACAAGTGTGAGAAAAGGGCCAAGTTCGGCACAAAGAACAAGTGAATTTGCCGACTTCGCCGAAAAAAAGAATTGAAATCTTAGAAGGTGCCAAGGTTTCATGTTTTATACTATAAATATATAACGTCTTGTGTATGTAGACTTTCTACGTAAAAACTTGGCACCTTCATAGATCTTACTTCTTTTTTTTGACAAAGCCGGCAAACCCACTTGTTCTTTGTATCGAACTTGGCCTTTTTTTACATTTGTGTTTTTGGTTGGTAAAAATAATACTTCGTTAGCAATAAAGTTGGTTAAATCGAGTGTAGCCGAATATTATATGTTAAGTTGGAACAGATAGTACCAATCATGGTTGGAGTATCGATATTGAGAGTGTATCGAGTTTCATCAAACTTGATTCAAACATTCTCAAATTAAAAAAATGTGCACGCGTTTTCAGTCTGTGACGTTTCCTGACCTTTGCGCGAACGAAGCTATCAGTGTTTCTATAAGTCATCTCATATAGTAACATCAATAGCAATATCCTTTTCATGTTTTCTTTTTCCTTTTAATTCACTCAAACTTGTTTCCAAATTACCTCAATTAAAAATTTATTCATCCCTATTTTCATTTTCTACTACCAATATCTTTTGCACAACCTACATGCCTACATCATTATTCTGCTTCCTTACACGTCTCTTTTTCTGAGCCGTTTTTGTCCTCCCACATTATTTTGTTTTGGCGGTTTGCTAGTTAGTATCTATATCCCGTATCGGTTTTTGGTTAGTGTTGTTGAACAGCCCTGTACCATACTTTCCATCCTTTCTATTCAACTATTTACATCATTATCATTTCTTTCTCTCCGTCCTATTTTCCTCGCACACTATCTATTCCTGTCGATTGTGCTATTTTTAAAACTGTATCAGTCCATTCTCAGTTAGTGTTGTTGAACAGCCCTTTAAAATACTTTCCCATCCCTATTTATACTATATCTTTTCAACAACCGACATCATTATCTTCCTCCTTACGTGTGTCTTCTTCCTCTGTCTCCTTCTGCTTCTTCCACCTCACCCTCAGCTCCTGGTTATACATTTTCCTCTTTATCCATCCATTCTCGTCTCCTCGCAGTTCTCCGAGAGTGAGAAGTTCCTTCGACCAGCGCGACTCTCAACACAACGCAACGTATCGTATCAAAACCTCCTCGCTTCGATTGAAAGTTACCAGGTTCATGGGATTTCTTCCCTTGTTTCTTTCAATCATAGACGACCCATTCCACTCGCTCAGGTCTTTGATCGCACACACAGTGTAGTGATGTAATCCCTCATGGCTACGGCTATCCATCCATTCTGACTGACTGTAGAAACGGGAATACTCTCTGGACAAAAAACAGAAACATTATTCAATGCTTTGATATTACATGGCTGCAGCCGGAAAAGGTGGATTATCGGTAATGTACATTTCTTCTGAATTGTCGAAATAAAAGATAATCGGTTATTTTGATTTTTTGTCGGTATATCATCAACTCGCATATTTAAAACTTAAAACATTAGATCATTGGTTAATTAAAAATCCTACTTAAAACATAAATGTGAAAAAAAGAAACAGTAGGTTCGTTCCAAGCAGCAGTGAACGGTAATAAAACCGTACACAGTCTTGTCATTGCGCAAGACTAATTTGCTCACTAGCTCAAAAATCGATACTGCGCAAGACAGTCTTGCGCAGTAACAAGACTGTGTACGGTTTTATTACCGTTCCCGGCTGCTTGGAACAAACTTATTATCGACACAAAGAACAAGCACGTTTGGTGGCTTTTCTCAAAAAAGGTGTCAATTTTTTCATTTAGAAAGTTTACATTCATATACATATATTTATTACGGTTTTTTTTCGATCCCATTAGTTAATTTTTTAGCATTGTACCTAAAAAAAATTCTCCCAAAATTTCAGCTTCCTAGATCAAACCTGTGAGCGGCACAAATCGAGTTTGTTTCCCATTTAATTAACATGGGAACAACGACGTTTTTACTCAAAAATGGATAGCTGGTAGACATTTTTTTTTTATTTTTGATAGCACCATTTTATAGAGACCTAAATTCGCACAAAAAAGGTCCTTGGTACTATCCGTGAATTCATTATTTTCAAAGATATGTTCATTATATGTCCGATATGGTCGAAAAGAGCTCAAAATGGTTCATGTAAATAATTGCGAGAACTTGGTCAGCGCACCCCGCGTGTTATGATCTTGTCAAAAAGTCGTTACTTCGTAAAATTACAATTAGGATTAAAAAGTTGGGTAGACTGTTTTGGGACACAAACTACAATTTTGACGTGGTAGATCGATAAAATTGGAAGTAATCGACACTGATGTTGGAATGAATGAAGTTAATAAAATTCTCGATGCTTTTTCCCAGAACTAATTATAGTGTAGTTCATGATTTTTCGAATTACACCACTCTTGTAGTCCTCACTCAAAGAAATCTGAGCTTGCACTTATCCAATGCCTGTTGGGTACCGTGGAATTGCGTCACATTTCGAACTCCTACATCTGCGTTCACTGTGGTTACGCATACAGTTCGAAGGTCATCTCAGGTACGGGTATACTTTGTTTACTCGATGCTATATTTGGGATGCTGATTTTAGTTTTGAAATTATAAAGCGAGACATGTTCATCCATTTTCGCAACACTTACCTACATATCCCCTAGTATGGTTCCTATTTGAATAATTTTCATCTTATGAAACTCTCTGTGTCTGACACGTTTTTGACACGGCAGTGTATTATGAACATGTAGAAACTAACATATAAATATAGTGCTCTCATTCGCTACCCTCAGAGCAATGGTCATCTATATTTCTTGCGTAGAAGTGCGTGCCTTTGTACGCTTGTACAGAACTGGACTACTGTCCAGCAAGCAAATTTACTTTATGTCTACATAATAACAGCCATAGCGCTAGATGTCGAAACGTTATTACGAAATCAAATCCAAAAAAATATTCTCGAACTGTACAACATTTTACTAGAGAATGTGAAATCATAATAACTATTGGCAATTGAAAAAAACATAAACAACAAATTAGAGGCGACCGAAGCATGGACGTCAGGTTCATTTAAAAAAGCCGAATGTTGAATTTATTGAATAATCGGATGATCAAACATTGGCATGGCAGATCCTCAGGGTTTTATGAAACGAGCGAAATTGTCACAATACGAGTACAATGTCTTCAATGAGCATTGATCAATGTGTCTTCATTGATCACAATCCTTTGAAACCAAACGTGATAAAATTGAAAGGTTTTGATGTATTATAGATGTATTTTTGATTTTCCATTTTTTATTTCACATGAAATATCTTTTTTTCTACAATGATCTTCTATAGTTTACGGCTTTAATGTCCCACCACATTGTATCATGACACGTTGGGTCGGAGAAGTTCCTAGTTCGGCAGAAGTGGTAGTGAAACAAATATATACAGAGTGGTTAAATAAATAAGCTCTGTAAAACTAAGAAACTCACAATATTGTCAGAAGGTCTCATATACATAATATATTAATAATTTTCGTATCATTTGTAATTGTGCTATAGAAGCGTTTCTAATGAAGTTTAAATCTACAACTGAGTGTAAAAACGAATACTTCTAAAAATTACTTTAAAACCAAAAATCTTTTCAGTATAAGCAAACGTAGCTACTCTTAGTCACATCAATGAAGCCTTTTACTTGGAACTTCGCAGAATGATGATGGTTTTTTTTAAATTAGTTTTTTTATATTATTGAAAATCAGAAACATTTTGGGGCGGGGAACGAATTATTTATATTGTTTAAGGGCTAGGGGCAGTCAGACGCATGAAAAAATTTTTTAAACATTTTTTTTCGACAAAATTTAATTTCTTTTATAAAGCTAATAATATTTCAACTTGACTTCACTAAATTTTCAAAAAAAAAAAAATAATTTTGGACAAAGTTATAGCCATCTGTTGGACCATCATAACTTTGTGCTAGTTCATCCAAAATCGATAAAAAAAAGAAAAGTCTTTAGTTTATTAGTAAATCTAGGACTTAATCGAAGATTTTATTATTTTTTTTTTTTGAAAATTAATAAAATGGCGGCATCTAAAAGCTTACACCCGAATTTGCATAGACAGATTGTAATAAAAGCCGAAGTTTTCAACCAAAACAAAAATTCTTTCATCAAGTCCTTGTTTTTTATGCCTTCAATAAGCTGTAAAAAATTCATTTAAATCCATCAAGTGGTTCTTTAATTTCAGTGGTCACAGACTTCGAAAAAAACGCAAGTTATCTAATTACTTGGGCCATATAATATTTATTTCGGAAACTATTCATTCAATTCACTTGAAATTTTCAGGGAATATTATTTCGAAACATCATACTACAAGAAAATGCAAAAAAAAGAAATCGATTAGATGACTTGCGTTTTTCTCGAAACTATGTTTTCGAAGTCTGTGACCACTGAAATTAAAGAACCACTTGATGGATTTAAATGAAATTTTAACAGCTTATTGAAGGCATAAAAAACAAGGACTTGATGAAAGGATTTTTGTTTTGGTTGAAAACTTCGGCTTTTATTACAATCTGTCTATGCAAATTCGGGTGTAAGCTTTTAGTTGCCGCCATTTTATTAATTTTCAAAAAAAAAATAATAAAATCTTCGATTAAGTCCTAGATTTACTATTAAACTAGACTTTTCTTTGTTTTATAGATTTTGGATGAACTAGCACAAAAACACTGAATATTGATGGAATAATAACATAACATCAATATAATTCGGTGTTTTTGGCCAGTACTGTAATTGTGTCACACAGTATATGTACCGTAAGTATGTACTTAGATTCGCCTATAGTCACTAGTGGAAAAGGGACTGTGGATTATATGGCGGCACAGCTTCCCGATCCCTGTCCACAATGTCCTTATATATGCTTCTCCCGGAATCCATTTACTTGGATAATATTCTGTTCTGTAAGCTGACCGTCCTTTTGTGACGTCAACATAGTTGCCTACTTTAACTACCGTACTTCTATACTAAACCAGCGATTGCCAGTATTTTTGATATGCAAATAAAATTATTTTCAACTAGCTGTAACCTAGGCTACAATCACGTGAATTTCAAACTGCTGCTGAGTTATTGTTGACCTATTATAACTAAGGAATGTAATTTCCATCCTGATCAATATGCAGAGGAGCGTAAGAATTTTTGTTGCTTTCGTTGGTCTTCAATGTGTGATGTGCCGTTGACGCGAGTCCCAATTACCAATCCATAGATACACGTTGGGTATGTGCGGTATATAGTATCATTTTAAAGTTTTAGATCTCTAATGTTATTTTATCGAACGTTGGTATAGACTCAAAACTTTTAGAGTTATGTTGACGAAGTGAGTTTGAGATTTCGGTTTTATCGCTATGAGAAAATTGATATTGATCGGTTATTGCACATACCGCTAAACTAGCGGTCTGTGTTCTATTATCGCTTTTCGCGTCCGACTTTACTTTCGTTCATAATTCGAGTTCATAATTACTACTAAAATTGTAATGGAAAATCACGAACAGCAGTTGTCGGTTGATCTGTACGTTCGAACTCTACAGATCGCAATTTTGGTCGGATCGCCTTGGTTTATATTTTATTCACTTTGTTTACTATCAGACTATAAACCTATTTAAATTCACTGAGGTGTGTTGAGTAATTTAATTTTTATAAACAGTTTTATTTTTATTATTCTTGACAGGCGACAGCTAATAGTCAGAAAAATAACTGCTATATTTCTATACTGCGATAACAGCGGCACGATGTAAGAGCGCTTATGGCTCAGGAAATAAGGCGTCGGGCTAGTAGTGACAAGGTCCTGGGTTCGATTCCTGCCACGACATCATTGAAGTTATTGCACATACCGCTAAACTAGCGGTATGTGCTTTATTGTCGCTTTGTGCATCAGAGCTGACTTTCGTTCATATAAGAAGTTATAATATCTAAGTTAATTTCACACGAAATCCATTCAAATTGAAGTTTTTTGAAAAGAGGAGATTCTGATCTATAAAACAGAACCATTTTTAAATCAATTCGACTTCATAAATACTGTTAAAACTGTAATTGAAAATCACAAACAGCAGTTGTCGGTTGGTCTGTACGTACGTATTTACGTACGTACGTATGTACGTCACGACTCTACAGATCGCATTTTTGGTCGGATTGCCTTGGGTTATATTTTATTCACTTTGTTTAATATCAGACCAGAACCCTATTTAAATTCACTAAAATGTGTTCAGTAGTTTAATTTTTATAAACAGTTTTATTTTATTATTTTTGACAGCTAATAGTTTGAAAAAACAATATAATAATTTACTGTGTAAATATAGTGTAAATCCATAAAAGAAGTGCTACACTTCTATACCGTAATAACACTCAAACGCCTAGCAAGCTTCGCGGCGTAATGGTTATGCCGTAAAGATCCACAAGGGCAAGGTCCTGGGTTCGATTCCTTACGCAATAATTGGTTTTTATTTTTTTTTTCTATTCCACTTTATTCCACTTGATATTACATAGGTAATTATATATTATATTATGTATAGTTCTTATTTTTTTTTTATTTTTTCAAACTTAAAAAAAATATTTTTTCAATTTTTAATTAGGTATTTATTTCTTTATATTTTTAAATCTTTTTTAATTTTTTTAAGAATATTTTTTCAATTGTTTTTTTTTTATCATACAGTGGAAAACTTGCGGGATGTGCACTTTTGGTTTTGCCAACTATTTTTTTCTATTCCATTTTATTCTATATTATATATATTTTGCACATTTTTTTTCAGTTTTAATTATTTTTTCAATTCTCATTATGCAGTGGAAAACTTGCCGGATGTGCACTTTTGGTTTTGCCAACTATTTGAGTCTGTTGTTGAAAGGGCACTGTTTTGTTGCTACGTTATATCCGACCCAATATTCACACCCTTTTAACCGTTTCCGCCACACGTAGTAGGCGACTGGACGATTACCACTTACCGGCGACAACTCTGATCATACGTAATCTGAAAAAAGGTAAAATTAAAATTTACTGAACTTTGAGAGACATCCAAAACCACTCTTAAAATAAAATCGCAAAATATTTGTTTTCGAAAACTTAGACCTATTATTTTATCTAAAGTATCTTAACTCAAATTTAATGTCATTAATTTCTTCGTTGCTCTTACAAAATATAATGTCTCTCTGTCTGTTTGACCGTTTATAGTTCGAGAACCGCTGAACCGATTGTCATGCGATTTGTCACGCTTATTGTAGTAAAGTTCTAATAGTAAAATTATACGTACCTATACTTGCTATTGACTAGCCCGATAACAAAGGTTTATGTATGCCTGTGATCATCGATGAATAAAAATTGTTATTATTAAAGATTATTATTTTAAATTAAATTTGTAGCCTTATTTCTTTTTTTAAGATTCACAACAAAATATCGGTTAAAAAATTTTGTTAGATCTGCGCAAATTACTGTAATATATATTAACCAAGAAGGTTAGAGAGAAAGAGATCGAACTATAGTGGTCAAAGTGGAATTGCGCATATCTTCGAGTGTTCCCGTCGTAACGATAAATAAACATTTGCAACAACTGTCATTGTTCTGTGTTGCCAACAGTTTTTATTTGGGGCTACAATAGTTTTATTCGTCAGATAGACCTAGTGGCAAATAAGGTATGTGTCAAATGTTTACATTTTATTCGTCAGATAGCGCTAGTGGTGTGCAAAGTATGTTAAAGACTAACGGTTTGTGTTCATTTATCCATTATAGAAGAATAAACAAGAATTAAATAAAGGTAAAACTGCAATTTAGCTGTTAAATGATTCAATGACAATTATTTTACTTGGTAGTGGTGCCATCAGATGTTGGAAAAAATAAACAGTACCTACTGACATTTCAATGACATCAAAGTGACAAATATCTCATTTGCTAGTGGTGTCATCAGGTGGTAAAAAAGAAGTCTGGTAGCCATCATTCTTGCCAACAATTAATGTGAGCGAGTAAGAGAATGACAAATTCATGCGTAGTATCGCATAGCGCATCCAAGAATCGACACCATGAAATACGAAGTGTTTCGTCCCACCCCCGCCACTCAAGTTCGGTTTCCTTATCTCTAGTTTTCTTGGGAATAATATAGAAATAGTAAATATTTTAAATATGCTCGATTAATTAATACATACAGAAATAGAAGGCTTAAAAGGTAGTTCATTTATTGTTAATTAGTGAATGTTGTTAACTAGGAGTCGTGTAAGATAATTATACGACGTCAGAGCCGTCTTGGATTGATCGATACCTTACGTGATAGGCTAAAACTAAGTCGACATTGTACAGGAAATTCACCGGATCACAGACTCTCACAGTTATTTACCATTTGATGGTGGGTATCTATGAACACAGAGCAAAACTGCTTACGTCGAATAGTGGCAGAGAAGAGAGACTGTATAGAAGTTCAACCTGTGTTATATTTGGCGATCACCCCAAAGCACAGTATCCACCGCAATTGTCAAGATGACGATGCGGTGCATTTAAGCCTCGGAACCGCAACGCCAGGAGGCGAAAATAATTAAATAATTTCAGCTTTACACCTTAATCACTGCATTTTTCATAATTTTTTATGAGTTAAAAAAAAATCAACAGAAATTGATGAATTTCTTATATTTATATTCTAAGGTGTTTAGATAAACGCTCTTTACTTCTGAAGATGAGAGATGGAAATATACGTCCCCCACCTCTGTACACCTCGATCGTTTTGTCATCTAACAGAAATAAGGCAAACTAAAATTTCCGGCCACACTGTTCCATTAGAAATAATCTTCTATACAGTCTCTCTTCTCTGCTTGTCGTAAAATAAGAGTACTCAATTTTTATCCGTATCGATCCCATGCTTAGAGAAAAATTCTCAAAGATATTACAAAAAATTTCAACAAACTAACAATGAGACCATTCGGACATCAAAAATACTGATATTTAACATAATCCGGGTGCAGAGTATAGAGTGGGGATAACTGAATCGATTACAGCGTGTCCTGTGGACTAAATGAGCAATAAACCATGTAACTGTTATAGAGTATGATTTTATGTGGCCGTCAGATGTCGTTTTCGTCGCGCTCCCTGCCATATCGTTTATTCATGGTTACTTAGGGTTTCACGTGTTAAATTAACCAAAGTATGCTTGTCAACTTCTTATTGACAGACCAATTACTTCAGAACAGAGAAACAGCCATTTTTATTTTTTGAAAATATTTACATAACTGTAAGGTTTTGAAAAAAAAACTTTCTTGGAAAAATGAAGAAAATAACAAAGCGTTACGAAAATTATACCTAGCCAATTGTATTAGAAAAAAACAACGCAAATATAGGACATATCACTCTGCGCATGTGCTGATTTTCCCCAAAAACAACATGATTCTTACTAGTCGTACGTTAAACGTTTTATCAAAATTTGGTTCCGATCTGATCAGCCGTTTGACTTGTATCGTGCTCACAAACCAACTGACTTTTTCCAAAAATATGTTTTTTGTCTCGGGGAAACAAAAAGAAAAAAAGTGAATTTTGACCCACTTGTGGAGTTGGAATGGATATAATCAATATGAAGACAGAACAGAAAAATACTAAAGATAAGGTGTTTGCGACATAAGCCATTTTTTCTTTTTGGCGCAGATATGTTACAAGCCTAACTGACTGTCAGCGCGAATCCAGCTGCATTGATTATTTACACATCTTGTAGTTACTGTGTAGATTTTACAAATCTGTACAGGCTACCCGGAACTTAGCAAGGTTCAGCTACCATTTTACTTTTGAATGCTGCATACAGAAGTTTTAAAGAGCTATTTCACAGCTCCGCCGTTTCGCCGTACTGAACTGACGTGTTTCTAATGGTAAATACAACGCATTTCACAGTGACACGTATGGCCAGCGGACCGGCCGAGACACGTAGAAAGTTTCAAAAATTCACCTTGCCAATTATTTGTTTAAAACTGATCCACGAATGTTGACGTACTTATAGTCACAGAATCAGCCAAACGAAACACCAAAAAGACGAGTTAAAACGGGACATCACTCGGTTCTCTCACTTTGACCAATACCTATATATTTCTGGAATGGAATTAGCACAACTCATGCTGGGTTAGCAGAAAGATTTGTCAGAAAACCCAATTTGACAATGACCTTAGATCAAGACCATACATATTTTTTTACACGAAAAATATTGTTACACGCTCCCAACCCTCCCCCCCCTCAGGTGACGACACTGATTTCCGTCGAATGTTCTAGTTGTAACAACAATGAACGCAGGTAGAAGGTTTTTTGTGAAAGCAGGTCGCCAAATCCTAAACTTCTAACAATTGTCACGCAAGTATAGACGAGTTTGGAACATTCGAGAAAACGCTAGAAGGGATACCCCGCGCATATAAATACAGCCGCGCGAGATCAGTTAGACAGACACGGTGAAGTAAACACGTGGGTTACCAGTACGAAATAAATACACAGTGGTTATTAGAGTTCTGATATAAATTTACTAAAGTGCGAAGATTAATCTTGTGTATAGTCGTGTTATAGTGTTTTTGTGTACATAGAGAATAGAGATTGAGTAGTGACTGTATTATTTTTATTACTTAGAATTAATTGTTTTCTATTACGTTATTATTTTTGTTTATATTTTACAAGAGGAGTAGATACTTTTAGTTTGTTTATTTGTTTTGGTAAAATTTTTATTATTGTTAATAAATATTTACCACCACACAAAGAACAGTTTTGTTACAATATAGTAGAATTTTAAATCGACTCTGCTCCAAAAGCCAATGATAGATTAATTTTTATTTCAAATTTAGCTTAAAATGCGATCTTTCTCAATTTAAATCAATCATTTGTTTTTGTGTGAGTACAATATAATGTTCTACGTAACAAAGGATTTTGCTCCTGCATGATAAAAACGCTGTAATTATATAATTATAATCTAAGGTCCTTGTCAATATCAGATGTTGTCTATAATAATATAATAATTGTTAGGTTTTGAACGGAATAATAATAATAATAATAAGTTTATTGTCATTCGTAAGGAGACGTCCATTAATGCGCTTGAAATGTGGGTCCAGCAAAATCACACAAAATCTCATTTAAAGAGTGGGGGTCAATAAAAATCACATCAATTTTTTAATTCATAGAAAATATATTATAACAAAAAACATTTAAAAATTATAGGGTTAAAATTATATCGGTCGATAATTTTGTTTAATTATAGGGTTAATCTCGCGTGAGGGAGGTGGGGGTACCACCACATCTTGCCATATCTCACCAAGGGGGACGGGAGCATCAAAGTTTTTAAAAGTCTCCTCAGGTAGTTAATGGACGCCCCCTAATTACGACAGTCGAAGTTAGTAGCTGGTCTTGTACATTGTAGAAACATTTTGTGTTTGTGAAATATTTATTGATACCATTAACGTGTTATAAATCTTGCTTGCAATAAAGAATAATATATTGAATGTACGAACAGTCATTGTATTTGAGGTGAGTATATTAAGTACAATAGGTACCCGTCATAACAAAACACTTAATTGAAAAGCGCCTCCGATAGAAGCAGTGACACCGTGACACGGGAACGTTGTGCTACATTTTCAAAGTGGAGCTCAGAACTATTCTCAACTTAATTGGAACATTTTTTGGCGCGAAACATATATACTCTTAATTTGTTCATACGTATGTGAATCTGCGCACCACGTTTTTTTGTATCAGTCGTGCACCGCAAACGGGTTTAAAACTCTTTTAATGATCCAATCTGATTTTTTAATTTTTGGTCCCAGAGGAGGTCAAATAAAAAAACGGAATTTCCATTCTTAAAAAAAAAATGGAGGCTAAATTCTAATATTTTTTGACAAATGATGACAGCCAAAATGAAAATTAAAGTTTATACTGTGAAATGTTTGATTTATTCTGAGCATTTTTAAATAACTAAAGGGAATATCTTAATCAAGTTCAAAATTCTTAATCTACAAGGAAATGAATGGGTTGAAATAATCTCTATAATATTATTGAAACTAGGGATGAAACGATACGAGTAAATACAAGCACTTACTCAATACTCAATACTTTTCTTCCGATACAAAGTACTTTTTGTATTGATACTTTGAAAGCAGAAAGTACTTGTATCGATATGCAAATGTCACGTCACGTTTTTACTTCAGCACGTAGATTAACAATGCGGCTAGGAGAGCTATCTATGTTGATCAATATATTTGGCTAATCCTGTCTGCGCATCCATTAGAACAATAGGAGGATTTAAAACCTCTGTTTCCAGCATTATTTTAAAGGCTTTTTTCCAAAGCTGGCGCAACAGTCACTGCATCCAGAAATCGTTTATCAGACAAACATCTAAAAAAATATTATTTCTGGGGAGCACTACAAAAACGCTATTTTTCATAGGCTATATAAATTAGCTATGAAAAAAGTCTATTTTTGTAGTGCTAGCCTATGAATGATAGTCCTCTTTTTTATGACTTTTTTGAACATATGACAATTGATATTAATGTCAATAAACAATATCAATTTTTGTCAATATATAGTTTGAGAAAATTGGTCGATAATTTTATTTATTTGAAAAATATCAATACTAGTTGCTGTTCTTATTTTTCCTAAGTTCTTTAAACAAAATCAATTGGTACGAGTATGTATCGACATTTTTCAATCGATACCGAGTAAGTTTCGATACTGTATCCAGTAAAAGTATCGATACCCCAGTGGTATCGTTTCATCCCTAATTGGTATTAAAGGAGGATTAGGAAAGATTTCAATCCTTTCATTCCGTCAGCGAAAAGCTGCCAGGGAACTTGATAGTCTCGCGGAAATGTTGCCGATTACTAACCCGCTGAACAAATAATTACATCTTTGGAAGCGTTTTTGCGCTAGCCTAGTTGGTTTGCTATTACTTTCGTGAATTTGTACCTACGTTAGTTCAAAATCATTACATTTTAGTTTATTATTAGTTGTTACAGGTAGAGAGCTCTCCTGATTGAGAACGCAAAGGTTCTGGTTCCAGGCGGTACCCGCGCGCGTCTTCTACCTATAACGTATCTATTGTATATATACCTTGCACAAAGTACAGAGTCTAAGTAAACCTTTCACATGGTAGAACGATCCATTTCCTATACATTTAGTATCTGTAAGCACAAGGCAAAATTGCGTATGTCGAGTTTATTTTAAAATTATGTTATCGATGTTTTAATTATCCTAAAAACTGAATAATTAAGTTTGGACTAGACGTTTTTTTAACAGGCTAGATATTGATATTTACTTTAATTTTAATGTTTTCAACTAAACCTCAAAAACTCCCTTCGATAGCATAAAAATGTGGGAGGAGGAGGGTAAAAGGTGTTAAAATGTAGTTTTTTGCAATTATTTTGAAAACTATCAATTTTTCGAGAAAAAAGGCTATTATCAAAATTGTGGCTCGGAAAATTTGATACAAAAAAGTCTTTTGACTTAAAACACATTGGCCCCAATATTCACTATTCATTCAGCGACCACGAAACTGGGCTGTTGACAGAATACCCAACGGATTTAATGAAGGCAACTTACTTAACTTCCACCGCTGCAGTGATAAAAACGCGTATAAAGTATTTCGAACAATGCATTGAAATGCGTAAGTTTGTTTGAATCTACCTATATTTGTGAACAAACGTTTTGGACTGGGAAAATAAATAAAACGAAAAATTGCGTAGCAAACGAAAATTTGGAAGCAATTTTAAGTATGGCGACAAGCAATTTGGAACCAAATATTAAAAACAGTGTGCTAGGCGGTGCAGTGTACCGGGGTCCCAAGATCAGGGGACCCTCGGACCCTGACCAACAAACTTCAAATTGAATTAGTGAACAATTCTAAAAAAAAACAGTCATTTGATGTAAGAAAAAAAAAGGTTATTCGGTGTCAAAGGCAGGTTAAAAATGGTCAGTCGTTTTTAGGCCATAGTTATAGTTTTGAAATTTAGGTTACTCAAAAAAGGTCTTTGCGAACTGTCCCGCATTGTGTTACGATAAAAATGGCCACCCTAAAGTTAGGGCGCCAGTTTTTTTTTGCACCAGGGCCTTTGGTTAGCTAGCTATAGGCCTCGGATCAGAATAAATAATAAATAATTTTTTTATTTGCAACGGCCCTTTACCTTTAGCTCATAATCTGTCTGAGTGGCCCCTGGTCCCAATAGGTCTGTGCGTCCTTGCTGTAGCAGAAACTTCGAAACATGAAATTGGGGCAATTCGACATAAACGGCTTTTCTTTTAACCATAGATATGTATTATTATTTATTTACTATCTCTTGCTAATGTACTTTCCTACACTGTAATAGTTCGTTGACATCGAAAAGAAATTGAAAGTTTATTGTTATATTACATCCCAAATACTGTAACACTCCAACTAAATAAAGATGAAAATCAAACGTTAATTTTCTAAGTCGTAAAAAGAATGCGTTCAAAATTATACATTGGAGCCGTGAGAAAAGCACACGAATTAACTATTTTATGTTCAAGGCTGGATTTTTTCCATTAATAAGTAACAAATTTGTTTACTAACAAATCACATTGATTTAGGTATATGCAATATACATACAATCATGTGATTTGCGGATACAAAAATATTGGATAACAAACTAAAGTCCAGCAAATAATAGTAAAAATGTAACATAAGATCTGGTAGACCCTGTGTATGAGAGCTAAGTCTAAAAAAGATATTGGAAAACGACTCACGTTAGAATAAATCATTGGTAAAAGTTATAAGGTGGCAAAAAATGATTGAAAAACAAATCTTGGCAGATAGAGAAAAAACGAGCGTCTAAAGGACCACGCACAAACCTTATGGGATTTGGTTTTCGGTTAAATTGATCGAAAATGGTTTTGTTTTATAATTTACAGTTCATCTAAGAAAAGTGTCCATGAGCGCATAGCCTAAAAACCAATAGATTTTAACTATAAATAATATGATTAGCGAGATTTTATAAATATCGGGATATCTATTGAATTCACAAACATGTTCTATGTTCAACTTTTTCTAGAAATAGAAAAATGGTCGAAAACTAGAAAATGTTGCAAGGTGTCACCCTGTATAAAATAATAACGTCGTATTCGGTTTCAGCGCATTGAAAAACATATTTTTAGACTTTATTTTTTTTTTAAATTGTGAATTAAAAGGATATCCTTATATCTAAAATCTCAGTAAACATATCTGTAGCTAAAAATCTATTGGTTTTTAGGCTATACGACACTTTTTCTTAGTGACCTTTAAACTATAAAATAAAACAATTTTCGAAATATTTAACCGAGAACCAAATTCCATAATGTTTGTGCGAGGTCCTTTACAATTATCATCAATATCGATAGCAAAAAAAAGACAAGTGAAAACTTGAATATTAACGTCTTATGAATTTTCGATCAAAATGGTTTGTATCATAGATTGCATTTTTATGTACGATATTTCAACGCTAGATGTCTAACGTATAAATAAAAGTTTTCGTCTTACGCATTTTCGATCAGGACACGTGACCCTGACGCGAGTTAAGTCCCTGACGCGAGTTTAACATTTTTTACCCATTACTAAAAAAGTGTACAACGCCGCTAAAGAAGTTTTCACTTCAAAAACCACATAAGGTCTAATACCCTAGAAATCTCTGTGCGTGATTTAGGGAGCAAAAAAAGTTTGTGATGCTTGAAAGTATCAACGGATTGTGAACGTATCATGTGATTCATAAAAAGTTAAAACAATTCGTTACAGATCAAGAAACGGATTATAGCAAGTGTTAATTGTTGTTGTAATTTGTTGATGACATGTACACGTGTATTTTGTACAGATATTATTTACACAGACGTTTATATTATGCCGTATTATTATACTGCGAAACAAATAGCGGTCATAAGTCATAACTGTTATTATGTCCATAAAATCAAAGTGTGAGAAGAAAAATTATGAGTGTTTAAATTTCACAACAGAGTAAAGTAGACGTAGACGTATATTTGCATACGAATTGAATTTATTTATAGCCCAGGACGGCAGAATTATAGGGGCGGCAAAATTCAAACAAGATTTTCATATATTTTCATAATATGAAATGAAAAACACTATTATCATTGATAAAAAAATTTGAAAAGTAGTTTGACCCTGCAGGCCATCCCTGTAACTTCCCGCTATTTTCGAGTTCAAAACGCTCAAAAATATGTCAAATATAGCAAGAAGTTTATTTTTTAGCTCTTCGAGGTCAAAAAAAAACACTTTGTTACGAAATTTTCGTTCACGATATCTCATGAACAAATGAAGCGATTTTGATGCGATTTGCGGCAGTCGACGCAATTTTTTAACCTTAAAAAGTAATTTTATACAGAAAAATCGATCTCATAGGAATTTTACGAGAAATTTAAAAAAAAACACTTTTTAAAAATTTTTCGTTCACGATATCTCGTGAACAAATGAGCCGATTTTGATGCGGTTTGCTGCAATCGACGCAGTTTTTTTAACCTAAGAAAGTAAATTATTACAAAAAAATCGATTTGATAAGAATTTTACGAGTAATTTTAAAAAATTACTTTTTTCCTAATTTTTCGTTCACGTTATCTCATGAACATATGAACCAATTTTGATATGGTTTGCGGCGATCGACGCAGTTTTTTTAGCTTAAGAAAGTAATTTATTACAAAAAAATCAATCTGATAACAATTTTAAGAGTCATTTTAAAAAAACACTTTTTTACGATTTTTTCGTTCACGGTTTCTCGTGAACAAATGAACCGATTTTGATGCGGTTTGCGGAAATCGACGCAGTTTGTTAAGGAGAAAAGCTGATTAGTTTTTGGAATTAATCGGTTTAGTAGTTTAGAAAATTTTTTACAAAAACAAATTTTTAAAAATTTTTGAAACTTGTTTTTTTAAGATTTCTCAAAATTTTTTGGGCCGAATCGTTTCAAATTTTCAGGAAGTCTAAGTTCACCAAGATCACGTCAGATGCCGCAAACCACGTTTCAGTCGGACACTCCGTTCAAAAGATATAAAAGGTTTACATACATACATACACACACACACACACACACATCCATACATACAGCCCTACGGACATCATCGCCAAAATAGTTTCAATAGCTTCCTAGGACCCCAAAACGTCGAGATCTGGCGAAAACTCGATTTTCGAAAATCGGGGTGAAACCAATAACTTCCCGATTTTTGAAAAAAAAAAATTTTTTTTTTTTTTTTTTAAAGCGGGAAGTTAAAAAACAATAATATATACCTAAACTAGCGGTCCGTCCCGGTTTCACCCGGGTGCAAAACTGTTCTGGAAATATTATATAGATCTCCCCATCTACACAGCAGAATTATTAAAGTACATGTTTAGATGTATTTCTAAAGATTAAGCCAATGTTAGCCATGTAAGCATACGAAAACTGTTTTTTGAAAAAACACCGTCATAGGTCAGCCATTCTGTACAAAGTATTTCTAAATTAGATACAGGAACCTTCCTCATTTATCCCTCTTTCTATTAGTGAAAACCGTATGCAAATCCGTTCGGTAGTTTTTGAGTTTATCGCGTTCAGATAGACAGACAGACGCGGCGGAGGGACTTTGTTTTTATATATTTTTAAAAATTTTAAAGGGGAACCATTCCGTCGTACATGATTTTTGCGTAACTTTAACCGTCTACGCAACGAACGCAACGGAGGCTCTCAAAAGGAATAATTTTTCCTGTTTTTGCAACATTTTTCATTGATGCTCCGCTCCTATTGGTCGTAGCGTGGTATTATATAGCCTATAGCCTTCCTCGATAAATGGACAAGAAAAAAAAATATTTTTCAATTCGAGCCAGTAGTTCCTGAGATTAGCGCGTTCAATCAAACATATATACCTATTAGTATAAGATACTAGCAGTCCCGTCCGGTTTAACCCGGGTGCAAAAGAACGAATGGGTTGAGGTACATGAGTACAAAAATTCATCTTAGTTTACCGAGATGAATGTTGTGTTCAAATTTCATGATCACCGGAGTTACCGTTTAAAAGTTTCTGTCGGACAGACACATTTTGAGTTTGGGTTCCATATACAGAGTGTTTCAAAAGTTCCGGAGCGGCTTAATATTTATTATCGGGTAAGCCGGTCAAAAAATGTTAAAATGATTTTTAGTATAACTTTTTGCTGTCTATCGAATGGCAAAATTATATTTTGGGTCAGAGGGCCCTTAAAGGGTCCCGTATAGCCCGCAACTTTAAAATTGTAAATGAGATCCATACTTTTTTATTTCATATTCGGATTCTGCGGGAAATTTCATAATATGTGTCATAGTATTTCTTTAACCCTCAGACCCTTTGTAGAGCCCCTACAACTAAATTATTAATATAGATATTTATTGCTAGCCGTTTTAGCATTATCGCACCATCGCACGCAATTATGCTTACGCCCCTAAAAAGTGGAACCCCGTATATAGGTGGAATTAAAAATTGAAATTTCAAGAACAGGAATCTTCAAAAAGGTTACGATTTATTTAGCAGTCTTCGAGCTAGAAAATTCTGAACGCACAATTCTAAAAATTCAACCCTGATCTATATAATATTATCGTGTCATGTACCACCTAAACATTGCAATATTATACCTTAAACAATCCAATTATATACATTTACATTTATTATAGCGCAGAGGCTCCCAAACTGTGCAATTCGATGATGGCCAAGTTAGGCCATTTATGTCGGGCCGAAGTGAATATTGGAAACTGACATGGAAGAGTGGCTTAAAATAAATACGTGTACCTATTTTGAATCAGTGACAGTTAATTTAATAATTTAATGCTTTCTTTTCTATAACGTTTACAGGCGTAGAATACTCACTGGACCAATATTTCATTTAGTCGAGTGCCCCACGCCTTTAAACGTTATAGAAGAGAAAGACATGTATTTTCTACTTTTTAGTGCGTTGATATAATGTGATTTTTTGTTTGAAACCATAAATTTTCTTATGTTTCATTTAAACTCTTGCGGCAATAGTTTAGTTTAATTAATTGTCTAATATGAAGGAGGTAGCTCCTTTCATTAGATACCTATCTGTGAGCGCCTTCTTTCCTGCATTTGTCCTGATGCAAGATGTCTTCCCTGCCCATTAGCTTTAAGCTCCTCGATCTTAAGTTTATTTAGTGACAACACGCTTTCACACTATCACCACCGTCACTTCCACCACATATTTTTATTTCAATTTTTACCGAGCGGAGTGGCGTAGCGGTGAGAGCACTAGACTCGCATTCGGGAGGTACCGGGTTCGAATTCCGGCGGGGGCAGATGTGGCTGGGACTTTTTCCTGCAGCCCCTCGCCGAGAAACGGTAATTCCTGTACCGGCCAACCTTGTTGAGGTTTTCCATGATTTCCCTCAATAATTCCAGATAAATATCGAGATGGCTCCTTATTTAAGCCCATGGCCGATTACCTGTTAAACTCCTAGGCTAAAAATTTGCCTAGCTTATCCTAATTTCCTAAAAATTCCTTCATTCGCCCATTGCTATTAATTAAGTTGAAGTTTAAAAATTGTAGAAAATAACGGGACGTGTGATAGATGGAAAATAGTAATGGTGCGAATGGCATCTGTTATGACATAAAGTCGAGAAACGGACGTTAAACGCATTATTATTATTATTTTTTTTATTATTATTATTTTTATAATTATTATTTAAATTTTTAACTTGTTATACAAATATTATGACGATAAAAATATCAGAATATTTGATTGTTACCAAAACTGAATACGACTGCAAAGTTTCACGTGAATTGAATGTTTGGAAGAGGGTGAAAATCGAATTGCACGATTTTTTGTAACATAAGTACAAGTGAAGCTTGCCTTAAAAAGTTTTAGAATCGCTGGCTTGGCGCCCATTTCTCATGGTAAAGGTTAAACAGTAACATTGAGTCCTGTTAAGACAAACAGTGCGGTACGGTTGGTATCACTGCATTGCACCGACCGACCGCCGTCTTTTTGTTGAATACAAACGTCGTCGTGTCGCTTCGCGTCCTGGCGCCACCTGGTGCTACGCCTTTACTTCACTCACTCATCTTTGTTATATCTATACTTTCTCTCTTTCTCCTTCTATCTTTCATTATAATTCACTATGTTTTCGTCCTTTTCTATTTCTCCATCTACTTGCGCAACACTCGTCGAATACATTATTACTGTTTACGAGTTTTTTCTCGATTCAAGTTTTTTTCTTTATCCTTTTTTCGTGTCTACTTTTTTGTGAAATGTTTGAAACGAGAAAACTGATAGGAAGTTACACAACAAGATTTTTCACTCTGTATATTCTCTTTCAAAATAATATTTTTTAAAGTGTAGTTAATCATAAGTACCTATCTACTAATTATTTTTATTTATTAGGGTTCCGAACCTCAAAACGAAAAAAGGAACCCTTATAGCATCACTTTGTTGTCCGTCTGTCTGTCAAGCCTCTTGAGAACCAAAACCTATAGGGTAATTTCCGTTGACCTAGAATCATAAAATTTAGCAAGATGCAATGTCTTATAGCACAAGTAAAGGGAAAAATCTAAAAATCGTAAATTTACATCACAAAAAAATAATGTTTTTAAGCCGCAACAACATGCTACGCACGTACACAGGAACAGTTCTATTCTAATACAAAAACAAGCGTCCGCTACCGTTGCGTTTATACAGCACAATATGAGAACTCTTGCATACAACGCGGTACGACATTTAGGCTATCAGATATAGCCACCGCGATGTACAATACAGTTTAGTAGTCTATCTGAACTAGAGATGTCGACAAAGTAACGATACGATACGAAACTACTCGTTACTCTAGAATACCCGAAGTAACGATTACCGATTTGAAAAGTAAATCGTTACTTTTACTTGAATGATTACTATTGATTATTGATTACTATTGATTATTGATTACTATTGATTACATTGATTACTATTGATTACATTGATTACTATTGATTATTGATTACTATTGATTATTTTATTATGCGAGTATAAGGATATTCATTGAGTTCCTGCGAACCTTAAGATTTCGGAGCACTACAAAGGAGCCGCTGATACGTATAATATAAATATGCCGCCGATATCAATAGCCCTTAGCAAAATTAATTGTGTATTATTGTATTGTTGATATGTTGATATTTCGCGGTCAGTAATCGTCTTGTGTCGATATTTATTTTATTCAGTACGTTTTTATACGCAATAATTAATTATTTGTTGGTTCAGACACTACGTACTACATTTTATGTATGTAACTTAAGTAATCAAAGTAACCAATAGTTGAAATGATTACTTTACCCAAGTACCTATAGTAGTAACGAATACATAAAAGTAACGATAATCGACATCACTAGTATGTAACCTAAGTAATCAAAGTAATCAAAGTAACGAGTAGTTGAAATGATTACTTAATACCAAAGTACCGAATAGTAACGAATACTTAAAAGTAACGATAATCGACATCACTAATCTGAACCCATTGCAATTACATGTTTAGTTGGCAAACTGGCCGCGACCCTTATCGATATATGGGGACAACAGTTTTCCAACAGGTAAGCGGAAAAATCTTCGAGACTCGTGATATGGACGAACTCTTTACATACCTACAAGTTTGTACGGAACCCTCGGTGCGTGAGTCCGACTTGTGCTTGGACATTTTTTGTAGATTATTATTATTCAGCCCCACAAGGGATTAGCTGTCCTATTCTTTCTAACGATTTTAATTTTCATGGGCAAATAGACTTGATAGATGTCCAATCTGCTCCTGATGGGAAGTATAGGCTGTGTGCACGAAGCCTAGTAGCGCCGCTAGTGGGTAATAGAGAATTATTGAACTCTCTTTTTATGGAAATCGCGACATGTTTCTAAGGTAATAACTAATAAGTCACAAACTTTAGTTGGCCATGGTGTGTCAAAAAAAAAAATGTAACAAGAAAAACTGATGTTAATTTGTTTACACTGACAGCGGAACGTCAAATTAGGGCGCCAATGGTCTTCATTTAACTTAAATCGCCGTCAGCGCAACAGCCCGGAACACAACAAGCATTTCCAGATCGCTTAGTTATCCTATGTTTTCTTTGTAATTAAAAAACTTCTTAAAATTATTACTATTTTCACTTTTAATAAACTGACATATGGAAAATTCGTGTTTGAAGTTTCCCCTAGTGCTCACCACAAACGCTCACATCGAAAAATTCGTTACTCCGCCTCCTTACACATAGCCCATAAATGGATGCTCAACTATCAAGATTATGCCACAAAATTTCGGCATCTACACCCTTTACACAGCTAACGTGCTGCGGTGAAAATATTTTTGCTGTTACCAAACTGAAAGTTTATATAGGTATGAAGTGTTTATTTAGATTTATATAATAAAGAAGTGTATTGTTTCTTGTGCCATTTTATTACTTACCTAGTGCCAATCCACCTAATCTCCCGCCAGTGTTGCCAGTCTAGTACAATTGTACTAGATTTAGTACTTTTTTGTCATTTTCTGTACGCTAGTACGTTGAAGCAAAAATCTAGTACTTTTTAATAAATCTAGTATTTTTTAATACCCAATGTCCACACATCCACCACAACAAACGAAAAAAGGGAAATTATCAAAAAAACTTTTTTGTTGTGGAAATGAAAGGATCTTTTTTTCGCTCTTCTACATTGTGCCCATATACGATAAAATTTGTGAAATTAGGTTGTTAAAAAAAAGATCATTCGTTTTTTTTTTACTTGCTTTCCAATTGTGCACACAACAAAATTATTTAAGCCAGGTTGTTAAAAAAAAGGTCATTTGTGGTTGGCAAATCTTAAAAAAACTCTAGTACTTTTTTCTACTTTTTTCAACCCTGATCTAGTACGCAACACAAAAAAGTTCTGGCAACACTGTCTCCCGCTCACGTTTTGACTACATCGCTGTTGGCAAATTGTAAAATACCTGAAAATAATGCGTCTTCTGTTCACATTTTGCCGGCATTTTATCAATTTGCCTGAATTGGTTTAGTCATAAAGAAAATTGCATTGCGTTTTGCCGGCTTTTTATAAAATCCCTATACATTTTGTAAAAAGCGTAATTTTGCATTATGCCTACGACATATACAACATATAAATCTATACTAAATTGCACATACCGCTAAACTAGCGGTATGTGCTTTATTATCGCTTTGTGCGTCAGAGCTGACTTTCGTTCATATAAGAAGTTATATCTAAGTTAATTTCACACGAAATCCATTCAAATTGAAGCTTTTTGAAAAGAGGAGATTCTAATCTATAAAACAGAACCATTTTTAAATCAATTCGAGTTCATAAATACTATTAAAATTGTAATTGAAAATCACAAACAGCAGTTGTCGGTTGGTCTGTACGTATGTACGTACGTACGTACGTACGTCACGACTCTACAGATCGCAATTTTGGTCGGATTGCCTTGGGTTATATTTTATTCACTTTGTTTACTATCAGACCAGAACCCTATTTAAATAAAGTAGTTTAATTTTTATAAACAGTTTTATTTTATTATTTTTGACAGCTAATAGTTTAAAAAAACAATATAATAATTGCTGTCTAAATATAGTGTAATCCATAAAACAAGTGCTACACTTCTATACCGTGATAACACCAACACGCAGTAGGCTTCGTGGCGTAATGGTTATGCCGTTGGATCCCCAAGGGCAAGGTCCTGGTTTCGATTCCTTACGAAATAATCGATTTTTTTCTTTTTATTTTGTTTTATTTTATTCCACTTGATATTAATTATATATTATATTATGTATAGTTCTTAATTTTTTTTATTTTTGCAAACTTAAAAAAAATATTTTTTTCAATTTTTAATTATTTATTTCTTTAAATTTTTAAATTTTTTTAAATTTATTAAAAATATTTTTTAATTGTTATTTTTTTATCATACAGTGGAAAACTTGCGGGATGTGCACTTTTGGTTTTGCCAACTATATTTAGTTTGTCAACAATAAAAAGCATGTTTTATAATGAAGACAAAAATAATAAATGAATGCATTATAACGTATGTAATGTGATTTATTTTAAAACACGGAAGTTGCGTGATTAACTAATAAAGGTAAAACCGATTTCCAGTTGGCATACGGCGAGTTGGGGACGGCTTTGATAGCGCCATAGTTACTATGCCACGCCACCCGCGTCGATGATGTGTTGTAATTATGTAAAAATAACTCTGTAAACAGATTAAAATTATAATAACGTAATAAGTACATACATAAGTAGGCATAATCCACAACAGGTATTGTGTTATAAATGCAGGTATGGATAAACTACTGCCTACCAGAATCAAGGAATAAAAAAAAACAAGTAAATTTATCTCCTCCTGGCAATCAAATCTTGCACATTGCATTAAATGCCAACGTTTCAAGTTTATAGCTATGACTCATTAAAATTAACGTAAACCAACTAGAATATTGCACACGCCGCCAACGATATGTGCTCTATTAACGCATTGTGCACCAGAGCTGAGTTTCGCTCATAAAAACAGTTTATACTTTATATCTGATTGATTCAAATTGTACTATCTTCAAAAGAAAAGACCCTGTTCTATAAAATGGAACCAGTTTTAGATTGATTCAGATCATAACAACTCCTGAAGTTAAAATTGGAAATCGTGAACAGCAGTTGTCGGTTAATCTGTACATACGTCCGAGCTGTAGAACTCTAGTGAAGTTCACTGAAACGCGTTTATTAGTTTAAGGGGCCATTCATAAATAACGACACACGAATTTCATGATTTTTGGAGCCCCCCATCCGTCCTTGTCACAGGTAGTCACATTTGTGTGACCCCCTCCATTGGTGTGACGCCAATTAAAATAGCAGTTCCGAAGTAATTTATACCCATATAACTAAAATTTTACAAAACATAACAAATTAAATGAACAATACAAAACTTAATCATCTTGTGTCTATGGACTTTGAATCCATTTCCTTATATTACCTATTTATAGCGGTCCCACCCGGTTTCACCCGGGTGCAAATGAACGAATGGGGGAGATACTTGAGTACGCACGTTCATCTTCGTTTACGGAGATTAATGTTGTGTTCAAATTTCATGACGATCGTCGGAGTTACCTACAGTTCAAAAGTTTTTGTCGGATGGACAAATTTTGAGTTATATTTTGCAACATTTATCATTGATGCTCCGCTCCTATTGGTCGTAGCATGATATTATCCTCCAAAAATTGGCAATCCAAAAAATTTTTCAATTCGAACCAGTAGTTCCAAGGATTAGCGCGTTCATCCAAACAAACTAACTCCTCAGCTTTATATATTAGCATAGATTTTGTTATATTAAGTATATCGTTTAATAATAATAATAATAATAATAATAATAAATTTTTATTTCTTTTGTTTTCAATACAATATAAATCAGTACAATATAAATCTTGAAATATTTTCCCCCTCACTAGGTAATCATATTACCTGTCTCGAGGGGAAACAATTTTTTCGTAGAGTTAAAGGTTATAGTTTTTTAGATTTATAAATCTGACGCCATGAAGCTTATGACTCCTCTTTGTCACACGATGTCACACTTTGTTGATCCCCTCCCTCCCCCTTAACGTGTGACGTAACTTATGGATAGCCCCTAATTCTAATAAACAGTTTTATTATTTCGTCAAAGCAAAAAGGTTTCAACTATTGGTTACCATAGTAACATATTAAACAACAGCAGCTCTGTTACAAGCTCTCTGTGAAGTTACCGTTCGCAGAGAACCGTCACAATCTTGCGCAGTAGCTAAAACGGAACAGTTTGTATTAGTTTTTGAACTACTGCGCAAGACCGACGGTTCTGTTACCGTTCGCAGAGAGCTTGGAACAGAGCTAGTAATTAACAGTAGAGTGTACACGCACAGGTCAATTATACGAATCCCGCTGAGTTGCAGAAAATATTGTCACAAAATTGATTAAGCAATGACCTTAGATTGTGATCATAATTTACAGTTTTCATAGATGCATGAACTGTCTAATGTCGATGTGAAACTCTCTGTCATGTAGAACAAAAAAAAAAACAAATTCTTGATATACATAAAAAAAATCGCTTTTCAGGTTAAATTTGTATCAATATGAGTGGAAAAATATTTTTCGAGGTTGAAATTGTACAAAAAAAAAAAAAAAAAAAAAACTATGTTAAATGCGTGTACACTGTACATTGTACATGTACAATTTTGAAAAAATATAATTTCAATCGATCAATTATTTTTCAAACAAGATCGATTCTACAATGTTTTTCTGCAACCAAGCACACATAATTAATATGTACCATAAAACAGCTATACATGAATCTGGCTCGATGTCCAAGTTACCATCGCGTCTGCTTCATATGCAGAAGATCGCTGGTTCAAAAACAAAATTATGAAAAAATAGTCAAGTTATTTTCTAGCATAGCGGTTTGTTCAGCCTGCAAAAGATTAGACATCAAAACAGTGCCATGTTTTATTCCAATCCCAGATGGCAGATGCAGAAAACGAAACTTGGAACAAAACTGATACGATATTAAAATATTTATTTTAGAACTTATATTCCAAATCTCTTTTTCCGAATTTGGAATTGAAGCAAAACTTGTTACATGGTACCGTTTTAGATTTCTTTGTTTTTGACAGTGGCGTAACTATATCGTTTGAGGCCCGTGGCAAATTTATCGGATGGGGCCCTCCCTCAATGTAAAGAAGCTCAACCAACGTTATACATTTTTTTGTTTAATTTGTGTAAGTACTTTAGTAGGTTACTTTAATTAATTGAATACAAAACTAATAAATCTTACTAAATGTAATAATAAAGGTTAGGATCCTCCTGTGCTCACGAATCACGGACTTCTCGGGACGGGGGGCCCTCCGGCCGGGAGCCTGTAGCATTTTTCCCGTTCTGCCACCCTATTGTTACGCCACTGCCTTTTGGTGACCGAACACACTATTAGAAAAGAACTTATTTTTTTCTCATTTGTTTTTTAGGTCACCGACAACTAGGGTAAGTTGGAATTATTTCTTTCTATATATTGTCTATAGTTTCTAGTATATTATTTTTTTAAATATTGTTAGCGTAATGTGTATCCTGAAATTTATTCTGTTTTCTTTGTCTAGAGACTAGGAGTGCGTAATGGTATTGTTACGCACGCCAGCCGCCACTGGTATTAGTAGAAGCAGGTAGAAGGGTTTCGAACATTCGAGAAAAAGCTAGAATTGGTACTCCACGCAAATAAATACAGCCGCACAACAATTAGGTACAAACTGACACAGTTAAGACGGTATAGTGTTAGCATACAGTGTGCGGTCGCCAGACATAAATAATTGAGTTCGAATATACATTTCTAGAGCGCTTAGATAAATATTTCTGGTATATATTTCTGTGCATATATTTCCGTGTACATAGTGACTTTGTCTTATTTTTATTATTTAGAAGTTGTTTTTTTTTTGTTACATATTACTTCTATTTCATTTCCATTATATAAGAGAAGTACTTTTAGTTTGTTTGTTTTGTTGCTGTTGTAAATAAATATTTACCACCACATCAAAGAACAGTTTTGTTACAGTATAATTATTAGTGTAACCATTTCGTAATATAGAACAATTTTGTGTTTCCTATTTTTGTTAAAAGGGGTGTTCAATTTATTTGCGTCTTTGTTAATTGTTCTTAATTTGGTGCGTATGTACGCTCATTTCCCCATTCCATTATACTATTTTCCTTGTACTTCTACATTTGCAGTTGATCATGAAGAGGATGGACTTGGCAGATGCCTACATCTTCTGGATCGTGGATTTCGCATCCCTTACGCGTACATTATGTCATAAGTAGCACAGTGGTATGGTGGTAGTGACGACGTCAAAATACCACCTTACTTACTTTGTTTCTGTTGTTGAACTTTGCCATTATTGTACCGAGCACGAAAGGAAATGCGAAATAATGAGTGGGTGGCAATGAACGACGATACTGAACTTGGCAGTAAGGGAATACTTGTTCGTTCCTTCATTCTCTTTTTATTTTATATAATATCTCTGTCTAGCTTTGACACTATAATAATAATAAGAACGATAATATCAGCACGGTGCGTGGGAAAATCAGTTCAAACGAAAAGCCAAATAGTGCGTAAGAATGTTTTAAATTGATTTTCTCAAGTTATTTATTCCGTATTGCTTTTCATTATTGATTTCTGTCTAATTTTCAAAAAATTTTGTATATGCACTATAGGTAAGTATAAACTAAATAATACAAACACGTATTACGTTTATGACGCTGATAGAAAACTGTTTAGAAACATAAATACGTACGAGTATGTATAACATGTTCCATATAGGTCAAAAGCTGACGACGAATTTAGAGTATGTATTTTTAGTGGGCGGGATGGCGACAAAATAAAAAATTTAAAAAATTTCAAGTTGCCTAAATTATATTTTCTGGTTTATTTTTTTGCAAATGTCATATGCTACCCAGAAACGAAATAGCCGCAAACACTGCCAGACTCGCGATTTCAGATTCACCCATTGATAAAATACTGCTTTTTTATCCTTTAACTTGCTTAAAATACATACCCTAAATTCGTCGTCAGCTCTCCACTAAAATCACTTCTAGATCTACTGGATAAATAAAATATTATTATTGTTATTATGCTAACATACAGATACTGTAATATGTCGCGTTTTGTAGTTTTCAAAATGTGTACCCTACTTAAAAATTCTGAAGTTCCACTTAGAATTTGGTTCAAGCTACGGTCTTGCTTCGAATTATACATATTGTTGCGCGCTCCTGTTGGGACGACTATGGGTTCCATAGAATGTTCCAGACCACAACAACAGCAACAATGGAAAGTAGGTAAAAACCCGACCTTCTTAGAATTGCCTGGAGAATGCAATGCATGTCAGAAAGGTTGAGATGCTTCCAGAACATTCGATAGGCGGGGGACGAAGCTATACAATGCAAGCGGAGTGGTTGGCAAATCAGTCAGTTGGTTAGTTGTTCATGTGCTCTAGCGTTGCGACATAAATCATTAAGTTATACTGTTAAGATAAATAAACTTTTGTGTGTAAACCATTGAGTGCAATTATATAAATCTGGTTTTACATAAATAACTTTTTGTAAATAGTCGTGTGAATATAGTTAATAAACAAGTGTGAATATGTGTACTAGATAAACTTTGTTGTGTTTGTGTGTTGTAAATATCTTGGGTACATAATTTAGTGACTCTATATTCTCTGTTACTTAGTCTTTTATTTTATTATTTGGAACTTTCGTTATTTTATTTCTATTAACGTTATTATTTCTGTTAAGTTAAAGAAGTACGCTTTCGTTTGTGTGTTTAACTGTTTTGTTGAACATTTATTATTGTAAATAAATAATATAATAGAACAGTTTTGTTACAATATGTATTCTAATACAAGTTCTATCTTGTGAGTCGATGCAACTGAGTAATGACACAATCTTCAAATTTATATTATTTAAAACACGATGATATCATAACTAACAAAAAAGTTTACAAAAAAATGATAAGATTTAAAATACGTCTATAATGTCTATATTTTTCATATTTGAATAAATCACTTTGTTGACATACTAAATCTACCATACGTTCCACAAATCTGTGATTTATATAAACTTTCCGTTTCTTTTTCAATAAAATTTCACTACAGTACCAGGGCCGTCGTAAGTAGGTGTGCAAAGACAATTCCATGCGGTCAGCACAGTTAGGGAGACGGCAAGTCACATGAACATCGGCGATTTATTAATGAAAATTTTTACTTAATCTCAATTTACTTATTTAAAGTTTCATTTTTTTTACATTTTCTCACCATTTTTATTAGATTAGGTTATATTGAGGGCATGAGGCAAACCTCGATAACACCGCTACCTCACAGATCATGAAATGAATAAAATGTTGTCAAATTTTTTTTTAATATGTTTACAATGAGTACCTATAACTTACCCAAAATTTCAGAGCGGTTTACTAAATACGAGTAGTGTAGAAAATGTATAATTATGAAATTAATAAGAGTGTGTAGTGTGTACCTACAATGTAATATTATCCGGAAAAATTTGTAATTTATAGTCGCATATCTAAGAAGCTCGGTTCAAAATTGTATCTATTGTCACCTGTGAAAATCTCGAGAAAAAAATTATTATTGCTGAATAGTAAACAACAGAGTATTTTATAAAATTCGTGTTCACGCTTGACAACAGCGCACTCATGGAGTATATCTATACTATAATATATAATAATGCAGCTCTGATTGTCACTCTTATAATGTAAGATATAAACATAATCTGAGATTACCACCTCATCAACTACAAAAAACAAATAGCAGTTTCGTCTGCACATCAATTAAACTATTCAATAAATTGCCTCTTGATGTTCAAAACCTTCCCCTAAAACAGTTCAAAAATCTTGTGCGGAGGAGGTTGATTGAGGCTGGTCATTATTCTGTAGAAGATTTTTTTTATTAGTGTACTATACTTGTCTATTTTATTTTTTTTTTTTCAATTGTATGACGATGTTATGCCACGTAATGGTGGTATTTAAACAAATATATTATATTCTATTCTATTCTATTCTATTCTATTCTATTCTATTCTATAAAGCTGAAGAGTTTATTTGGTTGAACGCGCTAATCTCAGGAATTACTGGTTCGAAGTGACAATTTTTTTTTGTTGGATAGTCCATTTATCGAGGAAGGCTATAGGGCATAGGCTATATAATATCACGATACGACCAATAGGAGCGGAGCATCAATGAAAAAATTTGTCCGTACGACAAAAACTTTTGAACGGTAGCTATACGACGATCATCATGAAATTTGGACACAAAATTCATCTCGGTAAACTAAGAAGAAAGTGCGTACTCATGTCCCTCCATCCATTCGTTGATCGTTCTTTTGCAACCGGGTGAAACCGGGACGGGACCGCTAATAGTTTATAAACATTTTTACTATAACTATGACTTACAGATACAATTTGATGTTGTTGCTACTATCTTATAAATATGCGGTAATGAGCAGGAGCAAATCTAGATTTTTCGAAGTTTAGGGCCCTATTATTTGTTAAATGAGGATTCCTTAAATTGGTGTTTAAACTTTATTTTTAATAACATCCAAATCAAGTTGAAACTTGGTAACCTAACTAAACAAATAATATAAGATATTCATTCAATTTTCGTGGGCTCTTGGCATTAAGGGGTTAGGTGGGTTTCAAAGGCTCAAAACAGGTACATTTTTACGAATTTTTTTTTATTTAACCAACAAAATATTTCATTCCATCAATTTACCATATAAAATGTATATATTTCATAAGTAGTTTGTGAAATTTTCATTAAAAAATATTGAAAATTAAGGCGTGGGCACGTCGTTTCCTGTGACCCCTCAAAAAAAAGTTCTATCGGCGTGGTCAGGATAACTCATGACAGATTCATCGGAAATTTAAAAACCAAAAATTTTCTGTTAGTAGATGCTTAAAGCTTGTGCTTGGACGAAGGAAAAAAATAAATAAACAAAATTGCATTTTTGGCGACGTTGAGAACAAAAAAACCCTTTTTTTGAGTAAAATTTGCACCCTTCATGGCCTTGAAAAATCGCTTAAAATAGAAAAAAAAATCCTTCGTTCAAGCACGAGATAATGCTATTTTGAAGAAGTGTGCAAAATTTCAAAAAGATCGGTTCATAATTTTTCTAGAAATCGTGACCACCGATTTCAAAAACGTAGTTTCGAGAAAAACGCGATTAAAGATTTACATTCAAATAACATAGCCTGAAGGGTAGAACATCCGAAGGCTATATCTCTTAGAATATTACTCAGATCGTTTTAAAACTTTAAGAGAATATTCTAAACATATTGAATTATAAGATAAGCAAAAAAAAAAACGATTTTTTGAAATTTTGAAACCCACCTAACCCCTTAAGGGCCCTATTAGTCTCTACCTTTTTATTATTAATTTTGATTTTCATATAATTTTACTTAAAACACACATATTTGCGTAAAAACTATAAGATCTTATCTTTGTATCAAACTTTCGTGGGTTCGAATTCCACCTCAGCTCTAGATGTATTGTGATGTTGTTTATTACCTTTCCATTATTTTGGGAAGTTATTGTAATGGGTCCGACAAAAGCAAATTTAACTTTAACAGATTATCTTTCAAGATGACTACATTATTTTTGATATTAAAAAGAAGTATGCGTTGGTGTATGCGTGAGTGTATGTACCAACGTTGTCAATTCTATCTAACACAAAGCCTCGCGAATAAAAAATGATATCGAGTTCGTTAGGGCGCCGATCGAAGCATATTAACGTTAAAATGACTCAAATTTTGTTTTTCCAAATCAGTCAGCCTTTGATTTTTTTTTTGACGTGATAACGTCTTATAAATTGATGAATCACCAATATTATAAATTGATAAAACACCGGCTGCATGTTCGAAAAAGTGTAACGTAACGTTCCTAACATTCCTAACGTTCCGCCTGACCCTGTGCGTGCTTTTTGCTAATTTCTCGCTCAATTTAAATCAGATCGGTTTGAAACCAGTCTTAAACGAAAGAGGAGAACATTTTACATAGATTTCCTATAACAGAATTTGCCTAAACAGTTTTTTTATACAAATTTATATAGAAAAATATTTTATACAAATTTATATAGAAAAATAGCTGTATAAATGCAATGTTGTGTAATGCATGGCGCGACGCGGTCGGTTGTCTTTGTTTGCCGTACATGGAAATTAGAAGCAAACGTATGTCTTGTCTTAACATGAAAACAGCTGCATTTCTAATGTTTAATTCAATTTTTTGACATTAGTATATTGTGAAATGCAAAGCCTGCCAAGTTAAGTATTGGAATAACTAATTATTATTAGAACATAATACTTTGTAAGTTGCAAACGTCACTTTTGACATTTCTTATCATTCCGACACCAAGGATAAGCGGATTGAAACCAAATTTTGGGAGGTTTAGGTTATGTATTACGGAATACGTTATCACGTAAAACTATCGTCCGTAAACCGACTTTACAGACAACCATTTTTTTTTAACAAAAATACTGCCAAAGAAGAGGATTTTACGCAAAATCTCGCAAATAAGAACTGATTTCGATTTCATTACGTTGCCAATCGAAGCGTTGGTATTAACCTCAATATGATCTAAAATAAAATTTATCAAAATCGGTCCAGCCGTTTTTTTAATTTAAACTAAATGACTGCAAAAAGTGAATTTTAGTATGTCTTGAAAATTGCAAATTGGATCTAATTTGTTCTGGTGGCAAAAATAATTGTTCATTTAGATCCGCTTGTTCTAATTCGATGTAATTAATATACGTAATAGAAAATTAGGCTAAAATAAAAAAAACATGTTTGGGGTAGGTAATAAGAAATAATCCACAAAATGCTTTACCACCGAAAAAATCCCATTTAATTTTCTCCCAATTTTAAGGGTAAAACCTTCAAGCAAATCCTGTTGGTTATACTAAAAATGTCAATGAAGACTAAATACGCGTGCCAAAAATAATTGCAGTAAACATTACGGGACACAGAAATGAACATTATAGCATTATTATGTAGGTATATATAGGTACGTTTGAATACATAAATAAAACCTAACCTTTATTGTAACACACAGATTAACTGTAAGTATACACAGGTGAGTGTTTTAGCGTCTCGCCTATTCTGTTCCGTTTTTATAAACAGAACTATTCCCAGCATCATCTATATACCAAATAAATAAAATTGAAGTGTCTGTAATACCTATATAAGGATTCTCCTGTGTCTTTATATACAGTAACGGATTACAAAATCCTCATTAGGCGAGAGTTGTTTTTTTTTTTAGAAAAAGAATTAGGGTTCTGTTGTATAATGAGAATAATTAATATTATGTAACCGTCTCAAAGAATTATATTTATTTATACAATTTTATACCAGTTGAAATAAATCAGTTTAACTGTAAGGATGTATAAGGCCTAGCACACATGAAGAGCGTTCAACGCGCGTTGGCCCAACGCGCGTTTACAACTTCTATACAATTGTATATAACTGTTTACATGATAACGCGCGTTCAGCGCGCCACCAATGCGCGTTATCATGTAAACAGTTATATACAATTGTATAGAAACTGTAAACGCGCGTTGGGCTAACGCGCGTTGAACGCCTCTCATATAAACTAGGCCTTAATTCAATTATGATACTCCTTGCAAATACAACAGGTTCCGCGAAAAAATATAATTCCACCCTATATTAATTCCAGCTATATACCTAATACACTAGCGGTCCCACCCTGTTTCACCCGAGTGCAAAGAACGAATGGGGGGGGGTGGCACATGGGTACGCACGTTCATCTTCGTTAACCGAGATGAATGTTGTGTCCAAATATCATGATGATCGGAGTTACCGTTCAAAAGTTTTTGCGGACGGACAAATTTTGAGTTATATTTTGCAACATTTTTTATTAATGCTCCGCTCCTACTTTTAGTTGCAGTATCACTCAGCCCTAGATCTAGGACTGAATGGTTTTCAGTACAATGACATTTCACTGAATTTGCAAGTTTTGATCTCATACTCATTATATACAAGGTGCAGCAGAAAAGATACTCGATTTTATATGCAAACATTTTAGTTTTTATTAGAGGTTAAGACTGCCTTCGCCAAGCGCAATATCGAAATCTAAGAATTCAAAATAACAGATTTCTTATATGCACATAATACCCGACCGGATTTTTAAATACAGACACAGACATAATGCATCGTACTTTTTTATAGGATTGAATTAAAAAATATTGAGAGGTGCTGGGAGGCTAAAAATTTGAGATTGTTTTTTATGTGAGAAATCCAAAAACAAATATAAAACAAAATTTGGTTGAAAAATTAAAAAAAAATGTAAAATTACTAGAGTATTGCTTGTGGCCAACGTTTTGAAAAATAGATTTTCATCATCAACACCACAAGCGATACTCTGGTAAAGCTTAACCAAATAAATCTCCTTCAATACATATTTTTGAAACAAAACTTCTACTAACAATAAAGATAGAAGTTAACATATTTTTTTGGAAGGCTTCCTCTCTGTTTCTGTTCCGACTCCGTTAGGTTTTGTCTTGTGCCCTATTACTATAAATATACAAAGTTTCAGCTTCCTATAGATCAACGGATTAGAATTACAAAGGAGGAGGATCAAATGACCTTGAACCTGACGTGATAGAGATCAACGGACTTCTGATTCGGAATCAGCGGCCCCAAAAAGCCTACGATACCCTGATCAAATCTGGTGATCAAGTTTACATAAATAAGTGAAATTTAGAATAAATAGTCAAACCAGCCCTTATAACCTCACTTTAGATATACTAAAGAGGCTTAGGGATTGTCTGTTTAGAGTAAAATCGACTTATTATTGTTAATGATATTAAAAAAAATGTTTCCATTTTTTTTACTCAAAAATAAAATGGGATAAAATTAACCCTCCTCCTTAGAAAGTAATTTTACAATTTTAATTAAATTAATGAACAATAAAAAAACTTAGGTATCTATCCCACTAAAATTATAAAATTACTCCTTAATTTGTAACTCTGATAACAAAGTCCACTGTAGATACTTCGAAGATGACCAAAAAGATGATCGAAACGTTAGTACAATGAATGCAATTTTAACAAATCAGTATTTCTTTATTTTGATCCTATGCTACGATGAATTTTTTTTTCTACTAATAATACCTAAATTGTATGCTCTAACATTTTTAGAACAATCGCTATAAATATTATGTTTGTAACATGAATACAAGTTAGAATGCGAATAATACGGTACTTGAGGCATAACATTCACCACTACAAACATAATAATATTATAACCTGGGTACACCTGTAGGTACTGTGAAATATGCACCACAGGTAAGTTGTTCTAACTATAGGCATATATTCTGTTATATTATGTGTAACTGCGATATCTCTCACGGAAGCTGTAATATTTATAATTGGTTTACGAATCGTGTTCGGTTTTATTTTTAAACATCTTGTGTGTTATGTCTTAACATAACAGATCTGTTATTCACTTGAACTCTTCAACAATATACCAAGTGATCAATAATAATTACTGGATTGGAATTTGTACACAGATGTCAGATTGTAGATGCTCAAAAGTTGAGTTTAAATAGATATATTGTTATGAGCAAAGTTGGACAATATAAAGACCAAAACGGAGAAAGTAGGATGGTTAAATCTTTGATTACCGTCTGATTAGAACTCTTCAATAAATAAAATTATCGACCAATTTTTAAGACAATATATTAACAAAAAACCCCTTTGCACTCCGGGAATGCCGGCGGAAGTGAAAACTTGAATATTAACATCTTACGAATTTTCGATCAAAATGGTTTGTATCATAGATTGCATTTTTATGTACGATATTTCAACGCTAGATGTCTAACGTTGTATAATGGTTTGTATCATAGATTGCATTTTTATGTACGATATTTCAACGCTAGATGTCTAACGTTGTATAAACAATTACTATCACTTAGAGAATTTTCTCGCTCACCCAGTTCTTACTTTTCCTGACGCGAGTTTAACATTTTTTACCCATTACAAAAAAAGTGTACAACGCCGCTAAAGAAGTTTTCACTTCAAAAATATATAAATTAATACATTAACGTTTCAATCCGGATTTGGATCTTCTTCAGAAGTGATCTAAAAATATAAAAAATAATTAATAAATATAGTTTCTATTTACTTTTAATGAAATTCGTGAAAGATTTAATATATTGTCTGGAAAATTGGTCGATAATTTTATTTATTGAAAAGTAGGATGGTGTTGATGTCGTAGACATATTGCAAAATTAGACTTTTTACAAAATGTCTAGGGATTTTATACAATCAGCCAAAATGATACTTTTACACGAATAACATTTTGTATCCGAATGGGGATTGAAAAAATCTTTCAAATGAGGTACCTATCACAAGCGCGCCCTAAAATTGAGGAATGGTAAGTGTCATACTGAGGGAGTTGAAGCGAGAGACGAACTTTTTACGCTACTAAGTGTAATTTAAAAATCAAAAATCGATCGGTTTCTTCATTTTACAATTATTAACTGAAAAAATTTATTCATTTATTGCATATGGTTCACCCTGTATATAATATTAATATTGTACACAACTTACAGAGCAATTTTTGAGATAGACTTGGTCTAAAAAATATGATTTTGATGGCTCCACAAAGTGTTAATTCCAGTAAAAAAAAAACTCTTTCCAACGATACTAATACAAGCATAGGGAGAATTAAAAAAAAATATTCCTTCAAAAAAAAAAAGTTTTTTATAACTTCAAATACGATTTTCCTCTTTGAGTCCAGGATTTACATATTATGTATGGATTTCAAGTCAGTATCTTATTTTGTTTATAAGTTAGAAGCCTTTGCCAGATGGACGAACGGGCAAAGTTGCCACAATAATAGGTTTTCGTTAGACCCTATGGTACGGAACGAAGTTTCTTAATTAATTTGATTTTCTTTTTGTGTAATATTGATTATTATAATTACCAAATATAACACAATAGTGCCACATCGCCTTTGATAAAATCTACCGCAGTTGTAGACGAAACGTCAGGTAGAAATATCAATAGACCACAGTCTACAAGCCAAGAAAATTTGGAATGGAGATATAGTTCCTCAGTAAATAAATTAGTCGTAAAGACAAATTTTTATTTTATGCAATGTGGAGATCACCCTAGAATTAGATTATGGTCACATATAATTATTGCTTTTATAGAGGTAAGAAGAGTCTGAGAGGTCATTGTTAAACTCTTTTTTATACACAATATTGGATTTTAGTTATTGATATAAAAACATATATTAATGAATCTGCTCAAAAAAGATCGTTTTGTAAGCTTAATGTTGACAATACATAATGTGACCATACGTCCCGCTTTGAGCGCGACAGTCCCGCTTTTAAGTGTCCCGCTGTCCCCAGAATACGTAAAAATATCCCGCTTTGACAAAACAAACACGTAGCAGCAAGAGCCAAGCAAGGTATCTTAAAAAACGGCACCTAAATAAAGTGGTAGATTAAGAAAAAAACGGTAGATTCAAAAAGTTTCCAAAAAGTAGCTATACGAGTATAATATGCAAATTACTTTTAACGCTTGCACAAATTCGTTGTTTATAGTCAGTTTTGACAGATCCTGATTCAGTCTCAGTACCAAAGTCTTCATACTCTGCTGATATGTACCTAATTTCAATTAATAATTATAATTTAAGGGTGTCTGGCTCTGAGAAAAAAAAATATATCGTCACGTTATTAACATAACCGTAGGCTAAGTATACCTAATTGTTCCAGAAAAGGAATTCCGTGGTATGGTAGGAGAGACTACAAAATATAGTTACGTTTGGTTTGGCACAGAGATTTCTAAACTAATTAGGCCTAATATATTCCTGTTTTCAGAAAACTAGTAAGTACTTAACGATTCCCTAAAATCTATCTTCTTTAAAAACAGAAAGATGCAATGACAAATTATAAAATTATTTATTAAGGTAGTACGAGCACCAAGGCAATTTTAAATAAAAGGCTTGATTTTTTTATATAAAGTTGGACTAAGTCTAAACCAATTCTGAAAATTTTAGGGGGGGTTGCCCGATTATTTAAATAAATAAATGACTTCAAAAGTAGGCATATTTAACATTGGCTTTATGGTAAAACGGTAGATGGATGATATGTTCTCATTGATTTCTCCAAAACTTGTCGGTGGAAATTAAAAAAAAAAACTATTTAAATTAAAGTTAAAACCTTAATAAATTATTAAAAACAAAAAAAAATCCGTTGTGCCCGACTAATTAAAAAGATATTTAATCTTTTTAATTAAATATCTTTTTAATTTATTAAGGTTTTAACATTAATTTAAATAGTTTTTTTAATTTCCACCGACTAGTTTTGGAGAAATCAATGAAAACATAATATCATCCACCTACCTAAATATAAAAAAAATCAAGCCTTAAGAGATTATAGCACCATTTTGTGTATTTGTATTTAGTAAATAAAGTAATCACCACGAATTTAACTATATTTGGCACGACACATGAAACATGGACAAACGGCTTTTCAAAATTTTCTTTTTTATTGGCTTCCATCGCCCCTCATTTGCGTCTGAAGATACAACCGTCCCGTGGTTCGATCTACCGCTCAAGGGGCGGTATTGCACATTTTGGGAAACACTGAATTCTAGCGTATGCCATTCTGTGAACGTCTTGTAAAAAATCAAGTCATTATTTACAGTTATATCAAAAGTATTCTATAGTATAAATATCCTATGCAATAATATCCAAATCATCTGTACAAGGTTTATTTCAAGGCCGTCTACAAAAATATTTACTTTTAATTCGCAATAATCTATTGTGAATGCTCACTTGTACGTTGCAAATTAATGTATGTATTAATACCATTACATTTAGACACACGGGCCTTGATTCACGTGACTTCATTTTACAATAGAAAAAAATGTGCCGAAGGTTTTCTCGTTTCTGTGTTTATATGTCTTATGAATTAATCACGTCATTGACTGACTGACTCAGGATTTCCTCTTGTATCACAAACTATTCACACGTCGTGTAAGGCCCGCCGTAGACGCACGTAGGTGCATGTCTTGAGAAAAGTATGTCATGACAGAGAGCGAGATTATAGATTATAGACGCTCGACAACTGAGGTTATTAGCAATATGCCATTCAAAATCGCGCATTCCCCTTCATGCGAAAATAACACTTTATTGTATGGGTGATCGGTAATTGCTCGTATTCCTGTCGGAAGAAGAAACTAGAGCTAATTTGGAATGATTAACCTCTATGACCTGGGGGTCGGAAATGCGTATTTTTTTATGATAATGACACTGTTGTGATGAATTTTTATTTTATTTTTTTTTATTTATTGTAAGTTTTAACCAGCGTTGCCAGCCGTCCCGATTTTGGCGGGATGTCCCGATTTTTAAATCCGAATTAAATGTTTCGCGCGGGACAGGCTCAGTCCCGCTTTTCGGGGACAACTCGACCGTCCGCGCAGCGTGCTGAGGAATCATGAATAAGTAATTCTTATAAATAATTATTCTCTTATTGGAAGTTGCAATTTGTAACACTCACTCCGCAGACTATTGTTTGAAACGCCATATTTTTCTAATGAATAAAACTTTTTTGATTTTGATTTCTGTTTTTTTTCTGAAGATGAATAAGACTATTTAACGATAGGGTAAATCTGATTTAAAATATTATATTTTTATTAAAATACATTTTCTATGGCTATTTTTGCTATCTATTGTCACGTAAACGAAAATTTTAATTCTAATAAAAAGATAAATATTTTAAAACTTCTGATTATATACGTTTTTTTACTATGTCCCGCTTTCGACGAAAGAATCCCGCTGTTTTCACTCAAAGAGTTCCGAAATCCCGACTTGGCAAAAAAAAAAACTGGCAACGCTGGTTTTAACACACAACATAAAATCTAACCGTAAATTTCGTGGTTTTTCGCTTTAGGAAGGTTGGCCAAATAATATCAGATCATAGAAAAATTCAGGCCAAAAAGTGAGAATTTTTTTAATTTTTAACTCCCAAAATTCGGATTTTTGTAAAAAGAAAGCCAAAGTAGATTTTCTCGAAAATGATACATTTCCGACCCCCAAGTGATAGAGGTTAAACCATTCCAAATTAGTCATAGTTTCTTCTCCCGAGAGGAATACGAACAATTACCCTAATATATATCTATGTTTTATTATAATATTGCTAAGATTATTTATCGCTTAGCTATAAGAATGCTATATTATTGGCGAAGTATGATTCGAACTTTGAAAGATGGAGACACATTTGATACGTTGTTTTAACTAAAATCTTTTTTATTATTTTCAAATCCACCAGTTTCTCTATGGAAATCCGAACGATTTTGTTGATAAGTGATGCCAATATAATAAGTATCCGTTACCCTACAAGCGTCGCGCGAGAAGATCCAAAAGTGCGATTACTCGTGATGAACTCTTAAAAATCAAAACATTTGTCAGGTTCATTACGGATGGACAGAGTATCTTCTCAACTGAGGGCGCAAAACGAGCGTCGGATTTATCAATTGGCTGAAGTTTAGGGCAACTCCTACAAAATGTGAAAGATGTAAAATAATTCGCCTAATAATAAATAACTGGGTCAAAACAAAAATCATATGTCTTTCGTTTTGTTGAGCGCATTCAATTTTAAAAGGAAATTTGAAGTGGATTTTCGAAACTGATCACCCTAATAACCGCGATGTGCTGCCTGATTGCTCGCCCGCTAACATAAGGAAGTCCCGCGTGTCAACGAAACGAACATTCATGCCTGCAATCAAAATTAACATTTTAGATTCGAAATCCAGGGCTCTATTGTGTACAAAACCACCACTATGCCCGGGACTGTTCAGGAGATTGTTGTTTGTTGAAGCATAGTGGGTAGACCTAAGAGCAAGGCAGAAGAATTTTTCCTGCCCTCAAAAATATAGCTGTTAATCTAACCGTTTTAACACAAAATATTCTAATATGGATTTTTCTGTTGAACGAATAAATAGATAAATTATAAATTATAGACTACCGCCTAGCATAGCATACGGATAGTATTGTTGACATAATGACGCTATGATAATTATTATTAATTAACAAAAGAAAACAGAAGCATATAAATATATTAATAAATGATTGACTAAGCATTTATTATTGCATTCATTTTCGCGTACTTTTGTAAACATGGTCAGTAATATTATATTTTCTATTTAGTATTCAAGTGTTCTGTCGATAAAATCATTAATATTTGAATGTGTAATAATGATGTACTTGTAACTGATACATTTTATTATTACAATAAAAGACTTACTTGTCGATGATTAATGAAACATGAAGCGGCCCATACACAGTCAAACACGCTTGATAATCATGGTTGCCCAAGCATGCTTAGCAGGTATTAATGCAAGATCCCGTATTAGAAATATATACCCTCATCTGTTATTTGATGATGACAAAGATTATATGTTAGATAATATATATTGATAAATAGCACATGGGTTGCCAAGCTAAATCGCGTACCGATGCTGTTAAATTAAATAAATTCTATTAACTTTTTTGGATCAAATACCCCGATTTGTTAATCATAAAAATCGAGCCTAAGATGAGAGAATATGACACAAATAAAATGTTTACAAAACAAATAAACTCAAAGTACACAGGACACAACTATTTACAAGGTATGTTTATGTTTATAATCTATATTTATGTGTAGACCAGTAGACTCAATGGTATATTCAAATTCCTTGTGTCATATTCCATATGGCTCGATTTTTATGGTTAACAAATTGGAGAAGTTGATGCAAGAAAGTTAATTAGTATTTATTTAATTTAACAGCATCGGTACGCGATTTAGCTAGGCAACCCACTTGCTATTTATAAATGTATATATTATCTAACATCATCAAAATAATAACAGATGAGAGTATATATTTCTAATACCGGATCTTAGACTATATCGTTTAGCACAGACCATACAATTGTTGTATGCAAACTTTGTTTTATTTGTTACCCCGATTAGGCTACGCAACTGAACTGTTCGTTTAGAAATTAGTCTTTCGCTCGAAACAGGGTAAAACTTGCTATTTATATGGTGTTTTCACGGCTCGTCCATTGACTATTACAAGCCCTCAGTTCTCAGTATCATTTGGTTTGAAAATATGAATTAGTAACTACTAAGCCAAACAGTCCAAGCTAAAGAAAGAAAATATTCGTAAGTAATAATAATTTTGAATACTTTTAATTCAATATTGTATAGGGATAATAAGGCTCTATAGTTGATTTCTATTTCTTCCCAAATTGTAAATGAAGACGTTAAAAGACTAAATTATAGGTCGGAACAGATCAATCGACGACTGCTGTTCACAATTTTCAATTATAATTTTAGTATTAATTATGAACTCGAATCGATCTAAAAATGGTTCCATTTTATAGAACAGAATCTCCTATTTCTTGTTCATCTATCCTGTCTGTACCACTGGTAAAAATTTCTACGTGAAACACTCCATGAAAAGTGGTACGTGGGCTCTTGGACTAGAAGTAAAAGGCTTCATTGACGCGACTATTTATGAAGTAGGAATGATAATATCGAAATGAATTAAATTTTTTGCCAAAATTTATTTATTGCATCATTTCGATGTGACGTATGATGTAGGTACATATTCAACTGCAGTTACAACTCATAATTAAAAAGTACAGAACTGTAGCGCAGCCTTGATAATTATTATTATGTGAGCTGATATACGTATTTGTCAATCTCAAGTACACCCGTCTATGTGTAGTGTGTACCACGGGTCATCACATATCCGGCCTAAGTATCTGCGCACTCCGGTCTATTATAGAAATAATATATTTTTTTTTGCACAAATAACTGCATTTCATGTCTGCATCGCGGTGTTAAAATGACCTATTTAACACTAGTACTGTTAAATAAAAAAAATAAAATACGAACTAATCAATTTAACAGTTATTTTCATAAGTCACTCTCATTTACCATTAAAAATATATGAAAATCCGTAGTGTGCGTAATTTTCATAAACAATCTAATGAACAGAATAGTCAAATATGTCAAAAACTGAAAATTAAGTGAAAATCAGCTATTTTATAGGGAGTACGTGCAAAAAATGTAGTATATATCTCGAACGTAATGAGATTATGGCTTGAGTAACTGGTAAAACTCGATGGCGTACCTTGTTAACATACAAAGTCATTCACAAGTCATAATAACCTTTAGATACAAAAATTATTTGTCACACCTCACACCCCCTATAAGAAAGCTGCGCTTACATGCCTATAGATATATGCAATTCTCTTAAGTGACGTTTGCTACACAATTGAACGGACATATACAGAATGTATCACAGACAACCGAACATAGGGAAAACTCCATTGTGCAAATTAGTTAGGATCAACGATTACTTTGGCCACATATGAGAATGGATACCATGGTAACCCTGACTAACCATTATTTAATAACAATAATAGCTAATGATGAATAATTAGAAAAATCAGTTAAAATAAATTCTTTTTTTATTAAATGAATTTATTTTTATTAATGAAACAATTTTTTTATTTAGAAAATATTTTTTAATTAATAGGTAATTAATTCAAAGTAACAGTTAAAATAAAATAATAAAGCAAATGTTAAAATAAACCTCCATTTTGATTGAGCAGTGGCTTAATCGGTTAAAAATGCTTTGTCTCACTTTCTCTAACATTACAGGAGTCACATTGAAACATATAGCCAGAGTGCCCGTCGGCAAAAATTTTATTGATACATACTCTCCCCAAACTTTGTATATAGCTTCATTAGGCCTAGTCTGACACCTATTTCCTCTATGACTTTTCTTGATTTTGGGGCGTTTTCTCTCTAAACTTTCCGAAAGATGTCGTTTTGACGACATGTAAAAATTTATAGGTACTGTTTGTTTTTTTAATTGGATAGCTTAAAAACTTCAACCAAAACGCTAAAATAATGTTCTCTGACAAATAATATGATTCATTTTAAATGTCTGACACCTAGAATATGTCGATCATATTCGAGGTGTCAGACATTTTAAATGGTTCATGTTATTTGTCAGAGAACATTAATTTAGCGTTCTGGTTGAAGGTTTTAAGCTATCCAATTAAAAAATCAAACAGTATCTATAAATTTTTACATGTCGTCAAAACGACATCTTTCGGAAATTTTAGAGAGAAAACGCCCCAAAATCAAGAAAAGTCATAGAGGAAATAGGTGTCAGACTAGGCCTAATGAAACCATATACAAAGTTTGGGGAGAGTATGTATCAATAAAATTTTTGCCGACGGGCACTCTGACTAATACTTTCTCGAATAGATTTTATTATGTAAACCGTGGTTACGATCTCTGAATAGAGGGCAAAGCAATCTCTAATCTTAACTAATCTGTACTGTGTACTTTTCCCTATGTACGGTTTCCTATGATACACCCTGTATAAGGATTGCAGGAGCAAAAAATGCATTTATATACTTTTAATCTCCATATTATGAATTACAAGTTTTTTACAAAAATGTCAGATTTGTTTCTACATTAAATTAAAACAACTTATATCGTATATCTTAACGTGTCGAGACGAGACCGAGGTGATATCAAACTCAGAAAATTACTGGCGTTCCATACTTGTATTTAAAACATTTTTTTTTGTGAAGCATCTAATGGCGCGTTTGGACTGGGAGTAAAATCGTGCAATTGGCGCGACACCTTTATGGGAGGACGTTACGTTTGTGTACATTGGATTGAGCATGACTTTAGCTGAAGGCGATATCTAGCAAAATTTACTTACTAGAATTTCGTTAATTGACAGGACGAATTTACTTACTAGAATTTAGCTTAAATTTATGTTTCACGGCTCACAATTTTTTTTGTGTTTGACAATAGCCGCGCATGCAAAAATGTCATTGTTTATAATAATATGACGTTTCTATCAATTCTCTATTGCAATCCCCCACCTTTCAGGTTCTAAACTGAGTGGTAAAAATATCAATTGAATTTTTAAAAGATAAAAAATTGAAAACATGAATTGGTGCTAATAAGCCCTAAACATACCTAGCTGTTGGTGACCTAAATTTTTTTTTATTCATCACTGTAAATAAATTAGTGTTATTTATAGATAATCATTTGAATGTATCGAGTTTGTTTGACATTGAATTTAAAATGATTCAATATATAATTCTTCAGAATTTGTTACTTTGCGAGTGTTGCCACATTAATAATTTGATCATAAAATCTATTTTTTGCCCGCTGACTCCCTTGCGCAAACATCAATTTTGTCCACAAATTAGCTCGGGCTAAAATCAGTAATCGGGTAAAAAGTATCTTATATAAACTTAAGTTTGGGTAGATATCAGATGATAGCGTACCAAATTTAATTAAAATCGGTCACACAAAGATATAAATTCTAGAGACACGTGAAAACCAGAAAATAATTGTATACAATTGTTCACCAAAAATGGTAATAGTGAACAATTCGTGTATCCAATTACATACCAAAAATGTTTTTTGTTCAACTCGAGATTTACTATCGGAAATTGCTAAGGTGTATTTTTTGTACTTCAATCTCAACCGAAAGTTTACATGCATTTTTTTTCAAATAGCATTTTTTTACATTTTCGAAATCTCCATTTTTTTTCTATAAATTTATATAAAATTTTCATAAGAAAATATTCGAAAAAAACGTTATAAGTTTATTAGTTAAATCCACAGTAATAATTATTTTTCATAGCATTAATAATAATAATTTATTACTGTGTATATTTTGAAAAATTAATAACGTGTTTTTCAAATATTTTCTTATGCCTTGTGAAAATTTTATATGAATATTTCGAAAATGTAAAAAAAAATATATGTTGCCATTTGAACATGTAGGTACACTTCCGGTTGAGTTTAAAATACAAAAAAATATACCTCAGTAGTTTCCAATACTCGAGTTGAACAAAAAAAAAAAAAACTATTTAGACTTTTTTTATCTAGTAGGATACACGAATTATTCACTATTACCGTGAAAGTGTTCAGGGAAAATCAAACTTACCTCTGAAATAAACAAAAAGCTTTCATAACAAAATAGACGTCGTACGTTCATTATTTTATTCATTACCTACGTAGCATCAAGCATTCCTGAACGCATTATATGAAAAAAGTACATCGTGATTATTTTTTCCCAGCTTCGAAAGAAATTATAAGATTCATTGATGCATGATATTTTTGCATGAAAATTTTCCTTATAATATTTATAATGAATGGCAAACTGTAGGACTGCCTATCATTACTTTACTACTGTCTATTAAATAAATGTAGAAACATGTTTTCATAAATTTGTTATCAACATATCATGTTTCAAAAATCAAAAAGGTATCAAATATCGCGACATACTGGAGTCTAGAATGAAGACTAGATACGTATAAGGACTCTAATATATTTATTAGTACCTAACTAATGTTCAAAAAATGGGTTAGAAAACGTGTCAGTACAATCTTCATACAACTTTAATTGCTTGATCAGGACATATCCAATTGGAAAAAAAATGTTCTGATATGTCAAGTTATTCGTGGCTATTCCATACGTCCGGGTTTCACCCGAACCGTCCGAGTTCACCAAAACTCAAAAGTTAAATACTAATATAAGTTACTAGTATGAGAACTCGTGTAGAATAAAAGAATGATAAAACATTTAAGTTAACTCCGCTTTGGATTGTTTGGAAAAAAAAGGTTCTTGATGTATTTTTATAAAAAAAAATATGGGTCTTCAGTCTTAATTTCTCGAGGAGTTAACCAATTTGAATGATTCAAAGTCCGTTGTGTTCAGGAAGATTCCCAGATGTTCACACATCCTTATGAAAAAATTCATAAAAAGACTTTTCTCTTAAAGTTTGTATGTTCTGAAGTTCTGACAGATATGAATGATTCCAAAAACAAAAAGTACAAGACAACGAAAAATATGATTACTACAAAAGCCCAGCTCCCATTATTCAAATACTATAACGGCAAATAACAATACTTGTTTAATATAATTCTGTATGAACATATTGACTTCAAGCTTCTGTTTACTTAGCATGAATGTTGACGTCGAAGATAAATGTGTTTTTGAACATCGTGTATCATGACGAAAGCACGATAAAGGGCTCTGAGCAGAGAACAATGAGCATCTGAATGTTTTGCGCATGTGCTGCATTATCACCTGCGTGCATTGCACAACTCCATTCGACAGGTTGCAATATCATTACGTAGACCATTCATGCATGCATATTGCATAATAATCCACAGCCACTAGCTACTAGCTAAATGCATTATGAATCTGCACAAAGCTGAAAGCTATCCGTTGGAGCCACGTCGTCGTTTCGGTTTCTAATGTCTATTAAGTCTGAGCAAAGACTTAATAGACGTCGTCCATTGGAAGAAGGAAAATGATTTTCGACAGGAGGACGTTCAATTAATGATCTATCACTAGCGGCCCGGTAGGCTTCGTCCGAATTTGTAATTGGCCAACGTTTTTTCGTCGCCTTACGTTGAAAAATTGATATCCACGAAAAGTGCTTCTATTTTAACGCGATAATGTATAGCCAGTGTTTATCCTGAAGATCCATTCTAAATAATGGTGAAAAAATTTTGAAATCGGATGATATAGTTTCGGAGATTATCTCCTACATCCAAACTTACAAACTTTATAATAGTTTCGCAGCGCATTCGATGTAAGGAGTTTTATGTGTAAATTTTTTACACTTTGGTTTACATTATTGAAGTTTTCGTAGGGTTCACTAATTTAAATGCGACAAATAAAAAATATCTATCTATCTATCTATTTAACTTGATTAAAATATAACCTATGTTACTCAGTAATAATGTAGCATTCTATTAGTAAAAGAATTTTTAAAATGGGCCCAGTAGTTTTTGAGTTTGAGTATTCATTACAAACAAAAATACAAATCTTTTCTCTTTATAATATTCGTATAGATAATCATCGGTCACTTTTTTATTGGACGAGATTGACGTCTCTAAAAAAGACCTCCAAAGATGGAACATCCATGGGACGTTTCCTTTGTTGAGCGGAAACATCTTCGTAGATTGATTTATTTCACTAGCAATTTATGTTGGAGGAATACAAAACCCGCAGTAGAACCTCTTTAAGTCGAACCTCGATAAATCAAAAACCTCCAAAATTCGAAAAAATGTTTTATTCCCTCTCCTTCAAGCCCCAAAACCTCCATTACTCGAAATCTCAACCCTCTATATAGGTCGAAATAATCAGTGAGTCCTTGCACGCCATTTCGGTACATATTTTCCCTCTATAACTCGAAAAATTAAATTAAACCTCCGTGCCTCGAACAAAGCAGCTCAAAATTAGTTAGAATGAATCTTAACCTCTACAAGTAGAATATTTCCTTACAAAAATCCGTCTAAGTCAAAATCGTTCATAAGTCGAAAACTCTATAACTCGAATTTTTTGGCGTCTCCCTTGAAGTTCAACTTAGAGAATTTCTACTGTATTATGAGTGGCCGCGCCGAAAATGTAAAGCACAACAAAGTATGAATTTATGTTAAGACCCCATATATACGGAAAGAGCCTACCCGAGCTTGTCACGTATCCGATATAATACATATGCACTATCATTCGGATGCGAATGAAATCTGGTCGTGCTGCTGAGTGTGATAAAATTGAACTATAAAAATAAAGAGTATAGACATGGCCATGGGAAAGATAGGACTTGGTTAGTGGAGCTAACTGCCCTAGCCACTGGTCACCCAAGTTGGGCAGGATATCCTCTATGTAATAATATATCATAGAAATTGTATATTTTTTTAATAAGGAAATAAATAAATAAATAAATAAAAAATAAAAAAATACGTATTCGGAACTACCCGACTCCACAATACGCTCTACACGTTTGGTTATGTAATTTTAAAAATATCGTGTTTTGAAAACCGAGATAGATGCTAAAAATATAAAGAATGATTGGGATATTAACCCGAAGGCAGTAGAACAATGCAACCGTAAAATAATTCAATTTTTTTTAATTCAATGTTTCATCTTCGCAATTTTTATATTTAATTTTCCAATATGACGATCTGCAATGATTTTACACATAGCTGAGCGCAAAAATCACTTCTTTCTTTCTAATGTGGTTATTTGAGCTTAGTACCTTCAAGTTATTATTTTTTTAATAATAAATTTAAAATTAAATTGATACTTTTATTATTTCGCAAATTGGAACCATTGAACATGGAACAAGACACCATGGAAACATTATAGAAATAGTGATATCGGTTTATTGTAATTAATCTTTTTTCTCTTATGTTCTCTCGGAATTTCTTTATTTCCTGGAATATTTATAAAAAATAAGTTTAAAATCTAAAACCCAACTATTGAAAAGTATGAAACCAGAAAATATTCTCATCTGAGGATAACCGTGGTCATATGCCACCTACCTTAACAAAACATTGCATTTTAACAGTAGTAAGCGATCATAAGCTCTATAGGGCAAAGTGCATCACGCTACATCTAGAGGGGCCTCATATATATGAGATGGCATACGACCACGGCTATCCTCAAATGAGAATATTTTCTTGTTTTATACTTTTCAGTAGTCGAGTTTTATTTTTTTGAACTTATTTTTTATTTGCTTTCTATTTGCCCCTCTTTGGGACCAAAATTCACAAATAAATGTAGTCTATATTACCCGGGCCATAATAACGAATCGATTGACACCTTATTTATCAAAATCGGATGAATAGTTTAGGCGCTACGGTGGAACATCCGTAAATACAAACATACATACATAGACTGCTAAACTCATAACCCTTTCTTTTGGCTTCGTCGTAGTCGGGTAAAAGTTAGGAAATAGTTATTGGCGTAACTAGTAGTCTAAGTCATTCATGGCGCTGACACGCCATGACTTAGCCTACAAGTTGCGCCCATAATTTTATTCAACAATTGCGCGTTATTCATGTTTTAATTATAATGAGATGTTGTAAATATCTATTTATTTCTTTATAAAAAAAAACTGTCAATACTAACAGCACCAAACAGCACGATTCAATGTTTTGGTTTGAGGTTAGCCGGTTATGAATAAACTCCATGTCGAAAACATTCGGCCTCTCAATTTTAGCCTCAATGGGCAACAAGGGAGTTGTTGTTACCTACTATTTCGTTACGACTCAGAAAATAGTTACGTTTATTTTCATTACTTCACAATGGCCGAGCTAGTAGGAATCTTCATTGAGTTATGACAAGTAATTGTCACCAGTCGGTAAATGGCTATTTAGGGTTCGGTTTCTAGGCATGATAAAACATGAATAACGCGCATGAGTTGAATAAAATGTTATTAAGTGTTCGATTTCTCGAAAATTCACCGAGAAACGTTTTTTTTTATTCTATATTCATTTAAATCCACAAACGTGCCGGGAATTATCTGACCGGTTCATATTATTAATTTGTTAACATTTAATTTTAACATTTTAATTTGAAATACGATCGAACCTGCAAATCGAGAGAGATTTAAACGTCATAAAAATAACGGAATCCCTACAATCTCGACTATTCTCAAACTCAACGAAGACATTGTTTCCGTTGGTTGTTCAATACCTGATATAATATTATGACTGTACTTTTCTAACGGTCTGGTACATTTTTTACACCGATCTGTATCCTTCGCCGTGTTGTAATTTCCATGCCATCGGTCTTTCTGTATCTATATTCAGAAACAGATTCCGAGAAGAGCCTGAAGAGGTGTTCGTCCCTTCCTTACAATCAGCCAACATGAACCTATCCTCCCTTGTTGGCCGTACTGTATGCAGCTACCCTATACCTTTACACCCTCGCTTCTGTCTGCCGCACGTATATCAAAACCCTCCCCCGTTCTGCTGCTTCTTGTGCGTTACTTTTTGAAATTCTATTTTTGAGTGAGTAAAGAAAAAAAACCTTGTAAGAAAAATACCGCCAGGTATATATGTTACCGTTAAAACCACAAATCAGTTTAAACACGATCGAAGTAGTTCTATAACATTAGACATTTAGGTCTGCTATATTTCCGAAAAAAAAAACATTATTTCAGCAATAAATTAAATTTTAACGCAAAAACGTTTGTGACGTCAGGCCTGTAGTGACAGCTGACATTATATGTTGTATTTTTGGATGTAGGGCTGTCGTGCAGAGGTGTTTCGTAGAAATGTATGTAAGTTTACTTAATGATGATTTATATTAAGTATTTTCTTAAAAGTGGGTACTTAGTAGTAAAATAGTTCTTTAGTTCCAAGTTAACTAACCTCAAAAATAACCTATGACATAAGTGTTATAGAATATCACAAAAAAACGAATAAACAACAAATCAACTAATTAAATGATGCAGGAGTGAAATATAAGCGACACGGTGATTATTTACTTCAAGTGTTAATATTTTTTTTATTTAAGAAGACGTGACGTCATTCGGTGTTTCAATCAACATGGCCGATTACAATATTTTATAAGTACTTTTATTTTATTAAAAATCTTATTAATTTCAATGTCTATATTAACACTGGGTCCTTTTTTAGAGTCTTTTCAGCAAATATTTTCCTCTAAAACCATTTATTCTTTTATACTGTCATCACGCCTATTGACTGGTATAGAGCTTAGTTAAAACAAGCAATTCCTACGATTATTTCTTGCGATTACGTTATTTGCGACGTGAAAATAGAAGGGATGTTGGAGCAATCGTGCATCTTCAGGCTTCTCGTGGTTTGATCCCTACAGACTCTTGTTTCACACTCTTTACTTATTATTTAGTTGAAGTAAATACTGGTGGTAATGTATAAGAACTAGAAATAACTGAAAAAAGACTGTGAGTGAATGTCAGTTTTGACTAGTCGCGTTTTAACTGATTTCGGGATTTAACGGTAACATATAATATGTATATCGAACTCAGAGGCGCAACTTCTTTAATAATAATTTACAATTCGCTTTAACATATCGATCTTTACACAAGGATAATTAAATGTTGTATATAATATGTCTCTTCATATATCGTCGTTCACAAAACGAACAGACGTAACTCCAAATCTAACATTTTTCAGTATAACGTTTTAAAGTTTTTTATGTCTTATTGTCAAGCGCCACAGAGCTATTTATTGAGTTATCAATCTCAAAAATTGCCTGTGTTATATTATAACACAGGCAATTTTTAATTTACATATATGGCCAATGGCCATCAAATCCAAGAGTAATTGTTGTTGCTCTTACTTTCAATTTATTGACAACTCAATTGATACTTTCACCAGTTTTCAGATTAGAATCTGGAAAGTGGTTGTTTTGGATATTTTCAATTCTATAGAGGCCATTTTAATTTATTTTACAATTCAATACAAAAAATGTCTGTGACATACAGACATGACGCTGATTCTATATAAGAATTATATTTTGCCACTTTTGGTACGAAACACAAATATGGGATATTTTAAGTCTCTAAACAAATTTAGCATTAAAAAAATATGTAATCAAACTTAGAATCAAAAAATTGTCGACGTGAAAGCAACTTCACTGGCTCTCATACTTCAGAGTTCAGACTCGGTGAAATGTCACTGAAACGGGGTATCGCAGAGGTGACGGAAAACTCTACTGTCTGCTATATTCGACTCTCCTTGGTTAGCAGTCAAACATTTTTAAGGTTACGTGTACTTAGCTGTTATAAATTGGAGTCTAAATGTTGACACACTTTTTTTTCCTTTATGTATTTACAACTGACCAGCAAACATTCATGCTATCACAAATTACAACACTTATTGCGTGTAATCTGTTATCTTTGTCTGACGTTTTTCGCTAGTCCAGTATTTTAATTGTATATTCTTGTATATTTTATTCATATCTTGAGATACTGTGGGATCAGTTTGGTTATACAAAAAGTACACAAAGATTTTCTTTTACTCGCCATGTTGGCAAGTTTGTGGGCAAGTAAGAATATGATAAGTTGATAGCTTATCGATAAGCAGCTGAGTTAAACATATGAAAGATAATCCCAACAAACAAAATAACGAATTTCTTAGAATCTTCTGTACGCATGATGCCGACAACAAAGCAACACAATAACAAACACACACTGTTTATTGCTTAATGATGACGTATTGGATGTCGTTATTTAGAGTGTATCATTTTATGAGCAACAAGGTAAACCAACTAAAGTTCAGTACTTTCGACGTTTTAAGGAGGTTGTCGTTATATCGAGTAACGTTAAATGGAGTAACTACATGCATTTTGCTGGCAGCTTAACCAGTTGAGCTGTCACTGGTAGCTCCGTGAGGTATGGCCCTAAAACTACTTATGTGTTTATTATCTTTTTTGAAACTTATAATATATGCACATAAAAAAGATAACTAGAAAGAAAAATAAAGGTGACAATAAGCAAAAAAGAGAACACAGTATATCTCACAATATTAAAAGAGAAAATTGAACGCCCTCACTGTTTCGTATGTCGTATAGAATTCGTAGAAAAACTATGTAATACTTACAAATTAATGCTTAGATAATAATAAATTTATGAGAAAATTGGAACAGATGGTATTTTCAACATACATTTGTTATCAAATTTGTTTTATGACATGTCAAATCAGTTTTGCAGATTCAAAAAATGCAATCACATTGATCTAATTTCTTTTCAGCGAAAAAAGACTTCAATGACCTCCATAATAAGTAAAATTGAAATATATAATATACTAGCGGTCCTGCCCGTTTTCATCCGTGTGCAAAAGAACGAATGGGGAGACGGACATGAGTACGCACGTTCATCTTATAATTTACCGAGATGAATGTTGTGTCCAAACATGATGCTTGGAGTTACAGTTCTAAAGTTGTTGTCGGACGGACTTTTTAGTTATATTTTGCAACATTTTTCATTGATGCTCCGCTCCTATTGATCATAGCGTGATATTATATAGCGTATAGTCTTCCTCGACAAATGGTATCCATAACAAACAATGTTTTTCAATTCGACCCAGTAGTTCCTGAGGTTAGCGCGTTCAACCAAACAAGCAAACTCTTCAGCTTTATATATTAGTAATATAGATTGGTATGTCGGTACCTACCTATTGTGTTTGCTGATGTAACTAAATAAATTTGCTTTTTTCTAAGAACTAAAAATCTCCAATAAACGTTTCCTATTTTATATTTTCTTAAAGATAACTATTAAAAAATAAAAGATAAAATTTTAATTAATTTTGTTGATTTTAATGTGCAAAATTAGCTTTTTATGGAAATGATATTTGTTTACATAGCATAATATTGAAAGAAATGGTCTGGATAATATCACTACTATTACAGCAAAGTCCTCTTCAACGCATTTTTAAGACAAAGGCGACAAATTATCATTTTACTCTTAACTTCTATTTATAACGAGTCGCTACTGAACTGCAGCTTGACATTGATTTTAGTATCACAAAAACTACCCTGTCTAGTGTCTACATTTAAGGAAGTATGTAAAAAATATTGGATGCTGCAGAGCAATGTCTTAATAAAAATTTAAAAAAAAACATGTAATATAATTAATATGTACATCAGGAGTTACTACTAATGGTAAAAGGATTTTTGTCAGTAATTTCATTTTCTATACGAGGTTTTTGGATACTTCGATGGGAAAACGCATCTCCAGATTTTTTTTCTGTCAGCATAACGTCTGATCTAAAACTTGGTATACATTATCAATGGAACTCATCTATCTGGCGTAAGTTCGTCCGGCGACTGCCAAACTCTATGAACGCTATCCGGCAGTGATACGTTGTTTCCACTTTACACTACAAAAGTGAAACGTATACCTACGCAAAATCTACATCTTAAATTCAATAAATTGACAATCACACTTTAAAAAAGGTGTTTTGTAATAATTGAGAACCACGACAATTTTGTCAGCATCTGAGGGGTGAAAAAGTTGGTCTAGTTCAAATCAGTTCTACAAACTTGCTCATGTTGTAATTCTTGAAACATTAAAAAAAAAATATGTTCTTTACATTTATATGTTCTGTTTAATTTATATTTGAAACAAGTGATTTCAAAGTTACCAAATTAGGTTATAGCGAAAACGTTTCCTCTTTTTTTTCGTTGTTTTCTTCCCACTTGACTTGTGTGTCATGAGAAATAAAAACTGAAAGTGCATATTTCATACCCACTTTTCCACAGTAATATTATGGTGTCATCTATTATAGTGGCCCACCTACATACCTATCGGTCAATGGCTGTTGGTGCGGTGCGGCACGCACGTTTGCCAACATTTGTAATACCGCTCAATGATTTATGACATAACACATCGGATATCTTTACATCATGGTTGTCAGTTTTCAGTTTATAGTATACAGAATACGTACACATATCACTTTTATAGTGACTACATATTATTTATATATACATGTAGAACAGCGTTGCCAAACACACCGATCATACTTTTGTTGATCGCGTAGACAACTATGTACTGTGTATATCCCTTCCACATTCCCCTGACGTCCGCACGACGACCCCTCGATGCATCAGTACGAGTGGGGGAACTGGAGTGGCGGGGATTATATATCAATGTAATGAGGATTAGTTCGGTAGCTATCGTGCGCGCGTTATGCTTCGTTCGTGGATATCCGATGAACACTTGGTGACTGATTTAGATACATACATAATCTTAGGCGTATACACTATTTAGCAATGTTGCCAGCTTGTTAATTGACTGATATAATATTCGGAACTGATGAACGGTGCAAACGGCCGAGTGTTTGTGTATTGTATATGTATTATGTACTTATGTACCTACTATATGTTCTATACAACTGTGTACACCGCATATAACCACTGAACCTAAATTGAATCATAGCCGTATTTAGTAATGCAATAGCCACCGTTTATATTGTGTTATTGTACGTACACAAACAAAGATTATAATATAGGTGACCTAAAATTGCACAGCAATTAATCTGATCAATTGGAAATTATCCTACTTACTTGTAACTATCCAAACATTTTTGGAGGAATTTAATAAAAAAAAAACAGAAACTAAGCATTTTTGAATAATTTTATTTGTCCGCTTGCTTAATTTTTTCCAATGTCTTTTATAGGACTATCTCGGACTAATATTAATTTGTGTTTTCTATTTATTACTTATCCAGTTCATTCTTTCACTAGTTTGGAACCTGAGAATAAACAAGCCAATGAAAATGCCAGTAAAAAACAACGGCTTCTCTATATGGATGCTTTTTATGTTTTTAATTTTTATATCACATTTACTCTGTAGTGCGTTAATTAAGTTTTTTGTTCATATATGTAACTATAAATGATCTCAGAATCAATGATATCAATATATTATAGATAGTAATTCATAACCAATATAGTTAAAGATATTATGACAATTTATGACAATTTTCTTGTTAATGATTTTCTTAAATTTAGAAAGCAACTAAGTACAATATGCCTTTTTTTATTGAACGTTTGTCTTTTTGCAATATATTGAAACATCGTAATTTTAAAAATATTTCCACAGTTATTAATCTAGTTAAAAATAATGTTCTAATAGGTATTTTCAGTTGAATTATATATTTTTAACCTTTGCTTGACTTAATAAATTGATAACTTTGTTACAAAAAAAAGGTATGATTATTTATATTTTGTACGTGCAAAACTTATCTAATCCCTTGCACTATTTTGATTGTTATTATCATACACAAAATTAACCGATAAATTGTTATATTCAATAGATATGTTACTTGTAATACTAATCGAATATGAAAATTGAAAACACATGATCGTAACAAAAGATTTCTGACATCACCATAATATTATGATGAATAAGATAATTCATTAGTAAGGCATTTGTATTTGCATATAATATATAGTTTTATCATATCATAAGCATTACGTTATTTTCTCAATCACAAAATTTGTGTTACTCAGTAATTTTTTTATTGTCAATAGAAACGATTTTGCCATTAAAGGAACAGGGAAGTTACACAACATTGCTATGATACAAGTTTATTAAAACATAACTTTGCCTAATAAGTTAGTACTGCAGCGGTGTCAATAGATGGCAATCACGGAACGAATTATGCGATTTCTATCACAATATTGTACGTACAGATCGGTTCACCCAATGAACACGTATATTTTTGTGCATTACAAGGGCGCAGGTAAGGGCGTAATTAGCCCCCACACCCCAGAATCATGATAATAAAAAATAAAACTGAAAATAATACGAGAATATCTGGCTAAAAAATAAAATTTAGAAATACATACTTTTTGAAAAAACATTTGAAAAATTGGTTTGGGAATTAATATTTTGCTTGACACCTTCCTTTGTGATTGATTTTTTTTGTTTTACCCTTCCACCCAGAAAAAAAACCTACGCTCTTGTTGCATTACCATTATACAACGAATATTTTCTTTCAATTACAAGTATATAATATTATAGTAGGGAACTATCAAACATTTTTGGGTTGGTATTTGACGTGTAAATTTGTGTACCTAACACTTTTTTTTGTCTCATCACAAAATCGAAGACCAGGCTGAAGGGTAGTGAAGCCTAGCCAAAGCTTGAATTGGAACTACGAAATTTTATTTGAGGCATTTTGAAATTTGAATACCTTCAACCAACCCGTAACGTCTTATCCGCACTCACTTATAATAGGACAGTTTTGAAACCGCCTAGCAAACATTTAGACCCGACTAAATGATCTGGTTATTTATTTTTTATTTGATTAAATACTCAATTTGAAGGATTTTTTTTGCAATTAAAATTTCGCAAAATTAAAAATTCTAGGCAATATTTAAATATTAATCTAATACTTTCCGCAATTTAAGAAGGTTGAGCCGTTTTACGAAGATAATGAAAAAAATCTGAAATAAAGTTTTTTTAATAGATTTTTTTATGACAAAATTTTCTATAATAAATCCAAAATCATTAGGAGATTTATAAAGTTAAAAATTAAAAAAAAACTTTTACATGTAGTCTTATGGAAAACATGTCAACCTAGCATGCAAACGGTACATTTTAATTTTTTGCAAATAACCAAATAATGTTAGAAGTTCCGAAAACTAACTACCTATGTAAAGCATCGATGTCTTACTCATATTTTAATATTTTTTCCAATTTAATTAGGAGACTTTTAATCAATAAAAAAATTTTTAAACCTTAGCACTTTTCGATTATGGACTTTTATTCTTGACAATATTAACTGAATTTTCAACTTTTTAATGATTTAATTTTAATTTTTACTACTTCCAATTTATTTTTTTTAATTATTTACTGCAAAAAATATGTAAAATACAGATATTTACATAAATTTATTTTTTCTAACCTAACTTTGTACAAAAAATTCGAAAGTTAGTCCATTAAGTAAAATACTGAAATAATTAATTATCTAATATTAAAAAAAATATTTATTTGTGCCATTATGACAATAATTTATTGGTATCATCAACTTATAAAACCTTTTGTGAAAAAATATTATGGAAAAGTTCCCATTTAGAATTCGACTTACTTTTGATTGGGACTGTAACGGATCAGAAGTTGAGACATATATGCAGTGTTGCCAACCCTAATTTTAGAAAAATGGTAGATGAACTGCAGAAAATTGGTAGAAATTGGTAGATTTGAAAAAAGAAAATCGGTAGATCTTCATCTACCGTAATAGACGGAGAGATGGCTACGGAGAAAATAAGTGACTCGGTGCAGAGCTGAAAATTTGCAGAATAATAGGAGATAGTACAAGTAATTAGGGAAAAAATTGCCAGAAGGCTAGGCGGAAGATAGAGAGCCGCCAGAAGGCACTAATGTTGCAAAAAATCAGTGCACTTCTGGCAATTTCGTAACATTAGCGCCTTCTGGCGGCTCTTTATCTTCCGCCTAGCCTTCCGGCAATTTTTTCCCTACTTACTTGTACTATCTCCTATTATTCTGAAGATTTTCAGCTCTGCACCGAGTCACCCATTTTCTCCGTAGCCAGTTCTTAGACCATAACATGTGTATTATTTTATATATTAAACATAAATAATAATATTACATAATATACGTATATTAATTATGTTTTTGTTAAACAGTTTTAAGTGCTCAGAGCTAGGCTCCCCATTTTTGGTAATAAATATTTTGGTATGTAAAATTTGGATTATTAAATGGTAACTTACTATTTACCAACCCGAATTTTGCCTACTTGAATAAAGGTTAGTTCGTGTTCGCAAAACAATAAACGTTAGTTCGCACTAAGCTAGTATAATGTAGTCAAGTAGTGGGTAATTTAGTTACTAAAATACTCGCTACTCCACTTGCTTTAATTTCTTGCTTAATCCGTAATTCGTTACACAATACGACTTAATTCAAAAGTTGGTAAAATTTGATTTGATTTGTTTTCATAACTTTATAAATAAGTAGATTTATAGATCATGTTGGTAGATAGGTAGACTAGGAGCGAAATAGGTAGAAGTACCAAAAAGTTGGTAGATGTGACAACACTGCATATATGTAACTCAAGCAAGAGCATAGGAGAGTTCTTTTCCAGTGATCCGATAATAACCTTGTAGGCATCGAATATGTATTTTAAGTATAGAAATTGAATGGCTTAAATATTTTTAAAATGGCTAATTACTTTTAAAAACATGGTATTTATTTACATTTAATGAATAATGAAACACGTTGATAGTTTTGTTTATTCAGACCCAAAAGTTATATATTATATTGTAGGCAATAAATCTTATTTCGGATCTTTGTAAATGTCGGTACATTATTATCATTATTATTAGATATTATTTATAGTTCCTTGAGGTGCCTGAGATCGTAAAGATGTAATTGTTTATATGGCATTTATAAAATCTGTCTCAGGTGTTCAACTGAGAACAAGTGAAAGTGTCAATTAGATTCTAGAATCTATTTAAAACCAGTGGGAATATGCAACTAATTCAACAATTGCAAGGCGCAAAATTTTACATAGTGCACTCCAGCAATAAAAAATAAATAAGCCACATCATTTAGTCGGGTGTAAATATTTTCCAGGCGGTTACAAAACTATATATTATACGCGAGTGCGAGTAAGACGCTACGGGTAGGTTGAAGACAACGTATATGCGGGCTGAGCTAAAGTGTGCTGCGGTGCGATATACGCTCCCAGTCACAATAGGCTATTATCCGTTTTTTGAAAAGGGTTTTAAATGAACAAATCTTTGATTAACGGCTGATACTCTTCAAGAAATAAAATTTTATTAAATGTTTTAAATGAAACCTAAATTGATAAAGAAGCACTATAATTTTTATAATAATCTTTTATAACCGAATAATGCAATGAAAACGACTTTTAATTTTTCATTATAAAACATCACTATGATCGTTAATAATAACGATAGTGTACAGTAACCATAGTAAAACCGTACAATTAAAAATATTTAAGATCTACAAGTTAGTATTTATTAAACGTATTTATCCTTGGTAGATTAGTACTTTCTGCTTTTATGAAACCGTCTTCCATGATGCGAAATCAATAAAATACGGGATAGAAGTCTATAAACGTAATAATAACTTGAAATAACTTCAAACCAACACACAGCACAAACGTAGCTAGTTTACAGACGAAGTGACGTCACGCCGGAATCTAACCTGACGAACAGCGTTTTAGACTTTTGAAGAATAGATTAAAAAATACAATTCTTAAAATTGAATTATAAAATTTATAGTGCATTATTATGAATAGAAATTAACATATTTTCCCGTTTGCTTTTTACAAAATCTATCAAGAACATGTATATTATTAGATTTTACCATTCCAACCCACAAGTGGGGAATGGTACTAGTTTAGGTCAAAATTCACTTTTCACGTTTGTCTGTTAGTCTGTGAGCACGATACAGGTCAAACGGATGAGCGGATTGATACAAAATTTTGAGAGGATGTTTGGTATGCAAATATGAATAGCCGTATTGTTTTTGGGGAAAATCGACGTATGCGTAGAAGAGATATTATATGCTATGTTGTTTTTTTATACAATAATGGTATACTTTTCATAACAGCTTATTATTCTATTTATTTTTTCAAGAAAGTTTAATAATTTTTTTTCTGAACTTTATAGTTTTGGAAATATTTTGAAAATAAAAAGAAATGAACTGTTCTTTTATTTTGTAGATCTGTCAGAAATAAGCTAGTTAAGAATAAATAAGAAATTCGCTGGATTGTGGACAAGAATATTAGCGATATCTAATACAAAAAAAAAACTAGTTAAGTATGCTTTTATTAATTTTTACATGACGTAGAACATGTTATGTATATAGGTAATCATGGCAATGAATAGCAAATATCATATTGAATACTTATCATTACCCGCGTCACCTCACGCGATATCTGAAATTTTATTATTCTACTAGCGGTCCTGTACGTGCTTCGCTACGTATAAAGTAAAATAATACAACAATTTAATTGGAACATCTATCTATCTATCTATCTATCTATTTTATTAATTGCTAGCTATTTTAAAATATACATGGGCGTATATGTGTGTATGTCGAGCACGACGGCGCAGCGTAAAGTATTCGTGGATAACTGGTCTTTAAAACACTTGCTCTATTTCGAGCACTCCGGCTGCGCCGTCGTGCCGAGCAGTTTTAAACGATATTCAGTTTTTTTTTACATCCTCGATCTAGATATATGGTTGTTAAGTTCGTTGCGCCATCTATTGAATATTCACTCAATCCAGTCAACAGTGGTATTGCCATCTTATATGGTTGTTAAGTTCGTTGCGCCATCTATTGAATATTCACTCAATCCAGTCAACAGGTTCGCCATCTTATATGGTTGTATTATGACTGTAGTAGCATAATACGCCGGTTTGAGCTCACTCCTCAGGTGTCAAATTACACTCAGCTGGAGTGGGGGTAAACCACCACCGGTGAACATCATGCTTCCTGCTTCATTTAAGTCCAAAAAAACTGATGTACTTTAAAATTCGAAAGAGGTGGAAATGTTAAGGGTTGCTGCCACCCCCTACTTGAATACCATCGTTTCTCAGATCCCCGATTAATTTGAGTCCAAACTTGATATGTCTAACTTTAAAATTCGAGAAATTGTACACAAATCTATAAAAGTGGAGGGGGTAAAAATAGCTGTTTTCAAGCTATTTTTCAAGTGGCCCAGAAACCCCCTTATTCATCTACTGACTGTCAAGGAATAGACAAATAATTTGCAATAAAATAATATTGCGACTATAAATTGAAATGTAAGCTATCCTATCTTTCAAGCTGGGTCGAATTGCACACGGTGTGCAAATCAAATTTAAAATCGGTTCAGTAGTTTAGGAGTCCATCGCGGACAAAGATGTGACACGTAATTTTTATATATTAAGATATCAAATGTCAACATTATGAAGTTGGAACGGTCCCGTCTCCCAATTGGCTGGAATTTTTTCTTACATTGTGCAAAATACCCCATTGTTTTTATTTTATACTAAATGCAAATCATTGTTGTAACGAAAGACAAAAATTTATCGGGGGGCAGGCTAATCAAAGTAGATGCCCGGCAGTAATATAATTGACAGTCAGGACCTGTTTGTATCCATTTGCGAAAGCGGTGAGATGTATTTTGTTCTTTCGACGATGGAATAAAAAAAAATATGTAAATTTGTGTGTTCCAGTCGTATTCAATATGAATGTTTAAATAGCATGATTATTTTGAGCATAAATATACAAAACAGGAAAACCGAACGTAAACACCGGAAACTCACATCTACCTGCCTGATATAGACTTTCGCCTTTTCACGCCACGATAAACAATTGTTCTCATCACAGAAATACCCTCCACTTCATACATTCAATTAGCTCTAATCATGAACAGTGCTCGTACTATTGCATTTGATATACGTTTTACTTTCAAGCGACCATTGGAGTGAAAAAAGTCGTGCAATGGTGAAAAAAATCGAATTCGAAGATTAATTGCTGGATATCTGGTACGAAGTTCAATCCTAAATATAGATTTTAGAATATAATTTATTTTTAACGAAATAAAGGTCACTTGTGTTTAAAATTCGATTGAAAAATATACGTTAAGAATTTTTTTAACTTCCCGCTATAAAAAAAAAATTGGTTGTCTGTAAAGTCGGTTTACGGACGATAGTTTTACGTGATAACGTCATAAAGAAACATTGACGAACTCTCTGACGTCACGCGAGAAGAGACAGAAATGCGTACAAGCCGACGCTTGGGCCGATCGTGCCTCTCTATCGCTTATACCGCGCTCTCGCTTGCACGCTCAGGCTCAGGCGGAACGTGACACTTTTTCGTGCGTGCAGCCGGTGTTTTATGAATTTATAAGACGTTATCACGTCAAAAAACAAATTTTTTTTTTCAAAAAAATTGGGAAGTTAGGTATTGTTTTCACCCCGATTTTAGAAAATCGAGTTTTTGCCAGATCCCGACGTTTTGAGGTCCTAGGAAGCTATTCTGACTATTTTGACAATTATGTCCGTAGGGCTATTATAATATATTTTATTTATCTTGTAAATCAATTATAAGCTATATGTCACACAATAATTAATTAATTAATAACAATAACAATAAACAGAAACAATACGCAAATTACAAACACAACAAGATAAGATGAATTTAAAAATTAAAAAGTTTTAAAAAACGAAAAAAAAAATAAAAATCAATTATCTCGGAAGCAATCGAAACCAGGATCTTGCCCTTGCGGATCAAATGGCGTAACCATTGTCACGAAGCTTGCTACTTGCTAGATGTGCTGGTGTTATTACGGTATAGAAGTGTAGCACTTGTTTTATGGTAATTTACACAGTAATAATTCGGAGCCCAAAGGAATGGTGAGACTTCTGGTAAGAAATGTGCCGAACTGTCCTAAGGAGGGTTTTTGACAGGTAAACATTGATTTAGAAAAGCATGATGGTTAGCCTCCATCCTGCTTTTCTAAATCAATGTTTACCTTATGCTTCCATAGTTTACCTGTCAAAAACCCCCCTTAGGACAGTTCGGAGCATTTCTCACCAGAGGTCTCACCATTCCTTTGGGTTCCGAATTATTATATTGTTTTTTCAAACTCTATTAGCTGTCAAAAAATAATTTAAAAAAATGTTTTAAAGAATTAAACTACTAAACACATTTCATTGAATTTAAATAGGATTCTACTTTGATAGTAAACCAAGTGAATAAAATATAAACCAAGGCGATCCGACCAAAATTGCGATCTGTAGAGATCGGACGTACGTACACACATATGTACATACGTACAGACCAACCGACAACTGCTATTCGAGATTTTCAATTACAATTTTAGGACTAATTATGAACCTGAATCAATCTAAAGATGGTTCCGTTTTATAGAACAGAATCTCCCCTTTTTAAAAAGTTACAATTTGAATGGATTTTGTGCGAAATTAACCTAGATATAACTTCTTGTATGATCGAAAGTCAGTCAATAATCATTTATGAAACAGCAAATATATATTGTGACGCGAGCATATAAGAAAATTCGTAGAAAAACTAGTAAAATGAATAATTCTGAATAGATTGATTCAAGGAAAAAATGTCTAGACGCCTTTTTGTGTAGAATTTTACACTTAGATAGCCCCTCAATAGGTCTATAACCCCGATATGAGACTTTAATATTTCTTAAACATCACACATACTTAGAGTACCTACTTCGCGTATATTCAAAATTTCAAAATGCATAAAAAAATTCAGAATGAAAAAATGTACCAATATTTCTCCTCCATGTCTCAGAAATTATTGAGCGCAGCAAAAGACTGTTTTGGACTATTTTATGGAAACTTTATGTAACGTATTTAATTTTGTATAGGATAATGTAAACTCTACATTGGATGGTTTCCAAGATATTTGCGAAAAACTGGCATCTTTTTCCCTTTCGCACTACGAAACCCCACAGTTTTTCTGCCGAGACTTTTTACCATATTTAGAGCAAAGGGTAATGAATAATTTGTAACACTAAAACCTTTGTTTTTTTTTTTGGACTAACCATTTGAGCCTTTTTTTGTTTAATTTTACTGTACTATTATGCCAGAGTAATTTACACCTTTTTCATAAAAATGTAGATTTTTGCCATAGGGATAAAATAACACTGAATCATTTATAATCTTATTTACGAAACTGTTGCACTGTTAAAAATTCACTAATGTTTTTGTGTACATATAAAACTGAAATGTAAACAAACTAGGGATGGTCGTAATTTTTTTTTTTTTTTTTGAAAAGAGCTTCTCTTTTACTATCACCAAAGGCACGAATAGCTCTGTTTTGCAGTTTAAAAACCCTGTATACTTCAGAAGAATTCCACCAAGCCGATATTCACACGAACGAAGCTGCGAGTAAAATCTAGTAAGTATATAATTATATGTTTCCATTTAAAAAATAGGCTTTTATAAAGCTTTAATAAAATTGACAACAATATTAAACAAACAACTCGGCTTTGTGGCATCAACTGAGATTAAAGAGAACAATAAATACAAAATATTTTTCTAACACATTTTACATAACGCAGCAGGGAAATGACATCATCACGTTTCCATATCGTTTTGAATGAAAAATCATCTAAAAGCGAGCCGGGAAAAAAACGTATATCCATTTCATTGCATAGTAATTAACCTGTGTGAGCGCGTGAAATCGCCCCTGTTGTCCGCACGACACACAGAAGGTGCAGGACACATGCGTATGTCTATATACAGTGTGTTAGTGAAAAAGCATCAACTATATACGAGACACTAGTGTCCGACACACTAGTTATTACACATAACTACTTATTACAACCAAAAGAGAAACCGAATTTTGGCTGAAACCCCGGTAATCCGACAAACATTTTGCAGGGCAGTGTCGGACTATCGAATTTGTCGGATTATAGAGTACTGCCTAAGAATATCACATTTTTCTTTAATCGTCAGTGTTTTGTGCTTTCGCTTCTGAGCTTGTGACGACATTACTAGGTACGAATACGTAATACACGATGAATAAACAGTAAACAATGAACACACGCTAGACCGCACCGCTATCTTCTTCAAACTTCAAATTCAAACTAAGCAATCAGAATCAAAACAATACCCTACGCGTCGAGCACAATAGTAGGTGGTGCGTATAAGTTATAACTTGCTCAATCATGCATTAGCGAAGATTGCCAAAAAATATTCAATAATAAATAATAGACCATGTCGGATTACAGGGGGTGCCGGATTAGACAGGGGCCGGATTACCGGGGGTCCACTGTAATGTGTTTATGTTCATAGAGGCATTTGTTTGATAAACACACGATAGCGGACAGTTAGCACAGGCGCGAAGGGAAGCCGATAGTGACACTAACACTTTCCGCCGCCGCGCGCTCCACTACGCCGATCGCTCCCGAACGTCGCACCAAAGCACACGAAACTAGTTTATCTGCCGACACCGAAATTAAACCGAAACAGTGAAATTCCAATTTAACGCCGAAACTAGCCGAAACCGAAAGTTCGGTCGGATACTACGAGACACTAATCTTTAAAGTGTCCTTGTTCAAGTAATAAAATAAAACTAGGTAGATATATCAAGTGCTTAGGTCAGATTCAAATTGTCTCGCAGTTAATCGTAAAAATCTCCTTGCCAATTGCCATATTTCATTAAAAGTGATCCTCGAATTTTGCCCCAAGCGCGGAATCTATACTAATAATATAAAGAGGTAAAGTTTGAAATTTGGATGTAGAAGGAAATTTCAAAAACTACTCATTCGATTTCAAAATTTTTTCACCAATATTTAGAATGGACATTCAAGATGGACATAGGCTATATATTATCGCGTTAACTAAAATCCCTTTTCGTGGAGATCAATTTTGTAACGTAAGTCGACGAAAAAACGGTGGCAATCTACAAATTCGTGCGAAGCCCGACCGGGCCGCTATAGTAAGTAGATAAATGAATAGATAAGACATACGGAATGAAATGCCAAACGATCGAGGATAAAATATATAGAAGCTGTGTGCGCAGTGCTTTATTTTTATTATATCTGTTACGGTCTATCCCGAATTCGGTCAATGACCGAAATAAATACGCAAAACTAGTTTTGACCAACGAATATTGCCCAAACCCGAAATCTTACATTTAAACGGGTATTGAGTGTTATAAAATGCGCAAAACTAGTTTTGCGCATTTTCAATTGATCAAAACTAGTTCTGTCCATTTATGAACAGACAGTAGGTACTAGTATGGCATCGGACTCTTCTTTGCGTTTTTTAATTAACTTTTCCACATATCAGCGATACTTATTATAACAAAGTGATTTATTCTTCTGTATTGCTTTTTATTCAGCTTTCAACAAATTTGCTTTCTTAACCTCACTTAGTGTAGTAAGGTAATTATGTTTCGTCATAAATTTATGTTTAAAAAGCCTCCAATAGGCGAACTAGTTGAGACTCGAATTCACCATGCATTTTTACTTAATTATTACACTGAATATCTCACAATTATATTAATTATAAGATACAGGAGAACAATTTCATAGGTAAACAAGAACGTTGATTGAATGAAACAAGTAGAACTAGTACTGTCCGTTCAGAAATGGACAGAACTAGTTTTGTCCAACTTAAAATGCGCAAAACTAGTTTTGCTCATTTTATAACACTCAATATTCGTTAGTCAAAACTAGTTTTGCGCATTTATTTCGATCATTGACCGAATTCGGGTATAAACCGTAACATATCTAGTATTAACAATAATAGATACAGTTTTCCACCCTCAAGTCGGCTATCATTTTCGCGGCCACATTGTCAAAATGAACAGATGGTCACAAATATGTTAATATATTAGTGTTGGCACCCTTTACCTACACTACACCTTCATTGTGTATAATATAGGTACGGTATTACATAATAGACAGATATGAATATACTAGCTGTACCTACGACTCGGCTCACGCGCGTTTTGAACTGCAGCTGAGTTATTTTGGACATATTATAGCTAGAGAATGCAGTTTCCACCCTGATCAGTTTGGAAAGAAACGTAAGAATCCTTGTTGCATTCGTTGGCTTTCATTGCATATTAATTGATGTGTCGCTCGGTAATTTAGTTAATCAACAATCATCTATAAAATACATAAAACAAATGGTAAAATTACTAAGGAGTAGGTCTACTAAACAGTAAAAAGCTACAAAATATATATTTTTTGACGTGATAACGTCTTATAAATTGATGAAACACCGCCAGCACACACGAAAAAGAGTAACGTTCCGCAAGCGAGAGCGCGATATAAGCGATAGAGATGCACGATCGGTCCAAGCGTCGGCTTGTGCGCATTTCTCCCTCTTCTCGCGTGACGTCAGAGAGTAGTGTGCGTTCAACATTTTTTTTGACTGTTCCAACGAAACTACATCTGACAGATGGCCTTTGTTTTATAAACCGTGGAAATTAAGACTTAAAATCAAGATATCTAATAAAAATGTAATAAATTATCGAATTTTTAAAGCAATTTTTCAGATAATACATCGTTATTTGTCAATTGATAGTTTGTACACAAACGCAGCTACATTTTGTATCAAAAACAAATCTTGGGAGATATCTGCATTTCATAACAGCAGATAAATTATACGGTTTGTTAACAAATATATAATATATATACATTCTTTTAAATGTCTTTTATAATTGCTTAAAAATATGTATTTTGCTTTGGTTGATCAAATTATTAGTCGGTAAAAATATAGTTTGACAGCTACTAAAATTTAGGTTATGTATTATTAAATATGATATTCGAGCGGAATACGTTATCACGTAAAACTGTCGTCCGTAAACCGACTTTACAGACAACCAATTTTTTTTTATGAACGATGAATCATATTCATATCATTATCATATTATTATCATATTAATATTATAAATGCGAATGTAAGTTTGTTTGTTACGCTTTCACGCAAAAACTACTTAACCGATCATCATGAAACTTTGCACATACACTCTTGAAGGTATTAGAAGTAACATAGGATACTTTTTATTAAAAAAAAATAAAAAATTTTTACGAAAAATAAGAAAGGGTTGAAAACATTTTTTGGGCCCAAAAATACCGAAAAATTTCTCCGAATCGTTTCAAAATTGAAATTTAACCCTTTAGTAATGATTAAAATGTGCTATTAAAATTTCATTAAAATCGGCCCGACAGGACCGGACTTAATGAAAACGAAATATTATAAATGCGAATGTAAGTTTGTTTGTTACGCTTTCACGCAAAAACTACTTAACCGATCATCATGAAACTTTGCACATACACTCTTGAAGGTATTAGAAGTAACATAGGATACTTTTTATTAAAAAAAAATAAAAATTTTTTACGAAAAATAAGAAAGGGTTGAAAACATTTTTTGGGCCCAAAAATACCGAAAAATTTCTCCGAATCGTTTCAAAATTGAAATTTAACCCTTTAGTAATGATTAAAATGTGCTATTAAAATTTCATTAAAATCGGCCCGACAGGACCGGACTTACAAATTTTATGAAAACGAAATATTATAAATGCGAATGTAAGTTTGTTTGTTACGCTTTCACGCAAAAACTACTTAACCGATCATCATGAAACTTTGCACATACACTCTTGAAGGTATTAGAAGTAACATAGGATACTTTTTATTAAAAAAAAATAAAAATTTTTTACGAAAAATAAGAAAATTGTTTGTCAAAATATGTGCAATACCTCAACCCCTGATATGCATGTCAAAAGTCGATTTCCATCTCAATCGCGGGCGTAGCCGCGGGTAGCGGCTAGTATTGAATAATTCTCTCGTGAAGACTTCGTTTAGAAATTTCACTTATATTATTCAACATTTTAATATTTAAGTAATACTAGCAGGGAAGTTCGATGCTTAAAAAATGAGCAGTGTTTGTCAGTGTCATGTCTAATAAAGTCTTTATTAAATTATATTTATTGAATGCTCATAAATCTTTGTTTGCTTCACCCGCTTATGATTTGCTTTGATAGAAATTGGTATTTATTCATCTACTGGGATCTGTTGGTACAATTTGTATACGACGTGTATTTATAGAGTAGGTAGTATACTATAATCAGTAATCACTTTACGTTGTCTGAGCAATCTGTATATGAATAATAATTCCACTTCTGAAAGAAGGAGAATAAGCAGAGGGGGAAATGTTCACTGTGCCCTCGAGTTTGGAGTCATTCAATCCATTATAACAATTTTTTGACATGATAACGTCTTATAAATTGATGAAACACCGGCTGCATTCACGAAAAAGTGTAACGTTCCGAAAAGTGTAACTCATAAAAGTATGCAATTTTTCATCAATGTTTCTTTATGACGTTATCACGTAAAACTAGCGTCCGTAAACCGACTTTACAGACAACCAATTTTTGACGTTATAACGTCTTATAAATTGATGAAACACCGGCTGCATGCACGAAAAAGTGTAACGTTCCGCCTGAGCGTGAAACACCAGCTGCACGCACGAAAAAGTGTAACGTTCCGCCTGACTCTGTGCGGGCAAGCGAGAGCGCAGTAATGTATTATTAAATATGATATTCGAGCGGAATACGTTATCACGTAAAACTATCGTCCGTAAACCGACTTTACAGACAACCAATTTTTTTTAAAAATGTCATGATCACCTACAAACGTTACACTACGATCAATAATTTTATTAAAGAATAAAACTATATAGCAAGTACCTATACAAGAATGAAACATGAAAAATCCGCCAAAAGCGAGTCGGACTCGCGCAGCGAGGGTTCCGTACAAACATGTACGTATGTAAATAGTTCAACCTTACTTGAATCAAGTCTCGAAGATTTCTACTGCTTAGCCGTTGGAAAACTGTTGTCCTCATACATCGACAAAGGTCGCGGTCAGTTTGCCAACTAAGCGTGTAATTTCAATGAGTTCAGATTGACTATTGCACTGTGTTGTACCTCGTGGCTCTATCTGATAGCCTAGTCGTCGTCCCGTGTTGTATGCGAGAGTTCTTATATTGTGCTGTATTAACGCACCGATAGCGGACGCTTGTTTTGTACTAGAACTGTTACTGTGTACGTGCGTAGCACGTTGTTGTGGTTTAAAAACAATATTTTTTTGTGATGTAACTACGAATTTACGGTTTACGGATTTTTCCCTTTACATATGCTATAAGACATTGTTTCTTGACAAATTTCAGAATTCTAAGTCAATGGGAAGTACCCTATAGGTTTTGATTCCCAAGATCACAGACGGACAACAATGTGATCCTATATAAGGGTTCCTTTTGAGGTACGGGACCCTAAGAAAGAGGTGGAAATACCACGGAAGTTATGTTCCTTACACGTTTAGTATTAATGTTAAACGGTTCCACAGAAAAACTATTATAATTTATTTATTAATAGGAAACAAAAGAATATGTAAAATTCGAATTGCCATTTGTGAAAAACAGAAAAAATTTATTTTATGCTCTTTTGGGATTTAAATCTGAAAGTTTTGACACAGGTATCTAATAATTTGTACAAAGACCCCGCGACGTTACGACCACGGCTACCAATTGTTGTCTTTGGCTGACGACCTTAAAAACGGTATACAAAATGCAGTTCTAATTTTCACAGCCATCTACCACCCCTTCATAGGTAGAATAGACCGATCTAAACCCAAAAGTATATAATATCAACGACGTATGTGCGCTTTGTTGGTATGGTCCTTTCTTTCTTTATGAACACTTCATGGCCGATCTCATTTTTTTCGCAGTTCACTGCCCGTCTCGAGCTTCAAAATCTGCAATTACTTAGACAGGTAGACAAATGAATAAGTATCAATTTATTAGAAAACTTTCTGACAAGTTTTGTAGCTATCAGAATAACATGAAGTTCATTAGGTGTTTTGTGTACATTATGGGGCCTGATTTTCTATGGAAATTGGCCAGTTTCTTTTCACACAATCTGACGCTTCCCGAAACATACCAGAAATCTTTTGACTTCAAACGGTAATTAAGGAGGTTGATGTGTTACAGTCCCAATTAAAAGTAAGTCGAATTCTAAATGGGAACTTTTCCATAATAAATTTTTACAAAAGGTTATATAAGTCGATGATACCAATAAATTATTGTCATAAAGGCATAAATAAATAATTTTTTTAATATTAATTAATTATTTCAGTATTTTACTTAATGGACTAACTTGAATTTTTTGTACAAAGCTAGGTTAGAAAAAATAAATTTATGTAAATATCTGTATTTTACATATTTTTTGCAGTAAATAGTTAGAAAAAGAAATTAGAAGTAATAAAAATTAAAATTAAATCATTAAAAAGTTGAAAATTCAGTTAAAATTGTTAAAATTGTCAAGAATAAAAGTCCATAATCGAAAAGTGCTAAGGTTTAATAATTTTTTTTATTGATTAAAAGTCTCCTAATTAAATTGGAAAAAATATTAAAATATGCGTAAGACATCGATGCTTTACATAGTTAGTTTTCGGAACTGCTGACATTATTTGGTTATTTGCAAAAAATTAAAATGTACCGTTTGCATGCTAGGTTGCATATTTTCCATAAGACTACATGTTAAAGTTGTTTTTAATTGTATTTCGCGCCTCTTCCTCGAGATCAAATGTAGTTCCTCTACTCTATACCGTTTGTCGCCACATACTTAAAAGTCTAAAATAGAAAAAACTGCGGCTGCGCTAGCCAAACGACGCCATGACACGTCATTCTTTATCTTTGTGCCGAAGTCGTCACACGCCAGTGAATAAAATTATATTTAAAATCAACTTATTAATAATAAAATAATGGGGAAAAAAAAAAAAAACGTAGCCGAGAACGTTCATCAGACGAGGAAAGCAGTAGGAGTATCAAAAAAAGGCTTGATCGCATGGAAAAAATTATCATGGAAAACTTTGGTGACAACCATAAATTCAGTGGTAAGTCAAGAAATATTAATTGCCTACCATTCATTAAAAAACCAACGTTAATACTAATTTTACAAACATAAAATAATCTTTTTTGTGATCGTGAGGCATGATAATTCACATACAGTTTTAAGAAACTTAATTAATAGTTAATCGGTCTAACCGACACGGGGAAAATTTTCATGTCATATTATCTTATAGGAAAAAATGTTTTCCTGTGTATCAAATTTTTTAATTTCAAGTTATTTCAGTGCATGATTTTACTAACAAATTTTGCTACAAATAGTTCTATTATATAAGGTTAATATCTGTTACTTAATCTACAATTATTAAGCTGTGCTCACACTATAACAACGCACAAAAGTAATATTGACAATTCTCTGCTAGTTTTGTCAGAAAAATACTTTGTGTTGTCACATAAAAGAGTCGATTCTATCGACATGCAGACATTTAGCAAATTGAAATGTGAACAATACCTTTGTAAGATTGTTTCAAAATCTCTGCTAGGTTTTGTCTATTGACAGAACAAATTTTTTTTTATGAGCAACTTTGGTGGTACCCGTCTTCATTATACAGGGTAATGGAATATCCGTTACTTAATCTGATTATAAGTTAAGCTGCGCTTACACGATAGCAACACACAAAAGTAATGTTGACAATTCTCTGCTAGTTTTGTCACAAAAATACTTTGTGTTGTCTAATAGCAATATGAACAATACCTTGCAAGGATTGTTTTAAAATGCAATTGCCTTTTTTCACAGCGTAACCTCTGCTAGGTTATGTCTGTTGATAGCACTACAAAAAGTATATTCTTTTTGTTAGGAAATATTCGTGATAGTCATAGACGTCATCCCAAGAGAGATGATCGAGATCACGGGCATCCAAAGCGCTATCGCCACTCATCAAGAGATGAGAATGAACATAATGACCGCTGGTCAAATCGTTCAGCCAGTCCGGATAGTCTATACAGTGATGACTATGAGGAAACTCCGCCGACAGACCAGGGAGGTATAATATCTGGCGATATTGATTTAACTTCGCAAGTTGGCATGCAAGGGCAAAGATCTGCGTCAGTTCCACCAACGGGTGGTGCTGAGTCAGCTATTCCTTTAAATATTATTGAAGAACCTTTGGACCAAGACGTTCTGCAAATAATTGGAGATCGATTGAAGCCAGAAAGAATTCTCTTACCAGCTATTCACAAAGACCTTGCTGTCAGAGTCGAAGAAGTAATTAACAAGGGTCTCCCAGCTGCAGAAAAAAAGACGCTCTTGCAAAAATTTCCGCCTCCGCAAAATGGGCTATTTATGGATCCACCAAAACTAAATTTTGAAATCAAAACTAATATTCCGGACAATATCGTAAAAAGAGATGACCGCATAGCCGAAAAACAAGCGTGTATATCAGCAAGCCTGGCTGGTATAACCAAACTAATGTCTATGACTTTACAACTCCCACAGGACCAAAAATTGGCTATGCTAGAAATCCTGGGTGGCGTCTCTAGAATTTTGGCAGATTTACAAAAGTGCGAAACGGAAATTAGAAGAAGCCTAATTCTAAAAAATATTGATCCTTCTAAACGGGATATTCTTAAATCTACCTCATCAAGCGAGTTGCTATTCGGTGGAAATTTGGATGAAAAATTCAAGGCAGCTCGACTGTTAGAGTCGTCCTCCAAGAGACTCAAGCCTGTTGCCCAATCAAGCTCAAGTAGGGCTCCAAAAAACTCGAAGGGCCCGTCTCGTCGCCCACCATACAAACCTCAATACAACTCGACGACGAGCGGGAAAAATACCTCAGCAGTAGTTCGGAAGTCTTACCGAAATTACAAGCAGCCGAAAAAGACTTACTCGAACCCCAGGAAGTAATCCTACAGAACAACGTAAGTTTCCCAGCAGGTCGTTTAAAATTTTTTCTTAAATATTGGTCGGAAATTACCTCCGATGCGACCATCTTGAGCTGGGTACGGGGGTTTAAAATCCCTTTCTCGAGAATAGTAAAACAGACTCATTATCCCTCAGAACCTAACTGGTCTGGGAAAGAAAAAATAGCTCTAAAACAGCAAGTAGATGAGCTATTAAGGAAGGGAGCTATCAGAGAAACTAAGTTTGCTAACGATCAATTTATATCTAACATTTTTCTTGTCCATAAGCCTGACGGAGGGTATCGTCTAATATTAAATCTTAAAAAACTCAATGAGTTTATTGACACCGAGCATTTTAAGCTTGAAGATAGTAAAATTGTCAAAAAACTACTGACTTTAAACTGTTTTATGACATCCATTGATTTGAAAGATGCATATTATTTAATTTCTGTGACGAAACCTGATAGAAAGTATTTGAGATTTAGATTTCTTGGAAAAATCTATGAGTTCACCTGCTTACCTTTTGGTCTAAATGTCGCTCCGTACACCTTTACAAAAATTATGAAGCCAGTAGTTTCATACTTAAGGCTATTAGGTATCCTATTGGTTATTTACCTTGACGATATTTTAATAATAGGTTCGTCTTTTGAGTCATGTTCCAAAAATACTCAGATTACTCTAACGTTGCTAAAAAAATTGGGTTTTATTATAAATTTTGAAAAAAGTCGATTAACGCCATCCAAAAGATGTAAATTTTTGGGTTTAATCTATGACTCTAATGAAATGACAGTCGAACTTCCACTTGAAAAGAAAAACAAAGTAACACAGTTAACTAAAAAGTTTAAGCAGATAAAAAAATGTAAGATTAGAGAGTTCGCAGCTTTTATTGGCACTCTTGAGTCCTGTTGTCCAACACTGAAGTATGGAAAAATACATATGCGCAGCTTCGAAAGAGAGAGATTTCTAGCTCTTAATCGTAGCAAGGACAATTACGATAGCTATATGGCAATTACACCGAGCTCAACAAATGATCTTAACTGGTGGAGTAAGAATGTATTGGTGGCTAAGAACTCTATCAAAATATTTAATCCGGTAATAGAAATTTTCTCTGACGCTTCAACTTCTGGTTGGGGCGCAGTCTGTAATAATAACCGAGCTCATGGACATTGGAGTGAAACGGAGCGCTCTCTGCATATAAATATCTTAGAGTTAAAGGCAGTATTTTTTGGCTTAAAATGTTTTTGTAAAGATTTTAAGTCTTGCGATATCTTATTAAGAGTAGACAATACTACTGCAATTGCCTACATCAACAAAAGGGGCGGAATAAGGGTACCGCGATTGTGTGAGCTAGCTAAAGAAATCTGGACATGGTGTGAAGCGAAAGATCTGTGGATATTTGCGTCCTACATCAGCTCAGAGGATAATTCTGTCGCCGACTGTGAGTCTAGAAGACTGGAACCAGAGACAGAATTTAGTCTTTCAAATAAAGTCTTTAACGTTATTGTAGACAAGTTTGGTAAACCAGTGATTGATCTTTTTGCCACTCGAGTCAATGCTAAATGCACGCGTTATGTGTCATGGAAAAGAGATCCTGGATCAATAGCTATTGACGCTTTTACTATCAGCTGGAAGTCGTACTTCTTTTTTGCATTTCCACCTTTTTCCATTATTCTACGTGTACTAGAAAAAATTCGGGCTGATAATGCTATAGGTATTTTAGTGGTACCATATTGGCCCGCTCAAGCTTGGTTTCCAGTATTTATATCAATGCTTATTTCAGAACCGCTTTACTTTATGCCGGATATTAATCTACTTATTACATTCGACAGGCAACCTCATCCAGTTTGGCAGAGGATTACCCTGGTATCAGGAATTATATCAGGAGAGCCTACGCATTAAAATCAGTACCAGAAGAGTCCATGGAAGTAATCATAGCGTCTTTGAGTCATGGATCTATAAAACAATACGACATTGGGCTGAAAAAATGGTGGAAATTCTTCAATAATAACCGGATAGATCCTCTTTCTAGTACAATCCAAAATGTGTTGAAGTTTCTCACTCTTGAATATAATAATGGTGCTACGCATGGGTCTCTAAACAGCTTTCGATCAGCTGTTGCTCTTATTCATGGACCCGAGCTTGGGGAAAATCCAGAAATTAAACGGTTTTTTAAAGGCGTATCAAAACTTAGACCGCCTAAACCAAAATATGATTGTACGTGGGATCCGGGGTTGGTTTTGGATTGCTTAAAAAAATGGGGTAATAACGACGACCTAAGTCTTGAAAAATTGTCAATGAAGTTGGCTTCATTGTTAGCCCTAGTGACAGGTCATCGCATGCAAACTTTGTCATTAATTGACATTAGAAATATTTGCACAATTAAGAACACAATCGAAATAAGGATCCCAGATCACATTAAAACATCTGGGTTGAATAAGAAGCAACCCTTGCTATCCATTCCACTTTATTCGAAAGAAGCTTTAATTTGTCCTGCTAATGCACTAAAATTATATCTACAAAAAACAAAACAATTAAGAGAAACCGAAAATAAACTGTTCATCTCTTTTCGAAAGCCACACAGGGCTGTAACCACGCAGACCTTGAGCCGATGGATAAAGGAGGTGTTGAAGGCCAGTGGTGTAGATATGTCTATCTTCAGCGCCTATAGTACGCGACACGCTTCAACTTCAGCAGCTAATAGAAATGGAGTCTCTATCGATTGTATCTTAAAAACAGCAGGATGGTCTTCAAAATCGAAAACATTTGCCAGATTCTACAAAAGGGACCTGGTCAAAGATAAAAATATTTTTGCATTAAGTATACTAGATAACTAAACGTTGTATCAATATTTCAGAATTAATACATATTTTTCACTGGCTAATCTGATAATAATATATCTATTATAATTCTGTTCCGTAACAACTTTCAACAGCTACATTTGATCTCGAGGAAGAGGCGCGAAATACAATTGTATGATTAAACAAGCTTACCTGTAAGTGAAGTTCAATCATAATTGTATGAAGCGCCTCTTCCGAAGAGATCAACTCCCTCCCAATAAATCCCTCTTTCTTACTATAATTGGTAAGAAACCCGCTTTTTGTTACGGCATAACTTTGAAAAATGACGTGTCATGGCGTCGTTTGGCTAGCGCAGCCGCAGTTTTTTCTATTTTAGACTTTTAAGTATGTGGCGACAAACGGTATAGAGTAGAGGAACTACATTTGATCTCTTCGGAAGAGGCGCTTCATACAATTATGATTGAACTTCACTTACAGGTAAGCTTGTTTAATCATACAATTTTTAACTTTATAAATCTCCTAATGATTTTGGATTTTTTACAGAAAATTTTGTCATAAAAAAATCTATTAAAAAAACTTTATTTCAGATTTTTTTCATTATCTTCGTTAAACGGCTCAACCTCCTTAATACGGTAGTGAAAGAAACAAATATTACGCTCAAACTATCACAAAAATGCCACGTTAATCCAGTTTTAAATAGCTGTTGTTATAGTGAGCTTGTGTATACGGGATAAATAAACGGATCACATAATTCTGGTGTTGTTTTATCATCGCTGGGATATTGGAATGAACCTCTCATTTGGAATATTGACAATCGGCGTCAGACGTGGAATGAGTGTGACGAAATCTGTTGTGTGTTCCCTGTTTCCCCTGTAATATGACGTAAACCCGTCACAGCAGGTATGTGTGTGTGTGTGTGAGCGCGCGCTCCCGTTGTTGGTGCTGCCTCCTCATGCATACATTGTGAACGTCCTTACAGGACTTGGGAACTCTTCATGACGAGGGTGGCTGTTCTTTGATTGATGGCGGTATGCAATACAACTGTCGTATCCATTGCTCCTAGACTAGATAGAATAAGATAACTTCAAAATAAACAATGATAAACGCTAAGGCTACGTGTGCAACGTAATTCAAATTCTACTAAACTATAGCACAGTTTAAATGAAAACTGTTTTTTGCAAAGATAAAAAAGAGTCGCGCCTTGGAAATGGACCTTCTTAGGTTTTAGCATTTGTTAACGATTTTATAATTTTAGGATGAGGAAATGATTATGTGGAATTTGTTACCGTGGCTAGAGAAAATGCTACGTCTATACACAATACACATTGCGCATGCGTATAGAGTGCGTGTAATGCTTTGACAGCGAGAGTAGAAATAATTCTCCCACTCTTTTCTCTCAACCGACGATTGAAGTCGGAGAAACGGAAACGTTTCATTTTTCATCTGGTCGAGGCCGACTAATCCCCTAATTTTTTGAATCAGCTTAAAGTGAGAATAGCTTATTCAAAAAGATAAAATTATTTCGAGTTGAGGGACTCGCTATCGCTGTTGAACAAAATATTTTTATTTAAATAATTTTTTTTACTGCCTAGTCCACATTTCTATAAAAGCGGGTTTTTTTAAACTCCAATTTTTATAACATGACTAAAAGCCACGCTTCAAATTTCTACGGAGTAAACTATACTTCAAATGCCTACGTAGTAGGCCACGCATGACGCAACGTACGAACTGTACGGCTTGGTAGCTGCTTACAGTAGATTTTCAAGTTAAGTAATTAATTTACGTAAATTAGTTATATATTTACAAATATTTATATGAATTATTGTATTGTCATGAGTTCTTCTTACGTGTGCAAAATTTCAAGTTATTCGAACGTCTGGAAGTGGGTGAAAATTAATTTGAAACATTACATTACATACCTGATACATTCATGCACTACATACAGGAAAGCCAATAAAAGCGTGTAAAGAAATAGTACTTTTTAATGAATTAATAGATAACCTCGGAGACAATTTTAACGATTAATGGTTGGTCACATTAGTTTTGTCCAAATTTGACCGAACTATCTGTGTGCGGCATTTGCGAAATACATTACAATTCCAGGAAAAGTTTATCATCCCCAACTGTAGTCATGCTACTCGCATACAACTCTACATTCTATGTGGGTATTGGTAGATAGGTGGATAATACATGTAGTGTACCACACAGTTTGGATATATGAGGCCATTTGTCACCCTCGTTTATGGTCACCCCATCAAATTTTCCTACGCATCATTCCCTCTTCACTCATACTGAGGGCGTATATATTGTATATATTTATGTGTATGTTTGAAACTTCATTCGGTAAACAGGCACGGCGCTACGCGATAACTACAACCCGCTCTCAAGAAATGTACTCATTCAATTGCACAAGACAGTGTTAAGGCCGCTACACGCACGAGGCTAGAAACGCTGCTAGGAGTTCTGCTAGCCGGTAGGCTGGGTACGAAGCTAGAAATGACGTCACTGCGGGCTGGCCTGCTAGCTCACAAGATAGGTTTTAAAATTAGAACAAGGGCTATTTTCCATGCGAGATTTTCTGCTAGGTATGAGCAAGAACCAATCAGGAAGCAGTATCTTGACACGTGGGCATTTGAACAAACACCCACAAACCAACATGGTGTCGTATTCTGTTCAAAGTCAGACAACAGACATGTTTTGCTCTGTGTTTATATTCGAACTGCGCGCGCACCAGATCTATCCACAAATCAAGCTTGAAAAATAGTCTCGTGTGAAGCGAGCACTTAACAGCAATCAAGAAAACTAGCGTTAGAAAACTAGTAGGCAAATCTAGCAAAGAATCTAGCATCCTCCCAAAATTTGGTTCCAATTCGTTCATTCGTTCTGTATCTGTATCGTGCTCACAGACAAACAGACGCACAGAGTTTTTCCAAAAATATGTTTTTTGGATTCGGGGGACCTCAAAACAAAAAGATATTGCAAAAATTTGAATAAAGAAAATAAAATTTCTGATATTGCGTGAGGTGACGCGAGTGATGGCTAGTATTAAATATATTTGCTATTCGTTGCCGTAGCCACGTCATGTAAAAATTAATCAAAACATGCCTAACTAGTTTATTTTTGGCAGATCCATAAAACAAAAGAGTGGCTGATTTTTTTTCATAAGGTTTAGAGAAAAAAATTTAACAAAACTTTCTTGAAAAAATAAATAGAACAATAAGTCGTTATAAAGAGTATACCATTATTATATAAAAACACCGTTATAGCTTGTTACTCTCCTGCGTTTTCCAAAAATATATTTTTTGAATTCGGGGGACCTCAAAACAAAAAAAATATTGCAAAATTTTGAAAAATTATTTTTGGCCTAAACTAGTACCATTCCCCACTTGTGGGTTAAAATGGTAAAAAATAAAATAAAAATACAGTCATGTTCTACTTAATGAGCTCTAAGCAATGATACTTTCTTTTACATGTGTGGAACCCTTTCAGAATAAAACTCTCAATATTTAAAACATGGTTTTTACTTTGGGGTCCAACACAGTGATTATTCTTTACGAGTTAGAAGCCTCTGACAGACGGATAGGCAGAATTGCCACAACAATTATATCCTTTGGGTATGGAACCATCTCGATAATATATAAAAAGACATAATTCCTAACGCCGAGCCTGCTTTGGAAGCTGCAACAGGGCAGCATCAAACACTCTGTCGCTCGAGTCGATATACCTATATATAGGCAGATCTCTCCACGGTTTAATTATATGTAAAACATTTTAAAAACTAATAGCCCAGTCGTGATCTCTAAAACCAGTGCGAAACATTTCAGCCTCTGCCAATTTGTGAATAGGTGAAAGTAGATCTAATTAACTTGCATTTGTTACTATAAAGATAATCAGATAGTTTTGTTTATTGTGTAATACCTTCTATTCATTTTGAACAAATAATTATTTATTAAGATTGGTAAATAATATTATTTTAAGATTAATGAGAAAGTCTCTTCCCGATATAATAACACCCGGTATTTAAAATTAGGAGCACATTATTGTGCTGTACCTACCTATAATTTCTCTAAAAAACAAAAAAGTAAAATACAGATAAAATTTGATTATAATCGATATAGGCTTTTACAAAACATTTTTAAAACAATCTAATAAAAGCCAATATGCCATATTTTCATCGGAGCATATTTTTAGGTATCACTCAATTATTTTACAGATTGTTTTAATGTAGCTACTGATGTAACAAAATAACGTACTAAAAGTTAATGTAATGATTATTTGGAATACAAGGATAATTTTCTAAAAATATATTTTCTTATTAACTCCAATACATTGGGAACTTATTATAATGGGTCCGAAAATCGAAATAAAAAATTTTAACAGACTTTTATGTTTCAAGGTCACTACATTATTTTTACACTATTTTTGGAAACATTTCTCTCTCTCTCTCTCTCTCTCTCTCTTTCTGTATATATTTGTGTGTGTACGTACGTACGTACGTACTACGTGACCATTTCATTCTAAGATGAAATCTCGAAATTAAAAAATAGTATCGACTTCGTTGTGGTATCAATCGAAGCATTTATACCTGCAGTAAACATAATTATGGTTGGTGAATTTAATTATTGCTATTTATTCAAAAGAATAGTTACCTGAAGAACAAATGAACCGGATAAATAACTACTTATGCTCGGTAAATACGGCCATTACTAAAATAAACGGACGAATTGACATTACAGGTCTTATGGGTTTGTGAACAGTCAATATCGTAGTTTTATACGTATACAAAGCTCACACAATACGAACTCATTTCAAGGTCATAATGTTGAAAGTGTCTATCAAATCATCATATATATTAATACGCTAAGGTTAAAGATGTTTGCCTCCCTTTTTAGAAAAAATCCTCACAATTTCTCCACATAAATATCATTTTACATATAATTGCTTGCTCTACTGACATCGACAACTAAAAAATTTATTATTGCTTTTGTTTTTGTACATTAATTAAAATACAGCAACGCTGAACAATGTCTGCCATCTGATGGCTTTAATTTTGAAACAACGTCTGTCATCTGACCTTCATATTGTAATACAACAGACACAATACTGCATGCTGCCATCTGACGGCTTTAATTTTGAAACAGCGAGCAACGCTGAACAACGTCACAGCAATGCTGCATGATGCCATCTGACGGCTTAGCTCAACGCTTTTGCTACTTGCGCCTCTATATGACAATTTTAGTAAAATATTTCTTCGATCTGTCATCTGAGCTTCATATTGTAATACAACAAAAAGAAGAACGTTATAAGCAGTGTGCAAAATTAGAAACGAATTGAATACCTGCAATCATATTTAAAAAATAATTTTGTAAAGTGATAATTATTATACTTATTTAGTGCGAATAATTCGCACAGGTCACACTAGTTTTCATTATTATTAAAAATAATTTGACATTAAAAAAGAAGAAACGATACTACGGTCATCTATGATAGTTGATCACAAATAACAAAAAAGTTACATTTTTTAATAAATAAATCAGATAATATGCTTAAGAAATATGTGTTTTCAAAACACGACATCGTGTGACGCTTCTCGTAAACAGATGATGGACGGCTAGTCATCCAACGTCCACGTGCTGAAGACACAAATTCAACAGGAGGGTGTATACTGTATAGTGTATAATATTATATAGAGAAAGAGAGTCAGCCTGGACGGTTGGAGGAGGGACTCTCAGCACCTCTCACACGATACTCTCTTAATGCGTATTGTGCAAATTCACTTCTATGGATGAACTGACTCACCCCGATTACCCCATCAGTCATACCCGCCCTTGCTTCGAGGCTTCTATAGCTACCAAAAGGAATCATAACTGTTAAATTCAATGACAAATGACGATTTAAAAAAACTGATGAGAGGGGGAAATTAACAATAGACATCAAAAATAATAATTTAATGATAAGAAACCTGTGAAAAGTTTACAATTAAGAGGGGGCTGAATTATTTTAAATTTTTATATTTAATTTTTGAAGTGAAAACTTCTTTAGCGGCGTTGTACACTTTTTTTGTAATGGATAAAAAATGTTAAACTCGCGTCAAGCGTCAGGACACCTTACCCAGTTCTCACTCACTATGAGGTTTGACTGTACATCTATACTCGTAAGACGGAAACTTTTATTTATACAACGTTAGACATCTAGCGTTGAAATATCGTACATAAAAATGCAATCTATGATACAAACCATTTTGATCGAAAATTCGTAAGACGTTAATATTCAAGTTTTCACTTAAGCCGGCACTCCCGGAGTGCAAAGGGATTTTTTTTTAGTTAAATATGTCAATGAAAATATTTTTTGATCTATTTACCTCATATAAAATAACTGCGCGATTGTATAAAATTATCAATTTCAATCCGGTGTTTAAATCCGGGCGATAAAGTAACCAGACGGTAAAGTGAAATTGAATAATAATTTAATTTTACCAATTTATTAGATATTCTTAATAAGTGATCAAAAATTCAAAAATTTTTATACAGCAGAACCTTGATAAGGGAAACATTTTGTTTGCATAATTATTCACAAGGACTCACAGATAATACTTTAAGTTATGGAGTTCACCAAAATATTATTTTAAGTTATCGAGGGCCAACGCTCAAAACATTTGTTTAACACCAAGGTTTTGTGCTTTAATTAACGGAGGTCTTAGATTTTGAGGGGAAGGGAATTCAAAAAAATTTTAAGCTACAGAGGTTTTTAATCGAGGTTCTACTGTATATCAATAACTCCAGCTGGAGGAATACCTGTGACTTTACAGGTAAGTAATAGACACGCCGGGACGCTACCCACACGGCCACGCTCACGGAAGCTGTATACGTGTAACGGCTTAAGGAGGCGCGTTTCCCCCCTTTTGATACGTCACTGTTTTCTGTAGAATGCTCTAGAAGCCAACAACAATGAATGCAGGTAAAAAGGGACGAGAAGATTCTAGAAAACGCTGGAAAGCTTACCTGACTCGGGCAGGGGGCAGTTGGTTAGTCAGTACAGCGCGTTAACAGCAAATGGCAAACGTACAGTGGATTACAGACAACTGTGTGACATAAATTGTTCAGTCGCTACGGTAAGACCGAGCCAACTGTAAAGATAGAAGAATGAGCTGTGTAAACACTAGTGCAGTGCGGTTTAGTAAACCATTGAGTGCAATGATATAAATCTGGTTTTACATAAATAACTTTTTGTAAATAATCGTGTGAATATAGTTAAAAGACAAATGTGAATAACTGTACTAGATAAACTTTGGTGTATTTGTGTGTTGTATTTATTTTGTGTACATAATTAGTGACTTTATATTCTTCGTTAATCATTACTTATTATTTTATTAGTCAGAATTTATAAGTTTGTTTCTATTACGCTGTAGAGAAGTGCTTTCTGTTTGTGTGTTTAACTGTTTTGTTAAACGTTTATTATTGTAAATAATTTCCACCTCGAACTAGAACAGTTTTGTTACAATATAATGTGTACAGTTACTGTTCCCAAATATTAATTTCAAGTTAAGTTTTCGGCACAAGTGAAATGTCAAAAATGTTTAAAAATAAATATAAATCGATATTTAAACATTTTATAAACTTTTTGGAAAATTTTAAACGGGTTTAACTTCTAAGCCAGAAGGGAATATAGATAATTTTTAGTGACAGACTATTTTATAAATACAATCAAAATGGCTGCACTTTGAAAATAATTAGGTAATTTTTTGGTATTCAATGTTTATTTTTACTTATGCACCATCGTTCAAAGTTAAATATTACGTATTACGTAACAACCCACAGTGCTTTTTCTATTAGCTAACAAAAAAAAAGTGAGCCACCCTCCTATTTCATACGTCAGATAAAACAGTCATCGATTGAATCACCCCACGGCCCACCACCGCCGTTCACCGCTCACTCGAATCTGTGTACTGTTTGTGTTTGTACAGTTCGAGAGACGAGAAATAGCTATAACAGTATAATCAAATGTGCAATGAGCAATAAATTTAAGAGTACATATTTGAGAAAATTGATATCAGTGTCCTTTTTCTGAAAAGTTAGGTACAAAACATCATGGCGAGACCACAGTTTTTTTAAGAAACTGCTCCCGTCACGAAGCTATACACCTGTCCTCCCAGAAGATAAGAAGATAGGTACCGTACTTATGCAGAGTGGAAAACCCTAACACTCCTTTCTCTCTCGTAGAGGAAATTTTTTCGAAAAAAAAGGTTTCGGACAAAAGTTGCAGGAAATCAAGGAGGAAGAACATTGGCGATTTTTCCCCGTTTGGTGGAGATGCCACAGAGATATCAAGGTCACCTCCACTTTTTTAAATAGGAACCCATATTTTTTATCTCAGATTTTTGTTCTTTGGATCAAAGAAAATAAATTTTGTACCAAACATTTTTCGATTTGATGCAAGCCTGAACCGCTGTTTGGTTCTCAATTAATCCCGTGTTTCCTGTTTCTGCCTCGCATAGGCTGAGCTGTCGCATTTTATTTGTCTGTGCATATGCCTGCGTGTGTATTCAGCCTCCTCGAAAACTAGTTGCATCAAACAATAGTTGGGTATATTTTCGGACTTACATAATCCACTAAAATAAGAAACATGGGATGAATTGAGAACGAAACAACGGTCATATAAAAAAATGTTTGGTACAAAAGTTACTTTCTTTGGCCCAAAGAACAGTAATCCGAGAGAAAAAATATGGGTTTCTATTTAATATAATACCTATCCCAAATTTCTTATCAGCTCCCCGTCCATGTAATGTTACGGCATCTCGATATTTATCTGAACTTATTAAAGAAAACCTCAACAAGAGATACGGTACAGAAATAACCTACAGTTTCTCGACTGGAGACAGTAGGGAAAGTTCTAGGCATATTTGCTTTCGCTAGGATGCTAACCCAGTTCCAGTACCTTCTGAATGTAAGTCTATAGTGCTCTCACCAAAAGAGAATTGCAAATAATATCTAATTTATTGAGAGTTATTAAAAGTTTATTATATTATTATTTATCATACGTGTAAAATTGTAATGTATTGATTATTTAAGGAGGTTTTTCTTTGGCCTCCCAATACACGTGCACAAGTACACGTTTATGTACACACAATATGTCACCCGTTCCACCTCACAGTGTGTTACATAATATTGTGCTATGTACTTAATACGACATACAGAATGTTCGAGAAATGTGCACGACTTGCGTACGTGTCTACAAAGATGAACGAGCTTTAGATGACTAAGACGAACGAGTCGTAGAAGGCGATGGCGATGAGGCCTTAGATGACGCCATGAATTTGTAATTTTGTGGCTTGGCACTATTTTGATCTGCCAATAAACAAACAAAAATATTTCTTCCTAAAAACTCATGGTCTTAGTGATAATTGAGGAGGCCAAAAAAAAAAAAATTAATAGAACTATGGAATTATTTAATAAACACTAACGCATTTGAAAAAATTGAATATTACTGTTATTTTATTTTTCAATCACATATCTTGTTGCACTACAATAAAGCGATTAATCCCCTATATTATTAAACGAGCTAATCTTGTATCTACCTATCTATCTATATATCTATGTACCTATATGTACCTACCTATGTCCCTAAATATTTTCTCGAAAACGGCCCTAACGATTTGGATGAAATTTACTGAAAAGAGATTTTGGGGGGCAAAAAATCGTTTTAGCTAGGTCTCATCTCTCGAAAAAATCGTTTTCTTACAAATTTTATCATTATAAAAATCAATTTTTTGACGTATGAAAATACTTAAATATTGTAAGTAGGTTTTGGAACAATTGTTTTCAAAAATACGTATTTGAAAGAAAGTTAAAAACAATTATTCAAATCTTTGATTAACGTCTGATTAGAACTCTTCAATAAATAAAATTAATTATTATTATAGATGAGTAATTTTAATAAATAAATGTTTAACCTAAATTTGAAGCGAAAGCTGCAATATCATAGATTCGAATTATAATTATTATATGTAGAAGATGAGAAATAGAACATAAATTATATTACCAAGAAGTTAAAGGATTAATAATATGAATATAATTAATGCTGCCTTATATGTTGATACTAATTGATAGTGTTTTATCCTTGATCCCCGCGCCGACACAAGTCCGATAAAAGCTTACCACAGCATATCAGTATTTTATTTAACTTTCCGAGCAAAGCCCAGTCACCCAGGTAGTTAATTATTAATAACAAAACAATGCTATTCCACATTGTGGTTTAGCACTATTAGCGGCTTATCTCTGTATTGGTGAAAATGTACAGTTTTTCTCTGACTTCTTACACAAAATTAGGTTTTGTAATATAATAATTTACTTTAAAGTGCTAACATTTGGTGCGAATAATGATTAACACTAAAAATATTCAGAAATTCCAAAATACTAAAGATAAATACGTATTACAGATTTGATCAAACATATGGCCATTTCCTCAGAAACAACGTTTTGTGGTTTAGCACTATCTTACGCCAAACCCTTCGATTGCACTATTCACATATTAGAAATCATCACTTTTCGAAGACATCCTGTACAGTCTTTATAGTGTGGTACAGAGTACACACTACCTACATCTATACGGGGTATGAAATCGGCATTACATGGTCAGACAGGTTCCCACGATAATGTGTTTGGAGATATTTCAATTGAACAAATACAACGTACATACACATATTATGTGAGGTACCTGTGTAATATGAATGTGACTTATATAATAGGTTGTAAAGTGAAGATAATGAAATCTTAACTGTTGTATTCGTAAAATACACGTAACGAAAAAGTTGTTAAAACACTTTTAAACTATTTCATTTTTAAGGTTTCGAAGCCAAAGTGAACTCATAACTTCGTCATATTCATCCGTTCGTCTATCCGCCATCTTTCCATCGATTCGAATGAAATTTTACTGGTAGATTTCTTATGTAAATCACCATACAAGTGTGCAATGAAATTAAAATTAGTAATTTTGAGGTAGCTTTTTATACAATAGAACTGAAGGATGAAAATTTGTATTTTTGCGCACCCCATTGCGTGGGATATCATTGAACAGGTCTTTCAAAATGAAATGAGAGCTCATAAGTGATTGTTTCTCTTAGGCAAAAATTTCCGGAGATATAAGCTTTTAAAGTCGTTAATAAATTAATAATATATTAACAAGTCGTGGGAGTTCAGCTGGTTGGTATTTTTTATATGGCTGTCGTATTTTTATTAATATAGCGGAGACAAAAACCACAACTATATTAACCTAAAAACCGTCTGATGTCGCTAGTGTATATATCAATATTCATTAGAACTACTTGGTTTATGGAAGGCCCCAAAATGATTTTAGTGGTTCAATTAATAATAACTCCTCATACTCAATATCTTTTTAATAAATAATCTACAAAACAGTATCAACAGTGCAACACGTTGCAATGATGCATTTCTAGGTTAGGGTATGATACTTGTTAATCAACAATTGCGACACATAAATTCCAATAAATACGTCATACGATCACTGCGGAACTCTGTCATTTGTGTGTCCAACACGCGCTTGGTCAGTTTTTTATCTAAAAATAGCTGATATTTATAAAAATAACTCCAATTTTCACTGGATTCAGTTTTATTGAATATCTTTTTATTAGGTACCAGATTCCGTAAAGAATTGGAAGTAAGGTCGAAAATCGTGTTCTAGATAAGATCATTTTATTCTGATAATCTGATTGTACTATGCATTACAGAAGTGGACTTATGAATGATACTAACGAATAATTCGATTATGCCGATTATGGCCATTAGTAATAAAAACAATTAGGAACGAAATATACTTGATTAAACGCCCAGAGACCGCTAAAATGAGTTGCTTTTACACTGTCTCTCTTCCACTGACTACGCGACGCATTTAACTAGCGTATGTGAAGTCGAAAGCCGCAACATTAGCGGGTAATGGAAATTGGAAACAGTAAGTGACGTTCTACTATAGTTAAGGATGTACGAGGGACATCTCAAATCAGCCAGAAATGATTGCTATTTTGTAATCTATCTATCTGTAATTGAAGGAGATTTATTTGGTTGAGGAAAAATTAAAAAATAAGCTTTAGCAGAGTATCGCTTGTGGCCAACGTTTCGAAAAATATATTTTCATCATCAGGGCCTCAATGCAAGTTGAGATGGTAAATTGTATGGAGGCCCTGATGATGAAAATATATTTTTCGAAACGTGGGCCACAAACGATACTCTGGTAAAGCTTATTTTGTGATAATTATTATACTTATTTAGTGCGAATAATTCGCACAGGTCACACTAGTTAATGTTTATTTCGCTTAACTCTTCAATGAAACTTTAAATGCAAAACGGCAAAAAGTTTTCGCAGGTTTGTTTTAATTTATCTTAAGTACTTATTATGAATGGCCATTTGAAAGAAGATACGATTAGTAATATTTACATGCGAATAGGTTTCCTGCAGACCAGCAGTTCAGACAAAAATGTCTCGATGTCCTTAAATTGACGACTGACATTAGTTTCAAAACAGCATATGTGTCAACCATCAGCCCACGAGCGCTCATGAGAGAGATTGATACTGAATTTCTGCAGCGTTTTCTCTCTTAACTGCAGACACTTTCACTTATGGCAAGCATAGACACTAGTGTACTCTAATTACTTATATCTCTACGAACTCAACGGTCAAAGGAAAAAATAATGTCGGTAAACCGAGTGTAAGTAATCATTGCATTGGACTTAGGATTAAAGGAAATTAGGACTAAGCGTCATCAAGTAGGTGAATGGCAGTCAGTTTGTTGTCAATGGTGGCGGCGTAGAACGTTCTCACGCACGCTACAGTACTTGCGGATGTGAATGCTACCTATGTATTGTATTTATATATTTTAACCCCACACTGACTGTGTGTCTTGCACCCTTCTCCTCTGCCTGTACCCTTCCGCCATGCCTTATGTGGCGGTTATAATTTTAACTCGAGAAGGTCTCACTTTTAACAGGACCTGATTGCGTTAAATGCTTCATAATACGTAGCACAACTTGTTATATGGGTGACCAGTAATTGCTCGTATTCCTCTCGGGAGAAGAAACTATGTCTAATTTGGAATAATTTACCCTTATCACTTGGGGGTTGGAAATGTGTCATTTTTTATGATAATGACACTTTTGTGAAAAATTTTTATTTTATTTTTTTTATTTATTGTAAGTTTTAACACACTACATAAAATCTAACAGTAAATTTCGTAGTTTTTAGCTTTAGGAAGGCTGGCCAATTAGTAAGCTATCAGATCATGGAAAAATTCAGGCCAAAAAGTGAGAATATTTTTTTTTTATTTTTAACTCCCAAAATTCGAATTTTTGTAAAAAGAAAATTGAAGTAGATTTTCTCGAAAATGACGTATCTGGCCCCCAAGTGATAGAGATTAAATCATTCCAAATAGGTCATAGTTTCTTCTCCCGAGAGGAATATGAGCAATTACCGGTCACCTATATTAAATAGTGATATTGTAGGTATGGAAATCGTTAATGCATTAAAGAAAATCATTCCAGATAAAATGCAACATAGACCGTTATGTTTTCTGTAATGCATTATTTTATGATTTCCATAGCTTCCATAGGGCCCATTCAAGTATTACATAAGCATCAAAGGGGGGAAGGGAACTTATTTTTGATGACATGGGGGACGGGGGGGGGTCTAGATGGTGATTACGTCAGCAATATTTATTTATTGACTTTTTCTGATTTTTCTGCAAAATTTAGTGGATTATGATATGGCAACCCTATACTTGTCTATGCTTGAAAGCGAAAAACATGTTCAGGGATTCCCTAAAAAAATCTTTTTAAAAAAAATTTAACCTCCTTCAAAAAAGGGCACTAAAAAGGGTAAAATAACAAAGTTTTGAGGTTTTGCATGAAGCAAACTCTGTAATACCTAGTGTCATAAATTCATGTTTGTTATACAAGGGCATGCTGGTAAACTTCACTGAAATTATCTTATTAAAAATTGTTTTGAAAAATGATTTTGGAACATAGAATCGTGTATGGTTATATATCCATACAAATTTTTCTTAAATTTTTTTGACGTGATAACGTCTTATAAATTGATGAATCACCAATCTTATAAATTGATAAAACACCGGCTGCATGCACGAAAAAGTGTAACGTTCCTAACGTTCGTAACGCGTAACGTTCCGCCTGACCCTGTGCGTGCTTTTCTCGAAAACGGCCCTAACGATTTGGATGAAATTTACTGAAAAGGGATTTTGGGGGGCAAAAAATCGTTTTAGCTAGGTCTCATCTCTCGAAAAAATCGTTTTCTTACAAATTTTATCATTATAAAAATCAATTTTTTGACGTATGAAAATACTTAAATATTGTAAGTAGGTTTTGGAATTTTATATTATAAACAGTGAAACAATTGTTTTATAAATATTATGACAGCTAATCTTTGAGATTTAAAATAAATACGAAAGAAAGAAAGTTAAAAAAAACAATTATATTATATGGTGAGTAATTTAAATAAATAAAATTAACCTAAATTTGAAGCGAAAGATGCAATAACATAGATTCGAATTATTATAATTATTATATGTAGAATTTAGGTTATGTATTACGGAATACGTTATCACGTAAAACTATCGTCCGTAAACCGACTTTACAGACAACCAATTTTTTTTTGTTAAATTTTAGCTACTTTAGTTAAATTAGCTTCGAGTTTAGTATTAAGTCCTCTTAAAACCATTATAAAATGAAAACATTTGTAAAAAATGTAAGTTAAAACCAATAAGCGCTTTAAGCCGATTAACTTTATAATCTTTTAAAGTATCTTATTGAGTAGTCACTCATAAGACATTGCGCCCTTTAGACCGGAAGACGAGGAAGGAAGTCAATAACAACTGCTTCAAACCTCCCATTACAAACACGTTCACTTTTTCTTACACTATAGCGGTTACGGATGAAATGAGTTTTTTTATGTGTTTTTTTGTTAATTCAAAAACTATGTTTGAATAACCGATTAGTGGTGTTTTAATAATATGATAATTCTTATGTTCACATATAAAGAACCCCCATTTCATAGGCACCGATATTTAAGTGTTCCTAAACTTATTTTAACGTTTTTATTATGAATGAAGCGACTGGCAATTTCATTGAAAAAGAGGGGAGGGGGTGGAGGGTTAAGCAAAACCATTATGTTGCAAAAACTATCCATAGTTTCTCTGTGTTATTCTGTATAGTCAATGTAAGTATACAGTGCTGTTAATTTTTTGTCACTTTCTAATAAATTTAACATCACATAAGTCAAAGTGAGACCGAGATTTAACAGCGCTGTTAATTTTGACATGGATCATATACCCAATGTGAAGCTAATTCTAGAACGAAAAAATCGTATGTTGTGTCAACCAGTTTATCTGCTCTATTCCTATAGATAAAGAGATCTCATGGGCGGTGATTACGAAAGGTCAAGGTTTATTTTAAACAGACAAATATAAAAGATAAATCCTAAATTTCCTCTCTATAATATTTTTCTACACACTTTAGGAAAAAAAGTTAAAACGATTTTTAAATTTCTCGAAAATAACTAATTTATTGCACATACCGCTAACCTCGAGGTAGGTGCTTTATTACGCTTTGCGTTTCAGAGCTGAATTTCGATCATACAAGAAGTTATATCTAGGTTAATTTCGCATAAAATCCATTCAAATTGTAGCTTTCTAAAAAGAGGAGATTCTGTTCTATAAAACGGAACCATTTTTATATTGATTCAGGTTCATAATTAGTCCTAAAATTGTAATTGAAAATCTTGAATAGCAATTGTCATTTGGTCTGTACGTCACAGCTCTACAGATCGCAATTTTTTTCGGATCGCCTTGGTTTTTTCGTTTTTATTCAAAATAAAATATTTGCTGTAGGAAAGGAGCTTAAAATTAATGAAATATTTATAATCTATATAATATATGTATTTTAGATTGATATTCTAAACACAATATTAATCAAAAACTGCACAGCCAAGACTGACGAAAAGATTATAAAATTAAAATTAACAAAAAATGATAAACGCTTCACGATTTTGCAAACAATTTATCAATGTCTGTGTAAATAAAATGAAAATATCTGTGATTTAGAGCGATTTACATTAGAATTATATTAAACTGTTTTCGTGACAGATAAGCGCAAAATCAAATCAAATTTTTTTGTCTGTCTGTCAAACTGTCTGTTTATTCCATTTTAACTACAAAATACTGGCTAAACTCGCAGTTTATAGATTAATACTGATACTATTAATAATACTAATTTACTTTTTATTTTATCTCGATATCTTAAATGTTTCCGAAATTATTACAAAATATTATAATAGTAGCAAAATGCAGTGCGCGAAGCAGGCAGTTGACAACGCGTTGCTAGTTAGAAGAACTATAGAGACGTACGCACTACTGTCTAGTGAAGCGGCTGCCGGTTCTCAGTAAAGTACATGTATTACTTCCTGTTGTTCCTTTACTCTGTGCCCGGTTCTGTTCCGCAAATTTAATATATTATAGTGAAACTTCGAACACAATCGACGTTCACGCGAGTGAGACCGTTGGGGACAGCTATAGCATACTATATATTATTATTGTAATTTAAAGGATTTTTTTATTTTTTATTAACTTATAGATTAATAAACGTGTTTCTAGAATATGTAGGTGCCTGTCCATTTTGTGTACGCACTTATTTTTCGAGAACGACTGAATCGATTTGTATAAAATACAGGCTGTTTTATTGTCCAACTACGGCGCGGTGGCGACTTAAAAAAGATATTTCTCGTAAAACCAACATTAACTTGGTCGAAGACGCGAGAAAACCATCTCTTATATCTACCAGCAATATCTACATACAATATACATTATATAATATATAATATATATAAAAAAAAACTTCGGGGAAGTAAAAACTTCGTTCTGTGCTAAATTCAAAAACTTGAGGCGACTGGATCTCAAGATTATAACTTAAAAAAAATAATTTCGAGGCAGACAAGAAATTGAAATCAAGCTCGAAATTCTGTGCCTAAGACGTCGAAAAAAATGAATTTTGAGGTAGACAAGAAATTGAAATCAAGCTCGAAATTCTGTGCCTAAGACGTCGAAAAAAATGAATTTTGAGGTAGACAAGGAATTGAAATGTAACCTCGAAATTCTGTGCTTATAAAAGCTACAAGAGCAACAGCAAAAAAAAAGTGCACAGACGGCGTTTTTTTTTTTCGACGTCTTTGGCACAGAATATCGAGCTTGATTTCAATTTCTTGTCTGCCTCGAAATTCTTTTTTTTTAAGTTATAATCTTGAGATCCAGTCGCCTCAAGTTTTTGAATTTAGCACAGAACGAAGTTTTTACTTCCCCGAAGTTTTTTTTTTTTTTGAGATACCATATACAACCACATAAACGGCATCCCTGCAAAATCGACTATAGTCTTGCGCTTATATTCATTTTAATAACTGGTGAAATTTGTATTTGGTACATTGCAATTATGTGATTATAGATAATAAAACAAAACAGTATAATATTGTGTGTATATTATAAGAGTCCTTTAAATGTTCCTATAAACGTCTAACCAACTCAAAAATTAGGGATTGAATTTGAGTCATTGTATTGAACAACAACAAGGGAACAAGTAAGCAACAACCGTAAATGAGTCTATATTTCTACACGGCTTTGTGTGAAGGGGGTTAGATGCAATGTGCAATGCAAACCCATTGTCTGAATATTCCCCATCACAATAATATCCCTTACCACTGCCTCCATCCCGTGTCGTCACCGTCATCGCAGTCTGGATGGATGTGACAAACATTCGCCTTAAGGGTTCTATTTTTTTACAGATTGTCCAACATAGCTATATAGATGCTGACATCAGCTATCATATACTTATTACTCCAATATTGCTAGTTAGTGGAAGTGTTGTCTCACTTATTTATACCTACTCGATTCGTTGTGACTGTAGTAGGGAGGTGTAAATGGCGCAGACATATATTTGCACTGTTGAGTCGTCTTCCTTTTCCAGGCCCCTACTAGCTATATAGGAGTATTAAGTACCTATATGATATAATCCACAACTCTCTCTACCTCTGGTAAAATAGCCGCAGTATATGCGCACGTCAATTGTTTCCAGTGCTACAGTTCGTGAAAAAGTAACAACGGCATTATGACGCAATATCGGAACTTTCTCAATTCTGAAACTGGTTTCGATATTTTGGTTCTCTGTTCACTGATAACAAATCTGATCGTTTCATAAACTTCAAGAGTCAGATATTACTTTCCTCAGTTACGGAATTGTTCAAAATGTCACACAAAATCGCATTCCATCAATAGCATCAACCAAGAATTTTAATTTGAACATTTCTAATCACCCTGTTTTCTCATCTAAGATTTATCATGTAATCGTTAATAATAAATATTTTTCTCCTATTTTCTACTTCTATTATCAAAGTAGGCCGATCATTCTGAAAATTTGCATAACGCCATAATTTTTCATTGTGAACAACTTTTCTTAGTGACACTTTTGCAGCGTACTATGAACGGAAAAGGTAGTTTACCTGAAACGAAAAGAGGTTTTGCTCAACTGTAAAGGCCTACTTGATTTAAAAAAATCGTAAGTAAACTAAAAATAAGTTTCAGATCAAGCAGGGCGGAATCCCAAAATATGAAATTACAATTCGAAAATTTTTGGTCAATCTCACCTATTGTGAACTCAATCCGGGGACACACTGTATTTAAAAGGTTTTATTTTAATTGACCGTCTATTCTTCGTTATCAAGACGAAAATTACAGAAAATTATATTTTCGTGAAACCATATTTATTTTTTAAATTTAATAAAAATAGATTTGTTTGCCAGGCCTATTGATATATCCGTCTTCCTGCATCTCGCTGTTTGTTAATACGCTAGGTATTGATGTGAGAGATGGTTATGATGCGTTTGTGCCACACACCACCTATATGCACTACATGCAGTTACTATTGTATAGTGGAACCGCGAAAACATAATTTTACATTAAGTACTCACAATACCCTAAACCTTTAGAAACATTGACATCGATATTTTTGAAGGACAGTGCCTATTTTTAAACGCTTTATATTAGTTTGGGTTGTAACTATGTATGTATGTACTAACGGAATCTTTGAGCATAATTTTCACCAATTTCCCGAAGTCTGATTAATTTGAAACTTTGCATACGTATCAAGGACCGATGACAATGCAATAATTTGATAACAGTTTCCCATTATCCTTATTAGGACCCCCAGGATTAATTAGTTTGGGTTGTAACTATGTATGTATGTCCGTAACGGAATCTTTGAGCATAATTTTCACCAATTTCCCGAAGTCTGATTAATTTGAAACTTTGCATACGTATCAAGGACCGATGACAATGCAATAATTTGATAACAGTTTCCCATTATCCTTATTAGGACCCCCAGGATTAATAATTAAACGCTTTATATTAGTTTTTAATCCTGGGGGTCCTAATAAGGATAATGGGAAACTGTTATCAAATTATTGCATTGTCATCGGTCCTTGATACGTATGCAAAGTTTCAAATTAATCAGACTTCGGGAAATTGGTGAAAATTATGCTCAAAGATTCCGTTACGGACATACATACATAGTTATAATTAATAATAATAACTATGTATGTATGTCCGTAACGGAATCTTTGAGCATAATTTTCACCAATTTCCCGAAGTCTGATTAATTTGAAACTTTGCATACGTATCAAGGACCGATGACAATGCAATAATTTGATAACAGTTTCCCATTATCCTTATTAGGACCCCCAGGACATTAATTCTGACCGATAAAAAATGTTGCAAAAAAATTTTAGTAAACATGAGTTTATTTAATAAATTACAAAACTTTAAAAAATAACAAATTTGAATAATTTAAAAAAAAAAAAAATTAAAGCATTCCAATTAAAATACGAATATAATTCTATATTAAACGCTTTATATTAGTTTGGGTTGTAACTAACTATGTATGTATGTAACTAACTATGTATGTATGTCCGTAACGGAATCTTTGAGCATAATTTTCACCAATTTCCCGAAGTCTGATTAATTTGAAACTTTGCATACGTATCAAGGACCGATGACAATGCAATAATTTGATAACAGTTTCCCATTATCCTTATTAGGACCCCCAGGATTAATAAATTCTTTTATAGATCCTCAAACTAAAAAGTGAAAAATAAAATATAGTTTAAAAAAAACTAAAAAACACGCTTTATATCGGACTAAAAAGTAAAAATAATTGTTTTAAAATAAGCTTAAAAAGCGTTGGGCGCTCGATGTACGAAAATGTGGAACAAAGCGCCCCACGCTTTTTAAGCTTATTTTAAAACAATTATTTTTACTTTTTAGTCCGATATAAAGCGTGTTTTTTAGTTTTTTTTAAACTATATTTTATTTGGTTCAAATAATACGCAGAGTAAAGATTTTGTCATTACTTATAATATTTTTCAACTATTGCTACTATTAAAGGGCATTACTGATATTAATTTACTTATACAAAAATGAAAAGGAAAATTCCAGCCAATTGGGCGACGGGACCATTTCAACTTCAAAAATGTTGACATTTGATTATAATAAAGAAAATAAAATTTCTGATATTGTTAGTTGACACGGGTGATGGCTAGTATTCAATATGATATTTGCTGTTCGTTGCCGTAACCACGTCATGTAAAAATTAATCAAAACATGCCTAACTAGTTTATTTTTGACAGATCCATATAACAAAAGAGTGGCTGACTTTTTTTTTATTTTCAAAATATATCCGAAACTATAAGGTTTAGAAAAAACTTTCAACAAAACTTTCTTGAAAAAATAAATAGCACAATAAGTCGTTATGAAGAGTATACCATTATTATATAAAAACACCGTTATAGCATGTAACTCTCCTGCGTTTTCCAAAAATATATTTTTTGAATTCGGGGAACCTCAAAACGAAAATATATTGTAAAATTTTGAAAAGTCATTTTTGACCTAAACTAGTGCCATTCACCACTTGTGGGTTGGAATGGTAAATAGTTGTCGATGGTAATTTACTACTAATAGTTCAGCTTTTCACAATATTCCACTGTATAATTTACCGACCAGTGACACGGCTTACTCTGAGCTGTGGGTACTGGTTTGACTCATATCGAACGCTTGACTGAAGGAGAAATGATCGAGGGTTTGCGTCTCGCGCACCCCCTGATCGTACCGATCATCATTTATGTGTGATCAACTGACAACCGTTTCTTACTATAGTCGACTGAGTCGCACTGATTTCTTACGAACATGAGTCGAAAAGAACACCTAGAGTAACTAAAATACATATTTAAAAAAAATATAAAATTGGGTATATCAACGCACAAAAATGTAAAAAATAATTTTGTTTCTCTTCTATGACGTTTAAAAGCGTGAGACACTCGATGAAATATACATATATTAGTAAGTGTTGCTTTTATTCGTTATATGGTAGAGCATGTTTTTTATATTTTTATAAAACGTGAGACACTCGAGGTAGGTACAGTAAGTGTCCCATACTTTTAAAAGTTATAGAAGAGAAAGAAATGTATTTTCTGTTCTTTAGTGCTTTGATATTTATGTATGTTTTTAAAAGACTGACGCGTTATCAACACTCTCACTTCCACCACATGTTTTTTTATTTATATTTTAAGTTGTTATGTAAAGAGGTATTATTGTAGCCAAAATATCAGAATAGTGCATTGTCAATAAAACTAAATACCTACGATAAAGTTTCATGTTCATTGAACATTTGGAAAAGAATGAAAATCAAGCGTTTTGCACATACCGCTAAATTAGCGGTATGTGCTTTATTATCGCTTTGAGCGTCAGAGCTGACTTTCGTTCATATAAGAAGTTATATCTAAGTTAATTTCACACGAAATCCATTCAAATTGAAGCTTTTTGAAAAGAGGAGATTCTGATCTATAAAACAAAACCATTTTTAAATCAATTCGAGTTCATAATAAATACTATTAAAATTGTAATTAAAAGTTACAAACAGCAGTTGTCGGTTGGTCTGTACGTATGTACGGATGTACGTATGTAGGTATGTACGTCACGACTCTACAGATCGCAATTTTGGTCGGATTGCCTTGGGTTATATTTTATTCACTTTGTTTAGTATCAGACCAGAACCCTATTTAAATTCACATAAATGTGTTCAGTAGTTTAATTTTTATAAACAGTTTTATTTTATTATTTTTGACAGCTAATAGTTAAAATAAAAAACCTTAAAAAAACAAAAAAATACCTATTACTGTTATTGTAATGTAGTGTATTACGTAGAATAACTGCTCCACTTCTATACCATAATAACAACGCAAGCTGGGATATCAGAATGGCCGAGTGGTTAAACGCGTAGTCCAGTAATAGCAAGGTGCCGAGTTCGATTCCCGCTGACACCAAGTAATATTTTTTTTTTTCTATTCCATTTTATTTTTATTTTTTTTTCTATTTTTTTAATTGTTTTTTTTTTTTTAAATCTATTTTCTCAATTTTTTTTCATTATAATATGTACAGTGGAAAACTTGCGGGATGTGCACTTTTGGTTTTGCCAACTATTTTTTTTTCTATTCCATTTTATTTTTATTTTTTTTTCTATTTTAATAATTGTTTTTTTTTTTTAAATCTATTTTCTCAATTTTTTTTCATTATAATATGTACAGTGGAAAACTTGCGGGATGTGCACTTTTGGTTTTGCCAACTATTTTCATTTTTATGTTGTTATTGAGTATGTAAAACATACATAATACAACAAACATTCTTAAAATGGTGCAGATAGTATAAATCTCAACGTGAAATATTTAACGCGTTAAACGGCTTAGAGTTGCATAAAGAAATAACACTTTAAAAAGTTTAAAACAATTATTAAAATTATAGACAACGGATATAGGGTACAAAAATCCATGCATTTGATGCATCACTCGCGTTCCCCACAGTCAGAGAGTATTGGTTGATATTATTGTACACACAATGATTTGATATGATTCCCTATAACTGTACATAATTTAATCAGTATGTCGACTGTTTTTAGTGTTGGTGCGAGAGAGCTAAGCGGTGAGAATATTTTCAACACATCGCCTCAGCCCCCTACTGCACCGCGGTTCATAATAGAACTGTAATACAGGGTTGCAGTTCGAAAGCCAAATAAAAAATAATTGTTTAAAAAAAACTTAAACCCATGAACTACGTAAAAGTAGAAAGCAATGAAATCAAATTATTTTTGACGTGATAACATCTTATAAATTGATGAATCACCAATCTTATAAATTGATGAAACACCGGCTGCATGCACGAAAAAGTGTAACGTTCCTAACGTTCCGCCTGACCCTGTGCGTGCTTTTCTCGAAAACGGCCCTAACGATTTGGATGAAATTGACTGAAAAGGGATTTTGGGGGGCAAAAAATCGTTTTAGCTAGGTCTCATCTCTCGAAAAAATCGTTTTCTTACAAATTTTATCATTATAAAAATCAATTTTTTGACGTATGAAAATACTTAAATATTGTAAGTAGGTTTTGGAATTTTATATAAACAATGAAACAATTGTTTTCAAAATATTATGACAGTTAATCTTTGAGACTTAAAATAAATACGAAAGAAAGAAAGTTAAAAAAACAATTATTGTTATAGGTGGTGAGTAATTTTAATAAATAAAATTAACCTAAATTTGAAGCGAAAGATGCAATATCATAGATTCGAATTATTAAAATTATTATATAAATTTAGGTTATGTATTACGGAATACAAAACTATCGTCCGTAAACCGACTTTACAGACAACCAATTTTTTTATTTTATATCAGTGGTCGGGAACCCCTGCGGTAGCTGAAATACAAATTCCGAATTCGAGTTCCCGATAGCTGATGTAAAATAAAAATACTCTATCCCGTTTTGATTTCCTTCTTTTATGTCAGGTTTTAGTTTTTTTTTAAAGATTCTTTCTATTTTAGATTTTATTTTTACTTGGCATAAGTTATTTCTACATAGAGAACTGCTCAATTACTATCTATACTAATATATACCTAAAGCTGAAGAGTTTGTTTGTTTGTTTGTACGCGCTAATCTCAGGAACTACTGGTTCAAATTGAAAAAATTTTTTTTGTTGGATAGCCCATTTATCGAGGAAGGCTAGGCTATATAATATTACGCTACGACCATTAGGAGCGAAGCTTTAATGAAAAATGTTGCAAAATGTATCTTAAAAATAAGCTTCTATTCATGTGAAATGCACTAACTAGATATACCTACTCATATTAGCATTGTGAGAACACAACCTCAGGTGGCTCAATCGGTAGAGCTTGCGACTATCAATATCAGGGTCGTGGGTTCGAGCCCCACGTTGGGCGAATATATTTTTATTTATTTTTTTTTATTTTCTACATTGCTTTTTTCTAAGGCTTACATTTAAATTTATTTTAATTTTATTTAATTTAATACAAAAATATTAGTTAAAAGAAGTTTAAATACTGCTTTTTATCGACAAAAACTTTTGAACGGTAACTCCGGTCATCATGAAATTTGGACACAACATTCATCTCAGTAAACTAAGATGAATGTGTGTACTCATGTTCCTCCCTTCCCCATTCGTTCTTTTACACCCGGGTGAAACCGGACGGGACCGCTAGTGAAGTAATAAAAAGACGCAATTGTAATTTTATATCATAGGTAATGGGCGCTCTTGACTTTGAGAAGAATACGATATCTCATTTATCAAAATCTGTACACTAATCTCTAGCAAGGAACATCTATACCTACCTACAATCTATAATTCTACATACATAAAAAATACTAATACTATATCGATTCCGCGCGTTTTTATCTCCCGACAAAACACCCCCCGACAAAATATCCTACGGACAAAATATCTTATCAGCAAAACTGGTATAGAAATACTGTATTATTATCTCACTTTGTATACACGACCCCGTAATTGTTTTTTAAAAAACTTCCAACAAACGCCCTCCTCTTTTCACTGCGCAAAAAAACGCCATCGCATCGACACGACCCTGTAATTGTTTTTTAAAGAACTCCCCCCAAACGCCTTCCCCTTTTCGTAAGTCGAGGTATTACTGTACCTATAATTAATGCTAATCTGCATTTATTTGATTATTCTTCCAGTTTCATATATTTTGCTCTTCCTTTGTTACAAATAAATTGTCAAATAAATACTGGTCCTAATTACTTCTTTTTAATTTATTCGGTTGATACTTTCACTAGTTCTAGGAATAGAATCTGAAAACTGGAAATTTGTAATAGACGGGCTATGAAACGCCGTATAAGCAATGACATCCCTATTTCCCAGTTACGGATCTGATAAATGGAAAATAGAAAAACGTAACATAAAATTTTCAATCGCACCAAAAATTACCGTTGCTTCATTATTGATTGTCATTTTGAACAAACTCTAACAGGTAGATTGAGCAGGTAGACTGTTGCATAAATTATGTGCATAATTTGTAATATATTTTCAGTCACATTTATACCTGTATCGCATCGACATGAACAATGTCTATCGGATATTAAAATGATGTTACACACGGCCGCGGGTAGAAAATTTTCCAGGGGCGGGGCAAAAATGATATGAATCTTCTGTTTTATTATAGAGTGTTCCCCTAAAAGTTTTCCATGCATTTTTATTGTTTTGCTTTCAATTTTTATCGAAATTGGTCCAGCTGTTCTTTAATGATGGTGGTGTACATAGCTAGAAATAGAGATAATTTTAGAAGCGTGTTTCCCGTCTACAAATGCCCTACAAAATATCTAGAAAATCCAAAAACTTTTACTCGAGCGCGATATATATTTTGTGTTTTCGGAAAATTCTGCAAAATGTATTTCATTAAAAAACGACTACAGCGCCGAAATGTCTAAGCTAATAGCATTGCTGATTCCGCTAGGTGGCAGTGCCCGCTAGCTCATACTGCTAGTTGCCGCTTAGTGTGCTACAGTGACGCGCCATTTGAACGTAACCAGTTGCGCCCGCCTACTTGATGTCGCTACATGATACGGATACAGATTTTCTTGACAAAACACCGTTATTTTGTCCAAAAACAAAAGGGTTAAGTTCACATAATAAAGCCACACTGCCACTGAAAGCAAATACACTATATTCTCGGCAGGGTTTCGCACTGCGACCCGAGTTTTTTTTTTATATACGAGAGATAATATTGATAGCTATAGCGAAATTATCCTGCACGGTGTCCACAAAGGCAACATAATAAATGTCCGAGTGATTACTGCAACGCCTGAAGTATTCATATAAGTCATAAACCAGTCGGTAATTGTTGTATGATCTAATTGTCTGAAATAGCTGCAAGCAAGCTTTTGCTAAACAATCACAGCTAACTGCTTCGAGCGTGTCCATCCATCACTCCAAGACGGTAGATGACAGATCATTTTGCATAACATTAGTGTCTGTCAAGGGTTATTAGTTTAACCGTTTGTCTTTAGCTGTCATAATCTACATCCATCTATTCCATTGATTCTTTATACCTACGTTGCACAAAATATACACTTTTACTTTTTATAAATCTTCATACTTGAATTTTGTTAGTGTATTTATTTGCCTTAATACAATACGGCACTTACACCTTCTTCGTTCGTCGGATAAAGGGATCATAAAATCTCGATATTTCAAATTTCAATATATACCTCAGAATGTTTCATGATCCCCATCCAGGAGAGGCTGATAAGGTTCTAGCTTGGGGAGCTTCGGATTAGGGGAGGAACCCGGGTGGCATGAACTGAAGATAAAAATAGAAAATGTAAGCAGATGAGGCCGCTAAAGATCCTAGCCTGGGGTTAGTATCAGGATGTGCGAGACAAAGGGATGTTTTCATCTACATATAAATAGAAAGGTAATGTTCGTTTGTACAAAATCGAAAATATCCGAAAGTTCTTCACCGATTTCTTTGAAATTTTGACACGATGTTGCATTCGAATACGCGCGTGTTTTTTATACCTATTATATCGATGTTCTACCTGTGAAAACATGCTTTAAAAAAAACAGCGCTAAAAATTAAAAAGAGGTCGCCCAAGATCCTGGCCTGGAGGTTAAAGTAATCAAAATGCTAATGCTTTTTTCAATAAAACTAAAAGGCTTTAAATTCTTAATCATCTTCTGATGATGCTAAAATGGTTAACGAAATGTGCGCCGTGAAGAGTGTTTTGCGGGTTTTTATTAGTATTCAATTAATTAAATCAGTTAATCAGTTGAATTGTTAGTAATATTTATACATATTTCGATTAAAACATTGCTTTGCGTAGCATTATACATAATCGCTATTTTTACCGCAATTCACGCTATTTTTGACTTCTGTATGACAATATTTGATAAACATTAATTTTATAAAACACTTGGCACGCTCTGACAACAGTCTTAACAGATGATGCCCGTACAACATATTATCTATACGCAATGTAACAGGAATTAATCGAGAAGGGAAACTTAGCTCTAATTTTAAAACGTAGTAAAAGCGGTGCGAACTAACTGACGTTCCGGTTACCCTTATGCATATACACTTAAGTACACATTATAAATATACAGCCTGTTCCTTTCAATAGTTCCCATAGGCGACTTAGCCCAAGAGCCCGTAACACTCAAACCCTATGAACAGGCCAGTTCACGGATATTTGGGAAATTTAAACCCTGCTTAAAAGAAAACACAAGGCTCAGATATATCGCAGTTTGGTGAGTTTTCTTTTTCGAATATGTCGCTGTGTGTTATTTTATTATGTCCTGTTCTGAGTCTTATTAAAGCTATTTCTTGTTTTCTTGTAAGAGCTGTGGGGGGTTTGCAGGAGTATGTGTCGTTTTTTATATTTCTGAGGAAATTGGGTTCGATGTCCAGTCTGTTCTGCTTGTTTTTTTTTATGTATTTAAGGCTATTATGTCCGTTAATGTGATGTTTTGAGGATTTCGGTGGAAGAGATTGCTTCTTTAGCGTTGTGATCAGCTGTTTCGTTTCCGTGTGTGATGAGATCAAGATTAAGTTTGTTATAAATAAAATTATCGACCAATTTTTCAGACAATATATTAACAAAAAATATCAATAATACATTAACGTTTCGATCCGGATTTGGATCTTCTTCAGAACGGATCTAAAAATATAAAAAAAAATAATTAATAATTAGTTTCTATTTATTTTTAATGTAATTTGTGAAAGAATTTTTTTAATATATAAATATTATTATTATTTTTTCAATATTTATATATTAAAAAAATTCTTTCACGAATTACATTAAAAATAAATAGAAACTAATTATTAATTATTTTTTTTATATTTTTAGATCCGTTCTGAAGAAGATCCAAATCCGGATCGAAACGTTAATGTATTATTGATATTTTTTGTTAATATATTGTCTGAAAAATTGGTCTATAATTTTATTTATTGAAGAGTTCTAATCAGACGTTAATCAAAGATTTTAAGTTTGTTATGCTTTAATTTTCCAAAAATTGTAGCAATGAGGTGTTGTATTTCTTGGATTATTGGGTTTTTTTGGGTAAAGTTGGTTTATTTGCTTATAGTGAACTAAGAGAATCAGTTAAGATCACTATATCAGCGTTAAATATTTGATGATGAGGGAAAAATAATGCTCATCTAAGTACAACGCTATTTTTAGCCGACCATAATCTAGTAATAATACATAATAGGCAGCAGCTGGTAAACATACACACTGTATACACTTATAGGTTCATCCATACATATTGTGTAACGCATATCTTGTACTTTGATGCCCTAAACACCCAGCCCGGTAGTTATACATATAACAAGTCTTTAGAGGGGTTGTTGCTTTGCTTGTTTGCACGTGCTACAGAGTACGAGATTACAAAAGCACATTGTAATTATTTATTCACTTCGAAAATTTACATTCATATAACATTATTCAAACTAAATGTTTTAAGGTTAATTATTATTACAACTTATAAAAATATTTTGTACTGATTGTGCCTCTACTAAATGCATTATTAGATAAATCATTCTTCGATTCTCCAAATTTGAGATTTGTTATAATATTGCTCATATTTAATATTTAATTAAAAATAATTAGACAGCTTAGAGATGCTGTAGAGTTTTTATGGCTTGTCTATTAAACCATCAGCTCCCATGTTTTGATGCGGTGCAATTTTTTTATTTATTACAATATGAGTCGGTAATAGAACAAAATATGTGGAAACAGGTTGATCTGTGGACCAACCCCAAAATTTCTCACTATGCGTTTTATACGTTACAATAAATTGATAGATACTATTGTGTTTATAATACATAAAAGGTTAAAAACAAGTAGATTAGGAGTTATGCGACAAAAATGTAAAAAAATGTTATTCTTTATTTAGTGTACCTATTTAAGTATGAGAGTTCTGGTCCACCCTCATCCTCACCTGTCTGGTTCAGCATCCGGTGAGAGTGGGGGTGAACCAGAACACTCATAAATACGCAATTTTTTCTACTTTGAATAACTTTGAAACTATTTGACCGATTGACTCCAAAATCTAATTAGATCCAAGTCTTAATAAACTCTTTTGAATCCCGCAAACCTGTTATCAATCGGTTTATTTGCTTTAAAGCTATTCTACGACAAAAATTGTACTCACATACATACGAACGTTCATCCAAAAACGATCAGAATAGCTTTCTGGGACCCCAAAATGTGGAGATTGCTGAAAATTCGATTTTCAAAAATCGAACCGGAACTACTACCTTCTCTTTTTTGAAAATTTTCAATAGCGGGAACTGGGAAGTTAATAATGACAATTAAATCTAGAGGAGTATAGCTCTAAAAATGTCAGGGCTATTTAAAAGTTTGCTCAGGCAATCATTGATTTATTTTTTGAAGAAAATAACCTCTTTCAATAATAAGATTTCGTCATGTTTTTTTTTTATGTTTTCAAAGTTTAAAGATCAAACAAAACTCCCAAGATACTTTGTATATTGTTTCGAATTCAACCGAATTTGTTGAATGTGAATAAATGTTTTTGATTATAATGGAATATAAAAATCACACAGTGGGCGGTCTGAAAGAACTACTTCTACCCCTCTGTTCGATAACAATGGTATACCCGGCTCTTACGTTACCTAAATAGGGATGCGAGAGGAAATCAGGGGAAGTTTCTTTGCTCAATCTCCCGCTTGTTAGGAAGGGTACATGGGAATATAAAGGGACAATACAAGGACACAAAATAACCAATGATTCATGCTTATGAAGGTTAGATTGGTATTTTTATTTACTCATATTATATTGCATTTAATTTTAAAAATATTGATCTTTATTCGTATGATTCCCATTACTGTTCTAATTTGATTAAATGCTTTGGAACAGTCGTAAAAATTTATGGTGAAGCAAAACTCAAAACACCCTGTCTTATTTTTGTGTCTACTCAGAATTTGTGTTCTGTTTGCTGTGAAAGGAATATTCAGTTTTGAAGAATAGTGAAAAATAAATGTATCAGAATAAATTATTTTATTTTATACATATTTTAAGTAACATAGCCGGGAAGATATATGATATGATATTTTTTTAGTTTAGAAAGTAATGAGAAAAACTCAAAATAGGGGTACCTAGTTTTTTCGCCCAAAAAGAGATTTTCAATTCACGATGTAGGTTTAGTATCTTAATTCTAATCCTTTTGAGAGCACATTTAAAAAAAATCCATAGCTCATAAATTATTTATTTGGCTACTTTTCATTTCATTTGATTTTCAGGAATTCAGATAAATATACTAGTGAGCTCTCAAGCAATATTTCATAATTTAAAAAAATCGTGTAAAACCATGAGTAATGGAAAACTTCCCAGAAAACAGATATCTAGAGGTAAGTTTAGCACAGTGCTCTTAACTGCGTTTCACTGTCTAATCGAGGAAAAAATCGATCGATATGAAGAAATTCAGTTTCTCTTGAAGAGTTTTGACCATAAAATGGCTGGTGTAACAATAAATATAATGTTAAGTGCAATCACGCCACTGCAGTGTTCGTATCAATCAGGGTTTCTTTGTTGGCAAACTGAGCGTCGTCCGAGTGTTCTTTGTTAGCTACTATATACAACATGCATATAACCACTCCAGCAACTGTACCGATTCCATTATCTATATCTATACTGTGCGTTCGTAGAAAAATTCTCGTCAGGTTTTACCTTTTCAACCCACTAGAGAATGGAACAAGTTTAGGTCAAAATTCACTTTTCAAAACTTTACAATATTTTTTCGTTTTGAGGTCCCCCGATCCATAAAAACTCTGTGCGTCTGTTTGTTAGTCTGTTTGTCTGTGAGCACGATACAGGTCAAACGGATGACGGATTGAAACCAAATTTTGGGTGGATGTTTGGTATGCAAATATGAAGAGCCCTACCTATTGTTTTTGGGGAAAATCGGCGCATGTGTAGAAGAGATATATGCTATAACGGTGTTTTTTATATAATAATGGTATACTTTTCATAACGGCTTATTAATCTATTGCTAAACTTAATAGTTTCGGAAATATTTTGAAAATAAAAAAAATTTGCTGTTTTTTTGTTTTGTAGATCTGTCAGAAATAAACTACTAGTTAAGCATGCTTTGATTAATGTTTTCATGACGTGGAACGGTGGAACATATTATATATGAAACCGTGGAAACGAATAGCAAATATCATATTGAATACTAGCCATTACCCGCGTCACCCACGCGATATCAAAAATTTTATTTTCTTTATTATACTACAGTGTAATCTCTCATAACGGACACCTCTAATGAGCGGACAGCTCTATTAGGCGGACACTATGTGATAGTCCGGAATGAAGTACAAGAGAATTCCATAAGACATAATCTCTCTTCAGCGGACTCTCTCTTGGGCGGACGCGGACGCAATATTTAAGTACAAAACTTGTAAAATTCTCTCTTAAACGGACACAAAATTAAAAAATGTTGCATCACGTTGCACTATTAGCCAGCGCGACGTGGCGCGACGAGCGGCGCGCGGCGACACCAGTTCTGGGGACTTCGCCATTGTATGTGTGCGATTCCTTGCAAGCATTAACGAACACGTTGTTTTTATAATTAGTTCGTTGATTTGTCTTGTATGTATTGTACATATTGTTTTTTTAAATAGAGACAAACATGTCTGAAAAGCGTCGTGTATTAAGTCTTAAAGAGAAAATTGGTATTTTGGAAACAATACAATTCTACCCTATTAAGTAAATAAAAAATATGTATGTACATATTATGCAGTATGTATGTATGTATGTACATAATAATATGTGTTTTTTAATTTTTCTTATACGCGGACACCTCTCTTAGGCGGACATATTTTAATAGTCCCGAAGGTGTCCGCTTAAGAGAGCTTTCACTGTATATCAAATGTCAACATTTTGAAGTGGGAATGATCCCAATGGTCCCGTCACCCAATTGGCTGGAATTTTTATAGCCATTTTAATTTTGTGTTAATATATTATAGGTCGAGTTATTATCAGAACTACTAATCTAGTAATAGATAATTCATCGACGCAACATAAGTTTTGTTGATTTGATAGCTATATGGAAGTTAGTAATGCATTACAGAAAATCGTTTCACATAAAATGCAATATAGACCAATATAGATCAAACTGATTTTTTTTACCATTTTGTTTAAAATAAAAATATTTTTATTCTACTTACAATTGTAATTGTATATAAAATGTGTTGGGTACAGTCTCTTACAAAAATGCACAGTGAATCTCTATCTGTTGGTCCGCTATATTTTTGTCTATGCCTGTCACGAGTGAACTACTTTAAAAGTATTCGTGCTATTTTTCTAATTTAAAAGTTATATTGTTTTGTTACTGTAAATTGTAAATGAAAGGATAAATCGAACACATTGTATACGTGTATAACGCACATCAACAGCTAACTAAACCACTCCGAGAGCCGTGCGCGGCACAGGGAGTCGAGAAGCAAGCAGATAAAGAGAAGGGCATTGGATGTATGTGAGCGAAATCTTCCTTTCATACCATAGGGCATAGATGCATACTTACCTAATAGCTTCTGCTTAGTCCTTGTTCACAGCAAACGTTTGTTGTACTGTGTAGATATGTTTTCGCAACAACCCATGTCTACTCTCGGAATCACTGAACAAGGAGTTTAAGAATTGTAGCATTTATCTGAACAAGCATTATTCGAAAACCGCTGAACCGATTTCATTGCGATGATAAAAATCCACGTGTCGCACGTCGTTCGTTCATTTATAACGACCTCAGAGTAGGTGAGATTACCCGCTGAATGTATGCATATTAGCGGAGGAAAAGAAACTAACGGAGATTCACCGAGCGAACAGGGATCAGCCCAGCGCTGAATCACTAGGTCCAGTGTCGGGAAATGTAGCGTTCGGGAGAATCCGTTCAACCGGCGATGTGACCGCGCGTCTCCATACGCCCAAAGAGGGTGCCAGGCCCGTAGCGACCGCAGTTCTTCGCCGGTGGGGCAATCCTCAGAATCGAAATGCTTGAAAATGCAGCTCTAAGCGAGTGGTATTCTGTCTAAGGCTATAGTGGCTAGTAGCTAAAGGACACCGCACAAACCTTATGGGATTTGGATCTCGGTTAAATTGAGCGAAAATGGTTTTATTTTATAGTTTAAAGGTTACTAAGAAAAAGTATCCATGGGCGCATAGCCTAAAAACCAATAGCAACAGACATGTTTAGCAAGATTTTAAATATTGGAATATCTGTTGAATTCACAATCTTAAAAAATCCTAAGCTCTAGAAATATGTTTTCGAGTGCGCTAAATTTGAATATGACATTATTATTTTATACAGGGTGACACCTTCCAACATTACCTAGTTCTCGACTATTTTTCTATTTCTAAAAAGAAGCACAAAAGTTGAACATGGAACATGTTTGCGAATTCAATAGATATCCTTATATCTAAAATCTCGCTAAACATATCTGTAGCTAAAAATCTATTAATTTTTAGGTCATGCGCTCATGGACACTATTTCTTAGTGATCTTTAAACTATAAAATAAAACCATTTTCGATCTATTTAACCGAGAACCACATCCCATAAGGTTTGTGCTGGGTCCTTTAAAGTATAAACACCAATCGAGTTAAGTTTATCCTTAATGTTGCTTATCCGTTAAATTAAAATTGAAATTGATACGAGCGAAGTCACGGGTAAAGTAAATCTTTAAATGTGATATATTCCCTAAAAGAACTAGGGGAACAATTTTTTAAACTCTTCTACCATTGAAAAAAAATCGAATAAGTACAGCATTATGACGGAAAAGCCTCGGCTTTCAGTCACTGACATGCTGCAATTTTCTTAATAATGTTTCTGTGCAACGCTGCACCACTTCCAAAAGAACCGTGCAAAATTGCAAAAAATATTGTCAACTCATAGTGAAACCACTGGGTTGGGAATTGGATGATTTTTGACTTAGTCGATCCCTTAAATCTTTTGATGAATTTTATAGAAGTTCATACAATGAGCAGACATAAAAGATTTTAGATAAAATCTACTTTCCTAATTTTGAAAATACAATTGTAATTAAATTAGTGAGATAATAATATTAACGCATTTATAAATGAACTCCACAAAATAATCCTATAATAACTTAATGATGACAGGTTATATAATACATACCTACGGGCATGAGCAGTCATCTCTCACCCTTGTACATATATAAATCGTGCTAACGTTAGTTGATTTAAAGGGCTGAAATGTTTTTTCACCTGTAATTGGTTTCTGGTCAATATTATGAAAACCCCAAACTCTTATTTTCTAAATTATTTTTTCATCTTTGATTTTTAATTAGTACACCAAAGTATAAATCGATATAATTAACAACGATCAATATTAAAATATTTTTCATTTTTCATTATCTTTTATATTTTGTTTCACTCAAAAACAAAAATATTCTGTTAATAAATTTTATTAGTCAAGAATTAATAAGTACGTTGTGGAAAACTGGATACAGAGCAAACGAAAATATTTACTTGCTTAAGTTCTTAAGGAGACAACTCGGTGTACAATTAGCGTATGAGACTGTCGTGAGTTCGAATCTCACCTCCGCTCATGAACGTTTTGTGATGATTAAATTAAATACACAGTCAGTGTTAACGATTCAAAATCGCGTGATACGCAATCGACCGTATTCTCGATTTCGCGTCATTGCAGTACCAATAAAGTTTGTCTAAAAATCCGCTAAATAATGATAAAACTCGAGTCATGAGCCTCAGTAGTCGACTGTGTATGTTTAAACTTAAAGAACTGTCAAAATGACATAATTTTACATCTCACGCGGTTTCACATTTTATTTGCAGGTTATATTGACTAAATTCAATTTTAGTACTTCCGGATATTGACTCACTAGCGTCACTTCGGTTTGTTATGAAACCACTATTTAATGCTTTTAGGTGTACGCTTTTTCTGTTCAACACCCATAAGAGATTGTTCTACTTCTATACTCACCATAATCAAAGTGTTTTAATACAATTTTGATTAAGTATTTATTAACAACTAGCGGTCCCGTCCGGTTTCACCCGGGTGTAAAAGAACGAATGGAGAAGGGAGGAACATGAGTACACAATATATTCATCTTAGTTTACCGAAATGAATGTTGTGTCCAAATTTCATGATGATCGGAGTTACCGTTCAAAAGTTTTTGTTGATAAAAAGCAGTATTTAAACTTTTTTTAACTAATATTTTTTTTAAATTAATTAAATAAAATTAAAATAAATTTAAATGTAAACCTTAGAAGAAAGCAAAGTAGAAAACAATAAAAAAAAATAAAAATATATTCGCCCAACGTGGGGCTCGAACCCACGACCCTGATGTTGACAGTCGCATGCTCTACTGATTGAGCCACCTGAGGTTGTGTTCTCACAACGCTAATATGAGTATATCTAGTTAGTGCATTTCACATGAATAGAAGCTTATTTTTGAGATACATTTTGTAACATTTTTCATTAAAGTTCCTCTCCTAATGGTCGTAGCGTAATATTATATAGCCTATAGCCTTCCTTGATAAATGGACTATCCAACAAAAATTTTTTTTTCAATTTGAGCCAGTAGTTCCTGAGATTAGCGCGTTCAAACAAACTCTTCAGCTTAATATATTAGTATAGATGAACAACAAATATCCGTTTTGATGATACGCCACTGTGTATGCGCCATGTTTGTTGCGCACGTTCTAATTTGTAAATTATAAATGCGTTTAAATAATGCATTCAAACGCACTTGTTGTTTCACTCGCTTTTAAATCCGTTTTAGTTATTATTATATTTAACATTCCTTTTTAGTTAACCTTTAGTTTTATGTAAATTCAGTCCCAGTTGGGATTATCATGAATATTATAACCTAAATGTTTCATAATAATTGTACTTTTCGTTAATTCACAATATACAATATTAAGATTTTTGAAAATTTGTGATTGATTTCAACATGCAAAAATTTTGCCATATGAATGGCCTTGTTTTAAACAACTCGAAGTCGGCCTTTCTTCAATTTAGCACTAGAGAGTTGGATCAAAATGTTTTACTGAAATTTAATGGCAAATCTATTAAACAATCATCAGATGAAAAGTTCTTAGGTATATATCTTGATTCTAAACTGAATTGGCATAAGCAGATTAATGTTATTTCTGATAAGATGGCCTCATACTGCTATATCGTCCGCCATCTACGTAAATCCGTAAATATTGACACATTAAAAACATATTACTTCGGTTGTATCCAATCCACGCTCAGTTATGGAATTGTATGTTGGGGTAACTCCACACGTATTGGCGATATACTTATTATGCAAAAAAGAATAATTAGACTGATGTCGTTTTCAAATTATAGAGACTCTTGCCGCCCTCTGTTTAAAAAACATCAAATTTTAACAGTCATTTCTTTATATATTTATAATTGTTTAACGTATGTTAAATCAAATATTAACACATTTTCGAAAGTTAGCGACACTACTTGTCACTTTCTACGTAATAATGATCAGCTAACAATTTCGAAGCACCATTTAAATCTGTTTGCTAAAGGCCCAAATTCTATGCCTATAAAATTATATAATCAATTACCGGCTAATGTTAAATCCATTAATAGCCTATCTTGTTTCAAACGCACCATCAAGCGTCTCTTAATTCAGCACACTTTTTATTCAATCCAAGAATTTTTTTCGACCTCATTGTAAATTCTATGTTTGACTTGTTCCACACATTTATGTCAACGGAATAAATAAACTTTATTATTATTATTATTATTATTATTATTATTATTTCGGCGGTAACTAAAGTATAATTTTCAGACTCAATAACGAAACGGTGCTATTTTAAAAATATTAACTTTTCAGTTATTTTCACTTGGATTAATCAGGCTTCCTCAGAATTTGATGAATTTTAATTTTTAATGTATCGAATACACAGACTTTGTCTGTGAGAGTTAGCATTGGGGCAGGCAAATAAGGAGTCACGCAAATGTTATTATTTTTATTCTGCCGAATCATGAGCTACCGACGTCACTTCCGGTCATTTTTTTAATTGTTTTCTTACGTCATCGACTACATAAATAAAACTGATGTCAAAATATCAAACTGTCATATCATCATAAGTTCTGAGAGTTTATCAATGTGCAGCCCTAATTGTTCAATTAGCAGCGGATTAAAAATAATAATTGTGGCTCCCTATTTATTTGCCCCAATGCTATCTCGCACAGACAGATTTGTTTGTGCATTCGGTATGTAAGAAATGCGGTGGTTGGTTCTGAGACTAAAAGACCAGCACGATCAGTACAGCACGAATAAGAAAAGCACGTTACCGAAGGTACCCATATTATCGGCGCAGCGTACATTGGATCAGCAACCTGCAGCCAGCAACGACCCTCAGTCAATCACCAGCAATTTCCGTCTAGCCATGCTGAACCGATCTAGTGTGCTAGTGATGTGTCGTTTTCATTAATTCATTAACATTAATGACGTGAACCCAAAACTCTTTTTTTTCCTGACTTCCTCATCTAACTCCTCTTCACACATCGTTAAAATAAAAAATCCTTCCACCGAACTTACACTCACTACTTGAAAACCGTGCTGGTTTGTGCAGGTATAGTGTGCAAAATTCAGCAAGGTTGCAATTTCGTGCTGCGCTGGTCGTACTGGTATAGTGTGCGCGATCTTTAAAACCTTGAATTCAATAAATTATTTCTAAGCTATTTTTATAAATACAGTCGATCCTGGATAAGCAAGAGTTCAAGGGAATGCGATCTCTTTTTCGCGAGTTTCTAGCTTATAGAGGTACAGGAGTGGTCTTTCTTACTTATAGAGGTCTATAAAAACTATGTTAGTTGGTTCAGCTCATTCTTAAATTTCGTGGAATTTATAATAAGTTCGACTATAATGTAGTAGTTTCAGTTATAGAGGTCCATGAGTGAAAAACATCTATCTCTTATGGAGGTTTCTGTTTCTCACTTATAGAGGTTTTAGAGGGTTAGAAGTACGGTACCTGGCAATTATTCTCACTTAGAACTCTCGCTTACCCAGTTCTCACTCACTCAGGTTTGACTGTATATTCTCAAAATTCGAGGCTTATCATATTTGCTTAATTAAAATACGAGTGTCTAACGTCTTCTTGTAGGCTTTATATAAAACTTAGAAGTATCGATGCATATTATATGAACTTATGAAATACGGTTGGTTCTATAACCACAAAAAGCTTCCCGACCTATAAACATTTTTCTACGTGATTCCTTTACAGAGCGTGTGAATTGTTTTATTCTACACTCGGCATCATAGTTTTCCAGTCGTCCGTCACTAGGGCTTCGCACAAGACCAGTATTTTTTTCTCGTTTCGATGTCGAAACAATGCTTGATAGTCTTGTTTCATCGATACGAAACTGCTACCTAAAAATATTTAATTGGTACTTATAGACATGCACCTGATAGTAAATTTGTCAGAGAACCGACGTCTCCACGTTTTGTTTGAGATATTATAAAAGTATCTTTCAAAAAAATGAAACAATACAAAAAACAATTACGTGCAGTTATAAATTAACCAAATTTTAATTTTTTTCTGAGTTAAATTATCTGGTCAAATACAGCAAGTAATCGGCAGTACGAAATAAAAGAAGGCGGATAATTAGTCGTATGCCTTTCCTAGGAGGTAACGGCGAAGATATATCGTATCGCCGTTGGATTGTTTTCGTGATGCCTCGTGTACGAACAGTCTAAGGGTTCCTTTTGTGCCTTTTAGAGTACGTAACTCTAAAAATTGTCTCGTGCAAAGCCCTAGTCGTCGCACTGTGTTCGCCCGTACCACTGCAACTGTAGCACCATTGTCTGGTACTGCGTGGTTCTGCTTGGTTCCCATCGTACGAACCATCTAGCTTGAGCTTGACTGTCACTCTGACATTGCACACTGGCAACAAGGACGTTACACGCGAAGCACCGCACAAAACGAAACTGTGGAAGTTTTGCGTTTAATTCACAGTGGCGTGACCCAAAGCATTGATTAACGCAATACTTCAGTAATTCATTGAGATTTAAGCAACTAAATGCAATTCGAAACAGTGACGATACAGGAGACATACTTTTTGTAAATATTTACTGACGCAAATTTATAATACGCAATGGCGTATTTACTATATAGAAAGTTTAAATCCTTGTCTAAAATAATAGTAATAATAACTGATCATCAGAGTTCCTTTCCAAACGATTCACATTTTTCAGATATTATAAAACAAATAACATAAAATTGTAAACATTTTTGTCAAGCTGAATCAATTGAAATTAGTCTGCACTTTTTGCTAAATATAGCGGATTCAGAGGCAATAAAAACATTTTGGGCACCTAAGCTACTAATCAGTTCCTTGGGATATCCTATGCATACCTTTTTTACGGACTTGGAAGCTAAGTATATTTTTATTTCCTGTTGATTGTAGGTACGCCTGTGTGAAAAACAAACAAGAGATATACACAGTGCTGGTACGTGCAACTTACATATACTTACTGTCAGAGAAGATGGTTCTCACTTGTGCCTGCAGGATTGGTAGCATTAATAGTAGCACGACGCTTCTAGCTATTCGTTCTATACACGAATAAAACATTCAGTTTGTTCTGCCATTAATTTCACTACCGGTTCTAAATCAGTTTGCTTCACAAGAGACAGGGTCTGATTTGAAGGATCTAGTTGCCATTCAATTCTAAGTAAATTTTCCTTACAAGAAACAAGATCGGATTTGAACGATTTAGTTTGTTTTGTCATTCAGTGTTCTAGCGATTCTAAATGTTTAGTTTACAAGTTAATAGTTATATATTACAGAGTTGTTTTCCAACAGGAGTTATTTTTTCACCCTCAATCTCCATAAATCTAGGTATTCCCATTCTCCTTCTTCCAATATCATCTCCTGTATCGCTTTATGTATACCATCTCCCCAACTTCTGCGCTACCTTCCTCTTTTTCTTCAATACAGTCTATTACCTTCTTAGGGCATCTTTCTTCCGCCATTCTTCTTACATGTCCGTACTAGATTAAGCTGTTTAGATTGTTCAAAGCACAATGATAGTAGTACTGACTTCTATTCATTGTCTGATGTCATTATTTCCTACAAGTTTCAGCTTGGATCTTTCGCAACTACGCCGACAGAAGTTCATTTCTATGGCCATACAATTTTGAAGGATCTGGTTGGTTTTGCCAAATCGATTCTAAATCAGTTTGTTTTACAAGAGGCGAGATTAGATATGAGGGAGGACAGCAGAGGATTAATGCCTGCTGACGTCCCGAATTATTGTTAAACTTTTTCTATAAAATAATCATTCATTATTCAACTTGATACTGCCACTCAGTAGGGACTTCTTTGAGTCCCAAGCTTAAACTTGGATACAGAAATTGTATCCATTGCTGGAATAATTGTATTGCTAATCGTATGGAAATTTTAATCGTTTTCCCATAAAAAATCGCAAAATATAAAATCATTCAAAATTATCTTGTAATTTTTTACCCATAGGTACACTGGAAAATTATTGTAATGGATCCGAAATTAAAAATGAAACTCTTTAACATATTTTTATATTTCAAGGTCACTACAATATTTTGATACTATTTTTAAAAAGGTGTGTACGTACGTACGATGGTATTTCTTTTTAGCTCGAATCTCGCGAATAAAAAATAATTATTAGGATACCAATCGAAGCGTATTAACGACATTAACGTCAATGTAATCCGAAACTTTGTAAAAATCAGTCTAGCATTTTTTTTTTGTTTTAGGATTTCTTGAAAAAGATTTATGGGATCTAATTTATTCTGATGGCATCCGATACTTTTAAGTATCAGATATTTTCATAGAGTTTAACAACAAAATTAATAATATTCTACTCAGACCATTTATATATGTTAATTTTATTAATCAAATACAAAAATTGTTTAAACAATGATACATATATTATATAACCTATTTGCTAAAGAAGACACAATTAGATGCCGAAACGTTGGTGAATAAACTAAGCAAATAAAAATTGTTTTCTTTTTGGCCTCAAATAATGTATTTTAAATTCATTGAAGATACCGCCGAGGTGTAATGTAACTCAGTCCGCCGCGAGAGTGGAAAGATTCGGGGTTCGTATCCCGACGGTGACATTGTTTGAAAAAAATAAACTAATTTTTCTATGTTGATAGCGTTGTAACAATGGGTGTTTCTTAACAATTGTAGCAAACAGTAACTACTCTGTAATATATTATAATAATTACTTACTGTAACTAAACTCATCTAAATAATATTTAATATTCAAAAGTGATCACACTGGGAACTTGGTCATGTGGACGTCAAGAGCAGAGTCTTAATACATCAGTACGACCCACCTCACGGCTTGTTATGATTTACAATTTTAATCTTTATTTAATCTTTAGTTTGAAAACAGTTTTAAAAAATTTACTTTTCAAATGATATTGAATAGGAATACCTACTTTACTTGTTTTCCAGTAATAATAACAGTATTATATATGTTGAAGCCATAACTTTTTTACTAGTAAACTTTTGGACTAGTTTCAAACCCTCAAAGACATTTTTACAGGAACATAGCTGCAAAAGTTCACCCTTCTCGTCTTCTCCTTTCTCCCTCCGTCATCAGCACATCCTATCTCACTCGCTGTTCATTCTTCAGGGGTGGAGAAAATCAAACACTTAACTTTTCACGACTGTATTATGCTTAATTCATTTTCAACCATTTAACTTAATATTATTATATTACAAATTACATAATATAATAATTTCTCAAATATTATAGTTACGACCATGACTATTTTTATTTTATTGTTTTGATAAATGATTTTATATTTGCTCGGCTTTCAGATAGGACTTTCAAAATTAAAAGCTCTTTTAGCACTGCATTACTGTTGAAACCGTGGTTCAAATTCGATACTAAAAATACTTTTAAATTAAAATCTACATGGAAATTCATACCAGAAATCGAACATTAAATAATAATGGAAGTTTGGCCAATATTATCAAAAAGACTTGACTAACTGAATATTATATTTGATTTAATCAAAATTTTATTCTTATTTTTTTACTTTTTCAATGAAGTTGGTAAAAACAATAATATATAGGCCATAGGGTGTGTGTTTCAATATTTTTACCATTCCAACCCACAAGTGGGGAATGGTACTAGTTTCTTTTCAAAAATTTTACAATATCTTTCCGTTTTGAGGTCCCCCGAATCCAAAAAATATATTTTGGAAAAACTCTGTGCGTCTGTTAGTCTGTGAAGACGATAGGTACAGTGTTTTTGTTTAAATTAAAAAACGATTGACCAATTTTGATGAAAAAAAATTGACGCTAACAAGTTCGATTGTCATCCTAACAAATTCGATAAAAATTTTATTCGCCAGATTTCGTGTAAAATCACCTTTTGGTAATATTTTTATTTAAGAGTATTCGTCCCTGCAAATACCCCCTGCACCCTTCATCTTAAATCTTTTCCCCTCGCCTAAAAACGGTTCGCGCTCTCCCGACGCTATTTTTAAAGCTAGAGGGTTCTGATAAACGCCAAATGAAAGACAAAGAATCAGACTACAGATCCTTCAGGCGAATTTTTTGAAAAACAGTTTCGCCTACGTGTGAAATATTAGGTAACTTATTATTTTTTTCAAAAGGTTGTTTTTTCAGGATTTTTTTTAAAAAAATTCGCCTGAAGGATCTGTAGTCTGATTCTTTGTCTTTCATTTGGCGTTTACCAGAACCCTCTAGCTTTAAAAATAGCGTCGGGAGAGCGCGAACCGTTTTTAGGCGAGGGGAAAAGATTTGAGATGAAGGGTGCAAGGAGTATTTGCAGGGACGAATACTCTTAAACAAAAAACGGGTAGATCAATTTTTATAAAAAAAATGATCATATTGACGTTATTCGCTTTGAAAGGTACCATTACGAAGTTGATGTTCATTTTTATTAGCGAAATATTGTGGAAAATCTACTTTTTTGGAGTCTTGGTTAAAAACAAGAACGGTTGGACCAATTTTTAAAAAACATTCTTTCAAATCATATTTACGTCAATACTCATCGATTGACATATTAACGTAGTCGATGTCATTTTTTATTCTTGAGATTTAGTCTTAAAAAGAAATGACCACGTACGACGTACACACGTACATGCACACACACAAACAGTGAGAGAGCTAGACACATTTTCGAAAATAGTTTAAAAATAATCTTGAAACATAAAAATTTCTCAAATTTTTTAAATCGATTTTCGGACCCATTACAATAACTTGCCAATGTACTGGGAAGTTAATAATGAAAACGACTATGATCAAATTTTAAATTGTAATTATTCATCCTGTAAATGCGGTAGTTTCAGAGAAAAAAAATGTTAAACCCCTGTTTTCAACTCTTTCTCTTGATTCAGACTCTGCAGATTTAAAAATATGTTAAACTTGCTCCTCCATGTCTATTAGTAAACATACAAAGGATTTTTAATTCCGACCTCCCACTGATGACTGTTGCAGATAGAGAATCCTTTCTTGTTTGTATAAAGTAACAAACGTTTTAATATAAATATATGACATGTGTACTATATGTATTCTTACCTATAATACTAGGTACGTATATAGAAAAGTCTGTTATTTTATGTTTTATTCACCATTGTGAAAGAAAATGAAGCAAGCCACGAGAAATGCGAACAACATTGTTTTTAACAAATGTGAACCGTTTACATTGTGAATTTTAAATTTGAACAGAATTTTCAAACATAGTTCGATTCCATTTCACACGATCGTAAATCTACTGCATGATGGAAAATTAATGAAATTGAAACCATTTATCGATACATCGATTCATTCTTCGGTTTCCTTAAAGTCAATTTTACTCAATATCGGATTTGATAGCAAGTATGAGTTGAAAACAAAATACCCCATGCTTTAAAGGCTACTAATATAGGTTTTGATAGTGTTACACGCTTCCCATTGAGACAACAATCAGCTCGTCATTTTAACAATGACACACAGATTGTTGTGGGTCAACAATCGGCTTGTTGTTCTAACAATGGTACACAGATTGTTATCAGGCAACAATCGGCTTGTTATTCCAGCAATGACGCACGGATTATTGTGGAACAATAACAATATGCGTAGGTAAAAAGGCTTTATTGCCAAATTCCAGACAACAAAGAATGCAAGAAAAATAAAGAACTATCCAGCGCATATATATACCACGGCGATAGCTCAGTGGACAGACAGTCATACATTGTGCTTCATCGAGTTAACAATCGACAAATAGTTGTGACATAAAATATAAATTGACAGTCAGTACCGTGAACAGTACTGGGTTAACTGCTGAGACAAATAGATAAATGAACTGTGTAAATAAATGTGCTAAATAAATTTTGGTGTGTTCCTGTGTTGTACATATTTCGTGTACATAAATAGTGACTGTATTCTACATTACTTATATTTTTTTATTTTATTAGTAAGAATTGTTGTTTTTGTTTCTGTTACGTTATAGAGAAGTACTTTTGTTTGTGTGTTTAACTGTTTTGTTAACGTTTCACTATTGTAAATAAATATCTTCCACCACGAACTACATTAACAGTTTTGTTACAATAGTGTGTCAAGTTTCATTTAAATCGGCTCATTCATTTTACAAACAAACAAAAATTCAAGGAACGTATTCTGTCGTGTAAGTTCCAACAATAACCAACAGTGACTTGAAGCAAGTACCATCCAAAAATTTAAAAAAATAAGTTTTCTAACTACTTGAAACGACTTAGCTTGCAAAAAGAGCATTAAAAATGAGGCAAAAGTGGACATTACTCAAACTATTAGGGAAGGGGGATTTGATTCTTGCATCTTAAAAACTATTCTCTTGTATAATTACATAAAATACTTAAATGCCATATGTCAAATAAATAAAATATCTCTGCTTAAGTGAATAATTAGAATAATTAGCAGTAGTAAAGAATAAAAGTAAACAAGCATTGTCAATGTTGACAGACGTCTAAATTGTTTATTTCCATTCTTCTATACTTATTATAGATTATTAAATAATGATAAATTGCCTTGACGTGCCATGTAACCATAGGCATGTTTCACGGAGTCATTGTATATGAATGCAATTATGTATCAATACAATATTCATATTAGAAGGTAATTAATTAATTATAAATGCTTGCCTGTTAAGTAGTTCGCCACCTTACTCAAGACTTTTTTGTACTATACCGGATGAACTTTAATTTGCAAGCTTATCTTCATATTTAAAAATTAAAACACAAGCCTTTTTCTTTCAACACTCAACAGCCAGGCAATGATCTCTGCTTAATCGACTTATTTAAATTGTTTCCCTTGGGGGATGATTTTGCAAAAGCGCTCAAACACGTAATTCTTCATTTCTTTTCCAAAAGCATAAATAGTAATTTTCAAATCTTTAACTAGAGAAATGATGAGTTCCCCATACAAACTTTTATCTCCTATTTCACCTCCTTCAAGCTTATTTTTAGGCAAAAGATAGCCTCTGTCCTTCCTCACGATGCAATCTGTTTCCTTGCCAAATTTGATCGAAATTGTTCAACGATTTAGGCGGAAAAGGTAACAGACAGGTGAAGTTATTTTATATGATATTAGTACCTACGGATTATTCTTATTTAAATATTAAACGTATACCTATTCTATAAATCATCAATTACTTTTTTTAAAGTTTCGAGGAGAGAAAGATTGTAGATTATAGACGCTAAACAGTTGAGATCATCAACGTCTATTTTAATATTTAATAAAATAATTGAACATTAGATATAATTTGATTACCTAATACAACACTATATTTCGTATGATGTATCTGATAGCTGAAAGTTAAGTAATATTCCCTCAAAACTACACGTTAAAGTATTTTTTTTTATTTTTATCTACAAGAATCAAACTTTTCCGAATGATCAGTTTTTTTCAAAAGTTTGTTTGAAGCCAATTTGATTTCATTTTAATACGGTGGCTCTCTCATTTAATAATAATCATATTTTTAATAGCTAGTTAATTACTTGAAAACTAGTCCTCCAAATCTTTTTTGAACGTGAAGTGAATTAATTTTTTGAAAGAATTATATCCAAGTGAAAAAATAATCTATCATTAATTGAATCTTGAAACAGTCAATATACAAGCACAAGTTCAACCGATGACCTTCATCAACCGGATCCCAGCTAGCTTCGAAGTCATTTATACGACACTTAAAATATTTCTTTGTTTTATGCAGATTTATCTACCTCTTTAGCGTCTGAATGTTCCGACTATTTTTATTATATCTCTTCCATTTTTTTCATCCTTGTGTTAATCAGAATTAATGTTTAAAAAACCGTGATTATAGTTTTGCAAAATTATATTTATACCTACCTACCATACGTAACGTACTAAATTTAAGGAGTTAAGTTATCATTATAGTACCGTAGTACCTCCGGATTTAACTTGTTGATACCCTAGTTTACTAGTTTTTCTCTTTTTGTTGTTTTGGCTCATAGCGAAAGATCTCGGTTTTTATTAATATCGTCTTCTTTTAATATGTTTGTTTTACTTCCTAAAATTCCACTATTTTTCATAATATTTGATCCAGAAGAAACGTTATCTACATTTTCATGAAGTGGTCATAAATGCTCTAAGTTCTGTGCAAACATATCATTTTTTAATAGCTAAAATAGTTCTAACTAGGGAAAAAGTAATCTCTTTTTGTGGTGGTGCCCCCTCCGTGGTGATGCCCAAGACCGGTGCCTAGTACGGTTCGCTTAATGGGACTGAAAAGTATATTCCATGCATAAAAATTATGCCACTTATATTACATTATTAATTATAAGTGTGGCCATTCAAATTTTAAAAATGTGAAAACTGTAAGGATGGAGTATAATATTCTTTTAATTGTACATTCATATCTCGCCTTTTGGTGTTAGAAATGTTTTGATTTACGGTCAAAAAAAGTTCGATATACGACCAAGAAATATTATTTGAAAAGCGAAACAGTTTTTTAAGCCAGAGATTTCCATAACAGCGAATGTTGATGTGTGTTAGTGTTATTTGATAAAGCATCTTCTCTTTAGACTGTTAGAACTTCTTCTGCAACATTTTAATTAGTGTCTTTTATTGCATGGTTATTGGTTACATAATATGTAGGCAGGATTAAATATTTTATTTTTTGAAGAGTTCTAATCAAATGTTAATCACAGTTTTGTATTTATTTTTTACTTTTTAGTGAGCTAATGATTTTTTGAAATTTTGTTAGTAACATTTCTTAGAATCTAAGTCATCAAACTATTCGTTACCAAAAGAACTCTAAACAGAGATAGCTCATTCGTTTCAACTGTAAAACCCACAAAATGAGCCTATTAAAAAAAATTGACGTTTTAAAGCTGCAAAAAAATGTCAACGTTCCAAGCTTTAACACGCATTGCATACCCCAAATCTCGTTTAATTTTTTTCTAATAAAACAAATCATCAGATATTAATGAAGCTGGAGAATATTGTAGAGTCAACAAATTAAAAATAGTCGACCATTTATTTTCGATAATATCATTGACACTGAATCGAGAACTTTTCAAAATTGCTCGCTGTGAACAAATTTCTCTGATGACTAATATGGCAACCGCGCATTTAATAGAGTAGGTACACTTAAAATGCAGAAGTTTGCACATTTGGAGTATAGGGCACGAGATAGAATCTAACGAAGCCATGGAAAATAAATAGGGAGGCTTTTCAAAAAATAGTGTCAAAACAAAATCAATAAATAATATTTTTATATTTCAAATAATCATTGTTAAGTCCTGTCAAAGACATACAAATCAGTATTAGAAAAATGTACGTGTATGTAAGAAAACATAAACAGAACTACACATTTACAAAAGTATTCGTTGACAGTTTTTTCCGTATAAGTGAAAAAAAAAACAAACAAATGAATTAAAACTTTTGGAATAAATTCGTATAATTTGCTAAATATATTTTTCAGATTATTAGATAATACTACTTATTTTATTGTAATATTATTAATAAATGCTTTAATTATTCTCTACAATATACTTTTGGCTCCAACTGTAGCGATCCAACTACGTTAATCAAATATACTTTTTCGAATCACATTGTATTTATACGTTTACGTCATACATTAGTGTAGACCACAGTGGTACGGTAGGTAGGTATACATAGTTTCATCAACTAGATATTTTTTGCTAACAGTCTGCTCTGCTAAAACCGAATTCACCCAGACGGCGAGACTTTTGAGGCATTGCAGGACTGTTTAACAATAATTAAATAAAATTATATTTCAATTACAGCAAACTCGACATAAACGGCTCTCGCGTCTGGTAAGGGATTGATTCCCTGTTCACTACTAGTACTGTAATTTCAGTCGGGATAAGTTCAATTTTTCTATAAGAATGCGAAACGAGAATTGAGTATCGAAAAATCTCGATAAAATCGTTGAACGTGTTCATTTTACAGAAAAAAATACATAATAATTTATTAGGTCTTTCAAAATTTTTGCGGAAGGATTGTAGGAAAAAATATTGGTTGTCTGTAAAGTCGGTTTACGGACGATAGTTTTACGTGATAACGTATTCCGCTCTAATATCATATTTAATAATACATAACCTAAATTTTAGTAGCTGTCAAACTATATTTTTACCGACTCTCTATCGCTTATACTGCGCTCTCGCTTGCACGCACAGGGTCAGGCGGAACGTTACACTTTTTCGTGCGTGCAGCTGGTGTTTCATCAATTTATAAGACGTTATCACGTCAAAACTAATAACATAACATAGTATCAGTTTAATACAGAGTATATAGAACGTGTCAAGTAGCTAAATTAATATGATCCAATGAATTCTCTTTTCAAAAGATAATTTAATAATTCTTTTTGAAGTGAAACCTCTTTAGCGACGTATCAATATTTTGTAGCATTAAACGAGAAATGATTCAACGGCAAGGAAATATAAGAGAAACCTTGCGGTAAGACAAAATTACACTCTAAAGAAGTTTCACTTTCCCCTCGAGAGAGAGAAAGATTGTAAATTATAGACGCTCAACAGCTGAGCGTATATGTGTGTATGAGATAATTTGCCAGCCAGCATACACAAACCAACTGGTATACGAGCTCTGGTTCCTGGGAGCACTAATTCCCAAAAAACAACATTCCAACGTTTCTTCTGAGAGCCACTTCCCCTGTGACAGTCCAAGCGTAGGATGCGTCAAATGTTACGTCATAAGATTACATGACCGGACCTTTTTTCGCGTATTCGTCTAATAAATATCTGTTATAAAAATAGCAACTTTCGGTCTTGTTTTTCATGACCTAATGCCGCCTGCATGGACGTCCTGGTCTGTCTGGGTTTTTCATGGAAGAATTGGGCGTTATTGCACGCGGCAAATGGCTCTTGTTAACGACCGTTTTAGTCAACGGGTAACGGGCTGACGCGAAACGGTTACCTTTGTACACGATCCTCATAATATACGTGATCGCATCCATTGTTATCGATATCAGTTCTATACTTGAAGAACGAAGAAGCGCAAGTACGTTATGTCTTGCTCGTTTATTTTTGTAATTTTATAGTCTTGTCCCAACGCTGGCCTATTATGAACAAGGATAATTAATAAACCCATATCAATATCAATTTAAAACTCCATATTCACAATAAGCAGAACAAGGTAAGTAGGTAGGTATAGGTAAAAACGTGCGCGCACATCTGTCGTCGTCAACAGACTTCTATGAAATGACGTGGTCCACTGCATCGGACTGACCGCCGTCGCGCCGAGGGGCGACGTGCGGGTATCCTTTGAGTTTTGTTGCCCGTCACGTTAACAAACACCCACACTAACCTATTGAACACTGCGCGTTGGTCCATCGCCCGTCATAAAAATCGGACCGTTATCCGTTGTCGTTAACAAGAGGCCTAACCCTCTACTATGCTACGAAATGTTATGCTGTTATCACGTCATGTAAGGTATTCATGAAAAACAGAACCGAAAGTTGCTATCAAAGCACAACTTTGCTCATCAAAAAAGGTGCTGAAAATAAATTATTAATAATTTCTATATCGAATCTACATCGAGCGGTGTAACGTAGTGGTGAGAGCACTAAACTCGCATTCGGGGTTCGAATCCCGGCGGGGGCAGATGCTGGAATTTTTTCTTGCTGCCTCTCGCCGAGAAACAGTAATTTATGTGTTGAGGTTTTCCATGGTTTCCCTCAATAATTTCAGATGAATATCGAGATGGTTTCTTATTCAAGGCCATGGCTAATTACCTGTGAAACTCCTATGCTCAAAATTTGCCTGCCTTATCCTAATGTCCCAAAATTCCTTCATTCGCCCATTGCTATGAATTAGTTGAAGTTGTAAAAATGTGGAAAATAACGGGAAGTGTGATAGATGGAAAATAGTAATGGTGCGAATGGCGTCTGTTATGACATAAAGAAATTGACGTTAAACGCATTAATATTGTTATTATTATTATTGTTATTATTATTATTATTATTATATCAAATCTACGGAAATTTGTTGTCCACTCCAGTTAATTCTGTCTGTTTCATACGGACCTTTGTATCGCTGTTATAATATTGTTTACAATTAAATACCATTGGTTGGTGTTTGATTTTTTAGGATGCTGTCAAAAACAGACAAACAAATATGACGCATATGTGTCACCTTCTCTTATTTCTTACTAAGAATATTATTCATATAGGTTTACTTTCTACGAAGAACACCTATCGGTAACGAACAAACTTGTAAACTAGTCTTAACCTGTGACTTCGCTTGAGTGAACGTCGATTTTTTTCGCAAATGTGCTCGCATTTATGTCAGTTTTGATGAAAAGTCTATCATAACCTAAATGTAGCCGGTTGGAAGTCTATAACGATTAAAACCGGTTTAGGTTTTTCGAGTGATACTCTAGTAGGTACAAAATAAATAGACAGACATTCTGGAAAAAAACCTTCTCCCGTTACGGTGTCATTTCAAGAAAACAAAATTATTGGCTGATGTCTCGCTATATATTATCTATTGAATGTCATATTTTCAGCACATGCAAATAACGGAAAGAGGCTATTTATTGATTATTATAGAAGTGTCGTTAATTCAGGAGGAAGTGCGCGACTGAGAGGCGCGTGTATATTTTTCATAAACGTAAAGGAAACATAGTATTTCCAAAGAATAAGGAAGGTCTATAAGAGGTGATTCTCAATGAGTGGTTACTTTGATACTTATAATACACTACAAATAAACAGACAAACTAAAAGTACTTCTCTTATATAATGGAAAATGAAATAGAAAATGTAACAAACAAAACAACTAAATTCTAAGTAATAAAATAATACACGGTCACTACTAAATCCCTATGTAGAAAAAAACACTATATACAGTTGTAAAAAAATGTAATTCTATGAGAAGTGTTTATCGTAAAGAATTGGCAAAAGTTAACAAATCGATTCGATCTGGGGCTGCAGAAGACGAAATCTACAACCCATCTCTGTGGTATTTTGATTTCCTCTATGACGATATCACACAAGACTGAGCGAAAAATACAAATATGACTGCACCGTCTGGACGCTCAAAATTGCAACGTTTTCATTCCGTCTTAAGACTGCGCAGACTTAAAAGGTTGTGCAAAACGTAGCGTGTGGACCGGCCTTTAGAGAGATAGAAGCGCTGACTTACCAAGCAACGATTTAAATTTTGAAGACAGGCTATTTGTACCTGCAATTACTGTCATTCAGTAACACTACTCGTCTCACCCAATCAAAATAATTTTCCCAAATTAGGTGCCGAGTCAAATGTAATCAAAATCGCCACTCTACCTTTGTCATGACCATCTCTGCCTGCCGAGAATCAAGTGTCACCTCTTGTAAATTTTTTCTACTCTTTGGTCTCTCTTAAATGGTGCTAGTTTAAGGAAACAGTCACGAGTACGACGGTAACACGTCGATTGCAATTTTGTTTAAAAATTGTTCCATTATTCATTACCGCGTCACGTGGTATTGATTTGCACCATTGACATAAACAATGGACTGTGTAACAGGTCAACAATGTATAGCTCAGGAAAAGAATAAGGAAACGATTCGAAGGATATGCACCGAATGAAAAACATCGAATGACATATCGCAACTAACCATCGATGTCAAAAAAAGAGATGAGCATCGGATAAAACACCAACAAGGCACTATATTTCATTTTCAAACTAAAAATGGTAGATAAAATTAAACTCTTTTAAAAGATTATAATGAGATTTTTTCTATAAATTTAATTGAAGGAGATTTATTTGGTTGAGGAACAATAGAAATAAGCTTTACCAAAGTATCGCTTGTGGCCAACGTTTCGAAAATTATATTTTCATCCTCAGGGTCTGTGAACATGTATAGTATTTAATTACCTACATTAATATTATTATGATTTCTAAATTACAAATAAATGCATTACAAATCCCTGAGGATGAAAATATAATTTTCGAAACGTTGGCTACAAGCGATACTTTGGTAAAGCTATTTCTATTGTTCCTCAACCAAATAAATCTCCTTCAATACATATTTTGGAACAAAACTTCTACTAATCTTATAAATTTAATCTTATCTGTTCACTTTTTTGGTATAGTTATTCATCACAATATTTATAAAATTAAAAAGAACTCAAATTAAATAATATGCAAATAATTAATTGAAAAAAATGAGTTATACATCGGGAAAAAAATCAATGACCCAAAAACATCGATAGAAAAGACATCGAAATTGAAAGTACATTGTTTTCCGATGCTCATCTGACATCTCTCTAAATAGTTCCAAGCTTTCAATATTTTGTCTAACCAGCTCGAATCAGTAGCGTTTACAAAGAATCAAGAGCTATTGACACTATGAAAATTAGTGTCGGGACATGAAAATAAAACAAAATATGAATGCCACATGTTCGCGTAGCGTCGCGTGCGTCGTCACGAAAGACATTTCTTGAGACGATGGAACGAAGCTGTTACCGAAACGAAAGACTTTGTCTCGATAACGTATCGATTTTGTGGTGGCCAGGTCAACAGAGACGGTCCGCTCGAATACTTGGACCAGTAGCGTTCACTGTGATTGGCAGCCACTTTATTTTATGCCGCTCACAAAATAGTATGGGAAAATTCAACGCGCTCGCTGCTGAGAGTACGTTCGGTTTTGCGCTTAGATCGATCCGAGCGCTCCGATGCGTTCGAATAAACATTTATATGCTCTAAAATATATCCATCCTGCATTTTTAACATCTGGAGGAGATTGAGCACGCTCGGTGAGCTCTGAGGAAAGCAAGCGAGCAAACAGATTGAACCATCTTCAGAGCATTCAGATTAAAAATGAGCGGAAGCACGTGCTCTAAGAATGGATAAATTTCGAAATTTATTTTCACAGAAATTTTTCAATAATCCATAAGTACTAATAATATAAATGCAAAAGTAACTCTGTCTGTCTGTCTGTTACGCTAGGCCGATTGTGATGAAAAATATGCAGATAGTTTGAAGACTGGGGAAAGGCATAGCTTACTTCTTTTTCAAAATTCAATCCCAATGGTGATGAAATGAAGGTTGTAATATTGTTTGAGGTTACGCTAGGCCGATTGTGATAAAATTTAATATGGAGATAGTTTAAACTCTGGGGAAGGACATTAACTATTTTTTGACGTGATAACGTCTTATAAATTGATGAATCACGTCAATATAAAAAGATGAAACACCGGCTGCATGCACGAAAAAGTGTAACGTTCCGCCTGACCCTGTGCGTGATAATTAAATATGATATTCGAGCGGAATACGTTATCACGTAAAACTATCGTCCGTAAACCGACTTTACAGACAACCAATTTTTTTTTTCAAAAATTAACCCCTCTAGGTCATCTGAAACTGGGTTAGGTTTTTGATCTGTATATCAGTGAGTCAGTTTGTCAGTCAGTGATAAAAATTCTGATTTTTAGCACAATTACCTAGCTGGACGCCCAATTTCTACTTTCTAGGTCATCTGGAACTGGGTTAGGTTTTTGGTCTATATATCAGTGAGTCAGTCAGTCAGTCAGTGATAAAAATTCTGATTTTTAGACGTTAATATCTCAATAACCGTTTGAGCTCAATTTGTGAAATTAATCTAATAGGCCCCACTCACGATCAAACTTCATGCCACAGTTCAGTGTTCAAACTTATAGTTCAGTGAAGCATGATAATGTGTGGGACAAATAAACACTGAAACCAACACTGAAGTCAAGCATGAACTCATCAAATGCATCTTGATTTTTGAACGACTTCAGTGTTCAGTGTTCAAGTAAACTGCTGTGTGTGTGGGTTTTTTTCAATTCAGTTTTTGGAGTTCTGTGTTTTGTACAACCAGAAGCCAAAAATCTCAATGTTGCTGCAAGTCTTTCTTGTGCAGAAATAGATTTTCGCATATTTGTGTCCTGGTTCTTAATAAATAGGCTAACTAATTCCAGTAAATAATTGTATAAGTCCAATTAAGCGGTTCAAGAAGTAATTAATTAATCAAATAAACATGACGTCTTGAATTACGCATTTCTAACAAATTTTTCACCCATATTCTTCTTTTTTTCTTATTTCCCTGTTTTAAATACAATCCCATAGCTATGAACAGCCAATGATCTGTGCTCACCATTTAAATAACTCATTTAGTTCTTATTAATTATCTATAGTATAATATTATAGTTTGTATATAATATATATTTTATATATCTATACTCGACGAGTGTATGCCAACAACTGAACCAAATTGAACACAAAAAATTAAAAAAAAATGAGCAGTTTGCATGAACTGTGTGTGGTACCAGTCAGTCTTTCGATTAATCGGTCCAACTTCACTGACCACTGAACTGTGGCATGAAGTTTGATTGTGAGTGGGGCCTATAAGGGATTTTAAATAAATAAACCCATGTGTTTATGTTAAATAGATTTTGAGTGGTTAAGGGGTCAAAAGTGGCTCCAAATGGTTCGTGCGCAATATAACACACGACGGCTGCTGCTTCCTCATTCTTCGTTGAATTTGGGTTGACACGCCAACGCGTGTCTTATTGATTTAATTTAACGGCGCCATATTATTTTGATTGCTAGATTGCGTTCGGAATTGTTCAAATTGCTCGTTTGTCATGTGACCAAAAATCTGTTCGATCTATCTAGTGCAAAACCGAACGTACCCTGAGATAGGGAATGCGCTGTCGATTCTCTGTGTCATTTGCACGGTGTCTATAGGTAGTGTGCTGTTACATGTGTGTACTGTTGTAGGTACAAACATTATAATTTATATGTATTGAAATTATAATATAAAGTGCACACTGTGCCATATTATAATAATGTGTGATCATTTACATTTCATAACAACAGTTATTATTTTAAGACGGCTGGAGGCTGTACTGTTTAGTTGAATCTGACTAAACGCTACACGTATAACCATGTAGTTACATTTCACCTCTTATATGAATTGCTAGCCATCTCATACAAGTTCACTAATCTTACTAGTCCCAGAGCCGACCGTCGAATTTCCTATGCATCAAATACACATCTGATGCGAGTTAGCATTGGGATTAGGGACAGACAAATAGAGAGCCACAATTGGAGTTGTTGGTTTTCCGGAAAATTTTCCAAACCGCTAAATTAAAAACGTACTGTAAAATTAAACTCACTAGAGACTGCAAGTAAACAAAACTGGAGTATCTTCATCAACTCTGGATATGATGCCTTTTTGAGTTTTCCCCTTCCAACAATAAACAATAATTTTTCCTGAAAGAGAGCAGAGTGATTTTTTTTATCCCAATCTAGTGCTGTTTACATGAGGGGAATTCCCTTTATGACTGCAGCAGCCAGTACAGTGGTACCATCTTCTGGTCTCTGCCACTACCTCATTACTTTGTTTATGAAATAACAAAGAAATGAGTGATTCATTTTCCGAGTGCTCTTTTATTATGAAATAGGATGAATTGATTTGTTATGAATTCCAAATAAAACAATATGACAAACTGTAACTGTCGTCTCTCCATCCTTCACGTTCTGGTCGACTGCCCATTATATGATCCACATAGACTTAACGTAGATCTCCCCTCCAATATACAAGATATCCTTGATTATACTGAAACAAACATAACAAAACTATTCAAATTTTTAAACCTAACCAATCTAATTAATAAAATATAAATACTTACCCATTACCTACCTTAATACTTACCGAAATCCTCCTACACTATCCGCCTTAATGTCCCGATAATAACAGTCCATTTAATAGTAATTAGTCCTTTCTTCTTTTATTTATTTTTTCTTTCTTCTCTACAACAAATTGATCTTTTTCTTTTCTTTCACTATTATAAGCACATTATTATATAATTATGTACTGAACTACAGTGCTAATAACTCTGCGAGTTGATGCACGATTTTTTATTTCTTTTTGTTTTGTATTTTATGTTCTTTTGATTTAAATAAAAAAAAAAAAAAAAAAAATATGACAAACCTTAAGTAAAGCAGAATCATATTTAACTTTATTCATGTGGATTACAAAGTTAGAATTATAACCTGTAGCTTTTGTTTAAATGGTACAGAAATTAGTAATTAATCAAAGAAAATATGGAAAGTTCAAATATGTCATAAATAAATTACTAAAAAATTGCCTTTTTGACATTAAATATTTTCCGGAAAAATATAGTGGAAAATTTTCTATTTTGGAAAATTTTTCTCTTCACTGCATCACTAGCCACAAATTATTATTCTGTCAAAATTGAAAAACCGATCAAATATGTGTCCTACATCATTCATACACGCTACAACTTAGGAATTAGGATTACGTAGAGTCAGCCATACTCAAAGTGTGCTCCGCGGAACCCTAGGGTTCCGCGAAACCCCTGTGGGGGCTCCGCAAGAATTTAGACAAAATATTAAAATAGAATATTGCGTATAGCATAATATTAAAAATATTATGCTGTACGCACGCCGACAAGAGAGGCAGTGCGAGCTGATCAGCCAGCAAAGAAAACAACGTTAACGCCTATTTAAAAGAAAAGGACATTTTGATTTCGTATACTGGAATAGTTAAGAAAATTATTATTAGTTATTGTTTGAATGTGTTAACATTTATTTAAAAAAAAAAATACAATACCACGCTTTAGATTTTTTTTAATTAGTAACTGTTACATTCACATTGTACCTACCTACTCGTATTATGCTTATTAATAAAGAATGCACATAAAGACATTTTTGTTTTATTGTAGGGTTCCGTCAAGTATTTCGCTTTCCAAAAGGGTTCCGTAACCAAAAAAGTTTGAGAACCGCTGAGTCGTAGAGTAAAGTAGATTGCCACGATTGAAAACTGAAATTGTCTTCAAAATGAAAAGAATTTATAATATGCTATTTTGATTTCCTTCAGAGGGGGTACATTCAGGGGGATACATTATTAACGACTTCAGGAGCTTATACCTATATGTCACGAAATGTTCACCTAAGGAGCGACACATCACTACAAACAATACTCAGTGTAAAAATACATTATTAGAATTATAAAAATTCTCAAAAGTCATAAGGCACAGACCTCAGATTTTTTAATTCAACAGGCTTTTTCATGAAATACTGTCTTACGTTTTATGTCAACACTGTTATTGGGTCGCATAATGTACCTAAAAGTGTCTTGTCCTTAATATCAGATTAGTTTAATTTATCTTCTTTACTCATCCCTATAGGATACAATGATCATAATATACGTAGCAACAATATGCACACATACATTTGACTATGTTCTGCACACACATACAAACATACATGTTGGATACGTAGATATGAATTTGTAGGTGCCTACTATACATACAAATAAATACAAGGTATGCGTCCATATTGCGAAATAAAAAACCGAGCCTGTCCGTTATCCATGCCTTCAAAATTACAGAATGTTAAGGTATTGATCCCACTATAGTGAATGTTTTGCGAACAAAACACCAATATAGTCTATTCTTTTCATTAGCTCCGTTACGTAGCGTTTGTTGAACACAAACGTCACCCAAACTTTGAATGCTGCTTGACAAAAGCTTTTCATGGCTTTCCCTTTATACTTAAATTGATATTTAGACCCTACATCCAGTGGCGCAATAAGGTCACATTTAGGATTGCAGAGACTGCAAAAAACTAGAAAGAACATTAACTTTTTTGCAACGTTTTGTTAGAAAAATATGTAAGACCATACAAATTCGAGATAACTTTTTACTGGTCAATGTCTGTCAACCAAGTTACTTTTAAAGCTATTCTACCACTTTTTTAGTACTGGAAATTTACGCTTTAAACAGAAGTTTTAAATTCACTTATATCCAAAATAAGTATTATCTTACAATTATTATAAAAAAAATAGCAATAACAAAGAAAAGTTATTCAAATCTTTGATTAACGTCTGAATAGAACTCTTCAAATATATAGTCTGAAAAAAATTGGTCGACAATTTTATTTAAAGAAAAGTTATGCTGCGTTACTCTGAAGCTTTTAAACTTTATACTACGCTAATGAAGACTACGACGAGGAAGGCAAGTGCAGAAGTCGCCTTTGGCTCACCGTGCAGATTTAGCTCCCAAATAAAAAATAAAAGAGGTGCGTCGATTCGTGGACACGCGACCATACGACGGAACTAACGTATACAAAAAAAAAAAACAACAAAATTATGAAATTTTAAATTATTTAATCATTAATAAGAAATATAAAAAAAATGTCATTAGTAAAAAAAATAGTTTTATGTTAAATTGGGGTTTAAACGCCTATCGGCTGTCTTTGGATGGCGATCTTGAAACAGATATACAAAATGCACCCCTTCACATGTATAATAGACCAGCCTGAATGCATTGAGTATATAATAATAACAACGTATTACGTGCGCTTTATTTATACAGTTCTTTCTTTGGCTATGTTTTTTCCGAATTCTCTGCCAGTCCCAAGGCCTGCGTTAACCAGAATAGCTTGAGAAATATAGAAATTTCGATACGAATGCTAATCGAATTTACAGGCTTTTTTATGTGAATTCTGAATGTGAAAAAGATCTGAAAGAATTTATTTTGTGGAGAAATACTCACTCTTCTGAAAATTTGGATAATTAACCTGAATTCAGTGACCACACAAAATATACAACCTAGTCTCAAATATTTTTTTCGCAACTTTTTTGGACAATATTTCAGTACGTTTCTAGAGCACGATCCGTGTCGTAACTGCTGCCGCTTTTCTCTCATAACAATATCGTCTTGACGGAATGGCGGCGTTATAATAAGTTTACAATGTATCGGGTATGTTTCTGCACGTAACCAGTGAAGAAACTATTTCATAGCCGAGAATTGTACACACGAAGTGTCAATATTTCCTGTTGTACGTCTTCCTTGAAGGGGGTCTTTGACCACAGGCCGGCGCGATGAGACTGAGCCTCGCGACGTGATGGACTAGCGAGTCGTTGCGACAAAGACAGCACAAGTGCGGGCCGCGTGTCACAGAAAAAGACGGAAACAGTGCTATGCGAGGTCGCGGCAGGCGGTGAACCGTATAGCATAGAGTAGAACAAAACTAGCTCTATGTAACGTAAGTAGAGGTGTATCCTATACATAATATGTATTTACTTTACGGCGTTACGTATTATAATAGTGAAGGCATACGCTACCACAGTCGGTAAAGGTGTTACTACACCGAATAATTGCTTTGTAAACACGATATCTTAAACAGAACGCGTGCAGCAGGAAGATTTTTCACAGTTAGAAGACATCGCATTTTCAATCTTTAACCGTTTGGCATCCTCAGTAGGACTATGGAACTTGTTGAAACACCAATATAGACAAAATCAAATTTTCTCTCTATACAGCAGTTTCAGCAGGAATGTTGAATTGTGATACCAAACTTGATAATAATACGGTTCTCATTGTAATTTTTAACATCCTCTGAAAAAAACAAACAGCAGGAATGTTGAACTGTATAGATATACCAGGGTAAAAGTCTGATTTTCACACTATAACAGTTTGGCTATTTCAGCAGGAATATTGAACAGTCAATGTAGAGAGACACAAAGCTGGTAAAAATAGAATATTCGCTCTATTACCATTAGGCAGCATCAGCAGAAAAGGAATGTAGAGACACAAATATTGTTAGTAGTCTAGGATTGAATTTTCGCTTTGTAACTGTTTAACATCAACGGGAAGGGATTTAGATTTTCGTTCTACAACCCATTGGAATTCTCTGCAGGAAACGGATATATTATCTAAATAAGCTTTTCAAGTAAATAAAATAGTCGACCAATTTTTCTCAGACCAAACGATATATTGACAAAAAATGATAAAAATACAAATCAATATAACACAAGATGACGTTTCGATCCGGATTTGGATCTTCTTCAGAAATATCTAAAAAATATAAAAATTAATTAGTATTAAGTAATAGATTTCACGCAAGATTGAAACTTTGAATGATTCAAAAATAATGAAAAATTAATAACAAACAAAATTTATAAACCGTAGTCATGGATATCAAAGTACCCATAAAGAAAAAATTATTTGAAAAAACAAAATATTATTTCAAAATAATATCATAAATATTACTTAAATTTTCCGTATCTAATTGAGCATTAAGAGAGTTTTTATTAGATTTTATATATAATATTTCCAAAATACTTCTTTTAAAATAATTCCTTTCATTATCTAAAATTTTAACACTATCCCAATTAATTTTATGGTCGTAATCACATTTATGCTTAGTTACGACATTATGTTTATCAGGGAGTAGTTTATAATTGTTTTGATGCTCTTTAACACGTGTTTTAAACGCTCTTTTTGTTTGCCCAATATAATTCATATTACAATCTTCAAAACTAATTTTGTAAACAACATTATGTTTTTGTAATTTGTTTAGTTTATCCTTTCCCTTTTTAATAAATTTTGTCTAGTTTGTTATTTACATTATAAACTGTTTTTATATTTAAATTTTTAAGAAATGAATTAAATTTCTGAGAAATATTTTTGTAAAAAGAAATCACAATAAAAGGACAATAGTTATTATTAATGTTGTTTTGTGGATGATGGTTTTTTGTTAATTTATTTACTTAAAGAGTTCTATTCAGACGTTAATCAAAGATTTTTATCTAAATAAGATTCGAATTTTCGTTCTATATCTATTTGGCATTCCTAGCAGGAATGTTAAAAGTTGTGGAGACACCAAAATAAGAATAAGATTTTCTCTCCACAGCTATTTGACGAGCAGAAAAATAAAATCAGGAATATTAAATGTTTTGGGTCAACAAAATATAAACAGGATTTTCGCTCTATAACCATTTGACATTCTCAGTAGAAATGTGGAGACACTAAAACTGGCAAAATTCAAATTTTAACCCTTTTGGCCATTTGGCAAAAAACTGATCACAATACATACCTAATAATTGATGTAACCAAAATATTACGTGTAACAATTGAATGTGTAGGCCTAGGAGATCTTGATTCTAGTTAGTCCTTACGATGACGAAGGATAAATCAACTGCTTATGCTGAGTTGCAGAAAGGATTGTCAAAAAATCTGATTTTACATTGACCTTAGATTGTGTACATACATATTTCTCCATATCGAAATCATAGAAGAGTTTTAAATCGATCCTGCTCGAAAAATAATTGATCGATTGAAACGATAGTTTTCTTAAACTGTGTATACATGTATTTAATATCATTTTTTGAACAGTTTCCACTTCGAAACAACGTTTTTCTACGCATCTTGATCAAAATTTAGCTCAAAAGCGGTCTTTTTCTATTTAGAGCTATGGTTTGTTTTTGTGTGAGTACAATCTAGAATCTAGATGACAGAAAGTTTGAATACATTAGACTGCTCTGATGTATGGAAACTGTAATTATTATTTGATCACAATCTATGGCCATTGTCAAATCAAATTTTTTGACAACCCTTTCTGCAGCCCAGCATAAAAGTTCATATTGTACAACTGTGTAACAGCAACTTAAGATTAGCCTACAAGTTTAAGTACATAATATGTATATCAGATATGTTCACATTGTGTAGTTATAATAATAGTTAGGTACATTCTACTGACTGCATTCGCCGACACAAACATTTTTTGCACGGCTCTACATATGCTAACCATTAAATTCTTTATATTTAATAAAACATTCTACAAATCTGTTAATTGATCCAAATGTTATCATTGACATAGAGAATGGTTTACACCAGTGATTCCCAAAGTGGTCTATATCGATTCGAGCCCCAGGGGTCGACGACAACTCTCAAGGGGTCCATGTCAGGGGAAAAAAATTGGGGGTCCATGAAATGAAAATGGGGATCAACGGTAGTGAATCTCCTAACAAAAAAAGAAACAAACTGGACATCGTTAACCGAAGAGATTTAAGATTAAATCTAACTAAATTGATGCCAAATGTTGAAAATTTATTATTAAAGCATCAGGTACATCCCTCACACTAAAAGCATTTATTTTTTGCTTAGTTATTTTATGTAACAGAAATTAAAATCTTTGATTAACGTCTGAATAGAACTCTTCAAATAAATAAAATTGTCGACCAATTTTTCTCAGACCAATATATTGACAAAAATGAAAAATCAATATAACATCAGATGACGTTTCGATCCGGATTTGGATTTTCTTCAGAAATATCTAAAAAATATAAAAATTAATTAGTATTAAGTTATTTATTATCTAATCGATTGCACGCAAGATTGAAAGTTTGAAAGATTCAAAAATAATTTTTCATTATTTTTGAATCTTTCAAACTTTCAATCAGGGGATCTACCCAAAACCGAAAAACATGGCAAGTGGTCTACGAGACAAAAAAGTTTGGGAACCTCTGGTTTACACAATCCTCAATTTCAACAATATACCTACTGAAAATTTCCACACCGGGATAAAATAATATAAATTATTTTTGTATAACAATTTTAGCCAATTTCAACATAATTTATAAGTAATATCAATCATTTAATTTGTGAACGCTGTTGGTACTAGGCTGGTACTTGGTGGAAGGTTTTAATCCGAATCTGAATCTGATTTTCTATGAATGCTAAAGATTCTACTCTGAATTTCTGTAAACGCTACTGATCTGAAAGTTATTGATCTAAATCTGATTAGAAAGAAACGTGAAGAGGCAGTCACCACTGCCTATCTCTTTCTATAGAGCGACACGTTTTCTAGACTATTCCACTATTCATATGAGTCTAGAATTAGTAGCAATCTATTAAACTATGTCCATGCATTTACTTTTACATGACATTGAAGTTGTTAAATGCATTTTATGTGAAATTAATTAATGAGTTTTCACATCTGACAACCGATAATATAGCGTGAAGAAGAAATTTTACTGTGCAAATAATAAGTAAAGATTATTATCTGACGCTTAATACATTACTTATATATATTATAATGTTGATTACGTGATAATCATCTCTTAGATATTTTTTAATTTGCTATAGATACTTGTAAATAGACACACCGATTGAGCGCATACGCGTACTTCTCCAGAGTTAGAAGCAATAACGATGTTTGATGTATCTTAAAAATTTGACCAAAAGACAACTTCTAAACTTAAAGGGACAGAGAGGTTTTCATTTGTTTTTTCCATACCAACATGAATTCAAAACTTATTTGAAAACATTCGATTTTTGTGATTTTTTTAGTTTGAAGAAAATGTAATTTTTAGCAAACCTCTTGGACTGTTTACAAATTAAACCTATATTTGATCCGATTATGTAATCCGATGTCGTCCGTCGAGAGTGCCTACACGAGCCCTGATCGGGAAGCAGTTGTGTCGTGGGGATACCGCAAGTGCCTCAAAGGAAGGTTCCTTGTGCTGGATTCTGCTAGAAAAGAAACATAGAAAAAGGATATGAACGTATCAGTTTAATGAAAATAGGTTTGAAAGATAGTTTTCAAAAACTTGCCACCCTATAAGAAATTACTCAAACATTTTTTCTTCATACCTTGATCGAAAGTGCATACTTTCGGCACCAATTGTAAGGCAGAAAGTCTAACATTTACTCCTTTGTGGGATTACGCACGCTACAATACGGGAAGTTCATACGTTCGTGCGGTAGTAAAGCAAAAACAACCAGTCAACTGTTGTTTAAATGTCGTTTCCATAGCAACCCTATTGCATTTTAGCTAATAGCCACGAACAGCTGTCATTATTGTTTTTACATATAACCTCAAAGCTTCTTTCTTGGAATTTATCTGTATTTTTATGTAATTAATTAATTAATGTATTTAATAAACGTGCTTACGACCCAGGTATGAAGAAAAATAGTATACACCACACGGTCAAAAGTGTGATACTTGCCCCTCGCGCCATGATGCTGCCCTCGGCATCGCTTCAGGCATAATGGCGCACAGGGCAAGATATTACACTTTCGGCCCTTGTGGTGTAATATACTATTGATCGACCAGCTCATCGGTTCGTATTCAGGCGTCATCGTTTAGTATCCTATCGAACTTCTTCCAATGTGGGCATCTACATTATAATCTTGGTGTTTTTTTATTTCTTCTGATGTCGCCCTACATCATTCGGGAGAAATACAGTGCAGCCTTATACAGACGTCTGGTTTTAAAGTGCGAAGTCTCCATGCGCGGTAAGCATTTATGGCCATTGATTTAGGGATAATACTCATGACTCACTTCAGTCTTCATCCATTCATTCAGAAGTTGCATGTGTGTATTACATGACATGACAGATGGGTGAATGGACTTGCATAATATGGAATGAAATCAATAACTCACCGTAGTACTTTTTATACGATTTGCTCCTACAAAAATATTCATATTTGCTAAAAACCTTCATTAGTTTCATTCCACAAAAATTACAGCATCCTATTTCAAATCGGTGAGAACGTCCATTTCTGTACAGTAATAATAATAATAATAATGCGTTTAACGTCCGTTTCTTGACTTTATGTCATAACAGACGCCATTCGCACCATTACTCTTTTTTTTCTACCACACTTCCCGTTATTTTCTACAATTTTTAAACTTCAACTTAATTAATAGCAATGGGCGAATGAAGGAATTTATAGGAAATTAGGATAAGGTTTGCAATTTTAGAGCATAGGAGTTTGACTGGTAATCGGCCATGGCCTTGAATAAGGAACCATCTCGATATTTATCTGAAATTGTTGAGGGAAACCATGGAAAACCTCAACAAGAAGATGGCCGGTACAGGAATTACCGTTTCTCGGCGAGAGGCAGTGGGAAAAACTCCCAGCCACATCATTTCTGTACAGTAATATTGCACTTATCTACCTCTAAAAGAAAAAAGAAAACCTCTCAGTCATATTTATTCAAATTGCTGCCAGATTTGGAATAAAACCATTTGATCTGGGAATTATTTCTTCAAAAGAGTAGGAATATTTCTTAAGGAATTGTAATAAAAAAACATGAGTGCGTGTAACCTTTACGCGCAGTTGAAATGAGACTTCTTTTAATTTATTTTTACCGTTCTCATTTGTTGGGAACAATTCAAACGCAGAATTGGTTTACGTTTGTAGCTATGTTTCACTTTTCATTCAAGATGATTTCTCCGATGCCCCCATCTACCAGTCGATTCCTTTAAGTGCCTAGCTAACTTCCGTCCAAATAAAGATCTGATTTACTCCCAAATCGCGCCTAAAAAAGTTTTATTTCAAAAATGATTTTATTAAAAATAATAATAATGTGAAAATATGAGTCGATGCAGTGAACCCAGAAAGCGTTGACATATTTGCCGCATTAAACAAAATATTCAGCTATATTTCACTGTAATTTTGTGTGTCTATGCTTCTGTTTAGTGTTCCGCACTTCGTACCTACCAGAACACTTATAAAATCAACTCAATCTCTGTTTGGCTGTCTGTCACAGTCATTGTTCCAATAAAATTTCCTACAATATTAAAAAAATCGTTCAAGAATACAAAAAAGTTCCTTGATTAAAAATCTAAATTTTATGTAGTGAAGCCGACAGGAAATTGGTTCAAGGATGTGCCTATTTGACAACAGTGAAATTTCACTCACGTTTGCTAGATATAATGGCGTCTAGCCACATTGATTTAAATAAGTAACAACATTTTAAATAATAAAACATTTGAGCTTCATGTGTGTTAAATCACCCCATTTAGTTGTTTGGATTAGCAAGAAGAAATGCGATTAGTTTTCTATACGTGGTGCAGTTGTTACCTGGAGTGTACTTTAAAAATAACACCCTTCTTGACATCACTCTGTGGTACCACAGTGGCGGCTTGTTACATGGGGCAAATAAATCATTTAACACAGTATTTCTCAAACTTTTTACTGTGCCAATATCTTTATACTGTCAACTTTCCCAAATCTCTACTAGAGTGACTCGGTGAAATATCATGAGTGTCACTTAGAAGTGACGGTAATTTCGCAATCAGCTATATTCTATCCTCCTCAGTCAACTGTCAGAATTTTCAAATCTGAATATTTACACATGCTGTATCGGGGATTCACTTAGGTTCTGTACATTATTACTATAAGTCTCCGCTGTCCGTCTGTCTGTCAGTGGGCTGTATCTCACAAGCCGTAATAGATAGATAGTTGAAACTTTCACAAAGTGTGTATTGTCGCTATAACTACAAATAAGGAAAAACCAAATTTGTTTATACACAATACATTCTATACTATACATACACAAACCGCAACAACGTGCTACGCACGTACACAGTAACAGTTCTAATACAAAACGGTGCGTTTATACAGAAGTATACACGAACATTAATTAAAATACAATTATGAGAACTCTCGCATACAGCACGGTACAACCGCTAGGTTAACAGATATAGCCACGATGTACAGTACAATTCGCGTAGTCCTTCTGAACTCATTGCAATTATACACTTAGTTGGTAAACTAACCGCGACCTATGTTGATGTATGGCGGCAACAGTTTTCCAACGACAAAGTGGGAAAAATCTTGAAGACTCGATTCACGTGACGGATGAACTATTTATGCATACCCAGGCACGGCGGCAAGTTTTGAAAGCCTTTTTAGCAAAGGCGTGACGAATCTTAGTTTTCACATATTATTTTAACTCCAAAATAAAAAAAACATCTTCTTCAAAGTTTCATGGTTATCAAAAGTTCAGCCATTTGCAGTGTAATAGTTAACACAAATCTTGTGAGAATGCCCTATGGTCAATTCACCATACGAAATCTTCACGTGTGGTGAGCTCTCAACATACACGACAGGTATTCCGCCGCGCCTGTGTAACATACACACAAGTTTGTACGGAACCCTCGGAACACGAGTTTGACACGCACTTGGCCGTTTTTTTTTTTTTATTTCAAAGGCCTCTGTAAAAATAGTTTAAATTCCAAGTTACAATCTCGGTAAAAAATTATAAAATAAATTGAAAATTAAATTTACTAGCCTCCAGTTCCCAGACTCTAGTTCGAGATCTAGTAAAAGTGTCAATTAGATTTTCAATTAATTATTACAAAACGTCGAATATGAAAAACGAATTTATGTTAGGTTCAAATAATCCTGACTGCCAGTAGTAGTCTTATGTAGTGATGTGCCGGATATCCGTATCCGCGGATATCCGAGGGAGAAGAAATAACCGTATCCGTATCCGTTAGTTTTTGGCGGTTTTTTTACGGATATTTTACCTTATTAATTTTCAATTCATAGAGGAAATTTTATATATATAGGTGATTAGGTAATACTGAAAAACTGTTAAATTCCGTTCAGATTATTTTTTATTTTTTAAAATCGTATTTGTCACCTTTATATTGCAAACATTTATTCTAGTGAATACCATACCAATAGTACATAACTTAAAGGTACTAAAAAACTATCTTATAATGAGATATTGCACATCGATCTTTGAAAAGAGACGATCTGTTATGAGAGTTAACTCTTAAAGAGGTCAATAACTTTTTCCCATAACAGATAGTCTCTTTCCAAAGGTCGATGTGCAATATTTACCTACCGCCGCCTACTCTAAGAAAGTTAAGATCCGTATCCGTATCCGCGGATCTTGTATCCAAATATCCGTATTCAGATCCGTATCCGCGGATATACATTCGATCCGGCACATCACTAGTCTTATGTAAACGAAAAAAATAAAGTTTTCAATTTGACAGTCTACAGTCCACATCATTAATTGAAATATTATAATATTCAAACCTGATATGAAATAAATAAGTATTATTCACTTATAATTTCACGGTCTCTGGATGGAACGCACCACCGAATTAGGCAACGCCTCATTTAGCTGCAGCGATGAATCGTCTTTAGTTAGGTATAAATGAACATAAAGAACCACATTGTGTCATTAAAGTCAACGTGCAAAAGAAGAACCCCTTGCTTATGTTTTCTTCCCCACCTTTTAGATATTGTTCCATTGTCTTTCATTATTTTGTTACCTTTTTAAAACGTACGCATAACCGTGTCAAATAGTCTTCAAGCGGCTGATTCTATACACACTCCTCGCTTTACACTCTTCCCGCCTAATGAAATTTGAATGCTCGTTCCGGAAGTGATCTCATTCGATTGTTTGTTATATTATGTGTGTTTTTGTTTGAGGTCAAATTCGACCCCTGCCGTACACATACATGCATACCAACATATGATAAATGTACCTACTGATACAAAAATGTGTGTCACGTGATCATCATAATGTAAAGGTATACAGTGGGTACCAACCCATGTTACAGAACAGAGGAGGCCCTCTCTCGCTCGCACTTATGTTGTAACAAATACGTGACGAACTAGACTGGTCACATGCTAATAGAAGTGTTCATGATATAGCGCGATACTGGGTGTACTGAAAAATATCATACACGTTCCTTTTACTAGACATGGGAAAAGTCGTTACTATGTGATCACAGTGACTGTTATTCCAGTCATAGTGAAAAACCATCGTGACTTTGTCACGTCAATCCCAACCGAGCAAACACTTACGTCGGCTACTCGATTAGAGCGACCATCGTGATTGCGGTGACAGAGAACAACATACCTGCGTTACTTTGGAACGTAGTTATCTCTTGTCTGATAACAGTGATCATTCTAGATGGCTGACCACGCCGAATGCCGCCCGACCGAGCAAACACTTGGTCGGACGTTACATTGGCGTTAGTCGGCTACTGGGTTTGTGCGACCGTCGTGATTGCGGTGACATAGACATTTGGAACGTAGTTATCTCTTTTCTGATCACAGTGATCATTTTAGACTGCTGATCACAGTGATATTTTCATCGTGAAGATTTATTCCCCAACTCTTCTTTTTAGGGGAGTAGTCAAAAATGGTAGAAATGGAACATTTATTGTCCGCCTGTCTTGGTCTAGTTTGTAACTTCTAAAGTAGGCCGTTGAAATTTGGCGTCCAGATATTCCAAGGATCGCTACAAAAAAGTGCATCCTCTGCAGACAAAACATGTACAATTTTTTTAGCATGTCGTTGGAAAAAGCTCGCCTTGAAGATAATAAATAGTAATGTAACAAAACTGTTCTAGTCCGTGGTGCAGATTATTTACAATAATAAATGTTTAACAAAACACACAAACGAAAGCGTACTTCTTTAACTTAACACAAATAATAACGGTAACAGAAATAAAATAACGACAGTTCCAAATAATAAAATGAAAGTAAGTAACAGAGAATATAGAGTCACTAAATTATGTACACAAAATATTTATAACACACAAACACACCGAAGTTTATCTAGTATACTTATTCATTAACTATATTCACCCGATTATTTACAAAGAGTCATTTATGTACAACCAGATTTATACAATTGCACTCAATGGTTTACACACACCAAAATTTATTTATCTTCCCAGTATGATTTATGTCGCAACGCCAGAGCACTTGTTTCAAAGCATGAACAACTCACGAACAACTGACTAACTGACTTTCCAACCACTCCGCTCGCATTTTATAGCTTCGTCCCCCATCCTTCGAATGTTTTGGAAGCATCTCAATTTTTCTTACATGCATTGCATTCTCCAGGCAATTCTAAGAAGGTCGGGTTTTTACCTGCTTTCCATTGTTGTTGTTGTTGTTGTGGTCTGGAACATTCTATGGAGCCCATAGTCGTCCCAACAGGGGTGCGCAACAGTAAGTTATGTATATAGTGCGTAAATTATTATTGTAGAAACCAGTGTGATATTGTGGTAAAACGACCACAAACAAGTTTTAACTCACACAAGTCATAAATTAATCATGCGCGAGATATATATAATATACGCACGTACCTTCTATAATTCCTATGAAATAGCTGATTTTCACTTAATTTTCCAATTTTTTGACTGTTCAATTGTAAGAAGATTAACTTCTAATTGTACTGACTGCGTTTAATTCGCATGCGGTTAGACCGTGATTTACTATGGGTGTGGTAGTAGGACTACGTTTATTTTACTTTACGCAACCTAGTGTTGAATGTGTCGTTTCACGACCGCTATGTGGGTATGTAAAGTAGCTATGTAGGGGGGCGTGCAAAACATATTTTTATATGAGATTCTTATAGGTTATTTCGTAAAAATGTATGAAAAAATATATCCTCCCCCACTTATTCCAAGAGACATTACATCTGAAATTTTGAAGAAAAAAAGCGGGTACAAAAAGGTTAACAAGGAATACAGGAAAGAACGTTCAAGATTAACCGACGCTTCTTATTTAGAATACAACTTTCTTTAGATTCAACAAAAAATTGTATAGGTATAATATTATTATATTTCATTAACACAGACGTTTACGATAGTTCGAAAACTGTTTTACAATTTTAATCAGCGAATAAAGGGAATACATTTTGTAATGTTTCAACAATAGTTAGAATACCGTACATCGGTATTTTCTTATTGATTTAATATTGGAACTTTCATTCATTTTTTTATTTCATCCATCGACCATCAGAATTGCAGATGTTCATTTTTAAATAATTAATTGATCAGAATCATAGACCTGTTAATGCTTGGAAGCATGTATAATGGGTGTGTTAGTTTCTTCTTCTTGAAGACTCATAAAAATGATGGTAATCTTCAAAAAACACACATTTTATCGAAAAAACACTTCTTGCAAAAAACTTCCTTGTCAAAAAACTATTATTCATTATAATAGTTTTTTGACAAGGAAGTTTTTGAGTGCAAATTAAATAGAGAAGTTTTGGAAAAATCCGTGTCGTAAGGATAAAAAAAATCAATACTGAATTTAAACTTGCAGTTATTACTAACGTTTCGTTACACTTTGAACCATCTTCAGAGTTTCTGAAACTGTTTTTTTCTTTTATTAAATTCAGTATTGCTTTTCCTTGATCCTCACGCCACGAATTTTTCCAAAACTTCTCTATTAACCTTCATGGATCACAATAATGCTCTATTTATTTAATAGAGTCGAATTCCAATTAAATGTTTGAATTTCTGTTATATTCAGCACCGTTTCTGGGCAACTTGTATTTGTGGACAATGCGGCTGACTGCAGAGAGATACACAATATAATTGACCGACTCGAACTGCTTGGCTTGGTCGGCCGATCACCTTATTAGGCCACTTCATACAGCGTACGCCGTGATTTACTACTTTCTCTGAATTAGAATGTAGATTATTGCTTACTTGTATTATTTGAGAGCGTTATGTGGCACTAATAACAATACATTTGTGTCTGATATCTTCGGTCATGTATATATTATTATAGGTAGGTACACTAATATTGTGTGCAGACCAACTACCTCATCACGTTTTGTGTACGCGATATGGGATATTCTTATAAATTAAAAAAAATGAGAACGGAGCGCAAAATTTGTAATGTTGGCAGAAATGGTAAAAATAATTTCGTCTTTTTAAAGCCATCCACTGCCAAGATTATCGGGGCTCAATTTATTATGAGTTTTAACAACTTTTACCAGCGCATTCGCTTGTGAATATCGATTTTGAGAAGAACGTTTTCTTAACTCGAACGCACAGACAATAATTCTGTAAGCACGCTTCCTCGTGTGCGGTGTTACGCAACATATCTGAAAACCTTGAAATACTGAAAAGAATACGAAATATTAGTACCCACTATTATTAAAAAACTGAAAATCAATCACTACTTTTACCAATTTTCAGATTAGAAGCTGAGAACTGGAGGAATTCAAGACACAAATATTTTTTCTAATCAAAATAAAAAATACATCTAAAATACTGATTCATCAATTGTTTTTATCTGCACTTTATAAGACTGAGTACATTATTCTTATGGCCAAATATTCTTTTTCTATGAGTTAACGTGATTTGAAAAATGTCAGTCAAATATGTTGAAGCATCTTTGAGATATTTAAAAAACTTTTGACATATTTATATAAATTTTTATCCTTTAAATAAGTTAAATCATCGCCTAAAATCTATTGACGTCCATTGCACGACATGACAATATAATATAACCACACACCATAGCATCACTGAACCCATAACAGTCTATTTTATGCCATAATTCGATATGCTCATACTAATATATCTACAGCCAGGACCGTAACTGGGCAGAGATAACAGGGTCACGAGCCCAGGATCCAGACAGAAAGAGGGTTCCCAGAAAGACCTCAGAAAGATCGAAAACATTCGCATTATTTATTAAAAAAAAACTATATACGTCTTTCAACTACTTTTTGGAACCTGTCCGAAAATAGTAGCCTACCTCCCTCCTCCCTAAATACACGTAAATTAAAAAAAAATATGTAGAAATCAGTGGAAACATACCTAGCTAAATTTTTTAGTTCCCTCCAAAATTTGTTTTTCTGGTTGTAATACCGGTTAAAACTATTATTTTGGGGAAATAATTAGTTTTATTTGATTCTTAACATTTAATGTAGGAGGGCCCAGTGATGAGGTCTTGCCTAGGGCCCCAAAAAAACTAGTTACGTCCCTACCTACAGCATTCAAACAAATTAGAGGAACATTTTTTTATGAATTTTTTTCCTGTTATCTACACATAACGACAAAATATAAGTAATCATAATCTTGTTTTAAATATAGGTACAAAATGTTCCACAAATCAATTTAAACTTTAAAACCGTATGCAAAATTTATTGACGGTTCCCTAGTTTTTCGGAGACATATACAATATTCTCTTGTATAATAGCAGGGCTGCATTTCATCAAATCAAGCCACCTAATACCAATTCTGATTTAAATCGTAAATGTATGTTTTTGCGCATCCATCTATAAAACAGCTGCTTTTCATGCCTGAAAAGTATAGCGTTAGTAAAATGACCCATTTCGCACTACAGCGTAAAGAAAAACAAAAAAAAAATGAAATCTTAACAATTCCACAGCAATTTTCAAAAGCGACCTGTCAGTTACCGTTTAATTCTATAAGATGGACAGAGATAGCAGAGCGACACAAAGCAGGCATAATCTTAGTAAACAACTCAAATGAAATGCAAAATGCCCGCATACAGTGTCACACCTGCCAGAAATATATCTGCCATTTTATAGGAGGTGCGTGCAAAAATGTAGTGTGTATCTCGAACGTAATGCTATTATGACTCATGTGACTGTTAAAATTCGTTAATCACTCGTTTTAACACAACGTCACAACTCGTACAGAATAACTACATTACAAAAATTACTAATATACTTCCAAATCTTCTTGGTTTCGGGACTTGTATGCCGTGGTCTATTGGTATTTCTACCTGACGTTTCGTCTACAATTGCGGTAGACATAATCAATATACCAATATCAATGGACCACGACCTACAAATTCGTAATCCAAGAATATTTGGAACAACGCCGGCCGTGAAAGCCTACACATTCGGAGACTATTATAATTCTCACGCCAGCTTTAAAATTACAATCGAAATACTTAATTGTTAACCACTACTGCTTAAGCATTATTTTAACAGAAAAACGCGTGACTGAATAGAAAAATGTTTTTAGAAAAATTAATCGATCCGTCCCTGTCGATAGCTCAGTTTGATGCAAACAGAAAGAAAAGTGGCCACCGCCGTCGGCGCGGCGATCCAGTGCACTTTGTGTCCACCAACCAAAGTTGGCGGCGAAGGGGCATATAGAAGGAACGAACGGAGACGGCAGTCAAGGTGGCGGTGGTGAAATAGCGATGCCATGAACAAGAACACCGCCACCGTACAAACGTATCCGACTACCTACTTTACTTATTCTGTTTCTCGCTCTACTACCGTTACAATCCAACCCTCGATGTCTTCAGGGCTTGACAAACTCTGTGACGTATTGGGTCACACAACAATCGATAGTAACTGTTTCCTTGTCTTATGTTTTTTTTTATGTGAAACGTCTGCTGGCGCGTTTGGATGGGAGTAAAAACGTGCACATTGCTTGGTGCTCGAAGTCGTTCATGACGTGTTACGTTTAGTTTAGTTTTCAGAATTTCGTTAGACGACAGCGCGAAAATGTGTGTTAGTGGTTGTTGTGTGTGTGTATATTAGTATATAACATGAATTTTGTTGATGGCGACATTTAACATAACTTCGAACATGGCTTTAATATTTCGACATGTGTTTGTTTATGTAGTTTTGCGTGGGTAAACAATTACTGTGCGTTGGTATATATTTTTTCATTTATATCAGTATATCCTATTAAAAAATGATGGCTATAAAATTGTTTGGTAAAGTAGACTGAATAATATAAGAAATGTTTTTTTTTTAAGGGACAGCAATGATTACGGATATACTACAGTGTAACAAAACTGTTCTTCGATGTGTTGAAAAATATGTATTTACAATAATGAGACGTTAACAAAACAAACAAACAAACTAAAACTACTTCTCTTGTAAAATGTAACAAAACAAAAACTTCTAATAATAATAATGTAACAGTAAGTAATAAAATAAAAATACAAAGTCTTTATTAAGTCTCTATATGTCCACAAAACTCTTAAAGAGTTTTAAAGAGTAAGCGCTCTATGTAATGTATTTGAACTCAATTGATGTATGTTTGGCGACTGAACAACACTGTATGTTAACACTATAGCATCTTATATGTCTCCACCCCCGCGGGGTCGAACATTCTCGATCAAATCTACCTGTGACGATATCCTGTCTACGCAATTCTGCCGGCTTTTTTGTTTTTCTCGAATGTTCGAAACCCGTCTAGGGACTTGACTGCTTTTACCTGGGGGATGGGGAGCGTGTTACAATAGTTTAGCTTTGGAGTACAATATAAAAATCTACTTTCAAGGCTCAGGGCACCGCGACCGTACTTTGGATAAAAGTGATCCAACGAATGATAACTGTATTAAGCAAAAATGATAAAGTAGTGTCGCTGAACTGTATTATTCATTGCGCTTCCCTCAACCCTGAACACTGTAACGTTGTTACATACAACTGTGACTAGTGACACCGCGTTAGCCTGTCTCTGTCAGTACGAGTCGACCGAACAGCAAGAATCTCCTCTGGCTTCTGACAGTAAACTAAAATTGTTGTGCCTTGCTCATCCCTACAAAGCACCTACCTATTCCATGCACGGCAAACCACCACTGCGAATGTAACTAGTAGTAGTAGTAGTACAGCCGCCGCCACTACCCCGTCAGGACGACTCGACCGAGCAACGAGAATCTTCCTTGCCTGCTTTGCCTTGCCTTCGCTACGGCGATGCTTGTGATATCGATCGAACGGAAGTCTCGGTCGCTGTTGCCACGGCAACGCGAAAGCCAATCTGGCCAGGGGTTCAGACTGAGACAGATACACAGTGCGAAAAAAAGACAGATTATTTTTTTATTTATTATCCCTCCATTATCCTGTGCATGTGTACGTTTGTGTTTGATTGTGGACGTGCGTTCGGTGACGCTCGGAAGAGATCGGATGACATGTCGTCAGGGTGCTCTCCTTTTTCTCCACACGCCATACGCTATTATTGTTCAAGTTCGTAAACAACTGTTCCAAAGAAGCGTTTGCATTCCTGACTCTCCTCTCCTTGTATTTACTTTCAAACTTTAATGTTTTAAAGCCAACAACTTACTGTTTATGATTTAATCAGTCACACATCGTCAACATCGACGAGTTCTTTACTTCTTTATATATAAATATACTGTTCTCGTTGAAAACCATTGTTCCTTCATAATTTTGCAAACAATCTCTTCCATTCCTAATTATCAGTTGTTTTTTTTATCTTCCTAATATATTTCTCGAGCCAAACGTAAATGTGATGCTGTACTTGATTTATTGCCGCCATCTTAATGATCTACTTCAGAAACGAAATTCACTGTCAACTCACCATCAATATCAAATATAAGTATCTAATAAAGTTTATGAATAACACAAATAAATATAGCTATAATCTGCTATAATATGTATTATGAAACACCCATTGTTGAAGTTACAATATTAGAAAAAAATTGGTTATCTGTAAAGTCGGTTTACGGACGATAGTTTTACGTGATAACGTATTCCCTAATACATAACCTAAATTTTAGTAGCTGTCAAACTTGGGCCGAAGCATACTGCGCTCTCGCTTGCACGCACAGGGTCAGGCGGAACATTAGGAACGTTACACTTTTTCGTGCGTGCAGCTGGTGTTTCATCAATTTATAAGACGTTATCACGTCAAAAAAATATCCAATGTCACTGTCGGACCTCAAACCCGAATGGTAACAGGTAACGATTTGGAGCAACTTTATATAACAAACTTCCTGATAATTATCGCACTATTACCTCGAGTGCTTTCAAGAAAAAAATTAAGGATTTACTTCTTTCAAATGGATTTTATTCTATCAATGAATTTATTAACTTTAAATTTTAATTTACTTGTACTGACATGTCAGATGAAATTTTGTAATTTCCAATTGACAATAAAAATCTATTCTATTCTATTCTAAGGTAAAAATTAGCTCTCGCAAGATATGGAAAACATTTCTCAGTTACAAATGTGCTTTAATATGAGAAAGTGTGATTGTTTAAATATGTCACAGTAGAATAAATGATAATTCAGCCGCCGCGATAGTGGAAGATTCGTATTTGAGTCTCAACATTGACATATTGCTTATGGATAATAGTTTTTTCTAATATTGCGCATTGTGTAACTGTAAGATGTAACAATGGGTATTAATTCATAATATTATAACAGACTAAAGGTATTTATTTATGTATTTATAATCTTAAAGAAACAATTAATGTGAAACTTAATGAACACAAAATAGAAAATTATTTATTTATAAAATTTTACAGACTTAAATAGAACCACGTAAGCAAATTAGCCTTGGATAAACTGCCTGATTTCTACGAAAGCACGTCATGACTGTTCAGACGCACACCTTAACCATTGGGAGGGGCTGCTCTGGTGGCCCTCAGGCACAAATACTTGACTCCTTGGAAGCTAGATGAATCGATCATATTACCCCAATTGAACCGGTTGCTTTCAATGAAGGAATATCGGCTACTGCCCGTATATCGAACACATCGATAATAAGTTTTGCTTAAAAAGTAATTACTTCAAAATCCATGTATGAAACAGCTAGCAGCAAATCAAATGCTTCAATTTATCATAAATAATACAGACATCACTACCAACATTAATAACGGAATAAAAAATTTCACTCATATATTGTCATACAAATTTGCACCTGTCATTATTTAAATCTTCCAGCAAATTCATAGCTTACAGCATTGTTTTCTTGTTATGAGACAATTTTTCATTTGTTAAATGCGGAGTTTTAATATATTTCCGTCAAATAAAAGTTTAATAGTCTAATTATATATTAAGTTATAGTAATTTATTACCTTTCTATTGATTTTATTCTTCCGTTCACTATTTTTTATTTAAGATTTTTCATTTGAAACAGATTATTTTATTTATGAAAGTTGAAGACAGAATGCCATTAATATATCTGCGAGCTAATAGAAAAGTTTAAAATCGATATAATCACTCATTCAATAACAATTTTAATATCGATTCTGACTTGAAAATTTTAATAAAGCAGTTAAGAAAGAATTAAATTGTATACCTAGCTTTATGATGGAACATATTACGTCGGATGTGACATTCTGGTAAAGACGACTATGGTAGTCGTTTCTAAAACGTTTCACGCACTAGGTATATGGTATTTTTTGAGCGTACCTCCTATAAAATAGCTACTTTTCACTTCATTTTCAAAAATTTTGACCTGACACTTTCGACCAAAATTCACGTCTAGTAATAGGTAGGTTATAAAAAAACAGCTGACAGGCAAACAGTGATTTACTGGGGAATTGGTATAGCGCGACCAGTTCGCTTTACTTTACCGCGCTAGTGCGTAATAGATCACTTACATGCATGTAAAACAGCTATTTTATATGAGATAGCGTAAAAATATAATGTAATCTTTACTGTGTTAGTCTTTATTATTAAAAGAATATAAACCTATATACATAATCTCAAAACTATGCTTTCAAACTCTCAAATTTTAATAGTTTGATCGATAAGAATTACTGTTTAGAAAATTAATTACCTACCTCCTACATAGTTATATTTTTTTATTGTTGATTGTGATTTCTTATACAAGCAATTATGAAGAGAAAATCAGTTATTTTATAGAAGCTACGTGCAAAAAATGTAGTATGTCTCTTATTCGTAACGATATTATGACTCGGATGACTGTCGAAACTCACTGGTCGCTCATTTTAACATAATGTAACTTCGTTATTCGTTTACGAACGAGACACATAAACTACTATTCCTTTTGAAGCCTATAGTTTCATAGAAAAGTTGTAAAGTAGTCAATAAAGTAGTCAATAATAATTGCATCATGTATGTATTCTCCCAAAACTTAGAGATTAGTTCTCAGATTTTTGAGACAGCAGTTTTGTAAATATTGATTAATTTTTGAGATACACCTCTTAATTGTTAGGGGTGGCTTGCTTTACTGTTTCGTATGTTCTATATTTTATATCTTCTATTTCTGTTTTAAATTTTATTCATGAATTTTCATGAGCTAAGCTAAACTCCACCCCATATAAAGCCTACTTTTATTATTATTATTAAATAAGTAGATATGATTAAAAAATAATAACAATATAATAATAATTATTACTAACTCTAATAATTTCATAATCAAATCAATGTTTACAATAATTGATAATAAATTATAATCAAATCAAGAAGTTTTTGAATACTTATAAACCGAATAATTTAAAATATTAATTTTTATTAACACGTCCTTTTGACATTTCTCTCTCTTTGCCTGTCCATCTGATTGTATACTACGATAAATTCCAAATGCGCGGACTGGTTTAAAGAAAGTTTATCAAGGACATTCTTCTAACTATCGAGTTATAGTGGCTATGGTCTATTTCTTGTACTATTTTAAAAGAGCTACGGATTGGCCACAAATAAGTGATAAGGATAGAAATTAGAAATAATTAGTAGTGGCCTATTTGTTTCTGTACTATTGTGAGAGAGATATAGATAATGGCCACGCATGTCCAGGAAATTAATAATCGATGCTTTCAACCTATACCAAATGGTTTTGCAAAAATTGAAATTATTTTATATTTGAACTAGCGGCCCGGCCCGGTTTACCCGGGTGCAATAGATATATTTTGTGTTGTCGGAAAATTCTGCACAATGTATTTCATTAAGAAACGACTACAGCGCCGAAATTGTTACACTAATAGCTTTGAGCTCACGTTACTAGGTGGCAGTGCCCGCCAGCGCATACTGCTAGTTGCCGCTTAGTGTGCTACAGTGACGCGCCATTTGAACGTAACTAGTTGCGCCCACCTACTTGATGTCGCTACATGATACGGATACAGTTTTTCTTGACAAAACACCGTCATTTTGTACAAAACATTCACAATTTATATACAGAAAACTTCCTTGTTTATCGCTCTTTCCATTAGTGAAAACCGTATGAAAATCCGTTCGGTAGTTTTTGAATGTATCGCGTTTAGACACACATATTTATATATATAAAATATATAATCTGAATCTGGTAATAGCAATCGTTTGAATTGTGTGAATGTTAAAAATCCCGCCCGTACGACAGCAAGCGAACCATGTCAGCGCTATAAAGTATAGAGTATATACTATAGTATATATGAAGAAGGGTGCGTCGGGGTGCGGGGTTGACTTTACTACGTATACGCGGTATAACAGAAGGCTAACCATTTGAAACACAGGGTATGACTGTTAATTTTTCTGCAATGTTTTAATTTGACCCATGTGCAGGCCCAGATGAGATTGAAAGGCAAATTGATAGTAAACCTTACCATTTATTTGATCAATGTTAAAACCGTACTGAAAAGGCGTTCAAGAAGTTTAGAAATTTAGCTCAATTGATCAACAGAACAAGAAAACCGATATTGAACTGTTCGATGGCAGGAACGTTTGCAAAACCCCGTTTGATATTTTAATTAGATCAAAACGAGCTATTTATTAATGGTACGCCAGCCAGCACAATTCCCAGCAGTGATTCTAGCGGTAAAACCAGCCTCGTGTGCAGCGACCTTTATCTAATACTAGCGGTCCCGCACGGTTTCACCCGGGTGTAAAAGAACGAATGGGGAAGGGAGGAACATGAGTACACACATTCATCTTTGTTTACCGAGATTTAGTTGTGTTCAAATTTCATGATGATCGGAGTTACCGTTCAAAAGTTTTTGTCGATAAAAAGCAGTATTTATACTGTTTTTAACTAATAATTTTTTTTTAATAATTAAATAAAATTAAAATAAATTTAAATGTAAGCCTTAGAAGAAAGCAATGTAGAGAAAAAAAAATACATATTCATATTCGCCCACAGTAGGGCTCGAACCCACGACCCTGATATTGACATTCGTGTGCTCTACCGATTGAGCTAGCCGGCGTTGTATTCTTGTAACGCTAATATGAGTATATTTAGTTAGTGCATTTCACCTGAATAGAAGCTTATTTTTGAGATACATTTTGCAACATTTTTCATTAATGCTCCGCTCCTAATGATCGTAGCCTGATTTTATATAGCCTATAGTCTTCCTCGATAAATGGGCTATCCAACAAAAAAAATTTCAATTTGAACCAGTAGTTCCTGAGATTAGCGCGTTCAAACAAACTCTTCAGCTTTAATAATTAGTATAGATTAAATTTGTTAGAAAGTAATAATAATTAACAGCAATGTAATAGCACTATTATTCTATAATCTATTTGATCCAGCATAACAGATATGCTTCCTGGGAAATAAGACGAAGTTCAGAAGCGAACTTTCTAGAAAACCCCTGTAGATACAGTTATGGTGGCGGCGGCGGGATGATGGTGGTGCACTCGTTGACGATGATGATGAAATATGGGACACGTGGTTAGACTCAGAATGACATAACTTCGCGCCGTGGAGTCGCGGCGCGGAGGACGTCGGTCGGTCGGATTGTTGCGGCGATATTATATGGATGATGTGTGCGGACACAAAGGGAGTGGTGCCAGTAAGCTAGTGCTACCCGATGACTGAATTGAGAGCAGAGCGAAGAAAATCCTCCTTTCTTTGTAAAAGAAGACAGCCAGCACCCGCCGCGTCATCTCAACACTCTGCTCGTCCTCTTCCTGTTCTGATTCTTAACAAGGGCTGGAATTATTTATCTTATCGTAAATTACCGTTTCAAGTCTTTACTAATTAAATTCTATTTTAAATTTGCAAGTAATAATAAAACACACTATCATATCGATTAGTCATCGACATTTCTTTAAAATATAGGTGTAATTTTTTTTTTATTGAATCAACAAAATTAAAAAAGACGGACAAGTGCGAGTAGAACTCGCACTTTGAGGGTTCCGTACCGTTATAATCATTTATTGTAGTTTCTTATAATCGCGTAGGATGGCAACATAGACCTTAATAGTTGATATTAATTTCAACTTTATATTTCTAGCCATTCCTGAGAAAAGGGTCTTGATAGGATTCTAAAAATTAAGTTTATTACTTTACAATTCCACATAGAAATAGATATGAATTATTTTAGTTAATTGTGCTTGTAAGATCTCTCCCTTCTTTCCTTTCAAAATCTAGGTCAAAGGAAGTCTATAGGTTTTGATAGTGAGTCACTATCAAAAAATTATATTTTTTTAAATTTTATTTTTCATCAAATTAGAAGCTTGAATTTCATACAGGGTAATGGGGTCGTAGACCTTAGTTTTTAACATTCATTTCAACTTGATATCGTCGCACCTGAGAAAACGAATCTCAACTGACAAACAGATGAACAACATAACATTCTGCTATTTTTGTACTAATTACTGCTGTTGCTTAACCACAGTGATTACAGAATTTATAAGCACTGTTTGCAATTACTAATGTTTAGTCATTTGCTTAGCAGAATAACAAACAAACAAAAATGATTACCCAGAGTGCTTATTTCGCTAAACACTTGACAATCGTCAATCACAGTGCTTACCGTTAGTAGAATAGATCTGATTATGTGTTCCGTACCTCAAAACGAAAGAACCGGAACCCATTGTCCTTTCAGAAATAAGTTTATATCCCTACATCTAAAATCTCGCTAAACACAAATGTAGCTAAAAATCTATTGGTTCTAAATCAATGAACACTTTTTTTTATTTAAACTAAAAAAAAAAAAAAAAACAACAACAAAACGTGTGCATCAACTCATTGAGTTATTAGCACTGAGTATTATACATTGACTGCAAGAAATGTGTATAAACAAGTAAATAGATCTAAACGGATAGTTATTAATTCCTATGGACATTGAAGTGGGTAGTGCATAGGGAGATTCCTGTAGGTAATAAGGTAAGTAATTATATTTTCTTTACTTAGTGACCTTTAAACTATAAAATAAAACCATTTTCGATCAATTTAACCGAGAATCAAATCCATAAGATGACAGACTTAATTAAATATATTTAAATAACAATAACTATTAGAAAATTAATACTTATCTGAAAATTAATACATAGGTATAACTGATATTTACCATGCCATACATATTATATTTATTGTATTACCTATATGTTAATAACCTAATTATTGTACAATATGCTTATTGCATAATATGCCTTACGGCAGAAGTGCTAATGACCTCAGTAGTCGAAGCACATCTTTGTTTTTGTTTTCCTAAATAAAAAAAAAATCTCATAAGGTTTGTGCGGGGTCCTTTGTGTACAAAAACCTTAAAAAGTATTTAATTCAATCGGTTGAATAGGAACACAGGCGAACTGTCGAAAGAAAACGACATGTACTTAATTTTCAGCATTTCCCAAGCCCTGTCCTCAATTCTCTTATGTAACTGATTTCATCTAACTTTACACTGTATCGACACTGAATGTTAATTCTTCTCTTAAAAAGTTCTCTTCCGCTTACTTTTTTTATTTTTCTTTTGAAAATAAATCCAAATCGATATACTTTTTATGAAATAAGAAATACATGTACATTGTAAATATCATCTACATTGTTGACCACTCATCTCGTACATTTTCTCTCTCTTTAAAGAATTGATATTTTCAGAGATAATTGTGAAAAATGAGGTTTCGACCACTATTTTCTAAAATAGCCGTCGTTACGCAATTTTTGGAGTTTACTCCTTAAGAAACGATTTTGAGTTATAAGGCCCACTACGAAAATTTTATGAGTAGTAAAATCAATTTGTGAGGAGTTACGCTCCACCGCTTCAAGTGTGACGTTACGCTCGTCCGCTTCAAAAGAGACAAACATATAAATCTGTAGGATTTAACGTGCGAAAGAATGAGATGGAATACATTACACAGCGTATCTAGGGAGTAAACTCCAGTCGTGCGTCGGAGCTGACACACACACACACATACACACTCACTAGTGATGTGTTGCTCCTAAACGAGTCGTTCATAATGAACGACTCCTGTGAATGACTCACTTCGAGCGCCATTGCTCTGTGCTGAGCTGTTCTGTACTGTTGCATTCGCACATTTACAGAGCGCATACAGCACATGCCACAGAGCCACTAGTGAATTTCGCACGTACGGAGTTATCTTTGCTGAGTCATTTAATGTTGAATGACACACTATAAGTGTGATAGTACTAAGCTTACAGTGACTTAAACCATTCACACTGACGTCGTTCACAATTGTAACAATAAACATTATTATTGTTAAGCTTTTATTATAGTTTATCCGAAATGCGAATAATATAAGATCATAATCATATTAAAATGAGCACAGAGCTGAGCGTGTGTATTGTGCTGTGCAATGCTACGTGACTCCTGAGCAAGCATGATGACAGTTCACATCTCTGCAGTCTGCACTCTTGTGTAGTGCGTACTGTCTGAGCGACTCTTTTTAGTGAGCGGAGCGCACGGAGCCAGCTCCCAATAAAGAGTCATGTGGACACATCACAAACACACACACACACACACACTTTTTTTATTCATCTACGATGAATGATGACTGAATCATCGATTTACATTTATGAACTTGTTTTTCATATAAATTAAATTTTAAAAATTGAGCCATTTGTATCAATATCAAAGACTCGTAAATCGAAAATTTGTAAACCGAACGATGAGTGTATAATTATTGTTTCAAAGACCGCGAATACAGATTTTATTAAAGAAAGAAAAATATAATCACAAAACCTGATATTAACTGTGCTATAAATCCACTTCATAGAATGAGTTTTCAAGTTTACCACAAAAAAAACAAACCAACTCCTGAACGGCATTGGAAAATGAAAAATAAAACATTTTTCGTCTATACTTGCGAAATATATCATCGTAACTAGTAGAATCAACAAGATTTCGATGTACAACCTTACAAAGAACTTGTTAACTCATTCATAACTCACTGACTGACTGATTCGTCTGTTGTTGTTTTCAAGGTCGAGCTATTTGAATTCATCGCTATTTTCTGTGATTTGAAAAATGTTGTCCGTGAAGAAACCTATGCTGGATTGCAGAGGGATTGTCAAAAAATCTGATTTGAGACTGACCCTTACATTGTGATCAAATAATTACGGTTTCCATACATCAAGAGCAGGAACAATTTCTTGTAGACAATTGCATGATCTACAACTTTTGTTTGACCTATTTTTAGATAACATTTACCGTTTACGAGGAAAGTTCAAAAAACCAATACCTACTTTTAACCTTGAATACATTGTTTAGCAAATGTAGGATCGGTGGACACTTTTGATATTTAATTTGTAATAGTGTACCTAAGACCTACCACTATCGTTTTGTCTATTTTTATCGGACTAACTTATAATAGATACTTTTATTAATTTGTTGACGACCAATTTTTCTCTTATTTGAGTGTTTTTTTAAGGTTGTTAATTATTTTTAAACTTCTTAACCCATTTAAAAAATTATGTGAGACCATTCCATTCTCTTCTTGAATAAAACGGAGTCGAAATCATTGAAATCCATTAAGCCCGCATGGAATATTACTTTGATTTTGGAGAAATATAATTTTGAAAAAATTGGTTGTCTGTAAAGTCGGTTTACGGACGATAGTTTACGTGATAACGTCATAAAGAAACATTGATGAACTCTCTGACGCTTGGGCCGATCGTGCCTCTCTATCGCTTTACCGCGCTCTCGCTTGCACGCTCAGGCTCATGCGGAACGTGACACTTTTTCGTGCGTGCAGCCGGTGTTTCATCAATTTATAAGACGTTATCACGTCAAAATTCGAAGCATTATAGATATTTTTCAAATTAAATCATACTTACTTGTTAAAAAAGACATGCTGGTTCACACAAGCGCGTTTTATTAAAAAAATAAATAAATGTTCCAACGCCCACAACTTCTAAACTAAAAGAGATACTATGTTTTCTATTTTTTTTAAACGGTCAGGGTATCTTTTTTCTATAAGTGCGATAAATGTGAAAAAAATCTAAAAAAAGTAAATTTGGCAGTTTTTTAGATAAAATTTCTAATTATTTGCTTGTAAAATGAAAGCAGGCAGAACGTATAGTTCTTACAATAAAGAGAAATGAAGAAAACATCTAGTCATAAATCTAATATATCAAGAAAGGAAAATACTGCAAATATGAGGACTATGAACTTTAATACATTGAAAATAAAAACGTATAATAGAGGAAAGACAAGGATAAATGATAAGTTTATGCTGTGTAACTATACAGGCAGGTACAGAGTCCTGCAAAGTTTTACTGCATTAATCAAACTCTTACTCCTGTACCAAACATAACTATTTTTGTTATATGTATACTAACACAAATCTAGAACTTGCAAAAAGTTTTTCAAAATAATAATCAAATGAAAAATAAACAAAAAATTTCAACCAATTTTGGGACGAGATCATTCCAACTTCAATAATATTGACATTTTACCTGTCATAATCGTTGATTGTCAAAAAAATTACCTTCAAAAATAGTAAAATATTTTTCTACGGTGTTGTATCACTTATTTCTTATTTATTGAATTCAAAATCAATCCCCTTTCACCTGTTAAAATAAAAACTGCTCGAAAAATATGTTGGAAGTTGAGGAATACGCAAAAAATATTTTTAAATATAAAAAGATCTATTCGGAATTTCACTAAAAATAAGATAATCCTTAATGTTACTTCGAGGACACCTTGTATATAAAAGATAAATTATAATCCATAACTATTGTATATTTAAAATTTAAATGGGACACTGACGCATAAATCTATTTCTTTATAAAACAATAATTATTGTTCTTTCTACAATTGTTTGTTACGCCTGTTTGTAACAAAACCGTGATTAGAAATTTTTATAAAGCAACTGTTCATTTTGTCAGTTTTGTGATCCGTTAATAGCTGAGAAAAATACATAGCTGCTTTGACCGAACAAATTTCCTTATTGTACTGTTGTCTACAGTGGATTCGCATATTTAAAATAAATAATATTTCTTTGGGAAAAATTGACCGATTGATAAAGTAAAACTAATAAATTTTCGTTTTATGATTTTTTTCCGTAATAATAATTCTGCTCCTGTTTTAAAAGATGATCTCAAAACCATTGCCAGGTTTAAAATCGAATACGATTTCCTTCAACAAGAAAAACATTTTTGCCTTTCCATAATTCATCGATAGTAACTATTATCTATCGAAACGAACTCTTATTACGTCTGGTGCCTGGACATATACTCATATATATATCGATGTATTTTCCCGATATTTCGAATAGAGTTATCGATACAGTTCAAACATATCGATACGATTTATATCGCTACGTTTTGCAGCTTCGACATCCCTACCTGATTGGTCTGTACGCACGGATGTACGTCCGAGCTCTACAGGTCACAATTCTTGACAAATCGACATGAATTTATTTTTATTTGTTGACAAACTGTCGACACCGCCACAGCTGTTCTCTGAAACAAGCTTGAGACTAGTTTCCAATTATTCATATTTAGCGCATGCGTACAGTGAATAATATCAGAAACGTGCTTGGAAAAAAACCGTCATTGTCTTTAGGGACAAATCGACTGTTTCACTGTACATACACATTGTCTCAGTGCGTAGATTCATTGAATTGCGAGTGCATATTGTGTATTTCGGCATCTATTGTTTTTCATAAATATTTCATCTATGTGTTTTTCTTTTGTTCATACACAAACAAAATATACGCATATGTATATTGTATATATATCTACATATGTGTAGTGTTTATATGTACATATTATATTTGTTTACTGGAGCCATTGTTTTTATTTTATTGTAACTTCACATTCAATAGAAATAGATACTATATGGAAATGATTCTAAGACATCCGTGTGACAAACAAGAGAATGAATACTCCGTCTGAACCAGATTTAAATTATATACACAAACGATTAAGGTTTCTGGTGGAACAGTAGTAAATAATTATGGATTACGAGTCAAAGTTTCTTTTAACACGCTTATATTGATTTGTTGTTGTATGTATGTGTGTAAAAAATCTTACAAATCACTTTTCAACCCCTTCCAATTATCAATCGACGTGAAACTATTGCAGTCGTATGTAGTTTTGATGACAGCAAAAAATTCTGATATTTTGGTTATAATATTTTTATAACACGGTAAAAATAAAAATTAAAAACACGTGGTAGAAGTGACAATGTTCATGGTGGGAAAACGTGTCTGCAATGGTTGAAAATTAGAATATAAAATATAATTGTTAGTAGAAATAATTATTCATTATTTGATTAAACGGACATTAATAATTTCACCATTCCAACGCTACAAATGGGGTATGGTACTAATTACTAATAATTTAGGAAATAAATTATTATTCAAAACTCGCACTATTCACAATTTTACAATATTAGGTTTGTTCCAAGCAACCGCGAACGGTAATAGAACCGTACACAGTCTTGTCACTGCGCAAGACTATCTTGCGCAGTATCGATTTTTGAGCTAGTGCGCAGGACAGTCTTGCGCAGTGACAATACCGTGTACGGTTCTGTTACCGTTCGCGGCTGCTTGGAACAAAACGATTAATTTATTAGTTTTGAGGTCCCCCCCTTGCTCGTCTGTTAGTCTGTGAGCGCGATACAGGACATATTGAAACCAAATTTTGGGAGGATATTTGACATGCAAATATGAAGAGCTCTGTTATTTTTGAGAAAATCGGCGCATGCGCAACAGAGATATGTGCTTAACGTTTTTTTTATATTGTAAATTTTTAAAAACGGTTTAATCGAATTATTTCTCCTAGAAAGTTTTGTAAAAGGAATTTTCTTCTGAACTTTATAATCTCTGTTCCAAACTGTCTGAGAACGGTAACAGAACCGCCATCATCATGCGCAATAGCTAAAACGAAACTGTTTGTATCGATTTTTGAGCTACTGTGCAAGACGTCGAGTTACTGCGCAAGAATGTGACGATTCTGTTACCGTTCTCAGACAGCTTGGAACAGAGTTATAGCTTAAGAAATAGCAATAAAGACAATCAGGTGCTCATTTGTTCTGGAGGTCTGTCAAAAAATAATTAGTTAGCTGACAAGCATATGCTTTGGTTAACTTTTTACATATGAAACCTAATTATATCATGAAAACGAACGGCAAATATCATAATATTTATTACTAGCCGTTACCCGCGTAACCACAAGCGTTAATGTCAATATTTTTGAAGTTAAAATGGTCTTGTCGTTCAATTGACTGGAATTTTTTTAACAAATAGTAAAAACAAAAAACGCGTGAAAATTCTACTAAATATTTTCTCTTCTCAACGATCGTTTCGGACATTAAGTCCATCATCAGGAGTACAGACATAATATACTGAAATATTTGAAAATGCAATTGTTCTTTGTTTTTACTATTTGTTATTAATCATGTTCTACCAAGTGCCGAGTGAAAAATCAGTGCAAATTATATGGAATGTTTTTATCTTTATCAAAAAATTAAAAATAAAATCTTGCACTAATCTGATTTCGATTAAAGCCGACGCAACGGTGGAAATATTCCAACAAAACACTATTGAAGCACTTCTAGTATAATATCACATGGTACACGTAATATTATTTTGATACTATCGATTATATTATAAATTAACAGACCCATAACTGTTTATGAGAACAAAATGACCTTCACTATTTATGTTTAATGTGTTCTGATTGACCTCTAACTGGTCTTCTTCATCATCATCGTCGGATAGGCAATAACGGACGGAAATACCAGAGCGTGCTGGTCGAACACCAGGTGAGGGGTTCAATTGTTCTGTGGGAGTCGTTGCTCTTTGTTGCACTGCAGTTATGTAAGTATACTTTATTTTATTACATATATAGGTATTTCATTAATTATTATTATCTTATTATTATAAGGGTTTACTATTTGTTTTTGATACATCGTCGTTGGTTCTGTAATAGCTCTTATGTGCATAATTAGCAGATTTTACGTTTTTTAAATGAAAAAATTCAGGAAACGGAGCGCTATACACTAGTAATACCTCCAAATTAATTTTACAGTAACCAACAAGGCGAAGTAACTCTTATGTGAAAAGTTGTATCAAATAATTCCTCCCATGTGCCAATAAATCCGAAATTAACGTTAAATATTTTTTAAGAAAATACTTCGTCTTAATTAAACACGTATAGTGAAGATAAGTATGAATTAGTAATATACCTCTGAAATTGCTAGTTCTTACCATCCATTGTTGAAATAACCACTTTTTGGCTTTTCCTGCAAATTTTACTTTTTGCACATAAGAGGTATTACAGAACCAACGACGATATGTTAAGAGGTTACACCACCTTGGCGCTCGGAAATTAAAAAATGGCGGAAATATGGGCTATCAAATAGGACACTGTTTTGAAAATCCTTGCTGATGTTGAACATGATTCCTCTGTACGACATTGTCTGAAATTAAACAAAAAATCATTATTGAGGAAGGTTACTACTATCGCGCAACGTAGGAGATGGTTTGTAAAAAATGGCAGCTGTTTGAAAAAAAGTAGATCTTGAGATATCTTATTAAGTTTGAAACTCGCTAATCGTTCGTTTTAACGTAATGTTACGACTCGTACATGAAATAAAGCATTGCAAACCAAATACATAAACTAGGTACAATTTTATAAGATGTTTGTTTTTTTAATTGATCGTTAATAGATCGATAAACAAATAAGATGGTCAATGATCATGTTTTTTTATATAAAAAATATAAAAATTTTATTTAGTAAATTTTTAGCTTTGTTACAGCGATTGTTTACTAGGTGGGAAGTATAGGACTGGTTCCCCAGTCGAATTTTGTAAATGGCTATTAGTTTATCGTTACTTATATAAGGATATGGGAAGAAACAAAATATATTATGTGATTATTATACTGATAACATGGGACAGCATTTGGTAAGTTTTCTAACATTTACACATAATTACATTTTAATTCAAAACAATTTTATAACTAAGAAAATATAATTACAGAAAACTCTGAAGATGATACAAAACGTATCGAAACGTTAGTATTAAATGCAAGTTTAAAAAAATTTCAGTATTGCTTCATTTTTTATCCTTATGCCACGGAATTCTTTCCAAATACTCTATCAAAATATATTATGTGATGTGTTTTTCTAAAGACGTCTAAAAATTATATAAGCCGTTTGCGTGATAATTTAGCATGTGAATTATGACATGCGTGTTAAAACAAATGCACGCGTATTCCGTCAAATCACTTGCGCATGTGCGTGCTCACATTTGGACAGTGGCGACGGCATAAATCGTGTTTACTTATGTTTTTTTACATAATATGTCAACAATTTGTACAAATTAAAAAACTACATACTGTATAATTAGCGAAGTGTTATAATATATTGAGCTATAAAGAAAAACTGAATCTCGTTTTCCGAAACAACTTTGTAATAATTAATTGGTTAAGAGAAAGGAATTGTATTTTGTATAAGGATGGTCCTTAAAATGGAGACTTCTGAACATATAAATACTTCAATGGGCTCGTATATGTTTCATAATAAAATTTTAAAAATCTAACCAAAATTTTATAGGCCCTACTTACCTCATTTCTAACCTGTGTCCCAATTCCCTAGAGTTTTTTCAATTCAAATAACATAAAATTTTGGCATTTTCCGGTTAATTTAATTTCCTTACGCATTTTTGTTTTCAAAAATCTAAAACTTGCAAATAAGCTGTGTCCTGACTATGCCGATCGATAATACCGATCGGCAAAGATGCACTAGTGTGGACGTGACTGTAGCTTCGTTTATCAGGCGAAACATTGTCGATCGGTATTGCAGTATTGGGAAATATTTAAAGCAAAAGTTACATTGCCACCAGATACATTTTAGGTCCGATTTGCAAGTGTGAAAAGCAGCTATTTTAGAGGGGACTAGTGGCCCGGTCCGGCTTCGTCGAATTTGTAGATTGCCACCGTTTTTTCGTCGACTTACGTTGCAAAATTGGTCTCTTTGAAAAGCAATTTTATTTTAACGCCCTGAAGGACCATTCTAAATATTGGTGAAAAAATTGAAATCGGATGAGTAGTTTCAGAGATTACCCTCCGCATACACACAAACTCACAAAATTCGCTATCTTTCTTTATAATATTAAAATAGCAGCTTCTATGTCTCGTTTGTAATGACAGGGATTATCACTAGAAGTAAATACGAGCGATTTAGCAAGTGTTAACAGTCACTCGAGTGATAATAACATTACAAAAAAGATACTACATTTTTTGTACGTACCTCAAATAAAACTAATTTTCACATAAGTAATAATAATAATAATATTTGTGATGCAATTAATTAATATTTTCAGGAACTATTCATTAAGTACTACCTGGCAACTTTCACTTACAAAGCCTGATGTAGTTTTTCTCGATAAAACAACACGAGTTCTATTTGTCATCGAGTTCTCGAAGAAGTAGTACCCAGATTTTTCTCTAAATTAATTGGTGTTCTTGGAGAAGCATCGTCAATGTTGACAAATATAAAAGTTCTTCCGACGTGTCAGCTTAATGCTGAGTTTCTAATGTGCCGCATGCAAAGGACCGTGCTTATTAGTTCGCTCCGTGGACTCCGTACGCACGACCCAAACTCACTTGATTACTTCATTTCGAGGTTTGAGACGTGGTTATTGTTTTTTTCTTGCTGCGCAAGTGTTCCTTGTACGAAACTGAAGTTTTGGATGATTTACGGAATTCTTCCTTCTTTTAATACTAGTAATATTTTTTATTCTTCAGGTCGGCCATATTGGACACATATGTTTATGATAGCAATGCTTAATATATGCATGTCTCTCTTGCTCATGTAAATGGCATGCAATAACTTTTGGATTGGTAAAATCAAATTACCTTTGTCCTACTTTAAGCACAAGTGCGAAAAAGGATCATTTTGCAACCGCTATATCAGGGGCGGGCGAATCTTTTATTCGCCGGGCCACATAGCTGATGAAAATTTGACCGCGGGTCAAAAATTTGCAGAGCCAAAAAAAAAGGTCTTCACATATTATTTCCGCATTTGGAGAGCAAAAAAAAGGGAAAAAAATAAAAAAAAGTCCTCACATTCTATTTCCGCATTTGGAGAGCAAAAAAAAGGAAAAAAAATAAAAAAAGTCCTCACATTCTATTTCCGCATTTGGAGAGCAAAAAAGAAAAAAAAGCTCCTTAGGTCCTCCTTAACTCGCCTGGCCCTTGCTATTTCTTTAGGTACTCTTTTTCTAAAATACTTCGCGGGCCGGATAAAATTGTGCTGCGGGCCGGACAAAATTGTACTGCGGGCCGGATCCGGCCCGCGGGCCGTCATTTGCTCAGGCCTGCGCTATACAGACATATATTTCATAGAGGGTCGTGAAAAAATGATTTTAATAGACCCTGGTTAGGCCAGTAAAATGAAGATAATTTGACCCTAAACATTTCCATAAAATCGCAAAAGGGTGCACACATTTGAGGGAGCATTTATTTAAGTATGATACACAAGCTCTCAAAATTGCGCCTTCGTACGATGATTGAAAAACGTTAAAAAAGAGTTAAAAAACTGTGTTTTATCAGTTTTTTGCTTGTAACTTGTCAAAATTCAATACTGTAACCATGGAAAAGTTCTTTTAATTTTCGAGTTAGTTGAAACTGAGTTCATTTTACTGGCCTATGGTGTGTGATTTGCGAGTTAAAATAATTTACTGAACTATAGATATCCTTTTATAAAATTGTTCATTATTTTAAACAACATACCTGTTTTCTTTGATCTGGTGTCGTACTTACTAGATATCAGAAGATTAAATAACCTAAGGTTTTTGATGTCTCGAGTCTAGACACGAAAATTATGAATGCGCCATTTCTGATATCAAAGACATTTGGTTGGCATTAATAAATTTCGTTATTATTCAAGTTTCAATGCAAATTTTCTTTTCAATTTTTGTCGGGAAATGTTGTTTATTTCTAGAAACTTGTATTGTACTCAAGATCAATAGAAATATCACAGCGTATAGTTTAGTCTGTGTCGAACCCACACAGATTTTATATTAATAAGAATATCAACGATATTCTTGGCATCAAATATCTTATTACAGATTAAAAAAAAAAAAAACTAAAGAAATATATGTTTCATTTTCTAGTCTGAATTTTTTAATAATGAAAAACCGTTTTCAAATATTATATTTCTATTTACTTTCGAGCGACCGTAGGATTAAAGAAACTGTTTACATGGCAAAAAAATTGAAGTAGAGATTTCGACGAATTTAGACCCGTCATAGTTACTATATACTGAAAAAGAAACCGGCCAAGTGCGCATCGGGCACACACATGCTACGATTCCATAGTGTTCGTATGACGTAATTATGGGCTATTTCTGGGTCACAATCCACCACTATACATCAGGTTTGTTCCAAGCAGCCGCAAACGGTAACAGAACCGTACACAGTCACTGTGAAAGACTTACTTGCGCACTAGTTCAAAAATCGCAAGACAGTCTTGCGCAGTGACAAGACTGTGTACGGTTCTGTTACCGTTCGCTGCCGCTTGGAACAAACCTGATGTACAGTGATGGATTAGGCATAGCACACATGAAGAGCGTTCAACGCGCGTTGGCCCAACGCGCGTTTACAATTTCTATACAATTGTATATAACTGTTTACATGATAACGCGCGTTATCATATATTTGTATAGAAATTGTAAACGCGCGTTGAACGCCTCTCATATAAACTAGGCCTTAACCTATATAATAAGCAAAATAAGCATCACGTCTCAGGGGGCACCAAAAATCACGTGGTCTACTGATGTATAACTGTCTTCAGAAGTAGGTACAAAAGTTAAAAATAAATAATAATTTATTTTTGAAAATGAAAACGTAATGATTTTTTTAACTTTTTTAATTAACTAACTGCATAAAAATGCCTAAGAACCGATTTTATAGACAGTCAAATTTTCAATGAGAGCATTAATTGTAAAATCAATTTTTTCGCCTAAAATTCTATGCTTTTTAACTTTTTTCTATCAATTTTAAGCTTATGACACTCACAATTTGATTTTTTTTATAAACTCAACATGACAGAGACAGATAATAATAGAATTTTTTTAGACTGTTTTTAGAGATGAGTGCTCAATCTCATAGGCAAGAAGGGTTTAGGGCAGCGTTGCCAGACGTCCCGATTTTGGCGGGACTTCCCGATTTTTAAATCAAAATTAAATGTCCGCGCGGGATAGGCTCAGTCCTGCTTTTCGGGGATAACGCGGGGATAACTTTAAAAGAAGTTAAATCTTCACAGAAATATCATGAATAAGTAATTCTTATAAATAATTATTCTCTTATTGTAAGTTGCAATTTGTAACACTCACTCCATAGACTATTATTTGAAACGCCATATTTTTCTAATGAATAAGACTTTTTTGAATTTGATTTCTGTTTATTTTTTTTTTATTCTGAAGACGAATAAGACTCAACTATTTAACGATAGGGTAAATCTGATTTAAAATATTATATTTCTATTAAAATACATTTTCTATGGCTATTTTTGCTATCTATTGTCACGTAAACGTAATTTTAATTCAAATAAAAAGATAAATAGGTATTTGAAAACTTCTGATTATATACGTTTTTTTACAATGTCCCGCTTTCGACGAAAGAATCCCGCTGTTTTCAGTCAAAAAGTTCCAAAATCCCGACTTGGCGAAAAAAAAAACTGGCAACGCTGGTTTAGGGCATCAAGCACTGCTGATGTAACAGGCTCACGTTATACAAAATGTTACAATAAATGGCCTTCGTATGGAAAAACGTTGTGCATCACTGGTGTAATAGTAGGTATACAAGCATTCTTTATGTCATAAATAACATGTACATGATTTGTACAAAAATAGTTTTTAGAAGAAGCAACCATACAGATGTTAAATGGGTAACAAAAAGGTAAGGGCATTTAGTCTACATACATAGTTTGGTTCGGACACCGGGAAACCTTTTGTGTTTCGCTAGCGTGTTTGTAAAGGTATTGACAGGCTGCGGTACTTCCCTTCACAGTGAAAAGTTATTGACGTGCAGGGTAAAATGTGCGTAGGTTCGCCACACCCGCCCGCTCTCACTGCTACTGAAAAACGTCACTTCATTCACATTTTTTTGAACATCTACTTTGATTGCAAAAATAAAATAAACTAAAACTAGAGTGACCTGTGCGAATTATTCGCACTAAATAAGTATAATAATTATCACTTTACAAAATTATTTTTTAAATATGATTGCAGGTATTCAATTCGTTTCTAATTTTGCACACTGCTTATAACGTTCTTCTTTTTGTTGTATTACAATATGAAACTCAGATGACAGATCGAAGAAATATTTTACTAAAATTGTCATATAGAGGCGCAAGTAGCAAAAGCGTTGAGCTGTGACGTTGTTCAGCGTTGCTCGCTGTTTCAAAATTGGCAGTATGCAGTATTGTGTCTGTTGTATTACAATATGAAGGTCAGATGACAGATCGAAGTGTTGACGTTGTTTCAAAATTAAAGCCGTCAGATGGCAGACGTTCAGCGTTGCTGTATTTTAATTAATTTGCAAAAACAAAAGCAATAATAAATTTTTTAGTTGTCGATGTCAGTAGAGCAAGCAATTATCTGTAAAATGATAGGTATATAATTTATGTGGAGAAATTGTGAGGTTTTTTCTAAATAGGGAGGCAAACATCTTAACCTTAGCGTATTAATATAGGTATATGATATTGTGACGATTACGTGATGATTAAAACGCGTATGCCCTCTGTTGTCGAGCGTCTATATCTATCTGTTGAATTGTAAATTTAGCTGGCACAGTTTTGTAAAAAAAAACTATAAGCAGCGTTTAAGGTCCTTTGGGCTTCGCGGACTTATCACTGCGAAGTGAGGATTGGTATTTATTATACATATATAGTTTTAGAGAGTATTTTCTCACAATGACAATAATAAAGCATATAGGTATAGGTATAACGTACTATAATGACGTATTATGGTACTTTATTTACTCTGATTTAATGGGGGTTAGCGTCAATTTTGTTAGTCTCAGGGGAATCCACAAGTGAAAAAGTTCAGCTGTAGGATAACAAATGTAACAAATTTCAGACGATTGGGCGACAGAACTATTCCAACTTCACAAAATGTTGACATTTGACATATAATAAAAAAAAGTAAAATTTTTGTTAACGCGTGCGGTGACGCAGGTAACGACTAGTATTAAATATTAAATTTGCTATTCGTTCGTATGGTTACATAATATGTTATCACATGTAAAAATTAACCAAAAAGCCTGCTTGTCGGCTACCTAACTAATTTCTTTTTGACAGATCTTCACAACAAATAGATTTTTTTTTTTTCTGAAATATTTCCGAAACTATAAAGCTCAGAAAAAAATTTGTTCCATAAAACTTTCTTGGAAAAATAAATAGAATAACAAACCATTATGAAAAGTATACCATTATGATATAAAAAACAACGTTAGAGCATATATCTCTTCCACACATCCGCTGATTTCCCCCAAAAACAAAAGCGCTCTTTATATCTGCATATCAAACATCATTTCAAAATTTGGCTTCAATTTGATCATCCGTTTGGCCTATATTTCACAGATAGACTCAGACTTTTTTTTTCAAAAATATGGTTTTCAAACTCTGGAGACCTCAAAACGAAAAAGTTATGTAACATTTTTAAATGTGACTTTTGGCCTAAATTAGTACATTTTCCACTTGTGGAGTCGGATCGTAAAACATACATTGCAGGTATAATCGAACTTGGCAATAAAATATAACAAAAATTAGTTCTTCAAATACTTCTCGTCTTAGGTGTAACAAAATAAGCAAAAATTACGCAATTATGTCAAGAGAAAAGAATGACTTGAAATTGCAGTAGATTCGTAAAGCGGCTACAAGTTCGGCACATAATTATTTGAGTTCAATCGTAATCTGTTGATTTCAGACATAAAGTTTTGTAAAGATGAAAGCTGTAACAAAACAATTTTCGTGCTATTTTTCAAAGCTCAGTAACTACCAAGATATTCTGAACCTAGTACCGTTTAACTTTTTCAGATTAATTTGGTAAAAAATGAAAAATCCAATTCTTAATTTTATTTACTTTTGACGTGATAACGTCTTATAAAATGATGAATCACCAATCTTATAAATTGATAAAATACCGGCTGCATGCACGAAAAAGTGTAACGTTCCTAAATCGTAACGTTCCTAACGTTCGTAACGCGTAACGCGTAACGTTCCGCCTGACCCTGTGCGTGCTTTTTGCTAATTTCTCGCTCAATTTAAATCAGATCGGTTTGAAACCAGTCTTAAACGAAAGAGGAGAACATTTTACATAGATTTCGTATAACAGAATTTGCCTAAACAGTTTTTTTATACAAATTTATATAGAAAAATAGCTGTATAAATGCAATGTTGTCTAATGCATGGCGCGACGCGGTCGGTCGTCTTTGTTTGCCGTACATGGAAATTAGAAGATAACGTATGTCTTGTCTTAACATGAAAACGGCTGCATTTCTAATGTTTAATTCAATTTTTTGACATTAGTATTTTGTGAAATGCAACGCCTTCTAAGTTAAGTATTGGAATAACTAATTATTATTAGAACATAATACTTTGACAGTTGCAAACGTCACTTTTGACATTTATTATCATTCCGACACCAAGGATAAGCGGATTGACACCAAATTTTGGGAGGTTTAGGTTATGTATTACGGAATACCTACGTTATCACGTAAAACTATCGTCCGTAAACCGACTTTACAGACAACCAATTTTTTTGAAAAACAGTTTCGCCTACGTGTGAAATATTACGTAACTTATTATTTTTTTTGATTAGTTGCAAGAAATAGTATATTGTGCGACTAGTGAGAGAAGGAGAAGATTCCATGAGCGTGAAATTTGCCGCACGAGCGCAGCGAGTGCGGTAAAACACACGCGAGTGGAATATTCTCCTTCGATCAATAGTCGCACATAATACTTTATTCAACTATCAGGAGTAATATGTAATCGGGGCCCTGATAAAAGAGGGAAAAATAATAAATCACTTCATTGATTGACGTACCACCGTCAGTGTATACACAAGATTGCCATGATTTCGCTGAATTGCGATGCTGTTTTCATATAAGTATACAATACCGCCTACCACGTTCCTATTGGTCCAGAAGCTACTTGCAGTTTTTTTCATTATTTAGCGCTTGGGCTTGCTACTGAGTTTCTATTGGTCCAGAAAATTCATTATTACACTAGTGAAGTAATACATTATTTCTCCCACGCCAGAAAATTCATTATTACACTATAGTGAAGTAATATATTATTTCTCCCACGTTTAGCAGGGCCCCGAAATTACATATTACTCACGCGTGTTGAATAAACAATATTATTATTAAAATTTTCTATATTTTTTTCATTTCTAATACCTATCATTTTGTGACGCTGTACTGTTGACTCAGAAATACCTACAAGTATATCTTTTTCTTTACAATGTTGTTCACTGTGGAATTGTTGATCGTCAAAGCATTATTTGTGTACGGTCTTTTTGTATTGACAAGTTGGCAGTATACCTGCCTCTTTTAACGTCTTTTGTTGTACTCAATTATTCTTTAGCTGTTATAAGTTTAGTGGTATAACGAGAGGTATTTACCGTTTATTAGTGGTCGTTACAATGTTGCCAGATTTGTATCTACCTCCCCTAATTGCTTAAGGGATAAGTATGATTTATATAATAATTTAGACATGATCGTTCTCGCACATTTTTTTTCTTTCGAAAAGTTTTATACTTAATTAGCTAGTTTAACTTTTATTAATGTCGATTTTAATCGAAAAAATTTCTTAACCCGAATGTAACTAATTAAAAAGTAGGTGGGCTGTTCCTTCGATTATAATGTGCGAAGTTTAATCTAAATAAGTTCATCCGTTTTATAGGGATGCAAACAGCAGAAACAACAGACATGTCCGTTACTAGTTTGAGGCCAACGCACGCATGCAATTTTGCAATTAAATTATTTGAAAATAGCGTCTATAATGTCGCATTGTCGCACACTCTTCACTAATATTTACAGCTGGTATATATCGAAAATTTTCGCGTAGCCGAGTAATCGTCAAATCGTGATTTAATATTCTAAATCGCGCTTTTTCGATACAAAAAGCAGCACGAATGCACGCTTGGATTAAATAATGGTTTTGAAATAATTTGTAAATCTAATAAGAAAGTTACGAAAAAGTGTATTATCACCGAAAAACACGAAGAGAAGAATCCCTAAACATTGTTGGCGTGAGCATTAAGAGAAACCAAGGACAAACAACGGCCTAGAGGAAGAAACTGACGGAGTTCTGAAAAGATTGGAACCTATTGCCTTCATGGAAGTGCATGAGCGTAAAGGAAGAAACTGATGGAGGAATTGAAAAGATTGGAACATGTTGCCTTCATGGAAGAGCATCCAAAAGCTATCTACACCTATAGATAGATTATATTTAACTATTCCTAGTTCATTTTGTTTAAATTTTAATTGCTACAATGACGAATTGAACATTAAATAATGAAATATTAAACTATGCGTGCCTAAATTTGACCTTCCAATTGAATATATAATAAATAACACGACATTATTGGATGTTATAGTTTTAAAGTAAAAATGATGCGGTTAATAATGAACAATGATTTACTGCAAATCACTCCTTTTGTTCCTTTTGGCACGCTCACATTCTTTTCCCAAAATTTTCGTTTACATTTTCATATATCTATGACTCCAACGAAATTAATAATGTTATCGCGAAGCTGTTCAGTGGTTTGAGAAACGTTAGCGTAAGCTCTTTCCTTCAAAAAGTTCCACAAAAAATAATCTAATGGACGTCAGCTCTTAAAAAATTATTTGATCTTTAAATAAGTACCTTCCTTAAAAAATGATTGTGTCATCCGCAAGTGACACCGTCCTGTTGAAACCACATATTCTGGACATCCATACCTTCCAATTCATTCCATAAATAATTTGTTATCATTGTCCTATACCGAACTCCATTCATTTTCTGGTTTTCAGCAACAGTATCCCTTACCGTAGCAATGTTTTCTTCGGATTGGGCACGGCGATTGTAAACATGTTATAGCTCTTAACTTCTACTCACCCAGACTGTTCAATTGGTCCTCAAACTTGTCAATAATTTTAACAGATGGTGTAACATTTCTTCCAAAATGCGGACGACATTTTCATGCAATTTCAGTAAAACAGTTCCTATTTTGGTAATAAGTTTTATAAAAAAAAGCGTTCTTCAATGGAAAATCGTTCAATGAAAATTTGTATAAATGGTGGCCAATTTAAATCGGAAGGTCAAAAGACAACCTCATAAAGCGCTCTACAACGGTCGCGACAGCGATGGCATTGACGATCGGACACGTCTTTGATAAACAAGTGAATCCGCACATACCTGTTGCGATTTGTCGGCGATCTAAGCGCATGTAGTGCGTCGGCCAAGTTCTCGCTAAACGATCCGTGCACTGCAATTCATTTCAAGTTTTTTTCGACGTCCTTCTGGCATCGAGGCTAGTAACGCTACAGGACTGATTTTTTTAGGGCGGTTAAGATTCCCATAAAGAAGCGTTATTCCAAAAGACTCCGCACAAACTTTATGGGTCGATTTGCTTCTCGGCTAATTTGATCGAAAATGGTTTTATTTTATAGTTATGTGCGAATAGCCTGCAGATATGTTTAGCGAGATTTTAGATGTAGGGATATCCATTGCATTCACAAACATGTTCCATGTTCAACTTTTGTGCTTATTTATTAGAATTATTAGAGCTTAGGATTTTTAAGAATTAATATATCTAAAATCTCGCTAAACATATTATCTGTAGCTAAATAGTATATTACACCACAAGGACCGAAAGTTTGATATTTTTGCACATTGCGCCATGATGGCCGAGGTGAAGCTGAGGGCGCCATGACGTGCATTGCAAGGATATCAAACTTTCCGCCAGTGTGGTGTGGTTTTCTTCATACCTCGGTCGTAAGTACGCTTATTAAATACATCAATTAATTAATTACTTATCAATTGCATTAAAACACAGATAAATTCCTAACAGGCAGCTTTGAAGTTATACGTAAAAACACGAATCTGTTCGCGACTATTAGCTAAACATTAATAGGGTTGTTATGAAAACGACATCTAAACAGCATTTGATAGGTTATTTTCCTTTGTGTACTGCCGCCCGAACGTACGTACTTCCCGCATCAGTGTGTGTAATCCCACCAATGCGTAAATGTGAGACTTTTGCCTTACAATTGATGCCGAAAGTACGTACTTTCGATCGAGGAATGAAGAAAAATCTCTTGGTTTTAGACTATGCGCCCATGGACACTTTTTAATTTATTCGAGAACCAAATCCCATAAGGATCGTGCGGGGTCGTTTCATATGCCAAGGCAGATAGATTTTACAGACATTGTTGATCGAGTATATTTATGTGAAGAGCGATTATTTCTTCAAATCTTAAAAACCAGTAAAATTAATAAAAAATGTTCATGCGTCCAAGTACTTACAAACATAGAATAAAAAAATCGTCTAGTATAAATGGTATTACAAAAAGCTTGTGTTAAATAATTTTAAAATAAAAAAATATAATTATTCATTAAAACAATTTTTCATTCTCTTGCACGCAAACATTACAATAGTATTATAATCAATTTGTCACCAAAACTAACTACATTATACACAGTGATATACCGAATCTTCAAAAAATCATTCGGTTGAGTGAATTGAAAATAACTTCGTTAAGAAAGCATTCGTTTCGTATTGAAAATGAAAGAAAAAAACAGTTTTGTTTTATATGCATGTGAAAATTAACAGCGCAGTTAAAATTACATACAACGTGAACATACAGGTGAGTTAAAAACGCTTTCCTCAAAAATTTAACTAAAGAACAATTTTTCTTACCTTTTTTTATACATTTTTTTCCCAATTTCTTCGAAATGGACACAATTCAATGACTCGGCAATATAAACGTCCATAAAAGTCCAAAACCACGACGATTTTTATATCAAAGGGGACAAATTTTAATGCAAAAATCATTCCTGCACCTCTAGTCCTTTTTTAATGGGACGGGGGTCAAATGATCCCTAATTTGGAAGGGTTTTTCGTTACTTACACAACCGTATTTGTTTTTTTCAATTCGATCGATTTGTTACCGAGAAATTGCTTTTTGAATTTTCGAAGTTAACTAATGAAAGCACAAAAAGGTTTAAACAAAATTCAAGAAAAAATTCTCTATAACAAATCGATCGAATTGAAAAAAACAAATACGGTTGTGTAATAAAAACCCTTCCAAATTAGAGATAATTTGACCACCCGTCTCTTTAAAAATGGATTAGAGTTGCAGGTATTATTTTGTGCATAAAAATTGGTCCCCTTTGTTATAAAGATCGACGTGTTTTTGGAATTTTGACAAAACGTTTATTTTGTCGAGTTTTATGAGGGCGATAGATATAATTCTGCAAAATGTTTTTCGTTTTCGGCCCGGCGTCTGAACTAATATGGCTTTGAGCAAATTCTACCAGATTTGCTTCTGAACTTAATAGCTGTGAACGAATCCCAACAGATGTCGCTACTTGGTACTAAAACAATTTTGTTTGTTTTCTTCTGAATTAATAGCTTTGAGTAAATTCTCTCAGATGTCGTTACATGTTACTAAAATAGTTTTTTTGAGAAAACACCGTAATTTTGAACAAAGTATTTAATAAAAACTAAAAAATGTGTTTTGCTTGGTGCAACTTACGCTATAGTAAGTTGCACCAAGCAAAACACATTTACAAAATTTCATTAAAATCTGTTCAGTGGTTTCGGAGATTAACGCGGTCAAAATTGCGACACGATATTTTTATTATATTATTACATAGGTAGATAATAGATATGTGCCAGTGCAACCGCATATATATCTCCTAAGTAATGATATTAAGACTTATCTGACTATCAAAACAATCTGGCGCTCATTATAAACATACTGCATCTCGTCGTAATATTTATCTAACCCATTAGTACCATACTAGATATACAATCTACTATTATGCGTTAACATTAAACAAGGATGAAAACTGAAATTACAGATTTTATAGTACCAAATACCTTCATAGATTATATTACGACGAAACGTGACATTATGTCCCATTAAGTCCCACGAGTCGTGATATTACGCACGAGGTATATAATATGATGTTTTATGCACGTACAGTCTATAAAATATATGGTTTTCAGTTCATTTCCAAAATTTTTGACATCTCACTTTTGACCAAACGTCAATTCTAATAGTAGGTAGATTATAAAAAACAAACTGACATGTAGTGATTTACTATGAAATTAGTAAAGCGCGACCAGTTTTGTTTTACTTTAAGTACTAGTGGACTAATCATATATATTAATACGCTGTTAAAGATGTTTGCCTCCCTTTTAAGAAAAAACCTCACAATTTCTCCACATAAATTAAATATCATTTCACAGATAATTGCTTGCTCTACTGACATCGACAACTAAAAAAATTATTATTGCTTTTGTTTTTGTAAATTAATTAAAATACAGCAACGCTGAACAACGTCTGCCATCTGACGGTTTTAATTTTGAAACAACGTCAACACTTCGATCTGTCATCTGACCTTCATATTGTAATAAAACAGACACAATACTGCATACTGCCATCTGACGCCTATAATTTTGAAACAGCGAGCAACGCTGAACAACGTCACAGCAATGCTGCATGATGCCATCTGACGGCTTAGCTCAACGTTTTCTACTTGCGCCTCTATATGACAATTTTAGTAAAATATTTCTTCGATCTGTCATTTGAGCTTCATATTGTAATACAACAAAAAGAAGAACGTTATAAGCAGTGTGCAAAATTAGAAACGAATTGAATACCTGCAATCATATTTAAAAAATAATTTTGTAAAGTGATAATTATTATACTTATTTAGTGCGAATAATTCGCACAGGTCACACTAGTTAATTATTATTTAACATTACGGCAGACGTATGTAAAGCAGAGGGTAGTTCTCACCTGTATTTTAAAAAAAGACTGCTGCAATATAGTCATAATAAAAAGTAGCTTAAACTTTACGTTTAAGTATTTCTGCAGTGTACACCAGATTTCATCTAAATCGGTCCAGCCAGCCGTTCTTGAATGATACCTATTGACGTAGCTTCTATCATACATAATACCAATAAAACTCTTAGAAAGACAGTCAAATTACATGCATATATTATTATAAATACATGTAATTTTGGATTGTAACTATCGGACTTATTGAAAGCATGGTACTTTTAAAATTGACATTAAAATACTAGCTGAAATAAATCAACAACGAAGAATTAAACAGCCACTTTAGTGTTGGTTAGCAATGGTAAGACTAAGCATATAAAGGCACCTCTAGGTATATAATATGGTTAAATGCTACATGTAAATATATTATATTTCAATTGGTTAAGCCTTAGGTCTAACACAGCTTTTCTCGATGCATAAAGTTCACTGTTCTGATTCAAATCCAGCGATTCTCAAACAAACAAAAAATGAAAAAATGCACTCGACTTATATCCTGTTTCTCGTAATGTATTGGTAGTATATACCTACAGTATAAACTCCATACAGCGAACTTCTATTTAACGAATAACTCCTTAAAACGTAGAGATTGCTAAGGTTTCTTTGGTTTAAGTCAGGTCAAGTAAAAAGAAAGAGATAGAAAAATAGTCATTTGCTGTCTCACTTTATGAGCCACGCTTCCACTTACAATATAGAAGTTATTAAATATATGGGTGGCAGCGGTGGCAGTACCGTGCTAGTGACCGCTTGGTGTGCTACAGTGACGCACCATTTGTACGTAACCAATCGCGCCCGCCTACTTGATGTCGATATGGATACAGTTTTTCTTGACAAAACACCGTTATTTTGTACAAAATATTTATGAATTATATGTAGAAACCTTCCTCGTTTATCGCTCTTTCTATTAGTATGAAAATCATAGCGTAATAATCACTCTCAATAGCGAAACAATACGTCATTAGTTAAACCCCTCCAATGGGATTATTAGAAATGTGTCCATTTGTTTGTTTTAATTATTAGAAAAATCTTTTTATTCAACAAAAGTGATCCCATTATAACCCAAGATATGAATAAAATACAATGAAGGGTATACAATTAAAATACTGGCATAGTAAAAAACGACAAACAAAGTTAACAGATTATAATTTTGTTATATAATTTTTTTTTCACTTAATTTAGTCAAAATTAAAACCACTTACTTATTCGTAAAACTATATTGTTTTTTTTTTTACTTTCCGTTTAACGAAAACTCTCAATAAAGCAATAAAATATCCGGTCTCCTCAATTTCGCTATATAAAGTTTACACTGTATAACTAAAAAAAAAAAACATTTTTAAATGCGAAGTCGCGGTTAAAAGCTAGTTATTCTATTCTGAATTATGATAAGTTTGAAACAGTTTGTTGGACGCTGTTAGCCAGGCTAGTGGCTCCCTCTCCTTGACCCCATGCTCACCGGTGGACTTACCTCCGTTTCCATGAGCCATTTGTCATCGGGCACGAGCTGTGAACGCAATGCATAGCACACTGCTCTTTCTTCTTTCTTTCTTTCTTTCTTACTCTCTTTCCACTCCGCCTTATTGCTTTCGAATACCTTATTCTATACGGTCCACACATAACATTACAATAAACATACCTAAAAATACAAACGATTATTAAAAAGAAAAGTATAGAAGAAAACTTACGCCATGTATAGTTTATTATGTTAAACGGTGCTTTCAAATCAATATCAAACCTTTCGTTATAGTGGCGTGTGTAAGTCGGAAAAAAACACGAAAATGGTAAATAATTTGAGCCGGAATGAAACTACTTTCTCCCCCCCCGTTTTCGAGGATTCTGAACACGATGGCGGCGTCAGAATTTCTCATTGGGGTGGCCCAACCCCTCAAACCGGCCAAAAACCAAGCCCCGAGAGGGGTAAACGCGATTTACTAGGTTTCTCTGCAGAAAGAAGTACTTTACCCCCAAATGTGAGCTACCCCCAAATGTGAGCTATGCATGGTAAGTGTGCGCGGTCTTTAATAGTTATATACAATTTTTTGTACACCCCCTATAAAGTAACTGTTTTTCCTGCCTGCTTAGCGGTATTAAATAACCCATTTAACACTAGGGCTGCAAAGTAAAACAAATACATTCCATCCAATCAATCCATCAGTAATTTCCAACTTCTTAGTTACCATTTACCACCATAAGAGGAAGATATGAAATGGCAACTGAAAGAGATATAACTATTAGATTGGAAATATATTATTTTACTTTATGCACTAGTGCGAAAAAGAGTAATTTTACTACCGATATACAGGCGTGAAAAGCAGCTATTTTATGGGAGTCATGCAGAAAATTGTTTATAACTATTAAATAAACAACAACATAAAACAGTCTATGTAGATATTTTTATTCAGGATAATACGAAAAACCGAAGAAAAAAATCCCTAGCCACTTAAATGACGAGTGATCGGTTAGTGTAGGTACTTAGAACGGAGGTAAATCCTTATCCTAATAGGTAGTTTAACAGAAGTAACTGTCGTCAATATTTTCTTATACTTTTAGAACGAAAGAGTAAATTTTATAGAATTTTGTTCAAAACTGCTTCTTTTTAAAATTGAACATTCTGTCTACGTGCTCATGACCTCAGCAGGCACGGTTTTTTTATTAAATAAAAAAAAATACATATAACAACACTTGAACTATCACAAATATTAAATATACAAAGTGTACGCTAACTATTCGAAAGTTTAGAATATTTTAAAAAACCCGAAAAATATTAAATTGTCGAGATAGCAGGGATTCCATTGTTTTTGTGGCATTTCCATGACTTGTCTACTTTAAACTTCTAGATATTAAAAGTAATATACATAAATTGAAAATATGAATCGGTACTATACTCAGATCATCCTGTCAGTTGGAGCATTGAATAAAAAAAGTGTATTAATCGTGAGGTTAATAATCATATCACAATCATTAGATTTATTTCAGTAATACCCAGTAAAGTAATAAGTGCTCCTTTTTATACGTGAATTCCTAAAATTGTCGGCCAGTCTCATTTATCTAAGGGAAGAAAACATAAAGGCCTCATTAATCGAATTTTAAATAGCATTTATTAGGTAACTTCGTTAGCTTTTAAAGCTCCTCAAATATTTAAATAAGTATTTTCTTGCACACCCTCTTATTAAATAGCTGATTTTCAGGACTGTATAGCGGTGGCAAAATGATTCATTAAACACTAGGACTAAGCTGATGAACTGGCGGGGAAAGGATCGTCAACTCTGCCCTGGGAGTGTCCAAACGCACAGTACGGGGTCAAATAAGAGAATGGATCAAAAATCAGCACAAGACATACTGGAATCAAATTTCCGGGCAGCAATATGGAAATACTTTTATTAAAGGGCTATCTCGAAAGATAAATGAAGAGTTACTACAACTCAGTAGGAACAATCTTCGTCTCGAGGAGGCCTGGCAGGACATTGTGCTCTGAAAGGACACCTCCAAATAATTAGACTACTTTTTAACGGAGACTTAAAGTGCAATCGGGAGAGGGAAACAGCGTATTATATTCTGTGTGAATGCGAGGCTTTGGATCGTAGAAGACAGGTAATATATGAACAATGTAGAATGAGTCCAGAAGATTATAGCGATCACCCAGTTCACGGACTGCACAAGCTAGTGCAAGGAACGAGGATACTGGATCGAGTGATATAAGAGATTGGGAAATAGCACAATAAGCCCAAGAGGCTGCGGCATTCCCGGTGACAAAACGACTCCCGTTAATAAAAAAAAAAAACACTAGGACTGTGAGCTAAAACAAATAAATGCTATATCTTACAAAGCTAGCAGTAATTTTCAAAAATGGCCTATCAGTTACCATTTATCATCATTATCGTCATTATAAGACAAACAGTCTAACAAAGATAGAAAAGCAGGCATAGTTTCCGTAAACAACTCAAAATATATTGCAAATAGCCGCACATATAGTTGTCAAAAATATTAGAAATATACTTATTATGATGTGAAAATCAACTATTTTTATAGCCGTTACGTGCAAAAAATGTAATATGTACTTCTTCGAGTGACTTAAAATTAGCTATCACTCGTTTTAACATAATATCACTTTCCGTATATAATAATTTTATTTACGTACAAGATTCATACACTACTATTACGTATTCTTGTTTATAAATATTCTTCTTTTGTATCACAGCGATTTGTGAATATATCTTATTAAGAAGATTTCTTTTTTGTATATGTTACGGTTAATACAAGAAAGTAGTTTATTCGCGAATTAACCGGCTAATACCAGAATTAATCAACGTCAAGGATTGGTTAATTCGGGTAATTAGCCGATTAATTCGCGAATTAACTAGTTTCTTGTATTAACCGTAACATATATACTTCACAGACACCTATTTTGCCGTGGAACATTTTTTGTCTGCTCACTGCATGAACAAGTAATCGAGCAACAAAACACCAAGAATTCTTTAACAAGACATCTCTGTGTGACCCTTCCAGAGAAAAACAACTCTCTTGAATCAGTTTGATCTTATTTTTTACTTTTTAGTGACATGTAAATACATATACAAGTGTACATAACCATAAGGCATAAAGAATTCATTTAAAATATATTATATCTGCTTCAACTTACATATATTATCATTATATGCTGTAAGGCTAACAAATGAGAGGTTACAGTGGAGCTCTTAAATGTTCAAAGTTCAAATGCACTTACATAATTTTAGCTGGATTTTTGTATCCATGGACCATGATTAAGTTCACAATTTTTGTACAACAATAAATTGTGAACTTAATCATTGATATAAAAATCTACCTAAAATTATGTAAGGCATTTGAACTTTGAACATTTAAATACCGGTAATTTATTTTTTGTCGTGAACATTCGATAAGTTTCGGTAATTTTGAGGCCCTCGTCACAGGAACGACGGAGCTGCATTATTTTTGAAGCAGAAATGAATTATAATGGTACCAGAGTAAAAGAAAAAGTTAAGTTCGCTAATAGGTACCTATTTGTTTTGTTTTTTTTTTTAAGAATGCTTGATTCTTTAATAAAAACAAAACAAATATATTATGTATCTGTATACATAATATAATTTATAATGTATTGAATATTATTATCAATATGATCTCGTACTCGCACCACTAGAATTTATAGTTTTTCCTTAAAAAATTACATAATATAACTTTACTTTTTCCCATTCTTGATACAAAGCGACGAAAAGCATAAAATACAATAGCTTTGTTTCAACCTCTCTGCGAACGGTAATATTATCGTCACACCCATGCGCAGCAGCTAAAATGAACATGTTTGCATCGGTTTTGTGCGTATGCGTCAACTTTGGTAACACGCGTCTTGATCCCCCGACAAAATATCATCTTGACTAAATATCCTACGGGCAAAATATCCCCCGACATAATAACCCCCGACGTAATGACCCTGAATAAATATTTTGGTGAATTGAGAACCCCATGAAAATGCCTATTGTTCTAGGACAGTTGCAGAAATCATATCCAAAGAACTGGTCTGCAAGGTAGATATAATTTGGTAAAATTTTACTGAATGGGCGGTTTCGATTATGGCGAATTTTGAAACGCACGCAACTATCTATTACTATAGGACAGTTAAAGACGTGATTCCTCTTTAAAACACACATTTTTTAAAAAGCAATTACAGGGTCGTGTCGATGCTAAGGAGTATTTGGTAAAATTCTACTGAATGGGCACTTGCGAAAACGATAACGAGGTATGCGAATTGTTAATTCTTGAATTGTGAAATCTCTAAATTTCAATATGTAAACCTTAGTCACATCCTTAAAATATTATCGTGCCGAAAATATGAAGTCTTCATGCTAATAAATTGTATAATCATAATAGATAAAAATGTATATAATGTAGTTATTTATTTTTGTAAAGTCTGACCGACAACACTGTTTTATGCGGTAGACTACGCGCAAATAGATTAGTAGTATCCTTTAGAATTATTAAATTATTAGTTTCAAATAACGAATGTGGGTGGTCCGGTTTGTATTCATAAAGACTACATTGAATTACATAAAAATAACTAAACACTTCACTTACACTACAAAAATACAGGTACGCTCTAAATGTGTTTGAAACCAGCTCAAAATCTATAAATTTAAAAAAATTGTTAGCGGATAGAGAACAGCAGAACGTGTTGCAAATGCCGTTGTTTTAATTATAAGGCATTTTTCCAGGTTCTAATCTGCATATGAAAAGTGCGAAAGCATTGATTCATATTATCCATTTACTGAAGTAAAGCTTAGCGCGTTTTGTGAATTTGTGTTACGAAAAGCTTGTGAAGTTTTTGCGCGGCCTACTAAGTCTGTTTACGCAGTATAGCCCATCTATACATACATATAACATAAAATTCTTTATATATAATTATAGCAACGAATTACAAAATCCACATAATGTGTGAGTTGTTTTTTTTTATAAATAATATAGAAGTTAGTTGAATGAATACAGATAAAATCGTAAGTTTGTAATTGTTCATTCTTTAGATTCCTAGCGCGAATTTTCAGTTTTCGTAATTTTTCCCTTACCTATAGAATATACATATAAAGAACTATAAACCTTATAAGTATATGTATTGTTTACATGTTTTATTTCAACCACGCGTAAAGGTTACACGCAGACTTTTTTACAAGCTTTTATTTAGTTTCACCTGTCCCGATGTCTGTCTGAAATCAAATATTGCAAATTGAATCTGACCCACTTTCCGTTATCCGATTGAGCTGAAATTTTGCATACGTGTGTAGTTCCGATAACAATACAATATTATAATAATTAACTGACCGGTCCGGCTTTCGTCTGAATGAAAATCTCGCGACAAGCGTTTATACCATATAAATTGTATTATGTAATGAATGGTTGGGTTTGATTTAATTTAAAGATTATTTTCTTCTTTTTAATGCATTTAAATTTAAATAAAGGCTTATTTTTAAAAATGCTTTTACTATTAATTTTATTTTATTTTTAAATAGATAACCAAATGCAAATATGAATTGATGGCATTAAAAATTGTTAGTAAAATTGAATACTGAATTTAAAAAAAACATCGCTAAGGATGTATTGACTTTGCAAAAACTACAGAGTCGATTTTGATCGGACTTTTACATTACTGCAGATTGCAGAATAGAGTAAGATCACATCATCACGCTTCCAGTAATATGAGCTGAGCAGTTGCCAAAAAAATGACTAAATCGAGAGGAGCCGCATGTACAACTAGGTATAACATAAAGCAAGTGAAGGCACAGTAACTTACGAAGAGATAATTATGTTTCACACGTGTCGATAATTATAATAATATACCTGCAACAAAAAATGGAAATGTTTCCATTTTCAAACAGTAGTACTGAAATTATTTAAATATAAAAACACTTGTTGACCTCCAAGAGTTTTTATTTTACTTTTTATCGAGTCAAAGAATATGTGTAATATTTTATCACCTCCCTTTGGTTTGATAATTTAATCAACATGATTATGTCTGTCATTTGTTTCTTGTGGAGGCCATCACGTCATGCTAGTTTATTTTATTTGACGATATACCTCATCTTACTAATACATATATCAAAAACTTAACAAGACCTCTTGCAGTATCATTTAACCGTTTAACCTAGCTTACAATATATAGTTATTCTCAGTTTAATTGATAAACTTAATATTTTATTGTTCTAATACAGTGATGTCAAAGATACGACCCGCGGGCCCCATCCGGCCCTCAAGCCATCTCAATACAGCCCGCGACCAGAATCTATCCAGTGAGGATTTTAGATCTAGCAATTTTAAAAATACGTAGAGGCATCGAATCCACTACGTATTTCTGAAGTTGCTAGATCCTCAAGTTCAAGATAATTTACCTTTTTTATTACCTTTATATGAAAATTTATTTAAACTAAATAGATTAAGATTTTAATTTAATAACATAACATATATATTTATTTCATTTTACCCATCGGGCATAAAACGTGTCATATGTGTTTTAGTTTTTAATTTAAGGTCTGACCCGCTAACACACCTTAAGTCTTATAAATGGCCCTTTATAAAAATCAGTCTGACACCGCTGGTATATGGTACCCCTGTTATAATACCTATACGAAATACGTGTAGAAATGTTTCCTCTTTCGTTTGAGACAGATTTTGAGTCGATCTGACTTTAACCGAGTGACCTATAAGCAAAAATATGCCGTTTTTTTAAGTTACTTTCCTTTGGTACCAAAAGTAAAAAATCGGGCCACTTCAGACACAATTAGATCTTGTAAGAAATTGAACAAAAAACATTATTCATTATTGTACGACTGACACAAAAAGTTAATGTAAACAAAGCTTAATTTTCAATTCACATTGTAACCGATTTTTAGACGAGAGATCGCGATTCCGGAATTTTTGTTACCAGCATCGCTCTAAAACGGCTGAATCGATGTTGATACTTTTTTGGGTATCATTAAACAGATAATTATTAAACTACTCTGTATTATTTTTACGATGTTCTATCCAAATCCATCGGAAAGATTTGAAGATTAGATCAAAGTGTGAATAATGCTCTACCCTTTGCGTATGGTAGCCCCGTAATACAAGTGCTGAATTTTACTGAAAATTAGTTCTGTTGTTTGTTGATTTTTTTTATGTAAAACACTTTTATTTGTACGGTATTGGAAACCTTTTTCTAGTTGACCTTGATTTCCACTGTGAAGTTAGGCGGAGCTTTGCGAGACAAGAGTTAGTGGAAAGCACGTGCGGTCAATCAATATAATAATCAGAATAAAGTATGCCTTTGAAAGAGGTGTGCTTTAAACATTTTTATTCTCCAAAACAAACATTTTTTTTATAAAGTATGACTGAGAATTAATAAAATAATCGATGAACTATTTGTATAAACTATACATTATTAACGAATTTGGTTACTATCGTAGTTAGAGAGTTAGTTTTTTTATGGTAAAGTGAAGACTTCACGTATACATTACCTTACTCAAATCTGACACATACTTTGATTGGCGAATTTAAAGGGTATAACGATTGGGATATAATGGGGGGTTGACGATAAGGGGTATAATACGGCCTCCTTTTACCGTTTTATTATTATAGATATCAAAGACCGGATTTTTTAAAAAAATATTAAGATTTTTAACCTGCAGAAAACCGACTCTGTCGCCTGGTGTACTCAGGATCGTAGCAAGGCAGGGACAACAGAAGCGCGTGTCCAGGGCCCAGACGGAAGAGGCCCCAGAAATACCTGAGAAAGATTGAAAAAAATCGCGCATTATATTAGAAAAAAACTGTATGTCTTTTAACACCTTTTTGGGTACCTGTCCGAAAATAATACGGTCCTAACAACATAGTAGCTAAAATAGGACAAAACAAATTTAAAAATTGTTCAATGGAAACATACCTAGCTAAAAATTTTTAGCTCCCTCCAAAATTTGTTTGTTCTGGTTGTAGATATTACTGGTTAAAACTATTATTTTTGAGAAATAAGTAGCTTTATTTAATTCATAAAATTTACTGTAGGGAGTCCAAGTGATAAAGTCTCTGTCTAGAGCCCCAAAAAAACTAGTTACGGTACTCCTACATCTACCGCCGCCTAGAAATGAAGGATTGAAGAACAAAACCCTCGAAACTTTAATCAAGACTTTTGAAACACCTGTAGGGTGTAATAATAAGCTTGTCGGCTTGTATCATCTTAGTTATTTATTTGAACTTATGATGAATTGCACTCGTCATCGCGGTACGATGAGCTGATTCCTACGTGACGCGGTAAACGAGGGAATCGAGAGCTCACACAAGGACAAACCCATTGGAATACATTCTCACTGATTCATGTTGCCGCGCACCCTATAATATAAATAACATAATATTGTACAATAAAGTGTTATCCTGTATGTTCGGTTTTCTTGTGGTCAGAGTTTTTTTTAAAGCTTTTTTGTGTAGCCTAGTTGTTTGTGCTTTCATTCTGCTAACAAAATAAGTTTTAGGCGCGAATGAAGCTTTAGCTGGAAGCGCCTATATGCACTCGGTTTGTCTGTGAATCTGTGTGTCACGCTTTTTTGTCACGCGTACAGCCCAAACGCCTTAACTTTTTTTTGTTCGATTTGTCTCCGCGTAACATAGCTCGTAACGTCGGCCGATTTTTGAATTTTGACCCCAGAGGGGATCAATAAAGAAAAAACGAAGTTTTTCGCTTATAACACACTCAATTTAAGTCAGATCGGTTCGAAGCCTGTCTTAAACGAAAGAGGAGAAATTTTTTTTTAGAACGTCAAAATTTAGCGTTTTCTATGACAAAAAAAAGTCAAAATTGGGGCACATCGAGTTATCGTACTGAACCCCAAACTTATTATTTAAAATAATGGTTTGTTTTGCAAAAATTACTCGTTTCTAAATTAATAGAGAGGTTAGCAGAATCTGAATAACTGACTCTTAAGATATTCTTTGACTGATACCACGTTAACGAGCTTTGAAAATTATGTGCACCTACAATTTACGATTTTCTTAAACCTGTAATATTGATGAATAGAGTAAAATAGTTTTAAAATAAATCGTAACTGACGTTTATACAGAGTTGACTGACGTCTCACCGTGAGAGGTAGCACTTGTGGTAGGTATAAATTAGAGCGCTGTCTTTCACGGCTAACTGAGGTACTAACAACAGAAAAAAGACTTAGGGCTTGAAAATATCCAAGGGTGTATCAATTCCATTTTTTATATGACATTTTTACAGTTCCTCTATTGCAAGCCCTCAGTTCCCAGGGTCCAATTCGAGAACTGGTAAAAGTATCTATTGGATTTTCAATTTTTCAATTTTTTCAATATATTATTATAATAATTTAAAAAATTAAATTGATAATTGGTGTTCGGCCCAAATAACCCCCGCCTATTCGGGGAATTGGAGGTTTGTAATAGATGAACCTGGATGAGCCATAGAAACGACGTATAAACAACGCCATTCCTACGAATTGTTTTTAAATCCCTGATCACTAAAGAGATACGTCGGAATAAGTTATATTTGGTAACAAAACTATTCTAGTTCGTGTTGGAAAATATTTATTAACAATAGTGAAATGTTAACAAAACAAATTAACAAAAAAACTAAAAGGACTGTTTTATAACATAACAGAAACAAAACAACCAATTATAACTAGTAAAATATAAGAATAAGCAATAAAGAACACAAAGTCACTATTTATGCACACAAAATATTTATAACACAGGAACACACCAAAATTTAGTTAGCACACTTATTTACCAAATATATACAGTTTATTTATCTATTTATATCAGCAGTTACCCCAGTACTGTTCACGGTACTGACTGTCAATTTATGTCACAACTATTTGTCGATTGTTAACTCGATGAAGCACAATGTATGACTGACCGTCCATACTTATACTTAAATATTCTTTAATATAATAAAAAGTCCCTAAGCCCTAAGCATTACTTGCTTATGGGCCCTCATCTCTAACAACAGTCTAAAAAATTCTAATATTATCTGTCTGTCATGTTAAGTTTATTAAAAAAACGTTACAATTGTGAATGTCGTAAGTTTAAAATCGATAGAAAAACGTTAGAAAGCATAGAATTTTAGGAAAAAATCAGTCCTTAGGCAGTTTTATAAATTATTATTTATTTTTAATATCTATACTTCTGAAGGCAGTTTTATATCAATATCTCACATTTTTGAGAACATAACTAAAAGAAAACAAATTTTGTTGACTCGGTCTGGTGAGGTACTTTTCATTTCTGAGTTGTGATCTTTGGTGCCCCCTGAGACGTGATGCCCTAAGCAGTTGATTACTTTGCTTATAGGTTAATCCGGCACAGACTGTAATAGGTTTATAACAAACTTATCAAATGTTTTGCATGGCACAGAAAAGGCTGTTTTCACCATTGTAATCAGCGTAAAAAGATAGATACGAAAGTTTAACCGAATGATAGTTTCAACAAAAGTAAACAACAATTGAAATAGCTGCAACCCTGTATAAGATAACTTCACCAACCTATCAGATTTCAAATATAATAAATCTCATGAAAAATTGCTCCTGGTGAATGAGTTAAGTCAATAAGTCAATCTAATGTATTTTATAATGCAGTGTGATCTTTGTTTGCTTACATGATCACTCAAACATGTTAAAATAACACACTGTCTTTTTGTATCACTTTGTTTGTGTATCAACTTACACAATATATTATGTATTGTGTGGTAGTGCGGTCCATAGTCAAAATGGGTTACTTTGCAAAACTGAGTTATTTCATGAGCCATCTTTATAGTCCAGGAGGCAGTGAAGATTTTCGATACTTATTATCCCAGCAGCAAATACCGATAGAATTATTCGGTTTGTTATTCTAATACTAACTACTGGTTCAAATTGAAAAAAAAAATTTTTTTGTTGGATAGCCCATTTATCCAGGACGGCTATAGGCTATATAATATCACGCTACGACCATTAAGAGCGGAGCATTAATGAAAAATGTTGCAAAATGTACCTCAAAAATAAGCTTCTATTCAGGTGAAATACACTAACTAAACATACTCATATTAGCGTTGCAAGTACACAACCTCAGATGGCTTAATCGGTAGAGCATGAGACTGTCAATATCAGGGTCGTGGGTTCGAGCCCCACGTTGGGCAAATATATTTTTCTTTTTTTTTTATTTTCTACATTGCTTTCTTTTAAGGCTTACATTTAAATTTATTTTAATTTTATTTAAATACTGCTTTTTATCGACAAAAGCTTTTGAACGGTAACCCCGATCATCATGAAATTTGGACACAACATTCATCTCGGTAAACTAAGATAAATGTGTGTACTCATGTTTCTCCCTTCCCCATTCGTTCTTTTACACCCGGGTGAAACCGGACGGAACCGCTAGTTCATATATATGTAGGGGAGGGGGGTCCGATGGGTTAAGGCGGAAAATGCGTTAGAAAGTACAAATATACGGCACTTTTTTCCAGTGATAAAAATAGTTCTATTAGTGAGAGATATAGTGAAGTTAAGAAAAAAAATAGTCTGGCTAATCTGTGAGTATGGGTAATATGTCTGGCACGTAAAAAATTGGAAAAAAATAATCAAAACCAATGTCCTTTTTTTCGCAGTCCTAAAAAATTGTCAGATGATAGTTTATATTATAATTACAGCTGCAAATATAGTCTGGCTAATGTGGAATACCCCGAAAGCCTTGCTAGACTCGTCCAACCCTCGTCAGGCGCGCTCATTTAACTATCTGACTTGTGAGTCTGGCGGGGCTTTCGTGATTGTAAATGACAGCCAGACGTGTATTTTCTATGAAATTATAATATTATTTATCATGTGACAAATTTTCAAATCCGGGAAAATAAGAGCAAAACTTTGTAATTTTTACGATTTTTAAGATGCCGCCAGACTCTTTTGTCATTTTCGTAAATCAGCCAAACTTATTTTTGATTATAGTTTATGATAGTATTAAATGATACGTTAAATTTCAAGCATGAGAAAATTTGGGTTACGGATTTCAAAAATCGGTCAAATTTTTGCATCCGTAAATTTTCAGCCAGACTGACTTTCCACTTGGGATGTGCCAGACTGTTATTTCCATTAATAAAATGATTCACTTTAATTAGTGTCAAATATTTATGACTGGGAAAATAAGTGGACTTGTCTTTTTTTGACGTGATAACGTCTTATAAATTGATGAATCACCAATCTTATAAATTGATAAAACACCGGCTGCATGCACGAAAAAGTGTAACGGTCGTAACGTTCCTAACGTTCGTAACGCGTAACGTGTAACGTTCCGCCTGACCCTGTGCGTGCTTTTTGCTAATATCTCGCTCAATTTAAATCAGATCGGTTTGAAACCAGTCTTAAACGAAAGAGGAGAACATTTTACATAGATTTCGTATAACAGAATTTGCCTAAACAGTTTTTTTATACAAATTTATATAGAAAAATAGCTGTATAAAATATAAATGCAATGTTGTCTAATGCATGGCGCGACGCGGTCGGTCGTCTTTGTTTGCCGTACATGGAAATTAGAATATAACGTATGTCTTGTCTTAACATGAAAACGGCTGCATTTCTAATGTTTAATTCAATTTTTTGACATTAGTATTTTGTGAAATGCAACGCCTTCTAAGTTAAGTATTGGAATAACTAATTATTATTAGAACATAATACTTTGACAGTTGCAAACGTCACTTTTGACATTTCTTATCATTCCGACACCAAGGATAAGCGGATTGAAACCAAATTTTGGGAGGTTTAGGTTATGTATTACGGAATACGTTATCACGTAAAACTATCGTCCGTAAACCGACTTTACAGACAACCAATTTTTTTTATCTAGTGAACCCATCCGAAAATTCTAACCAGACTCACAGGTTGTCGTTTTGTGTCACCATCCGAACAAACTATTTCATATTCACCGACTGGGAAAATAAGTAATTCACTGCCTCCTGGACTATTACGAACTTGTTTGTTCAGACAAGGTTGTGCTCAAACAAATGCGCTGCTACATATACAAGTGTCTAGATTTATAATTCAGATAATGCAGATCTAAAATTGCAATAGTTACAAAGAATAACATTTTAAGCGCGCGCTGTTTTTTCTGTTGGGGGCCCAGGCTCACCCAAAAATTTTAAATAATTGGTAATTATGTATTAAGATTATAATGTATTATTTTATATACGAGGTGTGACTTTGATAATAGCTAGCGATTAGCGAGTTTTAACAGTATTTCTCCCACTTGCGTTCGTGCCATTTGCGATCGAGACAATTTTCGTCCCACGTGCGGTCAATCAGTATGATAAAATGCAAATAATGCAGTCAAGAAAATAACTTTATAAATTGGCAATGCCAAATTTCCTACAGACAGAATAAGTCATTAAGTCATCTAAAGTCTCAACAATTCCGAATTCATTCTAACAGAGTTTTTCAAACATCAATGAATAATGACTCAACTAATTTTAATTCGTATTAATAGAGTCAATATTTGTCTTCATTTTTATTTAATTCTACATTGTTGATGCGATGGTGTTTTTGTTGTGCAGTGAAAAGCGAAAGGGGTATGGGGAGTTCCTTAAAACACGATTACGGGGTGCTGTTGATGCGATGGTGAATTTGTTGCGCAGTGAAAAGCGATGACGGTATGTGGGGGTTCCTTAAAAAACTATTACGGGGTGTTGCATTTTAAATAAACCTATTAGAAATTATTAAATTTACTTTGACCGCAAGTCGGGTCACTCACTTCTAACGTTATTTTCTTTTAATAATATCGATTGACCGCAAGTGGGACAATAATTGTTCTGACCGCAAATGGCACAACCTCAAGTGGCACAATTTCAGCTTTAACAGTCACACGAGTCATAAAAACATTACAAAAGTTGATTTTCACATCATAATAAGTATCTTTGTAATATTTTTGGCAGTTCAGTTCGGCCATATTAATATTATACATAGACTTTTTACGATGACAACGCCTACTATGTGGTCTCTTTTGCTTATATGCATTTAATTGGAAACTACTATTGGTTTGGTAAAATCGAATTATTTTTGTTTTACTTGACGCACACGTGCGAAAACAACCGCTATACAGGCATAAAAAGCTGTTATTATTTGATTGGCGGTTGTGCAAAAGACAATTTTCAGCTCGGTAGTATATTTTTTGATAAGCGCAGAAAAATATTATGTGAATTGATAAATTTACAGAGCAAACTTGGCAAGTTTTTTGATTACAGAACTGAGTAATATTGAGACCAGCATCGTTCTGGCCTCAGGGAATACCGGGAATTTTCCTCGGTGGGCCGCCGGTTCAGTCCGGTCTGGATTTTGTTCTTCTTAGTTACACGTCTCGAATATAGAGTCACTAATTATGTACAAAAAATATTTACAATACAGGAACACACCAAAGTTTATTAGCACACTTGTCTATTAACTATATACATACATAGTTGGTTATTTTTTATAGTTGGTTATTTTTTTAATGTTTTTTTGCCAATCTAATTGACTCGAAATTGATAAAAACAAATAATTAATCATTAATTCTTTCAGGTGGGCTATAGCAATTTTGCTGCAACCCCTATATTAGATTGTACATAGTTGTAAATAATTATTATTGTAAATAAAGATTTTTTCTTCTTCTTCAAAAAAAAAAACTATATACACACGATTATTTACAACAGAAAGCCAGATTTACATAACTGCATTTAATGATTTATGTCACAACGTATTGGGACTGTATATCAACGCATAACAATTTATTTCACAGTTGTCTGTAATCCACTGCACGTACGAGTACAATTAGCCAACTGACTGACTGACTGACTGTGCCAGCGATCCGCTCGCATTTTATAGCTTCGATCCCTCCTGATCGAATCTTCTAGAAGAACCTTTCTTTACCTGCATTGCATTCTCCAGGAAATTCCAAGAAGGTCGGGTTTTCACTTGGCTACCTGTTTTCCATTGTTGTTGCTAGAAGATTCTACAGAACCCATAGTCGTCCCAACAGGGGGCACGCAACATTATCATAACTCCTGCTAATACTGTGTAGACATGCAGTTTGTTATAATTCCTACATTTGAGTTATTTTTTTCAGAAGCGCAGTCCTGACGAAAAGTCGACTTTTTTTACATGTACGTTTTTGGTGGGATAAATATATCGTCGAGAATACAAAGAAAACTTGACATTTGAAACGAGTGCGCAATCGCGTTGACACAATTCTGCGGTACTCGGCGGACTTTTGGCTAGTGTAACTTTGGATTACGTCGAGGGAGAACTGCGAGTGGCATAATTCGAAAAATAACCACATATGCTACATTATCATTATTGGGCAACAATCATCGTGAACTTACTCAAACCACAATTCAACATCAGAACAGAGTATTTACGTTAAAATTGCGGTTTGTGTCCCCGACACAACCTCACATTCTTTTACATGCACATTTTGAATAATAAATGACCATCTTAAAATTCCGGACGACTTCAATGTACACAAATACAAGGACTGCATAAATATTCCGAAATAATATCTTTATTCTCATTCAATTAAGATAATAGATCTATATACAATATTTTCAAATAATGTATTAGTTCGTAATTTTTTGCACATTTTCGCATACATTAATTAACAATAACATTTTATTTCGCAACATGGTACATTGGTACAGTGGCGTGCGGAAGTTTGATATTATAGATCTATGAATACATAATATCTTTGTTCATTTTTGCGATTCGTACCTATGTGAAAAGATGGTTTGATGGTTAGCGCTATTCAAGCTTACAACTGTTTACCAGGTGATATTAAAACAATAAAAAAATTTATAAAGGTTGTAAAGAAATTCTTATTAATGTTTTATAAAGTATCTGATCTTATAACTATATAATCTGCTTTGTAAACTATGTCATCTGTTTTGTGACTTGTCATATACTGTATTGTCAAAATGACAAAATATTTTATTATTATTTTTATTATTATTTTTATTATTATTATATTATTATTATTATTATTGAAGAACTCAAATCTTAGACCAGCGATGTCACAGATACAGCCCGCGGGCCGCATTCAGGCCTCAAGCCATCTCAATACGACCCGCGACTAGAATCTATTCTGAAAATAACTAGCTCAAATAATATGACATCTAACATTAATGAGCGTATCAAACACAAGAGACCTCAAGTGTCTGGCTCCTCAAGCTCAAGATAATTTACACTTTTTATTACCTTTATATGTAAATTGATTTAAAATAAATAAATAAAGATTTTAATTTAGTATGCGTTTTAGTTCTTACCCCGCTGCGGCGCAGCCAAAAAGTAAGGGTTATAAGTATAGCAGTCTATGTACATATTATGTTTGAATTTACGGATATTCCATCGTTGTACCTAAACTATTTATCCGATTTTGATAAATAAGGTGTCATTTAATTCGTTATTATGGTCTGGGTAACATAGGCTACATTTATTTTTGAATTTTGGTCCCAGGGGGAAGCAAATTGGAAACAAATAAAAAATAATTTAAATAAAAAATAAGTTCAAAAACTAAAACCCGACTACTGAAAAGTATGAAACAAGAAAATATTCTCATCTGAGGATAGCCGTGGTCGTATACCACCTACCTTAGTCCTTAACAAAACAATACATTTTAACAATAGTAAGCGATCATAAGCTTTAGGGTAAAATGCATCACGCTATACATCTTGAGGGCGCCATATAACCATATACCTATATTATATAGCGGTCCCGCCCGGTTTCACCCGGGTGTAAAAGAACGAATGGGGAAGGAAGGAACATGAGTACACACATTCATCTTAGTTTACCGAGATGAATGTTGTGTCCAAATTTCATGATGATCGGAGTTACCGTTCAAAAGTTTTTGTCGATAAAAAGCAGTATTTATACTTTTTTAACTAATATTTTTTTTTAATTAATTAAATAAAATGAAAATAAATTTAAATGTAAGCCTTAGAAGAAAGCAATGTAGAAAATAAAAAAAAAATAAAAATATATTCGCCCAACGTAGGGCTCTAACCCACGAGCCTGATATTGACAGTCGTGTGCTCTACCGATTGAGCTGGCCGGCGTTGTATTCTTGTAACGCTAATATGAGTATATTTAGTTAGTGCATTTCACCTCAATAGAAGCTTATTTTTGAGATACATTTTTCAGTAGTGCTCCGCTCCTAATGGTCGCAGCCTGATTTTATATAGCCTATAGCCTTCCTCGATAAATGGGCTATCCAACAAAAAAATTTTTTTTCAATTTGAACCAGTAGTTCCTGAGATTAGCGCGTTCAAACAAACTCTTCAGCTTTATATATTGGTATAGATATGAGGTTGCAAACGATCACGGCTATCCTCGCAGATGAGAATATTTTCTTGTTTCATACGTGTCAGTAGTCGGGTTTTAGTTTTTGAACTTAATTTTTTAATTTAGAGTCTGGCCCGCTAACATTAGGGTGTGTTAGCGGGCCAGACTCTAAATTAAAAAATTAAGTTCAAAAACTAAAACCCGACTACTGACACGTATGAAACAAGAAAATATTCTCATCTGCGAGGATAGCCGTGATCGTTATAAATTATAAATTGCTCTTTACAAAAATCAGTCAGACAAGCCTGCCTTAGACTGTTTCGCACAAAATAGAAGTAAAGAATATCTACATAAAGAATTAGAAGATTGTGAAAAAATCGATATTCTTCAGAAGCTAAAAAAATATGATTGTAATTACCGAAAAGCTTTCTCTGAAAGTCCGGAACATCGCCACTGGTAAAAAGCAAGTACCTATAAGTAGTGACCGTACATCTGTACCTCGTACTGAACTGAATGTAGTATTACATACGTAAATACATCTGTTTGGACATCTTGCGTACCCAAAACTGACAAAGACCGTATTATGTACTATATGTAGTAGTCTTGAGCAATTCTCCACCTGTCCGAGCACAATGTGCCATCTTGACATATCGAGAGTATATCAACTGTGTACCTACTATATCTTACCGCCTATTTTTACCCAATACTCATAATAATGGGTGTTTTTTTTAGAGGTATACAACTTTAAAATGAAATAAAACACGTAAAAATAAGGTTGCTGGCCACGTTGTTGGCTTTGTTTAAAATATAATTTTATGCCATTTATGTTTAAATATGATTTCGGGCATATGGGCGCCACGGCTGGCTTGAATGAAGCGCAATCGGGAAGTCCAATTTTCGATCACTTTATTGAGCATCTGGGGCCGTATATCGCCAATAGCGCGGCGAATGTTGACTTCCAAGTGATCCAACGTCTGTGGTTTATCGGCGTAGACTAGTGACTTCACGTATCCCCAAAGAAAGTAATCCATAGGTGTGAGATCAAAATTTTGCGTTGAAAAAGAGGATCAAGCTGAATATTGTTTTCGGCCCATTCACCGAACGACGGCGCGCATAATGGTCACGCGGCTTTAACTCTTGCACAAGCTGGATCTTGTAAGCTTGTAAGCCAAGATCTTTACGCAAAATCTTCCACAACGTGGATGGGCACAGTCCCAATTGCTGTACACGACGGCGTATTGACTCATTCGGGTCCTCCTCAACACTACGCACCACAGCAGCAATGGCATGTTCTGTGCGCACTGTATGGCGTCTTTGTGGATGCGTATTATCAACTAGAGTATGCGTAGTTCGAAAACGATCCATGGTTTTCCGAATAACTTGCTCGGATGGACGATTATGTCGACCGTAAAATGGACGTAGCGCACGGTTAGTTTGGCAAACTGAACCATAATTTTCAAAATAAATTTGCACAATTTGCAAGCGTTGTACTGATGTAAGTCTATTCATGGTGAAATGGCAAAACATACTGACCACAAATCATCTGTCAACTGTCAAATTAACTGTCACTTGAAACGGTGTTGCCAATTTCAAAACCAAACCTCCAAAAAAAACACCCTTTATTAAGGTCGCCGCACACGAAGCTGGTTTTGCCGCTAGATTCCGTGCTAGATTTGGCTGCTATATTTCAAGCGAGCTGATTGGTGATGGCTTTTACGTGTTCGCTTCACGCGATGCATGTATTAAAACTGGCTTTGTAGATGCGTTTGGTATGCGCGTCACTCAATCCAGTCAACAGGTATCGCCATCTTATATGGTTGTTAAAGTTCGTTGCGCCATCTATTGAATATTCACTCAATCCAGTCAACAGGTATCGCCATCTTATATGGTTGTATTATGACTGTCAAGGAATAGACAAATAATTTGCAATAAAATAATATTGCGACTATAAATTGAAATGTAAGCTATCCTATCTTTCAAGTTGGGTCGAATTGCACACGGTCTACAAATCAAATTTAAAATCGGTTCAGTAGTTTAGGAGTTCATCGCGGACAAACAACGTGTCACGTAATTTTTATATATAAAGATAGATTAAAAATTAAATAAATAGACCGAAAACACCCTGTAGAAAACGATGTTGCAAACCCCTCAACTATTTTCAAGCCCAAATTAAAAAATATATTTTAGAATAATTTTACAGCGTAAATTTACAAGCATGTTATAAAGTTTTGTGATGAATTAAAAGGTTTGAAAGTTATACAAACTGTGGGTACAAATTGGTGAACACAAGCTGTACTGTGTGTTCGGGCAGCTTGCTCTTTACGGCTACTACCGCTGCACGAGCCACCGCCTCCAGCTAACTCCTTGTCAGCTGCGTAAAGTTGTGAAGAGAAATTTCATCCACATGTCGTCACAAAAAAAAACATAATACATAATATTGTGAGTTAAATTTCATTGCATTATTTAAATAAACAAAAATACAGTAGAAAATATTTAAACTTCACACTCGATTTAAAATATTTCATTACATGCTAATTGTTAGAATTATCGATGTGCTAAATGGGCAGGGACTTGTTTAAGAGGAGAGTCCAGGGAGTACGGACTCCCCCCTCTCTCTCTCTCTCCGAAGCATCACGAACCTACACTAGAGAAAACGATATCGCTTGGGATGGAGTTCATTAAAAAACAAAAATGCGTGTGTTGTGACTGTGTAGCTGCTTATGCAATAGCTTAAAATAGTTGACAAAACCAAAAGTGCATATCCCGCAAGTTTTCCACTGTATAATGAAAATTGAAAAAATAGTTTAAAAAAATGGGTTGTCTGTAAAGTCGGTTTACGGACGATAGTTTTACGTGATAACGTATTCCGCTCGAATATCATATTTAATAATACATAACCTAAATTTTAGTAGCTGTCAAACTATATTTTTACCGACTAATAATTTGATCAACCAAAGCAAAATACATATTTTTTAGCAATTATAAAAGACATTTAAAAGAATGTATATATATTATATATTTGTTAACAAACCGTATAATTTATCTGCTGTTATGAAATGCAGATATCTCCCAAGATTTGTTTTTGATCAAAATGTAGCTGCGTTTGTGTACAAACTATCAATTGATCAATACATTTCCCTTCGTTGTGAATAATATCATTTTTTATCCATAATGACGGCTATCAGTTATTTTTAACAAAATAAAATGACATTTATTAATTATTATTAGCGCCATATTGCCATTATCGTGCGTTCAGTTATACTTTGACTTGGATGAATCGGTAATAATTATATGTCACAAAAAATATCCGTGCAAAAACGAAAAAAAATAACGATGTATTATCTGAAAAATTGCTTTAAAAATTCGATAATTTATGACATTTTTATTAGATATCTTGATTTTAAGTCTTAATTTCCACGGTTTATAAAACAAAGGCCATCTGTCAGATGTAGCTTTCGCTGGAACAGCCGAAAAAAATGTTGAACGCACACTACTCTCTGACGTCACGCGAGAAGAGTGAGAAATGCGTACAAGCCGACGACGATCGTGCTTCTCTATCGCTTATACTGCGCTCTCGCTTGCACGCACAGGGTCAGGCGGAACGCGACACTTTTGGAACGTTACACTTTTTCATGCTTGCAGCTGGTGTTTCATCATTTTATAAGACGTTATCACGTCAAAAAAACAATTGAAAAAATAAAAGAAAATAAAAATTGAAAAATAAAAATATATGAAAAATATATATAATATTGTAACGAAACTGTTCAAGTTCGTGGTGGAAAGTATTTATTTACCTACGCATATCGTTTAAACAACAAGCCGATTGTTGTTGCCCCACAACAATGTGTGTATTATTGTTAGAATGACGAGCCTATTGTTGTCTCACGAAATCCTTTGTCGTCGCAACGGAGAGCGTGTAACAATATATAAATATCAAGTAGAATAAAATGGAATAGAAAAAAAATGCAATAATGTCGCGGCAGGAATCGAACTCGGACCTTGTCACTATGCTAGTCTGACGTCTTATCAACTAAGCCATAGCACTAATAATTACATCGTGCTACTGTTATCGTGGTATAGGAGTGTAGCAGTTATTCTACGGTAATTTACTATTGTAATGATATTGTTTTTTTTTAACTATATTAGCTGCCAAAAATAATAAAAAATAAAACTGTTTATAAAAATTAAACTACTTTCAGTGAATTTAAATAGGATTCAGGTTTAATAGCAAACAAAGTTAATTAAAATATAAACCAAGACGATCCGACCAAAATTGCGATCTGTAGAACTCGGACGTACATACGTACGTACAGACCAACCAACAAGTAACAACGCTATTCGTGATTTTCAATTGCGATTTTAGAAGTATAATTATTATGAAACCGAATCGATCTAAAAATGGTTTTGTTTTATAGAACAGAATCTTCTCTTTTCAAAAAGCTATACAATTTGAATGTATTTCGTGTGAAATTAACTTAGATATAACTTCTTGTATGAACGAAAGTCAACTCTGACACGCAAAGCGAAAATAGAGCACATACCGCTAGTGAAGCGGTATGTGGTGCAATACGTTTTTTTTCGCTCAATGCATAGATTTGTACGTTTTAGTTATCTGGCTATCTCATTTTAAAATCCCATATTTTGAACTTGAGTTTAAGTTAAAAATATGGAAACCGTTTCAACTGGATTATTATTTTTTTTATTGAAAATATACATTTCTATATAGGCATAAATAAAAAGGTTGATAAGCTTACAACTTAAATAATTCAGCTACAACGTGTCGTGATTACTAATATAAAGTAAAATACTTAATTTTCATAAAAAACAATAATAAAGAAATATTTTAGTAGGTAGGTAACTATATCTACGTTTTAGGAATGTGTTATCGAGAAATCGTTATCAGATTAAGATAGAGCATTTAGAGTGAAGGTCAGACATTAAAAAATTCAATCTAACCTTGTTTTATAGCGGAACACATAATGTTACATTATCAGGCAATATTTCATTGTAATGGAAAATTTGCATTTCGAAACAATAAAGTATCAATTTCCAACAGATTGAGTTTTATTAAATGCTTCTACATTTACCTCATAAATACGAAGAGATCGATGTACGTTTAATCACAATATGTGCTAATTAATTTAATAACTACGTGGACTAAAAAGTAAAAAATAATTTTTAAAAATAAAGATTTTGTTCAACAGCGTAGGAAGTGCACCCTACCTATATCGAATCGGGTTACTTCCTATCGCTGTTGGATAAAATATTTATATTTAAAAATTATTTAACCCGTATAACGTCACGCTGGCCGCCTCACTGTTTTTGAGAATACCTTTGAGAGGTACTGATAGTGAACTATTGGTGGCACTAATTATGTAGATTCTAGTACCACACTTAGTTTCTCGGTCCTAATTTTTTAGGCGGTCAGCGTGACGACACAGAATGGACTGCGTATTCCCTATTTTAGCAATGTGCTGAAAATAGCCACGGTAATGTAAATACTCTCTAATCTATACTCTTTAATCTGTGTCTACAGTATAAGTAGTGAGAAAATAAAATTACTACAAATCAAGTACTCAGTTGGTTGTTTACAGTTATGCTCGGTTTACTTAGGATAATATTTAGGAAAAAAGGTTCCTGAATGCATTCTGCAATATAGAACTTACATAAAATCTTAAAAATAAATATAAAACTAATTAAATATTTGTATATAATGTTGTACACTGTATAGCTGAAGGATAATTATTTCCACGATGAGACGTCTAGACGATCATAACATAACCTCCAAATATTTTCACTTTATCTATACCTGGCACGTGCCCGTGGTAACAATTTAGTAGGCCATGAACTGGAAAGTGCTCCACTAAAGCCTTTTAACCCCGACAAATTTGTTGACTTACAGCAATGCTCAGAGTCGCATTTTTATACAATTCTCTAAGTTCGAAGTTATAGAGTTGTTGTTACTGAGAAAAATTATTGGGTTATACCTAATGTATCCATTTTTTTTTTTTGTCAGGGCGGGACGTCTCCTGCTGAATTACGTAATAAAACTTTTTGTTATTTTACGAGTTTTTATTAAGAAAAGAATAACACAAAATAAGTAGATTGTATTACATGAGCTAGATATCGCTGAGTTACTAAACCCTAGTGATATATTTCTAATTTTTAGCCACCAAATGAATCAAAATCACTTAAATTAATCTCTTTTAGAGCTTAGATATTAGATATGTATGTAGTATCTGCATGCTAATGGTTGGTTTATATGGGAGTAACTCCATGGATCGACAAATAACAACGCGCCTAAAGTTTGAATATTCCGGAACAATTTTGATTGATTACCCCCACCATAGCATTTCTGTGATATTTCCGCTTTTTAATATACTTGTTTTCTGATGGTTTTCCGTATCCGTATGACTTGGACACTAAAAACCATCAGAAAACAAGCAGATAAAAAAGCCGGTATCTATCCCGCTCTCGTGCGTCATTGGCTCTCTGTCGCCTGCCACGTTGCGTGTTCGAAAAATAATTGTAAATTAAATTATCGTTTGATCTGTTTGCGAAAGCGGGACATATTTTCCCTCGCTGGGGACAGCGGGGCAGACAGCCTGAAAGCGGGACGTATGGTCACGCTAGATATACCCTTAGTCTGAATGTGATTAGAAAATAAATCAGCCATCACTGCCTTTTTCCGACTGACACTTCTTTTTCAAATTGGCTGCATAGTCGGTACAGTCTTATAATAAAAAAATTGGTAGTCTGTAAAGTCGGTTTACGGACGATAGTTTTACGTGATAACGTATTCCGTAATACATAACCTAAACCTCCCAAAATTTGGTTTCAATCCGCTTATCCTTGGTGTCGGAATGATAAGAAATGTCAAAAGTGACGTTTGCAACTGTCAAAGTATTATGTTCTAATAATAATTAGTTATTCCAATACTTAACTTAGAAGGCGTTGCATTTCACAAAATACTAATGTCAAAAAATTGAATTAAACATTAGAAATGCAGCCGTTTTCATGTTAAGACAAGACATACGTTATCTTCTAATTTCCATGTACGGCAAACAAAGACGACCGACCGCGTCGCGCCATGCATTAGACAACATTGCATTTATACAGCTATTTTTCTATATAAAGTATAAAAAAACTGTTTAGGCAAATTCTGTTATACGAAATCTATGTAAAATGTTCTCCTCTTTCGTTTAAGACTGGTTTCAAACCGATCTGATTTAAAGTGAGCGAGAAATTAGCAAAAAGCACGCACAGGGTCAGGCGGAACGTTACGCGTTACGAACGTTTGATTTAGGAACGTTACACTTTTTCGTGCATGCAGCCGGTGTTTTATCAATTTATAAGATTGGTGATTCATCAATTTATAAGACGTTATCACGTCAAAAAGTTCATTACACTGATTGAATGGTAGAGCCAAAATCCCCAGATCTTTAGTTCAGTTTGAACACTTCACTCTAAGAACAGAATAATATGGTCTCCGACGTATAGGATGCAATGATGTGGTGGAATTCTGGTTCGACAAGTCCTCTTTACCGGTGGTTATGTGGATGTTTCGTTTACCTGCCCACACCTGGCTTATGATCTGAATGATGGCCGACAGAGAGGATATCATTAAAAACATTATAAACTATATATGTCGCTGTCTTTTAAATGCTTTGTATATTACATTACTAACTTGGAATAAAATTCTTTTGTGTGCGACTGCCTTTTATAATAATGAAGAATAAACAGGCATGTGTGTAATATTATTTATTAGTACACATTTTCAAGCAGCGTTTAAAATTGTGATAAAATTTATGTAATAATAATATAGTTATAATGTTTGCGAAGTACGGTTTTCTCTTTATATAAATTCGTGTCTGTATTTTTGTAATTATAATTCGTCTTGTATTTACCAAAATCTAATTTAACTGCATACTTATGAAATCTCTCAATTAATAATATACCTGGTCGCCCTGTTGCTCTGAAATCCAGCAAATTTATTTTTTCAAGTAAACTTGTTTGTTTTTCCTTTTTACTCATAATGATATGTAACGTTAAATTTGATTTTTTGAAAATCGCTTTTCAACCCTTAAAATCTACTTATCGCAATTCTGACACCCTATTGCACATATGTACGTCGAGCCCTTTCAAACAATCGATGTCGAAATCGGTCCCAGTAGCTTAATAGGAGATAGCCACACAAAAAAACTGCTGGCGTAAAAGATGTCCGGTAAGTATCGCACGGGATTAATGGGTTGGATAGAGAATAAAATTCTGAGTCGAAAAGTACTTTACAATTTTTTTCACCCGACGTACAGCTAAAGAGTAATTTATTAAAGTAAGTAGCCAATCATATGCCCGCTATAGCAGTAAGTAAGTGAGAGAGAGGCTTTCGTAAATTGATCAATACCTGTACATCGGGTGAAAAAATGGTAAAGGACTTTTCGTCTCAGAATTTTATTCTCATTAATCCCGTACGGTACTTACCGGACACCCTGTATAGATAAAATATGGCCTAACTAAATGTATATAGGTATATCCGTAATTTTTCATTCTTTCGAGCTTATTTATATCTTGTATGATGTATTTCGAAAAAGCCTACCACAACTCAAAAAAACTTGAGACACCGGCAGTTTGTGATTTCATACTTAGGTCACATCATTTGACCAGCGGCATTTATGTATCTGTCTATAGAATAATAGAATAGAATTGAATATTTATTTTTCTGTTTTTTACAATGCATAGAAATTTGTCACTTTTATTACAGAAATACAATTTACAGAAAATCACATAGTCTATCTTCTGGTTCACTAAAACTACTTTGAAAATTGATTAATTAACGTTGAAAGTTAATATTAAAATACACTTTGAAAGTGGACATAGTGTTGCAAGACGTACCAAGTAAAAACGCAGCGTATGTCTTTTTTAAGAATTTTGTTGCTGATCTCTGATTTCTGATTGAACTGTGTTATAAATTCTTATTATTGAGTTATTATCCCTTTCTGAAACTACAGGACTTCTGTTGTTTCTAATTTCGTTTATGTCTTACAGTGTACTGCAGAATAAAGAGAAATAAAGAATTCGTAATAGGTATAAAAAATTCTGAATTTTGATTAGCAAGGATAGAACAATCACAAATATACATATCTACAGAACAAAATCATTATAACGAAATATGCAAGATCACATATTCGAATAATTAGCAATAGAACATACAAGATCTTCATTTGCAATAAATTAATTATTGTTGTTAGGCAACATGCATAAAAGTTGACAAAAACTATCACTGTTTAGCTTATATGGAAGGCTTTTTTGAAAATATATTATAATTGATTATATAACATTTTTATTTTCATAAAACTATTTAAAACTCAACCTTATCTTCAATCTTATTTTCTCATTTTAATCAATAAGATCAGTAAATTGGGTCATCGTTTATTTAAAAGGTAGAAAGTACTATAATGTTTATCACAATCGAAATGAGGTACGATAGGCACGCGCTTGTTATGCTTCTTTGTTAATCCGCCTTTTCAGAAGGGTTAATCTTTCTAACAGATTTCAATAAATCTTGAGATGCACCTGCTATCCTAAAAAAAAAATTATAGAGCAAATACATGAGACCGTAGTTGGCCCAAAAGTGTATCACATTCTATACGGATTTTTGTGCTTCCTATTTTTACGCTGGATCTGGGTAGCAAATAATCTGGATTTTCTTATATAAGATCCAGAAGATTGGCCACTAGATTATCCTGTGTAATGATTTCGTCCTCAGCCTTGTAATCAAAAATAGTTGTCCTCCTGCAGGGTAAAGCCTCGCATTCAAACACGATATAAGTTTGGGGTTTCGCAAAACCCCCCGATATATCTCGAACACTTGTAGGTATAGATGTTTGCTCAAAAACCCATTCATCTTTCGGAGTGTCGGCCTGCTGAGTCTAATTATGTCTTCAGTGAGCCTTGGGGAAGGACCTACAATCATTTTCTTCCCATGTTTGTTATCTGTAACCAGGCTCAGATCAGGGAGTTGTTTGCAAATTCATCTCCACCTGATATATTATGTGCTTTGACGTCTAATAGGTATGTTCCAAGCAGCCAGAGAACAGACACGAAATCGTCACCGTCATGCGCGGGTAGCTAAAACGTGTTCCAAAACCGATACAAATAATTTCGTTTTAGCTACTGCGCATGCTAGTGACGGTTTCGTGTCCGTTCTCTGACTGCTTGGAATATACCTAATAAAACAAGATTGCAGAAGTTAGTACGCCCAATACCTAATAATGGTTGATGAAAATGACACATTTGTGGATTCATCGATTGGACGTGGTGAAGTCATGAGCGCGTTTAGTATGCGCGCTCGTCATTCAGCTAGGCAACTACTATACATACATAGTTAACATACAGCGTGATACAGGTACACCACCTCCCGTAAACAAACTCGACCTTGAACTTCCGGTTACAGAGATTGTATCTGGTTTTTTAATGGTCATGAATGTGTATGTAATCAACTTGAATGGCGGCTACTCATTTCTCACTACTTTAGCAGTCGCTGTTTTAATTAACAAATTCTGATTAAATGAGTAAAAAGTACGATTTGCACATTCAGCTAGTAATAAACCGATGACCGAGTCGTGATGAAAGTAAAACTGGTGAACGCATGTTTGAAAATTCAGTTCTACTGTTATTCATATTACAATTAAATACATATACCACATAATGTTTATGTGCAGGGTTGCTATAATAATATTTTCAATACTAGAACTTACAGTGATTAAAAGTTTTGAAAAAAATCAAGAGTGAGCCTTCCTAAATACTTTCAACGAAAATTGTTTTGAACGACATAGGTATATATCAACAGGGTGTAGGAGTTCAGCTGATCTTTCTTACAGTATTTTTTATTTTTTATACCGGGTGAGTTTTTTTAAACTGGTACATCCAAATATCTCAAGAACTAAGCACTTTAATGCTCTCACTCGCACTCATATATGCATGCATAATACCATTGCGTACGTAGGTAAGCACGTGTTGATGTACCTTAAGAACCCGTTATCTCTAAAAAGCTCCCGCTTTCAAGCTAGAAAATTGGCATACGTTTCTAACTAAATATTGTACATTTACTGATAATACCTTAGCAGTACTGAAATAACGTAGGTATATCTGGCGGGTCTGGAATCTTGGTCTGTTACGCTTAGCTATTTACTATAGTGAATTGGGTTTCGTTATATGGGCCGAGCTTTAAAAACATGGCGACGATGGGGTATAATTTCCCATAGTCCCTATAGTATACCTACAGTGCAATTGTAAATTTTTTGAAATTCAATAAAATTAAATAAATTATCAGCACAATATGTGATCGGGCTGATATAAATAATCGAAAAAGGATTTTGCTTGAAGGAGAACATGTATTTAATGCCGGTCATATCATAAAATTAGGAAAAAATTCATGTCAAACAGAACCTTGTGAATTTTAATGCTTTCTGTTTAAAAAGTAATCCACATGAAATAAAAGTAGTAAATAGAGATATTATATCAATGCAGTGTTGATAAACGTTGCAAACATATTATTGAAACATTACTTTATTGCAACAAGAAAGTTCCTAACCTAAAAATAGTCAACTGTGAAAATGTATATTTTCAGTGTGAAGTTAAAGTTTTTTTTCTGTCAAGATCCTTAATTTAATAAATAATAACTATTCAATTAATAAATTAAGTTTTCAATATTAAGACTAAGTATAATATCTACTTTGTAAAATATCTAATCATCTGCATTGAAATGACGTGGTACTATTACAACCTTTTACTAAATTTTTTTTTTTTGCACGAGGTGAAAACTTCGCAGGTTCCGTAATAGATCATTTATTAATTTATTCAACGCTTTTTTATTATTATAATAAAACAATTCACGATTATCAGTACCGATTCACGGTACTATTCATAATCATGTTTATCTGATTATAGTTGTAAGTTTCGCCGCCAGATAGAGTAGGTAGTCAATATAAAGGATCCCTATATAATAGTGAATTATTATTTCACAAAAACAAAAGTTTGTAAACAATGTTGACAAACTTAACATATAAATAGTCTGTTTCCGTTTGACGATCTTTTTCACATAATATAATCTCCAATGTTTAGTATTTATTTTTTATTATCGTAATTTACTAATGAAATAGTCAAAACATAAATAATTTTACTAAAGTGTTTTTTGTTTTCTTTAAACATTTCAAAAATTATTAATATTAATGTTTAATAAATATACATAATTTGTTTCACACAACGCATTTTATTGTACAGTAAAATTAAACATTTGACTGAAATAGCAATAATTTGTGTTCAAAAGAAAGAAAAAAACAAATAATTAACGCTTGTGTCATCACTCATCACTTAGTTAGAAATTTGTCTCGGCTTTCAAAACCACCAACAATATTTATTTTCACAAACAGGAGTATGCACAATGGTACATGTATTTCCAGGCAATGTTTATTGGTGTATTGTAAATAATTCTTCCTTCGTCATTACAAACACTAAATAGATTTAGTGCATTTAGTTTACATACAATAAAAATAAAATATCTAAACTTGTTACCCTGGTTGCTTATTCGTAGTCCATTCGTTTTCAATGGGACCATACGTACTTACAATTTCCGACCGAATTTCTAGTGTATATTTTTTATTCTTTTGTTAATTTTAGTTGTTGCAAATAATGTGTTTGTGTTCATAGAAGCAATTATTTGATAAACGCACGACAGCGGACAGTTAGCACGGGCGCGAGGGGAAACCGACAGTGCGAACTGACACTCTCCGCCGCGCCAACGTTCCACTACGCCGATCGCTCCTAAACGCCGCACGGAAACTCACAAAACTAAACCGCAATTCCAAATTAACGCCGAAACCTTAACAGAAACCGATGGTTCGGTCGGACACTAGTTATTACACCTATATAGTCCTCAGATCAGGTTGCTAATAGGAAGAAACGTTTCTTTTTTTAATGCGTTTTACTAAAAAAATAATTCTTCATGAAACTCCTGTTTATTTAAAATTCCCATAAAAAAATTTGAATCAAATGTACGTACAGAGTGCTTAGAAATTAAGAAAACATGAAAATTCTTCTAAAAATTTTATAAGTTGATGTTATTCGTTCCCCGATATCTACACATACTTGTTGCATTAAAAGACCGCGCACACTATACCTCCACGAACCAGCAACTTTTAGTTTAGGTTCCGTGTGTGTGTGGGAGGCGGCACGGGGAAGTCAATTTCTACATCACGCAGTTTCTATCTGGGCATGGCAAATTCCGGGCTTACTTTCACCAAAGACATCGGAGCGATGCGGCATGCTGCGCTTATTGCGGCGAAGAGGACACACCAAAACACACTGTGTTCATTTGCAGTCGCTGGGTGAAGGAGCGCACTGTATGCTTTGCCCAGGTTGGAAAGCTGACTGTTGATTTCATTGTGCCGAGGATGTTGAAGGATGAGGTGGGTTGGAGAGCAGTAGCGTTAATGCTCTCGTCCACCCTCAAGCAGAAAATTTTGGAAGACGTCGATTAAAAGACTCCTGCCCGAAGTAATGTGGAAACGGGTCCAGGTCGACAGGAACGCAGAGGATGAGGTTTTAGTGCTGTAAGTGAGTCCCACATTACTCGTGGTCTCAGCGTCCGTAAAGGGATTGCCCCCTCATTTAAAAAGAAGGTATAGTGAGCGCTGTCATTAATGCGCATCGTTTGAATAATGACGAGAACGGACACCCGAACGAGAATAGCGTACAATTACTGCAGTGGCAGTTTTTACAATAGGGTTTCGTGTTGAGTTCAATGATGTCATGTTTCTGGAAATATCTCAGCCACGGTGACACCAGTTACAAGCATTTCACAGCGGGACAGCCGTGTAGGTACGTACCTTACCGGCTGGAATTGCTCTATGCTGTGTGCCTCAGCTTCCAATGTTTCAAAATATTTGCGGCACTTGTTAAGGTCGTGTCCATTTTGTTCACACAATAACTAAATGAAATATAGTATACATAATATTCAAGTAACTACGTGACCGCTCAGCCGAGCCCAAAATATATATATATGCTGAATTTATATTAGGCACTGGCGACTGTACAAAAAATATTACATGCCTACTGGAGCTGTAGAAATGTGAAATATTGTCGTTTGAAAACCTGCACGAACTTTTGCTTTTTTAAATAGCACATTTTAAAACAACAGTCGGACTGTATGTATTTTCAACGTTGGGTCAATTTCATTAAGCGCTTCCTATCTTTAAATTTAAATAAAACAAAGTGTGTGTGTGAGATATCATCGACATTTTTTTATTCGTTTGAAAGGCCTATCGATGTCATTATGTGTGGAATATAACATCATTCAAATGTCCGCCGTGGCTTCTCTGGGTGGCGTGCATTCGAAATGTCCAATTTTTCATGACTCTGGCGCATAAATCAGGCTGAATGTCACCGATGGTATGGGTTATGTTGACTTTGAGGGCCGCTGTGGTTTGTGGCTTATTCGCATATACCTGCGACTTAAGAAAACTTCACAAGAAAAAATCTAAGGGAGTCAAATTGCACGATCTCGATGGCCAGTTCACATCACTTCCACGTGAAATTACCATGCCCTCAAATCGCTCCTGGAGAATGTCCAATGCGGCATGAGATGTGTGGCACGTAGCGCCGTCCTGTTGAAACAACATATCGTTGGTGTTCATATCATCCAATTCAGGCCAAAAGAAGTTGGTAATCATTGACCTATAGCGCTCGCTGTTGACGGTGATGGCCTGTCCAACGTCGTTCTCAAAGAAATATGGACCGATGACGCCGCCAGCCCAGAACAGTAACTTTTTCGGGATCCATTTTAAATTACAAAACTACATTTTTTTACTTCTCGTAACGAGCCCTTTCATTTGATACGTCACATGGGTAATTTTTTTAATTTTCTAATTTGCCCTTCAAAAAGCTCCAAAATCGGAATTATTTACGCTATATGTCCTTGATTGGATATACCAAATTTCAAAGTTTTTCGTCCAGTAGATTCGGAAAAAATAAGCTGTGACAGACGGACAAACAGAAAGACACAATAGTAATCGTATAAGGGTTTCTTTTCTTCATCAGATGTACGAAACTAAAAAATTGATGAAATATTTTTGAGATATGAGTTCAAATCAACTGACAGAATTTTTTTTTTTAATTTTGCAACTAAATCAAATCACATTAAAAAATCTTCTATAGAAGTTTGAGTTTAGATAACTGATAAGCTAGAAATAAATATCTGTGTAATATAATCTCAAATACCTACTATTAGTTCAAGTTCTAACCGTGCACAGTATTTTGAAAACGGCTCAACAGTACCGACTTATTGAAACTTAATACAGGTTATAAGAAACGTATCAATTATTCGTAATTATATACTCATCTGTTTTGCAATTGTTTGCCTATACCTAGAAGATCTCTTTTCAAATTAATTGAGACTTACCATGTATGCGAAAAAAATTTGCAAGGCAGACGATGATACGAATATTGTAAATAATAATTGATATTTATCTTTAATTTCTGTACAAATTTCATCGTTTTGAGCCGTATTCAACATACCTATACTGACAACAAATCATGAAGTATATTCATGTTTGGCTTTTTGCGGTTGCGGCTTTTGTTTAAACTTTTTGTCAATAAAATTTTAAGGAAAATTACGTTTGTGATAAAGTAAATTCCCAATATTCATACCTACTTTATGCAATTTTGTTATATTAAAGATTTTATAATTTCTCTAATTGAAATTCCAAAGACAAATAGTAGCATTTAGCTATTATTTTAATTTTAATAAAGATACCTTTCCGTTTTTCCTACCAGAAGAATGAGAAGATGGCTATTTGTTTGTTGTCATGTATTGATCTATATAAGGTAATTTCGCTGTTAATTGGTAGTTTTTAGTTATAATGTTCAGCTAATTTGGTAATATAAACTGTGATTGATTAGTATTAAAAATAACGAGTTTTTTTTTATTTTGAACCGATTTTGAAAAGATAGATTGACTACATGAATTAGGATGTGATGTAACATTATTTATTTATATGAGGTTAACAATTAATAACGTGATAGTTACACAAAACGGTGTAAAGGACTTTTCGATTCGCAATTTTAAACGGAATACGCCTTAAAAATTCACATACATAGTATCTGCGTTGATATAGACACACAGTGAATTTTCTTTGTATATCTAGTGTTGGTAACACTTAACACCTTTGTTTCTCATTTTAACACTTACTTTATATGTACATAGACGTAACGGAAGTATGGGAGTGGTCTACAATTCTCTCTGAGACGAAAACACTGTGCGCTTACTTGTTGTTACCTTTTCCTCCTTGCCGTTGGTACGTGAGTTCTGAAGGAACAACGAAACACTTTATTCCCTTGGGTCTCTGACTCTGGTGCTGGAATTGATGTTTTCACATTTACATTACCCTGTTCTTTCTACCCTCCATCGCCACCAAAGAATGGTTTATGTATGTAGTTATTATATTCTCCGCAGCTGCAATTTTCAAACATTACTCATAATGTTAGCTTTATAATTTTCAGATTTATTCATTTCTGAAATATTAAGGATTATTATATATCAGGTGTCATACGCAAAATTTTTCCAAACATTGTTTTGTTTTTTGAGTGAAATTGGAAACTTTGGGAGGTTGAATTATCGATTACAATATGACTTGAGTGTCGAATTGTTGCGGCACGCCCAACTACCCCCGACACATACAATTTTGTTATTATAGCACTCTGTACTTTTTTCGACGGATTCAGACAAATGATCTCCTTTTGAGCTTTCTTTGTATAATAAAATACTAGGCTAAAGCGAAAAGTTTCTGAAAAAAAAATTGGTTGTCTGTAAAGTCGGTTTACGGACGATAGTTTTACGTGATAACGTCATAAAGAAACATTGATGAACTCTCTGACGTCACGCGAGAAGAGAGAGAAATGCGTACAAGCCGACGCTTGGGCCGATCGTGCCTCTCTATCGCTTATACCGCGCTCTCGCTTGCACGCTCAGGCTCAGGCGGAACGTGACACTTTTTCGTGCGTGCAGCCGGTGTTTCATCAATTTATAAGACGTTGTCACGTCAAAAACTTATGTCAAAATTGGAGCAATAACCATATTAATTATTTAATGAAAAACTATTAATTATTATACGAGTACATAGTTATCTTATTTCTCCAACTGTGATATATATATGTTTCAGAAAACATATTCACTATCGGGTCGTTACAAAAAAATGCTCAAATTAAAATCATTTTTCTGAATCCGACGAAATTTAATATAATTGCTCTTTAAAATAACAAATTTTCGTGTACCGAATGCCGCGCGACAATTCAACGTCTCCGTCAGATATTGTGTCCCCCTATTGATTACCCAATTCTTTAAAGTTTCCGTTGGGTTTTCTCGTAGAGTGAGCTCAAAAATTTTCATTCTATACGTACCAAAACGTTTTAAACTCAACAGGTTTAAGATATTGGAATTTTATTCTAGCTGGTAAAAATTTGTATTCTTTGAACAAAGTCCAATAGATTATTTTTTGTATAAAATAAGCTGTCATTTATTAGAGAGCCATGGTAGGTTATACATGGTTGTGAAAATTTAAAAAAAAATGCATTTAATTTTTATTTTTTTTCATCAAATAATATATTATATCTAGATTCTAGAATATTTTTCCAAAGTTTTAAGCCAATCGAAGTAAAAGTCTAGGAGGTATAGCGCGTTTTCTCAAAATACTACTTTTGAAGTCGGTCGACACGATTTCTCGAAGGATGTTTTTTTCGATTACAACTAGACTATTTTGCATACAACTCTGCCAAAAATTTAATTTTAATTTTTTTTTATCCTTCATTCAATCACGCACTATAGGTACCTACTAACAGAAAAAAATTGTTTTTTTAATTTCTGAAAACGCTATCATGAGTTCACTGCGAGGACACTTTTTGTTGAGGGTTTTTCGGAATCTAGGTACCACCGGCTGAATTTTCAATATTTTTGAATAAAAATTTCATAAAATATTGTTTAAATGTTACTCTTTTATGTACATAAAATTTTAAATTAAATAATCTATATATTATATTTCAAAAAAATAGAGGCATTTTTTAGGTTTCGAAATCCATGTAACCCCTTAAATAACTGGTTAAATTAGCATAATATTATTTTATTCATATATTTAATCGTTACAATAAATATATTCATGTTGACTTTAACAACGGCTAACTAGAACCCTTTTTATTTATTTTTGTCGAATCTGTACAGGGAAAAAATTCCGTTACGTTTGTTGGCAGGCAGTGAGATGCGCCCCATTCACTTGTTTCCCGTTCTTTCATTGTTCTTAGCACACAGGTTTTTAGGCATCTAATACAAATGTGTATACAATATATATAATATCCATAATAAAGTATTAGTTTATGTGTATTTCGTCAGGTAGTTGCGTCTACCTGCCAAAGACAACATGACACCGTATGCAAGTCTGACAGGTGCTGTCTGAGTGGAATATATTGCCCGCTCGACCCAGAACTATCACACGCTATTGCCGAAACTGCTACTTTTTATTGAGACATTCAGTTAAGTTTAGCAGAGTGGAAAACGAACCGTTACAAAGAATTATAGAATCAAGGTGAGCAAAAATTATAATAGTGATTAGAGTGTTACAGACAGTTTCGCTTGTGTTCATTTCTACTTTGACCCGATCGTAGTCGAATAAACAGTACCCTATACGTTTAAGTTTCGCGATAGGATTGTCGACTATAGATAACCAAGGTCATAAGTGCCACTTTAACTTTGGGTATACCAGTTGACATTAAGTTTCATCAAAATCAATTCGGCGGTCAAGCAAACACGCAGGCATATAAAAATTTTTGAAAGTAGTTTTCCCGTCACTGTACCACACAAAATATCCGCAGCCCCCCAAAACAACTGCAAGAAAACAAAGTTCTTGGACCGAGGTTAAATTACATAATGACGATCTCGTTCAGATTTTTCACATTCTATTCTGGAATATCGTAATAAGAAACTAGTCGCTACCCACCGATTCGCACGCGATTGAGAAGAAACACGACATCGACAACAGTAGTGGAGCTTTCAGGTTCACCGTATTACAATCTTTCCTCACGGGCCTACGCCCCGCGCGGTAGCGACAAGAGTAATGAAGTCTCTGGCTCCACCGTATTACAGTCTTGCCTCACGGGTCGTGATCCCGTGAGGCAGCGATAACAGTAGTAGAGCGTTTGACTCAATCGTATTACAGTGTTATCTCACGAGGCTGCGCCCTGTTTGACAATGACAACAGTTAGTTGATTCCACGCAGTTTTGCCTCGCGGGGTTGTGCCTCACTCGTAAGCGACAATAGCAGTGGGCCTTCAGTTCCACCGTATTGCAATCCACTCTAACAGGATATTTTTTGGTCAGGAACCTTCGTGGGCGCCAGCACAACAACTCACAAAAGTTTTATCGTAATCGGATGAATGTTCTAGGAACACATATATGCTAAGATACAGACGAATGTGAAATGTATATATTAGATTAATTACAAAATATTCGTGTACCCACATAAAATTATTAGATAAATACTAAACTAATTGTAATTTTCTATCAATAAAATAATAACGGGACCTCTGTCTCTAAAATGTCATTTTCTTGAGGACTTTCGGGTATTCTGCATGATCTCTATTCTCTAGATTGCAGAAATGGTTTCCAGAATTTTAGATGAGGCTACAGAATACAGATAGACCTAAGAAAGTACACTTTGCTCATCGTGTGGTCCACGATATATGTACGTAAAGATATGTGACAGACAGAGCCACAATTTGTAGCAAAAAATCTACCACCAGTGACCTTCCCGCTCGCTGAAGTGAAGCTGTCGATTCATCTGTACCGAAGCAATAGTGCTCCGAAGTTCAAGGAGTCTTTATAATTTCCAACCGATTGTAATGAATTGCCGATTGAACTAAAAAGCGTTGAATTAAATGTTCGCAGAGGTAAAATCCCGCCTACGAGGTTAATATACTACGTGTCTCCTGCATCTATCTGTGACAAAAGGACAAAACAGTTTATGTCTTATTTAGGGTGTAATGTATTTAATAGATACAAGCTGAATTATTTTAAGTTCTTTATTTGAAAACAGTTTTACAAGTAAAGTATTTTAAATTTTAACAAAAATGCATAGTGCTGATTATATAACATCAAATGAATTATTACCTAACTTACTATTCTAAAGGTAAATACACACCATAGGGGAAATTTATTTACTTACTTATTGAATAGTTTAAAGCCGCAAAGTCATACAAAATTAATAAAGAACAACAGACAAACAAAAAATATACAATCAACAATTTAAAAAACGATACAGCAGTATTATAACAAACAGAGTGTAAGAGGTTAGTTATTATGAAATAACAATGTACCTTTATGAAAGCTAAAGCTGTTTACAGTTACATATTTCCAAAGATCACTACTGATGTTGAACTGCGAACAGGTGGTGGTATTTCGTTCACCAATTTACAGCTGAATATGGAAAATGAACTTGCTCCAAGGTTGATTCTGCAACATAATCAGAAGTTTATCATTTTGGGTATGTAATTGCAGGGTATAATATTATGTTGATAAAAATTCTATTCTATTATTTGATCTTGGTTCATTAAAATTGATTACGATAAAATTAATAACAATTTAATCAACCATGATAGAACACGAAACACCCTTGTTTGTATGGTATTTTCATAACTCCTCTATTACAAGCCCCCAGTTCCCAGGTTATAATCCACGAACTGGTTATTTTATAACAAATTTTATTTTTGCACAGAGCTTTTTAAAAAACTTTCGTTAGGGTGAGTGTTTCGCGAGATTTTAAATATTTTTGATAGCGAGAGTATGAAAGTCGTCAGTTTTTCAGATTTTTCGATGATTCTTTTTTAGCGCATATTATGCCATGACGGTTACAGAGAAAGGATACTGATCTCGGCAGGCCGCAATGCGAAGCCATGTCCCGAAAATCGATGACGGTTAGTGTTCGTAAAAGGTTTGCAGTTTGCACGCGGCGCTGTAGCTATTAGGCCCAGAGTCTCATGCATTATTGCAGTCTTTTGCATGGAGGTATAATCTTCATGATTCAATGAACGAATTCGAGGCAGCGTGATCTCCAATTTATAGCCGGAGTAGAAACCCACATTTTCCTAACTTTGAGGCAACGGCAAATGTATGGATATTTGTCTCTATCATCCACGATCTTTTAAAAAACAAGTAGATATCATCAGGGTCCGATTTAGGGGAGGGCAAACCGGGCAATTGCCCGGGGCGGCAAAATTGAGGGCGGCGCGGTGTCGGCGGCGAAAATTTGAAAGATGGTTAAACAAAAAAAAAAATTACAGCATCTATGGAACAAGCATGGGTAAAAGGCGGCAAATATTATTTTGCCCGGAGCGGCGAAATAGCTGGATCGGGCCCTGGATATCATGAAAGTATGTCACTGTTAACACCGAAATGAACCGAAATGTAAGACGTTTTACGTCACAGATCATCTAAAGATATAAAAAAATATTACCAAAACCTCGACGTAAGAAGTTTTGCCTTTTGGTTACAGATATGTAATAGTTGTTGGTTTATTTTGTGGATTGGCATTCTGTAGTCACCCGCTCCCCTGTATCACCACTACCTCCAGGTGCATCTTCAACCGGTTGTGCATCGATCGACACGCCGCGCCACGGCCATCCTCGAAGCGCGGTGCATGGTGCATTCGTCTGCTTCGGAACTATGTATAGAGAACTGGTGCTTGCACTTACTGCCTTTATAATATACAAGCGGTCCCGCCCGGTTTTACCCGGGTGCAAAAGAACGAATGGGGAAGGAAGGGACATGAGTACGCACATTCATCTTAGTTTATCGAGATGAATGTTGTGTCCAAATTTCATGATGATCGGAGTTACCGTTCAAAAGTTTTTGTCGATAAAAAGCAGTAGATATTTAATCTTTTTTTAACTAATAATTTTTTTTAAATGAATTAAATAAAATTAAAATAAATTTAAATGTAAGCCTTAAACGAAAGCAATGTAAAAAATAAAAAAAAATAGAAATATATTTGCCGAACGTGTGGCTCGAACCCACGACCCTGATATTGACAGACGCATGCTCTACCGATTGATCTACCTGATGTCGTGTTCTTGCATCACTAATATGAGTATATCTAGTTAGTGCATTTCACATGAATAGAAGCTTATTTTTGAGACACATTTTGCAATATTTTTCATTAAAGCTCCGCTCCTAATGGTCGTAGCGTAATATTATATAGCCTATAGCCTTCCTCGGTAAATGGGCTATTCAACAAAATTTTTTTTTTCAATTTTAACCAGTAGTTCCTGAGATTAGCGCGTTCAAACAAACAAACAAACAAACAAACTCTTCAGCTTTATATATTAGTATAGATATAAATTTTATTATAGCCGTGGACAAACTTCATAACTGTAAACCCTCGTTGATGTGTTTTGCCATAGACAGAAACACTATTGACGTTGGTCAGAAGGCAGGAGTTTGTGTCGAAGTTTTTTCGATCCCTAGGCAGGGGCGGCTGGTTTTTAATTCGTGCACTGTATTGGTAGTTGAAATGCCGTAACATATCATAATCTAATATAATAATCGGTTATGATTCGTGAAATAAATATGTCCGACTCCGGCCCTTGCAAATCAATTGGCATTTATCATAGCAACACTGTATTATGTTATGTGCCGGTGCGCTTTCTGAACGCACTAAATTCCTTACACGTGATCAGTGCTGCATATACTAATGTATTATACTCGTATAGGACCGAAAAGAACAGCGCGCAAAAATAGTGCAATTTTCGATTAGAATTATTAAAAAGAATACAAAATAAAAAACTTGAATAAATATGAAACAATGATTGCATACCTGATTATTGCACTTGCTGTTATAATCTTATTTATAACAGTCATAGCAAAACTATTATTTTTTTTAATTTCCAGTATATTGGGAAGTTGTTGTAATGGTTTTAATACTATTTTTAAAAAGAAGCAGGTATGTGTGTACGTACGTACGTACGTGATCATTTCTTTCTAGCATGTAATATCGGGAATAAGAGATGATTTCGACTTCGTTAGGATGCCAATCGAAGCGTAAATTAACGTCATAATATAATGTGAAGTAAATATCAATTTTAAAAATTTATCGGATGTTATCTGTTTTGATGGCAAAAATAAATTATTTTTTTTAAGATTAAAATGGTCACCTTTTTGTATTATTATTAGCTCTGTTCCCAGCTCTCTACGAAATTTCTGAAAATTTCAAGTCAATCAAATTAATAGTTTTCGAGATATCATACAATTACTAAAAGGGTCTCGAACCACGGCGGCAGAAGCCCTATTGTATAGCCCAGGAATTGATAATTCGATTTAAGTAATTATTTAAATTGTATATCTATACATAAATCAAGTGTAAAATTGGAAAACTCTTTCAGAAATTTTCAAAAACTATAAACTTTCGAAATATAATACCTAATCTACATCGAAATACTAATGTGTTTTACTCGAAACTATGAAAACTTCAAAAATCAAATCGGTGACAACTATGACTCAAAAACCACTGGATGGATTTGGATGAAATTTTTACAGTTTAATAGCATTAAAAACGAGTCCTTGATCGAACGATTTTCATTTTTGTTAAAAATTTCGATTTTTTTCTAACAATAAACTAATGATTTTTGGTAGTAAATCCGGGTATAAACTGTTAATTTAAAAAAAAAAAAATAATAATAAAATATTTGATTAAAGACTATAGATTTATTATTAAACTAATACCTTTTATTTGTTTTATTGATTTTGGATGATCCAGTGAGATTTTCTGATTGTCACCGCGAAGCACTACTTGCGGAAGGGGGAGCGTTAAAGATGGTGATTTTTCTATAAATTATAATATTTTTTTTTACTTTGTAAAAGTCAAGTTGAAACATGACATAAAAACTCCGTGTAATCAGTTTTATAAAATAAACTTAATTATTATGAAAAAAAATATTATTAAAAATACTCATCACGCATATGACTGCATCTCACCCCTTAAAATGATCATCAACAGTCTGTACCTATATTATTCATAGAGTATTGCTTGGATATTCTGTAAAATTATATTTGTTACCAATTGTTCATTGGTATGAAGTCGGATGTTGAATTTTAGGACTAGCCCGATGACAGATCCTTAAATAAGTTTAAATGAACACATTGTTTTGAAGAAGCAAACAACTTTTAAATCATCCGTATACAATATGCACTAACTCATATTTAGCCGGAGGTTGTTAATGTTAAAACAACCACAAAACAGGCAATCTTAACAACAAAAAGCGACGTTGTGCGCGTGCTATCATTTTGTTGTCTGCTGCTAAACGGGGAGACCGAAACTGTTTGTTCACAATCTACAGCAGGTGTCCACCGTATCATATAAATATGCACACGTGGATACAGGGCCCGACAGAACCAGCTGTTAGTTGTATGGAGAAATGATAACGTAGATGTAAACAGACTAGTTACGCGCTTTTTTACAGAAGGATGTATAGAGGGCCTTCGTTATTCAAAAAATTCATTATCCAAACCATGAAGGAGAAAGGTAAAGGAGACGCTGCATCTGTGTATATTGTAAATGTGTCAAAAAAAATTGGTTGTCTGTAAAGTCGGTTTACGGACGATAGTTTTACGTGATACCGTATTCCGCTCGTATATCATATTTAATAATCACGCACAGGGTCAGGCAGAACGTTAATTTATTTATTAAAATTACTCACCACCTATAATAATAATTGTTTTTTTTAACTTTCTTTCTTTCGTATTTATTTTAAGTCTTAAAGATTAACTGTCATAATATTTTGAAAACAATTGTTTCATTGTTTATATAAAATTCCAAAACCTACTTACAATATTTAAGTATTTTCATACGTCAAAAAATTGATTTTTATAATGATAAAATTTGTAAGAAAACGATTTTTTCGAGAGATGAGACCTAGCTAAAACGATTTTTTGCTCCCCAAAATCCCTTTTCAGTAAATTTCATCCAAATCGTTAGGGCCGTTTTCGAGAAAAGCACGCACAGGGTCAGGCGGAACGTTAGGAACGTTACACTTTTTCGTGCATGCAGCCGGTGTTTCATCAATTTATAAGATTGGTGATTCATCAATTTATAAGACGTTATCACGTCAAAAGAGGAACATTTTTTACAGATTTAAAAATCTATGCATTTACCCCTAAATATTAAAACTAATACTAGGTATATTTGCAAATAAATAGCTACACAGTGTGTTTTTACTATTCCAACCTACAAGTGGGGAATGGTACTAGTTTAGGTCAAAAATGACTTTTTAAAAATTTTACAATATTTTTTTCGTTTTGAGGACCCCCAAATCCAAGCGGATTGAAACCAAATTTTGGGAGGATGTTTGGCATGCAAATATGAAGAGTCCCTTGTTTTTGGTGAAAATCGGCGCATGCGCAGAAGAGATATATGCTACAACGATGTTTTTTATATAATAATGGTACACTTTTCATAACGGCTTATTGTTCTATTTATTTTTTCAAGAAAGTTTTGTCAAAATGTTTTTTCTGAACTTGATAGTTTTGGAAATATTTTGAAAATAAAAAAAAATCAGCTGTTCTTTTGTTTTGTAGATCTGTCAGATTAAGTATGCTTAATTGATTAATTTTACATGACGTGGAACATTATTATATAGGTAACCACTAACCATGGCAACGAATAGCAAATATCATCCCTCGTCACCTCACGCGATATCAGAAATTTTATTTTCTTTATTATTTGCTGATTGTGCAAGCTTATGCTGGACAAGGGTGATTATTCAGAAATTAAGTGCAAAGACGTATTCAAAAAAACCTCTAAATAATATTTCCGTAAAAAGAGAAACATAAATTGTTCTACCCCTAAGTTCTTAGCATAGCTTTCATAAGGGTAGTGCTGACAGAACTCTTGCCTTGAGGTCCGTGGTTACGAGAGACCATTTTGGAGCTCTTATTATATAAAAATACTAAATTTTTTACAGTAATAAACTTTTCAAATGTATGCTGATTTTTAAATGATTTAAAAAAACTCTCAGATAAATAATTGAGAATAGCTTTGCTCACATCTCTTGCAGCTCGCAACTAACCACATTCTAAACGAACTCGGTGAAAACAAAACTATATCAAGTGTTGTCAAACTGCAACTTCTGATCATTGAATGATGTAATTGATAAATCATAGATTAACAAAAATGACACATTCAAGTCACCTATAAATGTTACTGATGTCATTGTATAAACTAATATAGGGAATGCTAGGTTCATTTATATATACCTACTACTAGCGGTCCCGTCCGGTTTCACCCGGGTGTAAAAGAATGAATGGGGAAGGGAGGAACATGAGTACACACATTCATCTTAGTTTACCGAGATGAATGTTGTGTCCTAATATCATGATGATCGGAGTTACCGTTCAAAAGGTTTTGTCGATAAAAAGCTTTATTTATACTTTTTTTAACTAATAATTTTTTTTAAATTAATTAAATAAAACTAAAATAAATTTAAATGTAAGCCTTGGAAGAAAGCAATGTAGAAAATACAAAAAAATAAATAAAAATCTATTCGCCCAACGTAGGGCTCGAACCCACGACCCTGATATTGACAGTCGTGTGCTCTACCGATTGAGCTAGCCGGCGTTGTATTCTCACAACGCTAATATGAGTATATTTAGGTAGTGCATTTCACCTGAATAGAAGCTTAATTTTGAGATACATTTTGCAACATTTTTCATTAATGCTCCGCTCCTAATGGTCGTAGCCTGATTTTATATAGCCTATAGCCTTCCTCGATAAATGAGCTATCCAACAAAAAAATTTTTTTCAATTTGAACCAGTAGTTCCTAAGATTAGCGCGTTCAAACAAACAAACTCTTCAGCTTTATATATTGGTATAGATTAAGTCTTTGAAAAAACTGTTTTATGATGTATTTCACAAATATCAGCGACCGACGTTTTATATTGTTGATAAGCACATGTTGAAATTTAAATAATTAATAGATAAAGCAAGTGTAGGTACTAAAACTAAAAATAACATTAAATTTCTTTGAATAACGTTTTTCAACGTAGTAGGTACATATTTGTATTTTGTGAATATTTTAAAAGTTCCTGGTTTCGTAGAAAAGTGATAAATACGAACATCGAACTCATACAGAAATTCCCCATCTAACAAACTGAAACTATTATTAGTTTCGTATGTCTACAACTTTTAGGTACGGTGTGGTTAAGTATAACATTATATTATTTATATAGAAAAAAATGTGTTTATTTTCGAAAATGTTTTTGTTTTCGTACGTCATAGTACTACTTATACATTGTGTAGAATGAACCGCTTAACAAAATTGTAAATTGTGTATTAATTGAGAAACACACGGTAGTGTGTTAGCCAAGTTCGGCAACATCGATGTTGGGTTGCAGAAAGGATTGTCAAAAAATTGATTTGACAATTACCTTAGATTGCGATCATATAAATACATTTTCCATACATCAGAAGCAGTCTAATGTATTTAAACTTCCTGTCATCAAGAACATTAGATTACACAAAAACAAATGGTTGTTCTATACATAGAAAAAGATCACTTTAAGCTAAATTTTGATCAAAATGCGTAGAAAAACGTTGTTTCGAAGTGGAAATTATACAAAAAACGATGTATACATAGTTTAAGAAAAATATCGTTATGGAGAAATATGTGTGATCACGATCTAAGGTCAATGCCAAATCAGATTTCTGACAACCCTTGCTGCAACCCAGCTAGACTGTTTATATTTGCACGAATCATTTCGAGCTACTTTCTACTCCTCCCTAAAACTCAAAATCTATTTGACTTGCACACTTGTACTTATTTCATTTACCCAGAATCTCAAATCTTATAAAAAAACTGAAATAATTCCAGAGATATTGATGTCCGAATATATCGCCACTTTTAACAATCATCAGAAACCTAGACTTAGAAACTTGAAATTTGGCATGGAGTTAGGCGATTGGGCATATATAAAGGAAACAATGAGAAAATTGCCAATTTGATGTCGAAAATAGTCGGAATTTAAGACAAAATGGCGTGATTGCCTTCATATAACAATAATCATACATACATGAAGTATGATAAGATATTTATTTATTTCATATGTAGCTAAAAAGCTGTGAAATATGTCATTTAATACAATTAAATTTATAAATCATACAGTATAGAGTACAAACATTTGTCAATAAGATATTTTTTTAAATGTCTTTTGAACCGATATATAACTACATGCGCCTAGATAATAATGTGTCCATATAATATGTAATTAGAATGTAACGTTACAAAAAGTATTGATATCCCATATTAAAAATATAAATGCAAAGTTCGCTACAAAGAACAAGTGGGTTTGAGTCTTGAGATGTAAGTAGGTATCATGTTTTCACGCATGAGGTACATATTTCAAATAGCAAGCATAAAAACTTGTCAAGTGAAAACTTGGCACCCACTTAGAACTCTTTTTTTTCAGCAAAGTTGACAAACCCACTTTTACGTTGCCCCTAACTTGGCCCCTTTTTTCACATTTACGTAAATTTCACTGAGTTATCACTACACTAATATAGGTATACCAAACACACTTATTATGTCTTAATATTATTTTGAGAATAATTGGATTGAGTATTCTGAATTCCAAAAAAAATACTTTTCTTTGTTATGAAATACGGCAAAAATTTGATTTTACACGAAATCTCAAAGAACAAAAAAATTATATCGACCTCGTTAGGGTGCCTATCGAAGCGTATTAATGTCAGTATGATTTAAAATAGGCCCAGGGTTTTTTTGTTTAAACAAAATGCTGCAGAAAAGTGAATTTTACATGAAATCTCTCGAATAACAATTATTTGCACTCTATGAACTTGTCTATCTGGGAAATGTTATTGACTTTGTTTCGGTGTCAATTGGAGCATATTTAAACAAAAAGATTGCGAAATAAAGTTATCTTAGTATTTTTTGAACAAGATTTCTCAGGTCTAATTTGTCGAGATCATATTGGGAAACTGATCGTGTGGACCTCAATTGTGTCGCACTTATACGACTTGTTTCTTAAATAATTTTGACAGATACATTTTATTTGTAGGTACAGAACAAAATGATCTCACAATTACATAATTCTTTCAAGTATTTGTAAAGGTTAGAATGTTTAATATTGAGACAGTTATAATGTGACACAATGCATTATCTTACTATTAATAATATTAATAAATACGATTTCACTTAGTTAATTTGCAACATTGATAAATATATAGCTCAGAATAAGTTATGAATATAACTATCAACTGACAGTTGACAATTAATATAATTTGCAAACACATCCTTGTAAGGAAACTGTGGCATCAGAAATTCCCAGTTGTGATTTTTCATTTTAATAAGACAAATATGTTTTTATCCTGACGGTATTTTACTAAATCCGAGAAAACATTTATTTGCTTCAAAATAATGTCTGTGTTCATTGGTCTCTTCTTTTGGAAGATTTTTATTACAATTGTTTGTTCGATAACTTCAAAAAAATGAGACCAAGCCTACATAAATCTGGCACTTAAATAAAATGAAAAGATAGCTTCAAAGTAATATCTCTCTCAAAAATGATATAATAACAATTACCACTAAAATTATAATTTAAAACTACAAAATGCAAACATTTTAACAATCAATAACAGCTATAGATGAATAAAAGCGTAAACTTTATTAGGCTTATTTACAAAGCTGGCGAGGGACTGTACCTTGTGGTCGAAGCACCGAGGACTTTCATAAATGATTGATTTATTTAAGCATTATCATTAAGCACTTTCATCATCAAAAACGCTTTAAAACATCGAACACTTACTAAAGTGCTTAAAAAAATTAAGAATCGAACTTAACTTCCAAAATGAAGTCATATAGATTGTAGAGATGAACAATATTTCTAATTATGATGAAAATGCTGCTTAATAAGCTTGCTGAATGCGATTTAAGCACTTTATAATGGTTACGTGCTTAATAGGTATAGCAAGTGCTCAAACGAAGTCCTAAAAACACAGTGCTTTAATCATTATAAGTTATCATTTATATCATTACAAGCACTAAGCACTCTGTCCAGTTCTGCGTGATTGGTACGAACGTATGGAGGTATAGATAACTCAGTGAAATTTACATTGAAAAGTTTACATAGGCATCTAATTATTCCGGTCAAAATAGACAAAAAATTAAAGGTACGTTTATAATAATTCGCATAGAGCTGAAAATTGGTACAGGTTTTAGGTACACTATTGCAAATGAAATATCAAAAGTCTTCACCGATACATATGCTTAAAAATGTATGCAAGGTCAAAGGTTTTATGCACTTTTCTCCTAAACGGTAAATGTTATCCAAAAATAGGTCAGACAAAAGTTGCAGATCATGCAATCGTCTACAAGATTTGTTCTTATAATTTTTTTCCTACGAATCACCATTCTTTTGAAATGGTGATTTCATACATCGAAAATACTAATATTATGCATAATAATATTTAACGTTATTTTTGATAAATACGTTCATAAGGTACATAGACATTTTGGTCCCATATCTCAGGAATAGTGCAGATTCGTAGGAAAAAAATATAAGAACAGTTTTTGTAGACAATTACATAATTAACTTTTGTCTGACCTATTTTTAGATAACATTTACCTTTTACGAGAAAAAACAGATACTTTTGACCTTTGACCTTGAATAAATTTTGAGGCAGATGTAGGATCGGTGGGGACTTTTGATATTTTATTTATAATAGTGTACTTTTGTTCCCACAGTATTGACATGGCTGATTATGTCAGAGGATGTAGAGGCCAATAAACCATATATTAAAAAAAAAAAAAAAAACTCGGGTCGCAGTGCGAAACCCTGCCGACAATATAGTGTATTTGCTAACACAGGCAGTGTGGCTTTATTACGTGAACTTAACTCTTTTGTTTTTGGTCAAAATAAAAAATTTAACCCCTTAATACATCCCTTAAAATAATATTTTTTTCTTAATATAAATATTACTATCAATTTACCAAATTAAATCCACCGTTCACTAAATAAATCCATATCTACAAACTGATGTTTTCATAAAATTTTTAAGTCCGGTCCTGTCGGGCCGATTTTAATGAAATTTTAGCAGCACATTTTCATCTTTAATAGTAGGTTAAATTTCAATTTTGAAACGGTTCTGAAATATTTTTCGGTATTTTTGGGCCCAAAAAAATTTTTCAACCCCTAAAAACCACCCTTAAAGTGGCCCGATTGGGCCCATTTTAAATAGGCTCCGTGCGGTGGTGGATTCCAACATGTGGTCCAAATTTCGTTAAAATCGATTAACTCCTTCGAAAGTTATAGCCCGCACACATATATATATATATATATACATACATATATATATAAACATTTTCAAAAATAGTGCCAAACGTCTTAGGAGGTTATGAAACGTCGAGAAATTTTGGTCCGACCCCTAGGTCCCGCCATCCGACCGACGCCAATAGTGTAAGTGCCTTATGGCAAATACACTAAAAAAATAGTGTACTTGAGACATGTACCAATTTGAAGCTCTATGCGAATTACAGTAAATTGAAATGTTTATATTGACTGGACTACGGTCTATGATCCATAGTTACACTTTTTAACCGACGAAAAACAAAAACGGAGGAGGTTCTCAATTCGACGCGTATATTTTTTTTTTTATTTATTTTTTTTTTTTATTTATGTATGACCACGCATAACTTTTTACAGAGTAGTCCGATTTTGATAATTATTTTTTTGTTTGAAAGGGTATACCCCGATGCTGGTCCCATATAAATTTGGTAAAAAAATTCCAACCCTAAGGGTAGGAAAACAGGGGATGATTGATTGTTCACTCACTGATTGTAATGTATGACCACACATAACTTTTTACAGAGTGGTCCAATTTTGATAATTATTTTTTTATTGGATAGGGTATACCTCGAGGCTCGTCTCATATAAATTTGGAAAAAAAACTCCTACCCTAAGGGTGAGAAAATAGGGGTGATTTATAGTTCACTCACAGATTTTCATGCTTTGTGTATTACAATTATAAATTATATAGCCACAAAAAATTATAAAATAAAAACTTTTTAACAAAAAAATTAAACCGCCGAAAAACTGAAAAGCAAAAAATAATAAATCTTTTTATTTAACTAAGTTCTATCTAAGTAGTTGAACGTATGTGACAGTCTAGTATATCTAAGTAATTTTGAGTCGGCGTCAAACCATCAATGAACAAAGATCACTAAAAGAAATAACCAAATCAAATTAACAATGATACGTGAAATCTCCAGCGATAAACATTAACATTCCAAACATGCGTTCTCCACACGACCACTCGCAAAGACGTGTGCCCTCAGTGTGCCCGTTCGGGTTGATCTGTCACTGACATTAACTTCGTGAACGCTCAGAGATTTCCGGCGAAGGATTGTTGACGCCGACTCAAAATTACTTAGATATACTAGACTGTCACATACGTTCAACTACTTAGATAGAACTTAGTTAAATAAAAAGATTTATTATTTTTTGCTTTTCAGTTTTTCGGCGGTTAAATTTTTTTGTTAAAAAGTTTTTATGTATAACAAAGTGTTAACACTTTTTAACTGGAGCACTCTGAGGAACTTGAATCGACGTCACTTAGTAGCGCCACTTAATGTCGTGTCGTGACGTATTTAGGTACCCTATATGCCATACCGATAAATTTATGATTTGGTACAGTTTTCATAAATTCCGAACAACCAATTGAATTGTTACTGATTTCAATAGAAGCATAAATGTCATACTTAATATTTGTTACCTAGTTATATTACGTGTAATACTTTTATTAGCTACAATTAGTGACATTACAATACTTACACTGTACAACTAATTGCACTGATTGACTAACTGACTCATTCACTTTCTATTCGATTCAAGCATATTAAAGCTATGTTCCAACCTCTCTGCGAATAGTAATATTATATCGTCACGGTCATGCACACTGCACAGCAGCTAAAACGCGTTCCAATCGAGATATGAATAGTTTTCGAACCGTCCTTTAAGCGTTCCAACCGAATTTGTGAAGCTTGGTGACGGTTTCAAAACCAATCATTTCGCTACATGGTCTAAACAAGAAACTAAAATGAGACCGTGGAAACTGATATGCGCATTTTTAAGTAAGCCTCCATAGATTGTTTGTCTCCCTGGTTTATCTGTGTTTCTTGTTTATAAACAAGACACGTTCATTACGCACTAGTGTGGTGAAGTAAAATCAAATAAATTTTAATAATAATTATAAAGAAAAATTCAATACATTTAATATTTTCCATGTTTATATATTAGATATCGTGTCCATCGAGATATTTTTTTATAATTAATTATTAAATTTTCTGCATGTACTTGAAAAAGTCTAAATCTATAGACGAAACGCCGTAGAACTAAATAAATCTATTTTTGAAGTAAAACTTCTTTACGCACGCTTGACTTGGGGAGTAAGCTGGTGAATGTCTGACGAGAGATTTACAGAAGTGTGCGAGGCGAACGGAAGTTGAGAGGGAGATATAAGTTAGTGACGATAGAAGGAGGATGACAAATACGTCACTGGCTAGTGGCGCCATCAGGTGGCCGAAAATATAACAATAGAATGACAATTTACTTGCCAGTGGCACTATCAGGTGAAAAAAAAGTTTTGTAAGCCTACTTTAAATAATATTTCATAAAGATTTACGCTTAAAATCCAACGAGAGCTAAGTAATTGCAATGTATTACTTTTGTTTTCATTATCTTTATGTTTATTTTCTTTCTTCTTACATTATACTGTTCATTTCGTTCTTGAACAATTTTATAAATTAATATTTTGTTCAATAGGTACTTTAAATATAATTACGTTTAAAGTGAATAAAATTGTAAAATCATTTTAAAGTTCATATTTTGTGAATTTTCGGGTGAATAATAACAAATTATGGTAGGAAGAAGTTTTACTTAAGTCGTGTGGTCTAAAGCACACTCGTTTTTTTGTCCACAACCTTGCGATTCTTGTTTTTAATTATTATTTTCCATATTATTCCAAGACGGACACGAATCCTCGGATCTTGCATGCGATTGAATTATATGTTACCACTGGGCCACGCAATTGTAGCAGTAGGTACTTATCGGATACCTATCTATACTATAAGCCTATTGTTTAGATATTGATTACTTGTGACGCTATTGGCTACACACTTCTTACCAGTCCGCCACACACGAGGTTGGATTTCCTTGCTAGATTTCACTACTAGTTTTCTAGCGCTGGCTTTCTTAATTGCTATTATGTTCTCGCTTCACGCGATACGTCTTTACAAGCTTTCCCTGCAGGTGCGCGCGCAGTGATAGTTAGAACGGTAACAAAAGTGCATGTTTATTGTCTCTGAACAGAACACACACTATGGCATAGTGTTTGTTTGTGGGCGTTTGTTTAAGTCGCCCACGTGACAAGATATACTGCTTCCTGTTTGGTTCTTGCTCATACCTAACAGCGGATCTAGCAAGAAAAATAGCCCCTGTTCTAATTTTAAAACCTAGCTTGTGAGCTAGCAAGCGAGCCCGCAGTGACGTAATTTCCAGCTTCGTACTCAGCCTACCGGTCAGCGAAGTCCAAGCAGTGTTTCTAGTCTCGACTCTCGTGTGCTGCGACCTTAAGTGAAAAGCAGCTATTTTATAGGAGGTAGTACGTACAAAAAATATAGTGTATGCCTTGTGCGAAATTATATTAGAACTAGTGTGACTGTTAACCCTCGCTGGCACTCGTTTTGACATATTGTCACCATTCGTACGTTATAACATACAATCTACTATTTTTAGACATGCAACAGCGTACCTACCGAACTCTGGAGTTTTCAAATGGAGTTAGCGTGCAAAATTCAAGCACACACTTTCGGTGTTTGCAATTCATCAATTGCGCTTATAAATGTTTTTAAACGTACTTACATTTATGTAATAATAAGTACATAGTGTATTGTAGGTACTCGTACATACAGACATCTACATAGAACGATGTTATTTTTAATTTGTGTTAAGGTTTTTAATGTGTAATACTGTTGTGTTTATAGATGTCACCTCATTAAATTCTCTAGCATCAAGGTAAACTCGTTTTTACCACATTCTTCATATCATGTTTAATATTATTAACATTATTATAACTATATTTAGTTCGCGCAACATGCCTAGCGCACGTATTGCCTACATGTCAATTGTCAACTAAATGCAAGAAGCAACTTATTCATGTCGGTAATTTTATTCAAGTTTTATGTTAAATGTAAACTGCATTAATATTGTAACCTTTGAAGAATTTCAACGGGCACATAATGAGGAGTTAGTTGACTTCTTAGGTGCTCTTTTTCTATCATAAATTGCAAAATATACCTACAATGTCTGTTTTATTATATAAACTTATATAGTCCAAGAGCTGACGACGAATTTAGGGTATTAGCCCAAGAGGTCACGTACAACTTTTCATGAAGTGTTTGGTTCACGTAGAAATTTTGACCAGTGGTACAGATAGAATAGGTGAACAAGAAAAAATATGTTTGTCTGACTAACTGTAGTAGGTACTAGTGATGTGCCGGATCGTTAACAATGTATATCTGCGGATGCGGATCTGAATACGGAATTTTGGTTTCAAGATCCGCGGATACGGATACGGATCTTAACTTTCTTAGAGTACGCGGCGGTAAATATTGCACATCGACCTTTGGAAAGAGACTATCTGTTATGGGAAAAAGTTATGGACCTCTTTAAGAGTTAACTCTCATAACAGATTGTCTATTTCCAAAGATCGATGTGCATAATCTCATTATAAAGATAGTTGATTTAGTACCTTTGAGTTATGTACTATTAGTATGGTACTCACTACGATAAATGTTTGCAATATAAAGGTGCCAAATACGATTTAAAAAAATAAGAAATAATCTGAATGGAATTTAACAGGTTTTCATTATTACCTAATCACCTATATATATATATACATATAAAATTTCATCTATGAATTGAAAATTAATAAGGTAAAAAATCCGTAAAAGATCCGCCAAAAACAAACGGATACGGATCTTTCTGCTCCCTCGGATATCCGCGGATACGGATATCCGGCACATCACTGGTACTAGAGGTACTGCGCATGACAAGTAATGCTCCCAAAAAAATATGTCAAAAAAAGTATTTGATTGAAAGAAATCATCTAAGGCATGATTTGATTAATTGGAACATATTATGTAGGTAACCATGTCAATGAATAGCAAATATTGTATTTAATACTAGCCATTACCCGCACACCGCACGCGATTTAATACAAAAACAATAATTCGATCAAAATAGAATGTGTTTCTTTTGTAATTTGTAGAAAAATGCCAATAATATCGGCAAGATTATAATTTAAGGTACAGTGATGTGGTTTTATCATTAAATGTGTCCTACTAAAGATTGTCATCGATAATGCTATACAAATTTCACAAGTCTAAAGTAACAGTACAGGAAGAGCTTATCAACAAATTCTACGCGCGAAATCTCCTATTTTCATCAGGTATTGTACAATATTAAATTTATCTCTCTACTGTTCATAATATGCACGTTGACCTTTTTAAAATATACCGAATCTAAAAACGCTACATCGATTTTTTCCTTTATAAATACCCCTTCTACAAGTAGCCCAGTAGTATAGGAAATCTTCTTGAACTTTTGGCTGATCTTCATTATCCGTGTGGTCAATGGTCCCTTCAGGTTGAGGTTCTAAGTCTTCAATTTCAAGATTTCCTACCATGATTTAGCGTTTTTGGATTCGGTATATTTAAAAAAAAGTCAACGTGCATATTATTAACAGTAGAGAGATAGGGTATAAATTTAATGCTGAACAATATCTGATAGGAGATTCCGTAGACTTTGTTGATAAACTTTAAACTTGTGAAATTTGTATAACATTGTCGATGACAGCCTTTAGTAGGAGACACATTTAATGGTATAACCACATCACTGTATCTTAAATTATAATCTTGCCGATATTATTGCCATTTTTTCTACAAATTACAAAAGAAACACATTCCATTTTGATCGGATAATATAAATATAAACGTTTCGATAAACTTTCTCTCTCGTAGCTATTGCTACGCATAAAACTTTTTTTATAGAAACGTCAACCGACAAAATAGTCTTGAATTTTTATTTCTACAACTCGAAGTCTAAATATATTAATCATTATACCTTTTTCGACACAACTACGTATTATAACCTCAAAACAAGATAGCTGACTAAGAAGATTACATCATACGCTTTAGATAAAATGGGGTCTGTAGAACTGTTCGTCACAATTACTAGAACTAACACTTTTTTCTTCACGTACGTTGCGCTAACCAAGTTATCATCATCATAAAGAGAAGATGAAATTAACCATAATTTGATGATGCTAACACTGGTAGTGCTGTGATGTTTTGTATATATTTTTTAATTTGCAATAAATAATTATTTGATGGACACACGGTATTAGCATATAAGTACATTTTATAACAAATAAGCAAAATAATAATAATTATGAAATGAGCAATCACAATTTCAATGTCACAAACGAATACGTCATGTGAAAAAAATGACTTATGTGCATATGAAATAAGAATAAGCATTCAGGCATAACGACAATAATAAGCAAGACAATAATTATTATTATATAACATATCTTGAATAGAATAAAAAAAATATATTGTATGAATAATCTACGTAAATTATTGAAAAACAATTTTTTAGTTTCTGTTAATTTATTGCGTAAAAAATGCTAATAATACTTATGTGATTGCATTTTTCTTACTTGACATACTACGGTAGTAATAGAGCTGGGAATCCTCTGAACGCGGATTCGAATCACGAATCCGAATCACCAAAAATTATTCGAAGCAGGAATACCAGGTTCAGATTTTTTAGACATAATAAATTGATTGGAATCACAAGATTCGAATTTCTTTTTCAGAGTTGAATTCTCTAGAAGATAAGATTCATTAGCTGATTACAAACAAGTTTTGACAAGTACAGACTCTACTAATAAAAACTTGTTTGTAATCAGCTAATCAAAAGGTGTTTGTAATCAGTTAATGAATTTTATTCAGTTAATAATTATTTGTAATGACCGTCATTTAAATATTTTAATTCATTATATTCAGACTTAAAAATTGGACCATAATATGTATTATGTAAATTACCTACTAATGCAATGGTGTTATATTATTATATTATATATTTTAATGATATAAAAGTATCTAAACTACAAAAAAAAGATTTAGATCATAGAAAAGAATCGAATACTTTTAAATGATTCGAACCACCGACAAGATTCAGATCAAGGCCGTTGGTAGGGGGGTGAGGGTTCACCCCCCTCCTAAGATAATATATAAGAAGGTATTCCAATCCTGCAATGCATCATGGGAAATGTGTCCAGCGGTGGCGTCACCGCGAGTGTGTCAGATACACTAGCCATCCAATCCTGCAATGCATCATGGGAAATGTGTCAAGCCAGTAACTAAAGTATTTTCATTCTAACTCTTGAAATAATAATAAATATTGTTTATTAATTAATTAGCGCCTTATTTCAAGAGTTAGAATGAAAATACTTTAGTTACTGGCTTGACACATTTCCCATGATGCATTGCAGGATTGGATGGCTAGTGTATCTGACACACTCGTGGTGACGCCACCGCTTGACACATTTCCCATGATGCATTGCAGGATTGGAATACCTTTTTATATATTATCTTACCCCCTCCCCGAAATGCTTTAGCCAATACACCGTTTTATACATACTACTAAAATATTTTCGACTCTTTTTTCGGATCTGAGGATTCCACGTTTTTCGGCATCCATCTGAAATGTAACAAGGAAGGATGAATGACAGAAATGCTCCATCTTTCTCACTCATCTTTCATTGTTACATTTCATGTCATTATGCCGTTTTGGCGTTGATCGCAAGTCAGTTACAAGGTTAAATTAGTTTTTTCGTAACTAACAATTACATTTACAGGGATTCATAAAAGTGTTTGGTAAACTTGTCAAATCAAACAAGCTTTGAAGTTGGAATGGTCCCGTTGCCCAATTGGCTGGATTTTTTTATGTAAAACGATCTGAAAGAAAGGTGAAGATGCACTCTATCTTCTTCCCTGAACAGCCGCCCGTACGCATGTGTGCAATTGAAACCAATTCAGGTGAAATAATTAATTTTTATATAGTATATGTTCAGTAAAGCAATTCATTAATCAATTTTTACATGGGCACGTGGCAGACGGCGTCCTATCGCCAACAAAATACACGTGAGTTTTTGTACTTTAATCATTTTATTTCTCACGTTACTCAAAGTATTTTTCAATAGCAAATAGTTTTACCTTTTATAATGTTTTTAAACGTTTACAATTACAACATATTAGTTTATATTGTTATTGTAATAGTATATAGCCGGATATCATTCATTTTTACATGTGCACCCACTTAGACATAACAAAATATTACCGACTAATTGTGAATAATTATCTTCTAACTATCTGCTGCTTCCCGACAAGGATGAACTTAACGAATGTCAGTTTTGTTTGCGTCGAACGCGCACTTATAGAAAAATCTACACTGCAAAGACAGTAAACTTGTCGATCTGGACCTAATAATTTTTACATCTACCCAGTGCTGGAAGCATCAATCCCGAAGTTTTTTTTTTTGCAAATCGTCATGGTATCATACTATTTAATGTGATACTGTACCTTAATAAAAATAGGTAAAAAAACTTTTAAGCTAAACGCTTTTATTGTGCAATCGATAATGTACTAAAAACGAGAAAAAATTGAAGAGGGGAGGCTTTGATTAAACTAAAATAAGCTCGTGGGGGGCATTTATAGTTACATTATGGTCGAAGAAGACAGTCGAAAGCTAAATATGATTTCCAATCTCAAACAAATGAAAGTTATCTACTAAATGCCCCCCACGATTTTGTTTTAATTTAATCAAAGCCCCTTATGGTGACTCATATTTATTTTCTAGTGTTTAGTACATTATCGATTGTACAATTAAAGCGTGTAACTTTTTTACCTATTTTTATTAATTTATTTTCATCCAGATGAAAGTCGGACCGGTCAGGTAGTTATTGTAATATTGTATTGTCATCGGAACTACATACGTATGTAAAATTTCAACTCGATCGGATAATGGGAAGCAGTTAAAAAAGCTGTCGCAAAACGGTCGCTGGTTCAATTTCAGTCTACACCAAGCATATCAAACTCATCTATACTAATATATAAAGCTGAGTTTGTTTGTTTGGTTGAACGCGCTAATCTCAGGAACTACTGGTTCAAATTGAAAATTTTTTTTGTTGGATAGCCCATTTATCGAGGAAGGCTATAGGCTATATAATATCACGCTACGACCAATAAGAGCATGATTATTTACAAGAAGTTATTCATGTAAAACCAGATTTATATAATTGCACTCAATGGTTTACACAGCTTATTTATCTTCTATCTTAGCAGTAATGCCTCGGTCTTACCGACTGAACAATTTATGTCACATAGCTATTTGTAATCCACTGTACGTACGCACTTATTAACTAATTAACTGACTGACTAAACTCACTGAGCTCATTGTATTTATAGGCGTCAGGTAGCTTTCCAGAAAGGTCTCGACCTTACTTACCTACATTTATTGTTGCCACAAAAACCCTCATACATGCGGTCCATTGTTGTTGTTGCGAGAACATTCGACGGAAAGCATAGTCGTCCCAAGGGGGAGCGCGCAACAATAATTTTTACTTTTAATAGTAATTAACGCTTCTAGTCTTGTCCCTTCAATCGTTTCAACCCCCGATTGACAGTGTCGGAATCTGTAGAATTTTATAATACGACCTGTGATTTTTTCATTTTTTGTCTGAATTATTATTTTTTGCTCTAATATTTTTTCAAACGTATTGACAGTTAAAAGTTACGACAAATCTGTACCTAATCACTTCAATTCAATGTATTGAAATGTGTCATCCCAGTCTCGTCTCCTTGCACAGAGACCAATGAAATCTCAAGTATCGTCACATTTCGTCAAAACGATATCGAGAAAGTCTCGACTTCGTGTAAAAATTATTCTTACAAGAATTTGGTATTTTAGAGAATATAATACGTAACAATCGAAATGCAATAAGAATGACACAAGTCAGTCTTGACTAGCAATCTATCTAATGTTTTCTACTTTAATCTATGATCGCATTTGGCTATGTAAATTATACAGACATACAATATGCAAAGTGACCATGACGAAATGCGCCTTATATACTTCTTTGTACATCTATAATATTATTGTCACATAATGAAACAAAACACAACACTGCCTCGGTAATTGTTTACGTCACTAACACGAAAACAAAAGAATTTACCTACTAATACCGATAGTGACTGTGATGAAACTTTTATAGGCTTATAATTACTAAACATACCTACCATAAAATGATATTAACTTTACAACCGTTTTCTAAAATACCTCACTCAAATCGGTGATATTCAAAGAACGTAAAAAAGACCATTAATTACGACAAATTAGTTAGCAAATTTTATTAATTAAAAGTAGTTGTAGACTTTTAAAATTAATTTTTAGAGGATTTTTCTTTTGATATGAAGGTTTGTTGTTGTTAGTGCATCCAGGAGCGGATCTAGGTTTTAGGGACCTAGGACATATTGAAGTTCAACGGGGCTCTATTTTTTGTTAGATTAAAAATCGTTTTTGAGTTTAAAATTAATTTTTAATAACATCAAAATCAGAGCTGATATTTGTTAACCTGATCAAACAAATAATTTCATAAATTTATCCAAAAAAATGTCACAATTCATCGAAAAAAAAATGTCTAAAATCACCACAAATATTGTTACAAACTCCCCGTTGAAACGACAAAGAAGTACGTGAGACAATAATTGACTCGTCATTCTAACAAAGACACACATTGTTGTCTAACGACAATCGACTCATCATTTTAACAAAGACACACCGATTGTTGTGGGATACAACAATCGGCTTGATTGTTGTTCCAACAATATGCGTAGGTAAAAAGAGCTTTGTTGTCAAATTTAAGACAACAATGAAAGCAACAAAGGAAAGAACTATCCAGCGCCTATATAAACCACACGGGATAGCTCACAGACACAGTCACACAGGGACTGTCACACAGTGACAGTCACAAAGTGTCCCTCATCGAGTGAACAATCGACATAAATTAACAGTCACTGAACAATGCTGAGGTAACTGCTGAAATAAATAGTTTAACATAAATAATATCTCTGCTGAGATAAATAAATAAATGAACTGTGTATATAATAGTGTACGAAAAAATAGAACTGTATATAATTAATAAATAAACAGTATGCTAGATAAATGTTGGTGTGCTCCTGTGTTGTAAATAATCTTGTGTAGGTATATAGTAATTAGTGACTTTATGTTCTTCGTTACTTATTCTATTATTAACATGTATCATGTTTTAGCCCTGGGGTACTAGCGTCAATTTTTTTTATTTAACCATGATTTCATTTTTTGCGCGTCAATTTTGCGCGTCAATTTTTTCCGCGCAACACATTTAACCATGATTTCATTTTTTGCGCGTCAATTTTGCGCGTCAATTTTGCGCGTCAATTTTTTCCGCGCAACACATAGCTGAGAGACGTATGAAATTTTGAGCGTCATTTCCGAACGTCGATTCCGAGCATCGAGTCCTCCGCGCACGAAACATATAGAGGAGAAAACATGATACATGGTTGAATTTTTGGTTCTAGAACAGAATTTTATTAGTTAGAACTGTCTTTTTGTTTCTGTTACGTTATAGAGAAGTGTTTTTCAGTTTGTTTATATGTTCTGTTAACGTTTCAACATTGTAAATCAATATCTTCCACCACGAATTAGAACAGTTTTGTTACAATATAAAGGCCTCTGCACACGAGGTTGGTTTTGCCGCTAGATTCCTTGCTAAATTTAAAGCGCGCTGTAGCGCTGGATTTCACGATGGCTTTTATGTGTCGATTCACACGATGCATGAATTGAAGTTGACGTTGTAGATGGGTTTGGTATGAGCGCATATGACAGTTCGAATGTTAACAAAGTGAACGTTTATTGACTCTGAACAGAACGACAACACACACTATGGCGTCATGTTTGTTTGTGGGCGTTTGCCTATTGTGCCCATGTGACAAAATACTTTTTCCTGATTGGCTCTTGCTCAAAACAAGCAGGCAAACAAGCACAAAAAATAGCCACGTTTCACGTAAGCTCTCAGTCATTCTCATCTTTACAGTCAGCGCGCCAGCCAGCACAAGTCCCAGCAACGCTTCCAACGGCAAAACCAGCCTCGTGTGCAGCGGCCTTTATATTCTGGTGACTGGACTACAATTCTTATTTTATTTTTTTTATTTTTACAGAATTTTGTCTACACTAACAATTATTTTAATTCTGTATTAACTTAAATACTAAGAGTAAAATCTATGTATGCAACACATTTTTAAAAATCGTATTCCAAAGTTAGTTTTGCTAAGAACTAACTTACCTATAAATCACATTTTCCTTTAAACTTGCGAGTAGATATATTCAGTGTAACTGTGAAGTGTTTATACATTATTATTACATATTATTAGCCTAGCATAATCACATTTATTATATCAGGCATGTGTACAGTAGAGCGTCGAATATCCGAACTCTGCTCGAATACCCAAATTAGCATAATCCAACAATCATCCCGCACAGGTGCGGTCATTGTAAACGTAAGATTCAATTTCAATAATTTTGACAGAGCCTCTTGAATTAACGTACAATTTATTTTAACATAAATTGGTTTATTTACTTCTTTTAAAAAACGTCTTTTCTGTGCATAAATATATTTTTAAAATTTTGAACAAAGCATTTTGAAATTAACATATATATAATCAAGTTTTGTTAAAAATTAAAGTTATTATTTTATTTTCTGTCAACGTAAAAAATTATTTTCACTCTATCACTACATAATATTATAAAACAAAGTCCCCTCGCCACGTCTGTCTGTCTGAACGCGATAAACTCTAAAACTACCGAACAGATTTTCATACGGTTTTCACCAATGGACATGTGTATAATTCATTAATGTTTTGTGTAAATTGGTTGAAATATGACGATGATTGTTGAAAATGGAAAAAATCAAGCCGACTGGGAGCTTTCATAGAAAACACTGCCTAATCCCTTTGAGATATAACAAAACAATGTATGGTGGAATTATTCCTCTTTTATAGATCTACAGAAAAGTTCGCGATGGCATATGTTTATCTTTTAAGAATAGCTTACTATACCTATTTTAATGTTACACGCTTTTCGTGGATATCAATTTTGCAACGTAAGTCGACAGAAAAACGGTGGCAATCTACAAATTCGAGCCGAACCGGGCCTCTATATAGAAATGAATGTTTGTTGGTCTACTCAAGACCTATGCGTTTCAACAACATCCATCCGATTACGATGAAAGTTTGAAAAGTTGTGTGCGCCGACATATTTTAAGATTTCAACTGTTTTTATTATTTTTTCAACAAATTATACGTAGGTATACTTATCGCCTATGAACGCTTTTTGAGATACAAAACAAAAAGATAGTACCGCCTTGTTTTAAAATACTCGAGAAACGTTCAAATTAGATTCGAATAATAAAATATTGATAATTCGCTTTATGATTCAAATATATAACGTTCGGATAATCGATCGTCTACTATAATATATATATTTTACAGAACCGTTACATCAAATCATGTAAATTCTTTCTGCGATATTGTTATTTGTTATTTCTATTGTGTGCTGTCAAAAACAACTGAAACGTTGATACTGTTATATAAAACAATCGAGCGAAGTTGTATAACAGTAGACTGTCGACAGACAGGTGATAGCGGAAATAAAGTTGACCAATTATTTTCTACATACACTCACATACCATAAAAATAAGACACTGATTTTACTGCTATTATTTTTATTATCATTATTCATTATAATTTACTACAATATTTATACCAAATCTAGTAAGCTGAAACAGTTAAATCATTAAATCATTCTTAAAAATTCCCAATCCAAAAATGCAACCAGAACTCGCTCGTCGCTGTAAAATTTCGTGTATTATGTTTCTTTGAAGTGTGAAATTTCACGGAAATTGATGACAAAAATGGTGTTTAAAAAGCGATATTGATATCGAAAACGATCACGTGACTTGACTGACTGACTGAGTCGATCTGTTTAAATTAAAGCAAGCATTGTTTACCTGTATACTATCACAAAACACTAACTCCAATAGATACCCTCACTCCGTTCGGATATACCAATACACAGCCGCCTCGAAAAATACACACCTAGCGAATGCTTGTTTAGTAAATATTTTGAAAACGATTCATTTCATTCAAAAAAACAATTCTGTTTATTAGAGCAATAATTAATTTAATTATTTTAATACCTACTGTATAGTGAAAAATAAAGTGTTAGATGTGAAAAGTTCAAATTTTAACACTTGTTTTTAGATATTAAAAATTAAACAGTAAACGTTTTCCTATGTAAATAATAATTTATAATATTATAATTTCAAAGCAGAAAATTGTTAAATTGTTCTAAAAATGTACAAAAAAAAAATGCATAGGCAGAGTCTGTTAAAACGCTTGCATGTAAAATTTTTGTTGATGCATTTTTATTTACAATAACAGACACTCGAAGAAATTCTTCTAGATAATCCCAACAGCATCATCAATCTCGTTCTAGAAATGACTGAGCTTTTTACTTTAATATAACCAAAAACCTAAAATAAAACCATAAAAATAAAGCTATTAAAAGCTAAAGGGTGTTCTAAAACCGTACAAATAATAGACATATCAACGCTACCCGTCTTCGTAAATTGTAATAATAAAAAAATAACAGATGTCATACCTATAGCTCCACAGACTATCTAAAATATATTAATATTATAAAAATGTAAAGTTTGTAAGTTTGTAAAGTAAAAGATAATCTCCGTAACTACTTATCCGATTTCAATTCTTTTCACCAATATTTAGAATAGACCATCAGGATGGATACATGCTACATATTATTGTGTTAAAATAGAAGCGCTTTTCATGTACACCAATTTTGCAACGTAATTTTGCAATCTAAAAATTCGGACGAAACCGAATCGAGCCTTAAGGTAGTACGAGCACCAAGGCAATTTTAAATAAAAGGCTTAATTTTTTTATGGTAAAACGGTAGATGAATGATATGTTTTCATTGATTTCTTCAAAACTAGTCGGTGGAAATTAAAATAAAACTATTTAAATTAAAGTTAAAACCTTAATAAATTATTGAAAACAAAAAAAAACCGTTGTGCCCAACTAATTAAAAAGATATTTAATCTTTTTAATTAAATATCTTTTTATTAGTCGGGCACAAGGGGATTTTTTGTTTTCAATAGTTTATTAAGGTTTTCACTTTAATTTAAATAGTTTTTTTTTTAAATTTCCACCGACTAGTTCTGGAGAAATCAATGAAAACATATCATCCATCTACCGTTTTACCATAAAGCCAATGTTAAATACGCCCACTTCTGAAGTCATTTATTTATTTTAATAATCGGGCAACCCCCCCTAAAATTTTCAGAATTTGTTTAGACTTAGTCCAACTGCATATAAAAAAATCAATCCTTTTATTTAAAATTGCCTTGGTGCTCGTACTATCTTAATAAACAAAGACGTAAAAGTTTAGCTCCGTACCACTTATTTTTTTGATCATATTCTGTGATAGATGCAAAACATCTTTTTGTTTTAAATGAAATAAAATAGATTGTTGCTTACTGCAGGTAAGCACAAACTACTGGTACAGTAATATAATTAAATACCTATACTAATTATTTATACGAAGAATTGCAAAACAATTGCCCAAGAAGGTTAGTCTGATGCACCAACACATGCGCACGACACAAATACAGTTAGGTTGATATTTGAAATTGCTACAATGATTATTATGTAAATTTATAGTCACGACTTTTTGCAAGTGAAAACAAAATATTATTTGCCGGTTTACCTGCAGACATTAACTAATGCTTGCGTAGTATTAATATGGAGTTGGTAGCTCGGCTACCTACGCTAAATTAAAAGTGAAATGTAAAAAAATAACAACGCGTTTATAAAACTCAAATTCGTATATTTTTGTAATGAATCATCCACTTGCAGGAGAACGGCGTAGTACAATTTCTCCACTTAATACAAGCTCTTCAAATGCATTTTTTGTTACAAAAACAAAAAGGTGGTAATATCAGAATATAGTCTAGTTGTTATCAATACTAATAATAAAAATCCCACGCAATTGGGCGACGAAACCATTCCAACTTAAAAATATTGATATTTGATATGTTATAATAAAGAAATTAGTATATTATACGACAATTTATATTAGTTTTCTTTATATCTCAGTCCAAAGAACGCTTATTAATTACATAAAAACACACATAAATTCCAAGCAAGCAGCTTTGAGGTTATACGTAAAAACACGAATGACAGCTGTTCGCGTCTATATTGGCTGGCGGCAGTAGCGGCAGTCTCATGTATCGATGTACATGATAATTATATATTTATAGCCGATCAAACGTACGTACTTCCGGATTCAATTTTATGGCAGAAAGTGTAATCCCACCAATGTATAAATGTTAGACTTTCTGCCTTAAAATTGGTCCCGGAAGAACGTACTTTTGACACAGGTATAAAGAAAAGAAAATTTCTGTTAACGCGTGCTGTGAGACGAGGAGCGCCTAGTATTAAATAGTATGATTAATTTCTCTGTACTATTTCACGATGGACTATAGATGTAAGGTCTGCATTAATTTTTAAGCATATTAACAGGGCTGTTCAGTGAATTTTTAACAGCGAAGTAGAATATCTCAAATAAATCTGTTATTTTAATTATCCCACCAAAAACAAAAATGGAAAAAAAAGGATCAAGTTCGATACAAGCGGCTTTACTGAAAAAAAGAAATAATATCTAGGAAGGTGGCAAGTTTACATTTATAAATCAGTCAGTGAATGTCCAAAATCGCGACTATTGGTCATTCGTTTATTGGAAACTATTCGGCGTAGACGTATGAAATTTGGAGTACAGCTTCTTTATGATAACCTTAATCCACCTGAAAAAAATAACAGTTTTATAACGTAACTACCCTCGGAAATAGATGGGGGGTTAAAAAGGACTCGAAATGGTTCCTGTAAATATAGTGCATACACACGTCAATGACAACCGTAAAATAGTGTGAAAATACTGTATAGTGACATCAAAACATAAAAATATGTTGAAAATTTTTACTTCGATTTTCGAATCACTTCCCTATACAGTAGAACATCTTTATGTCGAACCTCAAAGTCGAAAAACTCGAAAAAATGTTTTATTCCCTTCCCTTCAAGATCCAAAACCTCCATTACTCGAAATCTCAACCCTCTATGGGTCGAAATAATACAAGCCATTTCGGTACATATTTCACCTTTATAACTCGAAAAAATAAATTGGACTTCTGTTATCTCGAACATAGCAATGTTGTCTAACTGAAAATTAGTTAGATTTTTCGATTTTGTGGGGAAATATTCGACTTGTAGAGGTGAAGATTCAACCTCTACAAGTTGAATATTTCCTTACAAAATCGAAATCCTTCGTAAGTCGAAAACTCTATAACTCGAATTTTTTGGAGTCTCCTTTGAAATTCGACTTCCCGAGGTTTTACTGTATATATAGTTACTGAAAAGTTTGGTACAAAGAACAAGTGGACTTGTCGACTTCGCCGAAATAATAATTGAGATCAAAGTTGGTGGAAAGTTTTCACTTAGGCAAGTTTTCACGCACGACTCATTTATTTATATGAAACATAAAAACTTGCAAAATTAAAATTCATCATGTAACATGTTTATGTTTTCAATGAGACGTACGACGTCTTCTGTAAACATTTGGAACCCAAAAAGATCTGATGTTTTCCAAAACTATGAAAAAATTACCCAAGGCTTTAAAATTGCGTCCTTTGAGTGCGCACTGATATCCTATAAACATTCTCAAATGCGAGACATCTCCTAAAAAATGCTTATAGAATAAAATATTTTTAACAAAAAAATTGAACCGACTTGAAAATATGCACTAAAAAGTAAAAAATAATAATTATTGTTATTTTTGGAGTCGGTGTCACATCGGAATTCGAAAGTAGCAATTTAAATCTTACATGTCTCTAGTTCTCGGAATAGATTTCATTTTGGCTGACACCGACTCCAAAAATAACAATAATTATTATTTTTTACTTTTTAGTGCATATTTTGAAGTCGGTTCAATTTTTTTGTTAAAAATATTTTATTTTTCTCTTTTTAGTGTCAGATAAAGTATTGCAATGGGTAGGCCAAGTATGCGTGAAATTTGAGAGTTTCCCTCGATTTCTCCGGATTCCACACCATCAGATCCTGACTTGGTTCCGATGGGACCACCTCGGAAGTGCACTCTTTCGAATAAAAAAAAAATTTGAAAATCGGTCCATAATTGACGGAGAAATCGCTGAACATACATAAAAAAAAACAAAAAAAAATATACAGTCGAACATAGAACCTCCTCCTTTTTTGAAGCCGGTTAAAAATTAGTCGTAATTTTGAATAAGCAAGAAAGAGTAGACTTCACATAAATTGAAACGCAGAAAAGTTATTGCAAAATATAAAAACAAAGCATCACAAGTATTGTCTAATTGTTTTACATTTAACAGAATTAACATTGGTAGGTACATAAATATTTCGTATTATGATTCTTTATAAAAAAACACATTATGTAGGTCAGCATATGACATTTGCAACAAAATTTTCATACGGTGTTATAAACTTGCTAGATTCTGATATGTCGACACAATTTGATCACTATCGGTCTTATTGCGGTATTTTTATTGTATTCTTAAATGTAACTGATGAACGATGTTTCAAACAGAACTCATCAATTTATTACATTTGAATAGCAGGTGAACAAAAAAAGAGACAAGAGTAAACAGTAGGTACTCTGAATATTCATTATCAGATAGATGTTTTTAAGCATTATGGCCAGAAAGAGAACTCGTAAAATTAAGGTCAGGGCTGTCTTTAGGTGTTACCCGACCGGGCCTAGGGGCCCTTTAACATTCAAGACCTTGAAAATATGCTAAATTGAATGGAGAAATACATATTTGTAACAGGAAACAATAAAAAAATATGTTTGAACATAAGTATGAAACATTTTGACGTGATAACGTCTTATAAATTGATGAAACACCGGCTGCACGCACGAAAAAGTGTCACGTTCCGCCTGAGCCTGAGCGTGTAATCGAGAACGCGGTATAAGCGATAGAGAGGCACGAGCGGCCCAAGCGTCGGCTTGTACGCATTTTTCTCTCTTCTCGCGTGACGTCAAAGAGTACATCAATGTTTCTTTATGACGTTATCACGTAAAACTATCGTCCGTAAACCGACTTTACAGACAACCAATTTTTTTTATGACAATTTGAGTTACGAAATTCAATCAAAATTAATTAAAATATATGATAAAAACAGTCCATTAAAACATTCATGAATATTGATCTTCTATTGACTCATTACGAGATCTTTAAGAGCGCCTTCAAGTTTTTTTTAGGCCCAGGAGCTCGCATATTCCAAAGACTGCCCCGATTAAAGTCTCGTGACTGCAAAGCATTTTATAAAAAATTTAGTCATCAATGTTTTTTAAATACTCTCTCATACAGAAATCATGCCACACTATATACTATCTAGTCACATTAGCATGTATTTAATAAATGTTCTATATAAACAACGGAGAAATTCGTGCCGAGAAAGTAAAATTGTTACGTACAATATATTTTTTTAGAAATTACCATTTGCTGGCATTAGCAAGAAATTGGAGTCAATTACTGCAAGATATGCTCCGGTACGTCAAATGATGAGTTGTATAAAGGTTGCAGTTTGCTGTTATTTTTTAGATACCTATACACCTATAATCTATATTGTGATGAGATATAACAATTAACAACCCAAAACTCCTAGATTCGCATTGGTTGGACTATTAGTTACTCCACAGTATCGTAGTGCCGAAATGCATTTCCTTCCTATACAGGATGTTGCGGGTCTACTAATATTATTTTTATTGTTGGGTATTTTAGGTTATGTAGGAATATGGAATAATTTATTGTCTACATTAGGAAACCGTGGAGTAATGTCTCAGTAGGAATGCTTCCGTTAATAAATAATAAGGTATTTGATACTATAAAAAATTTATTTTTAAATTATATCAATACGATAATTTATCAAATAAGAATCAGACATTATCGGTTTGTATTCACAAAAAATAAGTTTGATTTATTATTACAACTTTGAAATTGCAATTTTTTGATGGACCTGTCATGGTGCTTTGAAGTGTGACGTCAGACTTGTAGTAAACACACTACACGCACTTGCGCAAAAATGTTGTGTGTTGTATAAAAATAAAACGATTGTATTTAAGCAAAATAAATTTTCTTGTGGTCTCATACTACGAAATGAACACTTTAAGGCAATTTAAAAATCAAAATCTATTATCCTGTTATAAAGAATTTTTCGCAAAATGGCGACTCTTCATGCCTGTATAGCGGTAGTAAATGCTGTGAACTTAAAACAAATAAATGTTATCTTACGAATTCGTAATTTGCAAAAGCAGTTATCAGTTATCATTTAACACTACAACAGGAACAAAGCTAGCAAAGCAGGTGTAAAATTCAAATGAAACGCAATATGGCCGCACACACAGAATATGACAGCTGTCAGATATATTATTATACGAAGTGAAAACCAGCCATTTTATAAGAGGTACGTGCCAAAAATGTAGTGTTTATCTCGAACGTTATGCAATTATGACTCATGTGACTGACTCTCGTTTTTCCATAATGTCACGACTCGTACATAATTACTGTATTCACGTTCTAGAAACATACACTGCTATTTTATTTTCGAGTCTGTATAGCTTCGTCAAAAAAAAACTGATCGAAATTCACGCCTCCCCTATATAGTAGGTCTTAATCCGTATTTCTAAAAGTTCAGTCATGAGTCTCTATATATAGCTATAGGTACATATATTTTAAGAAAAAACGCGCGCGCACTCACGCGCATAGCGCATAGTTTTAAGTAATTCCCAATAATTGTTTATAACACGATTCTATAAACGGTCGCGTCAAAAATAATATCTCGCTGAAGCCTTCTGTTTCCCATCACTTCGTGGAACGATAATTTTATTTTTACTCCATCATAGTGTCTGGTTCGAAGCATACGCCAGAAGTTGATCACCGCCGGTTATTTTTACCCGAACAGTAATAATAATTCCAGCGGGAGAGAGCTGCTGTTGCAATGATTTGAATTAGATAGGCGTCATTGCCGTACGTTAGTAGGTACCTATACCTAAGTATGTATTACATAGATCAGCGTTTCATAAACTTTCAAAGATTGGCAAAATTGTCTTGGACTCCCATTAATATACATTAGTGTCCGACTCCGACCCAAGGACATAGATATGGAGGGTAAAAGTGGTTTCGACGTTTTAAGAAGTTATTATATTATAATTATATTGAGTGACGGTAAACGAAGTTTAGACTGTACTTTTTGAAAAACAAATTGTAAAATTAGTTTAGGAATTAAAATTCTGCTTGACACCTTCCTTCGTGAGTATTCTTGTGTGATATTCATAAAACTTAATAAATATTGATTTTTTTGCTTTAGCACCCCCCTCCCCTCGAGAAAAAAAATATCTGTGACAGACAGACGAGAGTGATCCTAGAAGGAATGTAGGTACCTACTCTAAAAATGTGATTTTACCAATCCTATAAAAAGTAAAAATTAATGTAAAACGCGTTTTCTTAGCACAGATTTCACGAATATGTCGTTGGTCTTAATTAATTTGCATTATATTAGTTACAAAAGCGAGAAATGCGGCGCGAAGCGCGAGTGTTAGAGGCTTAAAAATAGCACGAAATTAATAGCGCAACTTCGAGCGTGGATTAGTGTGCGAGGGATCAACCGATCGGGATGAATTTTTTTAAAATACTGGAAATTGAGTCTAATTTAAATAGTACATTGTCGGTGGGGGTCTCAGATCCACTGGAAAGAGATGCGCGCGAAAAAACCGGGCGCAAGAACTCTTGGCAAAGAACTTGTAACTTTGGACGCTTATAACTTTTTTCCAGTACATTGGAGAGTTTTACTTGATAGATATTCAATTAAAGAGTAAATCCTAACGAGTCCAACGACCCCAGAACGATTGCTGTGGGATTATTAGAACGCGAGATATGAGCAATTGAAAAAAAAAAAAACAGAATCCAAGATGGAAGCGGACGGGGCAATTTGGAGACTGCGCAAATTCAGGGTTAAGGTCTCCATCGAAGACCCTTTCGAATGAGCAGTAAAAGAAAACATGTATCTGAAATTTTTGGGTTACACCTATAAAATATTTCTAAATGCACTGGACTATCCATCTACTTTTAAAAATTAATAAAAAAAAACGTAGACTATATTTTGTTTGTTAATTGAAAGTCGTAATCTGGGCTGTCAATTATCATTCCTTTGTTATAGGTGGTAAAACCATTAAAAATGAATATAAACTCTGACAGTGTATGTTAAGTTGTTAACCATCCAGAATATCGTTTAATTAGTTCGGACATTTAACGTTAGTGATAAAATAATCAATAAAATTTAATAAAAATGTTGATACATCGTCATACGCAATATATTCCTCAGTACTTATGATGCCAATTCTGTACGGCCAATGTAGAAATTTACAGAACTAATAATGTTTTATCACTTTCTAACAAATTCAACGTTACCTAAGTTAAAGTGAGATAAATATTTAACAGCGCTGTAAATGCTAACACTGAACATACAGAATAACGCCAATGAGGGTTGTAATAATGTGTGTGCGTGGGTTACTTTTGATGCACTTACGTCACTGATATCGTTTAGTAATCTGGAATGCGCAACTAGATTAATACGTATACAAAATGTTACAAAACGTCATTACAAGGCCGGCGTTCTCAGGCCAAAGCTATAAAAATATCAGCATATTCACTTTAACTGCCAACAGTTTAGTTTTCTGTGCAAATTCTAAAGTCCGGAACTCACAATCTAAAGCCACAAGACCACTTCGTCATTTAGTAGTAGGTAGGTATATCTCTTTACAACCCGATAGACGCTAATGACCTCAGCTGTTGAGCGTCTATAATTCACAATCTCTCTCTCTCTCTTTACAGCCGGCAAAACTTCTTTTGTTTTTTGTTGTATGAATTGTATATTCTAATTATTTAGGGACCACAGAACCTAGAAAAATTGTGTAGGTACTCCTGCTTAACTGTGAAAATAACCCGCAAGAAATAACCGTGGGAAGCCGATTGCGTTCACAAAAATTAATCTGTTTCGCGGCAAAAAAATTGTCGATGGTCACGCCCGCATAGAATCGGTTGTAAACAACAAAATGGAACACAATTTGATCGTGTATGTTCGCCGTTTGATTGAGTTAATGCAATTTGTTCGCAAACAAACATGTCAGTCGGCCGCAGTGTTGGATTGTTTATTTGATCGTGTGTATTGCGACTATCAATTCGTTCGTGTAATTTTGGATGTAAAAATTTTTAAAAGAGCAAGAGTTGATAAAAGTATAAATATTCGCCATTTGAAAGCAAAAGATCGTTACTTGTGTGGTTTTGTCCGCTTTCTACCAAAATTGCATTGCAATAACGCACGACAAAATCGTAGTGCAACGTTGGATCGTTGGCTGTGTCAAGTGCTCCAGTTTTATATAGATTAGTTTTCCTAGTCCATGAAAAAATTTAACTTAATTGATATTTCAACAGTGATCTAAAGAAATTTAAAAAGATATATGGAATCAAAATCACTCACTGTAGGGAGGGTAGTATCGATTCTACGAAAATAAATTACAATGAATTACTGTAGTTCTACTGACTGATTCTTTGAAAGACGTTCAGGTGTGAAAATATACAGCGTTACTTTATTATTATTGGATGGTAGTGCCGGTCAAAATAACACGATTGATGTTAAAACACCAGTAAACGTTGTATGATAAGGTAGGCAAATGATTACCTAAATTTATATTCGAATATTGAATACCAAATCTTGCGTTTTCGATATAAAAAGTAGAATATGTGAATTGGCTCTAAATCGCGTTTAGACTTTATAGGCTAGGCGGCGAGGAGGTAAAAACATTAAAAAGTGTATTATTCGGGCACAGGCGAGATTATTATTGGAATCGCTTCGTTTTAGGGTGTAGTTCAATCCCCTAAGTTTGCTTACAAATTGTTGGTGTGCTTGATTTTATAATTAACAATTAGTGACGAAAATAGTGCTTTTTTCTCTATTTCCTTTAATATCTCCGTTCCTCTTGACTTTTAGTATAGAAAGTTGTTCCTTATAAAATTTCCTAAAAAATGAGCACTGACAGAGTATTTGACCGATGACGCTAAAATTATTCATGCATGTTTGGGTCAACATGACATCATTTTTGAGAATTTTCAGCCATCTATGTGCGGTCATTTTTTAGTAAAAAAATAGTGAAAAAAAACGTGTTTTTTTTTAACTTTAGGGGCTATTTGCAAGTTAACAATTGCACTTAGCGACCTCTGTCAGTGCTCATTTTTTATGAAATTTCTCAATGCATATGCTATACTAAAAGTCAAGAGGAACGGAGATATTAAAGGAAATAGAGAAAAAAACACTATTTTCGTCACCAACAATTTGTAAGCAAACTTAGGGGGTTGAACTACACCCTAAAACGAAGCGATTACAACAATAATCTCGCCTGTGCCCGAAAAATACACTCAAAACTCCTCGCCGTCTAGCCTATTAGACGACGCAAGGTATGAAACGAATAGACTGGCACAAAATAGAGACTAAGCGGAAGTGACACTCGAAGTCAGTTCTGGTGTATGTGCCCTATCCTATGTTATGCCTCCATTGGCTCTATTCGTCATCCATTGAATAAAAACAAAATCACACATGTGAACAAGTTATATTGCATGATATAGTCGAGATTTGGGACCTATTATACTACATTACTAGCCTAAATAGTTTGTCCGTGATTTCACTAGAGTTAGCGTTAATTTTGACAGGAATCTGAGCGCAGCTATAAGTTTATTTAAAATCTCGCGAATATTGACTTTGTAAAGGCATTAATTGAAACCTATTAACGTTAGTATTGTAACAAAACTGTTCTTTTTTGTGCTGGTAAATATTTATTTACAGCAATAAAATGTTAGAAAACAAATAAACAAACTAAAAGTACTTCTCTTATATAATAAAATGAAATAAAAGAATGAAACACACAAAACAACAACTTCTAAGTAGGTACCTAATATAAAATAATACAAAGTCACCAGGTAAACAGAAATATATACCAGAAATATTTATCTATGCGCTCCATAAATTTATAAACGAACTCAATTATTTATTTTTGGAAATCGAACACTGTACTATATTAACACTATACCGCCTTAACTATGTCTGTCTGTACACTGTCGCGCAGCTGTATTTATATGCTTTTTCTCAAACGTTCGAAACTCTTCTATTTGCTTCTACTAGGTAATACCAGTGGCGACTGGCGTGCGCAACAGTTTGATCCGAAAGACATTTTATCAAAGTCGGTTCAGCCGTTTTTTTGTTTAAAAAAATGTATTTTACAATTTTTTGAAAGATCTTTCTCTAATCTAATTTGTTAAATACCTATACATATAGGTATAATATTCCATATTGACTAGAGATGTCGACAAAGTAACGATACGATACGAAACTACTCGTTACTCTAGAACAGAGGTTCCCAAACTTGTTTGTCTCGTAGACCACTTGCCATGTTTTTCGGTTTTGGGTAGACCCCCGGCTTATCTGATATTGATTTTTTGCAAATTCATTAATTTCAAATGCATTTTTGACAACCAGTGCTACTCACTTTGAACGATTTAAATTTATAACGGTAGTGAAATGTAGTGTGAAATGTTTAGTTTTATACATTTATTAATTAGATTCAAATTAAACGAATCAAATTAAAATTTACTTTCTATTACATGAAATAACTAAGCAAAAAATAAATGCTTTTAGTGTGAGAAATGAACCTGATGCTTTACTAATAAATTTTCAATATTTGGCATCAATTTAGTTAGATTTAATCTTAAATTTCTTCGATTAACGATGTCCAGTTTGTTTCTTTTTTTGTTAGGAGATTCACTATCGTTGACCCCCATTTTCATTTCATGGACCTCCAATTTTTTTTCCTGCTGACATGGACCCCTTGCAAGTTGTCGTCGACCCCTGGGGGTCGATATAGACCACTTTGGGAATCACTGCTCTAGAATACCCGAAGTAACGATTACCGATTTGAAAAGTAAATCGTTACTTTTACTTGAATGATTACTATTGATTATTGATTACTATTGATTATTGATTACTATTGATTATTTTATTATGCTAGTATAAGGATATTCATTGAGTTCCTGCGAACCTTAAGATTTCGGAGCACTACAAAGGAGCCGCTAATACGTATAATATAAATATGCCGCCGATATCAATAGCCCGTAGCAAAATTAATAGTGTATTATTGTATTGTTGATATGTTGATATTTCAGTCAGTAATCGTCTTGTGTCGATATTTATTTTATTCAGTACGTTTTTATACGCAATAATTAATTATTTGTTGGTTCAGACACTACGTGTTACATTTTATGTATGTAACCTAAGTAATCAAAGTAACGAGTAGTTGAAATGATTACTTAATACCAAAGTACCAAGTAGTAACGAATACTTAAAAGTAACGATAATCGACATCACTAATATTGACCAAACTGGAAAGTTGATCATGTGGACCTCAAGGATCACGCTTGTAGAGTCCCAATAAACGATCCACCTCATTGTTTATTGATATAGGGGGACAATAGGTGCGTACCTAGTGTAAACTAGTAGAATATATGCCATTGTGTTTGTCTGCCCTCCAGAGGGCCACCTTATACCGCCGGAAATGTCGTCACGAGTCGCTGTTAGTCGGCGCCTACTCGACTACTGAAACAATGGTATGGAGTGAAAGCGTAGGCTGGGTGAATGGAGTAACATCAGCACATCCGAGGAGCATTGCTCCGCTTGTATTGTGCCATGTTTGTATATAAATATATATTATATAATGTGGCTCTGTGTTAAGGGATCCAATTTCATTGGTGGTGTATACGATACTGTGCTCTTCGCGAAGGAAATTCGTCAGGAGAGAAATTCACTGTCAATTGATTTACTATCATGGTTGCCAGTTGGTCTAAATAGATATTTGTTACTTAGGAATTAATTTGTGTTCTTTTTACTTTGAACGCAACCTGCCAAGGTCATGTTAAGAGTATTCGTCCCTGCAAACACCCCCTGGACCCTTCATCTCAAATCTTTTCCCCTCGCCTAAAAACGGTTCGCGCTCTCCCGACGCTATTTTTAAAGCTAGAGGGTTCTGGTAAACGCCAAATGAAAGACAAAGAATCAGACTACAGATCCTTCACGCGAATTTTTTGAAAAACAGTTTCGCCTACGTGTGAAATATTACGTAACTTATTATTTTTTTTTAAAAGGTTGTAAGTTTTTTCAGGAATTTTTTTTCAAAAAATTCGCCTGAAGTATCTATAGTCTGATTCTTTGTCTTTCATTTGGCGTTTACCAGAACCCTCTAGCTTTAAAAATAGCGTCGGAAGAGCGCGAACCGTTTTTAGGCGAGGGGAAAAGATTTGAGATGAAGGGTGCAGGGGGTGTTTGCAGGGACGAATACTCTTAAATCCAACCGCTTCAGCTGTGTTCACTGTTCTCTTGAGTTCGACCAAAGCTTTTATCACCCTTCGGCCAAAAAAATATTTTTTTGTAAAGACCTACAGGCGAATTTTTTGCTCATCTTATTCATAATAAATGTTTATTGAGAATATTCGTGAATGCACTTTGAATTATAGCGTTTCCATGGATTATCTGTCAGAAGTCCCAATTCTCAAGTTCTCTACTAAGAACTGGTAAAAATCAATTGCTCTTAAAGTCACCAACAGTCGGTTTATTTTGACTTAGCAGTAATTTATATATTCGTTTTATTATTTTTCAATTGATTTTTTTTGTTGGCTTTCGAAATAGAATCTGGGTACAGGAGGTTTTTAATAAAGCCGGATGGCTAAGATTTGGCGAATGGTAAAAATGAAATTTTCATGTATTATTTAAAAAAATATAAATTGAAAATATAATTTAATGTTAGGCCTAAATAATCCTGGAAGTTATTGACATTAAAACATAGTAATTACGTTGTTTTTTAAATAATCATTATTCAAATAAAGCCAAAAATTCAAAGCCTAAAATTATTAATAATACAATATATTAAGTCGTTGTTTTTCTATACAATTTTAGGGTTCCGCACCTCAAAAGAAAAAAAGGAACCTATATATAAGATCACTTTGTCCGTCTGCCTGTCAAGACTCTTGGGAGACGAAACCTATAGGGTACTTCCCGTTAACCCAGAATCACGAAATTCGGCAAAAAGCAATGTCTTATAGTACAAGTAAAGAAAAAAAACCAAAAACCGTAAATTTGAAGTTACAGCACAAAAAAATAATGTTTTTAAACAGCAACAACGTGCTACGCAGGTACACAGTAACAGTTCTAATACAAAAACCCGGTGCGTTTATACAGCACAATATGAAAACTCTCGCATAGAGCACGGTACAACAACTATCAGATATAGCCACAATGTACAATACAGTTTAGTAGTTCATTGCAATTACGCGCTTCGTTAGCAAACTGACCGCGACGTTTGTTGATGTATATAGGGACAACAGTTTTCCAACGGCTAAGCGGGAAAAATCTTCGAGACTCGATTCCCGTGATGGACGAACTATTTACATAGCTACATGTCTGAAACCTCGGTGCGCGAGCCCGACTCGCACTTGTCTGGTTTTTTCTTAGATTGTCTGTGTATCAATAATTGGCTATTTGTATAGATAAATAAATTGCTTAAAACTGTTAAAATTTAATTAAATTTAGTTCTAAAAAAATATTTATATTAAAATAATTTTATCAGTGTATTCAAGAAAAATCTTTCTTTTTTCCTTCAGAAAAAATCTTTTTATTTTCGTGTAAAAAATCCAATTTGTAAACCAATTACCTTTCAGTTTTACTTCTTCAATAGAACTCGCAGTGAATGGTCTCGATTCCTTAATCCTTGAAAGGAAAAAGTCGTAAAACAGGACAGTGTAGAGCGTTGTCTTTATTTGCATCAACCCTAAACGTGACAGCCGACATATTGCTAACGAAAAATGCCTTTCTCAAAAGTTACTTCATTCACACAGGTTGTCTCTAAAATCTTCATCTCCATATCGAAAACATCGAATCACCGAAAGTTTCAAGTAGATAGTGATCAAGATTTCTTGTCGTGATGTAGACAGCCTTGTCTTGTCACGACAAAAAAACATAAACCATGTATTTTACACTACACAAAGCAGAAGTGAAACTTCTAGCCGCGTCGACAGTAGACCTAAACCTGCTTTACATCATGTATTGAGACGTACTACACATATTTAATCACTCTTTGAACTCCATAATATTCAATTGGAATAGTTCTAGCGATCAATTCAAACATACTATTTAAGATTACATAATATATGTAATTATAAATACAAAACTACAACCTAAACACGGAATCTCACCATAAGTCCTGAAAAATACTCGAATGTTGCTAAGTTGAGATTGTTTGTTATTTAAACTATATCAACATTCAACCCGTTCTTTACATGATTCCTTTCTTTTAATTTATAAATCCTGACAAGTCCTTGTACATTGTATATTGCTAACTTAACCCCCACATAATGAACATAATTTATTTCCCTCATATACTTACGTTAACAGGGCAGAGAAGCGGTGGTGCAGCGTTTCGTAACATCGTTTCGTTACACATTCAGACGCATGAATCCACTTCATTCTACAGTACGTAAAGAAGTTTCACTTGCCTCGCCCAATTATTGGTGATGTTTTCTCGATCCTGCTTCAAGACGCTTGAAAATTTAAAAATAATGTTGCGCGCCCCCTGTTGGGACGACTATGGCTTTTGTAGAATCTTCTAGCAACAACAACAATGGAAAACAGGTAGCCAACAAAACCTGACATTCTTAGAGCCTGGAGAAACCAATACATGTAAAGGAAGGGATCTCGGTGCTTCTAGAACATTCTCCAGGCGGGGGACGAAGTTATAAAATGCGAGCGGAGTGGTTGGCAAGGAGGCCAGTTAGTTGTTATTCGTGAAGCGTTCATGTGTTGATACAGTGCCAGTGCGTTGTGACATAAATCATTAAGTGCAGTTATATAAATCTGGTTTAACATAAATAACTTTTTGTAAATAATCCTGTGTATATAGTTAATAGACAAGTGTGATAATAAACTTTGATGTGTTCCTGTATTGTAAATATTTTGTGTACATAATTAGTGACTATATACTCTTCTGTTACTTAGTTTCTATTTTATTATTTAGAACTATTAGTTTTGATTTTGTTAACATTATTTTGTTTCTGTTTGTCAAAGAAGTACTTTCGTTTGTGTGTTTAACTGTTTTGTTAAACGTTTATTATTGTAAATAAATAATTTCCATCACGGACTAGAACAGTTTTGTTACAATAAAAAAAATTGGTTTTCTGTAAAGTCGGTTTACGGACGATAGTTTTACGTGATAACGTATTCCGTAATACATAACCTAAATTTATATAATAATTATAATAATTCGAATCTATGATATTGCATCTTTCGCTTCAAATTTAGGTAAATTTTATTAAGTAGAATAATAAAACACTATAAAAAGTATACTATTATTATATAAAAAACAACTATGGCATGTATCTCTTTTGCGCATGCGCCGATTTTCCCCAAAAAATTTACAAAAATTTCTAGTAAAAATAGATTGAGTAAAAACCGTTTTAAAAACTATATTATTATTATATAAAACATCATTATAAGAGATATATTCTTTTACGCATGCGCCGATGTTCCCCAAAAACAATAGGCCACTTCATATTTGCATATCAAACATCCTCCCAAAATTTGGTTTCAATCCGCTTATCCTTGGTGTCGGAATGATAAGAAATGTCAAAAGTGACGTTTGCAACTGTCAAAGTATTATGTTCTAATAATAATTAGTTATTCCAATACTTAACTTAGAAGGCGTTGCATTTCACAAAATACTAATGTCAAAAAATTGAATTAAACATTAGAAATGCAGCCGTTTTCATGTTAAGACAAGACATACGTTATCGTCTAATTTCCATGTACGGCAAACAAAAACGACCGACCGCGTCGCGCCATGCATTAGACAACATTGCATTTATACAGCTATTTTTCTATATAAATTTGTATAAAAAAACTGTTTAGGCAAATTCTGTTATACGAAATCTATGTAAAATGTTCTCCTCTTTCGTTTAAGACTGGTTTCAAACCGATCTGATTTAAATTGAGCGAGAAATTAGCAAAAAGCACGCACAGGGTCAGGCGGAACGTTACGCGTTAGGAACGTTACACTTTTTCGTGCATGCAGCCGGTGTTTTATCAATTTATAAGATTGGTGATTCATCAATTTATAAGACGTTATCACGTCAATAACAACAGAATGTATTGAAATCTTTGATTTTTATTGAAGAAATGTATTGATCTTGGTTTTCGTAAATGGTATAGTAGAGCGGGAAAATGAACTGATGCAAAACAACCGAACCATCAGAACCATCAGAAATCGGGCATTCAAAAATTGAAAAACTTTGCAAAATGCCGAACGTTTGGCTGAATAAAGGCTTCCACAGATCAAAGCACGACAGCGGGAACGGCGCGATATCAAATTATAACATATCCTGTCGCATATAACTCCCGTCCTGCTCCCGCAGTTCCGCTGCACACGAGACTGGAAACACTGCTTGGATTTCTGCTAGCCGGGAAATGACGTCACTGCGGGCTCGTTTGCTAGCTCATCAGATGATTTTAACATTAGGGGCTATTTTGCTTGCTAGGTGCTCTGCTTGCTCTATCAAGAAACAGTATCTTGTCACGTGGGCGACATGAACAAACGCCAACAAACCAACATGGCGTCATTCTACTCATAGTCAGACAACAGACACGTTTTGCTCTGTGTTTATATTTGAACGCGCGCACCAGATCTATCCACAAAACTAGTTTGAAAAGACGTCTTTTGTGAAGCGAGCACATAAAATCAATTAAGAACACCAGCGCTAGAAAACTAATAGTCAAATCTAGCAAGGAATCTAGCGGCAAATCCAGCCTCGTGTGCAGCGGCCTTTAATCTACTATACTAAATAGAGCTGTAACAAACCGTATGTATTCGTTACTGAGTAACGGGTACATCGTCTGACTCGAAGTAACGAATCGTTACTTACAAATTCATTTCGTTACTGGAATCTGTCGTATCCATGTTAGTTCGACTCGTTTGATGCGGTTATACGTTATACGAACAAAGTCATACCGTATCACGTATGCGACGCGCATCGAGGCGATGGTACATGCTTGATGCTGTTAGTACACGATTGTATGTCGTATGAAAAATAACGAGTAACGTAACGATACGAAAGTAACGTGAACTGGTTCTTTAAGTAACGAATACATACGGGAACACAATTTCTCGTTACTTTTACTGCGCTAATACTAAAGAACCAAAAGTTTTGGTGAACATACGTCGTCAAAAACAAAATGTTAACATTCTCATTAACTTGCAAAACGAATTAATAAGAAACTTACATTATACAATCAGAATATAATCTAACTTGGTTTACGCAAGAAATAAAACAAAATGTAGCTACATATTTTTCAGTTTCTATGTAAAAATAAATTAATGTTCATTGTTAACAAAAACGCGTAAAAGAAATGACGTCAACCAGTGATTGTAAATACGTATATGATAAATATAAACTTGCTGGAATATCTTATCACTATAGCATGACAGTTGCGTCATTTTTTTCTATATTAAAAAGTATTCCAAAGAATTTTAACTATTCTGAAATCTTCAAATCTAATATATGAAAATCCGGCAAGCGCGTGTTGGACACACACAATATGATAGAGTTCCGTAGTGTTCGTATGATGTATTTATGAGCTATTTATAGATCGCAATAGATGTTTGTGATGTACGGGCAGACAGACGGACGGACATGACGAAATTATAAGAGGTCCGTTTTTTACCATTTGGCAACGGAATCCTAAAAATGACAGAAACAATTAGGTATAGTACAGTCAATCTGGCAAAAACCTCAACAAAACCACCCAAAAAGGTGAAACTTGGTGAGTCATTAGAGAATGATGAAAAAAAAGGTTACCTGGCAATGGCCACCAGGTACCTGTTCAAATACCTGTTTAAATAGTCAAAAAAAACTCAAAAATATTTTGAAATGCATTTTTCTCGAAAACTATCCATTTTACAGAAAAATTTATTGAACAAAAAATGTAGAGGGCATCGTTATCTACAATTAATGTCATTGGTGCTATGTTGTACAACAAAAAATGTGCGCAGTAGGTGGCGCTTAAGTGCCAAAAAAAGTGTTTTTCCACTTTTTTGCCCTGAAATTTTCATTTTTCAGTTACGATTCAAGTGGAAAAATTGTTCCATTTTATTTTATAAACAACTTTTATTTCAACATTTTTTTCATACAACTTACCGTTTCAGAGCTGCAGCTTGTTGAAGTGAAAATAAGTTGTATGAAAAGTAAGTTGTATGAAAAAAATGTTGAAATAAAAGTTGTTTATAAAATAAAAAGGAACAATTTTTCCATTTGAATCGTAACTAAAAAATGAAAATTTCAGGGCAAAAAAGTGGAAAAACACTTTTTTTGGCACTTTAGCGCCACCTACTGCGCACATTTTTTGTTGTACAACATAGCACCAATGACATTAATTGTAGATAACGATGCCCTCTACATTTTTTGTTCAATAATTTTTTCTGTAAAATGCATAGTTTTTGATAAAAATTCATTTCAAAATATTTTTGAGTTTTTTTTGACTATTTGAACAGGTACCAGGTGGCCATTGCCAGGTAACCTTTTTTTCATCATTCTCTAACGACTCACCAAGTTTCACCTTTTTGGGTGGTTTTGATACGAAATGATTTTTTTTTCGCCAGATTGATTGTACTATACTCGTATTTTAAAAAATAAAAAAAAAAAGATTTAAAATATTATAAAATATTTAAAATAACTTTTAAAACAATCAAAAAAATATACTTCTTCATACCTCGATCAAAAGTACATACTTTCGGCATTAATTGTAAGGCAGAAAATCTAACATTTACGCGTTGGTGGGATTACACGCATTGATGCGGGAAGTACGTACGTTCGGGCGGTAGTAAAGGAAAATAGCCTATCAACTGTTGTTTATATGTCATTTCCATAGCAACCCTATTACATTTTAGCTAATAGTCGCGAACAGCTGTCATTCGTGTCTTTATGTAGAACGTCACAGCTGCTTGCTTGGAATTCATCTGTGTTTTTATATAATTAATGAGTAATTAATTAATTAGTGTACCTAATAAGCGTACTTACGACCGAGGTGTGAAGAAAAATAGTATACACCACACTGACCAAAAGTTTAAGATACTTGCACTGCGCGTGTGCATTTTTTTCGGTCGTTGATCGAATTCGGGTATAGACCGTAACATATATATGTATAGGAGATCTGACGATCGGCTCTGAAACAAATAAATTTAGAATTTAAATAAAGATTATGTTACAAATAAAAATATTTGAAAAAAAATGTTACACGATGGCTCAAAAGATTAGTCACTGATATGTATAAGAATTATGATTCTGTTTATATGTGTAAAATAGAGTAATTGTTAAGAGCAAAATAATTTTGAGTAAAGTATGATGAAACAACACAAAAAATCGTCTGAACGCAAATATGTACTATATATTTAAAAATCTCGGGTCGCAGTGCCAAACCCTGCCGACAATATAGTGTATTTGCTTTTATAGGCAGTGTGGCTCTATTGTATGAAATTAACTTTGTTTTTGGACTAAACAAAAAAAATTACTCATTAATACACCCCTTAAAACAACTTTTTTTTACTTAATTTCAATACTACATATTATCAATTCAAGATCCGTACCAAATTATATACACCCTTCAGTATGTAAATCTATATCAGTCCGGTCCTGTCGGGGTGATTTTTTTTTAATTATGGGAGCACATTTTATTAATTACTGAAGTGTTAAATTTAAAATTGAAACTATTCTGAATTTTTTTTCGGTATTTTTGGCCCAAAAACATTTTTAACCCCTAAAACCCACCCTTAAAGTGGCCCGATTGGACCCATTTTAAATACGCTTCGTGCGGTGATAGATTCTAACATGAAGACCAAATTTCGGTTCGACTCCTAGGGCCCACCATCCGACCGACGCCAATAGTGTAAGTGCCTTATGGCAAATTCACTAAAAATGCGAGAATCAGGCAACAAAAAGCATTGTGTGTAAAAGTATGGTCACAAGCGGGTTATGGTGGGTGCTGAAGGTGATGGTTTCAGTATACACACCTATACATTTAGTCTGTTTGTGTGTATAAGGGTGGTAACACTGTTTGTGTATTAAAGTACGGGTCGGTAATACAGGGTTGCCACAGCACAGCGTCTGTTTGCCCACTACTACTATACTACTACTCCTTCTTCTCCTTCTCCTCCTCCTCAACGGCGTTTTCATATTCTTCCCACTCCTCCACCTACTTCTGTCTGCTCACTTTGTCTTTCTCGCATTATTGAACGTATAGGAACGCGGATTTGTCATCCTTGTCTGACACGCTAGCTCCTACATAGCTACTACCAACCGTACGTTTCAACTAAAAGCAAGAGCAGTCTCATTTACATGGAGATGAGTCTGTCACGGCTCCGCAACGTGCTCTCAAGGTGGTGAACAGATGAAGAGAAAAGGTACGTCACACTTAAATACAGTGTGATTGTTCACCAAGTGATACACTAGGATCACCAATACATCCGGAGGTGGATTTAGGTTCAGTGACGTCATGGACAAATAAATATTAATTGCTGTTGCCCTATGAATTTTAAAATAAACATATGAGCTCCAGTATGTAAATGATCTACGCTCATTTCACACAATATCAGTCGAGTCAAGTTCACAAAACAGTAGATTTATGTCTGAATTGCTGCCAGTCATGACTGTCAGCAATTGAATTTGTTGATTTGTTCACCAATCATCATATCTCATCAATATCATCAACCAAACGAAACCTTAACCTGTCTGTGTATCAACCAGCTAAGAATCAGTTGATTTCGTTAACTAGTTTGCATTAACACCAGTGCTGTGGTTCGTGTATGGATTTCGTTTCGTTTTTTACCAATAGATGAAGTAGTTGAACCGTTAACTATTAAATTCTAAAGATCAAAACAATTGATTTGTTGACTAACGATTAACAGTTAATTTAACTAATTCGTTGAATCAACACCCATCACTAAAGTCTAAACGATGCCAGACCTAGATATTAAATGTTTTATTACTTCTCACAGGAGAATAACAATTTTAAAACGTTTTTTCATATTTCAGCTAATCGAAGAAAGCTTTCGAGAAGCTACCGAAGATACTTCTTTTTTTATTCATTGGGTGAGCTTACCAACCACAATATATTTTGTTGTCTGACTAGAGATGGACGATTATGAATGATACTAACGAAATCATTCGATTGTAAAGATATTTCGAGATATTTCGGTTATGACCATTAGAAGTACATTATAAACGAGCAGGAATGAAATATACCTAATTGAACGGTCCGAGTTTTAGAGATCAGAGACAACTAGAATAAGTGAGTTAAAGTGCGTGCAAAAGAGATGCACACACCCGCCACGGCACCGCACCGCACATTATCGTTCTCTGTCTCTATCTCTCTGTCCCACAATGACGACACATTTAAGTAAAAAAAAATTGGGGAATTCCATAATCGTATAATCATTCGATTATGAAATTTATTCACTATTTTCATAATATTTGTTTTGGAAATAGATGGAGAGTACCAGAAGGTTTCGAGGTTCGTTTTCAAGAAAATCTTGTATATGAAAATCTTAAACAAACGGTTTTAAGATCCTTAAAAAAAACCCTGCGAAATGATCGACGTGATCGAGTACAAGCAATTTTTTTAGGGGTTAAACTTCCCTCTCCCACAATTTTTAAAAAAATCGATCCCACTAAACATGCAGCCTTAGTTCAACTCTAACTTTTCAATTTTCAATATTCGGCAAACATTTTATTAATAGTACATACTATACCCTAAATATTTCATCTACTATAAAATGGTTTGATTGTACCCATTCGATCGATGATGAATTTTAATATACTAGTGTGACCTCTGCGAATTATTCGCACTAAATACATAAGTATAATAATTATCACTTTACAAATTTTTTTTTTAAATATGATTGCAGGTATTCAATTCGTTTCTAATTTTGCACACTGCTTATAACGTTCTTCTTTTTGTTGTATTACAATATGAAGCTCAGATGACAGATCGATGAAATATTTTACTAAAATTGTCATATAGAGGCTCAAGTAGCAAAAGCGTTGAGCTAAGCCGTCAGATGCCATCATGCAGCATTGCTGTGATGTTGTTCAGCGTTGCTCGCTGTTTCAAAATTAAAGCCGTTAGATGGCAGTATGCAGTATTGTGTCTGTTGTATTACAATATGATGGTCAGATGACAGATCGAAGTGTTGATGTTGTTTCTTAACAACAAAATTATTTGATCTGAAAAAAAGCGTATGTAGTCGATTAGTTTACCTAAATAAGTAATGATTACAGGAAGCTGTATATTATATTACTTATATAAATGTTTTACCGCATTTTACGTGTTAAATATAACTGACAGAGAAACAACTGCTTACCGGGTATACATACATCAAATAGAGAAGTCACATTCTAAATATCAACGTTTCCTCGGCAAGACTTGCAACAGAGTTGAGACCGTGACATTACTTATTGTGCGAGCGTCGGGATGATGAAGGCGCAGTAATATCTAGTAGCAGCAGCAAGTTAGAGAGAGTATCTCGTATCCTGTGATTCCCTTTTGTACCTACAATATATACAGGATGTTATCGGAATTCAGCGTTTATCTAACGGGATCTGATCAATCCATACTATAGTCTTTCCCACCTACAGATATTATTAATGTGCAGGTTCTGGCTAGGGGTCCACAAAGTATCTGATTTGTTGTTTGAAAATGTCTCAGATTCAAATAGCTTCGTTCGTACACCGATCAGAAAGCGTCAGAAAACTGATGACGCATGCGCATTTGTTTAAAAGCGTTCGCACAAAACAAATCGCAAACCGAAAATTCGGCGTTCGCGTACAGACAACACAGTTGATTATGGGATTTATTTCTAACCGCCAGGATAATCCATTGACTACAAGTGAATTTGTTGTAGTTGAAGACTTGCTTTTACGAAACTGTCATGTCATAATTTTTAGTAAAGTTGTATTTACTGTTTTTTTTTTTTTTGAGTCGTCTTTTTTTAGTACCTACATGTTTAGAAAGTTTTTGTTATTTTTACACAGTTGTTATTGTTTTGTTTTTTTTTTTATTTTTTGAAAAATAGTTTATTTGAAAGGTTGTGTTTCTGTCATCCGTTTGTAGAACATACAATTTTCAACCAGTTTTGCAACCTGTCAAAAACCACGCATGCGGCGAAAAAATTTGACGATCAGTTGGCGATTTTCTTGTACGAACGAAGCTTATGATTAATATATCATTCTTCAAATCTAAGATTTGAATATGTCATTTTGGTTGATAATTTCAGTTTTAAGGTGATATTGTCTTGACTTTCTTGTATGCGATTACTAGTGATGAATAGTCGACGATTTTAACATTACTAAAATATCAATTTCGTAAACTAGTTTGCATTAACTACTATGAACGTTAGGTACTAGGACTGTTGCAACTCGGATTAAGTTGCGACCTACAACTATATTTGGCTAGTTTCAATAACGAATACATCGAATAGTGCTGTGGTTCGTGTATCGGTTTCGTTTCGTTATGTGTTAATTCATTTGTTGGTTGAAGTACTTAGTGGAATAGTCAATTGGTTAATAGAGAAACAGTCAATTCGTTGATTAACGGTTAACAGTTAATTTAACTAGTTCGTTGCATTCACCACTAAATTTAGCCTATGCCCTATACTGTATTTTTTATTTTGCATTATATTTTGAAGTATTTATTTCCTTTCTCAATTAAACATATACTTAAATTGAAAAGGTTTACCTTCTGCTGTGTTCTCTTCCTATGGACTGTTAGATCTTGACGTGGGTGGGAGGGCATGTACGTCTTCGTGATCCGATTACAGTTAGGTACTATTTCGTATAGCAAACGCAATAGTATCAAAAGTGTCAACACATTTTGCACTAGAGCACGATACCTACATCTATTATTATATATATAAATTTATAATGGGATCTTTGCCTGGAATGTCGTTTTCATGGGGATTTTTATTTTGTATGGCATCAAGGTGGGAAAATGTGTTTTAAGAATATTTGTCTGGCTGTTTATTTGCTCAAGAACTCCTGGAGCGAGTTTGATGAAATTTAAAGACGTTTAAGCTACTATTCAGGTACGATCGAGTTAAGATACAGTTTCTGTCAAAACCTAAATAAACACAAGCGAAGTTACAGAAAAGTTATCTCTGACATCTAGCAGCCATTGACAAGTAATACTATAGTACAGCAGGCAGTGATTTTAGTCAAGAGTAAAGGATAGTAAGTTACATGAATTATTTTTACGCATTTGGCAACACTGCTTTAAAAAGTAATTTTTTGTTTAACTTCTTTTAGCTTAAACTCCACACAACAATTAATTAATAAAGTTAATATAATTTAAACCTAACCACTGATTTCATTCCCAGCTTGTTAAAAAACATCAAAAGTGATTATAACATAAATATATTCATATATTGTCACTATGTTATATCTCTTAGGGGTGTACAATATGTAAATAATGGAATCTTGTTGAGTGTTTAATATATTTAATTTTCTATGAAGAAAAAACTACATACAGCTCCTGAAAAAGGTTTTCTCAGTATCATAACTTTTTCTTCTGCACTATTCGATTCAAAGAAAATCCCGAGTAGTAGGTACCCATTTATCATCAAAGTTACTGTACTTTTAGCTTAAGCAACGAATAATTCTAGATGGAAAAGTCGAAAGCAGAACATTTGACTTAGGAACTTTGTTTGGACTAGTTAGGAGATAAACATACTAAAAGTCCTTACCCCTCCGAGGTACGCCCGAAGGGGGGGAGCACATAGAAGGTCCCATTTTTTGGTATTTTGCTTTTATCTCGAAAACGGTACGTCGTACGAAATTTTGTTGGAATACATAATGAAAGCTGATAAAATTCTCTACAACTTTAGCTTTCACACTTTTTATCTATCTCCAATCTTTGCCTAGCTATGAGCTCCGAAAAATGGTCGATTTTCAAAAATGTGTTAAATTCTCTGTAGCACATTGTAACAATACGAATTTGTCAAAATCATTTCGTATCGCTCATCCACACTATTAAAAACACCCACACACTATTAAAAAATAACATAAGCTGGGAGTACCTCCACGCAGGGCCCTCTTTCCCACTGGGCACTCTGGCACGTGCCCAGGGCCCCGCGATCGATAGGGACCCCCTAGTTTAATGGTATACTAAGTACCTAAACTGTTTTAAACAAAAATCATCAGTGAACTATTTTTCATATACTTATTTTTTTTGTGTCCTTCATGTTAAAATTGGGAACGTGATCCTTTTAAATATATGCATTTTATATCACATTCCTCGACTTAGAATCTAGAACCTTGTTTATCTATTTTCTTTGTCTATTCTAACAAAATAGTGCTCTGTTAAGGTCATAGGGGCCCCATTATCCTAATGTGCCCAGGGCCTCCAATAGGTTAAAGCTTATGTTATTTTTTAATAGTGTGTGGGTGTTTTTAATAGTGTGGATGAGCGATACGAAATGATTTTGACAAATTCGTATTGTTACAATGTGCTACAGAGAATTTAACACATTTTTGAAAATCGACCATTTTTCGTAGCTCATAGCTAGGCAAAGATTGGAGATAGATAAAAAGTGTGAAAGCTAAAGTTGTAGAGAATTTTATCAGCTTTCATTATGTATTCCAACAAAATTTCGTACGACGTACCGTTTTCGAGATGAAAGCAAAAAACCAAAAAACGGGACCTTCTTTGTGCTCCCCCCCTTCGGGCGTACCTCAGAGGGGCAAGGACTTTTAGTATGTTTATCTCCTAACTAGTCCAAACAAAGTTCCTAAGTCAAATGTTCTGCTTTCGACTTTTCCATCTAGATGCCCCTTATGAGCACTCATTGACTAAACTATTTACTGGAAAAGAAAAATCCATTTACTTTAAATATCATGTTAATAGAGATAGGCACTGCCAGACTTAGCCGCTAGGAGCGCCAGTTCTTCGATCTGTGAGTAGTGTGTAGACTTGTAGAGAATCAGTTTATTTAAAAATAAATCATTAACAATGCCAATGTGCTGTGTTCATCAGTGTTCAAATGTTTGTATTTCCAAAGGATACAAAACTGAAAAAGATGTGACTGCATGCTATCAGAAGGAGAAAAATACCATATCGGGCTTGAAATGACGTGGCTGCGGGCTCGCCTGCTAGCTCACAAGATGAATTTTAAAATTAGAACCGGGGCTATTTTTATGCTAGGTCCTCTGCTTGCTCTGAGCAAGAACCAATCAGGAAACAGTATCTTGTCATGTGAGCGACATGAACAAACGCTCAGTCATTCTGCTCAGAGTCAGACAACAGATACGCTTTGCTCTTGAAAAAGCTTGAAAAGACGTCTCGTGTGACGCTATCACATAAAAGCAATCAAGAAAACCAGCGCTAGAAAACTAATAGTCAAAACTCTAGCAAGGAAGCTAGCGGAAAAACCAACCTCGTGTGCAGTGGTCTTTAGTTAGATGACTATACATATACCTGCTGCCATCTATATTAGATACGTTTCGCATTTGCACATCTCTATTATGCTTAAATCTTTTTCAGTTCGTTGAATTTTTATCCCTACACTACCCGTTTCGATCAGAAACAATTCCAGCAGGAAAATGCTACTATCTAATTCTGTAGTCATTCTGACACTTGATAAATCTCTAGGACATCTAGAATCTCGACTAATCTCGAATCTCTGGATCATCCTGCACGTTGACTAGCCTCAAAAGTCTAAGGCATCTTTATCTTGACAAGCAGTTCCGGAATGGCTTGTGAAGAGATAGGGGTTTTTTAGTGGGTGGAAATCCCACAGTATCACACTATTGGGTGATGTCTTTAAAAGATTTTTCCCCTATCGGCAAAAAAAAATCTTTATCTTGACAAGCTTCAAAGATATGCTCGATCTTGACTAGTCGGTCATGACTAGAACAAACATGTAAAATGATCTATCTCCCTCTACTAGAGGAAAGCAAAACAGATCGCGCTATCACTATTTGTCTGTCAGTTGTTTTTATTAGAAATGACTTTTGTTTAAAAGTGAACGGTCAAAATTTTTGAAAATAATGTGAAAAGTAGCTGTGTTATAGAAGATTCGCGCAAAAAATACCATATATACCTCGGGTGTAACAGTATTACGTCTCGTGTGACTGTTAAAACTCACTGGCCCTCTTTTAAAAATAATGTTTTATTTGACGACACCAAATATTCAGTCTACTTTTATCCATTGGACGGAACACAATTAGTTAATAAATTATGTGCTGTAATTTTTCATTCTATCGACGCGACGAAGTATGAATATGAGTTGACCTTGTCGCGCCGCACCCTGTATGTTATATACGCCCGTTGGAAACTAAACGCAATTCACCGCGCTCTCTGTGTAGCATCGGCCTTCTCTCTCTTTCTCATACACATCCATACACACCCTTATCACACGGGGTGGCGGCGGCAATGGGTCGGACGACGCTCGGGAAGAAGGGAGTCTCGGCGACGTCGGGCGTCTATGGCACAGAGTATAGTGGCGCCAAAGCGTAGGCGATTCCCATACAAACACAAAACAGTATAGGTAGCATCTGTATGGGTCGTGTATGTATTATACGGCACGTCACTGCTGAAGAGCTGACGGACGTAAAGAAAGCTGTCTTGGCGACATCAGTAAGCGAACTTTGCAAACAGGAAACCGTACATCTATTGCGCAGAAAAGCGCAACCTTTTTCTTTTAAAGAAAATTGTTGTTTGAGAATCGTGGGTCGCAGCTTGAGAGAACTGAACAATTTGTTTTATATATAGTTCATAAGGTTTGATGCTAAAATTGCATTTTTTTGAAAATATATTTAAATAATGACCCGGTCCCGCCTTTTGCGGGATATAATGCAGGTTTTACCCGCGATTTAGTGTTACTGTATTGGGCGTACATTCACTTGTTTATTCGCTATCGCAGCTGATTATAGTATCGCGCGTGGTTCTTTTAACTTTATATATGTTACGGTCTATACCTGAATTCGGTTAAAGACCGAAATAAATGCGCAAAACTAGTTTTGCCAACGAATATTTACCAAACCCGAAATCTTTTATTTAAACGGGTATTGAGTGTTATAAAATGAGCAAACCTAGTTTTGCACATTTTCAATTGGACGAAACTAGTTCTGTCCATTTCTGAACGGACAGTACTAGTTCTGCTTGTTTCATTGAATAAACGTCCGAACCCGAATAAAAGTAGGGTTATGTTCTTGTTTATGTACCTATCTATTGAATTGTTCTCCTGAATGTTATAATTAATATAATTGTGGGATATTCAGTGTAATTATTAAGTAAAAATGCAAAATGAATTCAAGTCTCAACTAGTTCGCCTATATTGGAGGCTTCTGACACATAATTTTATGACGAAACATAACTACACTAAGTGAGGTTAAGAAAGCTTTGTTGAAAGCTGAAATTAAACAAAACAGAAGAATAAATCGCTTTAATATAATAAGTATCATTGATGTGGAAAAGTTAATTAAAAAACGCAAAAAGATTCCGATGCCATACTAGTAACTACTGTCCGTTCAGAAATGAACATAACTAGTTTTGTACAATTGAGAATGTGCAAAACTAGTTTTGCTCATTTTATATCACTCAATACCCGTTTAAATGTACAATTTCGGGTTTGGTTAATATTCGTTGGTCAAAACTAGTTTTGCGCATTTATTTCGGTCATTGACCGAATTCGGATATAGACCGTAACATATACACTTAGCTTCATAACCGTTCCCACTTTCACGGTGCGCTTACTCGCTCAATCGTCCGCCTGTATTTCATGTGCCGGTCGACTGAATATTTACAGATTTTTTTTTCTTGATGACTGCTGATCTGTATTAAAAAGTCTGTGATATATAATGTTTCAATTTGATTTGCATCTGGGCAAAGCCGGGGCAGATGAATTATTATTATACCCCTAAACCTTCCTCAAGACATAATCTATCGACTGGTAAAAACGGAAATCAAATCTGTTCAGTAGTTCTCATGTTTTTAGCGGACATACAGAAAGACAGACAGCCGTGAACAGGAACTTTTCTTTATATATTATGTAGTAATTTCTTGTAAGCAGACAGGGGTCAATGTTTATGCAAGTCGCATGCGATTCGTTGACTTCAGATTGCTTATCACTGATCAGTAGACTGCGGAATTTTTGTTAGAAATACTAATTTCGAATGTTTGTATGGCAATTGTAAAATATGTCTTCAATATTAAGTCATTTCGTATAGTACTCATTGCCATAGACACCAAGGTGGGTGTTCTGATACTCGAGCTTTCATGGACTTTTGTAGAGTATCGATAAATTTTATAGATAAAGAAAGCGTTGCTGTGTTATTTGTTCGTTCGTTCACTTGTAATGTAAGGAATATCGTGACATAATAATAATTTATATTCATTATTATAATAAATCATATTATTTATTCGTCAAAACGTGTGCATTATTTATTTCGTGTCTTTATGTAGAACCTCAAAGCTGCTTGCTTGGAATTTATCTGTGTTTTTATATAATTAATAAGTAATTAATTAATTAATGTATCTAATAAGCGTACTTACGACCGAGGTATGAAGAAAAATAGTATACACCACACTGGCCGAAAGTTTGATATCTTGCACTCCGAGGGCATCATGACGCGCAGGGTAAGATATCAAACTTTCGGCCCTTGTGGTATTTCGTTTTTTATAAAAACGTACAACCATGGATTACATACCTAACGTACACTTTTCAGTGTAAATTATTCTCAGTTATCTACACTATACTGTTATAATGTCACGAAAAATAGTGTAAAATATATAGGTATCTGTTCATGTTTTATGCATTTTTGTTTTCTAGCGTTTAAATTTCATTTATTACAAAACTGAAACAACCAATTGTTTCAACTGTATTTTGTTATTACATTTTCGTTCAACTAATTATGTAACTCCTTGGTACATTGGCATTCTTTCTCAAAAATTAATTTATTCATTATTAAGCATTGAAACTAAACACATCGCAACGCAAACGCATTCATCAAGTACGAAGTATATTATTTTTTGTTATATTATTTTTGTTAAGAATTATTTTTTGTTCAATAAAAATTATCAAAATTCATCGCATTGTTCTTTACTGAACATTTTGGTCCTTCGAGCCGCACACTACAGCATTTATCGTCAAATTAAACTACAACCACAAGAACGAAGAAAAATGGCTGATCGCCTAAGAAAAGCTAGAAAAACTGTTGTAACCAGCGTACAACGGATTCACGAATTCACCGAACAATTCACTGAAGACGGCAATACAAGTAAATTGATCGCCAAAACCTGTAAACTAGAAGACTACTGGTCACGATACAACGACATTCAAGCCAAAATAGAAGACGAAGCGCAAGACGACGATCAAGAGAACGAAGATTCCCGGATAGAATTTGAAAACATGTTTTACGAAATAAAAGCTGTTCTAGAAAAGTTCGTTAACAAAAAACCGAATGATTCGATTACGTCAAAGGTCAAGCTGCCACAATTACACATTCCAATCTTTAATGGCAATTATCAAGAATGGAGCAGTTTTCGAGATATATTCACTTCAGTCATCCATCAAAATCAGCAAATTTCGGCCATACAAAAACTGTACTATTTGAAGGCTTCATTGAAAGACGAACCGCTTCAGATTATTCAATCAATTACTGCGTCAACAGAAAACTACACGGTAGCTTGGCAGCTTCTATGTGAACGCTACGACAACAAACAATTTATAGTAAACAGTCATCTCAAGGCATTATTTGAATTACCAACCGTTGAAAAGAATTCAGTGGTCCAATTGAGAAAATTAATAACTGATACCAAGCAGCATCTTCAGTCACTGGAAACACTGAAAGTACCAGTGAACTCGTGGGGTGCAATAATAATATTTTGGTTAAATCAAAAATTGGATACTCATTCACGAAGAGAATGGGAACTAAGCAAGAAAACTGGCGAGCTACCGGATTTGAAAACATTTTTCACATTTCTGGAGCAAAGATGCCAAGCCTTAGAACTTATTTCTGAACAAGAGCGCTCTACACCAAGATCGTCGAGAACATCGCAGAGGTTCACACACGTCGCATCTTCCAGAGACTCAAACTCTTCATGTATCATTTGCAAGGAAGGGCATAATCTGTTTCAGTGTCCAAAATTCATCGGGTACTCAGTCAATGAAAGGCTTGACGTCGTGAAATCAAAAGGGCTTTGTTTTAATTGTCTTCGCAAAGGGCATAGCGTAAAACAATGTCAATCCATTAGCTGCAAGGCATGTAATCAGAGACACCACACTTTGATTCATGTAGACAACAAAACAGATAGTCAGCAAAGCAGCCAACCATCAATGACTGCGGAAAGCAACGTCGCGTTATATAACGCCGATCAAAATCCACAAGTATTATTATCAACTGCAGTGGTATTGGTTCAAGATGCTGGAGGACATTATCACAAATGCCGTGCATTATTAGACAGCGCATCACAATCAAACTTCATTACTACTGCACTAATCAGTCGTCTCAAGTTAAAAACCACACCGAATAAAATTCAAATCAAAGGAGTTCAGTGCACTTCGACGCAATCAAATCGCTCAGTAAATGTGAGACTTGCTTCGAGAGTGTCCCAGTTCAATCGACAATTGGAATTTCTAGCATTGGACAAAATAACGTCACTGCTGCCAACTCAAAAATTTTCTATTGACAATTGGAAACTTCCTGAAAACATAATGCTAGCCGATCCGCTATTTTATGAGCCGCAAGAAGTTGATATATTGATTGGTGCCGAAATATTCTTTCATATTCTTCAAGAAGGACACTACAAATTAGGTCAAAATCTTCCCATTATGCAGAACACCTGTTTCGGTTGGATAATATCTGGAAAACTATGGAACGACAAAACCAGTCAGCGTAACACTTACTCATTTCTGTCAAATATTCAGTCTACGGTAGAAGATTCACTAGCTAGATTTTGGCAAGTAGAAGAGTTATCAGAAACTTCAGTGCTTTCACAGGATGAACAATTCTGCGAGCAACATTTCACAAGAAACACTGCAAGAGACGCTTCGGGGAGATATACCGTTACATTTCCAATACGCGACAAATTCATGCTCGGAAACAGCTACAACGAAGCATATCTGCGTTTTCAAATGCTAGAGAAACGATTCACTAAAAACCGAGAATTGTTTCAACAGTACAAGGACTTCTTGCATGAATATCTCAAGTTGGGTCATATGGAGAAGCTACAAAATTTTCAATCTGCACAAGGTCCAGTATATTATCTGCCACATCACGCGGTGATTAAGGCCACCAACACGACCACGAAGCTTAGGGTCGTCTTTGACGCATCCATGAAATCGAGCAATGGGAAATCTCTGAATGATATTCTTCTGGTGGGGCCAACAATCCAACAAGATTTATTTTCAATTGTTTTACGTTTTCGTTTCCACAATATCGTATTTTCTGCAGACATTATAAAGATGTACCGACAAGTCAAAATCAATGAATCTCAAACAGACATGCAAAGAATTTTATGGCGAGACTCAAAAGAGAAAATGATTTCATGTTATCGCTTAAAAACAGTGACATACGGTACTGCCAGCGCTCCCTACTTAGCTACTAGATGCCTCAAACAACTAGCGCTAGACGACGGTGAAAATTATCCACTTGCGGCTACGGTTTTACAAAGAGACTTTTACGTAGATGATGTTTTGTCGGGAGCCAGCAACTTAACCGAGGCACTAGAACTACAACGTCAATTAACTGCCTTGTTGGCACTGGGAGGTTTTGAACTTCACAAATGGTGCGCAAATCATCGCGATTTACTAACACCAGTCTCAGAATCGAAGAAAGAAGTCCAATCGACATTGATAACCGACGACAAGGAAACAGTTAAAACGCTTGGATTAACCTGGAATCCGGTTGAAGATCAATTCATGGTCGTAATTCCAACTGAAATACAGAAAGTTCCGCTCACTAAACGTTCAGTATTATCTACGATCTCAAAGATTTTTGACCCGTTGGGATTTTTAGGACCTGTCGTTTTAAGAGCCAAGATATTTATTCAAGAACTTTGGCGACAGAAACTGGAATGGGATCAAGAAATAGACTCCGATTTAAGTACTTCCTGGCTAGCGTTTAGCGACGAATTGAAACTTTTAAAACACTTTTATATTCATCGCAAGGTCATGCATTCAACCAACACAAGCAATATTCAAATTCATGGTTTCTCGGATGCATCCGAACGAGCGTATGGAGCCTGCCTTTATGTTCGAAGCATAGATACGGAGAACAACGTGTGTACACGACTTCTCTGCTCAAAATCGCGAGTAGCTCCGGTTAAACAAATTTCGCTGCCTCGTCTGGAACTGTGTGGAGCTCTTCTGCTAGCAAGGCTGCTGCACAAGGCGCTTCCTATCATGAACGTCAATGTTGACAGCATATTTCTTTATACGGACTCTACAATTGTGCTGGCATGGTTAAATTCTCCGGCAACACGCTGGAAAACGTTTGTCGCACATCGAGTCTCAGAAATTCAAGAATATACCTCCAAATATCAATGGAATCACATAAAATCGTCCGATAATCCTGCCGATGTGTTATCTCGTGGATCAACGCCCTCAAAGCTCATCGAGACAAACATTTGGTGGCACGGCCCTAATTGGTTGGACAAGTCCGAATCTGAATGGCCACGATTCAAAACAACTGAGTGCGAAGATATTCCAGAGCTTAAAAAATCAAAGATCACGACAACCTGTCACGTTGTTGAATATGAATTGCCAATACTTAACAGATGTTCGACATTTAATAAATTGCAGCGAATTATTGCATATTGTTACAGGTTCATCCACAATGTTAAACCAAACGCATCCAAATACTATGGACCACTAAGCGTTGACGAACTTCAAACATCCTTGATGTATCTACTCAAAGCTGCTCAGCGAGAGGGTTTCCGTTCAGAGCTGCAAGATTTACAAGCCAATCAAGACATATCTACTGCTAGCAAGATAAAATCTCTCACACCATTCCTAGATGAAGATGGATTGATAAGAGTAGGCGGTAGACTGAAGAATGCGCAACTTCCGTTTTCTCAGCAGCATCCGATAATTTTACCCCCGAAACATGTCATAACCATCCTATTGCTGCAACGGGAACATTTGAGATTACTTCACGGAAATGCTCAAACTATGTTGGCTAACATTCGTTTAAAATATTGGCCAATGAACGCTCGTAATGAAATAAAAGGAATAATACACAAATGCATAACGTGTTTTCGATTTCGAGCATCCACGCTTCAACAGCAAATGGGAGATCTTCCGAAGAAAAGAGTTCAACCCGGTCGACCATTTCTCAATTGTGGTGTAGACTACGGTGGACCTGTGTTTCTGCGACAAAATAATAAGCGCAATTCGACTCTCATTAAAGGCTACATAGCGTTATTCGTATGCTTATCAACCAAAGCCATTCATATTGAACTCGTAAGCAGCCTTTCAACAGAAAGCTTTTTAAACGCATTTCAACGATTCGTTTCAAGAAGAGGTAAATGTGCAACAATTATCTCAGACAACGCTACAAACTTTAAAGGAGCTCAAAATGAACTTCATGAATTGTATTCGCTGTTCAAGTCTAACACCAATCGCATCGTTGAATCTGCTGCCAATCTTGGTGTCAAGTGGAGTTTCATTCCACCAAATGCACCCCACTTTGGAGGCCTGTGGGAAGCTGGAATCAAATCAGCGAAGTATCATTTGCGTCGGATAGTGGGTAAGGCACATCTTACATTTGAAGATTTTTATACTATTTTGACAAACATTGAAGCTATTTTGAATTCCCGGCCGCTCATTCCGCTATCTGATGATCCTAATACTCTATCATATTTATCACCGGCACATTTTTTAATTGGAGAATCTCTCACCGCCATACCGGAACCTGACATAACAAATGTACCTGAAAATCGTCTGTCAAAATATCAACGCCTACAAGCATTACGCCAACATTTTTGGAACCGCTGGTCAAGCGAATATTTGACTACACTTCAACAACGACACAAATGGAACCAATCGCAACCGAATATTCAAATCGGTTCACTTGTTTTAATAAGAGAAGAAAATGTTCCTCCACTGAATTGGATTACAGCTAGAGTCACGGAACTTCATCCCGGAGCTGACGGACGCGTTCGAGTGGTTACCATCCGCACAGCTTCAGGGCTCTTCAAGAGACCGATCACTAAATTATGTCTTATACCAATTGAGTAATTGTTGAAAATTAAATTTCTCAAGGCGGGCGGTGTGTTCATGTTTTATGCATTTTTGTTTTCTAGCGTTTAAATTTCATTTATTACAAAACTGAAACAACCAATTGTTTCAACTGTATTTTGTTATTACATTTTCGTTCAACTAATTATGTAACTCCTTGGTACATTGGCATTCTTTCTCAAAAATTAATTTATTCATTATTAAGCATTGAAACTAAACACATCGCAACGCAAACGCATTCATCAAGTACGAAGTATATTATTTTTTGTTATATTATTTTTGTTAAGAATTATTTTTTGTTCAATAAAAATTATCAAAATTCATCGCATTGTTCTTTACTGAACAGTATCCAAAAGTGGGGGATTAATTAGAAAGGGAAGACTTGAGTCGACATGAGCGGTTTTGACTTTTGGGTCACAGAGTTTGATATATTGGACGGGGCTGAAGCAATTCAAGAATAACAGTGTCACGTCAATAAACGCGTAAGTCTGCGTGTTTAATATGCAAATTGTAATGCGTGAACAGCAACACGCGCAAAGTTTAACAGAACAATATACATATAGACTACTAGGAGCAAGCAACAGCAGGCGTTCGCGCCACCTTTCATCTGTTCAAGAGAGCTCCACAGCCGCCTCCGACGTCGCCGTCAGCCCAACCACCCCCGTCTGTGTACCCACTATACTAAATCTCGTTCTTTCTCGCTCTGCCTCCATCAACCGCTGTGAGGCGAGTCCTTTCCTTTCTTGCCGAACAACCTCTCCGCGCGGTTTAATCTATCAGTTCTCTACACATGTGTTAAAGTTTATCAGATAGGTAGAGCCGATGTACAGAGACCTTCTTCAACCTTTGTACCGTACCGATCCTCGAACTTCCCTCACGGCACTAACTCTCGGAACTCCCTCGCATTGCGTGCAAATATGGATGTGATACTCGTGTAGGGCACGCGTTACAATTGTCGGTGCAAGTAGAATCGGCTAACAAAAACCTTTGCATTCTTACCGCTGATTCTACAAAACTTCCTACAAATATGGATGTCATGTTCCAAGTCAGGTAAAAGTTGCAATTTTCAATACAGATCCGCTTTAACCTTTGGACTGTACTAGCGATTCTATGGAGCTTCACACACGACACTTGCTTTGGAATTCTCTTTGATTACTCGCTAGAGTTGCTGATACAAGCTGAGCTATAGAGTAGTACCTATTACAAATAGAAGAGACCAGAGCGTCAAGCCATTTGAACTTCTTTAACGTTTGTAAGTATTTGTAATTGCCAATCCTGTAAAACTTCCCTTGGGGAACTGCTTAAAGTCCATGCATGAATATGAGCTTGTTTTTCAATAATAGACTTGGATTTCGGACATATATAGGTCCACAAATCATTTCCTCTCTCGGAGATGTTTCCTACCTTACCCGTAGATCGCATCTTATCATGTCCATACTCCGAAATATTGTCTGATTTCAAATGCAATTTGTTAACTTCAATGGCGGTCACAATTGTGAGTATTTGTTCGTTCCCAAATGAGAATGCATATATTAAGATCTATATATTGGGTATGTTTCACACCTTATATATCTGTCTGTTTAGACAATCCATGGACACCCATAATGCCTTTATTTATTCCTCCAGCGCGAAGGTACCAGCAAAATAGTGGAACGGGACCGTTCCTCAAACATCAATAAAGGAAACATGTCATGTTCGTCTCGTCTATGGAACTGTTTTGCGCAAGCCTAGTCAGTAACTCCTGCTAACATCAAAATAGATACTTCGTCTCAACAACACTGCCAAAATGATAACGTTAACACTTGCAAGCAAGTAGGTACTTACTATTTAAAAATATTAACTCTTCCAATGATATGAAAATGTGTACGTTTATTGATTTTCTGTTACACCCTGTACACGCGTGTGTATATTTTACATTTGTGTGTGGACTATGTATATGTGCTTACATCTCGGCGCAACTAACCTCTATAAATCTTACTTTACCATACAAACATATCCAACTGGCTTGGATTACTGGATATTTCGAAACAACCCTTGCAAATTTTATGTACTATAACGCTTTTACACAAATTGGTATGTGCAATTGGTTTTAATTTGTGATTAAATTAGACCTTTAATCATTATAGTTTATCAATTATGGGACCACTAATTATTAAACACAATTGAAAATTTGAAGATAAACTATAGAACCCACATCTTTCAAAAGATTTTTAAGATTATAAAAAATATATATAAAAAAACGAGAGGTGTCGTGGAACACCCGGTTGGAACGAAGTTCTTTTCGCTATTTATTATGTATCATATCATTTTTTTTTTACTAATTTGTCTATAAATTATTCGAAAATTTTATTTATACTATAATATGATTATTAAACAAAAATTAATCGTGCGATTTGCAACTCTAAAAAAATAAAAATAACATTTGTTGCGCAGCTGTCGGGAATCGAACCCGGGACACCCGCATGGCAGATGAGTATTCTACCATTGAACCATTGACATTGACTAGATATCGCTATTTATATAGGTTTAATAACAAATCGTGAAGTTAGAAGGCGCTGCATTTCACAAAATATTAATGTCAAAAAACTATCTAATATTTGAAATGGCATCCGTTTTTGAACAAATGCAATCTTTTTATTTAAGACAGAACATACGCAATCTTTAAATGTCCATAACACACTGTGTAAGATAAAAGGATAACCGATCCACGTGTGCGATGTATTAGGCAAAATCGAATTTATCCAGTGTTTATTTCTGCTTTTTTTATGTATAAAAAATCTATGAAAATGTTCTTCTCGTTCGTTTAAGACAGGTTTCGATCCGATCTGATTTAAATTGAACGAATTATAAACGAAAAACGTTTTTGTTGTCAATTTGCTCTCCTCTGGGACCAAAATACAAAAATCCGACTCCGTTAGGATCTGTCCCATGCCCTATTTTATAAATGTGCCAAATTTCAACTTCCTATGTCTACGGACAGACATAGGTAATAGGTCATTAGATTAGATTTTCGTTACAGATTTTCTTTACGCCTTGTGTTTACGCTTTTTTCTTAACGTTTTTTTTTCTAGACCTCTCTATTTATATCTATGACGTCCCATAAGGAACTTCTTTCCAAAAATGATTTTTCATTTGAGAAAAACAACTTAACTTCGCATAAAACAAACAACACAATTTTCAATAATTTTTATTGAATTTTTTAGTTTGCGGAGCATGTAAACATTGAATTTTCTCTTTCGAGTCGAATTGAATCTTTAATAATTGCTTGATTGTTTAGTTGTTATGAGTACTACAAGGAAAGAACTTTACATAGGTACCCAAAAAGCTTTTACATTTTTCAATACTCAAACTTATGGTCGACTCGAAAAGAAGAATCTATAAAATATTGAACTGATCGAAAGGAAAAAGCCTACTGTCATTCAAATGAATTCCGCTTCAAACTTTTCCCTATTATAACTTAACCTGACGACTCAAGTTGATTCAAAACAATTCCACTTATTTTGGCTCATTTGTGAGTTTTATTCTTCTAGATCAAACTGTCATTCAAAAAATGTTCTTTGTCAACAAGTCGAGCAGAATTTTCTTCTAATCTATACTCGACGATTATAAAATGTTTTTAACAATAGTCGAATTTTCGAGTATTTTCTTATTACCAGGGCAAGCGGGGTGGTGTCCCGACGAAAAGGGGCCCTAAGGAGCTCCTTTTCATTGCCTACTTTTTAGGGGTTCGTTTTTTACTTTTTGGAGCCCTTCCACAACGACGACGAAAGCAATGTAAGTTATGTCATAATTTTGAACATAATATATAATAACTAATGGCCTTTTTAAGTACTTTTTAAATTCTACGCAGGAGGCCCCAATTTTACTTCTTGCCCCGGGGCCCCCGATTCTAGTTAGTAGTTACGGCCCTGCCTATTACAAATGACCCATTTTGCCAGCGTTTTCTTTGATTTAAAAAGTTTTAACTTTGTTTTATTTTCCAAATGTTTAAAACTGGTTTAATCGATATAAACTTACTACGTCTACATGCCAAGGCATGTACCACAGACCTGCCAATCTACATTTCTGATATGATATACAATAATAATAATGTCAGTACATTAGATTGTTATATGGAGAGAATAGAGTGCGGTCTTGAGAAATGAATACATGAGAATGGATTTAGCTAAATTATGTATGGCATCAGAATTATTATAGTACCGACGCTGCGCTGCACTATTTGACTCGCTAGATACCACCGACTTAAAAAATAGACTGCGTATCCAAGCGCACACAGTGCGCCGGCCAAGTTCTCGGCAAACCATTTCGACACCCCTCTATTTCCGAGAATTGCACTAATCGGCAACCTGCAGCTCGCGAGCCGCATGCGGCTCTTTTGATGTAAAGTTGCGGCTCTCCAGTTTCATACGCAAAAAATAATTATTTTATTATATAAACCCTTAAAAATCGTCCAATCGATCCATGATTGACTGCCATGTCTATCTTTCAGCAATTTCCACTCGCGTCTCAACCGCACCGCTCCCGTCGCGACGTGTCGTCTTCGGATATATATATGTTATACCTATATAAGCAAATACTATAATACTGAAACGAAAATGTTTAATGGCTCTTTAAAACTGGGAAATTTTGTAAATTGTAACTTTTGGCTCTTCCATCTAAAAAGGTTGCCGACTCCTGGTCTAGGTCGAATGGAGTGTTCAGAAAATAGAAATTCACTTTTTGGATATTCACTCACTCAGTGACCGACTGATAAATCATCATAATTCTAGGATACTTCTAATCGAGCTAGAGTTTTGTAATTTGAAACACTGATACTGGGTTGCAGAAAGGATTACCAACAAATTTGATTTCACAATGACCTTAGAATGTGATCGTATAATTACTGTTTCCATACATCAGTAGTCAAAATATGTCGTATTTGACATCTGTTGGGAAATAAATAATAATAATAACTATTATTATAATTCTTGCGTGAGATACTAGTATAGCTTGCGATCAACGGTTTGTGGATCACTGGTTTGTATAGTTTACTCCGATAATGATCGATCTTCTAAAAAGCATAAGTTTTGAGAACTTATACTGTAATAGAGTAAAATTACAGTATTTGCTGGGTGCGTGACAGCAGCACCGCATATCGTCCGCAATTTTTCATGTTCTTATAACATTGCGTCAAATAAACGGTTTTCAAATAACTGTAATAATTATACATACTCAGTACAATTATTATTTGAAAAAATCTAAAAAATATAATACAGTGTAACCTCTTTATAACGTTCTTCGTTATAACGAAAAACTCCTTATAACGTAGAAATTTTTACAAATTGGTTGGTTTACCTTAAAATCCATACATTCATACCCTCTTTATAGCGCAACAGCCATTCTCTATTACGAAGAAATAGCTCATATTTAGGCATCAGCAAATGTTTACAGACGTAAAGAGGACGATTCTGAACCATCACTAACTATTCAACAAGAACTTGATGCCACCAAACTTATCGAAAAATTCCTATTGTTTAATGAAGATGACTCCCATCACGTACATCCCAAGCCATGCATAAGATATTTAATAAAATGCAAAACAAATATTGGCATAGCAAAAAACGTCAGGCAAAGTTAACAGGCTATACCTATGTGTTTAAATTAAATTATGTGAAATTTGGTTATTTGTCTTTCTTCCCTCCATATAACGAAAAACGAAAAAAAAATGCTCGGTCCCTTGAGATTCGTTATAAAGAGGTTACACTATATTATGAAGACTATGAAGACCACTAGCGCCGCTAGCAGGCAATAGAGTGAGATTGAACTGCCTTGTCATTATTGTCTTAAACTCGGGAAGCTTCTTAATAAATAGGGAGCGCATCAAAAACGACATCTGACGGCCACATGAAATCATACTCGATAACCGTTGAATGACTAAGGCCTAGGACACATGAAGAGCGTTCAACGCGCGTTGGCCCAACGCGCATTTATAATTTCTATACAATTGTATATAACTGTTTATATGATAACGCGCGTTCAACGCGCCACAAACGCGCGTTATCATATAAACAGTTATATACAACGCGCGTTGAACGCTCTTCATGTGTCCTAGGCCTTTTAATGCTCACGCTGCGATCGAGTCGGTTGTCTCCGCACCCGGTCAATATACTTTAGCGCGAGTCTAATTAGAAAAAGAAATAAAGAGAGCAGCCACAACTGACAGTTTTATTTTTTCATGCCCATTGAGCAGTCAATTGTCTAAGTCAATGGTACATACATATTATAGTATCCAGTACTCACATTTAGTGATAGGTAACCTTCACGGATAGTAGTTGTGTGTTATATGACCGAGTTTATGACATACTTTGCGTACACATATCGATCCAAATTTATAAGAGTTAACTTCACTTTAGACGAATAAAATAATAGCATGTTCAGTCTGTTCGCACAAAGATGGTCCTTAGAGGATCGTACCAATCAGTGGCAGCTCGTGAACATTTTAAATTGATGTTCTGCAGCGTTAACCAGTACCTAGTACCCACAAGCAATGAGATGGGTTACCGAATATTTTTTTACAGTTGATAATATTGACAAGATTGTTTGGGCATTTTTTATTTGATTAATTCAATTTTATACTTGTATCGCTAGCTAATTAAAACTTTAAAGCAATATTTATTAGTTGTATTTTCTTCTGTTCTTACTACACTGCAATTGTTCCAATCGTATTGACATAGCTGATTATGTCAAGATTAATTGTTGAATAAAATGGATAAACAGCTATCAAATCGAAAGTGCTGTGTTGTTGATTATAAAGATACACCAACTAAACATCCAGAATTACAATTCTACCGTTTGTCCTGGATTTTCTTATGAATTAGAGAGGAAATTTTTTTTTAAATAAAAATGTAGGTATATCATTTATGTAGTTTTTTTACTGACATTGTGCGTAAATATTTTTTATAATTAACTGATTTCCATGGATTTGTAAGTTTTGAGTGAACCAGATTTTGAAAAATCAAACACGAGATGGCGCAAAGATCGCATGTCAAAGATAAGTACTTTCCTAGCGTGCGCGTCGAGTTTTTGTTCATTCTGCAAAATTTGATATTATTTCCTTGTAAGTAAGATACAAGCAATCTTTGATCGAACAGATTGTATATTATTCTCGATGTCTACAAATAGTTTTAGTGCTTTCGTGGAAAATAGTCATAAAATACAGAGGAGTTTGTCATTTATCGAATACCTAATTGAAAAAACAATTATCACAAAAAAATCATAAGGAAATGTCAAATGTCAAGAGTAAAAATTTTGTTTCGTTTTGTAAAATAATTTCAGTAATTTATAAAAAAAAATATATAATATACCTATATATTTTTCGAGCGAATCATTTATTTCTATTTTTTAAATCCTGCACCAAATTATTGAGATTATATGGGCTTCGTACTAATACATTTGTTCAATGTATTTTTTTACTATAATCTCCTATAAAATATCTGCTACATGTATACGGGCATATAAAGTAATCCAATATGCACTAGTTCGGTAAAGTAAAACAACACTGATCGAACAATACCAAGTCCATAGTAAGTTACTGTTTGTTTCTCGGTAGTTTTTTAATTACCTATGTATGCCTAAAAGTCACAAATGAACTATCAAAAATTTTGAAACTAAAGTGAAACGCAGCTCATTGTAGGAGGAACATGCAAAAAATATCGTGTGCTTAATTGTATAACGACTCGTGTGACAGTTTTTTTTTTTTGCTGAATTTTCATTTATAATTTGTTAGTGCTGTTGCTTGTTGGACATAAATATTCAAGCCTACACTAAAAATGTCAGTTTTGACAATGTTTAATTCTCTCAAAAGTTGTCAAAATCTATAAATATCGGTATTCATAGTAATCGAAGCAAAATGAAGAAAATGTGAAAATAAGAAAAAATAAAATAAACATGTAGTTAGTAATATCTGGTAAAAAAACTTTTCGGGCTATTTTATAAAAACCCAGTTACTTCTCAAACACTTTGCTCGAACAGTTCTCATTTCTTTAACAATATATTGATTTTATTTTAACCTGCGTAGTTTGATTGAACTACGCAATTTACAGAATGTTATATACTTTGGATAATATAAATATAGACAGCAGTACCTACTTCCATTTATTTAGGTATACTACATTATTATTATATAACATATTACGTATAAATAAATAAGTGTATTATCACTTGTTGGTCTCTATTAGCTATGTACTGCTTTTTACCATTCCAACACCATAAGTGGGGAATGGTACTAATTTAGGTCAAAATTCACTTTACAGAATTTTACAATATTTTTTTCGTTTTGAGGTACTTCCAATCTAAAAAATTTTAGCCAATTAGGCGATAGGACCATTCCAACTTTAAAATGATGACATTTAATATAGTATAAATTATTAATATACCTACATATAATAAAGAAAATAAAATTTCTGATATCGCATGAGATGACGCGGGGAATGGCTAGTATTCAATATGATATTTGCTATTCGTAACTATGATTACCTAAATAACATATTCACGTCATGTAAAAATAAATCAAAGCATGCTTAACATAGTACATTTTGGACAGATCTATAAAACAAAAGAACAGCTGATTTTTTTTTATTTTCAAAATATTTCCGAAACTATAAAGTTTAGAAAAAAAACTTAACATAGCTTTCTTGAAAAAATAAATAGAATAATAAGCCGTTATGAAAAGTATACCAGTATTATATAAAAAACATTGTTATAGCATATATCTCGTCTGCGCATGCTCCAATATTCCCAAAAAAATAAGAGGGCTCTTCATATTTACATACCAAACATTCTCCCAAAATGTTTCAATCCGCTCATCCGTTTGATCTGTATCGTGTTCACAGACTAACAGACGCACAGAGTTTTTCCAAAAATGTGTTTTTTGGATTCGGGGGACCTCAAAACGAGGAGATATTGTAAAATTTTGACCTAAACTAGTACCATTATTTGTGGGTTGGAATATAAAACATTTTGGAAAAAGACTGTGCGTTTGTTAGTTGAGAGCACGATACAGGTAAAACGGCTGAGCGGATCGCTGCCAAATAGTAAAATGTATGAAATATAAATATGAAGAGCCCTATCGTTTCTGGGGTAAATAAGCACATGCGCAGAAGAGATATGCACTGGAAGGTTGTCTTTTGTCATAAGAAAATATTTTTTATAATGGCTCCAGTTAAATCAAAATCAGTCCAGTTGTTCTCGAATTATGTCTGGACAAACACACAAAAATTACGGAAACATGTTTTTCCATCTATAATAATCTATATTATACAAAAATATCAGAGAAAAAAACATTCTTTTACATGTTGATATTGCAAAGTCAGTGATATCAGTTTTGGGATCAGAACTCAAAACTCAGGATTATAAAGTTTAACCAACTTCTGAATGTATTTGTTTTGTTATCTGGTCATTTGAGATGTAGCGCAGCATAAAAGCTTCAAGTTTAAGCTTTAACGCTGTTACATAAAGTTGTATTCAGTCGACACGCCATCATAATTACTCGAAGACATCCGTTAAATAGTACTCGTTTGTCTTCGGAGTTACATAACAAGTAAGAAATATTAATTAAGAGCAGCATCATAATCGGATCAAGAAATGTTCTAGCTGCCGCTACATACATGTAAGTCGTACTCCATTCGCTGAAATTTCACTGTAACGCCAACTATGAGAAATATATAATAATATGAAAAATATATATGTAATAATATTAGTAGTAATTGGTAAGTAATAATATAGTACAAATCTTTGATTAACGTCTGGATAGAACTCTTCAAGTACATAAAATTGTCGACCAATTTTTCTCAGACCAAACGATATATTGACAAAAAATGATAAAATTACAAATCAATATAACATAAGATGACGTTTCGATCCGGATTTGGATCTTCTTCAGAAATATCTAAAAAATATAAAAATTAATTAGTATTAATTAAGTGATAGATTTCACGCAGGATTGAAACTTTGAATAATATAGTAAGTCATGAATCTAAGATATATGTCAAACTTCCTGATTGATATTACATTTATTTTCATATACAGTATGGTTTTTTAAAAACCGAACACCCTTTTATTTCTTAGAGGAAGGGTTTTCGAAAAAAAGTTTTGGACAAAAGTTACAGGGAATCAAGGGGGAAGAAAAGTGATGTAGTTTTTTTTCGTTTGGGGGAGGTGTCTCCAAAATATCAAGGTCACCTACACTTTCTTAAATACGATCCTGTATTTTTTATCTCGGATTATTGTTCTCTGGGTCAAAGAGATCAACTCTTGTACAAAACATTTTTGGATTTGATGCCATCGTGAACCGCTGTTTGATTCTCAATTCATCCCGTTTCCTATTTTAGTGGATTGTGTGAGTCGGAAAAACCCCTGAAAAAGTTTTTCCGACTCACACAACGGGATGAATTGAGAATCAAACAGCGGTTCACGATGGCATCAAATCCAAAAATGTTTTGTACAAGAGTTGATCTCTTTGACCCAAAGAACAATAATCCGAGATAAAAAATACAGGATCGTATTTAAGAAAGTGTAGGTGACCTTGATATTTTGGAGACACCTCCCCCACACGAAAAAAAAACTACATCACTTTTCTTCCCCCTTGATTCCCTGTAACTTTTGTCCGAAACTCATGACGTATAGAGATAAATTCACTGTATAATAATAAACCGTCATGAAAAATACACCATTATAACAGAAAAATCAACGTTATAGCTTATATTTCTACTAAGCATTCGCCTATTTTCTGCAAAAACAATCAGGCTCTTCCTATTCTGTCAAAATTTGGTTTCGATCCGTATACTCACATAGATTTTTTTTCAAAATAGGTTTTTTGTATTCAAGGAACCTCAAAACGAAAAAATACTATCAAATTTTGTGAAATGAATATTGACCTAAAAAAAGTAATGATAAAATACCTTTAGCATTATAATAATACACGCCTGATATTGTAGATTATAGTGTGCCACAACAGCAATTTAAAAAATCATAATATATTATATGGGAAGGAAAAAAGTTGTTGTATTGATTTGAGTATGTTAATTCGCACACATTCTGATGAAACATGCATCGTTCTCTTTGTTTTAATGAGGAGAAGTGGTACACACGATGTGTACGAATTAACACAGGTGAAATCCATATAATGACAAAGGAGCCTCAATAACGTTCAAACTTAAAAATTCGAATAATTATGGTTGAATTTCGACCACTAGTAAATATAATTGTTATTCTTTTACCTTGCATCGTAATTTCTTATAGAATAAATAAACTTCTAACAAAATTAATATATACTTTAGCCTTCGTAAAATACTCCTGCAATTTTTGTTTTGATGGAAAAACGTTTAGAAAAAGCGGCTCTCTTTAAAACAAAGTGCGATGCAAAATAAAAGAAGACAGTCGTAGTTAGCGATGACGAAGAGATGAAGTGACAGTGACAGCGATTTGATAACTATGTAACTACACCAGCAACTTACTGTCGTCGACTCTTACGTAATAATAAAGGCCGATTCACATTTGTCAACGTTTTATACGAGACATTCCTTTTTTGCTGTATTTTATAGGTCGATAAGTTGTCGAAACCGGCACAAATTAATTTCTGAAATGATTACCAACATAGCATTTAAACATTCGGCTAGTGAATTTATAATTACCTTTTCGAATTTTAAATCGGCAGGGCATTTTAGTCGATTTTATCGCTGAACTATCGCTATACAGGGTGAGTCAGACCACCCGTATCAGTCGTTTTTTTCTAAAACGGTTAGTCGTAGAGAGTTGTCTCAAAAATCTGTATTATAAAAGCCCTAATGAAGAATCGAATGGTGATATTTTTTCCTCCCGGAAAGGTCGGCTTCCCTGTTAGTTTACTCCGGAATGTTCAGAACTCCGGAATGTTAAATGGCACGATAGGTCGAAAGTGGTATTGTTGAAAAGATCTTTAAAAAATAAGCAAGTTTTGTAGGACATTTTTTTTTGTTACTGCCACCCCTGTTAAGTAATATTCGTTTGAAATTATTAATTAACATGTCAGAATAACAAAAAAGTCGGCATTTAAAATCTAGTTACCTAATTAAACAATGTCACAATAAGTTTTCAATAATTGCAATTGCTTTTTTTTGTGGGAAAATACTTCCAGGTACTCATAACATATCTAGAAGAGCTCTGCAGTGTTTAGAAGTAAATTGAAGACAGTTTGAACATTTGTGACATTGTTTAATTAGGTAACTAGATTTTAAATGCCAACTTTTAAAACTAAGTTTGTTATTCTTACATGTTAATTTAATAATTTCAAACGAATATTACTTAACAGGGGTGGCAGTAACAAAAAAAAATGTCCTACAAAACTTTCTTATTTTTTAAAGATCTTTTCAACAACACCACTTTCGACCTATCGTGCCATTTAACATTCCGAAGTTCTGAACATTCCGGAGCAAACTAACAGGGAAGCCGACCTTTCCGGGGAAAAAAATATCATCATTCGATTCTTCATTAGGGCTTTTATAATACAGATTTTTGAGACAACTCTCTACGACTAACCGTTTTCGATAAAAACGACTGATACGGGTGGTCTGACTCACCCTGTATATTAGGACACTCGTAGATGTTTTATTGGCGTGAAACATCTATTGGGGCGTTTGGCAAAAAATCCATGTCATGACGGAAACGGATTTATCTGTACCTACGTGCGCGCGCAACTGCTTGTCCACTATAGTGCACACGCAAGCTGCAATAAAAAATAAAAATGCTTTACAGAACACAATCTACCAATTCAAACCAAAGCTAAAGGTTAGTAAATTATCTATTAATACCATTATTTTATTACTATTCTATATGTTGTTTGTTCATTTGAGGTTAGAAATGTGTTTGCTTGTCAATAAGCGGTTTATTTTTTAACTCCTTTCTCCGTGTGTGGCTTGTATTTTTATAAACATTTAAAACTAATAAAATTTTACTTTACTTTTTCAGTACACAAACAACGCAAGAAAATTGAAACTAACAAAACTGAAAACTTTGTTTTAACGTCTGATTAGATCTCTTCAATAAAAAAAATTGTCGACCAATTTTTCAGACAAATATATTAACAAAAAATAATAATTAATACATTGACGTTTCGGTCCGGATTTGGTTCTTCTTCAGAACTGATCTAAAAAATATAAAAATTATTAATAATTAATTTATAATTCGTATTTGATATTAATTATTAATTATTTTTATAGGGCTATATATTTATAGTCACTAGAATTTCGTTAGTTTACGGGACGAAATTTAGTTACAGGGTGAAATTTAGTTACTAGAATTTGGCTTAAATTGTTTCACATTTGCCAGGCGTCTCACGACGGCTCCTAATTTTTTTCCAACTAGCCGCTACCCGCAGCTTCGCACGCGATTGAGATGTAACACGGCAGCGACAACAGTAAAAAAACGTATATAATCAGAAGTTTTCAAATACCTATTTATTTTTTATTTGAATTAAAATTACGTTTACGTGACAATAGATAGCAAAAATAGCCATAGAAAATGTATTTTAATAAAAATATAATATTTTAAATCAGATTTACCCTATCGTTAAATAGTTGAGTCTTATTCGTCTTCAGAATACAAAAAAAAAAAACAGAAATCAAAATCAAAAAAGTTTTATTCATTAGAAAAATATGGCGTTTCAAACAAAAGTCTGTGGAGTGAGTGTTACAAATTGCAACTTACAATAAGAGAATAATTGCTTATAAGAATTACTTATTAATGATATTTCTGTGAAGATTTAACTTCTTTTAAAGTTATCCCCGAATTATCCCCGAAAAGCGGGACTGAGCCTGTCCCGCGCGGGACATTTAATTTTGATTAAAATCGCCAAAATCGGGACGTCTTGCAACGCTGGCTTCAACGTATACCATTGTATTTTTACACTTAGAATTTTTTTTTTAACTGTATTTGTACAGTTCTGTCAAGACCCTTTTTCTTAAAAGTAAAAATCACTATTCGCACATCCTTAAACACGGGTGTTCGAGTGTTCCAAATTGGCATGATTGTAATTATTAATCTGAATAACAGCAAAATAATCACCGATCATTTTGTCATTGTATTTAAATGAAGCAATATTTAAATGCTCGGTAAACGATATCACCAAAAAGAGAAAGTGTCAATGACAATGATTTGGATTTCTGTGCACCTCATTGAAAGTGTAACAGAATTGTGCATTGTCTTTATTGTCTTCTAGGTCGAGAGCTGGCGACGGTTTTTCGTAAGTGTCCAAGTAAAGTATATTATTATTAAAAATACCCGTATACGTGTTATTCATTTGAGAATCTGTACGTCTGGCAACCTTTCTTTATTACGTTTTAAATAATAGGTAGAAATTAGAAAGGTGAAATATAAAATTTTCATCAACCGATCTAATAATACACAACTTTTTTTAATACTATACTATTATTGAAATTTTTGATTAACGTCTGAATAGAACTCTTCAAAATAATAAATAAAATTGACGACCAATTTTTTTCAGACTATATATTGATAAAAAATAAAAATATAAATCAATATAACAAAAGAGGACGTTTCGATCCGGATTTAGATCTTCTTCAGAAATATCTAAAAAAATATATAAAAATTAATTAGTATTGCTACTTATTTTCTAATAGAATGCAAGATTGAATGATTGAAAATTAAACTACATATTAAAAAAATTGTTTGTTATTAATATTTTATTAATTTTCAATCATTCAAACTATCATTCAATCTTGCATTCTATTAGAAAATAAGTAGCTGATACTAATTAAATTTTATATTTTTTTTTAGATATTTGTGAAGAAAATCCAAATCCTGATCGAAACGTCATCTTTTGTTATATTGATTTATATTTTTATATTATTTTTTGTCAATATAATTATAGTCTGAAAAAAATTGGTCGACAATTTTATTTACTATATTATTAACTAATAATAATCTAAAATACCTACATTAAATAATATTGCCTACTTGGTTGCTCATTATTTAGGCGAGATGGTGAGGAGTTTTGGGTGTATTTTTCGGGCACAGGCGAGATTATTGTTGGAATCGCTTCGTTTTAGGGTGTAGTTCAACCCCCTAAATTTGCTTACAAATTGTTGGTGTGCTTGATTTTATAATTAACAGTTAGTGACGAAAATAATGCTTTTTTCTCTATTTCCTTTTATATCTCCGTTCCTCATGACTTTTAGTATAGCATATACATTGACAAAGTTGTTCCTTATGAAATTTCCTAAAAAATGAGCACTGACAGAGGTCGCTAAGTGCAATTGTTTATTTGTTTATTGTAATAGTGGTATGGACAATAGGTATTAAGGAGACTCTAGTACGTCTAAATGTCTAATCCTTTTAAAAATATCTTAGATAATTTGTAAATATCTAATATACAATTAAAAGTATCAAGGATACTAAACTTAGGTACAAAATATTCTCCACTTCTGTTGGCACACTACTTGATAAAAAATAATCGAGTATAATACATAGATAATTAAGAATGTTTTCGATGTAAATAAAAAAATGGTTTCACTTTCCAATCGCTTCTTCAAGCGTAATCATTGCAATTTCGATCGAGTCTAAATTGCAAAACGGTTGAGTTTTTTTAACGATTCTGTAACTTGGAAATAAACACCAACTATAAACACGACATAATTTACTTATGCCCATATTCACCGAACGTAAGTAGTTATTTATTCGGTTCATTTGTTTCTTTCCTCCGAATAAATAGCGATAATTCCATTTACCAAGCATAATTTGTTTGTATAAATCTATTCTGTCCAAATTCTCGGATATAAATATTTATTCACCTGAGAAAATAATAATGGCCGCCTCATAGATCATAATACCTAACCTATAAACTTGGAGTATTATATCTGCAGTTGCTCTCGTGAATATATTTATGTGTTGTTTATTAACTTTTTGTGAAGTGTATAATAGTTGTAAAACATTAAAGTTAGCGGAAGTTTTGTGTGCAATTGGGTTAGGATAAAACTTTATTATTTTAATTGAACTTTTTTTGATGTTTACACTAACGCCATTGGTCGGATTTTTGGGTGAACGTCAAAATATTCAACAAAAATACCAAGGAGTATAGCGCAGTGTGTATTTATTCCCCAATTAACCATTTTACCTGGTAATTTGGCTTGTGAATTCAAAGTACATTTTATTGTAACGAATAAATTTGTTCCAAGATATTAACAACTTCTATCTTTAATAGTGTTCGATGAATATGGCCATTAGAGAATCATTATAATTATAGTTTTAAATTTCGTGTCTGCAGAATAGAAGTACACAAAAGAAGAGAGTTTATAAAACAGAAAAACTAGTGCATAGAATGTAATTTACATACAGTTCAAGTGTGATAAAGAATTAAAAATAGCACCGATAACGTGTGTATTATTTCCTACATGATGGTGATAAATAATATAGTGATTTTACATAGCTGATAAAAACATTTTTTAAATAAAACAATATTATATTTCATACACAATAAATTTAATTACTCTTTTCATACGCATTACACAATCTAATAATTTTTTTTTCTATTTTAAGGTCCAGTTTCACATGAAAGTGTAGTGGTATAGCAGTAAATTTTAGCAACAGTGATTTATTGTTGAATGGTAATTATTATTGCTTGTGATTCAAAATAGCCGAATATATGCAGGGGGTAAATTGGGAAATAGAATAAAAAATTCAAGGGCCTCGTGTGGGCTGTTAAATAAAAACTTACTGAAGCATGAATTCAACAATATAGGTTATACTATATACTTCGCTCGCGATTGAGATGAAATAATGTTATATAGCATTTTCCCGCGGTAATTTAATTTGGCTAGACAATATTTTTTTAATCTTATATAGGTATTATTTTAAACTTTTTATTAACATTAAAAGTACGAGTAGGAATGTTGACTTATTTTCGGAATTGTTTAAATTTTGTAGATAGACCCTTACTAAACAAGAAAAAAATATTTTAAAAATAAAAAATTTTGAGAAATAATTGGAAAATTAAAATAATTTTTAAATTTCCCGCTGAAACACTCAAATCTGGCACTGACTCCGACCTACGTCACGAACAGCGTTGCCAGACGTCCCGATTTTGGCGGGATGTCCCGATTTTTAAATCAAAATTAAATGTCCCGCGCGGGACAGGCTCAGTCTCGCTTTTCGGGGATAACTCGACCGTGCGTGCAGCGTGCTGAGGAAGCACTCCACAGACTATTGTTTGAAACGCCATATTTTTCTAATGAATAAAACTTTTTTGATTTTATTTCTGTTCTTTTTTTTTATTCTGAAGACGAATAAAACTCAACTATTTAACGATAGGTTAAATCTGATTTAAAATATTATATTTTTATTAAAATATATTTTCTATGGCTATTTTTGCTATCTATTGTCACGTAAACGTAATTTTAATTCAAATAAAAAGATAAATATTTGAAAACTTCTAATTATATACGTTTTTTTACTATGTCCCGCTTTCGACGAAAGAATCCCGCTGTTTTCACTCAAAGAGTTCCAAAATTCCGACTTGGCAAAAAAAAAAACTGCGGCAACGCTGATTGAGATTATCGTATAAAAAGCCTTTAATTACTAATTTGAGATCTAATTTCAGCTTCCATTAAAGAAAACACAATTATATATTTACAAGAGAGTTTCAAAAACGCGAGAGATATTTCTTTGAAAATGACATTAGCGTTCCATGACGTAATGTAGTCACGTGATAAAGGGTACAATTTATAGCACTTTGAATTAACTTTATTTAATTTATTATAATACAAAAATTTTCATGAAATTACAACTAGTGGAAACATTCCTATTTGTGCCCAAATAACCCTGATAGTGGAAACACTCAAATAAAAATATGTCTACGTCACCTACAATTCTCGTCAAGTCGATTTCTGACAATAAAATTGTATTATTGAAAATAAAATTGTTATTTGCCTAAATTAAAAAAAAATATATAAATAATCGCCTGAAAATCTGTGCTTTCCATTTGAGTTTATTGGATGTTCGGTTTAAATCAAGCTTTAAAAAGCTTTCAGAAGACAGCAGGCGTTCGCCAAGCATGCCAGAGGGTGGTAAGACGCGGGGTGTAAGTGAGACAGCAGATACACACACTTTACAATACAATCTCACCCTTTCACTCTGGGTGTCGTTTCGCACCTGTCCATATACAGGTTGAGTAAAACAAAACTACCATAGGTCGAAGGCCGCTGCACACGATGCTGGAATCACTGCTGGTACTTGTGCTGACTGGCGCGCCGCCTGCGAAGATGGAAATGACGTCACTGTGGTCGCAAAATAGACGTCAAAATTAGAACCGGAGCTATTTTTCCTGCTTGTTTGTTTGAAACAGTATCTTGTCACGTGATCGACATGGGCAAACGCTCGCAAACAAACATGACGTCATAGTGCGTGTTCTGCGCGCGAAAAAGGCCATCACGAAACCCAGTGCCACAGCACGCTTGAAACCTAGCAGCCAAATCTAGCAAAGAATCTGGCGCCAAACCCAACCTTGCAGTGGCGTAACTCTACCACCTAAGGCCCGTGGCAAATTCATCGGATGGGCCCCTTAATATAAAAAAGTTTCACGTTGTAGTCTCATCTTTATAAATCACGAAGTAAAGTAGATATTTGTATAATTCATGTATGCTCTTGAGTGAACACCTAACTTAAATTGATTAAATACAAAATTAATATTTTTTGACAAATTTTGTAATAAATGTTAGGTTCCTCCTATCCTAACGACCTCTCGAGCCGGGGGACCCCTGAGGCCAGGGGCTCGTGACATTTTGCCCGTTTTGCCACCCTATTGTTACGCCACTGCAACCTTATATGCAGCGATCTTAAGCACCAACGATCGTGATCTTCTCAACTAGTTAAACATTCTATCAAGGGCGTACATGTGGGGGGTAAACGGAGTAATTACCTCTCCAGAATCATAATAATAAAAAAATAGAACTGAAAATAATACGAATACCTGGCTAAAAAATAAAATTTAGAAATACTTTTAGAAAAGGAATTTGTAAAATTAGTTTGGTAATTAATATTGTGCTTGACACCTTCCTTCGTGAGTATTCTTGTGTGATATTAATAAAAAATATTGATTTTTTTCTTTTGCCCCCTCCTCCCTTCAGAAAAAAAAATTCTACGCCCTTGCATTCTATTGTAAAGGACAAAATAATACTTCTTTTTCATTCCTATTTTTCCAAGAGTAAAATACTGGAAAATTACATTTTTAATCCTTGGCCCTTCATTTGGCGTTTACCAGTACCCTTAAAAAAGCGTCTGGACATCTATAGATGTGTTTAATCGAGGGGAAAAGAGTGCAAAAGGTATTTAATCCGATCGTAGAACTTAGAAGTATTCTATATTTTAAGTTTCAGTACCAGTAAATTAAGTAAAACTTTTTAGCTCGCTGTAACACAGAATTTTCTATCACGGAAAATGGCGACGCCGACGACAAAAAAGTCTAAATGACGTCACATGCTGTAAAATAATTTATAACAGCACTTTTTACAGCAGTTTTAAAGTGACCCCTACACGGTCAATTATATTGTGCAATATTACATTGCACAATATTCTTCGACCCAAACGGTACAATATTTCTGTATATAATATCCACTCGCGATTCACTGAGAGCAGATTAATCAAAATGACTCGAAAACGAAACCCTTTAGCTTGAAAAAAAAGCGTCTGGAGAGCTATAGTTATTTTTAATCGAGGGGAAAAGAGTGCAAAAGGTATTTAGTCCGATCATATTCTATATTTTAAGTTTCAGTATCAGTAAATTAAATGCGGTAGCAATCTTCATAATTGCTCTAGACCTCGAATAATCAAATCTTAGATTAACGTCTGAATAAAACTCTTCAAATAAATAAAATTATCGACCTTTTTTTCAGACTGTATATTGACAAAAAATTATAATTCAACAATTCAATAGATGACGTTTCGGTCCTGATGTGGATCTTCTTCGGAAATAATCTAAAAAATATAAAAATGAATTAGTATCTACTCAAGAAAGTAAAATAAAAATATCTTTGTAAATTAAAATATTAACAGTATTAGGTACTATTTTGCATATATTTTATAATTTTAAAAAATTGACTTTAGTGTAAAACAGTATTTTAGCGCCTTGAAAAAAACTGGGTCCCAGTCGAAACGTTAGCAAATAAAATGTATTAATTAAATACACTGCATTAGAAGTCTATTGTTCCCAAGAATTTTCCACATGAAAAACAAAAAGTTTTAGAAATATCAAGAGAAGAACCGAAAGAAAACGAAATTATTATTCGCAAAGTGGATCGTTTTCGTTTACTGCCGGTATATCCATCCAGAGTATATAGGTACGGGTCAACTCTACTCAGTTCTACGTAAGTACCGCGATGACGTCAGCACGGCTTACGACGTAACGAACGCTTGTCGATAGGTGCGTGCGTGCGCGTGGGACGTTCACGTAGGCACTGGCGCCGCGGCGTGAGCGTCACGCACACCGTTACGACTTATACCTAAGCGTGATAAGGACATGCGTACATACAAATTCTAACCTCCTTTTACGCTTAAGATATCGACATTGTCGCCATAACACCCGAGCGGCAATTTAGCAATTTCAAAATCTGCAATTTTAAACTGAAACTTTTTAGCTCGCAATAACGCAGAATTTTCTGTTATGGAAAATTATAACTGCACTTTTTATAGCAGTTTTAAAGTGACCCCTACACGTTCAATTATATTGTGCATTATTATATTGCACAATATTTTTCGACACAAACGATTCATGATTTTTGTATAATATCCACTCGGGATTCACTGAGAGCAGATTAATCAAAATGACTCGAAAACGAAAAGCACGTAATTATTATGCAATATTTATGCCTACACGTGCAAATTATTCAATATTGCACAGTTAATTTCAAACAAGCACAATTTTCATTCAATACTTGCGCAATATACACAATATACATATCAGACACAATAATATTGCGCAATAATATTGATCCTGTAGAAGCCCTTCAAGGAGCAACCACCAAGAACGGTTGTTAGCTCAGTTGGTTAGGCGACTGACTAGTATAACATAATATTCACACTCACCAAAAAAAAAAATTAGCTCTAAACTTTTTTTAATGATTTTTGACAACTTAAAGGATTGATTACCCATTAAAAAACTATGCTGGTGATGCAAAATATCACGTTCGTTGTTTGAATTAAACCACATTATATAAAATATGTCACAGCGATCAACTTTCAAAAAGTTCAGTAGCTCTTAGGCACTAACTATTACAACATATTTTTGGAAAAATCTGTTCGTCTGTGAGCACGACACAGGTTAAACGGATGTGAGGATTTAAAGCTTTTGGGAGGATGTTTGAAATACAAATATGAGGAAATCTATTGTTTTGAGGAAAATCAACGCATGCGCAGAACACGTGCTATAAATAACGGTGTACTTTTAAAAACGGTTCATTATTTCATTTATTTATTTATTTCAGATTTACTGAGTCAGAGTTCAATTTAAATATTAAAATTAATTGATAAATTGTAATCAATCACTTATTAATATAAAATTCTTTTAATGTAATGAATATTTCGACAGCTTACATATTTAATATTTGCGTTCTTACCTCATGTATACGACTAGCGGTCCAGCCCGGTTTCACCCCGGGTGCAAAAGAACGACATGAATACGCTCGTTCATCTTAGTTACCGAGATGAGTGTTTTGTCCAAATTTCATGATGATCAAAGTTACCGTTCAGAAGTTTTTGTCGGACGGACAAATTTTGAGTTGTATTTTGCAACATTTTTCATTGATGCTCCGCTCCTATTGGTCGTAGCGTGATATTATATAGCCTATAGCCGTTCTCGATAAATGGACTATCCAACAAAAAAATTCAATTTGAACCAGTAGTTCCTGAGATTAGCGCGTTCAACCAATCAAGCAAACAACATAGAAGATATGTGGTCCAGCCACGTTTTAAAGTTTGAAAGTTTTGGGTTGGCAATTGAACACTTCAAGTGATTAACTGTTTTAAATTTTTTCCGCTAAATTAAAAATTTATTGAGAGTTGTCGTTAAACGGAGAGAAGAAATAACCCATTAATATTTTTTTTACTGTAATATATAATATTTACTCCTAATATGTATATAAAATTTACAAATGATCAACAAACATTCATACTATCACAAATAACAATTGTTAGTAGAAGTTTTGTTCCAAAATATGTATTGAAGGAGATTTATTTGGTTGAGGAACAATTGAAAATAAGCTTTACCAGTGTATCGCTTGTGGCCAACGTTTCGAAAAATATATTTTCATCATCAGGGCCTCAATACCATCTTAACTTGCATTGAGGCCCTGATGATGAAAATATATTTTTCGAAACGTTGGCCACAAGCGATACACTGGTAAAGCTTATTTTCAATTGTTCCTCAACCAAATAAATCTCCTTCAACAAATAACAATGCTTATTGTTATTTAGAGTAACTTATCGATCTAAACATATGAAAGATAATCCCAACAAACAAAAGAACGAATTTTTTAGAATATCCGGTACGCATGGTGTCGACAACAAAGCAACAAAATAATAAACGAGTACTGTTTAATGCTTATTGATGACGAATTGTTGTCGTTATTTAGACTGGGTGTGTCGTTATTTAGAGTGTATCACAGTATGAGCAACAAGGTAAACCAACTACAGTCAAGTAATTTCGACGTTATAAGGAGTTTGTCGTTATATCAAGTGACGTTAAATGGAGTTTACACTGTATTTCTAACCTGACACGAGAATTAAATTAGGGATAGATATAACAATGTATCAGAAGTAGAGCGATATATATTATAGTATAACATAATTATTACAATAAAGTCTGAAAAACCAGTCGATTATTGTATTTATTTAAAAACGAATCAGACGTTATATAATAAAGTATTAAATTACTTATTATTTAAGTTATTAGAAACATGTTTCAGTTGTGTTTTTCATCTAGTCCGATTATTCTAGTGTATAAATCTGAGATCTAATACATATTTTCAAACACACTGTGTATGAAACACATGCTTTCAACTAACATTATACAGGTGGTCAATAACAATAATCGTTTTTATTTAGTGGCTGTTATTTCCATGAAAATATCACAGCTGATTACTTCTGAACTTTCTGAAGCACATATTGTGTACTATCACAGAATGTACATACTACTATATAGAACAAGTATATTGTATTATGTATGTATTACTAACATTATTAATAAGTATGTAATATGTATCTAACTATATGTCTATGCGGATATTTAGGTTAGGCAGATAATATTAATACAGTACGTATTGATACATTTTGTTTACATGAATGCTTACACTATATTATGTTAATTATAACGATTGCATATTATATGTTTCAGTTTTTGATAAATTCAAGCAAATCAAATGAATGTTTTTGAACATGCCCTTATAAAGTAACAGTCATGAAATGACACATTTATCACACTAGTGCTGAAAAGTTGCGTAAAGTAAAATAAACGTAATCGTACTACAATTTCCAGAGTAAATTATTAACTAACCGCATGATAATTGAACGCAGTCTACAATTAGGTGATCTTGCTCAAAATTGAACTGGCAAAAGTTTTGAAAATTAGATGAAAATCAGCTATTTTATAGGAGGTACGCGCAAAAAAATTACACTCGTTTTAAGATGTAATCTCACTTTCTCGTCAAAATATCTTCATTCTTTACCAAGATACTTAAATATATCTAGAACGTGAATGATGTAATTATTCAAATAAGTGATATTATTTTTAAACGAGATTTTGCGAGTTTTAATAGTTACACGAGTCATTATAATATTAGATTCGAAATATACAGAGTGTCCCATGACGTGACTGCCATAGCTTGGCACTGTGTTGCTGGGGCGATTTCAAGTCAAAAATGTCTAATGAACATATACCCGGAATGCTATCCTAACTGAGCTAGAAGCATATGTGTGTCAGTTGGTGTAAAGCGGATCATTTTAGAGGTTTTAAGCTCGTTTTACTTTAACAAAAATATTAGGAGCACTGTGGTTTGAATCTAATAAAAAATAGAGAATAGTTACTTCTTACCACAACAAGTTTATTAGTGGATGTACATTACAGTTTAGTGTATTGCTGAAGATGAGAGCATAGCTCTCGAAATGTACATCCACTAATAAACTTGTTGTGGTAAGAAGTAACTATTCTCTATTTTTTATTTTATTCGTTTTACTTTGTGTAATCATAGTCAACATACCCTTTCAAATCCCGCAAACCTGATCTCAATGAGTTGATTCGTTCTAAAGATATCGTACGATAAAAATTTGTTTACATAGCCACATACGAACGTCCATCCAAAAATTGTCAAAATAGCTTCTTAGGGTCCCAAAACGTCTAGATCTGATGAACACTCGATTTTATAAAATCGGATTGAAACTAATAACTTTTTTTACCATTCTAACCCACTAGTGGGGAATGGTACTAGTTTAGGTCAAAAATCACAACTCAAAATTTTACAATATCTTTTGAGGTCCCCCGAATCCAAAAAACAAAATTTTGGAAAAACTCTGTGCTTCTGTTTGTCTGAGAGCACTATACACATCAAGCGGATGAACGGATTGAAAACAAATTTTGGAAGGATGTTTGGTATGCAAATATGAAGAACCTTATTTTGTTTTTGGGGAAAATTGGCACATAACGGTGTTTTTTTTTTAGATAATAATGGTGTACTTTTCATAACGACTTATAATTCTATTTATTTTTTAAGAAAGTTTCGTTTTTTTTTAATTTATAGCTTTTGCAATATTTTGAAAATGAAAAAAATCAGCTGTTCTTTTGTTTTATAGATCTGTCAGAAATAAACTAGTTAAGCATGCTTTGATTAATTTTTACATGACGTGAACATATTATTATATTGGTAACCATGGCAACGAATAGCAAATATATCATATTGAATACTAGCCATTTCCGCGTCACCTCACGTGATATCAGAAAGTTTATTTTCTTTATTAGTGTATTTGCCATAAGGCACTTACACTATTGGCGTCGGTCGGATGGCGGGACCTAGGGGTCGGACCAAAATTTCTCGACGTTTCATAGCCTCCTAAACACTTTGGCACCATTTTTGGAAAAGTATGTTTATATATGTATATATATATATTGTCACGTGGTGCCATAGCACCGCGACATTTTTTTAATATTAGCATAAAAATTATTATAATGAAATAAATAAATAAGGAAATCTTAAATCACTAAATTCGCGAGTATTTGCATGCGCGGTACGATTTGGATCGCGTGGCTTGGACTTATAAACATAAGTGTGTCTATCGTGTGATCCAGTCGTCTGACTCTAAATACGCGGTATCTGTGATTTTCAAAAGTGAAAAAGTGACAAACAATAGTTGTTAGGTTTGAAATAATTAAAATCAATATTTATTAGTTACGGGAAAAATAACAAACATTAAGTTGTTTTCCGGGATTCGGTGTGGTCGCATGAAAAGGACGCTCATGGAATAGACCACAGAATCATCTTCAAGCTTCTTCTCCAAACCGAATTTAGACTTCATTGTACTACCATGAAGCGCCTAAATACCCGTAGTCACTCACGAATTATGTAAAGTATTCCTAGAATAAGTATTGTTCAAGTGTAAGTAAGTACTCTCCAGAAAAAGGTATGACGCTCACGCCTAGTTTTCTTTTCCTCTTTCACGTTTTATTATTTTTTTTTTTAATTTAAGCAACCTTATTAAATGTACTTCCCTAGATAATTAAGTGATCACCTCGTCAGGGTTCTACCCCCAGTTCCTAATTGTCAATCATGATCAAATGATATTGTTAATATTAAGAATGTACTTGTAAATCAGATTTCTTTGTACCTTATCACCGACACGTTTTTTTGAAGTGATTATGAAATATAATTGTTATCGACCAACTGCATATTCTTTTCTTTGTTACATTTCTGCACAAGTTTCTCAGAACAGTAGAAGAAGTGGAGCTGTACCCTCTCTGATCACTATGGGCCCAAAATAACACCGGTACAGCCCAAACAATCCACCGTTTTGAGAAATCTGTCCGTCTTTTTTCTTTTATTTATTCACAGGTGGGAATGGACCTACGTTACCAGAAATCCTTCCACTGCCGTGCTATAATTGGTAGCAAGGAGCGTAGTTGATTCCTGAGTCCTGTTCCTGTCCGATTCCACGTCTTCCAGTCGACCATGCCGCGCCATAAGTCCTGCCGCAGCCCAAAGTCTCCGCCGACACCCGGCCAAAGCAAATCTCCAGGTCCGCCTCCGACCACCGCTGAACTTCCAGACTCTCCGCCGGCGATGGACGATCCTCCAGTGCACTCACCGAGTAAGTCCGAGCCAATTCTTATTTCCGTTCCAAATCATACCGCTTCGCATGCAAATATGGGCGATATCCGGGACTTGTTGCGTAACGTACCTACCGCTACAGGTACAGATCTTGACATTTTGATACAATTCCTGTTAGAAATCGAGAACGTGAGTCAATTCGCTTTAGTTCCATTTCATATTTTGTTAAAGAGTTTAGGCACTAAGACTGACGGACCCCTCCGACAGTGGTGGAGACTTAATGTCTATTCTGAACTCGAATGGACACAGCTCAAAAATCTTATTCTAAACCATTTCACCACTTCTATAGATCGGGCTATGCTAATAGAACGCTATATCAGTAGGCGTCAGAACCTCTCTGAGAATTTTCCCGAATATGCTGAAGACGTCTTGAAATACGTCGAATTATTGGGTCCTAGCCTGTCTGAATCGGAGATAATTGCGCGCATTTGGCTTAACCAAAACGAATCCACATTTAATTATCTACAATTCAGAGATACCCCAACTTGTTTAGCTGAGCTTCACCAGCTTATAAAACATTTGAGAGTAGTTGAACGTCAACGTAAAACGTACACTCACCCCAATTCGACCGGACTTGTCGCTCCTAATTTTTCCCCTTGTTGCCGATATTGTAAACAACCAGGTCACTTTATAGCCCAGTGTCCGGTTCGTCCCCCACGTCCTTCTCCTTCTGAACCTAAGGCTATCCTGCCCTCTCAAGGGTGAGATAGCGTTGTCAAAATTTTTAGTAAACCGAAAGATGTAGAACAAATTAATGTCTTTCCCCGGTTAACCACATTAGTTAATAAGTCACCTCTTTCAAACCACCCCCCTCCAGCTAACTTGTCCTCTCCTGTAAATACGTCTATTCGATTGACTTCTCCCGTCCCGAATTATTCCTATAATTCCCCAAGTCAATCAAGTAGCTCTACGATCCCCCTAGTTTATCTCTACTTTCAACATATTCGAGCTTCGGCACTGCTTGATACCGGTTCTACCAAGAACTACATCAATTCCGAACTTGCTAATTATTTGTCATCGTTAAAAATAGGTACGATCACCAATTCGATTTCTTATGCCCAAGTAGCCAACAGTTCTATCGCTAGATCTAATTTCACGTTAACAGTAGTCATTACTATTAGTAAATTTACCTGGAAGATTGATTTCCTAGTTCTCGACGCTCTGTCGTATCCCGTCATAATAGGTTATGATTCTTTATGCAAAATGGGTGCGAACGTTAATTGTACCGAGAATAATCTTTCTTTCAAATTCGATCCCTCTCACGTCATTCCCTTTGTACCGTTACCCGCTTCGTCCAAAACCTTCTCCCTGGATCACGTTACCAGTATAGATTCAAATGCGGCCAACTTTAGTAGTTTGCTTGCTGAATTTCCAGAAGTTCTTACCGAAGAACTAGGTCAAGCTAAAAATTACAAATATTCAATTCATTTGTCTGACGATATTCCAGTCCGAAAGGCCCCGTATCCACTTTCCCCACCTCAAGCTAAAATAATGAGGGAACATATTAGTGATCTTTTGAATAAAGGCGTTATTTCACCTAGTAAATCCCCTTACGCTTCACCGGCTTTTCTTGTCAAGAAATCAAGTGGAGGTTATAGACTTTGTATTGATTATCGCCAGTTAAACAAAAAGGTTGTCATGGATAGTTTTCCCGTTCCGTCGATTGAGCACATTTTCCAGTGCTTAAAAAACGCCAAAGTTTTCACCACGTTGGATCTAAACAGCGCCTTTTACCAAGTTGAATTATCTGACAAATCAAAGAGTCTAACTTCGTTCGTCACTCCTGAAGGCCAGTGGAAATTTCATAAGGCTCCGTTCGGGCTATCTATTTCACCTAGTGCTCTAAACCGTCTGATGTTTGACATTTTTGCCGATTTAAGATACAAGTTTGTGATTGTATTTTTCGACGACTTATTAATATACAGTCCCGATATGGAATCTCATATGGTACACGTTCGAGAAACGTTAAGACGTCTAAAAGAAGCTAATCTTACCGTGAATCCGGATAAAATAAAATTCGCCCAAAGCGAACTCAACTTCCTGGGTCATCGTGTCTCAAGCAACGGTCTTTCCATGGATCCCGACAAAGTAGAAGCGATAAAGAATTTGCCAATTCCGAAGAATTTGAAACAGCTTCAAACGTTTATTGGAATGGTTGGTTATTACGCTAAGTTTATCCCCGAATACGCTCAGATAATGTCGCCACTCAATGATCTACGGAAGAAAAATGTCAAATATAATTTAACGGAAACGCATATTCAGTCTTTTCGCAAACTTCGTGAAGCTCTGTCAAGTTCACCAGTTCTACGTTTTCCCGATTTTCAACGTGAATTCATTCTGCAAACCGACGCCAGTCAAAATCATGTTGGTTGTGTTCTTTTACAATCCTTTGAAGATGGTCTACACCCGATCCAGTACGCAAGCCGACGTTTGACATCCGCCGAGAAGAAATACAGTACGTACGAACAAGAAGCTTTAGCATGTATTTGGGCTATGGAAAAAATGAAATCTTACCTCTCGCATCAAACTTTTATTCTTCAGACAGATAGTTCCTGTCTCAAATGGTTAATTCAGCACCCCCGCAACTTAGGTCGTGTAGGTAGGTGGTTACTTCGCATCAGTCGTTTCAGTTTCAAAGTCGAACATATTCGCGGTAAAGTAAATTGTACTGCCGATTGTTTATCCCGTTTGGTAGCTGAATCCGAAACTTCTGAGAAAAATGCAATACAATCAAATTTTCTCAATCCCATTACGGAAATTAAAAATCCGTTTACCGAACTTAATATCCTGCAAGATCAAGATCCTGAGTTAAACCGCCTTAAAAGTCAAATTAATCAAGGTTTACCTCAGAAAAATTTCGCTATTCACAAGAATTTCCTGGTTCGACTCGTAGGCCGCAACCGTCGTCGACGTATTGTTGTTCCGTCCGCCTCCAAGAAAGAAATATTGGAACAGTTTCATAATTCACAAATCGCCAGTCATCCCGGAGTCACGAAGACGTATCGTTCAATATCACGAAGATTTTGGTGGCCGCGCATGTTTGTTGAGGTTCGTCAATTTATTAAAGATTGTATGCTCTGTGCAACGCATAAATCAGATCAACATCCTGATAAAGTAGTTATGTCGTCTAATCCTCCACAATCTGTGTGGGACAAAATTTACATTGACCTCATGGGACCGCTTGTCAAATCACATTCCGGGAATAAATATGTTCTTCTAATTCTGGATAGTTACAGCAAGTGGTTAATAACTTACGCGATTCCTGATTCCAGTTCCACGTCGATAATAAAATGTCTGCATCAAGTCTTTACCACGTATGGTCCACCAACTAAAATAGTTTCCGATAACGCGACTTCGTTTACGTCAAACAAGTTTAATGAATTCTGTACTTCCTGGGGTTCACGTGTCATTCACAGTTCGCCTTATCATCCTTCGTCCAATGCTGTAGAAAGAGTAATACGAAACGTTAGAGCTGCTCTGTCAATTTTACTTCAACAAAAGTTTGACGATCATCTCAGTTGGGACTTGTTATTAAATCACATAACCTTCGCCAATAATTCTTCATATCATGAAAGTATTAAAAATTTACCTTGTAAGATATTTTTGTCAAGAGAAATCAAATTTCCACTCGATTTACAATGGAATTTGTCATCTGTGTGGGAACAAGACGCTTTGCCTTCCGAAAATCAAGTTCGTCTAGCTCTGTCAAAATCACATGATCTACAAGCGAAATATTTCAATAAAAACCGTTCGTTGCAGTCGAAGTTTCAAGTCGGCGATTTTGTTGTACAAAGGTTACATTATAACAAAATGAAACCGAATTTTCACCTCAAACTTTGTCCTCGTTACAGTAATCCCCGTGTAATTTTAGAATTTACGAGTCCTGTTAGCTGCATCCTTCAAGATCCATCCTCCAAAAAGATGTTTAAATCTCATATTGAACATCTGAAGAAAATTCCGTCTGTTAACAATTGAAAAATTCACCCGAGGTCATTGCCCTCTAGTTTAATTTCAAGTTCAATGTCAGACAGCTGACATCTGTCAAACGTCAAGTGTTGTTAGGTTAGGTTATTACTAACAATAAAAGTTTAAGTTATTTTTCGTACCTGAGTTATGCTTTATTTTCCTAAATAAAGAATTCTCCCTGTGTTATTTCGTTATTCTCGTCCTTTGTTTTAGATTATAAGCTTGTCCTTGTTTACATTCCGGCGCTTTCCTAAGGCCCAATTTCGTCTAACGTTTAAGCTGTCTCCTTCAGCCAGTCAGGTTACGACCCCATAATTTCCGTATTATCGGTGGTTGTTTCATCTCGTTAGATCAATTTAGATTAGTTAAATTTAATTAGAGCTTATTTATGAAGAGCACACTTCAACTGCCATAGTATGGGATATGGTAGATTGTCAAGTGATTGTTGACTTAGTTACAACAAAGATAAATTCATTGTTGTGAATTTCTTGTTGTATGTACAGTTAGTAGTATAGCGGAGTACCTCCTAATCACTAAAGAGGGGGAGCCTGTCACGTGGTGCCATAGCACCGCGACATTTTTTTAATATTAGCATAAAAATTATTATAATGAAATAAATAAATAAGGAAATTTTAAATCACTAAATTCGCGAGTATTTGCATGCGCGGTACGATTTGGATCGCGTGGCTTGGACTTATAAACATAAGTGTGTCTATCGTGTGATCCAGTCGTCTGACTCTAAATACGCGGTATCTGTGATTTTCAAAAGTGAAAAAGTGACAAACAATAGTTGTTAGGTTTGAAATAATTAAAATCAATATTTATTAGTTACGGGAAAAATAACAAACATTAAGTTGTTTTCCGGGATTCGGTGTGGTCGCATGAAAAGGACGCTCATGGAATAGACCACAGAATCATCTTCAAGCTTCTTCTCCAAACCGAATTTAGACTTCATTGTACTACCATGAAGCGCCTAAATACCCGTAGTCACTCACGAATTATGTAAAGTATTCCTAGAATAAGTATTGTTCAAGTGTAAGTAAGTACTCTCCAGAAAAAGGTATGACGCTCACGCCTAGTTTTCTTTTCCTCTTTCACGTTTTATTATTTTTTTTTTTAATTTAAGCAACCTTATTAAATGTACTTCCCTAGATAATTAAGTGATCACCTCGTCAGGGTTCTACCCCCAGTTCCTAATTGTCAATCATGATCAAATGATATTGTTAATATTAAGAATGTACTTGTAAATCAGATTTCTTTGTACCTTATCACCGACACGTTTTTTTGAAGTGATTATGAAATATAATTGTTATCGACCAACTGCATATTCTTTTCTTTGTTACATTTCTGCACAAGTTTCTCAGAACAGTAGAAGAAGTGGAGCTGTACCCTCTCTGATCACTATGGGCCCAAAATAACACCGGTACAGCCCAAACAATCCACCGTTTTGAGAAATCTGTCCGTCTTTTTTCTTTTATTTATTCACAGGTGGGAATGGACCTACGTTACCAGAAATCCTTCCACTGCCGTGCTATAATATATATATATATATATTTATATATATATATATAGGTGCGGGCAATAACTTTCGAAGGAGTTAATTGATTTTAACGAAATTTGGACCACATGTTAAAATCCATCACCGCACGAAGCCTATTTAAAATGGGCCCGATCGGGCCACTTTAAGGGGGGCATTTAGGGGTTGAAAAATGTTTTTGTGCCCAAAAATACCGAAAAAATTCTCAGAATCGTTTCAAATTTTAAATTTAACCCTTTAGTAATTATTGAAATGTGCTGCTAAAATTTTAATAAAATTGCCCGACAGGACCGGACTTACAAATTTTATGAAAACGCAAGTTTATTGATATGGATTTACATACTGAAGGGTGTATATAATTTGATACAGATGTTGAATTGGTATATAGTATTGAAATTAAGAAAAAAATGTTGTTTTAAGGGGTGTATTAAGAGATAATTTTTTTCTTTTGTCCAAAAACAAAGTTAAGTTCATACAATAGAGCCACACTGCTTATAAAAGCAAATACACTATATTGTCGGCAGGGTTTCGCACTGCGACCCGAGTTTTTTATATACTATATCAAATGTTAACAACAGTTGGAATGGTCCCTTCGTCCAATTGGGCTTTTGAATGAAATTTTGTTTTGTCATAAATGGAAAGATCGTATATAAGTTTTATAACAAAACTATTTTACTTTTTTTTATTTTCGTTATAATTCAAAAGTTATATCGAATTAAAAATAAATTTTTGTACCCAGTTCCGAGAACGCGCCGACATTTCCCGAACATAATGTGACGTCATAATGTTAATTTATATAATTATAATAATAAATAATAAATTAATTAGTTATATTTAATGAAAAATATTTAGTTTCTCATAAATTACAGTCACATTTTTATTTTGTGAAAAAAAAAACTTCCATTGATGCTTTCGCATCTCGAACCGCAGCTGAATTGAACCGAAAATGTATCATTTTTTAGAAAATCTGTGATTATAAATAATATCTACAGTAAGTATATTAGCAGAATTGGCTTTTATAAAAGATTTGTCACACATTATTAAATAGAATTACTTGTCAACAAAATTTTTTTATACTAAATTTAGAATAGTTTTAGTCAATACACATGTAGAAGCCATTGATAGTATACTGCGTATATATGTTACGGTTAATACAAGAAAGTAGTTAATTCGCGAATTAATCGGCTAATTACCCGAATTAACCAATCCTTGACGTTGGTTAATTCGGGTATTAGCCGGTTAATTCGCGAATAAACTACTTTCTTGTATTAACCGTAACATATACATTTTAACATTATGACGTCACAACTGTCAAAAACAATTTTAGTGCGTTTGCAGTCACGTGATTTTTTTTAATATTTTATCAATTTTAAATTGCTTATAATTAATTTAAAAAAAGTTTTTTGAACGTTTTTCGCATTGATTATCAATATTATTTATAATAAAGTTTTAAGATACAATAAAAAAATCGATAATAATTTTTTTTTCAAAAGCTCAATTGGCTGGAATTTTTTTTAATTTTCAATAGCGGAAAGTTGGTAGTTTCTCATTTTTTGAAAATTCTCAATAGTAGAAAGTTCAAAACCATCGTCAAATTCACATAATATGACACCCCCGCAACACAACTGCATCCCGATCGGGATCAATCTAGGCACTCACATGAGTCACAATGGACGACATCGGAACACATAATCGGATCGGATCGGGAGGAATACAGATCCACTGTTGGTGTGGCCTAAGAGTCGACAGCGACACTGAAAGTGACCATAAATTATCGAAAAATATTATTTTAAAAATGCTAAATTGATAATTTACATACGCGCGCGCCAAAATCATTTTAGTGTCGAGATTTCACTCTCAATGTGTATATCCAAATGGCGTAGATAAGATCATATTTACAGGATGTGACATTGTATATAGTCATTTTAAAGTTAAACAAACCGTTAAGCAAACAAGTTGTTTTTTATTAATTACCTTCCTAACAATAAATGGGTAGTCAACATTTTTCCATCATCATATGTTTTGACAGTAGTACTTATTATTTTAATTCTATCCCATGTTATATAATAAACTTGCAAATATACCGGCAAGAATGCTGGTTCCACACAATGAAATATTAATTTTCTTTTTTCACAAGTCCGAAACATAGTCAACTAAACAAATGCACGAATCTCAAATTTGTTTAAATTAATGACTGGAATGATATAGAATTATAATAATATTACAACGTACATTTTTAGATACATTCGGTAAAGTAACCGAGGTCATGGGAAACGGACTAGCGTAATCAAGGACGGAATGTGACATGGAATCAATGTTGCCAGGTTGTTCCCAAGGGCGTAGATATAGGGGAAAAGAGGGTAATTACCCCCTCCCAGGATCATAATAAAATATAAAACTAATAATATTACAAATACCTAACTAAAATAAAAAATAAAGAATAGTTACTCCTTACTACAATAGTTTTATTAGCGGGTGTACATTTCGGGAGCTTAGCACTCATCTTCAGCAATCACTAAACATAACTCCCTAAATGTACATCCGCTAATAAAACTGTTATGGTAAGAGGTAACTATCCTTTATTTTTTATCTTTGTTTCAACCACAGTGCTCTTAATATTTTTACGTAACTAAAAAATAAAATTTAGAAATACATCTTGAAAAAAATTTGCAAAATTACTTTGGGAATTAATATTTTGCTTGACACCTTCCTTCGTGAATAGTCTTGTGTGATATTAATAAAACTTAAAAATAATACTGACTTTTTTGCTTTACTCCCCCAGAAATAAAATATCTACACCCTTGGTTGTTCCCTCAGGTTTTAGGGGTGTGTGGATAATTAAAAAAACTCGCCAAGTGCGAATCGGACTCGCGCATCGACGGTTCCCTACGAACTTGTAGGTATGTAAATAGTTCGTCCATCACGAGAATCGAGTCTCGAAGATTTTTCCCGCTTTACCGTTGGAAAACTGTTGTACATCGACATAGATCGCAATCACTTATGGTAATTTACAGCATTGAGTTCAAATTTACTACCCGAACTGTACTGTATAGCCTAGTGATCGTACCGTACTGTATGCGAGAGTGTTCATAATTGTATTTTAATAAATGTTCGAGTATACTGCTGTATAAACGCACCGTTACCGGATGCTTGTTTTGTATTAGAACTGATACTATACGTGCGACGTGCATGCGTGGCACGTTGTTGCGGTTTGTGTATGTATAATAGGAATGTATTGTACCTATATTTAAAAATATTGTTTTTTCATTATTTGTTATTTTATCAGCAATAGGGCTCTTCATATTTGCATACCAAACATTCTCCCAAAATTTGGTTTCAATCCGCTCATCCGTTTGACCTGTATCGTGCTCACAGACAAACAGATTAACAAACGCACAGAGTTTTTCCTAAAATATAGTATGTTATTTGGATTCGGAAGACCTCAAAACAAAAAGATATTGTAAAATTTTGAAAAGTGATTTTTGACCTAAACTAGTACCACTTGTGGGTTGGAATGGTAAAATAATGCTATGAAATATGTTTTTTCTTCCAGAACTTATTTGTTTCTCAAAGAATAAGGTTCGGTTTCTGATACGACTTACATCTTTAAATTTAGATTAAAAAATGTTATTAATTTTCTACTGAATTGAGATCTCTATTTAGTTGAACACAATTGGGCATTCTTAAATCTCAATTTAAAACGGGAAGTTGTATCTGAAACACACAATAAAATATCGATTTTTAACCATTAAGTGACCGATATTATGTTTTTGTAGATTTCATTTGCAAGTAAGTATTAAAATGTTGTTTTCTTCAACGATAAAAAGTATTTCATGCAGCGAGTGTGAATGATGCTTCCAATCTCAATAATATGACATTTGCATAGCTGCATCCGTGTTTTTTTTTGCATAAAATGATGTGAGTGACAGCTAGACGCACGTAGACTGCAAAAGAACTTTCTAGACCAGTGATTGACAACTATTTTTTTATTTCTAAACATCGTCTAATTGTTATAATAGGGCGCTTGCATGAATTTTTTTTTATTAAACAGGACGAAAATATTCGCCAATCTGAAAAACACTGAACGATTCGTTCAAAACAATTTCCATAATTTATATTTTTTGTAGAGACGCCGTGAATACTCGCTATTATTCGATGCTCGTCATTACTCAACATTTCTTTGTTATTCGTTAAATACGGAATAATAGCTAGCATTATTCGACATTCGGCGAATAATTCTATAAAATAAACTTTTAATGAACAAAAAAAACTATATAGACTTAAAAATAATCAAACTTTAATTTTTCTTAAAAAACAACACACAGTAATTATTATCATTAGTATAAAAAGCTAGCCAAAAATCAGTCATGTCACGAGGAAGTTAATTAGTTAGGCTTTTTAATTAATATTTTAAGTTCAAAAGGGGCAGATTGTGGTGCAAAAAAACTATTTTTTCTGCACGATTGGGATCAAGTCGGTTGCGATTTTCTTCATAAACCTTACTGTATTAAACGATGGGTTACACAAAACGATCGTTATTCTCCGAAAAATAGGTACCTACAAGAAAAGGTTTGCCAGCATTTAAAAATGTAAAATCAGTATAATATGAGACTGATTTCTTTAACTTCGATGTTTTCTTTTCTCGCATAACCTTAGATAAATTTTAGATTACAGTAAACAATAAATGATTGGTAAGTTCAAGTCTACTACAAGTGTGATATTATTTGATAACAAATAAATTATTTTTTTATATTCCTTTCTTTATGTCGAATAGGTAAAAATGGCGACTTATTTGACTATTCGCTATAGGGAATGGCGGTTAATCGATATTCGATTATTCCCTATAACAATTATTCGCGGCATCTCTAACTTTTTTTGTTCGACATTTTACCTTAAAGTTTTTCGATAATTAGAACAATAAATAAAACTGACTCACTAACAGATCGCCTGCTTGACAAACTGTTAAATAAAAGCTTGTAAAAAACGTTACCCATGAGCCGCCATTTATCAATCACTCTTGTAGATCTTACTTGTTGAGAAATTTCTCTAGTTGATATATGTAGGTATATAATACTTATTTAAACTGTATTTAGATTATTGGAAAATATGAATTATTCAGCATTAACCAGAATCTTACCGCTTGACAATAAGTCAAGATCAAGGTAATTTTGTATTTGTTAGGAGGTCAGCGATATTAAATGCCTACTATGAATTTCAAATTTTATAAACATGCATGTATTGTTTCTTTTTTCAATACTAATTTTAATATTATCACACAAGTTTTATCTGATTGTCCCAAACAATATGCAAATATCTACAGAAAATAAGTATTTTTCTTTTGTTACCGACACGAAAATTGATTGACACAATAAAATAATTTAATTTAAAGAACCACAAAGTTTTTTTGTAATGCTGAAGATGTAAAAAAAATGATTAATAATAAAAGTACACGATTATCGAACCAAGTAGAAAAAACCGGTCAAGTGTGAGTCGGACTCGCACACGAAGGGTTCCGTACACTATGTACTTTTTAAATACTTTAATAAAAGAAACAAGAGAGGCGCTATAACAATATGTAGCCAGTGGGAGTATACAAGTAGTTCAAGAATTTCAAGGCGTGAAATTTTACATACTACAACATTATATCAAATAACAACAATATGGCAAATATGCGCCGATTTCCCCAAAAAAAATTACAGAACTTTAGAATAATAAACCATTATGAAAAATATACCATTATTATGTAAAAACAATGTTATAGCACATATCTTTGCGCATGCGCCGCCTTTCCTCTTAAAAACTTTTTACAAAACTTTCTTTTAAAATAGAATAATAAACCATTATGAAAAATATACCATTATTATATAAAACAACGTTATTGCATATATTTCTTTTCCCAAAAAAAATTACAAAACTTTTGTAAACATAGATAGAACAATGAACCGCTATGAAAAGTATACCGTTATTATATAAAAAACAGCCTTATAGTATATATTTCTTCTACGCATGCGCCAAAATTTATTTTACAAAACTCCTGTAAAACAAAATAATAAACCGTTATGAAAAGTATGCTATTATATAAAACAACATTATAATATATATATATTTTTTTGCGCTTGCGCCGACGTCTCTCAAAAACAATAGGCCTCTTCATATTTGCACATCAAACATCCTCCCAAAATTTGGTTTCATTCTGATCATCCGTGCTGTTGGAATGGTAAAAAATATCAAATAACGTTTGCATCTGTCAAAGTAATATGTTCTAATAATAATTAGTTATTCAAATCGTTAACTCAGAAAGCGTTGCATTTCACAAAATACTAATGACAAAAGACTGACTAATATTTGAAATGACATTCGTTTTTGAACAAATACAATCTTTTTATTTCAAGACAGAACATACGCAATTTTTAAATTATCAGGTTAAATATAGTTGAAAAATAAATACACACTGCGCTATACTCCTTGGTATTTTTGTTGAATATTGTGACGTTCACCCACAAATCCGACCGATGACGTTAGTGTAAACGTCAAAAAAAGTTTAATTAAAATAATAATGAAACTATTGGAGTAAATGCGGAGTGAATTACGGACTACGGTCGAATTTAGACCACAGAGCTAATAAGTACATAGATGCGCAGAAATAGCTTGAAGCGCAAAGAGTAAAAGTTTAGATACTAAAAAAGATTGAAAGTTTTTCCTCGGTTCAACCTAAAGGAAATTCAACAACTCGAAACCCCCCATTGGATTTCATTTGTTTGTTTCCAAAATTGTGAGCCATCAAACACACGGCTGTTTATCGACAGATTATAATATTATCGCCGAGAATTATTTCATCCATTGTGAAGTCGGCCATCACAGAAATTGTATCTCTAGCGTGTGGTGACGAACGTCAACAAAGACTGGATAAATGTAACAATCAACAAATTAAACTGCGATGTCAATAAGTGTCACAGTGCTGTTATTACGAATACAACAGGTAAAGCAAACAAGACAACACTTGTTGCTATAGTCCTTCTGTTATTAGAGATAACATAAAATATAACTATTGTTTACGAACAATTGCACAGGATATCTACAAGTCTAAAATATTATTTTCAGCAAAAAAATTATAATGCATGTAATGATGTAGGTATTTCAAAAATTGTGGTAACAAAATAAAAGATAAAAAATTGTTATTATTTTTTCACTAATATTTCAATATTATAAAAAAACATTGAAACTGAATTCTATTAGAAACTAAGTAAATACTAATTAATTTTTATATTTTTTAGCTCAATTCTGAAGAAGATCCAAATCCGGACCGACACGTAAATTTATTGAACTTTAATTATATATTTTTGTCAATATATTTGTTTGAAAAATTGGTTTTATTTATTGAAGAGTACTGGTCAGACGTTAATCAAAGATTTAAAATCAAAGATGTGTCACCACATGTGTCACCAATTTCGAGCTTGGTACCTACCAAGGGGCTGTAGGGGAATATATTTCTACGAATAGCCGTTCCCCCACTTCAGTTAAGCGGTCGACACTCGCTAGTTACATTTCCCCTGCTTTTTAAGTGTGTGAGTGTATACATGAATTCTTTTTTGTTTTTTGTAGCTTAACTAAAAAATAAAAACGGTTCGGTCTCATATCGAGAGACTGAAACGATTTTTTTTTTAGCTTACGGAGGGGGAAGGTCTCCATTGAGAACATGAGTCACTGGTCTCATAAAGAGCGGTCTCATAACGCGGCTCGACTGTATATACAGTGTAAACTCTTTATAACGTCCTTCGTTATAACTAAAAACTCCCTACAACGTCGAAATTTTTACGATTTGGTTGGTTTACCTTAAAACCTATACATTAATACCCACTTTATAACGCAACAGCCATTCTCTATTACGAAGAAATATGTTCATATTTAGGCGTCAGCAAATGTTTACAGACATAAAGAGGACCATTCTGAACCATCACCATCTATTCAACAAGCACTTGATGACGCCAAACTATAGGTATATGTGTTTGGAATAAATTAATATTGTGAAAATTGGTTATTTTTCTTTCTTCCCTCCATATAACGAAAATTCTTTATAACGAAAAAAATGTTCGGTCCCTTAAAATTCGTTATAAAGAGATTATACAGTACATTGAAGATTATTGTTAATTTGGTTGTTTTTCTTTCTTCACTCCATGTAACGGTAACTCTCTATAACGATAAAAATGCTCGGTCCCTTGAGTTTCGTTATAAAGAGTTTACACTGTATTTTTAAATATCTATACTAATATATGAAGCTGAAGTTTGTTGTTTGTTTGTTTGATTGGTTGAACGCTCTAATCTCAGGAACTACTGGTTCGAATTGAATTTTTTTTTGTTGGATAGTCCATTTATCGTGGAAGGCTATAGGCTGTATAATATCACGCTGCGACCAATAGGAGCGGAGTATCAATGAAAAATATTGCAAAATATAACTCAAAATTTGTCCGTCCGACAAAAACTTTTGAACGGTAACTCCGATTATCATTTGTTTTATTTTACACTCTAGTGCAAAGTCACTTTACATTTCTACATACATGATTTACAAAAACGGAGATTATACAGAATCACACCCAAAAATCCTGTACGGCTGTACTACCTATGACTAAAATACCACTCGTATCGTAACTGGACTAATTGTTTACACATAGGTTTATTTGTAATGATAGGCTTAGGCGATTTATGGAAATTACTTTTGAAGTGGTTAGATAGCATTTTTCGTTTTGATTTAAGCACTAGTGTTAATTGGGCCATTTTACAATCATACTATAGAAAAGCATGAAAAGCAGCTAGGTATATTATAAGGCATTGTGCAAAAAATTTCTTGTGCTATTTAAAAAACAAATTCTACTGAGATTATCACGAAACAACTCTGTTGAAAATTTTTGAATAAAAAGTTTTTTTTGGCCTAAAATAAAAAATCCAGCCCATTGGGTGACAAGACATTCCAAATTGAAAAATATTGACTTTCTAACATATAGTACTATTTAAAATAAAATTTATGTAAACGATTAGTAACAAATATTTTATGTTCACTATTTGTTTGCATGGTTAGATAGTATGGTTTCATATGTAAAAATTAACCAAAGCATGCTTGTCAGCTACCTAACTATTTTCTTTTTGACAGATCTTCAGAACAAAACAACAGTCGATTTTTTTAAAAAATGATTCTATTTCGTAAACTATAAAGTTTGAAAAATAAATAGAATCTTATACGAAAAATACGTGTAAACTCTATGTAGCGAACTTCTATTAAACGAAAAACTCCTTCAAACGTTTGTTTGGTTTACATTGTTACCCATATTTTGAAACACTCTATATAGCGTAACAACCACTCTCAGTAGCGAAACAATACGTCATTATACAGACCTCAACAACGGGATTCTTAGAAATGTGTTCATTTGTTTGTTGTAATTGACTAGCACGTGTTTTACGTACTGTACTTCCCCACTCTCGTCGTATTGCTATGGCTTGTCTTTATGTTAACATATTCTTAGTCGCTGTCCAACTTTTGAGCTGTAAACATGGCGAGTAAAAGAAAGACATTGTGTATTGACGAAAAAGTGTCATTAATTCGCGCGATAGAAAAGGGAGAAAAGAAAAGTGATGTTGCGAAACGCTTTGAATTAAGTCCATCTACTGTGTCTACAATTTGGAAGAACAAGGAAAAATTTCTACAGGCAGAGATGGAAGGAAAGTGTTCTAAGAAATTAAAAAAGCCTAAATTTGAAGATTTGGATCAGGCGATGTTGACATGGTTTTGTAGGCAGCGTCAGAATAATATGCCTATCTCGGGGCCGATTATAAAAGCTAAGGCAGAGAAATTTGCCGAACAACTTAGCATAACTGAGTTCAAAGCGTCAGAAGGATGGCTTGGAAAGTTTAAACAACGTCACCGTATCAACTACGGTAAAGAAGACAGAGAAGCACTAGGTTCTCGTGACTGGATTAAAAAAGTGTGGCCACGTTTAAAAGAAAAGTATGCTCCGAATGACATTTTTAATGCTGACGAAGCCGGAATCTTCTACAAGTTGACACCGGATAAAACTTTAAAATTTAAAGGAGAGAAGTGTGTAGGAGGAGAACTCTCCAAAGAGCGTATCACAGTGCTTGTCGCGGCTAATATGAATGGCACAGAAAAACGGAAACTAATGGTAATAGGACAATCGAAATATCCACGGTGTTTCAAAAACATTAGACAATTGCCAGTCACCTATAAAGCGAACAAATTAGCCTGGATGACAGGCCAACTTTTTGAAGAAGAATTGCGAAGATGGGATGCAGAATTAAAGGGACGAAAAATCTTGCTTCTTGTCGACAACTGTCCCGCTCACTCCCCTATATTTGACCTTCGAAACATAGAATTGGCATTTTTCCCAGCTAACACGACTAGTATCTTACAACCAATGAATCAAAGCGTGATTAAAAATCTCAAAGGTCGCTATAGAAAGAAATTGTTAATGGAGATAATCGAATCAGAAGGTAAAACTTCTATTAATATGCTGCATGCAGTTAACTTCTTATCCGCGGCCTGGGAAGAGGTGACAGCAACGACCATACACCATTCGTTTTGCCATGCAGGACTTTGTACCAATTTTGAAGGTGATGAACCTGAGTTAAAAATTGAAGGTGATGAACCTGAGTTAAAAATTGAAGGTGATGAACCTGAGTTAAAAATTGAAGGTGATGACCCTGAGTTAAAAATTGAAGGTGATGAACCTGAGTTAAAAATTGAAGGTGATGAACCTGAGTTTGAAAGTGAAGCTGACCTTCCATTGATTGAGTGGATGAAACAGTTAAACATGCCACAAGATTTTATTGAAAATTTAGAAACCTACATACAAGTAGACGAAAACTTAGCAATAGCAGCTTCTCTGACTGATGAAGAAATTCTTGATTCAGTGAGGAAAAATGAGGAAGAACAAGACGATGAAGAAGACGAAGTAGATGATCTTGAGCCACCACCGACCATTGAACAAGCTCTGCATGCCGCAAAATTATTAGAAAAATACTTTTTATTCAACGAAGCCGATCCCACTACATCCCAAGATATGAATAAAATACAACGAAAGATACAATTAAAATACTGGCAAACAAAATCAACAGATTATAATTTTGTTATGTAAATTTTTTTCACTTAATTTTGTCAAAATTAAAACCATTTATTTGTAAAATTATATTGTTTTCTTTTACTCTCCCTTTAACGAAAACTCTTTATAACGCAATATAATACCCGATTCCTTCAATTTCGCTATAAAGAGTTATACAGTATACATATATTATATATTATTATAACAGAAAAAAAACTAGTAAAGCTTATTTTTCAATTGTTCCTCAACCAAATAAATCTCCTTCAATACATATTTGGGAACAAAACTTTCACTAACAGAAAAAAACAACGTTTTAGCGCATATCTTTTTTGCACATGCGCCGATTTTTCCCCGAAACAATAAAGACCTTCATATTTACATATCAAACATCTTAGCAAAATTGGACTCGCTCAGCCGTTTGACCTACTCACAGACAAACAAACGACCAGACTTTTTCCAAAAATATGTTTTTTTAGACTCGGGAAGCCTTAAAATAAAAAATAGTGTAAAAATTTGAGGAGTGAATTTTGATCTAAATTAGTACCATTCTCCTCTTGCGAAGTTGGAATGGTAAAAGAAAACATTCAACACATTTATGTATGCATCTATTAGTTAATGCGGGAGTGAAAACTGTTACAAACACCAATATATTAATATAATATATAGATATATAATTTTCCAATCCAATTTCCCCAACATCCATAATCCAAAACCAACTTAGTCCAACATACATATTATAATATATAACAGATGCATATGTATATTATATGTATAATATTATGTTACTAAACGTACTGTATGTTGTGTGTTCAGCCGTACATAAAACAACACAATTCGTGTCATACTTGGACAACTAGATCTTAGAATCGTCCGTTATTTTTGGGGCGAAAGAAGACAAGAAAATCGAATTGAATCAGCTAGAAACTCGACCAAAAGTAATTTAAAGAAGATTTAAATGCGGATTTGAAAAAAATAGTCTAATTATATTAGGAGTTTTACTTTTTTGAAATTGCAGCCATAGCCTCGATTGCTAAGACAATTTTTAAAAATATGTATTTGAGGCAAAAATACCTTAATTTAGAAAATCTTTTTTTTCAAATACTTTTTATACTCTTCTTTTAAAAAAAGTTGGCATGTCTACTACCAACGTGTGACACAAAATACTTTAAAATCATATTAATTAATATTATAAATGCGAATGTAAGTTTGTTTGTTACGCTTTCACGCAAAAACTACTTAACCGATCATCATGAAACTTTGCACATACACTCTTGAAGGTATTAGAAGTAACATAGGATACTTTTTATTAAAAAAAATAAAAATTTTTTATGAAAAATAAGAAAATTGTTTCCCCTGATATGCACGTCAAAAGTCGATTTCCATCTCAATCGCGGGCGTAGCCGCGTATAGCGGCTAGTATAGAATATTTACAATGTGACAAGATTCTTGTACGAAAACCGACATTAAGGCAAACAAATCTACAGTGTGTTTACCGAAAGTGGTAACTGAATAATTTGTGAGTCCTCGAAGATACAAAAAAAAGATGAAATAGTTTTTTTGTTCAGATCGAGATTTATTATCGGAGGTATATTTTTTTTGTATTTCAAATTCAACCGGAAGTGTACATTCTTTTTTTTCAAATAGTAACATATATTTTTGAAATCTCCATTTTTTTTCTGTAAATTCATATAAAATTTTCATAAAGGTACATAAGAAAATATTCGAAAAAAAAAAACGTAAAAAGTACTTATTCAAATTTCAGAATTTCATTATAAATTCAAATCAACCCAAAAATAGTTCCCCTTTATAGAATAGAATCTCCCCATTTTAAAAACGTAAATCTTCTTGTATTAACACAATCCAGCTTTGACGCGCAAAAGGATAACAGGGCATACTACCGCTACCGGTGTGTGCTAAAATTTTCGTTCCAGATCTCTCTAGATTTGGTACAAAAAAACAACAATCGAATGGATTGGATCTGCGTTATCAACATAACTCACTTTGTGTCAAATATAACCCTATATTTATTAATTTACTATATGAATCATTGTCTATAATCTACTCAATGTGCGGTGAGTGAAGGCAACAAAGCGTATCGAAAATACATCTGCGTCTCTTTCTTCGATGTAATTCCCTGATTTCTCCGATGATAGGATTGGTTGATGTACTTGCATTCAATCTGAATAAAGTATCTCTGTTTCAAAAACCTTGTCTTTTTCTATTACGTTAACATGGGCGTTCGCAGCTTTTGGCCCAGGAGGGGGCAAATTGGAAATTTCTTAAGCCGGGTCCCCCGTGCTTGTTTGCCGTCCTCGATAAGCCAGTACTTACGGCTTAAAAAAAGACAGAAGTATAGGTACCTATGTTTGCACCGGTTCGATTGTGATTTAATTCCTATGCTCAGTATAGAATAAAAGTATATGAATATAACATAGAATACAATTAATATTAAAATGAAACTTCAATCGATGCGTCCAGAGCTTCAGCGACATGTCTTGTTCCGAGTATTGGCTCCGGTACACTCATACATGCAAAGATACACATACATATACACATACAGCAAGCAGGCATATTCGCCCCCCTTCGTGCAGTGACTCGGGTTGGTATTGATCAACCCCCGCTCCTCTCGTTCTGTCGTTCGTAACCAACCCTCGTCCCCACCATTCGACCCCAGCCCCCACGCCGCTTCCATTTCGTCGGCCGCGACCACTGCACAGTGGGGCATATGAGTCAAAAAGTCAAAATTATCTTAATCTATATATATAAACGTGTCACATGTTTGTCCGCGATGAACTCCTAAACTACTGAACCGATTTTAAATTTGATTTGCACACCGTGTGCAATTCGACCCAACTTGAAAGATAGGATAGCTTACATTTCAATTTATAGTCGCAATATTATTTTATTGCAAATTATTTGTCTATTCCTTGACAGTCATAATACAACCATATAAGATGGCGAACCTGTTGACTGGATTGAGTGAACATTCAATAGAAGGCGCAACGTTTCATATAAGCTACAATTCAATAGTATAACCACCACGTGTTGCTGAGGTTAAGGTATCGAGCACGACGGCGCAGCCGGAGTGCTCGACATACACACATATACGCCCATGTATATTTTAAAATAAATAAAATAGATAGATAGATGTTCCAATTAAATTGTTTTATTATTTCACTTTATACGTAGCGAAGCACGTACAGGGCCGCTAGTATAGTATATAATGTAATGATTTCTATTAAAATTAAATAAAAATTGTTACAAAATTTCAAAGTGGTTGCTCACTGAAAATTCTTCTTCTTCTAAAATTTTTAACGCTCTTTGAAAGCACAGTGGTTCCTAAATTTCAATATTCGACCTGAATTTTATCAGTACAACATCTATACTCAAATTATATATTATACTCTTCAGTAAGTACTGCACTATTTGCAAGCTAGTATTTTCATAAAATTCGTAACTCCAGCCCTGGCGTGTCAATTTGGTTACAATTCGATCTGTACAATTTTTACTAAAGGATATTTGGAATTTTGAAACAATTCGGTTAATTTCTAGATTTCTTTGAGACCAAAAACATGTTTCAACCCCTAAAAACTACCATTGTAATGTTTCGATTTTAAAGTGGAATCTTAGTTTCCAATATATATTATATAAATATGGTGCCAAACTGTTCATGAGAAAGAAAGAAATTTCGAAAACTTTTGATTCGACACCTAGGTCCCGCCATCCGACTGATGCCAATAATTTGGAAGTCATTTTACCGCAGATGGTCATGATACTTAAATAATGATCATAATATAAAAAAATAGAATTTATTTAGTCTACGTTTTTATTTTAAGACTGGGAATACGCTGTCTCTCTGTATTATTGTGTGTAATAAATACGGACAACCGAAACAAGTTCGCGATCGAATTTTTCGCCTCGGATTTTGACCTGCTAAAGTCGGCCATACGTGCCGACACATTTTACGATACCATTTTAAGCCTCAAACAAATTTTCTCTAAGTACGGATATAGTATTTGGCTAATTTGTGACCGTAAAATTACCACAAATAATCTTGCATTACGCCCCACTGTGCTGTGTGCTACGGCTTTGTGTAATATACTGGCACAGTTTCACACACAAACAGTGAAGCGCCCCAAAGTTCAACCGTGGGGTCCTTCACTATTTTCAGCATACAAACACACACACACATATAAAACCCTCAAACAAGTCCACCCTGCCCTTCTACTTCCTTTTGCAGTTCCTCCCTCCCACTGTATTTAACTTGCCCATTGATTATATAATGTTTGTTTTAACAGAAAACTTAACCATCCTATAAAAAACTATAGAAGTTTTATTATATACAAGATCTTTTCAAAAAGCTGTGCGATTTACAATTTATTTTGAAGAAAATTTTACTAATTTTTCATCTATTAAACAGTTCGTTTATTTAAAGCACCAACGATATAGTCAAGTCAGGGCGTCGCCTTGAAACTTTTGTAAATAAAAAATCGCATAAAATTATAATTATTCCTTAGATACAAATTTGTATTTATGAGATATCAAATATCTTATAACCCCATATAAATCTAATCTAATCTAGATACTTTTGTTTGTCAACATAGGCGTAGCAACGATTTTATCCTAGGGGGGGCCAAATTTTCAACTCTACCTACCATTACTAGCGGCCACTTACACATAATTTGAAAACTGTTCATATAGAAGCGAAATCTATCAACACGACTTTCTGGAGAAATTTCACGACAAAGAAAATATGTAGATTATTGTGGATTTATCTTGTTATTTTTAGTTGAACAATTAATAATCTAGGGTGGGCCAGGAATATTCTAAGGTGGATCAGGTCCAGCTTCCCCCCCCCTTTTGCTACGCCAATGTTTGTCAAAGAATGTTACATCTGAATCCTCTGAATTTGAAAAATAAATATACTTTTCTTCATACCTCGATCGAAACTACGTACTTTCGTCCCTTATAGCAGGGACGAAAGTTTGACATTTACTCCATGTTATTTATTATATTAAATGACAGCGGTAATCCTAGTTGCGAGTATAAATACGCGCATGAGACATTTTTTCCTCCCGCCGTTCTCACTGGGAGTAAATGTCAATCTTTCGTCCCTGCTGACGAAAGTACGTACTTTCGAGCGGATATGAAGAAAAATCGTATACACCACACGGGCCTTAAAAGTTGAAATCTCGCCGAGGGCATCATGACGCGCAGGGCCGAAAATTCAACTTTCGGCCCTTGTGATGTAATATACTATTACATCTCTGATCTGCACCAACGATTAATAAGTTAACATGAACGTACCATAGATATCCTGTAAATTACTTTTTTCTTCACCAATAAAATAAAAATGGAAATTCCATTTATCTAAAGCTAAACTGAAATTCTAAGCATGTTTAAAAAAATTATCTCAACTTAATTTTCACGAATTATTGCAAATTATAGGCAGTCAATTTTTTTTATTTAAATTTCATAATATGTTAAAAAAATATCTCAAAGGAACGAACCAACTTGAGAACAGAAATAATTTATTTTAAATAACTCTGTACTAAACACTAATTATATATTAAATTAGAACGACCTAGTATATCAGTTTATAAACTTAATTATTATTATAATTTATGTCACGTTTGCTTGTTAAGTTGTAGAAAGAGACATTCAAAGGTAATTAATAAGTACTTACAGTAAGCAGTACACAAAAATTGAAAACTGATTAGAATGATTTAAAATTTAAAGCATACATCTGTTCAGAGGCGGCGTTCGTTTATCTGCCTTAGGACCTGTGGTCTTTCCAAAGACATTTTTATGTACTACGTAACCCTCTTTTTAAAATACACTTTGAACAATTGTTACAAGCAATTTAATTGTTTATTTCTATATAATTGCAGAATACACACACCAGTGGTGGGCTGATGGCACGGAACACGAATTGTGCAAGTATAGCTTGCACTTGACCGATTTTTTTTGCTTGTTTGCAAATTTATAACTCGAAGTTATATTCAATATTTATACATATTACGTCGATTTCAAAAAAGACCCGTTAAAGAAATTAGAACTAGTTCCAAAATTCAGAACTGAGAACTACTATATCGGAACCAGTTTCGGAATTGAAAATGATCCAAATCTCAACTGTTGTCCCTTTGGGCATGACAGACTGTTATTATAGAACCATCTACATATATAAAAATACGAGATGGAAAAAAAGAGTGTGATACCGATTTGAGTGTGTTAATTCGCACACAATATGATGAAACATACATCGTTTTAATAAGGGGAAATGCACAACATATGTTTCATCACGATGTGTACGAATTAGCACAAGTAAAATCGATTCAGGAGAAATCCATCTCAAACTTAAAAATTTAATGAATTACGGTCGAATTTCGACCACTTTGCGACAGCTAGTATTTATTATTTGTCAAAACATGTGTCAAAATGACGAGGAACCCACGCATTTGTAGTACATTGGAGATAATAAGTTTAATAATGCAATTACGTAGACGTCGAGTAGAGAACAACTAAAGACGAATGCAAGTTGAAAGACCTTGGAGTTCGATTAGAACCGGCGTATAGTTTGAATGGCGCGCGTTCAGTTGCCGCTATAGCATTTCGCGAATGTAAATTGAGGTCATGGTATTGATGTCATCTATTTATTGTTATATGTCCTGTAAATATCACGTCACTACACTGGGTGTAGAAAAAAAAGGTCCTTCGTCTACTAGGTATATTCAAAAAATTATCAACTCGACACGAAATGGCTTACATAATTACCTACTTAGAATGTTTATAAAATTTTCTTTCCTGTATTGGAAAGTTTTAGTCATTTCATAATTTTATTTTAATTATTTCAGATCGCAGGTAATGAACGAAAATGTTGTTTTTAATTATTATGTATATGTATTAATTTCTTTAATAAAATAAAACTCGAAATAATTTTGTGGTACTTTATATTGTATTAAATTGTAATAATATGGATTTTTAGAGTATTCGTCCCTGCAAATCCCCCTGCACCCTTCATCTCAAATCTTTTCCCTTCGCCTAAAAACGGTTCGCGCTCTCCCGACGCTATTTTTAAAGCTAGAGGGTTCTGGTAAACGCCAAATGAAAGACAAAGAATCAGACTACAGATCCTTCAGGCGAATTTTTTGAAAAACAGTTTCGCCTACGTGTGAAATATTACGTAACTTATTATTTTTTTCAAAAGGTTGTAAGTTTTTTCAGGATTTTTTTTTCACAAAATTCGCCTGAAGGATCTGTAGTCTGATTCTTTGTCTTTCATTTGGCGTTTACCAGAACCCTCTAGCTTTAGGCGAGGGGAAAAGATTTGAGATGAAGGGTGCAGGGGGTATTTGCAGGGACGAATACTCTTAACAAAAAGATATTTCTATCAACACGATGTCTACTAGATTTTTTTACTTCACAAATGCTGGGGATGTGGTAACATATTATACAGGGTGTATCACAGGAAATATAAATCATAGGTCGTTACCATGGTTTACATAATGAAATCTATTCGAGATGGTGTCACAATTTGAATGAACTTTAAAGGCAAAATCGCCGAAGTATGTTTCAATGTGACTCCTGTAATGTTAGACAAAGTGAGACAAGGTTTTTATAACCGATTAAGCCACTAGTTAATCAAAACGGAGGTTTATTTGAACATTTGCATTAATTCTTTATTTTAACTGTTTATTTGGTTATTAATTAAAAAAATATTTTCTAAATAAAAAATTATTTCATTTATTAAATAATGGTTAGTCAGCGTTACCATGGTACCCATTCTCATATGTGGCCAAAGTAATCGTTGATCCTAACTAATTTGCACAATGGAGTTTTCCATATGTTCGGTTGTCTGTGATACGTCCTGTATAATAAAATCTCCTTTTTTGAAGTCAGTTAAGAACTATTGAACCAATTTTTTAACAAAATGGTACTAATCGATAAATGGTAATGGACAATGGTCATTTAATTCTAATAGGTTTGTACAATGCATTATTAAAATCTAAGTTGACAAATCTCTTCAGATTTTGATCACATCCATCATAAAATAAGATATACATTGTTAATGTAATATAGGTATTTAGTTACGTTATTCCTTTCATTTATGGACAATTTACTATTTGCAATTTGACATGTCATAATATATGTAAGTTTATACATACAATATATTGACAAATATTTAAATAGAATACTGTATAGTCATTTTCATTTCACTTAAATTATCTATTACGTATTGATTACTGATTAGTATCTAAATATTCCAATTAAAGATATTTGGGATCAATGAATAATTTACTGAGACGTGTGAGTAATGAATTGTCTAGTCAAATCTATACCAATATGTAAAGTTTTTATACAGACTGTGTAAATTTGAACGTTATCAACAAGAAAAATACTAAATCGATTTTTATTTAATAAGTTTCATATTCTCGATATTTAGTTCATAAGGTAAGGTTAGCTGTAATCAGAAAAAGTTTTTTAAAAAATCAAACAATGGATTTACATCAGCGCGTATGTACTGACTATTGATTCAAGAATAATACAACCTTAAACACCATTAATAAAACTTGTACCTTATAGTATTGGACGTTATGAATGGAAAACCGCCTATTCAAATAAATCTTACCTAAAGATTGTAGGTGGCTGCTGCATCACCCACACATTTACGCTCGTGCCTCGTATACACCTTCTGAAAGTTCTAGCGCTAGTAAGGTGGTACTATAAAACAAACGAACGCAACTATAACAGTTTATCAACGTTGCCAACTTTTGTTCAATATCAATACAATAAAATAGTGACTCTACTTTTGTGTTTTTGTAGGAAGTCCGGCCGAGAGTTCAGCTTCGATCAACACCAGGTCAAAGATTTGTTGAATTTACCGAATAATCGAATGAGTACCTATACTGTTTATTTAAATCACACACACACACAACTCTACAAACAGGAAATATTACAAATAAACAAGAAATTATGTTCAGCTTACAATATATTCGTCAATCTCCTTAGTTCGAAGGTGAGAAAAAATTCGGTCATTGGTCAGACTCGATTTAAGATAGTTCACGTCAAAATCGACGTCGACACGAGTGATATTGTGAATAGAAGTCAATTATTGTTATTAGTTATTACAGTAGAATTCGGTGTATTTTCAACTTGTCGGAACAAATCGATTAGTGTATTTTAAACTTCTTCTTCATCCCAACTTAGCAGTCATAGACCAACAAAAACTCTTTTTACATTTTTGACGCTTTATTAATATGTTTTCCATGGGCTTAACAGTGTAATAGCAGATAATGATGTAGGGACTAAAAACTTGAAAATATGTGGCTAAAATCATCTGAAAATACTCGAGTCAAACTGTATACCACTGTATTTCGAATACATAATGTAACTATACTAATACTGAAGAGTTTGTTTGTTTGGTTGAACGCGCTAATCTCAGGTTCGAATTGAAAAAAAAAAATTGTTTTGTTGGATTGCCGATTTATCGAGGAAAGCTATAGGCTATATAATATCTACGGCCAATAGGAGCAGAGCAGCAATGAAAAATGTTGCAAAATGTAGCTCAAAAGTCCGTCCGACAAAAACTTTTGAACGGTAACTCCGACTACTATGAAATTTGGACATAACATTCATTTCGGTAAACTAAGATGAATGTGCGTACTCATGTCCCCTCCCCCATTCGTTCTTCTGCACCGGGAGAAATCGGGCGAGACTGCTAGTTCTAAAATAAATTTAGCAGAGATAGATTATAAAGTTTTAATATTTATTTAACTGGAAATAATAATAATATTTTTTGTAGTTTCCTGTCCTCAAATCGATCTAAAAGTCCACTCTCAATATCTACCGCAGCTAATAAACACCAACGCACTGATCTAATGATGGCGTAAAATGATTGTCGTACAAAAATTGAGGAAGGTGAACTGATTATTGGCAAATTATTATTATTTTCCTGGAAAAAATCTAATTATGTCTAAATGCAGCACTTTAGATTTTTTTATTTTTAAAAAAAAGGGCTAATTTTTTTAGAAAGAACGATGTATGGGTACTCACTTAAAAAATAAATAGAATTGATAACCTCTTACAAATAAATTATAAAATAATTTAAATTATAAAAGCAAATTTTTTTAAGAAAAAAAGTATTAGACCTTCATAAATCCTGCATAGCTAATAACATTAAAATCTGTTTATTATTTAAAAAATATGCTGTTTGCCATGGCTCAAAGACGTTTAATATTTCTTTTTTAGTAAAAACATTTCTCTACGGCATTAACTTTAGTTGTAAATCATCATAACTTTTCTAAATGGTTATTTACCGTTGAAAACTTGAAGAACTAAATTTAGCTTGAAAAAAAAAGGAATAATAAATTTGGCAACACAGTAGTTAACAGGTCGCCCCGATGCCTAGGTGGCGACAAAACATCAGGATGTCGCGTCGTCAATGTGTCCGGTTAAATTTACACGTTATAGAAAAGACGCCGATGTCACGGTAGCCGGACACCGTTTGTGTGTAAACAACTGAAATACATATTTTCTTTGTCACATATTATTTTTACACTGCAAAACAATTAGGAACACTTTCAGAAAAATTTAATTTGAACCAATGGCGGCTATTCAGATGAAATAGGTATAGTGCACCTTCAGTTTTATTTTAGACTAGCGGTCCCGTCCGGTTTCACCCGGGTGCAAAAGAACGAATGGGGTTTACCGAGATGAATGTTGGGTCCAAATTTTTTTTGCAGTTTTCGGCAGTTCCATGCTTTATTACTTATTTTAAACTCAAACCTCCATTTTTGATGAAAATATTTTTTTAAATAATAATTATTTCTTTTAAATTAATTATTACTGTATAATTAATAAAATATAATAAATATTTAATTGAAAACACTGTAGGAAAATTATTTTTATATATACCTATAGGTACTGTAATAGTTTTCAAATGAGCTATTATTATTTAATTTTAATTAGTCGTAAATTAAACTAAAATAAATTTAAATGATAGCCTTAGAAGAAAGCAATGTAGAAAATTAAAAAAAAAAACATTAAAAACATATTCGTCCAAGGTGGGGCTCGAACTCACGACCCTGAGATTAAGAGTCGAGCGCTCTACGGACTGAGCTAACCGAGATACTATACGTGTGCCGCTAATATTGGGATATTCAGTTAGGGCATTTCACCTGAATATAAGTATATTGTGATAAATTTTGACTGACATTCTGCAACATTTTTCATTGATTTTTTGCTCCTATTAGTCGTAGCGTGATATATTATATAGCCTATAGTCTTCCTCGATAAATGGGCTATCCAACAAAAAAAAATTTTTCACTTCGAACCAGTAGTTCCTGAGATTAGTGCGTTCAAACAAACAAACAAATTCTTCTGCTTTATATATTAGTATAGATAAAAAATATTTTTTATACTATGACGTCAGCACGGTGAGCCACTAAAGCAAAATATTATGGTTGGATAGTGCAAATATGCTTGCCATAAGTAAAAGTGAGTTAAGAGAGAGAACGCTGCAGAAAAACAGAAATTTGTTTACTCAAATCAGCATTGTTTTGCATCATTACCATAGAGATAAGTGTTCTCTCTCTTAATTGCAGACACTTTCACTGCTCTCTCGCGTACTCTATTGCAATATCTCTATGGTATAGACACAGCTGAACTGATCGCTTTAGTTTGGGCAGGCCTGCTCAGTTAGTGAGGTCACGTGAGGTCGTTTTACAAATCGATAGTATTTTAAGTATACGCGTGACGTCACTTTCCACGCGAGAAAATTCTGTGTTAACGCGAATTAAGAAGTTTCACTTGCAAAACTGTTGCACTATATTAGTTCACATAATATATCAAAGAGCGCTAAGATGTTCACTTAACACAGCACATATTTAACACAAGTTTGTGTGTAATCTGATGGTACAGCTCATTGAGCGCAATAAATACCGCGATAAATCAGCTCGGACCTCCCCTTTTTACAAACGATGCTCGCGCTTGCTGTTGGACCCACTGAATCACTTTAAAATGCGATAATTTTTCCAGAAAACATCATACCGTTTAATTTTATTTATGTAAGCGTTCAATCATATTTTTGAAGAAAAATTTCTTTTGGCACGGCTGGGTAAAATTCGTTCTTGAGATTGAAAATGTAACGAACGTATCGCAATTTACGCACATCATCTATATACGAATAAATAAAATTGAAGTGTCTGTTTGTAATGCCAAAATAACAGCTTTTTAGGCGCGACCCAAGCTTTAGCTGGAAGCGCCTATATGTACTCGCTTTGTCTGTGAATCTGTGAGTCACGCTTTTTTACTAAATGCATATGAAAGTATACGGTACTTATAACAAAAAAAAACATTTTGTAAAGTTTTGTCTGTCTGTTTGTTTGTTCCGGCTAATCCCCCAAACGACTGCACCGATTTTGACGGGACTTTCACTGGCAGATAGCTGATGTTATAAAGAGTAACTTAGGCTACTTTTATTTTATACTAGCTGCTCCCCGCGGCTCCGTAAGCGATTGAGATGTATCACGGTTGCGACAACAGTATACTGCAGCATTCGGCTATATCTATATATAGCATGATATTATCGTGTCACATTTTTGGCCGCGTTAATCTCCGAAACCACTGAACCGATTTTAATGAAATTTTGTAAATGTGTCTTGCTTGGTGCAACTTACGCTATATACGATAGTTTTTATTAAATATTTTTTACAAAATTACGGTGTTTTGTCAAAAAAACTGTTTAAATAACATGTGACGATATCTGATAGAATTCGCTCAAAGCTATTAGTTCAGAAGCAAATCTGATAGAATTTGCTCAAAGCTATTAGTGTCAATGCGGGGAGAGAATGAAATACATTTTGCAGAATTATATCTATCGCACCCAGGTGAAACCGGGACGAACCGCTACTATTATATATAAAATAAAAGTAGCCTAAGTCACTCCTTATAATATCGGCTATCTGCCAGTGAAAGTCGCGTCAAAATCGGTCCAGTCGTTTTGGAGATATAATATATAACCGAAAGCCCCACTGCTATTGTCGCTACCATTGTTCCTCACAATCGCGTGCGGAGCCGTGGGGAGAAGTTAGTATATACTATAAATCCGGCTTGTAGAACGTTAAGCTAAGCTGACTGCGATCGAGGTTATTAGATTACAGAGGTTGCCTCGTTCCTTTGGCGGACCTGTCATTTGATTGAGTGGCAATGACGATTGTTTATAAACTTTAATGACAGTATTTAACAAACATCGAAGAAATTATAAAACACAGAATATTGATATATGATTTGCAATAAATTGAATTTTTTGTGGTAAGAGATGTACACAGTCTCAGTCAAATATAAATGACACTTTTGATATTTCCATTATAGATTGATAAAAATATGAACGGTCCGCCAGTTGACGCCATTCCCACGCTTGCGCTGATTGGTCAAATGGAACGAAACAGTTTCCATTGTCTACTAACCTTGTTGCAACTATAAGTACTATAGTGTGGCTTAGGTGGGCAAGGTAAAACACTTGCCTCGTAACTTAAAGGTTGTAGACTCGATACGGGCGGTCGATATTAATACTTTTTTACATTTTTTTTTACCAGTTTGACTCTTTTAGTGTGTAGCGTAAAATGCACGGTTTTTTTATTATTTGTTTACAAAACCAATGCAATTTACTAAATTAAATATATTATTATTATTACTAGTCATGTGAAATCAAACAGATACACGAACTGTAAGCATGTAATCCATTATTTTATAAATATCCAAATAAAATGGCTCCTAGCCAAATTTACCCTCAAAAAGGTTCGTATAGCGTAAGTGTTATAAGTTTATAACATATATTCATGTCGTTGAACTGTGAATTTTTACTCGTTCGATAAAATTATCTTCTTTGTTTCGATTCGCTTACTAAAATAATATTTTAAGCAGATTTCGTCACTTTACTACTTGGTCTGATATAGAATTTTTAAACTAATCAAATGACGCGCTGTCTTACTCTTATAGTAATATCTTACTAATATTATAAAGTGATAAAATTTGGATGTAGGAGGTAATCTCTGATTTCAAAAATTTGTTCACCAATATTTAGAATGGACCTCCAGGATGAACATTGGCTATACAGATTGTATCAAATCAAAACGGTCCATAGAACATTCTGTGTGTAAGAGAGAGACGATATTATATAAAGCACAATCTGATAGTATCGTCTTTTTTTCTACAGTAAAAATCACAATTTTATCAAATGGATCAGAATTCACTAGTGAAATTATTGATAAAATGGCTATTTATACTGTTCAGGAAAAAATCCAAATAATTAAATGGTTTTGTGGTGGTAATTAAACCGCCGACATAATAAATTTATTTGTAACTGCCTTTGAAACAGACTGTCTCCATCTAAAATAACAATTCGCAGTGTCATACAAGAATTTGAATCAAATGGTTGCCTATCTCCGAAAAAATGTTTTTTTTATGGGGATTTGTAAAATCCAAAATTTATGGCTTTCAAGAAAATAGAGCTAATAATTTGAACGAATTGAAAATACAGATTTCCAATGCATGTCAGTCCGTTGACCATGAGATGTCAGCCAATGTGAGGGAAAATATTTATAATCGATTAGGATATTGTTTGGCAGAACGTGGAGGTCTTTTTGAACATTTAAAAAATTAATTATTAAAAGTATTGTTAAAACTTTTGTACCAGATATAAATAATAATACGATTTAATATTACAGTTTAGTTGTTTTAATTGATAAATTGGTAAAAAGATTTACAGTGTACGTAATTATTTATTTACGTAACCACAGTAACTATTAGCGATCATTTATCTCATTCTTACTTACTGCTTTATATATCGTCTCTGTCTTACACACAGAATGTTCTATGGACCTTTTTGATTTGATGCAATCTGTATATTATCGCGTTGAAATAAAAGCGCTTTTCGTGGAGACCAAGTTTGCAACGTAAGTCGTCGAAAAAACGGTCGAGCGAATGCGTTTCTTAAGAACGGTGCGTCAACGATAAGATATCTACCTATATGAATGTTGTCTATAGAAAAATGTAGAACTTAAAGGCCTGTAAAACGTAAAAGCAACACACGTAAACCAGGCTGAGCCACTGCGACGCGTGGCCACGGGTACACTTACTATTATAAATAATATTTTTTACCTATCTATACTTATTTAGATGAAGTGAAAATCAGAAATATCAGTGTGCTTATGGATCGCTGAATCCAATGAGCACACACGCACTATATGCAAGTATGTCTAATTTTTTGAATATTTTTTAGTGATTTTTTTTGAAAATATCTTCAGATAGCTAAATTCGATAAATACGCAATCATGATAATTATAACCGATCGATCGAGGTCAAATTTAAGTTCTCTCTGCATTTGCACTGTTTCACATCGCTCTATTAAATCTGACAAGTTCACAACACAAAATATTACTTTCTTAACCTTTTTTCAACTGGATACATTCATTAAATTAAAAAATAATTTAGCGTAACAAATTAGATTATTTTCGTGCCAAACATTTACAAACATTGGCTAATACAGATTATCTATTATTTCAGGTCTATCATTAATCAATATTCGCACGGTAAAAAAATGGCACAGTTATATTAATATTTGTATATACCTGTATACTAACGTAACCTTACAGGTAACACAATAGAGTGTACATTTTGTTACATAAATCAGCATTTCTCAATCGAAAAGTTCATCAAATCAGTTAACGCTGCCTCCGAGCATTATTCTATAAAACGTTTACGAGGGCAGATCAACAATTATCCCTCAATATATTATACTTTAATAGGCGCCAATACTTGGATCATGGACGTGACTTCTAATTGTGAAGTACAAGAGACAATTATCAAAGCACGTCATAATTTATAAATGTATCATTTGTTCTGTTTTCTTTTTGACAATGTTTTTTGCAACCCAGCATGTCTATTTATCTGATGCCAGTTCCTAGTCATATTTTAAGATCAGTACTCTAGAGGCTAAACTAGTTTTAGACATGCCGTAGTTATTGCATTGTATTTGTACATGAGCGGGTACACTGGCGCCAGTGTTTGGACAGCTCTCGTACAATCGTTTCGAGTCGCATTTTAACGTGTGTGGTACAATAGTACACTAGATTGTACAACTTTTTAACGTAGTAATCATTGCATTGCGCACATACATACTTACATACTGTCGGTACACTGGTGCCAGTCTCTCTCACAGAGCGCTTGTACCAACCATTCACTTGCTATGTATGCATGGCTTCCACACACACACATCCAAATGCACAAGAGCGGTAATTCGAGGACATGAAAAGCATTCCACGCTTTCAGAATATAGACGCCTTATTGATCCAATATGAAATGAACAGTACAGGGACAAGAGTGAAACACCGTAATGGCGTAATGTGAGAGTGCGAGCGAGAGAAACTAACACAAAGTTATACATACACTCTCTCTGTTGTGTTACGTACAGCACTGGAGACAGACACAATGAGCTTCGTGTACACCTGTGGCAAAGGCAATTAGGAATACCTAAACCACAGTAGATAGACACATCAGCAGATTCGCTCGATTGCAGTCGGATTAATCCGCCGTTTATTTTACTACGACAGTTTGTGTCATAACTGTCTGCTACGAACATGGAGGTTGCTCGCCCAACACGTTTACAAGTGATTCAGCTATACATTTCCATAAGCTATGTCCAGATAGATGAACTTTCTATCCAAATTGACATTAACGTGAGCGATGTTACGGGCTAAGGCCAAGTTTGCCAGGTACGCTCTTTAAAAAGACCGGACACTGTGAACGTAATGAAAAGAAATGTGCTTTTGGGTTATCTTCATTAAATTACACATTGAAATTAGCGCTTCCAATATCGCTGCATTTTTTATTTCGTAACTGGTTTCGATATTTTAGTTCTCAGTGTTGGGATTTTGGAACTAGTTCTAATATCAAGAAAATCAAGTCTTTTTAAAATTGCTATATTATGTTCACATATTAATATAGAAAACGTTAAATGAAACATAGAGTCAAGAAAGCAAAAAAATCAAGATTGTCGACTGGGTAGGATAATTAAAAACATTTCGAATATTAAACTTAAAAAATGTATAGGCATTGTTAAAAAATCTATAAGAAGGCCATTTCTGTGGTCGGCAAATTAAACAAAATTGTGTTATATTGTTACGCGCCACCACGAACGCCACTGGAATCAGCCGAAAGTTCTGGAAGTATCGAGAAACGAGGCTGGAGAGAAGGCAGCGCGAACAGTGCAGTTGGACAGACGTGTGTTCGAAGTGTGCAGTAACCGCTACAAGCAGTAAATGGTTGATAACTTGATATGCCATTGACTTCAGACATAAATACAGAGCGTCCACATAAATATACCTCGTAAATAGTTGTGTTCTGTGTACATAAAAAGTATTGTATTATTATTATTAGCTTAGACGTTCGTTGTTTTGTTTCGTTATTATTTTGTTAACTTATTTTTCATTACAGAAAAGAAGCACTTTTTAGTTTATTTGTTTTTTTAACATTTTATTGTTATAAAAAATATTTTCACCACAACGAAGAGCAGTTTTGCCAGTTTTTTTTTACAATATGTATAGATCATTCGTTATGTTTACGGCGTGAACCAAAACTTTAAATATTTTACTGATTGATGCTTGGCATACGCACGTTTTCATTACGAAATTATAGTTCAAAATTACAGTAGCCGTCCTGTCGAGCAAATTTATTTATGTATGCAACTTTTTTCAAAAATACCATATATAGATATACATACGACGGTTTCTACAGCTGGGCCTTTCTTTTCTGTGAATACAAAACAAATTAAGAGGCAACCCCATCAACTTTCTCCAGTTTCAAGTGTGTTGCATCAAGAAATTCAGATGTAACAGTTATTCGTCCGATGGTCAAAGACTCGCAATCGTTTGAGTCGATCAATTCGATGAATTATTAGTATTTTTGGAAGAAACATTGGTAAAGCTTATTTACTTATGATCCTCAACCAAAAACCATCCTTCATCGTAACATTCTATTGGATCAACACTACTTTATACGGAAGAAATAATGATTATTTTAATCCAAAGTATACTCAAAAAAACACAAAAGCATCGTTTAGGTTTTTTTATTTGGTTTGGATTTTTAAATTCGGTATCTGACAGAAGGTACGCGTTTCGAAAAACTGTAGTTTCCAACTTTATTTCTCATTTTTTTAAGATATTAATTTGCCACAAAGAGCATGATTTAAGAAGTTTTTCGTGCTAAAACTAACCGTTTTCCAGCTATACTTTCAAATAACTGTGTTCTGGCCGCCTTGCGACCCCCTACAATGTTACACACCCCCCCCCGCAATAAAAAAAATTAAATTCGTATTTTTCTTTACCTTTGTATTAAAATAATTTACTGTGATTAACAGTGAACCGTAATGATTTTGACATACCTAATACAAATTGTTTTGCTCATAATATATCATATTTTCTAACGTTAAAAATTGATTGAAAATTATTTTTCGATCCTTTAAATCCACTTGTCGCAAATCTGACACCCTACTGCACATCTGTACGTCGAGCCCTTTCAAATGACACCTCAATCGTCGAAATCGGTAAAGTAGTTTAGGAGAAGATAGCCGCACAAACTGCTTGGCTATTAATATACAGATATTGAGTAATCAGTAAATAATTGAGCCATCTCTGTACGTAATACACAAGATCTTCATCTACATTTCCAGTTATAGAACATTCCGGTATTTTCTATTATTAAAAGGTAAAGCAAGACATTTCACTGTACTTATAATTATTGTATATTTTGTACAACGAAGAAAGTTGACGAGTGAAAAATGAACATACTTTGTAAGCGAAAAAGAGGAAATGGTTACATTATTTTGAGTCTATTGTTTCAGTTCACTGGAAAAATTAAATCTTATCCAAAAATCAGCTTTTATTCCGTAATTTATATACTTGTAAAGTTGTATCAATATTCTGAAATAAATGTTCCATGAATCTAATAACACCCGATGAATAATATAGCGATAGTGTGGTAACTACCGAGTTTAGCATTAGAACTAATCAGGGCTAAATGGGGTTTTGTATCTCGCGGTTTTCAAAAGATCTGATTGTAACTATATTTTGCCGGGCGATTTTCATTTACTATTTATTTAATTTTTTATGGTCACCAACTGCCAAGATTATCTGGATCTAGTATCAATTCCTATCTTTTCTTAATTATATATTATTGACAAATTAGTGTAATAACTTCTGTAAATACTTTTTCTTGAGAATTTTTTGTCTATTTGTAACCAGATTCACTCATGAACAGCTAGACCGAACTTGGTAACTCAAACTAAAATATGGGTCCTTTTTATATATGGTTACGATTGGGCTAATTAAGACAAAATTCCTTTCGAAATTAACTCGCTAGAATCTGAGAATCGCTATAGTTTCGAATTTAAATTTGGAGCCTCGTAATAAACGAATCCGTGTAACGTCGTATAAACAACAGTATTCAAAACTAAAATGCGATAACAAGCGTTTGACGTGAAAGTATTGTTTCGTTTAGACTGTAATCCTATAGTAACCATGGTGTTGACGTAAGTGCTACGACAAGCGTGGGTAGATTATAGCAGAAATGACGTAAGGGCTATGAGGTATGACGTCATGTGACAGGTAGGCAGTAATGCGCGGACGAAGAGGGCCGGTGACAGATTAAAGGACGGTATTGTTGGTATACTGCGGACAGGCGCTCTGTCGACCGAGTCTGTAACATTGACTTATAGATTATAGAGACAGCCAAGAAAAAAAAACCCTTTGCACTCCGGGAGTGCCGGCAGAAGTGAAAACTTGAATATTAACGTCTTACGAATTTTCGATCAAAATGGTTTGTAGGTATCATAGATTGCATTTTTATGTACGATATTTCAACGCTAGATGTCTAACGTGGTATAAATAAAAGTTTTCGTCTTACGCATTTTCGATCAGGACACGTGACCCTGACGCGAGTTTAACATTTTTTACCCATTACAAAAAAAGTGTACAGCGCCGCTAAAGAAGTTTTCACTTCAAAAATTTCGCTCAAAATTTTAAAAATATAAGCAATGGCCAATGGGTTAGTAATTTTGTTCTAATGTTGTGTTATGCTTAAACTATCTAAACACCAATGGCTGTACTTAAAACCTGTAACTTCTATATCTCACGCGATGTGAAATTTACAGATTAAGCTATATGACCATTTGAACATTAAGGCTGCTGCACACGAGGCTAGAAACGCTGCTAGATTCCTGGCTAGATTTGTCTATTATTTTTCTAACGCTGGTTTTCTTGATTGCTGTTAAGTGCAGCTCGCTTCACACGAAACTATTTTTCAAGTTTGTTTTATGGATAGATCTGGTGCGCACGGAGTGACAGTTCACACAGAGCAAAACGTGTCTGATGTCTGACTCTGAGCAAAACAAATTAAAAGAAGTTTTAGTTCAACCACAGGTAAAGGTTACACGATCTCATATTTTTTATTCTAGGCTGAGGTTTTTTTTGGGTTATCATTTTAAAATAACCTAAAGTGACTAAAAATAATCAAATGAAGTCCAATAGTCATCTATACTAATATTTAAAGCTGAAGAGTTTGTTTGTTTGGTTGGTTGAACGCACTAATCTCAGGAACTACTGGTTTGAATTGAATTTTTTTTTTTTGGATAGTCCATTTATCGAGGACGGCTACAGGCTATATAATATCACGCTACGACCAATGAAAAATGTTGCAAAATATAACTCAAAATTTATCCGTCCGACAAAAACTTTTGAACGGTAACTCCGATCATGATGAAATTTGGACACAACATTCATCGCGGTAAACTAAGATGAACGTGCGTACTCAAGTCCCTCTCCCCATTCGTTCTTTTGCGCCCGCGGGTAAAGCTGGGCAGGACCGCTAGTAATTTTATATGGCTGTCATTTGACATCACTTTTAATTCAGCACATAGTTGATAGGAGACACAAAATGCGTAGTTCGATCTCTAAAGTCGATGGTGGAATACTGTACAAACTCATACAGTATAGTAAAGACGCACATAGCAATACAATATGTCTCTTTCTCTCTCGCTCTTTGTGTATATACATGTATATAGTCACTTTTGCTCTGCCAACTGATTTCCGCGTTGTTTCGCGTCGCCGAATCCGCTAACTCTGCTATCCGCTATAATATTATCTACTAGCGCAAGCACACTGCTCCGATCCACTGACTTATAGAATGGACTGCGCAATCTCTATAAACAGTGTGATAAAAATGTCCGTTATTGTGCGAGCGAGATGAAATAAACTGGCTGCCAGCCCCAGTGAACACTATTGGTTCAACAATAATGGGTCAAGTCTAATTAATAAAGGCTGTGAACCACAAGCGACATTTTTCTGGCTTATTGCACTGATCTTTGTCTATGTCAATGGCTCCGACAGTGTTTACAACTGTTCTGCGGCCCAATTGAATTCAAATAGTGACCAGAGTTCTATACAGGTGAGTTTTAAGTTGATGCTTTTTTTACAGCATGTAAAAATCAAATAGACGAGCAAATATTTCAAATAGTTTTTTTATCAAAACTCAAAAATAAGAGAGAAACAGCCTTTCGAAGTTTAAATTATTAAATTTTCTTTAATTTTGAGGTCGGTCCTGGGGTTATATTATGTCACTATGGAAATAAGTTGTTATTATCTCTCAAAAACAGAACAATGCACATGTCAGTTTCAAATAAGCACCAACATACTTGATAATAACAACTTATTTCCATAGTGACATAATATAACCCCAGGACCGACCTCAAAATTAAAGAAAATTTAATAAAATTTATTTAAACTTCGAAAGGCTGTTTCTCTCTTATTTTTGAGTTTTGATAAAAAAACTATTTGAAATATTTGCTCGTCTATTCGATTTTTATACGCTGTAAAAAAAAGCATCTACTTAAAACTCACCGTGTATAGTAAAATAACTGTCATCTATTAATACGAGGATTTGATATCGAAATTTGGAATTTTTTTATGAAAATATGAGCGTTGATTTGAGGTATAGATATTTCTGTCTATTTAGACCACTTACTGTCAGGTCTAGTATATTTTTATATCTTTAATAATACATTACAAATCCGATTGATACTTTCACTAGTTCTCAGATTAGAACTTGAAAAGTTGGGGATAATAAAAGACGAGCCAAGGTAATGTCATATCCCTATGAATAAAACGTTTCGATGACCACTCCTCAGTATGGTAATTCATTCGTGATAACTTATATGTATATATAAAATTCTCGTGTCGCAATTTTGGCCGCGTTAATCTTGAAACCACTGAAATGATTTCAATTAAATTTTGTAAATGTGTCTTGCTTGGTGCAGCTTATGCTATTAGGATGGTTTTTAATATTTTGTACAAAATTACGGTGTTTTCTCAAAAAAACTGTTTTAGTAACATGTAACGACATCTGATAGAATTTACTCTAAGCTTTTATTTCAAAAGCAAACGTTTTAGTAATAAGTAGCGACATCGGTTAGAATTCGCTCAAAGCTATTAGTTCAGAAGCAAATCTGGTAGAATTTGATCAAAGCTATTAGTTCAGACGCCGAGCCGTAAACGAAATACAGAATATCTGTCGCACCCGGGTGAACCGGGACGGACTCGGGACTGCTAGTCTATAAAAATACATTATTAATTAATAGATAACAAAGAATTATATTAATTAAAAGATTAATACCCAACAACAAAGTAGGTACACTGAAGCTTAAATCGACACCAACCTAAAAATATAATTTATAATTAAATGTAAAATTTACAATTTCTCATTGCGGTCCAACCATAATTAAGACGATTGCAATCTGATGAAAATTCTTGGCAAGCATAGATTTATGTAAACATAGTAATTTTAAAATAAAATAGATTCTGAAATCCATTCATTTGAACCAAAAGTTAGGTTTCACAAACAAGAAATTAAAACTATGTTATATTCCTGTCTTTTTCTGACTAGACGTATTTGGTAAAGATAGAGATGTTTTAAAATTTAAACGATCTTCAATTCCGAACCTTGACTACAAAAATCAACATTAACAAATAATTAAACATATGACTTCGTTCATTCATATGAACTTACCAAGGTAAAAAATCAAGGATTTTAAGTATTATACATACTTTGTGTTGAATATTAGATTACTAATAGTGCTGTGATAGACCTCGCTCACCTTATGTTTTTAAGTCAATGAATTTTAAAGCTACGAAATTTCGTAGACATAACAACAAATATGTAACACAAACTGGCATCGAGTCAGGTTATCGAGTTGATACGAAACCTCCTTCGATATGTATCAAAATTTGGGAAATACATGAAAAAATAAAATTCTCAAAATAGTAAATAGTCCGCATCAAACTAATAAAACATTTTAGAAGATAAAATAGTCATGTATTCATTTTGTAAAAACTGTGGAAAATAAAAGAATCGTTGACCTCAAAAGTTCATACAAAGAATGTAGAAATGTTATGTGTTACACGTACCTACTATATAGATATTTATATTCTTACTATAATATAGGCACTCACACATTCATGTCTGTCTGGCTGTATGGTTTGTGTGTGAGTGCCTCTACAGCATCATTCAGTGTGTGCTGTAAGGGTACAATTTCACGTATTTTATCTCTGTTTTTTTTTTTAAAAGACACCCTTAAATCAACGCACTAAAAATACATTTATTCCCTTATATAACTTTTAAAAACGTGGGGCACTCGATTGAATTATTGTAGGTACAATGAGAGCCTCACGATTTTAAACGTTATAGAATAGAAGAGAAACTTATTTTCACAATTGTAGTGTTTTTTATTTCTATTTTTTTATATTATAGTATGTTCACTTTCAAACATTACAGGTAAACTGTCGCAGGGAGATTCTTTGGGCAAAAATAAGAAAGAAGTTCCTGTTAACATATGTACGGAAACGAATCCTTTTAAATAAAACCTTTTTGTTCCTGTAATTTTAGTTTTATTTTGCTTCATTACCGAAAAAAAAAATAACTTTTATTCTGCACTTATTTATACTATAACTGATATTTTAATTTTATACGACCAGAGACACGTTTTACCACCATCAACACCGCCACTTCCACCATACGTTTTTGTTTTTTTTTTTAACTTGTAGAAATATTATTACAGCCAATATGGTAGAATATCGTATTGTCATCAAAACTACATACGACTACAAAGTTTCACGCCCGTTGCCCATTTGGAAAAGGGAGAAAATCAAGTTGCAAGATTTTTTACGTACATACAACATACAATGAAGCTAATATAGGCGTGATAAGAAATCGTTTTAGTCATATTTCAAATTATCAAATTTCAAAGTACAGATCACAGTGAATCGTTTATTCAGATTTTCTCTAAGACAGAGCGGTGTAGCGTAGTGGTGAGAGCACTAGACTTAAATTTGGGAGGTATCGGATTCGAATCCCGGCGAAGGCAGATGTGGCTGGGGACTTTTTCCTGTACTGCATCTCGCCGAGAAACGGTAATTCCTGTACCGGCCATCTTGTTTAGGTTTTTTCATGACTTCCCTCAATAATTCCAGATAAATATCGAGATGGTTTCTTATTCAAGACCTTGGCTGATTACCTGTCGAATTCCTATGCTCAAAAGTTGCTTATCTTATCCTAATTTTCTAATTTCCTTCATTCGCTCATTGCTATTAACTAAGTTGAAGTTTAAAAATGTAGAAAATAACGGGAAGTGTAGTAATTGAAAAATAGTAATGGTGCGAATGGCGTCTGTTATGACATAAAGTCGAGAAACGGGCGTTAAACGCATTATTATTATTAGATTTTCTATAAGCTGAGTCGAGTAGTTATAAGGCCACTGATTTTTCCATATGTGTTACCCAGAGTAAACATGAATGGGAATCGAGAGGTAAATAGCAACTTTGTCTATTGACCCGAAATTATTTATCCTAGAGAAAAAGAAATATCGGATTCATCAATATTGATGTTAATATGTAAATAAAATTATGATTAAATTAATTAGAGATCATGGTTTCCATTTATTACTACTGTTGAAATATGATAACTCGAAACGAATTTTTAAAGTACCATTTTTATACACTAGAAATAGAATTTATGTGGGAATTTCCCGGACCGAATCCTCTAGATTTGAAAATTGGTAAATGGGTCGAAATGCCTAAAACTGTTTTAAGTGTAGCTAATGGGAATAAAAGTTTGCATTTTCAATAATGTTTCTATATGTAAATTAGTTTTCCATTTCGATTGGAGTCGTCTAATAAATGCTCATTTATTCGAGCAGTGTAAGGAGGAGAATTTAGATTCTGAAAAAGTATAAAGTTTTGTAAATTTTTCTTAGCATATAACTCGACTATTCTCAAAAAGGAAAGTTTATTGCAACAGGTTAAATTATAAAATCCATTTTCTCATGTGAAATTCGTATATGGCAGAAAATATTCTATTGCGCTATACAGATTGTATCAAATCAAAACGGTCCATAGAACATTCTGTGTGTAAGACAGAGACGATATATAAAGCAGTAAGTAAGAATGAGATAAATGATCGCTAATAGTTACTGTGGTTACGTAAATAAATAATTACGTACACTGTAAATCTTTTTACCAATTTATCAATTAAAACAACTAAACTATAATATTAATTCGTATTATTATTTATATCTGGTACAAAAGTTTTAACAATACTTTTAATAATTAATTTATTAAATGTTCAAAAAGACCTCCACGTTCTGCCAAACAATATCCTAATCGATTATAAATATTTTCCCTCACATTGGCTGACATCTCATGGACAACGGACTGACATGCATTGGAAATCTGTATTTTCAATTCGTTCAAATTATTAGCTCTATTTTCTTGAAAGCCATAAATTTTGGATTTTACAAATCCCCATAAAAAAAAAAAATTTCGGAGATAGGCAACCATTTGATTCAAATTCTCGTATGACACTGCGAATTGTTATTTTAGACGGAGACAGTCTGTTTTCAAAGGCAGCTACAGATAAATATATTATGTCGGCGGTTGAATTACCACCATAAAACCATTTAATTATTTGGATTTTTTCCCGAACAGTATAAATAGCCATTTTATCAATAATTTCACTAGTGAATACTGACATTTGATAAAATTGTGATTTTTACTGTAGAAAACAAAGACGTTACTATCAGATTGTATAACTACAGTAACTAGTTATTAACGATCATTTATCTCATTCTTACTTACTGCTTTAGTGCTTTATATAATATCGTCTCTGTCTTACACACAGAATGTTCTATGGACCGTTTTGATTTGATACAATCTGTATAGCAAAATGTAGATGTGTAGCAGCGTTGCCAGACGTCCCGATTTTTAAATGAAAATTAAATGTCCCGCGCGGGACAGGCTGAGTCCCGCTTTTCGGGGATAACTCTGGGATAACTTTAAAAGTAATTCTTATAAATAATTATTCTCTTATTGTAAGTTGCAATTTGTAACACTCACTCCACAGACTATTGTTTGAAACGCCATATTTTTCTAATGAATAAAACTTTTGATTTTGATTTGTGTTTTTTTTTTTTTATTCTGAAGACGAATAAGACTCAACTATGTAACGATAGGGTAAATCTGATTTAAAATATTATATTTTTATCAAAATAAATTTTCTATGGCTATTTTTTGCTAACTATTGTCACGTAAACGTAATTTTAATTCAAATAAAAAGATAAATAGGTATTTGAAAACTTCTGATTTCGACGAAAGAATCCCGCTGTTTTCACTTAAAGAGTTCCAAAATCCCGACTTGGCAAAAAAAAACTGGCAACGCTGATGTGTAGATCCATTATTTAGTTATGATTTGATGAAGAATTGTCGACAAAGAAGTCAAGCTCACTGGTTTGTTCTGGAACGAACTTAGCTCACAATCGCACCCGATAGCGTAATATAAATATCAGCCTTATGTTCCCAGCGGGAGTGACATGAATCAAGTATTATACATAAAATCAATGTTCGTAATAATTTATTGACTATAATGTCTATAGAGAAACTATAAATTAATTGGAACTCGAAGAATTACAATCAATGTCAGATTTTTCCACCTTCTATTTCTGGATTTTCTGGTTTATTATAAACCTTATTAGCAAGTTCACAATATACCAGCGTGATGAAAAGAATCAAATCCTTTAAATTTAAGTATCAGTACTACACTAACAAAACTTGAAGTCATCTAGCCGTTTTTTTTAGTGAAAACGTGTTTACGGAATATTTCTTTGTATGTCCCTACCAGTGTATAAATTCAATAAGCAAAATATATTCTTGAAACACATTTTCCCGTTATGTGTCATACCCAAAACCCCGAACAACTTACAAAAAAAACAATCCCATTGATATTTTATGGTTACATTAAAACTGGTGCGTTCCGCGCATTCTCTGTTTGAAGAAAATCATTCACCTTTATAAAATTATTCACATTATAATATCGCAATCATTACTGCCATTTTTTGGGCAATGAAAATTTGAATAATTGACACTGCAAATTACTATGCCAGGATATTATTATGAAATACGAACGTTGCTTTAATCAAAAAAACGTTTTGGGTTTGGGAGTCGTCTTTTCACCGAAAACACTGTAGCCTCTTAGGCTTCATTCAATTTTTACCCGACTACTGCGAAGCCAGAAGGAAGGGTTATGAGTTCAGCAATTGTATGTACATATGTTTGTATTTACGGATGTTCCACCGTAGCGCCTAAAAACTATTTATCCGATTTTGATAAATAAGGTGTCAATCAATTCATTATTATGGCCCGGGTAACATAGGCTACATTTATTTTTGAATTTTGGTCCCAAAGGGGAGCAAATTGAAAACAAATAAAAAATATGTTCAAAAAAATAATTTAAAATAAATAAGTTCCAAAACTAAAACCCGACTACTGAAAAGTATGAAACAAGAGAATATTCTCATCTGAGGATAGCCGTGGTCGTAAACCATCTCATATATATGAAGCCCCTCTAGATGTAGCGTGATGCGCTTTGCCCTACAGCTTATGATCGCTTACTACTGTTAGAATGTAATGTTTTGTTAGGGTAGGTGGTTTATGACCACGGCTATCCTCAAATGAGAATATTTTCTTGTTTCATATTTTTCATTTGTCGGGTTTTAGTTTTTTGAATTTATTTTTTATTCAATAACACGAGATCAATTATATATGCTCTTCATATGGACATTCTTAATTTTCTTACATTCTAGCACCCTCATATTTCCTGTTCTACGCAACGTAGAATACTAAACAGGTATAATAATTTACAGCTAGACCCAAGGATTGTTCTCAAGTAGGTTTGATTTTGATTTCCTATTTTGATTCAAAATGACAACCGTTAAATTATTCTTAAAAAATAATAACTTCTTTTCTATAGGCATCGTAGAACAGTTAAACGGGTACCGAATTGCTCAGTTACAAATTAGGGAGAGCTCTTAAAAAAAGTGCAACCGAAATTTTTCTGAAAATATTTCGAAAAAAAAAATTTTTTACTACAAATTGACCTTCAAAAAAGAAGTCCAAATGTCTCTTAAAAGAATAAAATAGTTTTCCCTTTAATTCGAAGTTGGCGTAAATAAATCACTCCGACTACAAGTTATTTCAAGAACAAAAATAAAAATAATTTTATCCGTTCCAGACATTTTTATTCCTGTTTCGAAGTCGGGTCAACTGCTAACGGCAGGGAACAGTGTTCGTCTTAAATTATGTATATCATCAAATTGTACAGTGGTTATTTGACCATAAACTTTCTGTTGCACCCCGTGCGTGTGTGAAGAAGATCGTCTTTGTTAGAAAATAATATTATGTACGGTGTATTGTCCGTTGATGATCGGTGTGTGTGAAGTATGAGAGAGCTGCTCTCGCTGACGGCCGCGACCGATAACAGCAGCCCATGTGGCGTACGTGACTGCGTGGGAACATAAACGTTGTGTACTTCGAACCGAACCGAACTGAGCCCTCGTTCAGAATAATATTTCATAGCTGCTCTGCCCTTCCGAATGATATTATACTAGGTGTGTTTGTTGATAAGTTCTGAGCTTGTTCTGAACATCCCAAGCATGTGTCGGCAATACAGAACTGTTCGGAAACAACCAGCGCCGTAATCAGGTCCTGGCAATCGGAACCCGCGTCAGAGGCGCAAACACGGGAAGTCGCAATCAGCAACGCGATTATGCTTGTTTTATTTGAATATATCACCAAAGTTTCGAGGATGCAAAATCAGAATCTTTCCATCCAGCTGCGGTATTAGACACAACTGCGCAACGTCGGACTGGCCAGGTGGCGTTTGCCAGCCGGGCCCCAGCCTGCGCGAGCTCTCCCCACGAGTCTGACTTACGGGGCTTGCCGCACGCCAGGCGTAAATAGGATAGGGGGTTCACGCAGGTTAGGTCCCAGCTCTTGCGACCTAAATGTAAACTAGATCAGATAGTTTGTTCATACAATTAGAGAGAAATTAAATAGAAAAATTCGAAAATGGTTGAACCTGGACAGGCCATCCCTGTTCCCTGAAACAAAGAATATATAATCAAAGATGAAGAGAACAGCAGCTTTTACGATCGAGTTATTAACAGCTTAGCTGAAAATACTCCTCTTTAAAAAAAAAAATGTTGGGCCTGTAGGAAGCCACCTGGGTTCTTCCGGCCCAGTAACCGCATATTTGCTGATCATATTCTCGAAGTCTTCGGAGTGTTTAAATTAGACTCTAGCAGTTTTGGGCTAGTATCTGATTCAAACAGTCCGAAGAATCCGAGAATCTGACCAACAAACACTCAGTAGTGTCCGGTAGATGCTTTGGAGATTCAGAACCAGTATAGAAATTTTCCAGAAACGTATCTACTAGGTTTTTATTAGCGATTATAAGGCAAGACCGCGTACATGCAATGGAATTAATTGATATTTGATTAATTGATATTGAATTAGTTTCCATTGAAAACTATGCGTGATAACAATTACCCAAAGAAACGTTTGACTCTGCTTTGTTTTAATTAGACAATTTTTAAATTATCCTCGCCCCTTCGTCACGTTTGTTATAGCAGACCTACATAGTTCTCGAGCTGTAGTGAAAATTGCTTAAAATATGCTCTGATGCAAAATAATCTACACAATTATAAATATATTTTTGTATTCAATGGTTAGAAAGTTCCTTAGAATTATGAAAATCTTTGGAATTTGACCCCTCCATATTTTATTTATACTATTTCAAACTAAGTACAAAATAGCAAGTAGCAGCATGTACGACCAAAAAATCAGACCTTTTCCCCTCCTCATAGACACGCAGAACTGATACAAAAGCATAGATATACCAGATCAGAGACAATACAAGTTACCAGAAGCTTTCAAACTCTTTCATGTTACGCGTCCGTAGCCAGGTCAATTTTTATTGTTATTCCTTTAAAAAATCGACCGTTTATGTGATGAGGCGACAAGACATACAATTCGAAAGCGGCATGCAGTTTTTTAATGAATCAAAAATACTATCTACATAAGGAACATTTTTATTTGTATGATAGAAGTAAATATAATAGACATTTTCATAAGAGGGATATGCAGCGAATTTTTGGATTGCACACGCGCAACTGTTCTACAAAAATGTTATTTTCGTTTCGTTTTCTTGCAACACAGTTTGGGAGCCACTGATATATATATTTTTAAAAAATCCTTACGATAAAATATTTTTTTGAAAATTGTAAGTATTCCGATTTGCGGTAGAAAGGCTTCAGAGCAATCTCCGCTTATAATTAAGAATAGTTTTACCTAAATTAAAAAAAATAAGAAAAAATAGAATTTTCTGTGTACCAATTCTCCAGATGACTGTATTTATTCGTTACAATTGAAATCGATTTGTTTTTTTCGGTTGATTTTTTTCTTTTCAGCGTAAACAATAATAAAAATTTAATACAAGTTTACTGAGCTAAGTACCTGCATGGTGTTAATGAAAAATTAACTCAGAGGAAGTAAACTTCATTTTGATAAAAACCAAATTCATCGCAAGTATGAAAAAAGTTATTAATTAAAAACATGAACATTTTCGCTGTTATTAAAAACAGTTTTTTTTTTGTTTCGATAATAATAAGTTAATAAGTAATAACGTATAATTTTAAAAGTATGGTTTCGAAGTTTTAGTGAGAACGTAATATTTACTGTACGACAGTTCCTTTAAATATTTCCGGTTGTAAAATACAGAGCCTGGGAATTTTAGTGTCCTTCGCAACTCAGGTAAAATAACGTTCATTGATTTATAGTTTGTACCCATAGAAGAAACCTTACACAATATTTGCACTACCGTCAGTGTTTTACATTTTACGTTTCTGTTTACATAATATAGTCATCATCTTAATTAGTGTATTTGCCATAAGGCACTTACACTATTGGCGTCGGTCGGATGGCGGGACCTAGGGGTCGGACCAAAATTTCTCGACGTTTCATAAGTTTCTAAGAAGTTTGGCACCATTTTTGGAAATGTTTATATATATATGTATATATATATATATATATATATTTATATATATATATATGTGTGACCACGATAACTCTCGACAGACTTAATCGATTTAAACGAAATTTGGTTCACATGTTGGAATCCATCATCGCAAGAAGCCTATTTAAAATGGGCCCGATCGGGCCATTTTAAGGGGGGTATTTAGGGGTTGAAAAATGTTTTTGGGCCCAAAAATACGGAAAAAATTCTCAGAATCACTTCAAATTTGAAATTTAACCCTTTAGTAATTATTGAAATGTGCTGCTAAAATTTAAATAAAATCGGCCCGACAGGACCGGACTTACAAATTTTTAGAAAACGCAAGTTTACTGATATGGATTTACATACTGAAGGGTGTATATAATTTGGTACAGATGTTGAATTGGTATGTAGTATTGAAATTAAGTAAAAAAATGTTGTTTTAAGGGGTGTATTAGGGGGTAATTTTTTTTATTTTGTCCAAAAACAAAGTTAAGTTCATACAATAGAGCCACACTGCTTATAAAAGCAAATACACTATATTGTCGGCAGGGTTTCGCACTGCGACCCGAGTTTTTTGGATTTGTGATTGGATGTTCTCAGAAGGATCTAGCAAAACTAAAGAAAATTTTATGTCATATGTGGTTGACGTAGATTCTAAGAAGGATCCAACAAAACTAAGGAAAATTTTATGTCATATTGTGTGGTTGACGTGATTGACTGATAGTTTTAAAAATGAAAAGAACATGAGGAAATTCCACTGTAGATTGCGGTTATTATTTAGAATAGGTTGAAAATATTATAATAAAGACATAAGTATACAATCGGTGCAGTTACGGATTTGATTAAAATGAATTTGCAAAAAATAAAATATCAAGACCTCCATTTCTGTTCTAGTGATCACAGAACGACCTTGCAGAGTTGACGAGATCCGGAATAGTGCTTGATCGGGAAATTATTTACTATTTATACGTATACATAATTAAAAATAACATTAAATAACAATTTTTTATTGAGGTAGGGGTGTGGTATATATTGACAACGTGAATCTTTGTCATCAAGAGACAAAACGGAAGATTAATCTTATAAGGTCCCTTCCAATGATGGATTTTTGAAAAAACGGGGAATGATCTTCCTCAGATCCGAGGAGATATATTTGCAGATATTTACAAAGCTAACAAAATAAAATAAAATACATCGAAATAACTTTTAAAATCTGCTCCTAATCCAGAAGTAATTGTTAGTTCTTTGCATACTTTCTGGGAAATTGTTTTTATTGATATACGTATTTTCTATCAGTTTTACGGTCTATGATAATCATTTCGTCAAAATTATTAGTAAAGAAACTATTTAATAGAAAAAAAAATTCAAAGAACTTGTTTGTGGTAATAATTGATAAGAGATACTACATAGTTTATTAGTGCGGGAAAGACCAAAAATAAACCGATTATTTTAATGTTAACATTATAGATAGCTGCACACTCCCTTATCAATATATAAAATATAAAAAGTTCGAACCTGTGTGTGTAATTTCGTTTTCTAGGGGGTTTTCGAAATTTTTGCCTGCATGCCTGTCTGTTGTACCGATATTACTCGAAAACGACTGAACCTATTTCGATGAAAATTGGTACAATATCAAATATTAGTGAGTATGTTGGGTAAAGAGAAAAGTATGGAAAATGTGCTTTTCATCAGGATGTGCTCAGATTAAAGTAACCAATTCTCATCAAAATTAACAACGAAGTTAAGCAAATTTGTGGGCAAAATTAACGTTTAAAAATAAATAAATTATGTACTTCGGTCTCTCGCTATTAAATAAATAACTTTATTTTGAGAGCTGTATCAGAAATCGAGCATAAGGCTGCTAATAGACGAAAGTTCTCGGTTCTTAAAAATGTATGTCGTCAAACCGTACAATGACGAGCGGACCCTGGTATAATGTAATTTTTGAATGACACATGAAAAAGAGTGCTTGGTGGATGTTGAAACCGGAATACATAAAATTCATTTCTCTTCAGTCAATAATGTTCTATTGTCATAAATATAAGGTTATGTAAGCGATAATATACCTGCACTAGCGATGGAATTTCCTGAACAACGCGTCAGACCTAGACAAAATCTGAAGGTATTTAATCATACATACATCGCGTGATGACACAAAAAAAATAAAAAACAAAATACAATATTTATGTGCACAGTTATATTCAATGTCAACCACTATACCTTATACATAAAATATCATCGTCCGTCAGTTTTTTGCTTTGGACAATAATTCTAATTACAACTTCATTGTCCCTCACTTCGTATCCAATATTACAGGCTCAGTAAATATATTAGTCCTCTAAACAAAACACTAGAATTCGATTCCTCCATATTTTTACACGGCTGCCCCAGGAGGATAATTTTTTTTGAGTAGGTATATACTACTTTAGACGCTCTGTAGCCTAGGCGGATTGATGGATTTTAACTAGTGATGTGCCGGATATCCGTATCCGTATTCGCGGATATCCGAGGGAGAAGAAAGATCCGTATCTGTATCCGTATCCGTTAGTTTTATTAATTTTCAATTCATAGATGAAATTTTATATATATAGGCCGTGATTAGGTAATATTGAAAACTTGTTAAATTCCATTCAGATTATTTTTTATTTTTTTTTAATCGTATGTGACACCTTTATATTGCAAACATTTATCGTAGTGAGTACCATACTAATAGTACATAACTCAAAGGTACTAAATCAACTATCTTTATAATGAGATATTGCACATCGATCTTTGGAAAGAGACAATCTGTTATGAGAGTTAATTCTTAAAGAAGTCAATAACTTTTCCCATAACAGATAGTCTCTTTCCAAAGGTCGATGTGCAATATTTACCGCCGCGTATTCTAAGAAAGTTAAGATCCGTATTCGCGGATCTTGAAACCAAAAATCCGTATTCAGATCCGTATCAGCGGATATACATTTTTAACAATCCGGCACATCACTAATTTTAACATATGAGATGTTGTTAGCTTCGTCTTATTTGTGGAAGTGATAATATTTAAATATGGTGTCTGCGAATCAAAAAAAAAGAGGTTGTAAAGTAAATGTGTCTCTGAAACCACTAAAAACTCAGGAAAAATTACAATATTAGGCTTTTAAAAAACGAAAAAAAAATAATGACATGATTGTTTACGTATCAAAAATGTGAAAGCCAATATCTAAATATAGTTCTGCAAATCAAAAAAAAGAGGTTGAAAACCTTTTTGAAAAGTAAATGTGTCTCTGAAACCACTAAAAGCTCAGGAAAAATAACAATATTAGGCTTCTAAAAAACGAAAAAAAAATAATGACATGATTACGTATCAAAAATGTGAAAGCCAAGTTCATAATTAAAGCCTTCTATAATATTAAATCGGATATATATCCTTTATAAAAAACGAAATTACATGCAAAACGTAACTGCATTTAAAATTAAACGTCTATGAATAATTAAGTATTTATTTTACACTGATAGCAACAAATGGCCAATGCTACAATATAAACATTTTGAAAAAATGTGAAAACCGGTTGTATACCCACAGCAGTAGTCGGAAATCACAAGTGTAGACGTGGCGTTTACTTATGCAGTTTGCATTCAACTGAATTCCGTGTCGTGCAATAGATTAAATAAGATGTTACTGGGGTTTATGTTTCATTAAATAAAAATCCAACGCTAATGTATTTTTTAATAGTTTCTATTGATAATTAAAAATGTCCCGGCACCATCTCAACCATCAACTTTTCACCAACCTCTACATCATCGCCAGCTGCGTCTGTACTAGTGATGTGCCGGATATCCGTATCCGCGGATATCCGAGGGAGAAGAAAGATTCGTATCCGTATCCGTTAGTTTTTTGGCGGATCTTTTACGGATCTTTTACCTTATTAATTTGCAATTCATAGATGAAATTTTATATATATAGGTGATAAGGTAATAATGAAAAACTGTTAAATTCCATTCAGATTATTTTTTATTTTTTAAAATCGTATTTGGCACCTTTATATTGCAAACATTTATCGTAGTGAGTACCATACCAATAGTACATAACTCAAAGGTACTAAAAAACTATCTTTATAATGAGATATTGCACATCGATCTTTGGAAAGAGACAATCTGTTATGAGAGTTAACTCTTAAAGAGATCAATAACTTTTTCCCATAACAGATAGTCTCTTTCCAAAGGTCGATGTGCTATATTTACCGCCGCGTACTCTAAGAAAGTTAAGATCAGTATCTGTATCCGCGGATCTTGAAACCAAATATCCGTATTCAGATCCGTATCCGCGGATATGCATTTTTAACGATTCGGCACATCACTAGTCTGTACCCACCGTATACACACCATCAGCATCGCTTCATAGTCGAGGTCAGGAGTCGGAAGGGGTACCTTTTTTTTCGCTAGAGCGCCAACCTAGAGACTCCCCTCCCCCGTTTTAGAGGTCGCTGAACACGATGGTGATGGTCACACAATTTTTTTCCTCGGAAATGTTCCCCCTGACTTCCACCCCCTGGAAAAAAATTATAAAAAATTTTGAACACAATAGTTTTGTAGAAAAATTAATTCTCTACAAAAAAATCTGTCTTGTTTTTTTCTGTAAATTTGATACTTTAAGAATTACAGACCTTCAAAGACGATTGTTTATGGAAATTTTACGTATAAATGATCATCTTTGAAGGCCTGTAATTCCTAAAGTATCACATTTTCAGAAAAAAACAAGAAAGATTTTTTGTAGAGAATTAATTTTCCTACAAAACTGTTGTGTTCAAAATTTTTTATAATTTTTTTCCAAGGGGTCGAAATCAGGGAGGCCAATTTGAAGGGGTTGCCGAGGAAAAAAATGTGGGACTCTCACCATCGTGTTCAGCGACGTCAAAAACGATGGAGGGGCAGTCTCTAGATTGGCACTCTGGCAAAAAAGATATATAGTAAAATAAGAATTTTTCGGCCAAATATTGTAAGTAATATGGAAGAAAGCGAAATGAGGTCGGTCCGTATTTCCGTTTGCGTATTCAACAGGAGGTCAATCGAGCGCGATTTTGTAATGCAACTTAACTTACACAATCGTATTCAGTAGAAGGCACTATAAGTGGATCGATCGCTCGCTGTAAAGAAAGCAGTTTTTCGTGTAGTGGAAGAATTCAGTCAGGTAGGCAAATCAAGACTGAATCTATGAAATTAAACCGTCTACATATTTCTTATAATATTTAAAAGTTCCTGCAAAAAACATTAATTAATGAATGTCAAATAGATAGCCATAGTCTGCTATTAGTGTTAGGAAACACTGAATGCGCAGACCAGTCTCTTGTTTCATCTGGAAGAACAAGTGGGGTTAGACAGGATACGCTTTTCGACATAATTACATTTCTAGATGAATGACACCCGCAATGCTCTAGATTCTAGAAGAAGACATTGGGCAACTACGACTTGGCGTAAATGTAGAACTGTCGACAATACATTCAAGTTTGAACGATTATCCTGAACGAACTTACAATCTCACCCGATAGCGTAGTATATCAGCCCTATATTCCTCCTGGAACAGAACCCAAATTTTTTAAGTATCCTTGAGCATATAATCTTTTTAAATCTCTAATGCTTACAGAAAAGTGATCTTGAAATCAGAAAGCAGGCAAACTAAACCAAGCCACATATTCTTAATTTCCAAACAAATAATTGAAAGGAACGTCGTTCTTATGGAAAACCGACTGTAACAAGAACATAAATCTTCCTAAAGAACTAATTCATTAGGAACGATATTCTTTTTGAATTTTTCTCTGAGAAAGTACTGTAACTCAACTCATCCTCAATTCATTTTCTAATTTATCTATTTCTAGTACGTATGTGAATACACCCAACTTTAAAGACCGTTATTGAAGTCGAGTCAGAAAATTGTGGTTTCGATTCTCATTGTTTCAGATAGATTTTCCAAACTACAGAAGACTACTGAAAGCAAAGTAAAATCATCTTCAGTATCAATGTAACATGGTACAAGCCAGTTATCAATCCCAAAAGTAAACTTAATTGGATTAACCATTATATTTTTCTTTACGTCAATACTACTATACATATACAAATAGAAAAGGGATCAAGTCACTGTCTGTAAGATCATTTATCTTGCGGGTTTTTCGGATATTTAGAAGACGAGATAACACATTTTTGACATGACATGGCCGATTTTGCAGAAACTTAGTCGTACTATCAATTGGTACCCAAACTTAAAGTACATAGGGCACATTTTATTCGGTTTCAATTTACTTTAAAATAACGTTTTTTTTTAAACCGACATTAGCGTGAGCGAAGCAATGGCTAATTTAATCATAATGTTAGTTCGAAAATAGTCGATTGTCGGTAGCAATACGTCAGTCTTCTCCGTAAGGTTGTTGGTAAAGTAACTTGGCATGATGATAAATCACACATTAGGAATGATATCATCTGATCATATCGGCCGGTTCTCTAAACATACCCACCTTCCCAATGACCATGCTGGTCAATCGCTTATGAACTCTATTTTAAACACACGATATTTTAATAAACACATTCCATTGGAATGAAGATCGAACAACTAAACCAAGCAAAAGAGGTACTTGTTAAGCAGGTATATTGTAACGTATCCAAGTGTGTACAAATACTGTATGATTCAGTGATGTAGTGAGAACGTAACGAATGATGATATTTAATCCACATCGTATTTTTACTTAACAAGTAGCCTAATATATAAAGCTGAATAGTTTGTTTGTTTGTTTGAACGCGCTAATCTCCGGAACTACTGGTTCGAATTGAAATTTTTTTGTTGTTGGATAGTCCATTTATCGAGGAAGGCTACGACCAATAGAAGCGGAGCATCAATGAACAGTAACCCCGATCATCATGAAATTTAGGCATAACATTCATCTCGGTAAACTAAGATGAACACGTGCGTACTCTTGTTCCTCCCCCCATTCGTTCTTTTGCACCCGGATGAAACCGGACGGGACTACTAGTTTTTTATAAGTTTGAAGTTTATACATCTGGTCTGACTGCAGGTGTAGCCTCTAAAATCAATAATACATTCTGATTTTTGAAATTAATTTCTGCGAGGATTGTTAGATTATGGAATTCTACAGTAAAAATATTTAATGTCCTAATGTCCACAAGTGTTATTATAAAGTGAATCATTGCTTGGCAGCAGATTAAACATTTAAAATCCTCCATACGCAACATAATGTTCTGTCGACTAAAAATTAATAACAAGTGCATCATTTTAAAAAATTTTTCTTTTTTTGTTCCTACGATATTGCGACTCTTATTGTGAGTATCTTGCGTCTACTGTTTGACAGGCTCGCTTGCGATTAAAATAATTTCAGATTACCGAAGACACTGTAATCCATTTAATATTTACTGCAGGCATTCCAAAACTGGTCTTCTAAAATGATCTAATAATAATTGAAATTTTTATCGCTGCGATTTTGTAGTTATTAGTGCGCGTGTCTTGCGTTTGTACTGTTTGAAAGACTTGCTTTGGATGAAAATACGTTCGAATTGCGGAGGTTACACTGTATTTAGTTTAGGATTTATAGGTCATCGAAAACTAACCTCATTAAATTTTATCCTCTAGGAAAAACAAAAATGCGTAAGGAAAAATCGCTTCAATTACGACACTGTATTGTATACATACAAATAAACATATATACATATATAATAATATAATAAGATTGAAGCAGGAGAAGAAGACGGTATATAAATTCGATTACTCGAGGCTTTGACTTGAACAATGGCGGAGGTGAGGCCATTAACATCAATCTGTAGTCAAGCTCATCGTGCTGACCTGCTGCGATTTATTACTGTGAGGCGTTCTTACACCGGCATATAACATGTAATGTTACAGTCTTTCTCTTTCGTTCCCGCTGTCTTTTCTCTTTCTGCGTTTCTTATCTTTGTCATTTTGTATTGTATAACTATAGAGTCCCTGTGAGAATTATCCGCTTTCAATGATCAAGTAGTTAAGAAAGATTCTGGAAGAAAAGAAATTAAAATATTAATACCGATAAGAAGAATCTGTGGTAAAACACAGAAGCAAACGTTGACTCTTGTTCAAGTGCTACCAGATTCGACCTTGGCACTTGAATTGTATATTTATCTATCTGTGGACTATAGATGGGTTTTGGACGATTTATTACCGCCTGTTAAATTATAACCTTACTATTCTTCCACGGTCGTCGCCTTCAGTTTGTCATCACTTACACTTCATCTGCAGGTCAATTACTAAGCCCTCCTTACTTTCTTGGCTATCTTCTATTAAAAATGTTTTTCTACTGGATTTTTTTTACTATTTTAAGATGATCGACGTATTTGATTGGTTGGAAATGTGTCTACAATTTCATCTCAAGTAATCCATCTGAGTTGCTATAAATTTTCTTTCTGACCCGTTTATCTGTTCCGTGTTCGGTATTCCCAATGTTTCAGGGCACTATGAAGCTTATGTTTTGTTGCAAGTTCTGGACAAAAATGCTAAACTTTAAAAATATTTTGATTGAAAACAATTCTTACCATTAGATACATACTTTTAATTGACTTTAAAGAGCCAACTGAAATAGAATCGTGTGTATTACCATATCTCGAAACACTTCTACGTTGAGACTTTTAAAGTCTAAAGTAAACCTTCTTCTCAACTGAAGGCTCAGAACTGCTCGTTAACATACATCAACAATAAAAAAAACAACGTGATGCAGACTCTTAGGAGCCAAGTATTTGGGTATCAAACATCAGATTCATCACGAATAGACTGAGTGTCTACTCACAAGAGTCCTGAAGGACTGTTTGGGAGCATGTTAGAAGTCGGGGAGTACAGCGGAAAAATGTTTTTGCCTCTTAATTTATGTATCTTTATCCTCAACTTGACTACGACTAAATATAGGATCTCTCCTTGAAGCTTTCAATACGTAGACATATAACAAGTAACTAATGTAACTAGTTATATGCATTTGTCTGTGTCCGTGTGTAAAATACGTCCGTATCAGTTTCTGTATACGAACGTGTACGTGTGTGTTAGTGTCGATAAGGCGCCGTAAACATGTACGTATGTTGTGACCGCGGCAGCAGACTTCTCACCGATCCTTCTGAGTACACACGGTATCCATATACGGAATAAATGGTAGAGAAACGACACTATATTGTACGATATTTATACTAAAGTGATTGTACCAGACCGACTCTGACTGATGTACTCATTCATTCACGGCCCACGGGTGTAGTCGTGTGCCTCAACTGAATCTAATCTTTTACCATGAACAGGTTTCCAAAGTTTAATACCGGAATAATAATTTTTCTTCATACCTCGATCGAAAGTGCTTGCTTTCGGCATCAATTGTAAGGCAGAAAGTCTAACATTTACTCCTTGGTGGGATTAAACGCCCAAATGCGGAAAGTTCGTACGTTCGGGCGGTCGTAAAGCAAAAACAACCAATCAATTGTTGTTTAAATGTCGTTTCCATAGCAACCCTATTACATTTTAGCTCATAATCGCGAACAGCTGTCATTTGTAATTAACGTATAAATTCAAAGCTTGCTTGGAATTTATTTGTGTTTTTATGTAATTAATACGTAATTAATTAATGTAATTAATAAGCGTGCTTACGACCGAGGTATGAAGAAAATAGTATATACCATACTGGCCGAAGGTGTGATAACCTTGCACTGCGCTTCATGATGCCCTCGGCTTCGCCTCAGGCATCATGGCATGCAGGGCAAGATATCACACTTTCGCCCCTTGTGGTGTAATATACTATTAAGAATCAATTTATTCCTGCTTAAAATACAAAAATAATGAGATAATATTACATGTATTTAGAAGTAATCATTGAGAACTTTAATAGCTTCAAAACCAAAAAATGGCACAGGAAAAGATGCAAAACACTAATGAATGAAATAAATATCAAATACAGATAATAATTATTATAGTAAGTACATATTTATAGTTATTATTATAGGTATTAGTATAAAATTATTAAACCTATTTTCAGTTTAAATATTACGTAAACTCAAAATATGTTTAATAGTTTTATACCAACAATAGTCACTTTAGTTTCTTAACTCGGAACTGGTAACAACTACTCCGATTTGAATGATTATTTTTAGTACGCCATAAATTCAAAATATTGAACGTTAAAAATTGGGGCTCACCCCGCTTAATTTTTTAGGGAATTAATCCCAAAGTTATTTTTTTGAAAAATCTCAATGACTTTGATATACAAAGCAGTTTCAAACAAAAATCTCTAAAAATTTGGTTCTGAAAATTTTCGTGTAAGTTTGAAGATTTGGTCAGAAAAAAGGTCCGAAAATCTCGTCAATGACAACAAAGTTATATAATACTAGCGGTCCCGCCCGGTTTCACCCGAGTGCAAAAGAACGAATGGGGGACATGAGTACGCACGTTCATCTTATTGTTTACCGAGATGAATGTTGTGTCCAAATTTCATGCTGATCGGAGTTACCGTTCAACAAATTTTGTCGGACGGACAAATTTTGAATTATATTTTTTGCAGCATTTTTTATTGATGCTCCGCTCCTATTGGTCGTAGCGTGATATTATATAGCCTATAGCCTTCCTTGATAAATGGACTATCCAACAAAAAAAATTTCAATTCGAACCAGTAGTTCCTGAGATTAGCGCGTTTAACCAAACAACCCAACAAACAAACAAACTCTTCAGCTTTATATATTAGTATAGATATCCTTTTCAACAGCTTTAGTTATATAATTTTCTGGTTTCACGTCCATTATATTGATGTTAGTAAACGATAGCGGGAAAGTGGACAGGTACACAAATCAAACACCTTATTTAGCTTTGTATAACGTTTCGCTGGTGATCCCAGCTTCTTCAGATACTGAAATATATTTATAAAGAAATGTTTAGTTTAACAATAATGTACAATTAGTTCCAGGTTATTTACCTTAGCTGAAAGATGTAATTGTTGTTGTAAAAACTATTCATTATGTTAAGACAGTTGACCAAACACATATAAAAATGTTATCCTTGCTAATAAAAATTGTATTTAATTGCGTACACAATATATATGATTAGTTTTAATACAAAGACGCTAAAACAGAAATATGAATGTGAAACGTAGTCTTCTTCTTTTAATTCGGTTACAAATATTACTTCTTTAATCTCTATGTTTGTAAATTTACAATTACGTAGGACTTAATCCATACCATTGCCAAGACTTTCAATGTCACATTGCGGCCTGTACCCTCGATACATACGTAACAAAATATATAGGTACAAAGAGTATCTGCCGCCGGTATCATTACTCTGTAGCAATAACGCATAATCACTAAGCGCAGGTACCGTTCATACGCGAATCATTTCAGAAATGAATCGACACCATTACAGAAAGGCACGGCACCACGCCAGAACACAGACACGCGCACTCTACCTTTCGAAGACTCTTTACGCTATACTTCAGTGATGCGCAATCTTTTTTCTTATATGGACAATAATGATGAACAACGAATATTTAATTTGAAACATTCAAATTGCTACATGAAGTGCAGAAAGAGACACCGTTATCAATTATTATCCAAGTGTGTAGGCTTTCACGGCCGGTGTTGATCCAAATCAGCGTCGCCAGACGTCCCGATTTTGGCGGGACGTCCCAATTTTTAAATCAAAATTAAATGTCCCGCTTTTCGGGGATAACTTTTAAAGAAGTTAAATCTTCACAGAAATATCATAAATAAGTAATTCTTATAAATAATTATTCTCTTATTGCAAGTTGCAATTTGTAACTCTCACTCCACAGACTTTTGTAGGCAAGTGTTTGGTGGAAAGTGTATTTTAACTTTTTATGCAATTTACATATTTCAATTAATTATCAACGTTAAAAATAAAATAAACAGTCTGAAACTAAATTCTGGTGTACACAATTACAACACTCGTGCTCAAAATAACATCCATCTAGAACGTTGCAGAATTGCTCGATCAAATAACAGAGCAATTAATAAGGGTAGTTATTTTTATAACAAACTCCCTGTTTTCATTAAGGACAGTCCAAATATCAAAATTTTCATAAAACGTTTGAAACACTGTTTAATAAATGCTTGCCCATATGACGACGCCTTTTAATTAGTTATTTTAATGTAATCATGTATTTTATTTTATACAATATTGTATTGTTTTTGACGTTCGCTTCCCTTGTGGCTACGCGAAAAAATATATATCTATCTATTTATCTATTGTTTGAAACGCCATATTTTTCTAATGAAGAAAACTTTTTTGATTTTGATTTCTGTTTTTTTTTTATACTGAAGACGAATAAGACAATAGGGTAAATCTGATTTAAAATATTATATTTTTATTGTCAGGTAAACGTAATTTTAATTCAAATAAAAAGATAAATAGGTATTTGAAAACTTCTAATTATATACGTTTTTTTACTATGTCCCGCATTCGACGAAAGAATCCCGCTGTTTTCACTCAAAGAGTTCCAAAATCCCGACTTGGCAAAAAAAAAACTGGCAACGCTGATCCAAATTCTCTTGGTTTCCGGGCTTGTATGCCGTTGTCTACAACTGCGGTAGACATTATCAAAGGCGATGTGGTAGCGGGCGAAGTTTCCTTCTAGGCTGCTCACAGGTAAGTGTTATCAATTGTTTGAAATGTCTCGAGATTGTGATTAACCCAGCATCTGAAGCTATTAGCGTCTATGAAATGGCTCGTAAAATTATTGTTAGTATCATTCCAATCATAAAACGTTAAAATTAGATCTAAATGTGTAAAACCAAAGTAAAAAACAGCGTTGATATCTGTATACAGCTGCCTTAGCGAACAAGTTGTATAACGTTACAAATAAAAACTTCTTCGTTATTAAGTATTGCATCCCTTATTTATCATCTTCGTGTCATTATTGTAATGCTTATGCCTTAATTAATTAATAGATCTATTAATTTCATCGTATATAAAGCGACCAGAAATACAAGTAATTTAATGCTTAAGTCTTCTTTAGAACAGCTTATATTTGATAGTAGGGTTTTAAAAACGACCTAAATTTTGTCAAAAAATCATGCATGCGATATTCGTATATAGGGATCCTTTATATGGACTACTCTATCTGGCGGCGAAACTTACAACTATAATCAGAGAAACATGATTATGAATCGTACTGAATCGTACTGATAATTGTGATTTTTTTTTATTATAATAATAAAAAGCGTTGAAAAAATTAATAAATGACTTATTATGGAACCTGCGAAGTTTTCACCTCGTGCGAACACAAACAAAAAGTTAGCAAAAGGTTGTAATAGTAAACAAATTAAGAGGCCTTAAAAGTAGCCCAAAATACTATTCTTATCCGGCTGCAGAATTGAATGACTTCTAAAAAGATTTTTTCCGAGAACCGGGAAATTAATGAGGGTTATTTTAGCAATTGCATTGAACTGGTTTTGTGTTTCATTATAAATATAATTGATAGATGACAAAGAACATTTCAATTTTCTGCTTATTACAACTAATATTTCAAATATATTATGTGAAAATCTGTTGAAAGGCGTCACAAATTTTTTTGACCTCAGATTTATGCATCACTGCTCCACTCCGTAAGCACATTTGGACGCGCATAATTTGCATAATTTTATTCCAAACCTTTCTGTAAACTGAACATGAAATTTTCACACTTTTTACAAAGTTTCGACTAGAGGGAAACGGTAATGATTACGAAACACGAAGTTTTTATTTATTTCGTGAAGGTCGCTATCGGCCAAGGCTACACGAGCTAATTTATTATTATTTTTAATTGTAAACTGCCACCAATCATCCGTTTTCGGATTTGAACCGAGAAACTTCAACTGGGGGCTGGTTGTAGATGACCTATATGACAGCGTCGTATAATCATTGAAATGAAAAGTGCCCGAAAAATATGGTCTAATTTGCACAAAAAAAAGACGGGTTGCACTCCGGGAGTGCCGGCAGAAGTGAAAACTTGAATATTAACGTCTTAATTTTTTGCATTTAGAAGCATTATTTATTTATTGACAACACTTGTAAATAAAATGGTTTGTATCATAGATTGCATTTTTATGTACGATATTTCAACGCTAGATGTCTAACGTTGTATAAATAAAATGGCTTGTATCATAGATTGCATTTTTATGTACGATATTTCAACGCTAGATGTCTAACGTTGTATAAATAAAAGTTCGATCAGGACACGTGATCTGACGATCACTTAGAGAGTCTCACCCAGTTCTTACTTTTCCAGACGCGAGTTTAACATTTTTTACCCATTACAAAAAAAGTGTACAGCGCCGCTAAAGAAGTTTTCACTTCAAAAAAATTTCAACTATGAAAAGGTACCTATTGAGGATGATCCGAGACTAGGGTTGCCAGTTATCCGGCTTTTTACGGTTGTGTCCGGCTTTTTGGTCTGTGTACTTTTAATTATAGACTTTTTGATATTTTTGAAGAGTTTGAAATTGTTATTTTTTAATAAAGATCTTTTTGTTTTTATCCAAAAGAATGGAAACTTATATACTTTTCATTTGATTAACGAATACTTTTAGTTTTTTGTGTTTTGTTAAAAGAGATTAATATACAACTTTAATACAAGCCTAACAGAGTTTTTTATCAAATGTGATATCCGGCTTTTAGGGCAAAATGTCCGGCCTAATACAGCGCCGAGTCCTGTTTTTGTATTTTAGGGCAACTCTATCCGAGACTCGAATGGTGTAGAAGAGCCATAGAAGAGCCATAGAAATAACGGCATTGCAACACGGTCGGTTATTTTCAAGCCCCAATATAATACAAGTAGTACAATTTAGAAATAAATCTCATAATTTAAACACCTGTGTGAAACCGACTTAAAAAATAAAATTTTATGTCAACCTGTTATACGTTATGTTCCTACATATTACTGTTTAATTTAAATATTAAAATGAGGTCAAGAAACAGTTTTCTAAGCCCTGTCCTAAATCCGAAGACACGATTCACTATGTGAAAGAGTCATTTATTCCAGCGCGTATAGCAGTGTACGTGGTATAGGTCTCACAAATAGTAATAACCTACGTATGTAAAATAAGACTCAATTCATAACAATGCAATGACGCCATCGTTTTACATCAATAGTCTGTTCTGCATATTTTTGTGGAAAAGATGAACGACGCAATGATTGTTTTTAATTTAAACCGTTACCGAAAAACAACTTTGTCAGAAACATGACTTCTAAGTGAGGATAATGGGAAAAGTAATTTAGATATAATGGCACTTGTAATTTTGTTGCTCAATAACGCTCAACTAGTAAACGAATTTACTTCAAAATGTCTATGAATAATGGATATAAAGGTACGTGCTTGCGTTGCTATGGAAAGAACAGTAGTGTCGCTTGCCAGTCGTCAGCAGGCTGATAGGGTTGCCAGGCAATGTTTGGTTTTTTCGGTCGTGTTCAGCCAAATATTTACAAGTCCAATATTTTTGTGAATGAAATTTCAAGGAAAATGACTTTAGTGCTAAGGTAACTCCCCAATATTCATACATACTCATAGAAATTTGTTATTTTCTTTTAAATGTGTAAAGATTTTTTTAATGTCCCTGATTGAAATGCCAAAGCCAAATAGTAACATGTAGCTATTATTTTAATTTTAATTAAGATCTTTTCGTTTTTTCTGTCAGAAAAATGAGAATATGACTATTTGTGTTCTTTGTCTTTTTAATAGAATTTTGCTATTAATTGGTTATTTTTTGGTTAAAATGTCCGGCTAATTTTGTAATAAAAACTGTGATTGATTACTATAAAACAATTAAAAATACCTAGTCAAGTTTTTTTTTATTGAAAAAAGTAGTCCGGCTTTTAGGGCTAAATAATGCCGAGTCCGGTTTTTCTATTTTTGGGTCTGGCAACCCTAAGCAGGCATCAATAATCCATGGTTTCTGTTTGATTTGTTTTTGTCAAATCATGGTAGAGACAATTTTGCCTGCGTTGTTTGCCTGTCTAAACGCAATACAGTCACGAAATAGTAAACCAATTTTCATGCGGTTTTCAAGAATACCAAGATAACTATGTTGTTACCTATAACAAGAAATTGTGATTTTAGATATCAACTGTTACTTATATTTTTAAAACTTAATGGATATAAATAAAATATAACAAATTTCCAATATTATATGTACTATCACAACAGCAGATACCGCAATGAGATCAGGATTTCGTACTTCAATGCCAATAAAATTAACAAATAGACCAAATTACTGAACCTTGAGGTTCTATTGCAAGCACCTGCTAGCTGATAATATTATAAAACATCTTTCCATAAACAATAATATGATAAAAATGAAAAAAGGTACGTCGGTTCGTGGACATCTATGCAAGTTAAACACCTTACATATTTTATATTAATGTTTTTTATACATACATACAAAAAATAGCAGAATTTTTCATTTATTAATAATAAATATTTAAAAAAATTGTCGTTGGTAAAGAGGAAATGGAAAAAAATATATATGCTAACTTAGGAATTGAACCTGAAAGGTTTGACATATCCAATCTAATAATTTCTTAATAGTCCGGTCAAAATAGACAAAAAAATAGTGGTATATGTTTACAATAATTCGCATAGAGCTGAAAATTGGTACTGGTCTTAGGTACACCATTACAAATTAAACATCAAAAGTCCCAATCGATTCTACACTTGCTAAAAAAAGATTATTCAAGGTCAACGGTTAAAAGTATCGGTTTTTCTTTTCTCTTAAACGGTAAATGTTATCTTAAAAATAGGTCAGACAAAAGTTGCAGATCATGCAATTTTGTGTTCTTATACGTTTTTCCCAACACAAAAGTATATAATATCAACGATCTGTGTGCGCTTTGTTTCTATTGTTCTTTCCTTGTCTAAGCTACGGTCTGAACACAAATACGTATGTTCGTCTTTGTTTCGTGACGCTCGTTTTTTTTGCAGTCGACTCTTTGTCACGAGGCCTGCGTTAAGAAACTTAACTTCAAAAATTCTCATTTGGTTTTACAGATTTTCTCACAATGAGACCGGTATGTTAAAGTTTTACTCCTTAAAACCAAAATAGGATCTAATACTTACAAAATTATGACTAATTATTTTTTTTTTATAATTGGCTTTGTAGTTGAGTAAATAAATTAATACATCTGTTTATCGGTACGAGACAACTAATTTGGAACAGTTATTGATAACCTATTATTTTATAACTGTTACAAACAATATAACAACTCAACTCATCACCAATGTGAATCGTCGACATACGAAGTCATTCTGAACCAATGGTATAGCACTGGTATGCAATGGACTTATGGAGACAGAAGGCGCAGTACGACTACGTCGTTTTGTGGCAGACTGGACAGGGACATTACGTGGGCAGATGATATGTGAGAGTCATGTACACACATAATAGTAATATTATGTTGGTACCATACATAATATCTATACAATGCTAAACTCATCACAACTCCAGTTAGTAGAGCTGTAACAAACCGTATGTATTCGTTCCTGAGTAACGGGTACATCGCCTGACTCGAAGTAACGAATCGTTACTTACAAATTCATTTCGTTACTCGTATCTGTCGTATTCATGTCAGGTTCGACTCGTTTGATGCGGTTATACGTTATACGAACGAAGTCATACCGTATCACGTATGCGACGCGCCTCGATGCGAAGCTACATGCTTATTGATAGATGCTGTTGAGTACACGATTGTATGTCGTATGAAAAGTAACGGGTACTGGTTCTTTAAGTAACGAATACATACGGGTACACAATTTCTCGTTACTTTTACAGCTCTACCAGTTAGGCAATCATGCGTTGTGTTTAGACAAACTGATCCACCAATATACATATTTTGTTTTACGTTAACCCGCCACAAACGACGCTCATCTCTTAAAACAAGGACCCGATTCAAAAATAGAGCTGTAAAAGTAACGAGAAATTGTGTACCCGTATGTATTCGTTACTTAAGGAACCAGTACCCGTTACTTTCGTATCGTTACGTTACTCGCTACTTTTCATACGACATACAATCGTGTACTAACAGCATCAAGCATGTATCATCGCATTGAGGCGCGTCGCATACGTGATACGGTATGACTTCGTTCGTATAACGTATAACCGCATCAAACGAGTCGAACTAACATGGATACGACAAATGCGAGTAACGAAATGAATTTGTAAGTAACGATTCGTTACTTCGAGTGAGACAATGTACCCGTTACTCAGTACCTAACGAATACATACGGTTTGTTACAGCTCTATTCAAAAACCTCGCATTCATCAACTTTCGTTTATGTATATCTCCATTGCACATGTACATGATTCTCGGTAGTATAAACAAACTCTTTGGTTTCATGGGGAACATTAAGAGTATTCGTCCCTGCAAACACCCCCTGCACCCTTCATCTCAAATCTTTTCCCCTCGCATAAAAACGGTTCGCGCTCTCCCGACGCTATTTTTAAAGCTAGAGGGTTCTGGTAAACGCCAAATTAAAGACAAAGAATTAGACTACAGATCCTTCAGGCGAATTTTTTGAAAAAAAGTTTCGTCTACGTGTGAAATATTACGTAACTTATTATTTTTTTCAAAAGGTTGTAAGTTTTTTCAGGAATTTTTTTTCAAAAAAATTCGCCTGAAGGATCTGTAGTCTGATTCTTTGTCTTTCATTTGGCGTTTACCAGAACCCTCTAGCTTTAAAAATAGCGTCGGCAGAGCGCGAACCGTTTTTAGGCGAGGGGAAAAGATTTGAGATGAAGGGTGCAGGGGGTATTTGAAGGGACGAATACTTTTAAGATGAATTTTCGCAGTTCTGAACTGGGGATTTTTCAAGACGTGGAGCATTCGCATAATTTTTGACATCCGCACCCGCACAGACGTTGCAAGGTTTTAACTTTTAGCGAATGCGGATGTCATGCAAGTCATCACAAGATTATCGGAGGTAAATTCGGCACTCGACGCGTGAGTAGGGTTGCCAAATAGAAAAGCCGAACTCAGTATTATATTTACCCGGACATTTAGCCCTACAAGCCGGACTGGCTTAAACAAAATAGACTAGATATTTTCAATTGCTTACTACTACTCATTCACAGTGTTCATTACAAAATTAGCCGTACATTATTTGTAAAACAGCCTTATCATTTGACATATTTGTGACCAACTAAAGGAAGAAATAGATAAATACAAGACAATAAACACAAATAGCCGTCTTCTGGAACAATAAAGTAAAAATTCTTCATTAAATAAATAAAAATACAAAATTTACCATTATTCTGGTACGAAAAACGAAAAGATCATAAAAATTTTAAAAAATAAAATAAGACCTACATGCTATTTATTGACTTCAGCAATGCAATTAGGGAAATAAAATCTTTAGACACAAAAAAACAAGAATCTATAAGTGTATCCAAACTACTTGATCAAAAACGCCATTTGCCTTGAAACATCCAAAGCTTGCAAAAACCGCATTTGTAAATATTTGGCCGAACACGACCTGGCAACGTTACGCGTGAGTACTTGACCAATAGAGATTAATATACTCTATCTATTCTGAAAATTGATTATTAAGGGAAAAAAAATCACGACTTTCTTAATAAAAATGTAAACCGTCGTGGGACGCTTGTCAGATGTCAAATTCTAGTAACTAAATTTCGCCCTGTCCTCAGTGGCGCAACTATACCGTTTGGGGCCCGTGACAAGTTTTACTAAATGTTGTAATAATAAACATCAATAATAATCTGTAGATGTCATTAAAACCCATATTTGTAGTATCCCTGTTCAAAATGACGGCTGTGCTGCAGGGTAATCATAATAAAATTTACTGTGCATAGCACAAAGTTTATTCAACCATTGGCTTACTATAGTCATGTGTACATTGGTCAGTACGTACACACATACAAACCGTATCCATATTATCAGTGCGCGTTGAATGTACATTGTACACTCATGAAAGTAATGATTTTCACTGCTTTCCCACATGTATATCAACTTTCCGCTCAGATTTTCACAGTATGTGTGCAGTTAAAGATCGTATATTTATTGTAGACTAGCGGTCCCGGGTGCAAAAGAACGAATTTGGGGAGGGACATGAGTACGCACGTTCATCTTAGTTTACCGAGATGAATGTTTTGTCCAAATTTTATGATGATCGGAGTTACCATTCAAAAGTTTTTGTCGGACGGACAAATTTTGAGTTATATTTTGCAACATTTTTCATTGATGCTCCGCTCCTATTGGTCGTGGCGTGATATTATATAGGCTATAGCCTTCCTCGATAAATGGGCTATCCAACAAAAAAAAATTCAGTTCGAACTAGTAGTTTCTGAGATTAGCGCGTTCAACCAAACAAAAAACAAACTCTTCAGCTTTATATATTAGTATAGATTATACAAATACACGTTCGACAACTAAGGGCACTAGCGTCTTACGGTCTAATTTAGTATTACATCAAATGATTAAAATATTAAAACATCCATGCACCCAGCACCAATATACAGAGTTATCGCGGGCCTTCACTACATTCGTAATGGTTTTACGTATATCGCGGTGCTACATTAACTCTCTCTCTCTCTCTCTCTCGTAATATTGTCAAAATTAATCTCCTTATAGTAGAAGATGCGTTTCTGTCACCAAGTCTTCCTTGATCATTTCTGTCACTGTCTCTCGCTAACTATTAGCTATGCAGGAAAATCGAAGGTTGTTATATAAATAGCATTCAGAAAAAAATAATCCTCTAATTACGTTTTGAAAAAATTATTAAAATTGCGAAATGTTTATAATTTAATTTTAATCGTTTTATATATTTTAAGTAAGTGCTTATTTTAGTACTTTCACCGGTTTCATTGAATCTTTCAATCCAATAATTCCTTCAATTACAAAAATATGACAGAGTTACTCAATAGTGTTTATAGTTGACGTAATAGTTAATCAGAGAAAATTATAATGTCTTCATCTTATATTTTTAAGTTAAATAATATACATTCTATCAGTGTAAAAAGAAATTACTTAATATCAATTATTTGTAAACATATTTCACATCAGCAAGCAAGAATGATTTAAGTGTGCGAAAGTGTGGATGTCACAGGGATGATTCCCCAAACTAAAAAAAATTAATTATAAAAAAATTGTTTACTACGTTGCACTAAAATACACAGATAATGCAGATTAGAGTTTATTTTGTAAAAAAATATTGTAACTCAATTTAATATTTTCAAAGCTGCTTTACAGTATAATAACAATAAAAATAAGTGATCGAGCACAGTTAGCGGATGGGTGGTCAAAAACTAGTAATCTGTTATTGGTAATAATTTATCATTGATCAACAAAGTGTACTAATGTATAAACACTCTGTACACCATTTTTTTATTTTTGTTGCGAAATAAGTGAGTACTGGAAATTGCGAGTCTTGTTTCAAATAATTATAAAATTGCAAACATTACCTTGAAATTGCAAAATATTATGAATATATTTAAATATCAGCAAGTTGTTTGCTAATAAATACACGTCACTAATCTACATTTCTATATTATAAATAGATCATAACTCATCGTAAAGAAATTATGTCAGGATTGGCAAAATATGTGCATGCGCAGATATCAAAATGAAAGTAAAAAATCAAGGTGTATCTGCTATAAATAAATAGCAGATTATGCACCAAGTGTGTGAATTATGTGTTATGATGCAGTATGATATTATGGCAACGTAGAGCCCAGCAAATTTTATCAGTAGCACAAGGAGAATAGCTGATTTTCAGTTCATAATAAGTATATAATATTTTTATATATCGTACCTTGAAAACAGATACCAGTTTGTAACTAGTTGTGATAGTTCGTCAGGTAAACAGCTTGTTAGAAATGGTGTTCCTCAGGGATCCATTCTCTGACCTCTTTTTATTATCTATATTAACGACCTGGCGAATTATATGGAACCATCCATAACATACCTCTTTGTTGATGACACTACTATTTTGGATGAAACTTATTCCTCCAAATCAGGTAATACTTAAATGAAGGCTTTACACTGGTTTTCTAGAAAAAAATTGTCAGTGAATATGAGTAAGACTGAGAGTCTTATTTGAGATTGGGCGACGGGACCATTCCAACTTCAAAAATGTTGACATTTGATTATAATAAAGAAAATAAAATTTCTAATATCGCAAGAGGTGACGGCATATATCTCTTCTGCGCATGCGCCGATTTTCCCCATAAACAATAGGGCTCTTCATATTTACATACCCAACATCCTCCCAAAATTTGGATTCAATCCGCTAATCCGTTTGACCTGTATCGTGTTCACAGACAGACTAACAGACACACAGAGTTTTTCCAAAAATATATTTTTTGGATTCGGGGGACCTCAAAACGGAAAGATATTGTAAAATTTTTGAAAAGTGATTTTTGACCTAAACTAGTACCATTCCCCATTTGTAGGTTGGAATGGTAAAATTAGTGCAATATAAATGTAAATTTTTTAAACATCATTCTGGATCCATCATGCACTTAAATATGATCAGCAAATAAACTGTCTGAGCAAAAATGTTTCACTTAAACTCTACAATAAAATACCTATTGATTTCAAAATTAAAAAAAATATTTTTTTAAAAATTGTTGAAATAATTTTTATCTGCAAACTTTTTTTATAATGTTGATGATTTTTTTAACTATTTTAAAAAAAGATTCAATAATCTATACTTAAAATGCTAACTTCATGCTCTAGTTTTATATATCAAACTGCTTATTACAGTGGATTAATGAAAGATGTAATTAATAACCTGTCAAGCAATGTTACACGTAATATTGTTATTCGATACAAATGATCTATTAAATGCAAAAAAAAACAATTTGGTTACAATCTGCACTGTATGATTGTTCATGCAATAGAAATTTGCTAGAGTCTAGACATTTACCACGTAAGTATTGTTTACTTTAAATCGAATTTAGCACAGAAATTCGTTTTACATTGACAGCGTTTTACTACAGGTAAATTAAAAGATACAGAGTGTTTTCGGTCTACTAATTTAATTTTTTAATGGATGATAGTACTAGCGTTGCCAGATGTTCTGATTTTCAGGGGTTTGCGGACACGTTCTGATTCAACTTTGATCGGGACGCCAAATATCCCGATTTTTTAATGATAGTAAATTACAATTGTTAATTCAAGTAACTTTCTCTATGAGATGATACTTTGACTTACGCATCAACTACAATTGAAAAACTTTAATAGTGACATTTTTTTTAATGGACGATTCTTATGAGGAAGTTTCTAACGCCAAAGAAGTACTAAAGATAACAGTACATGAAAAAACTTAACAGTGCAAAAAAGGCACAACTTATTTGAAAAACAAATTGTTTCCAATCTGCAAATTATTAATTTTTATCGTTAAGTTTGGTTGTATTTGAAAAAAAGTTCATATAAGTTAGTTACCAAATAGGTACTGTTAACAGGTTCTACCCTACCATTCTCAATACTTAATGATGAAAATGAATAGATGTTTATTTACAAAAAAAACGCTGATTTTTATTTGGTTGCTTCAGAACCAAAATCTCAATTTTTTAACCTTCTATCTCGGAATTTGACATAATGAATCTGGAAACACTATAGAAAGCACAAGCCAAAAGAAGACAATAATTATATCAATATCTAGGAAAAGTTTAACGAAAAGAGTGAAAAACGATTCACTAAATTCGTATTCTAATATAAAATTATCTAGTTGGCAACAATTAAATATGAATTTTACTTTGACTTTGACAGTAGATCAAATATTTCATGGCCTTCTTGAGTATACGAAAAAATGTATATATCCAAAATAGACCCACAGTTAAATTTTAATAGATAGATACTTTATTAACATTTTATCAAAATTGGTATATAAAAAGTCAAGTAATACATAGAATAAAAATTATTTGATAAAACTTTTAACATTATAATAGTGAAGAAACGTTGTTATTTTCAACTTTATGGTACTTGTGCATCAAAACTTTTAAATCCAGAATTTTTCCCTTTTAAAAATCTTAAAATATCGGAGGACTCCCATTAAAAAAGTTATTTTTGCAAATAACTCAAAAACCTTCCACTCTATTTTTTTTTCGCCATCATAATTTACTACAAACATGCCAATTGAACCGAAGTCATAACTCGAATATTAACAAAGCAAGCGATGATACAGACTTGATTTTGGACAGCCTGTATATTGTTATCAAGCTTCTTTTATATTCTTACTGTACCGTACTATTTTACAGGTTTATGATCACTTTATGAATTTCTCGTTAATAAACTATCACTAAAGTAAAATGTAAAAGTAGATACAATGAGTGAAATGTTAAAATATACCTAATAACATGTACAGTGTAACATTGATTGTCGTTTGTTTTTTCTCTAGAAACTGTAAATATCCATGCCCGTGTTTCATACTCTATTAAAACAAAAGTGTAAGACTTTCTTTCTTCATTACTTTCTACACAATATGCTACCTTGTGAATAATTATTGTTTCAAGATTGTTCTATCAGCAATCAGCACTGTAGACACTCGACATTAGAACATTTTAAAAAGATTTTAAATGTATCATCACTTTGTTTTCCTTGCCACGAGTGCTTTATAAAATTTCAACTTATTTTAGACTATAAAGAATATTTAAATGTAACCGCGTCAAAAAAGGAGTCAGAAATCAGAATGCCTCTGAAAAAGATAAAAGGTCTTTTGCACACTCGCCTATTAAATAGTTGCTTTGTGTGCACGAAGCCTACTAGCGGGTATAATGGGTATAATAGAGAAATAATTGAACTCACCTTATATGGAAATCGCCACATGTTTCTATGGTGATAAGTTAAAAACTTTATTTGGCCCTTATAAAAATGTAATAAGGAAATTTATATAAAATAAAATTAAGATTTTTAAAACATTATATAAATAGCATAACATAAAAGGTATGTGAGAATTATTCATTTATCAATTATGACGTACAAATATATAAATATATAATTTGTTTACACTGACAGCGTAACGTCAAATTATGGCGCCAATGATCCATGTTTTCTTTGTAATTAAAAAACTTTATAAAATTATAGCTATTTTCACTTTTAATAAACAGTGCTCACTTACCGATAAGGAAAATTTGAGTTCTAAGTTTCCCCTAGTGCTCACCACAAACGCTCACATCGATAAATTTATAACTCCGCCTCCTTGCACATAGCCCATAGCGGTCGTGAAATGACACATTCAACACTAGTGCTGTAAAGTTGCGTAAAGTGCAATAAACGTAGTAAATCATAGTCTAACCGCATTAGAATTGAACGAAGCCTATAAATAGAAGCGATCTTGCTCAAATCTGAACTGTCAAAAAATTTAAAAACTACTTAAAAATCAGCTGTTTTATAAGGTATACGTGCAAAAAATACTGTATATATCTAGTGCATGATTATTTTATGACTTATGCAACTGTTAAAACTCGCTGGCGAACGTTTTTCCATAATGTCACACTACGTCACTCACGTACTAGATACATAATATACAATTTGTCTTCGTTTTATAAGCACATGTGACGTTCCCTAACCGACATTCGTTGAGAAGTCGGCGTAAATATATTAATGTCGATTAAGGACGATCCTTGTAAAGCGAAGAAAAAATATTTTATCCGTTTTAGAGACATTTTGAGTTGTGACTCTCTTTTTGAAGTCGGTGTATTTATTAACACAAGATCCGGTTGTACAATAATCAGTAATTCCAGTAAAAATCCATAGAATAATGAAATCTTACTATTTAATTAATGGAAAAATATTGTTTATCTTAAAATGATTTAACTAATCAGCGTAATACGCAGTTGATATACCTCTCTTGTGTAAATGAAGGTCAAGTTAACAATGTGTACTTATATATATAAACATACCTATATACTTTGAATGTAACATAACTGCATAATAAGTGATAATTTGTAAGTAAATATCGTGTCTCAATAACCTATAGTTGGAGATGATCTATTGTGTAACACACACATGTCCGTCTAATTAAGAAATACTGAGCGCGTCCGAGGAACACAACCAGTACACATCGTTGCGCACAGAAGCGTACAGTCTGTATATTGGCTCATTGACAAACATCACATGATAGACTAACCAAGAACCAACGAACCAACCGCCAACCATTTTCGACAACTAAAAGTACTAGGAGAAATCAACGTTTCGATAAAATCCGTTACTCAAATTATAATACACAAATAGTATTTTCTTCAAGATCCTAAAGAAGACACGTTTTAAAAGATCCTAAAGTAGTAACTTTATAATGGGTCTTTCATTAAGCGCTTCCTATCTAAATTTAAATAAAGCAAAGTGTGTGTGAGATAATATCTCACACACACTTTGCTTTCAAACGAATAAAAAATTTCGATGATATTATCATCGAAATTTTTTATTCGTTTGAAAAGCGTATCGATGCCATTATGTGTGGAATATAACATCGTTCAAATGTTCGCCGCGGCTTCTCTGGGTGGCGCGCATCCGAACTGTCCAATTTTCCATGATTGTGGCGCATAAATCAGGCTGAATTTAACTGATGGCATGGGTTATGTTGGCTTTGAGGGCCGCTGTGATTTGTGGCTTAATGACATAGACCTGCGACTTAAGAAAACCTATAGCACTCGCCATTGGCGGCGATAGCCTGGCCAACGTCGTTCTCAAAGAAATATGTACCGATGACACCGCCAGCCCAAAATCCACACTAAACAGTAACTTTTTCGGGATGCATTGAACCGCTCTCATGTGGATTGGTATCGTCCTAAAATCGACAATTTTGTTTGTTCACGTACCCATTCATCCAGAAATGGGCCTCATCGCTGAAGATGATTTTTCGATGAACGTTGCCCGAACAGAACATCCATTTGGAAAAACAATTTTATCATTTGCATGTGTTGTTGAACACTATATCCGTCCATGGTGAGTTGGCTGAATAAATGACAGGCAATTTGACAGATGTAGCTTCAACAAGATGGCTGCTATTGGAAAGTCTTTGCAAGGTGTTTTGAAGAAAATTATACATTAGGTTCACAAAATAGACACGAATCTCTGCACGAGGAATGAAAATTTTCGTGTAACCAAAAAACACCTAAACATTAACACTAAATGATGAGTATTTGGAAAGAATTCCGTGGCATAAGGATCGAAAATGAAGCAATACTGAGACTTTTTTAAACTTGCATTTAATACTAACGTTTCGATACGTTTTGTATCATCTTTTAATTTTGTGACACTAATTTTATATTTAAAAGAAATTAATAATTTTAAAACATTAACATTAACCATTATCCACATTAAAAATATTTAAAAAAAATAACAATTAACAAGTTGAGTGACACCATGTTCTCAATCCATCAACAACAATATACTGATAACATGTGACAGCATTTGAACACTCTGAAGATGATACAAAACGTATCGAAACGTTAGTATTAAATGCAAGTTTAAAAAAGTCTCAGTATTGCTCTATTTATTGAATAGAGTCAATCTTCATTAACACTAAAACCATGATAGCATCATTATTAGATGATGAAAACTTTTTATTTTGACTTCTGAAGATGCTAACATGGTTAGCGAAACATGCGTTGACAAACAATGTTACTGTTTTGTGGTTACTTTTTTAATATTCAATATTTTTACAGTCACAAATCAGGAACGTTATAGACGTAATATCATCGATATCACTATGTTAAGCAATGGTAATATTCGATTGTTCTGTGAGGTACATGTATATCAATGAGTTTATAGAGGTATATAGTATGGACTATGGAAGTGTGTATACCTATACCTATATTTATTAACATAGAGAGGTATCAGGTATGAGCGTCACGTGCCCGCCTTCAAGTCAATAACGATTATTCGGCTGGCCAACAAACCAACCTGCTCGTTGGAGCAGTCCATACAACAAGCCTGCACCTACTGCCAGTTGATCGGAAGCTGTCAAGCTGCCCATTCATTCGTCATTAAAACATGTTCGGAGGAAACAGCAGAGTCGCGCAATAGGCCACCGTTTGGAGAAAAAAACGAAATACATATTGTGGATTATATTATGAGCATCGACAGCTGACGGTCATTAACATCTGTGCAGACACCAAAAAAATCATTTTTTTCTTATCTACCATTTTTATTAAAATTTATTAATATTATTAAGTTGGGTAGGAAAATTCCTTTCTAGAAAACTGTGTATGTTTAGCCTGTAAATTGGTTGTGGGAATATATATCTTGTTATAAGATTAACAACTCTCTTGTTTCTCCATCATGATTCTTGAGGAGTTTTGTTTGTTTTTAATAAAAAATTACAACAAAATTAACAACTTTTTTAGAAAATAACACTATCTAATGGTCAACTTAAAAATAACAACTTTTCATTTTTGGTTTCGCCCTATTCGAGTAAAAACGTAAAATTTTAAACAAACATACTGAAGGTTTCCTCGTCTTCTAAAAGAACTTTTACTTGCTAAGGCGGCTTCGTTTCAATTTTCTTTCATAGGAATCTACACGAAAACGTATTTAGCTGAACTTGAGAAGCGCCGAAATCGTGAGGATGCTGCATTGTCTAAATAAAGTTTTCATAACCATGCTATTTACAAACTGCCATTTTCAAAGTTCTAAATTGAGAACTGTTAACTATTAATTGACTTTTTAATTTATAAACGTTTTTAATAATAAATTCAAAACACAGTTGATACTTTCTGTTCATCAGATTATGTTCCGGGAACTGGAAGATTCCTTGAAAATGAATAATAATAATAATAATAATAATAATATGGAAGAAAGTATTAAATTTTATTTTATTTTAAAGTTTCGTCTGCGTTTTACAAAAGTGAAGCTTGAATTTTTTACAAGACTTTGCTAATTACTAACATGATATTGTAGACCCTGTTATTTGATATCAATTGCAACCTAATACCTTCAGCCATTCCTAAAAAGTCTAGATCGAATCACAAAAATTAAATTTGTGACGTGATATTTCCACATAGAATTAGATACTAATGATTTTCGGATTTTTTCCTTTACAACTGCTGTAAGACCTTAATTCGCACAAAATTTCAAGATTCTAGGTCAACGGGAAGTACTTTTATAGGTTTTGACCACGGTCGAGTGAGTAATAAAATTTTTTTATTGCACTGAGCTAGAAGTTTGATTTTTTATACTGAACTATGGGGCTCTGAATTTTAGAATTTGTTATGAATTTCAACCTGATACTCCTAGCCGTCCCTGTGAAAAAGGGTTCTGACGGACAGTCAAACAAACGAACACAAATGATCCACTAATGGTTCCGTTTTTACACTCTGAGGTTTGGAACCCTAGAAATGCCACGTTCCGCAAAGACACAGTCATAAACTTCTAAGAAACAAACAGTTTATACAATACTGTGTCTACATTTCGGCAGTTGGTTTTTTTCAAATAATGGACGATTAGATGACCGTACATGAGTATGTGAAGGTTAATTCGCAGTCTGGAATAATAATTTTCTATCACAAAAAAGTTTACGTCTAGTTCGTATCCTTGTGGATAATGCCGCCGCTTACCGCCAACATATTTATTATTCAGTACACAATAAGTTCGATTTACACTTGACCGTGTGTATATTTTATGATGCAGATTATGCCGCCGATGTGTGTAAATTTAAGAAATCATAGTATATCTACTTTTGTCAATTCTAAGAACGTTTCAGCAAACATTCAAATTGTACAAAAACTTGATTCCAAGAATCCTTGAAATGGTTTTGTTAATTAATTATTAGTCTTTGTTAAGGTTCAAGACAATATGTCCCAAGGTTAATCGACCCTATGGAATCATATTGCTATTTTTATTTTTTTTAACTCACATGGTACGTACAGGTAGTTTATTCTATATTCTATACTAATATATAAAGTTGAAAAGTTTGTTTGTTTGTTTCTTTGGTTGAACGCGCTAATCTCAGAAACTACTGGTTCGAATTGAAAAAAAAAATGTTATATAACCCATTTATCGAGGAAGGCTATATAATATCACGCTACGACCAATAAAAGCGAAGCATCAATGAAAAATGTTGCAAAATGTAACCTCAAAAGTTGTCCGTCCGACAAAAACTTTTGAACGGTATCTCCAATCATCATGAAATTTGGACACAACATTCATCTCAGTAAACTAAAGGCCGCTATACACGAGGTTAGGAACGCTGCTAGGAGTTCTGCTAGCCGGTAGGCTGGGTACGAAGCTGGAAATGACGTCACTGCGGGCTGCCTTGCTAGCTCAGAAGATAGGTTTTAAAATTAGAACAGGAGCTATTTTCCCTGCTAGATATCTGCTGCTAGGTATGAGCAAGAACCAATTAGGAAGCAGTATCTTTTCACGTGGGCACTTGAACAAACGCCCACAAACCAACACGGCGTCATTCTGCTCAGAGTCAGACACAACAGACACGTTTATATTCGAACTGTCACTGCGCGCGCAGTCTATTCACAAATCAAGCTTGAAAAGTAGTCTCCTGTAAAGCGAGCACATGATAGGAATCAAGAAAACCAGCGCTAGAAAACTAGTAGGCAAATCTAGCAGCGTTTCTACCATCGTGTGCAGCGACCTTAAGATGAATGTGCGTACTCATGTCCCCCCCTCATTCGTTCTTTTGCACCCGGGTGAAACCGAGCGAGACCGCTAGTCTATATGTTACGGTTAATACAAGAAAGTAGTTTATTCGCGAATTAACCGGCTGATACCCGAATTAACCAACGTCAAGGATTGGTTAATTCGGGTAATTAGCCGATTAATTCGCGAATTAACTACTTTCTTGTATTAACCGTAACATATATATAAATACGGGAAGGAAAAAAAGAGTATGGTACCGATTTGAGTGTGTTGATTCGCACACTTTTTTATGTAACATACATCGTTCTCTTCGTTTTAATAAGGGGAAGTGCACAATATAGGTTTCATCACGATGTGTACGAATTAACACAGGTAAATCGATTCAGGAGAAATCCATATAATAACAAAGAACTCCGATAATGTTCAAACTTAAAAGTGTAATGATTACGGTCGAATTTCGATCACCGGGCGACCACTAGTGGATATAAATAAACTAAAATTGTGTTACCAGACTACGACGAAGCTAACAGGAAGTTAATTTTTTTTTTCATGTTTGTCTGTACGTGTGTTTTGGTGTTCTATTTAGTGTCTAACCGAAGCTTCGGCTTTGGCCACCGTCGGCCAAAAAAAAAACACACATTTGGTAAAACCTTCGGTTTCGGTCAAAATGGGCCGAAGTTTTGACTAAAGCCGGAGGTTTCTAACAAGCGCCGAAATTGAACGAATTTTTACGAGTGAGCGAGAGCGCGATGGACGTGGCGGCTTCATTAAAATTACCTTTTTATATTATAGTCAATATAAACCTTCAACTTAGAAGTTTTAAAATCATTTATATATTATTACATAATTGTAGCTTGTAACTAATCTTAAATTGAATTTCTTAGGGACTTTAAACCCTTTATTATTTTGTTGACATACCAAAAAAAGCTTCTCACCATGGTTTAAACTTTAAAGTGTGACGTCAGACTTGTAGTAAACATACCGTATACCTATATAAAAACACGACACACACGTGAGTAAACACTAAACGAGCCTCGTGTAAACGATACTGAGCATACTTGCACTTGTTTGTATACTACAATAATGACGTAACAGTTTAGGTAATGACGGCTCTTGTGTTCGCGTCAACTTATATGTTCAAAATTTTGAATGCTATTTTGTCAATAATAAAAATCCTTGTGACTAATGCTACGATGTGAAAATTTTAAGATAATTTTAAAAAAGTAGTCAAACAACCTATATTGGTCGATGCGATGAATAACTCTATATTGGGCCAGTTTCACGTACACCCAGTATAGTCGATGCGCATGCAGGTATATCTTCTATGCACGCGGGCCGTGGATAAGTGTTGCGGCCCTGCCGGACATTGTGCGTATGTGTGTGTCACAGTGCATTCGTACTATATTTTGGCATACGATTTAAGTGGAGTCAAGGTCAGTGGACGCCCCTGCCTCGCGGTTGTGTGTCCGGTCAGTGCAGCGGCGCTCATACACCTATATGTGTATAAATATGCATTGTGCTAGGGATGGATCAATGTAACACAATACCATTTAGTTCGTGAACGTCTAATGGCGCCTGCTCAAAATTAATTCCTGTTATATTTTTAATATTGACATTGACTGCAAACGTATTTTTGTTTTCCGATGAAACTAAGGTAAGTTTTGAAATTATTAGGTGCTCGTAAACGAGTATGACGAAGGCCAGTTGCTGTGTAACGACAATGTTGAGTTTCACATTTTTGTTGCAAATTGGAAACGCCAGCCGCTGTTTGGTGTATCTTATCCAGAGCTGGGCGGTGTTGAGAATTTAGTGCTTGTAATAGTGCTTTAAGCACTTAAAGTGCTTAAAGTTCTTTGTAAAACAGATGGAACGATGCTTTTTGCTTAGAGCACTGGAATGAAAGTTATCAAGCATGTAAACGGTATAAATTAATAAGTAGGTATTCAACAAGCATTAAGGAGGTTGAGGCGTTAAACTAAAATAATGAAAAAATCTGAAATAAAGTTTGTTTTAATAGATTTTTTTTATGGCAAAATTTCCTGTAAGAAATCCAAAATCATTAGGAAATTTATAAAGTTAAAAATTAAAAAAAAAACACTTTTGCATGTAGTCTTATGGAAAAAATGTCAACCTAGGTACATTTTACAAATAACCAAATAATGTCAGCAGTTCCGAAAACTAGCTATGTGAAGCATTAATGTCTTACGCATATTTTAATATTTTTTTCCAATTTAATTAGGAAACTTTTAATGAATAAAAAAAATTATTATTAAACCTTAGCACTTTTCAATTCTTGACAATTTTAACAATTTAAACGGATTTTCCAATTTTTTAGTTATTTAATTTTAACTTTTACCGCTTCTAATTTTTTTTTAATTATTTCGTAGGTACTGCAAAAAATTTTTACAATACAGATATTTACATAAATTTATAGTTTTTTAACAAAGTTTGGACAAAAAATTCAAAAGTAAACCCATTCAGTAAAATACTGAAATAATTAATTAATAAAGAAATGATTTATTTATACCTTTATGACAATAATTATTGGCATCATCAACTTTTGTAAAAATTTATTATGGAAAAGTTCCGATTTAGAATTCGACTTACTTTTGGTTGAGACTGTAACGCCTCAAGCTCCCATCTTAAATATAGTTGATAAACGTTTTCAATGCTTAATAAGCGCTTTTAATAAAACATATTTCGTTTAGAGATGCATTTTTGAAAAGGCAAAAGCTTGTTCCTTGAATAAATCGACCTTTTATGGAAGTGCTCCACGCTTCAAGCACTTATTTCGGTGCTTTGCCCAGCACTGATTTCACATCCTTGTTGCAAATGGGCAGCGCGAGCCGCCGTTTGGTGTGTTTTATCATTGTTGTTGTTGTTGTTGTTGGTCAACGAGACTAAGTCATGTGGATTGTCTGTCTGCGCGTTTTATGCAAGGCACCTTTGTTGGTGCTATGTGCTTGTGAAATGGACTCGATGCACATACAGTATGCTATAGTCTGGAGCAATCCATAAAAAACAGTCCCAGATCATGTGCATAGGACGCGTCATTTTTTTATTTTTTTAAGTGCAATTTTTTTGATAGTTATCTTTTTTTAGCCCACCACTTTCCGTAATGACGTCATCACCTTTTTTTAAAGACATTTTTCCAAGTTTTGGCAGTTTTGCGTAGATTATCAATTTCTGATTTCAGGAATGTGCCACTATTTGACATTTGCAATGACAATTCCCGAGATATTAATTATTTCAAAAAGTAGTCGGAACTCCATTTGAATAGATTTCGCTCTGTTTTTTGAACTGATATTTTATTTATTTGACAGTCCGTGCATCCGTTATTCATTTGTTCCAAATAAACCGCAAAAAAATCCGCAGCTATACTGAGTTTTTAATCATTTTTAACGGTGAATATCTCGGGAACTGTAAAATAGGTAATGACTAGTGATGTGTCGGATATTCGTATCCGTATCCGCGGATATCCGAGGGAGAAGAAAGATCCGTATCCGTTAGTTTTTGGCGGATCTTTTACGGATTTTTTTCCTTATTAATTTCCAATTCATAGATGAAATTTTATATATATAGGTGATTAGGTAAAAATGAAAACCTGTTAAATTCCATTCAGATTATTTATTTTTTTAAATCGTATTTGGTACTTTTATATTGCAAACATTTATCGTAGTGAGTACCATACTAATAGTACATAACTCAAAGGTACTAAATCATCTATCTTTATAATGAGATATTGCACATCGATCTTTGGAAAGAGACAATCTGTTATGAGAGTTAACTCTTAAAGAGGTCAATAACTTTTTTCCCATAACAGATAGTCTCTTTCCAAAGGTCAATGTGCAATATTTACCGCCGCGTACTCTAAGGAAGTTAATATCCGTATCCGCGGATCTTGAAACCAAAAATCCGTATTCAGATCCGTATCCACGGATATACATTTTTAACGATCCGGCACATCACTAGTAATGACAGTATATTGCCGAAATCAGAATGTTTACCCAAATCGCCATAAAAATTAGGAGGTCGCTATATCCGGATGTCGCTATATAGAAAGAAAAGTATACTTTAAATTCAAAGGACTTAAGTGTTACGTTGCTATAACCGAAAAGTCGTTACAAATGAAATCCACTGAATATTTTTGTATTTCGAACAGACATTTTTGAAACACGCCGTATGACTGAACGTGAATGTCGAAACACATCGACTTGTGAAACGAGGTCTAGATCGGTTCGCGCACCGACTGATCGTTGGTTTGCAAAGTGAAATTGCAACGTTTTAATATTAATATAGGATAACCATGTACGCACATCGTGAATCCATACTTTTACTATTTTACTATAGTATTCTGAAACTCGCTGTTGACCTAACATCAAGTCTATTTTAAACAATACACAGATATTACAGATGGGACTACCGACAGCCTCTGTAAATCCTGGAAAATTTTGCAAATCTTTCTGAAACAGAGTAGCAAAAACCACAGCGATTCCTGGAAGATCCTTACGAAATAAACGAGTATTACGTAACGTTTTTAGGGTTCCGTACCTCAAAAGGACAAAAGGATCATTTTGTTGTCCGTCCGTCTGTCTGTCAAGACTCTTGGGAATCAAAACCTATAGAATACTTCCCGTTGACCTAGAATCATGAAATTTGGCAAGAAGCAATGTCTTACAGCACAAGTAAAGGGAAAAAATCGAAGCTGTAAAGTAGTTACATCACAAAAAAAATGTTTTTAAACCGCAACAACACGCTACGGGCGTACACAATAACAGTTCTAATATTAAATAAGCGTCCGCTATCGGTGCGTTTATACAGCACAATATGAGAACTCTCGCGTATAACACGGTACGTCAACTAGGCTATCAGATATAGCCACGAGGTACAATACAGTTCAGTGGGCGATCTCAACTCATTGCAATTACACGCTTAGTTGGTAAACTGACCGCGACGTTTGTCGATGTATGGAGACAACAGTTTTCCAACGGATATGCGGGAAAAATCTTCGAGTCTCGATTCCCGTGATATACGAACTATTTACATACGTACAGGTACTCAATGCGTGAGTCCGCCTCGAACTTGACCGGGTTTTTTCACTACTTTAGAATCTCTCTACAGCCTCCTTTCATAGCGTATCCATAAGTCTCCACACCTTCTATTTGAGGTACGTAGCTATAATTTCGTTCAGAAGCAACTATAATTTTGAATAATTAACGTAGATAACATTATATAAATACTTCTACTATAAATACTTCTACTATAAATACTTCTACTATACCCCTTGCACCTTGGTAACATATTATCTCACTAGCCAAAGAAAGTCTACCAAAAGAATGCGCATCCCTTATTTAGGGACAACGGCATGAAAACAAACCAACTATTTGCAGTTAATATCTATTACCCATTAGTAATACAAAACGTTCATGTCTCATTGTAACATTTCAACAATCCAAACATATTTGTACGGTAAACTGAAGCATTTCTTATGCAATATCCAGCTGTAGCACTGTAGGGTGTTGATTCATTGATGCACCTTTAAGCGAAGTGCCAGTGACATTAATTAATTAATTACTTAAAGTATTTAATAAGCGTACTTACGACCGACGTATGAAGAAAAATAGTATACACCACACTGGCCGAAAGTGTGATATCCTTTTTCGCGCTATGAAACCCTCGGCTTTGCCGCAGGTATCATGGCACACAGGGCAAGATATCACACTTTCGGCCCTAATGGTGCAATATAATATTTTTAAGGCACTTCTACGTCTACACGGGCGGTTCCATGGGCAAAAGCTAATATATATCACCAACATAATATTGAATCACGAATTTCACATATACACCTAATATGATTTCCTCAATTATTTAATTTTAAATAATACTACTGCATCGCGTATATGTATAAGTAACACATATGGAAATTAGAAAATGGAAACTATAAAAAAATGATTAGGTTTATAATTCACAGTCCCACATTCGCACACAGTTACATTCACTTCGCGGTCATATAAGAGTCCGACTGTATGTGTGTGTTTATGGCGTGGTGTGTACCTGTGTACAGTCAACGCTCATTATTCGCGGTAAAAAAATACTTGTGACCATTTCGCTTGAAGGTAGTGAAACGGTTTTTCTTATAGGAATTTAATAAAATTGAAGTATAAGGTTAATAAAAGGGCCTTATATTAATTAAAAAAAAATGTGTTTTCACCGTCTGTAAGACGAGATACTAAATTGGAAGATATTAAAATTTCAAAATACTTAAAGGACTTTTTTGCAAATAAAATTTCGCAAAGTTAAAAATTCACGACTTGGCTTCAGTCAGGTCTTCGATTTCGTGTTCAGACAATGCAAAAGAAATGTTACACTTTTCACTCTGTCTCAAATACCTACCCAAAAAATGTTTGATAACTCTTGAACTATAATAATATTAATAATATAACCAGTAAACTTGACTGTTCCGAACGTTGTTTATCACACTTTACAACAGTATCTATAAATAAAAAATTCCAGCCAATTGGGCGACGGGACCATTCCAACTTCAAAATGTTGACATTTTATATACTATTTTAGCAAGCTTTGTTATATTAACTCTCTCTCTCCCTCTTTTCTTTAATATTGTCAAAATTAGTTTTCCTTATAGCTACGCTGGAAAAATGAATGTTGTTATTTTTGGAATAAAATTTAATGAATTAATGACTTCTAATGAGAAAACATATTTTTACGAATTGTTATTAATTCAATAGAAGTGTTTTATTTATTTTAAAGTAAGAACTTTACATAGTGCTTACAGTATAATAAAGAACATAACATTTCTGATATCGCGTGAAGTGACGCGGGTAATGGCTAGTATTAAATATTATATTAATTGCTATTCGTTGCCATGGTTACTTACATAATGTGTACGTTATGTAAAAATTAATCAAAGCATGCTTAACTAGTTTATTTCTAACAGATCTACAAAACAAAAGAACAGCTGATTTTTTTTTATTTTCAAAATATTTCCAGAACTATTAAGTTTAGAAAAAAACTTTTCAACGAAACTTTCTTGAAAATATAAATAGAATAATAAGCCATTATGAAAAGTATACTATTTTTATATAAAAAAACATTGTTATAGCATATATCTCTTCTGCGCATGCGCCGATTTTCCCCAAAAACAATAGGGCTCTTCATATTTGCATACCAAACATCTTAACAAAATTTGGTTTCAATCCGGTCATCCGTTTGACTTGTATCGTGTTCACAGACTGACAGACGCACAGAGTTTTTCCAAAAATATGTTTTTTGGATTCGGGGGACCTCAAAACGAAAATATATTGTAAAATTTTTGAAAACTGATTTTTTACCTAAACTAGTACCATTCCCCACATTTATGGATTGGAATGGTAAAAAATATAACTTTACTAATCAGTGTAAAAGTCAAAATTATATATTAAAAAAAAATTGGACGTATACTTTAGAAACAACAGCATAATCCCATAAAAAATTACGCTCAACATTCGCGAATTCGTTATTTGCGGAACGTAACCCCCGCGAATAACGAGCGTGGACTGTAATAGGTGTGTGACTGTGTGTGTGTGTATGCAATCTAACATCCGCTATGTAACCGTACCGTATGTGCAATGGCATCCAATCTATGCTCTAGAAATCAGTGTTCGCAATGAATGACTGACCATTGTGACATGACACATATGCCTCCCATGGCATTATCGACACGGCTAAACTTCATAAACGTGCTCCCGAGACTTTAGGAGCTAGGCAGTTTCCCGGAAAGCAAAGAAGTACTTCCCATCAAACGTAATGAAAAACACAATCGTAACTAAAACGAAAAATTCTGACAAGGCTAAATAATACAAAATACAAGCGTACATACTAATTTAGCTGAGCAATCGGGTGCTGGACCCTCCGGCACACTTTTCTTTTTCGCTCACTGCTCATCGCCATTTTGTTTTAATATACAGCATGTATATAAGATTGAAAACAGAAAATTAATAAGTGCAACAAAATGAGTAGCGCGACATAGGTCAAATTCAATCAAGGCTAAGCCTTTGAATATTTAGAAATGGACAGCTATTTGAACCTCCATTTCCCATAGTAACAATGTAAATCTGTCGTCAGCTTTTTAGGCGGAACACAACGTTCCATACTAAGCAGGATATTCAAATAAATAACTTATATCAGTGAAAATGTTGTACAGTTCGTTTTTTTTTCTGTGAGGAACCAGATCTGGTTATTTTGGTAACCGTTTTGTTGTAATTGAGTATTTATTGAAAATCAGATTTATGCGGATTAAGTATAAGTTAAACTTACGTGATTTTAAAAATTGCATCTAGGTATATCAAAATTGAAAATAATTTGACGTCTAAAAACTTGACATATTACCTTACAATAAAAAAATAGACTACAAATACCAACCTCTGTTTACAGGCGTTCCGATAGCAAAACCATTATATTTTAAAGTTTTAATTCTCAGTCTGGTTGCTAATGGAATATCAGGTCGCTAGATGTCTTGATAATAAGAAGTTAGATTTACTAGTTCATAGTCAAATTAATAGTCCAAAGGAACAACGCACAGCCTAAACCGGTATATGGGTCCTGAACAGGGTTCGGCAACCTTTTGAGACGGAAGAGCCAAAAGTTACAATTTACAAAATTTCCCAGTTATTATAGTATTTGTGTATATAGGTATAATTTATATATCCGAGGATGACACGCCGCGACGGGGGCGGTGCGAGTGGAAATTGTTGAGAGATAGACATGGTACTCAATCATGGATCGATTGGACGTTTTTTAAGGGTTTATATAATAATATAAATTATTATTTTTTGCGTTTAGAATTGGAGAGCCTCAACTTTTCATCAAAAGAGCCGCAGGTTGCCGACCCCTGGTTTAGAAGCATAAAATTTTGCACAGGAGCTTCTTATATAACATATAGATGAGCACAAAGAAAGGATTTTTAAAAACGTATCCCCTAAGGGAGATTTCTAACCCAAAAAATCCAGTGTTTTAAAGTGGTACTGCAACACTACTGTTGTCGCTGACAAGCAGAGCAGGGTTTTAATACGGTGGAGCCGAGGACTGTCGTTCCAATCGCGTGCGACGGCCACGGGTAGCGACTGGCCAGTTTATAATATTATTATACAACTGTATAGCATATATTCGCATACAATAGCAGTGAGCATCTCACCAAACAGGTTCCTTGGACATACTACATAGGTGAATACATCTCGAGTATGTATAATCAATGTTGCCGATTTATAACTGTTTAAACTAACATTTTGATACTAATTTTGTGCTATTGTTACACATTAGCATTGTGTTGCAAATAAAATGTCCGAAGCTAAAACCGAACAATACAAGATATAAAAGTACCTAAATCTTTGTGTATTCAATGTTTTATTTTCTCACGATAATTGCAATATTACTTCTTTATACGCGTACCTCCAAAATTGAAAATTTCACTATACTCTGTCTGTCTGACTGCTTGTCATCTTATCAGTCAAAAACCCCTAAACCGGTTTCATGAGATTTTCTTTCCCTTGTAGCTATAGATACATTTTAGCTGCTTATTGATTTCGTATATAGTTTCGAAGTTATAACGATATACGAAACCACAATTTTCGATATATTTTACGCATAAATTTTTCAAGGGGAAAAAAAATTGTTTATGCCGATGAAGTATTACATTATACAGTGTGTTCGCTGAAGGTTATCACAGTGAATAATGCATGTATTCTACTAAACACAAAAAAAGTTTAATAGTTTTTTGTTCAAAGCGAGATTTACTATCGGAAACTGCTGAGGTATATTTTTATAGGTACTTTAAACTCAAGCGGAAGTGTACATACATTTTTTTTTCAAATGACAACATACATTTTTTTATATATTTGTTCTCTGTAAATTCTTAATTCATATAATATTTTCATAAGGTTACATAAGAAAATATTCTAGAAAAAGGTTATCAACAGTAATAAATATTATTAATAACTAGTGGTCCCGTCCGGTTTCACCCGGATGTAAAAGAACGAATGGGGAAGGGAGGAACGTGAGTACACACATTCATCTTAGTTTACCGAGATGAATGTTGTGTCCAAATTTCATGATGATCGGAGTAACCGTTCAAAAGTTTTGGTCAATAAAAAGCAGTATTTATACTTTTTTTAACTAATAATTTTTTTTAATTAATTATATAAAATTAAAATAAATTTAAATGTAAGCCTTAAAAGAAAGCAATGTAGAAAATTAAAAAAAAAAATAAAAATATATTCACCCAACGTGGGGCTCGAACCCACGACCCTGATATTGACAGTCGCATGCTCTACCGATTGAGCCACCTGAAGTTTTGTACTCTGAACGCTAATATGAGTACCTATATCTAGTTAGTGCATTTCACATGAACAGAAGCTTATTTTTGAGATACATTTTGCAACATTTTTCATTAATGCTCCGCTCCTATAATGATCGTAGCGTAATAGCCTTCCTCGATAAATGGGCTATCCAACAAAAAAAATTTCTTTCAATTTGAACCAGTAGTTCCTGAGATTAGCGCGTTCAAACAAACAAACTCTTCAGCTTTATATATTAGTATAGATTTACACATGTGTGGAGTGCTATGAAAAATAATTATTACTGTGTAAATTTTATATGAATTTTTTCAAAATGTAAAAAAAAGATGTTGCCATTTGAAAAACATGCATGTACACCTCCGATTGAATTTGAAGTACAAAAAAACATACCTCAGCAATTTCCGATAATAAATCTCGAATTAAAGAAAAAACTATATAAACTGTTTTTTGGATCCAATAGGACACATGAATTATTCACTGTTATGTTGCCACTTTCGACGAACGCACTGTATAATGATCGACGTTCGTCGATTTTCTCCGAAGTTACGTTCGCGTTAATGTTAATTTTGACGAGATGTACATCCATAGATATTTTCAGTTTGGCTACTTCAAAGTTTCGTCAAGAGCGGTTTAATCGATCTCGAGTGATGCTATAGTTGGTACAAATTCTGTAAAAAAGTTTAACAATCTATAGTCCAATTCGAAACGGTACAATTTTAATGCATGGGTCGGGTATGCCTAACATTAGTTCATTACTTTATCGCCTCATTAAGCTTGTTGGTACTTATATTAGCTATGTATGAATTATTATTGATCTGAATTTTTGAGTTAGACTATAGTTATCATATAAAATTAAATACAAGAAGACAAAACTACAGATAGAGATTCCCTTACTATTTCATAACCATATTTATCGATAATATTAAATCTATCAAATTAATGAACCCATCCCTGTTTTTACAGAAATATTATTATTTATAAGTTTACTGACTGCCTTTCAGCCTACGTGTTCTGCAACATTGACTTAAAGACAAGGTGCTCGTTTAGCTACAATAAAGCGATTTAGTGAATTTAACCACCGTTAAATGTTATCGCTTTATTTATGACAGCCGCTGCGATGGCACTAAATTTTTATTTATATATTATACAATCATTAAAATTATTTCCAATGATCTTTCTGAAAAATGTATTTTACTTAATATTTATTTAACACCATTTAAATATGTTCATAGCACATTAAAGGTAATGAAATTTTGTTAATACATATCGCTATGTGCAACATCAAAGCGGAGACATCTAGCGTTATTTATCGGCGAACCCACTGCTACTAAAATACATTATGTCAAATGGGACAACAAGTAAAACGTGAATTAAAATTAAAGTTAATGATAAAAGTGAAAAGTATGGATGCTATATTAAAAACGGGTTTTGAAAAAATAAATCATTCTTTAAATTTTCACCCTCAAACTGTGCCAAAGGGTAAAGCTGTCGCTGTGTAATTGATGTTGTTTCAGCTAGATTTTCTAAAGTGGAATAAAAATTCTAGACAGTGTTGTCCTGTGTACGGAAAATATTGCACCTATTCCTGTAAATGTCAAAGCAGTTTTCATCTTGAAAAGAAAAATAAATAGTCTAATTTTTAGATATTTGAATTTTTTGTGAAACTGTCAATTTGTTCAGAAAATAATTATAAGTCTCAAATGATACACCAGAAAGATTTCTTAGCTGTTTATCATTTGTAACTGTTCCTTGAAAAGTAATTGAATCATCAACAAATTCATTGTACATCACAATCAGGTTCAACTGCTGTATCGACATTCGACAAACTATTTTTGAGGCGTACCTCGAGTTGCCAGGCCTTAAAATTCAAAAGCCGGATTCGGCGCTGTATTAGGCCGGACATTTTGCCCTAAAAGCCGGACATACATTTTTTAAAAGTCAAACACACCTTTTTAAAGCCGAACATCACATTTAAAATAAAAAAAACTCAGTTAGGTTCGTAATAAAGTTGTTTATTAATTATTTAATGTGAATCACAGATTTGTTATAAAATTAACAACATTAACAGTTCTACGCACCTATTATTATCATTTGTATTTATACCTATGATATTGATGAAGTGAAAAATGGTCAGTCTTCTGTAATCTATTAATAGGTAAATTAAAAAAAAAACAAAACAAATATAACAAAATACTAAAAGTTTTTGTTAACCAAATCAAAAACGTATATCCATTCTTTTGGATAAAAACAAAAAGATCTTTATTAAAAAATAGCAATTTCAAACTCTTGAAAAATATCAAAAAGTCTATAATTAAAAGTACATAGGCCAAAAGCCTAACAAAAGCCGGACACGACCATAAAAAGCCAGACGCCTGCAACCCTGGGCGTACCACACTTCTGATTTCTAAACTGTTTTGTGGTATTTATTTCAATTAATCTCAGTTTGAGTTTGAGCATCACAAGTATTAGAGCCTTTTTGAATAATGTTATTACAAAACAGTATTTTTTTAACACTAGGTATTACAATAAGCAAAAATATCAGCTTGGCATTCTACATCATTTCTGCTTTTGGTACTCGAATCAACAATCATTAAATTGCCATGTACACTGTCAGTTATTTTCATACACTGAACATTTATCTTCCGTATTTGCAGCACTTTTTGAATTGAGACTTGAATCTTTATTATTTTTTGAACTTGAACCCACTAATGAAATATTTTGTAGCCTACGTTTAATGAAACGTTGATGTCTTGTCAAAACTTGATTCTTATTTAATTTTGGTTTCCTTTGAGGTGAAGAAAATTTGCTGGATACGTAATTAGGACCCAGTTCTTCTTCTCCCTTTTTGTTCCCAATGAAATGTGCACTGCAAATTAGATCTCTTGTGATGTAGGATTCCAAATGGATGTACGTATATCCACTAAAAAATAAAAGATACGTCTTATTTTATTAATTTAATAACAAAATTCAAGTTGTATTTTCATAAAAATTATTAAATTTCATTATTCTTATATTTATTTTATATGAAATATATATTTTCATAGTGTGTTCACATGAATTTTTTTGGAACATTATTGTCAATGTAAAATTAAGGTTATGATACTTACTTCTGCTTTTTCACGATGGAAATCCATTTTTATCTTTGAATTAACTTATGCTTATATTTTGAGAAACAATAAAAGCTAACATCACTATTTTTTAATGTATTATTAGTTATTACAATTTAATAATGCAGCATTTACGAACTGTCATTTTTCACCTTAGGTTTATGTCAATGGTACACGAGCAGAAGGTTTGCTATCTTTCGCCGCTACGTGCGCATTGTCGTTCAACGCCTTCGTTCCAAGCAGCTGCACATAGCGATAGTCTATAAATATTATAAAATGCAACGTCTCTAAGTCTGTCCATTAGTACGCTTAAACTTTAGAACCACTGGTCAGGCCAGGTTTTAGTCTACATCAGTTAACCGGCCCGGTTTGTCCGGCTTTACAAATAATTTTAAATTTCAGTTGGTTTGAAATGAAGTTAAAAGCGATTTTGAAATTGTTAACATTATTTATTTATATAGAAATAGAATTTATTTATCCAAAGACATACAATTACGTATAGGATTTGTCAAAAAAAGATAAATAGTGTTTACAACTCATTAACAATAAAATCGTCTACCTTATACAGACATTGTTTAAAAAGAGCAGTCTTCAATGCTCTTTTAAATTTAGAAATTTTTAGATTTTTTAAACTGTCTGGCAATTTATTGAAAATTTTCAAGGCGTTATATTCGGCGCTCTTATTAAACAACATCAGTGTAGACTTCGACAAAATAACATTAGAACTATTTCTTGTGTCATGTCCATGGATAGCCTGAAACGTATCATAATAATTATGAATACGTCGTTTTATAAAACATAAAGTAAAATAGACGTATATAGACGGTACAGTTAAAATACATTTTTCTGTAAATATTTGTTTACAGCTGGCACGAAAATTGAGACTAAAAATTACGCGGATTGCTTTTTTTTGAAGTACAAATACTTTAATCATCAAAACATATTACCATGAGGTATAACTATTATATTTTATGCCGTTTTTTTAATCGAAATTGACTTAAATTTAAATTCCATTCAACTTAGACCCTACCCAATGTGTAGCCGGGCCGAGTATAAAATTTTTTTTTCAGAAATCAGTAGTAAGCGGTGAACAATTGAAATTATTTTCAAATCAACGTTTGCACTGTAATGATGACAAATTAAAATACAGATAACAAAATACAATGAAGTCGTCCCACATCAACACATTAACAGTGCACATTATCTAAATATATAAAAGGAAACCGTGACTGACTGACTGACTGATCTATCAACGCACAGCTCAAACTACTAGACTGATTGGGCCGAAATTTCGCACATAGATAGTTATTATCATGTAGGCATCCGACAAGAACGGATATATGAAAATTTAACCCCTAAAAGGGTGTAACGGACGTTCAAAATTTACATGAAAAAATCATGTAAGATATTATGTATCAATTCGAAAATGCACAGGATTACTCCTGTCAACATATATGTAAACACGGGTTTCGTGCTTTTTCAAAGCGTGAAGAGAGGTAAACAGTTTATAAATCAAAATGGGTGTCATTTTCAAGGTTTTTCGGGATGTTGATCACGTAAATGTCATCAATTTTGAAATTTATTAGGAGGATGTACGTCGAGAAAGGAGTAACTATGCCAAATAATGGGATTGCATCCGTGTTTCGTCTCAATCGCGAGCATAGCCGCGGGTAATGGCTAGTTCGTAAATAAATATATCATTTCTATCTGGCCGGGCTGGACCGACTCAATTTTGTGCTATCTTGGTACTGTAGCTTAGCAGAAATGATATTCAAGAGCTCATAGAATTTGTGTTGTCACATTCGAAAATACTGAAAGAATTTTTGTAGAACGCTCTCCATAATTCAAGGAATAAATGATGAAATTCACCATATTGCTTCCTCTTTTCAATGATATAAGGGGGAACAACCCAAAACCTTTTTTCGAGACTTCGTCCTCTTCCTCCCCTTTACACAACATCGTCAAAATAAGAACTTTTTCCACCGAACTACACACGTCCATGTTGCACACTCATTACTTTAAAACAGCAAAATGTCTGGTACACATGGAACCTGCACTAAAAGTTGCTGGTCCGTGCAGGTATAGTGTGCGCGGACTTTTAAACTGTAACCGCTGGACATCCCGAGACAGCTGTCGAAAGAGCACCATACACGTGTGGTTAACTGTGATTGACAGACCAACCATAGTTCACTTCTGATTAAAATTACACTGAAAAATATCCAATTTTGAGAATTTTTCAAAAAAATGTTTTATATCCAATTTTTTATGTATAGATTTTAATCCTCAAAAGAAAAAAATAGTGGGACGACTCCATTGTCATTTTGTAATGGACTATATAGGTATATTAAAATAATAAAAGTGAAGTTTCGTAATCAATTTCAATTATATTTCTTATCAAATATAAGCTCTCTATGCATTGTCCATTAGTTACAGGGTTATAAAAAGCAACCTAGGTTATTTAACTGTGGTTAATTTTTATGATCACTTTTAAAATGTCAAATCGACTTTAAATAAAAAACACTGATGCTAATATGCAAAATTGTAACGAGCTCTCTATCTGTATCTTGTATCTTAGCGCCGGCCAAGCATTGCTATATTTACACAAACAATTTCGAGCTTTTTTCGATCCCCCCTCCCCTCTATCCCTGAGGCAAGGTCGCGTGAGATGTCACTGGTTGGGGGTAAAAACATGATAATTTATCTTGAAGTTGAAGATCGTAGTCCGCCTAAAATAACCAACTTCATAATTCACAAGCGTTTAGCCGGGTCTGAGAGGAGCATCTTCTTGAATGCACCAACCGATCGTCCGAAGACTACTCGTGTCTGGTCGGTGCTGAGATATGGATTTGTGATATAATATTTTTCTTCCATCCGTATTATAAAAATACATAGAACATGTCAAAATACAAAAAGTTAAAATACAGTTGAATAAAATTCTTCTAAAGAATAAAAGTTATAATTTAAAAAAACAATTATAACATAAAACTTTGATATAGTGAGGTATGGTCTATAACTAAGTATAATATTATGTGTCTAGATAATATTTAAGTAGAATAAGTAAGAAAATAACTTTTCAACCCCCACTGTACGTAAAGAAGTTTCATTTCAAAAAAGTTAAAATTAATTAATGAATTTTTTTATTGTTGCAATTATGGTCACAGAGTTGTCATTACTTTTGGATAAATAGTTGACATTAAAGGTTTGAATCCTTGGAGGATACAATAACTAATAAGTAATAATGATCAGTCGTAAACTATTCTATAAAGTGAAAGGAATAGGAATGAGTTTTCCAATATGTGTGAGTTCTGTGACTATTTCAGAGAGGGATCAGTGTGCCTCTAAGGCCGTTCGCACACGAGGTACCGCGAAAGCAATTTATGTCACTTAGTGATGTTGACGATATCGGCAATAAAGGCGAAAATAAATATTTATCCACTTGATAAAATAATAATGGCCGCCACATAAATACCTAACCTATAAACGTGGAGTATTATATCTACAGTTTGCTCTTGTGAATTTATTTATGTGTTGTTTATTAATCTTTTGTGAAGTGTATAGTTGTAAAACATTAAAATTGGGTTAGGATGAAACATTATTATTTTATGAAACTTTTTTTGACGTTTATACTAACGCCACCCGTCGGATTTTTGAGCGAACGCCAAAATATTCAACAAAAAGAGCAAGGAGTATAGTGCAGTGTACATTTATTCTTTAAATAACTTTTCTGTCTGATATCTTTGCTTGGTGAATAGAAAGTAAATTTTATTCTAACTGTTACAATATTAGTAACTTGTCTTTAATAGTGTTCGGCGAATATGGGCATTAATATAATTTATTTATCTGTCACGTCTTTTCGGGAATGCTCAGTGAGAGTGAAATCGTATAAAAACAAAGGACTACGAATTTGAGATTTGGCAACGAATGAATATCGTATCGCCGTTGAATTGCTTCCGTGTTGCCTCGTGTGCGAACGACCTAATTTTCCTGTCGTTTCAAGTATCATGTTACGTTACGGAACCTGTAACTTGCAACGACTTACAAAGAGGTTACTGTAATTATATAAAGAAACGACTGTATCGTTTTCAAGCTATATTTAACAAAGCTTGCAGCCAATCGACCTGTATTTGTTAACGTGTACAATGCAGAAAAATACAGTGTTGAAGGTTGAACCTTGAAGTACTCTCATTGCTCACATAAGTTATCGCACTTCTATCTTTCTCACTCTTGCAATGTTTATATTATTATGTACGCTAAAACCAGGAGTAATCCTAATTCTGTCTTTATCTGCCACTGTATGCCCACTATAATGGAAATAATGAACTCTTGTATAGGTTTCTCATTCTTTCATTTGTTTCTTTCTGTCGATCTAGTGTAAGTTCTGAACTGTGCTGTTTTCAGTCCTCGGGGGCCTCGGGGCAAGAAGTAAACTGGGGCCCCCTACGTAGAATTTAAAAAGTGCTTAAAAAGGCCTTTACTTATTATTATGTTCAAAATTATAATATAAGATTGTCATTCGTGTCCTGGTTGTTTGATTTATATTCGTGATAGAATTATTTTTATTCGAATGATAAATCGTTCAGGTAGATAAATTCTTTGGCGAACCATAAATAAGCCCACACGAAAAATCGGAAAAATATATGAGTTTGGTAGGTTTCATAAAATATAAAAACAACAAAATTACAATTTTTTTAAAAAGGTTTTCTTTACATATAATTCTAAAGGTAATGTGTGGAAGAGCTTCAAAAAGTAAAAAACGAGTGTGAACATCTTCAAACCCCTAAAAAGTAGGCAACGAAAAGCAGGGGCCCCTTTTTTTCGAGGGCCTCGCTTGCCCCATTGTCGGTACGGCTCCGGTTTTCAGTTTTTGTTGGTAATTACTGAAATCCCAGATTGTTTCAAATAATTTTAATTTTGCATATATCTTCATAAAAAAATCTCAGATATTTTTCAGGTTCTGTATACAAAAATTGTTACCTAGTCCAGTTATACTTTTATAGTATGAGTTGTGTGCCGTGTGAGTGTGTAAAATAATGAACTATAAAAGCACATTGATTTGTAATAAAACCACAAATTATATTTCATTTTATTACAAGTCAATTGTCACTTACTGTTTATACTAATTATCACAGATGGCAGGATAACTTCTGGCGCCCCGCATTTTATATAAGATCTTACAGATTTATCCCAGACATATGTCAAAGAATATAAGGTGTTCAAAATTTTAAAAATGGATTGAATGGGGGGTGATATCTTGAGCTGCGCGTTCTCCAAATATCTCAATTAGTAATGTACCGGATATCCGTATCCGCGGATATCCGAGGGAGAAGAAAGATCCGTATCCGTTAGTTTTTGGCGGATCTTTTACCTTATTAATTTTCAATTCAAAGATGGAATTTTATATACATAGGTGATTAGGTAATAATGAAAAACTGTTAAATTCCATTCAGATTATTTTTTATTTTTTAAAATCGTATTTGGCACCTTTACATTGCAAACATTTATCGTAGTGAGTACCATACCAATAGTACATAACTCAAAGGTACTAAAAAACAATCTTTATAATGAGATATTGCACATCGATCTTTGGAAAGAGACAATCTGTTATGAGACTTAACTCTTAAAGAGGTCAATAACTTTTTCCCATAACAGATAGTCTCTTTCCAAAGGTCGATGTGCAATATTTACCGCCGTGTACTCTAAGTAAGTTAAGATCCGTATCCGCGGATCTTGAAACCAAATATCCGTATTCAGATCCGTATCCGCGGATATACATTTTTAACGATCCGGCACATCACTAATCTCAATCCACTGGACAACGCCATTCTTACCTTAAGGTCGCTGCAAACGAGGCTGGTTTTGCCGCTAGATTTGTTGCTTGATATCGCTGTGGCTGTGAATTTAGTATTGTTTTTTATGCGTTGGCTTCACACTATGCATGTTTTGAAGCTGAATTTGTAGATGGTTTTGGTGCGCGCGCAGTGACAGTTCGAATGTTAACAAAAGTGGACATAATATATTGTCTCTGAAGTCTGAACAGGAACACATACTATGTTTGCCCATGTTGCCTACGACAAGATACTGTTTTCATACACCCCATTTCTCTCATTCTTGCCAATCACTTTTAGATACGGCGTGCGTTGTTCAGTTCTCAATGTCTCACTTTTGAAGTAACGAAGTTTCTCGTTTATCACATTTTTTAAGTTGGAATCTATACGTTACACATTATCTATACTAATATTATAAAGAGAGAGAGCAAATTTTGTGAGTTTGTGTGTATGCGGAGGGTAATCTCCTGATCCACTGCATCTATTTGAAAAATTCTTTCAACATTTGAAAGGTACATTACTCACGATCAACATAGTCTATATATTATGTATATTATATGTGCAAGTTATATTCGTCAACTAAGTCGAAAAAAGTCGTGCCTCTTGAGAGCTTCCACGGCGTGCCCTGTAGGAATAGTTAAAGTTACACGAAAATAATGTATGGCTGAATTGTTCCTCTTGATAAGTTGTAAAAAAAAGACCGCGACAGCATATGCCTATATTCTAAGGATAACTCACAAAAACTATTTTTATCTTTCAAATTTGATAAAAAATAATGAATAATTTACGAAGCAGTTTTAATCGATATGGTGTTAATCTATATCTAAATTTTGCTTATTATCTTAAGTATTTAATTCAGAACATATTTTACAAAATAAATATATTAAGTACCGGTCTACGGCGGCGGCGGGGCTGTGGGCGCGAGAGAAGCTCAGGTATGCAAAGGAGGAACGTAACAAAGAGAGAGTACGATTTTTGTGAGTTTGTGAGTATGCGGAGGATAATCTCTCAAACTACTCACCCGATTTCATTTTTTTTTTCACCAATATTTAGAATGGGCCTCCAGGATGAACATAGGCTATATATTATCGCGTTGAAATAAAAGCGATTTTCGTGGAGACCAATTTTGCAACGTAAGTCGACAAATAAACGGTAGCAATCTACAAATTCGGGCGAAGCCAGACCGGACAACTAGTAGATAATAAAACAATTATAATAAATTAAAAGATAGTCTCGAACTGTAAACGTGTAATTATTTCATTTATTTGCCAACGTTTCGACTTTAATTAAGTCTTTTTCAAGGCTTTAAAATGTCTATTGTCTATTACACTAATAAAACAACTTTTTTGTGAAATTTTCGGATGTGTTTTTTCAAGAAAAAAACTACTAAAAGTGTATTTTTCATTGCAATTTTTCACATAAAATAATCGGAGATACGTCATCATTCATTTGATTGATTGCCTGTCGTGAACCACGTTCACTGGTTTTTTAGATATTGATCATGCGATAACTAGTATATACATCTCTTTCCATAGACATGCCTCTCTTTATCTATCGAAAAAGTAATTTGCTTAGTAGATCTAGCATTGACGCCTAAACTCAGCCGTTGGAAATAAATACATTTTTTTTTTAATTTTTGTTTGTAAATTCGGAAGGATATTATACTGCCCTAAAAAGGCAAAGGGCAGTAAGTGACATTTGTTGAAAAATGAGTTCATACTGAAGCCAACGACAGCAGTAAGTGCAATAATTTTATTGTCTTTAAAAAATGTTTCCCCCATGTTTTGGTTTCCATAATCTAAAATTCTGGACGGTCAAGACATTTTTAGTAAATCTTGATTTACTCAAATTCATAAGTTGCTCACTTACTGTCTTTTACCTTTTTACGGCAGTATAAGAATCAAATATTTTGGTTTACGTTGTTTGTGCATGTGCACTGTTTGTAATTATCAAATTTTGATAGACGGGACGATCCTATTATCCAAGTTTTACACGGTTCTCGAAACATTTAGAGTGGGTTGTTTTTGAACACCCGGTAGAAAACAGTAACAGAGAGAACAGGTTTCTGTGACACGATCTGTTGTTACAAGTCCATGTCGAGTGTTGGAAATACGCAACCATTATAATGTGAGTATGATAATAATCTGCGGTTAAATATTTAAAAGATCTGTATTTGAGTTGAGTTCATTTACATCGGGTTTTTAATACAGTACATGCGTGCTTATCGACCTTTGTAAAATCATTCAGACAATAAATTGTTTATACATACTTCATTATTGATATTTTATATATTATTCAATTAATTCACTTTTTCTGGCACTGTTTATTAACAATGCTTAGTAAAATACAGAATAAAAAATGTGTGTTACTATTAATGCTAACAGGATAATTAAGTATTAATAGTTATTTAACACAGATAACAGAATACAGGTATTTCTTTTACTTCTAAAGGGCCCTGCACACGAGGCTGGTTTTGCCGCTAGAATCACAGCTAGGACTTTTGCTGGCTGGCGGGCTGGCTACGAGGATGAAAATGACGTCACTGCGGGTTCACGTGCGTGGTCACAAGATGGATTACAAAATTAGAACCGAGGCTATTTTTTGTACTAGTTTGTCTGTGTGATTTGAGCAAGAACCAATCAGGGCGTAGATAGAGGCGGGTGTAAAGGGGGTAACTACCCCCCCCCCAGGATCATAATAATAAAAAAAAATAAAACTGAAAATAATACGAATACCTGGCCAAAAGACAACATTAAGAAAAACCTTTTCTAGAAAAAAAAATTTGTAAAATAGGTTTGGGAATTATTATATCTTGTTTGACACCTTCCTTCGTGAGTAGGTATTCTTGTGTGCAGGTATTAATAAAACTTAAAAAAATATTTAATTTAGTTTCTTCCCCCCCCCCCAGGAAAAAAATTAATCTTGCCACGTGGACGACATGATAAAAACGGTGTCATAGCGTGTGTTCTGTTCAGAGACAATAAACGAAATTATAATGGTTCCTAGTAGCTATACAAAACCCTAAGAATGGTTCATCTGACATTAGTTCTAGTCTACCATATAGTCTGACCTTGACTAGCTGGCTCTCCTATAGATAATTTCTAAGTTGAGTGGAACATTGAGCGTGACTACGACTTCTGGCTTCGGTGGTTCAACGGAGTTGTATGAACGCCGTCATCGCGATAACGCGCGAGGACGTTTGAGGTGAACATTTCGCTCTGTACTCTCTGACTATAAGTATTACAGGGTCCAACAGAAATACCGATTGCGTTTTGAGTTACGTAGTTGGACAAATTTACTAATTTTACTTATAAAAGCAGTTATTTTTAAGGTTCCGTATCCCAAAAGGAAACAAAAAATAAGGTCAAAAACTAAAACCCGACTACTGAAAAGTATGAAACAAGAGAACATTCCCATCTAAGAATAGCCATGGTCATATGCCACCTACCTTAACAAAACATTACATTTTAACATTAGTAAGCGATCATAAACTCTAGGGAAAGTGCATCACGCTATACCTACATCTAGAGGGGCCTCATATATATGAGGTGGCATACTACCACAGCTATCCTCAGATGAATATTTTCTTGTTTCATATTTCAGTAGTCGGATTTTAGTTTTTGAACTTATTTTTGATTTAAATTATTTTTTTGAACTTATTTTTTATTGTTTTCAATTTGATCACCCCTGGGACCAAAATTCAAAAATAAATGTAGTCTATGTTACCCGGGCCATAACGAATCGATTGACACCTTATTTATCAAAATCGGATGAATAGTTTAGGCGCTACGGTGGAACATCCGTAAATACAAACATACATAGACTGCTAAACTCCTAACCCTTCCTTTTGGCTTCGCCGCAGTCGGGTAAAAAGGAACCCTTATAGGATCACTTCGTTGTCCGTCTGTCTATCAAGACTCTCAAGGAAGGCGTGGAGTTGAAATATCAATATCAAATACTCAGTTCTGCAATCCCTCGAAGCTATGAAAAATCAAACTTCTAAGTCAAAAAAATATTTTTTTTGTGATTATAAACTTATTTGTAACTACGATGTACAATGCGGTATTATTCATTCATTTTTCAATCACCACTTAAAAATCTGGTTCAAAAATACTTAACCAATAAAATATCTTTGATTTGCAATTTTGGTATGAACTGCTACAGATCGTTTGTACGGACCCCTCAGGGCGCGAGTTCTACTCGCACTTGTCCGTCTTTTTTAAAAGTTGCTCTTATTTGACTGTCAGGGGCATTTGCTATGGAACGATGATCATTCATTTTTGCAAATGCTTAAAAACGTGACCCTTCATTTCGTCCTTCTATTTCGAACGAGATCGAGACGTCGAAACGAGACCAACAGGATAACTTTTTCAAGTCGACATCGAAACGATATCAGGATTACACAATACTCATTTGTCGTTACGTGAATCCTTTTTGATAAAAATCAAGGAAACATTCAGTTATAAACTAAATATTAACTAAATAAATAAAACAAATATTTCAATAACCATACAGCGTACTAAAAACTTATCTTGAACAGGGAAAAGTACTGTTTCTGACAGAGACTGTACAATATACAATGTTTTTATTGATGGTTTTTTGTCGTCATCATTACAGACGGGTGCTACTCGCACTTCTTTAGATTTGTATCCATCCGGCACGCCTCATGGGCCCATGGCTATAGCAAACAATCATCACTTAACAGATTTCTGTTTTATATCACTTTGTACCTATACTTAATACTAGCTGCTTCCCGTGACTACGTCCGCTCTGGAATCGAAATATGGCAAAAGACACCATTTTCACCTCTTTTGAAAAACATTCTTTAATGGCTCCGTTTTAAAAGGAAAACATCTTCCATAAAAAAAATTAAAATTGAACCTCCTTAAAAAAAGGCCACTAAAAAGCGTGAAATAATAAAGTTTTGAGGTCGGCGCCAATTTAATTAAATTTAATTAAACTGGCGCCTCAAAATTTGAATTTCACGTTTTTAGTGGCCTTTTTTTCTTTTGAAAACGGACCCACTAAAGAGTGTTTGTTGGCCATATTTCTTATTTTTTAGTGTCTTTGCAATACGTAGTTTGCACCTTATTAGTTCCCTTATTCCTTAATATTGTCTAAACTGCTGAGCCAATTTCAGTAAACTATATTAAGTTGAAAAAAAATCATCAAAATCGGTTCATACATGCTGGGGATATGAGATGACAATATAGGTATATAAAAACCGTTTTTTTAAATCAGTTAAAAGTATACTTCTATGAAACAATTAAAAATCTGATCAAACGATTTTTTAAAAATTCCAGAATTTTTTTTGTTGTGTTTTCTGATTAACTTATTATTAAAGCAGTGGCGTAACTACACCGTTTCAGAGCCGTGGCAAATTTTACTCAATGTTGTAATAATAAATATTAGGTTCCTCCTGTACTTACGGCCCTATCGTCTGGAGGCCTCCTCCGACCCAAGCCCCGTGTCATTTTTCCCGTCTTGCCACCCTATTGTTACGCCACTGTATTAAATAGTGTTCGTTTAAAAATGCAATATAATAGCTTATCAATTATTTGCCAAAACTCATAAATCTCTCACGGATAAATATTTAAATTTCAATGGATTTGATCATTTCGTACTGTGATAAAATATATTTGTGACAATTACCTAAAAATTAAATTTGAACTCTTGCCAATTGTGTCGCGTTTCAATGTATTTATCGATCAGTCATGCTCGAAGAAACAGGAACAACACAGAGAAGAACTGACGGGAGCGGATGTGTAAACGTAACACAAAGAATCCACTGATCAATGCACTGATACGTCTTACAAATTCATTTAGGTGTTGCGGAAGAGTGCCGACTTGCGTCTTGGCCGACACGCTCGCAATCATCAACGCTCAACAGTCAACACCTACTACTGCATCATCGTGATGATTGTTTTGAACGTTCACATAAAAAATCAGCAGAATAATAATAATGCGTTTAACGTCCGTTTCTCGACTTTATGTCATAACAGACGCCATCTGCACGATTACTATTTTCCATCTATCACACTTCACGTTATTTTCTACATTTTAAACTTCCACCTAAACAATAGTGTAACAAAACTGTTCTTATTCGTGGTGGAAAATATTTATTTACAATAGTAAAACTTTAACAGAACAAAATATAAGCAATCTAAAAAATAGCACTTCTCTATAACGTAACAGAAACAAAAGAAAAGTTCTAACTAATAAAATAATAAGTAATGAAGAATTCAAAGTCACTATATACACGGGAACACACCAAAATTTATTAGCTCACTTATTCATTTACTATATACAGTTCCATTTATTTCGTACACTGTTATATACTTAGTTCATTTATTTATCAGTTATCTACAGGAGATTATTTATGTTAAAATATTTATTTCATCAGTTACCTCAGCACTATTCACTAACTGTTAATTTATGTCGAATTTATGTATCACTCGATTAGGTACACTGTATGACTGTCCCCGTGTGACTGTCCCCGTGTGACTGTGTCTCCACTAAGCTGTCCCGTGGTTTAGGCGCTGGATAGTTCTTTCCTTTGTTGCTTTCATTGTTGTCTGAAATTTGACAACAAAGTCCTTTTTACCCACGCCTATTGTTGAAACAATCGGTGTGTCCTTGTTACAATGACGAACTTCTTTGTCGAGTTTGTAACAATAGCAATGGGCGAATGAAGGAATTTTAGGACATTACGATAAGGTAGACAAATTGAGCATAGGAGTTTGACAGATAATCGGCCATGATCTTGAATAAGGAATCATCTCGATATTTATCGGGAATTATTCATATTCAGGGAAACGATGGAAAACTTCAACAAGATGGACGGTACAGGAATTACCGTTTCTCGGCGAGAGGCAGTAGGAAAAAGTTCCAGGCATATCTGGCCCCGCCGGGATTCCAATCCGGTACCTCCCGAATGCGAGTCTAGTACTCTCACCATTACGCCACCCCGCTCGGTTTTTCACCCATATTTAGAATGAACCTTCAAAGTGAACATAGGCCACATATTATCTCGTTAAAATAAAATCGATTTTCGTGGAGACAATTTTGCAACGTAAGGCGACGAAAAAACGGCGGCAATCTACAAATTCGGAAGTAAAAACTGATGAACCAATCTAAGTAAAATTTGATCAGTCTTCAGATATGTGCATGTCCTATTAAATAGAAAAACTTCATCAAAATCGGTTCACAAATGTTAAAGATATGGCTTAACTTACATACAAAAATTTCCTTTCAGTTAAAAACGACTGAACTGATTAAAAAAAATATATGGTACCAATCGGTAAATATTCTGCACAAAATGGTGTCGAAATTTTTCAAATCGGTTAACTCCTCGAAAAGGTATGGCCAAACAAACAAAAAAAAAAAGAAAAAATATTTATGACGAACTGAATAATTTGTTTTGTTTTTTGAAGTCGGGTAATATTTATTAATTATGTATTAGGTAGTCGCAAAATTATGTGTGAAAACTTATAAAAAGACAAATGGTTTGACCGTGTGTTAAGGTTGGATTTGTTTACCTGGCTATAATGCATAATAAAATTTGTAAATTCCAAGGTAAAAAAAATAATACGTTATTTTTATAAAACAGACTTTAAAAAAAATAAAAAAAAGTGTTTGCGTGTCTCTGGATTGTAGACTAAAGGCGCGATATCGAAGGGCATCTGACTATAAAATTCATGTTTTAAAATGCATGCGTCTATCCCCATGTTTGTTCATTGTATGTCGGCTATTCAACTTGAGACTTAATCAAAATTAAATATCTGTTCATCCAATTCAATTCCAAGAAAAAATGTCACAACCATATGATATACACAACTATACTTACAAATTATTACGAATAAGTAGTCTGTACACAATATCAGCAGGCATAAAGAATTAAAGAAGAGTTTGAGAATAGCCGAGCGTGGTGTTTTATATTATGTTTCATAACTCATAAGTCATAACACTCATAACTCCTCTGATACAAGCCCCAGTTTTCAGGTTCCATTCTAAAAGTATCAACATTGATTAACGTATTATACAGGGCAGTGGCGGATTTACAGATTTGCCGCCTGTAGGCTATTCAATTTTTGCCGCCTCTGAATTTTGATACCTTAGTCCACAATCATATCAATTACATTTTTTATCAATGAAATTCCAACTTTATGATTTGTGTTCCAACTTTTCTCGTATGGTTAGTATCATTGAGAATTAATAGTCCAAGAGACGGCTGCAGAAAATGTGTCGTCATAAGGTGGACGAACGAAAAAATTAGAGATGATAGTTAAGACCATAATTAAGAAAGATCGCTAAGGTTGCCTGCGAAATCCTGCTGAAACAATGTTTTTTTAATTTATCAGTTAATAGACCAGTGAAGTTAGCTTTTGACAAGGACAAAATTAATAACAGAAAACGAATGATGAGGAAGGGAAGAAACTGCCGTCAGAAATACAGAAACCAAAAATTCAAATGCGTAAAAGGCCGGAGGGCTGTGGGGGGTGCATTTTAGGGGTCAAACGCGGTTTTTCGTTATTTCCGGCGAAAGTTGACCCCCAATCGAAAAATGTTGTATGGCAATGTTGTAGGTATTAAAAGGATCTACAACTTTTATGAATATAACTTTTTCACATAACCTTAAAGATTTAAAGAAATATTGAAAAAACCGTGTTTTTTGTTTTTAATTCTTTTATCGAATCGCTATTGCGATATTCTAAAAATTCATGATCATTAAAGGATATTTTACAAAGCGCTTAGCAATTGTTCATGTAGAGATGTTGAAATATTTAGTATTTAACACTGTATATAAGGACTATATTTCGATTTTTGTTAAATATTTTGATTTCTCTCCAATTTTCGAAATTCGTATTTTGTGTGGATAATAATTTTTTATTTAATTTTGTAAATCGAAATAAAAAATTTATAAACTAAATCTGCCGCCCCTTAAAATTTGCCGCCCTAGGCTTCAGCCTACTCAGCCTGCTGGTAAATCCGCCACTGATACAGGGGATGAATTTTTAAAACCCGAACACCCTTTTATTTCGTAGAGGAAGGCTTTTCGAAATAAAAGTTTCGGACAAAAGTTGTAAGAAACCAAGGTGGAAGAACGCATTGGTGAAATTACTTTTGTCGTTTGATGGAGGTGCCTCCGAGATATCAAGGTCGCTTATAGTGTTTAAATACGAACCCATATTTTTAATCTCGGATTACTGTTCTTTGGATCAAATAAAATAACTTTTGTACCAAACATTTTTCGATTTGCTGTTGGGTTCTCAATTCAGCCCATATTTCTTGTTTCTGCCTCGCATAGGCTGAGCTGTCGCATTTTATTTGTTTGTGTGCGCATGTGCGTGCGTTTGTGCTCAATATCCTCGAAAACTAGTTGCATCAGACAATAGTTGGGTTTCCGGAATTTTTTTCGACTCACATAAGTCATTAAAATACGAAAATGGGATGAATTGAAAACCAAAGAGCAGTTCAATTCGAAAAATGTTTGGTACAAAAGTTATTTACTTTGACACAGAGAACAATAATCCGAGATAAAAAGATGGGTTCCTATTTAAGAAAGTGATATCTCGGAGGCAACTCCATCAAATGAAAAAAAAAACTACACGTGTTCTTTCCCTTTGATTACCTGCAATTTTTGTCCGAAACTTTTTTTTCGAAAACTCTTCCTCTATTAGATAAACGGGTGTTTGGGTTTTAAAAATTCAACGTGTATCCGTCAGTCAACGGCATCGGTTCGATTTTCAATTTATTATAAAAAAATAATATAAATTGGTACTAGACTCAAATAATTCTGACTGTTGATGGTCTTAAAAATAGTCACTCTTGATATAACGGATATAGGTACTTAGTAATATTATTCCTAGGCTGGATTTCATAAATTTGAAAATAGTTTTATTAATTATTTCTAAATAAGACTTTATAGGGAATATTTTTCTATATAAATGATTTCAAAATTCGTTATGTCTTTTCAAAAAAGCAGTACAATTTTTCTTGTTTCTTAGAAATGATACAATTATTATTTTTGAAAATACATCGTTGGTGTATAGAAAAACATCATCTTCAAAGTTTTATAAATTTTAGATTTGTCTAATGAACCAAAATGGAATGAAGATCGAATAACAAAAATATCTATTTCAGAATTGAAGTCCAATTTTTATTTATTCTGACCGCTAGTTATTTTTATTTATTTTCACAGCCAACAGAAAGACATAATTCCTACAGAAGTTCTGCTATAAAGTATAAATGTACCTATCATTAATTGGTACTTTCTAGATAGCAGTTAAATTAATTTCCAAAAACCAGATCATTATTTTCCAATTTGTAGGTATGTACTGTATTTAATAATTCTTGTCATGGTGGATTACCGCACATGCAGACGTACGCTTGGGGTCTTATTGTTAACATTTTGTTAATGGATAAAAATAATAAAATATTGAGTCAAAAAACCGGTTACAGTTGGGAGGCTTCTAAATTCTTATTCTGCCACTGGTTTTATCTCCCGGTAGTAAAAAAAAAGCAAAAAATAAGTTAATTTATTTCAACTATTCTGTCTTCGTCACAGCCGATACATATTTGGATTGACTATGTCTGTACCCTGTTAATCAGGTGACGGGTGAGGGTCCTCGTCCTGCAGTACTCCCATACCTACACCGACGATGTCACTCAACGTGGGCGTCGGCGTCATTATAAGAGGATATTCATCTTTCGTTCTACACATACATTCGTCAACAAAATTAAGGAACCATCTATGTTAATATTTTAAAGAGGTAATGTTTGTAAATTTGGATGCAAGAAGTAATCTCCGAAACTACTCATCCGATTTAAAATTTTTTGACGTGATAACGTCTTATAAATTGATGAAACACCGGCTGCACGCACGAAAAAGAGTAACGTTCCGCAAGTGAGAGCGCAATAGTCTCTCTCTTCTCGCGTGACGTCAGAGAGTAGTGTGCGTTCAACATTTTTTTCGGCTGTTTCAGCGAAAGCTACATCTGACAGATGGACAGATAAATTATACGGTTTGTTAACAAATATATAATATATATATATCTACATTCTTTTAAATGTCTTTTATAATTGCTTAAAAATATGTATTTTGCTTTGGTTGATCAAATTATTAGTCGGTAAAAATATAGTTTGACAGCTACTAAAATTTAGATTATGTATTATTAAATATGATATTCGAGCGGAATACGTTATCACGTAAAACTATCGTCCGTAAACCGATTTTACAGACAACCAATTTTTTTTTCACCTATATTTAGAATGAACCATCAGGATGACGTAATCCTAAGAAATTGAACGTATATAATCTGTACTAATATTATATAAAGAGGTAATGTTTGGATGTAGGGGGTAATCTCCGAAATTACTCATTAGATTTCAATAATGTTTAGAATGAACTTTCAGGAAGGACATAGGCTATATATTATCGCGTTATAATAAAAACGCTTTTCGTGGAGGCCAATTTTGTAACGTAAATCTACAAATTCGGGCGAAGCCGGACCGGACCGCTATTTTTTATACAGTTAAACATTTTCAAGTCGAAGTATTGAGGATTCCGTACAACTAGCAACCAAATAAAATATGCATCTAATACTATATTAAGGTGAATTACATTTCATTAAATTTTATTCAACAACTAGTAGGAGTCAGGCTACTTGATTTTTTCAGAAAAACAAAACCATCAATTTTTATGTCTAATATATAATTGTGTACAAATGTATCCACATTAATTGTGTGTACGACCTGCACAGATATGGCAACGTTGCGTCCCAAGGAGGGAGGGAGACTGGCACCGGACTCGAGTAGACCTCGTGAAGGTCACGCACCAAATAAAGCGCGAGAAATACTCGACCCGTGACGATTATTCACTACTATGGGAATTGGGAAGGTGTTCTGCTGGAGTGTTATCAGTGATAGATTTATAAATCTTTTTTGAGTGTCGATACAGGTAAAAAAATTGGTTTAAAAAAAAAGTAAAAGACACACTTGTATCAACGTCAATAAACTAAAAAGTAGAAAATAAATTAACCTATTTAAATGCGGGACAATCACTGTACCTATATTTCATCGAGTGTCGGACAGCAGAAATTAAATGTATTTTTCATTATTAAGTTCGTTGATATAAGCGTATTTTTTAGATTTTTTTGATTTCTATTTTTAACTTTTTAGTCTTCGATTTTCAACTCTTGCGGTACTAGAGTACTGTCTAATTGTCTGATATGGATGAGGTAACTCTTTCATAAGAATATAGGGCCTGAGACACGTTTTCCCACCATCAACACCGTTCCTTCCACCACGTTATTTTATTTCCGTTTTTAAACTTGTTATATAAATTTTATTTTAGCCAAAATATAATATAATTGTATTGTCATTAAAATTACAAGCAACTGTAAAGTTTCAGGTCAATTAGACATTTGGAAAAGAGTAAAAATCGAGTTGTCAGATTTTTTCACCTAGATAATACACAGAAACATGCACATTGATGCGTGTTAATACCGACCAGCACGGAAATCTATAAAACTGGTGAATTATATTGGTACCTACTTACTGCCGCCAACGACCTTACTCTTAGTTATCGAGCGTCCTTAATTAAAAGATTATTAATAACTGTCTTTTATGTTTTACCAAGAATTCGTCAAAAATAGTTGAAAATAAAAATTTTAAGTTTCTAGGACAAGTTACATAGTCTGCGGTTAAAGTTTTTCTTTAGATTACTTTTTTAATATTAAAAAAATTTAAAAAATCAAGATTGCAAAAGAAAAAAAAAATTTCTAATGTAAGTAGATATTATAGAAAACCTCTAATTATCTATTTCATAAAATATAATTTAATATCCTAGAATAAGATGCAGAAAAATAAAAAAATTTAAATCAAATATTCCATAAATATTTGTTAAATTGAAATAAAGCATCATGGTTTAAGATAAATAATATAATGTGTAGAAACTTGACTTGAACTAATACGGCAGTTCAAGTGCTCGCTCTCTCTCGATCAAGATAAGGTATGTGAGGAAAGTAAGTGAGAGGGCAGTCATACAGCTATTTCAGTTCAAGTTGCGCATACTCATGATATTCTACTGTTGCCGTTGTTTCGTTTTGTATATTCTATACTCTTCTTTTTAAATACATAATATTATAATATGCTCATTCGCTTTTCAGAGTACGTCTATACAGCACAAATCTGATAAACAAACCTCATCTGAACAACAAAATTCAAACAATTTTATAGGGTCAACTCGCGTTTGCCTTTGCCCGACATCAAAACCGATTCAGCTCTGGTTATACCGCAGGGTTTTCCGTAGGACTATTATATGTAGTTTTGAAAAAATATTTCAATGCATATTTTTCGATTAAACAAAAAACTGTACCTACACTAAAACTAACAAACGCACAATTTTATACTTTTAAATAATAATAATTCTCAAATGACATCACCAAAATCGTTATATCTTTATATTTTACATAGTAAAAATCGTTGCATGAGTAAAGGCAGTTTCACACGATTGTTTGTTTGTTTGGTTGAACGCGCTAACCTCAGGAACGACTGGTTCGAATTGAAAATATTTTTTTTTGTTGGATAGTCCATTTATTGAGGAAGGCTATAGGCTATATATTATCACGCTACGACCAATAGGAGCGGAGTATCAATGAAAAATGTAATTCAAAATTTGTCCGTACGACAAAATCTTTTGAACGGTAACTCCGATCATCATGAAATTTGGACACGATATTCATCTCGGTAAACTAAGATGAACGTGCGTACTCGTGTACCTTCCCCCATTCGTTCTTTTGCAACCGGGTGAAACCGGGCGGGACCGCTAGTAAAATATAAAACAAGTCGACCCATCAAGAATTGAGACTTGTAGAGACTAAGCTACTAGGTACTCCAGTTTGCGATGTTCAGTGACGGTTTTGGGACTTATGAACTCGAATCAATCTAAAAATGGTTCCATTTTATAGAATAGAATCCCTTCTCTTGCCCCGATATAACTGTTTGTAAGCGTAAAACTCACCTCTGGCGCGTAAAACGACATAATAGCGGTGCGTGTAATTTTGCTTTATCCAACTCCAAGTTATTGCAATATTAGCCCCATTTTTTACCATTACCGACTGAGCTAGAAGTGTGCAGTGGCGACAGATTCTTGAAGTTTAACTGTAGGTGTATTTTGTGTGCATGTGTGTACACTCTTTGTCCGGTTTCGTTCCTCCTTCTCGGCATTAAGTGGTGTCGAACGATGTCGGTAATATAGAGAAACACACATATCTTGCCTAAAGCGTTCTTTTCTTCTTCGTTCTTCGCCATGTCTTGTCAGCTGACAAACGGTGATACAATGTGTCTTATTAAAAATGTTTTCAATATCAAGAAGACAAAACCGTGTCTTTTTAAGGAAGCGACGAGCTGTTCAATTAAACAAGTCAACTCGTGATTCAATATTAGATGAGACAGAGAATAGATCAGACAGGGACGTTTCTTTGGAGTGGCAAAGACAGCTACATCGGTGTTGTACAACGAAGTCGGAATCATTATCGTGCTCATTATTTTTCAACTTGAGACACTATATCTAATGTCAGTTCAATTCTATTTTACATCTTGCAAGTTTTTCAATATTCCTCAGTTTTATCTCCATTTTGAATTATTGTTCTTCTTCACGTAAATTTTAAGTTATCTGTTCTTCTATTCACCTTGACGGTTTTAAAACCAAATAGGCAAACAAATAATTATATGTGCATATCTAGGCTCGCAGTAAAATTGAAGCTTACGAACTTTTTTTTGCAGAGATAAGGAAACCCTCATGGGCACCCATTGGTCTTCAACAGGTAGTGTCAGACTCCTACTGACTAAAACCTCATCCCCTTTTTTACGCATCCAGTACCGGGAACCGATTCCGCATTACTTCAGTATCAGTGCTGGTCGTTTTTCCACAGTTACTTTCCTCTTCCTTGGTTTCGATGATTGCTCTGATTGCCTTGTAGACATTGTTCCAAGATTCTTCTCCTTTAACTAGGTTCCCCGTCACCTTACGATCTCACAACTTCGCTTCCCATTAAACTAGTAAAATTAACAGTGTATGCGCCGTTAATGTTCGTTTCATCAAAGCCTTGTAAAAATGTTTATCTTAAAATGTCTAGAGTAGGGTAACCATTCGTCCTGGATTTTCCGGGACAGTCCCGCATTAAAGCCCCGTAACCCGAATCAATATGTGTCCCGAAAAATGTCCCACATTAGATAATTCATTATTTTATGTGAAGTCTACAATATTCGATTATATTTTATCATGTACAATTGCACCAACTCAGTTCACTATCCCAGATGTGTTAACTTACTTCTTCAAAATGTGTTGGCGCACAGCGCAGGACCGGGAATTCGAAAGGTGTTAAGGTGTTGTTTGCGCGCAGAATGCAGAGGAGTGTTGTTGAACACCGTGGCATTGCACGCTCGCTGAGTGCACAATGAGCCAACACAATTCGCGAGCTGTGCGCTATTTGTGCTAAGAACCTCTGAGCGCGGCGTGCAGCTGGCGAGTGTTTCGCTACTCACTCAGCACGTTCCACTTTTTTGTGCTATGGCGCAATTTTGAGTTAACGCAATGAGCCGGCGTAGTAAACTCGCTGAGTTACCCATGTCTAAGGCCGTGTTCAGATGAGGCGTTTTACGCGCGAGTCCACTCGCGCGTACTCGAGATACTAGAGCTACATATATCCCGTCCAGATGCCTACGCGCGTTTCCTAACTCGCGCGTAAAACGCATTCCATGAGCGGGATTCTCGACTCGCGCGAGTCGAGATACTCGGGTGCCAATTGCTGCGTCCAGTACTACGCGCGAATCCGTTGCGATGTTTCGATAGAGGGTATGCAAGCCACAACACAACCGCTGTTTCCGAGTCCATGTTTGTAACTGGCGCCACACCAAGCCCAGCGTAGAAACGCGCGTAAAACGCGGTATCTGGACGCAATAGAAATTGAAACGCGCGAGTGAACTCGTGCGTAAAACGCTTCATCTGGACACGGCCTTAGATTGGCAAGTTTTAATATTGATCTAGATAAAAATTTAATAAAAATGGAATCTTGCCGAGTAAAAGCCTAAAGAGATGAAATGATTACATTTATTTCTGAACTTATGTTCCAAATCTAATTTTTTGAGTTTAGGTTTGGAATCGACCTTGGTACCGTTTTTGACTTCCATTCTTTTGGTGGAAGAATGCTTCTTTTTTAATTTTTTTGACGTGATAACGTCTTATAAATTGATGAATCACCAATCTTATAAATTGATAAAACACCGGCTGCATGCACGAAAAAGTGTAACGTTCGTAACGTTCCGCCTGATCCTGTGCGTGCTTTTCTCGAAAACGGCCCTAACGATTTGGATGAAATTTACTGAAAAGGGATTTTGGGGGGCAAAAAATCGTTTTAGCTAGGTCTCATCTCTCGAAAAAATCGTTTTCTTACAAATTTTATCATTATAAAAATCAATTTTTTGACTATGAAAATACTTAAATATTGTAAGTAGGTTTTGGAATTTTATATAAACAGTGAAACAATTGTTTTATAAATAGTATGACAGTTAATATTTGAGACTTAAATAAATACGAAAGAAAGAAAGTTAATAAAAAAAATTATTTTTATAGGTGGTGAGTAATTTAATAAATAAAATTAACCTAAATTTGAAGCGAAAGATGCAATATTGTAGATTCGAATTATTGTAATTATTATATAAATTTAGGTTATGTATTACGGAATACGTTATCACGTAAAACTATCGTCCGTAAACCGACTTTACAGACAACCAATTTTTTTTTTTTTTTTGGTATAGGATAACATTTACTGGTACAGTCTGTATAACGTAAGTATAGTCAATGCAGTCAATAACAACAAGACTCGCACAGAGGTGAATGGAATGGAATCACTCAGTGACTCCTCCATCGCGCGCCGTTCCTCCAAACGGGCAGCTGGTGCTCGATGTGTGTGTGTGTAGTATTATGTGTGGCTGTGTAGGTTGCTGCGGCTGGTGTTGGGCTGCGGTTAAAACACATGTACAATGATCGCATTCCGTTCACCGGTACGTTACATGTGGTGATCCTTGTGCTCGCTACGCCGGCCGGCTCGAAGCCGAGGGGGGGCTCCCGCTCGACTTTTCTCACAAACCGGCCTCAAACAGGCCTGTGCTGACTACAGTCTCGCTACTAATGATGGGAATAATCAAGATATTTCGATAATCGAGACATTAGTAATCGAATGATTGCCATAATCGAAACATTTTATTAATTTAGTAGTTTGCACATTAGACTGCAACACCGATTCGAAATAATTGAATTATATTACGCTCTCTCTCCGTTAGTGCAGGGAACCGAGAGAGATAGATACTACTAAATTAGTAGTATCTATCTCACATGTCACAACACACATTAGTAGTATCTATCTCGCTCGGTTCCCTGCAGCACAACTTGTGTGTAATGCAGCTGCTAGCTGTTGATCGGCTACTCTGTTCTCTCTCGAATCGCGATTATTACAGTAGTGTTTCGTAGTGTTCCGTTCCGATACATGCATTCATTCGATTCATTTTAGTAGTAATTCAATTCGGTAGTTAAGTTTTTAGTAAAATAATCCATAATCGAATGAATTACTTAACTGTATATTATAATCGAGATATCTCGAGATATGTTAATAATTGAATGAATCGATTATCATATCTCGATTTATTTCCATCACTATACCAAATACACTAACCACGCAATACATATGACCGACAGAATAGAAATTATTGATAAATATTACATCACTGTGTTGACACTACAAAAACAATTCCAACACAAAGTTTTTGCTTCATCAATGAACAAGTATTTTTTCTTTATGAGGTGGAAAATATGCTGGCTTTTATCTAGAGGTGTAACCCTTAGAGCTTAGGCAGTCAATCAAATACCGCTACCCCGGTCTTTTTTGTTGGAAATTTAAAGAACATTTCAACAGAAAAACTTTTAATGGTCGCTAAACATTTATTCCGTATTTTTGCTTTTTGATAACATTCATTTAGCCCGTAAGTTGAACAGTGTGTATAAATAAATAATAATTGTTAAGGGAGCGTTTACAAAGTAAGGTAAATTTGGCGATTTTGCACTCCCCCCTCCCCCTTAGCGAGATGCCGTAAGATTTTGCTCGACCACTCCCTCTTATCTCACGTGATATTTTTCAAAATGCGTATTTTCAATGTATATACGTAAATCTGTGCTTGATTGTGTTCAATTTATTTAAAAAAACATTATTTGCTTAATTCTTTTTATTTATTAAGACATATAAAACCCAGTTTTCTCACAATTTTACACTGTTTCTTGCGGGAAAAAAATATGTGATATTTGCCGAGACCCCCCCTCTCCCCCACGTGAGTTTGGGTGAGGTTCAGATCGACCCCGTCGCCCCCTAAATGCCTCAGGTAATTTGTAAACGTCCCCTAAGACCTCTGTCTGACGAAGCCAATGTGCTGTGCGAAACAAAAATTGTTATAAAATATCTAAAGTTTTCAAATGTAAATTATTAAAGGGCTGTATTTGATTTAATTGAAAATAAATGACGTTTATGTTGAGTTGCAGAAAGGGTTGTCAAAAAAATTGATTTGACAATGGCCTTAGATCGTGAACATATTAATTTCTCCATATGAAAAGCATTAGAGTTTCAACAGTTTTGAATGAGGAAATATTGGTCATATTGATCATAAAAATAATATGTAGTCTTTTTTAAATCGGTAGTTTATATAATCGAGGTTCTACTGTAACTGTTATCAGAAAATATGTGTTATCAAAATTATGATGCTAAAAAGCAAACTGTTAAAGACCAGTAACTAAATAAGCGGTTATTAAAGATGTGTTACTAAATAACTGGTTAATTAAGATCTGATACTATAAAACGCCGATTAATTATTTCAGACCTGTTACTAAATAACTGCTATTTATTATTTCTTTACTATAGTAATATTGATGGTTTCAAAACTGTAACATTTCAACTGCAGATTAAGGTGCTATTCTGTATGGTCAATGTAAATTTTTGTCATTTTCTAACAAATTTAACATCGCATAAGTTAAAATGAAACAGAACTTTAACAGCGCTGTTAATTTTAACATTGACCTTATTGACTAACGCCATTAATCTCGAGCGCAGCGGCGTCTGTGCCACAATAAAACCGCGTCGATGTTGCGGAACGCGTATTACACACTCATCGCGAGATTTGACAGTTAATGAGTGACAGTAGGTTAGATCAGGGATTCTCAACCGGTGGTGTCGTCAAACACACAAACCTTATGGGATTTGGTTCTCGATTAAAATTATGGAAAATGGTTTTATTCTATAGTTTAAAGGTCACTAAGAAAAAGTGTCTGTAGGCACAGAGCCTAAAAACCAATAGATTTTTAGCTACAGATATGTTTAGCGAGATTTTAGATATAGGGATATCCATTGAATTCACGAACATGTTCCATGTTCAACTTTTGTGCTTTTTTTTAGAAATAGAAAAATAGTCGAAAACTAGGTTATGTTGGAAGGTGTCACCTGCATAAAATAATAATGTCATATATACGGATTTAGCGCACTCGAAAACATATTTCTAGAGTCTAAGATTTTTTAAGATTGTGAATTCAATGGATAACCCTACATCTAAAATCTCGCTAAACATATCTGTAGCTAAAAATCTATTGATTTTTAGGCTATGCGCCCGTGGAGTCATGGACACTTTTTCTTAGTGACCTTTAAACTATAAAATCAAATCATTTTCGATCAATTTAGCTGAGAACCAAAACCCACAAGGTTTGTTCGGGGTCATTTCATAGTGAGGCAAATAAATTTATTTTTTGCACACCCACCCCATAAAATAGCTGTTTTTCATGCCTGTATAGTGGTAATAGAATAACCCGTTTAACACTAGTGGTGTAAATTAAGTCAAACAAACGATAGGTACTTTATGCAACAGTATAATTTTCACTACAAGATAAACAGGCGTATATTTTGTTAAACGACCCAATTAGATTGTAAGTGGCTACACATTGCAAAAAATGTAGGATGTATCTTGACCGTAATGCTATTATTACTCATGTAACAGCTAAAACTCGTTGATCTGAGATCTCTCATTTAACACATTGTGACAATTCGTACATAATATAATGCATCACATTCTAGATAAACTACTATTTTTTATTTGTAAAAAAATAATTTTTTCCTCAAAAAAATGTTAGTGCTGAAATTCGAACATCTCTACTTTCACGATAGAGGGAAGTGTGCTTGCACCATCCCTCACCCTCTGGATTAGAGATGGAGAAGGAAAAATGGAAAATCCGAGAAAGGGTAAAGATAAAAAATGAGAGTTGCATTTAAGAATACATTTTATATGAGTGAACTTTTCGAATTTCGCATCCCTCTTGGAATCAATCCTACCGGTCGGAATCCATGCCGCCATGCGATAGGTTTATTTAATCAGTTAGGACATGTAATGTAAAATAAACTACGATTAGTCATAGATTATTCAATTCAAGTTGAATTTAGAATTTTATGTCGAATGTTAAAACACTATAATATATTGTAGAGAATAACAAAAAACTCAACAACCCCGCATAATCCGATAATAATTAATAACAATGGACAAATGAAGGAATTTTAGGATATTAGGATAAGGGAGGCAAATTTTTGAGCATAGGAGTTTGACAGGTAATCGGCCATGGCCTCGAATCAGGAATCATTATTTGGAATTTTTAAGGGAAACCATGGAAAACCTCAAAAAGATGGCCGGTACAGGACTTAGCTTTTCTCGGCGAGAGGCAGCAGGAAAAACTCCCAAACACATCTGCTCCGTCAGGATTCGTACCCGGTATCTCCCGAATGCGAATCTAGTGCTTTCACCACTACGCTACACCGTTCGGTGTTTTTGAAGAAAATTGGCGCATGCGCAGAAAATATACGTACTACAACGCTGCTTTTTTAAATTATAATCGCATACTTTTCATGACGGTTTATTATTTTGTAAAAGCAAATTTTTTTTGACCTTTGTAGTTTCGTTATTGCCAGTTGGAGCAATCCGTTCAATTGACTGGAACTTTTAAAAATGACTTTGATTTTGAAACTGAATAGATTTTTGTCAATTTTGAATAATTGAATTAACTCTGAGTTGACGAGACTAAAAAAGTTTGTGTGTCACCGATCCATAGACGTAGGTAATATATAAATTATCGTCGCCGACACCGCCGAAGAGAGATGCTGCTGACAAAGTAACGTCCGGTTTGTTTAGGCATATAAAATATAAGCGATATCGCGCGCGCGGAGACGTTTTCGTCGCCGTCTCCTCGCTCTGTCGTTGTCGTTAACTCCTTTTGTTTTGCTTGGCCTCTGGCCGGCGACCGATCGAGTCACCGACCTCGGTGAGAAACACTCTCGCAACTATTCCGTGAAGTAGCTGACTCGCCGCCGCCGTCGGCAAGCCGGGAATCGAACAGTGTATGAGGCGCGGCGGCGTGCGGGGGCAGGGAACGACGTTCCTCGCTCGCGTTGACGGTGAATATATGGGTGATGTGATGTGTGTGTACTCTCTGTATAATATACAGGCTGTATAATATGCATGTATAACCCGGTATGTTATATCTGTTCCCAAATAGCAACATTGCCTAAGTAGAATTTATTTTCGGCATGTATTTAACGCGGCGACAAATTAATCTGAATTAGAGATTATAATTAGTAAACAATAGTAGGTTGGAAGCTGCTGAGGAGGATAGTATTAAGTAAAAGTAACAGTTGTAAACTTTGTTTTAATTTAAACTGACATTAAGTTTTTTGTTTTGGTAACTGAATTTATTGTTAAATGGAAACTTGACGGCGAATAAAAATTAGAAAATAGGCATTCTTAAATTATACAATTGAGATTCTGTCATATCTTTAAAGTTATACTCAAATAATAAACAAACATGATCTTGCGTAAAATTTGAAGAATGTTTGAATTTTTATCTACAGCCCTTGCGTCTCCACCTCCCGCTCTCTCCTATGACTGACGATCTTGCCATCTAGTAACTTACAAATATATAATTTGCACTGATTTTTCACTCGGCACTTGGTAGAACATGATTAATATTAAATAATAAAACACTTGAAAATTCTACAAATATTTTCTTTCTCGACGATCGTTTCGGACAATAAGTCCATCTTCAGGAGTACAGACCTACCTATACCTACTAAATTTTTTTTATTTGCAATAGTTTATATAGGTATATATATTAACCTACTATACCTATATAAACTATTGCAAATTTAAAAAATTTAGTAGGTATAGGTAGGTCTGTACTCCTGAAGATGGACTTATTGTCCGAAACGATCGTCGAGAAAGAAAATATTTGTAAAATTTTCAAGTGTTTTATTATTTATTTAATTACAAATATATGTACCTACTTACTTTGTAGGAAGATTTCCTAATCAGAGACAATCAGGGTTATTTGGGCCTAATACCAATTCATATTTTGAAATTGTTATTACTTTTAGGTAATAACAAATTGAAAATGTAAAATGATCCCTGGGAACTGGGGCTTGCAGGAAATGTCAAATAAACAACGGTAGGTACCGCTACAATCTCGGCTATGTTCAAATACAACTGTATGTTTCGGTTTTTCATAGCTGCGAAAAATAGACTAAGTGACCCACACATTCACTGAAGAGTTTTGAAATGCAAATTGAATTTAAATTTTTTGTGCCTATTGAGATGAACTGGTGTTATACAATTTTACACTAAATTTAAAGATAATTAATATTTGAAGGAAAAACCCTAAATTAAGGCATAAGCGGTTTTTCCTTTTGGCCACATATTATGTATATTTGTGTATAACTGACAGAACAGATTGCTGCTTACTTGCCTGCCCTGTTACTTACTTCTTACGATATGTGTGCATAAAAGGATGGGTATCGATAATTAACGTCAACTGAGAATTATAAACAATTCGTTTTGAATAGGGTTGAAAAACTTAACTTAGGCCGTTAATTTCGCGTCATTGTCGTACACGCGAAATTAAATTTATTTTATTTGTTTCTACCAGAGGCGATAATCAAAATAAGGTACATTATTTATTATTGACTAGCGGTCCCGTCCGGTTTCACCCGGGTGCAAAAGAACGAATCGGGAAGGGAGGGACATGAGTAAGCACATTCATCTTAGTTTACCGAGATGAATGTTGGGTCCAAATTTTTTACAGTTTTCGGCAGTTCCCTGCTTTATTACTTATTTTAAACTCAAACCTCCATTTTTGATGAAAATATTTTTTTTAAGAAATAATTATTTCTTTTAAATCAATAATTACTGTATAATTAATAAAATATAATAAATATTTAATTGAAAACACTGTAGGAAAATTATTTTTATATACCTATACTGTAATAGTTTTCAAATTAGCTATTATTTAGATTTATTTAATTTTAATTAGTCGTAAATAAAACTAAAATAAATTTAAATGATAGCCTTAGAAGAAAGCAATGTAGAAAATAAAAAAAAAAAAAAACAATAAAAACATATTCGTCCAAGGTGGGGCTCGAACCCACGACCCTGAGATTAAGAGTCGAGCGCTCTACCGACTGATCTAACTGAGCTTCTATCGTGTGCCGCTAATATTGGAATATTCAGTTACGGCATTTCACCTGAATATAAGTATATTGTGAAAAATTTTGACTGACATTCTGCAACATTTTTCATTGATTTTCCGCTCCTATTAGTCGTAGCGTGACATTATATAGCCTATAGCCTTCCTCGATAAATGGGCTATCCAACAAAAAAAAAATGTTTTCAATTCGAACCAGTAGTTCCTGAGATTAGCGCGTTCAAACAAACAAACAAACTCTTCTGCTTTATATATTAGTATAGATAATCAGATTTAAACTATGCTAATATGGTAGCCTTATTTGTCGGTCGTCTACAAATATCTATAATATGTCACACATAATAATAAGTAAAACAATATTTTTCCAATGTATAGCAAAAGAAGAAAAGTTTTTAAACCCTTTTGCATCGGTGTTTACTCCATCCCTCGAAATACGACAACGACGAATGTGACTGAACAAGGTACAATGGCTGTTAGACTAAGAGAGTTGTATTGTGCCCTATGGTAGATGAACAAAGGAAGAAAGGCGTTAGCCGTTGGTAGTTTGGTTGGTAGTAGAGTAGAAGTAGTTTAACTTAGTGTTGTGTCGTGTCTGTGGGTCGGCGAAATAGCGACGGACAACGATCGAATATTGCCTTTCCGAAGGAATGAGAGCGAGAAAAGAATGCATTATTTGTTTAGTAATATTATGTATTATCAAACGCCCCGAATAACTATATATCTCTCTATTGGCAACACTGCTGCCGCTGTCTCTTTTACAATCAGATTATTAAAATGTTCGATACCATTACCCGAACGAAGTGTCCTTATATTATTCAATGAACCATTCATCGAATCATCACAGCAACTTTGGCTCCACATGAAAACCCAATAGCGGCATTTCTTTTGCTGCAAACAATTAGTCTTGATAAAATATCAGGATGGTGAAATAACTGGCGTATTAAAAGGTAATCAAACGAAATCTATGCAAGTCACCTTCCCACTTACCCACGCGTGAAACTCAATGAGATCCCGATTCCACAAGCAGATGATTGCAAATATTTTGGGGCTTGAACTATACCTAGACCGACGAGTCAAGTGGAGAAAACATTTATTAACAAACGAAACGCACTAAGCTCTAACAGCTCAGAAAACTGTATTGGTTAATAGGTCGCAAATCTCAATATTCTCGGAAAAATCAACTAACCTTGCAGGGTTGTACAAATGTGCCTTCAAATCAGCTGTATACCGTAGGATACAGCTGTGGGGCACGCCGCACACAAACCAATCTAAATCCGGAAATACTACAGTGATTCCAGTTGAAGATGTTTAGAATAATAACTTACACACCCTGATATGAGAGTAAGGCCTAGTTTCAGAATAGAGGCATACAAAAAAAAAGATTGAAGACACTCAAGCAAACTAGAGCTGACAAACAGACTATAATGGATCAAATAACTACGCAAAATTTACTTAATTTAATGAAATCATTTATGTGTCCCTGATGGGCACATGCCAGGCAATATTTCGAACAAACAGTTGCCAAATGTCTATGAAGACGAAATTGTGAAAAAATATGAACTGCTGCTTGAGTTATAGACCCAAATAACCCAACGGCTAGTGGTCTTAATAAAAAACGAAAAGATCACCATTCAAAATTGCAAATTACTCGATTGCCCACTATTTTTTTAAGATTGAAAGTTTGTCATGATTAAGCATTTTTTCAATAATATTGAAAATTAAATTTTACACTAATTGTTTATTGGAAATCAAAACGTCGTTCTATGAACTCGCTGTTTATACCAGCCGTCATGTTAACAAATTGTATTTCATATTTTAAAACCATTTTTTGTGTCGCACATTTTTCTTGCCTGTTATAAAGTTCGTAGATCCTAGATAAAACTGTTCCGGTGGTAGCGGCAATGACTGACAATGCAACGGATAATTATTAGTTTAGGCGAGGACGTGGCCTTGAGAACACTGCACTATTTTGTTTGTAGCAGAACGAGGCATGCGCATTAACGTAACATTAGACACTATTCTGAAGCAGGCAGCAGGGTTTCGATCTTTCATTGTGTTCCAGACTTAACGTGTATAGCGCGCTAGGTCTGGAATGCAACCGTTCATTCGTTGCATGGATGGTCGAGGGGCTGTATATATTTGTGGCAAACAGACAAAACCGCGTATGTATAATTTGCAAGGAAGGAAATTTTATTGCAATACGGCTTCATTGTAAGAACGAAAAAAAATGTTGACTGAGAAAATATAAAAATTTTCATTGACACAGGGCAGTGAAGAGAACACATTCACTATTCGCTGGGTGCGTGACGGCAGCACCGCCTACCGCTCGCAATTTTTCCTGCTTCTAAGACGTTGTGTCAAATGAGTATTTTTCAAATACCTGTAGTAATAATAATATAACGATACCTTTAATTATTATCAACATGTTTATGCCAAATTAAGGAGATGTAGTGAAAAAATATATTGAGTACCTAAAATTATTATTTGGAAAAATGTAAAAAAATAGACATTATTCCACGAATACTACTAGCGCCACTAGTGGGCAATAGAGCGGGAACTGCTTTGTTATTGTTGTTTTAAACCGCGAAGTTTCTTAATATGGCAGGGAGTGCGACGAAAATGGCATCTTACGGCAAGATGAAATCATACTCTATATCACCATTGCATGGTTTATTGCTCATTTAGTCCACAGCCCACGCTGCCATTCATTCAGTTGACTTCGCTCTATACTCCGGCCAACGTAGTGTAGATGTAGAATACTGATGTTCTAGCGCCGCAGAAACACTCTAACCAGCGAGGGCTCAATCAAAGACACTCAATAGTCAATGGCACATCGTTTTGATCGGAATTTTATCTTCATTTTTCGAACACCCGAGTCATAAATCTATTTACATATAAAATAGCTGTTGAGTATAGACTCGGGAATTTCACCTCCAAGTTTCTTCATTTTTTTGACCAACTGCTCTAACCTCGAAATGTGATGAGCAATTCCGTCATTTTTCCATTGATCCATTGATATTCAAAAAGCTTCTTTTGCACAAACGACAAACTTTCATTGGATTTCATATCATATACATTTTGAAGTTCCTTCCACATCTCTTCAGCTGTTTCATTAGCAGCTGTAGTGGTTTGGCTTCAACAGTGGTGACGATGAGTTTTCTTGTGATTCTATCAACCCTTGTCTACTTCTTAAGGAGTCTATCATAGTCTTGACCTTCTTGGACTGGTTTTCGTTCTTTTCCTGTGAAAACATTTAGAGCATCTTTTTCCACATTTGCACTGTGTTTTGGTTATCTCTATGAGTCATTTTTGCGCCCAACGTAGAGCTCGAACCCACGACCCTGATATTGACAGTCGTGTGCTCTACCGATTGAGCTAGCCGGCGCTGTATTATGACAACGCTAATATGAGTATACTATATTTAGTTAGTGCATTTCACCTGAATAGAAGCTTATTTTTGAGATACATTTTGCAACATTTTTCATTAATGCTCCGCTCCTAATGGTCGTAGCCTGATTTTATATAGCCTATAGCCTTCCTCGATAAATGGGCTATCCAACAAAAAAAAATGTTTTTCAATTTGAACCAGTAGTTCCTGAGATTAGCGCGTTCAAACAAACACACACAAACTCTTCAGCTTTATATTATATTAGTATTACATACTAAGCAAAATTCAACTTTTAAAAACCACGACAGCTGACGTACTGATTAGTATATTTATTTACACCCTAAGAAACAACTATTTTAAAATATTCGTCTTTGCAAGAATTTTGCATATAGTGACCACGGTCTCTTGAAGTAATACTAGCTGCAGACAAGGACTTATTTAACGGCAAAAAATCCAAAGATATGGAAAAATATGATCAAAAAGTCAACGTACGCGTTTTTGTCTTCTGGCTTACAGATATTTATTATGTAGTGTAGAGTCGGAGCAGAACAGTGCAGTGCGGTGGTTAAGTGCGACACGGGAGTGCAGTGCATGGCGAAGCAGAGATGGGGTGGGGTAAGGCGAAGTCTCGATGTCGTCGTCATTTCGACTTGCCTTGCCTGCGCACCACATGATGCACACAGACTATGCTGCGATTATGCGACTGCACTCGATATGCAACAACGATGCACTGCATCGCATCTATATCTGTGTGTAATCGGTCGGTTCCTAAAACACAGCCGATTAATTCGCTTAGCGCGCCGCACGTGAATTGCAAAACGCTTTAAAAAAAATATATTTGCCTTTTTCAACAATTTGAAATCGGTCCTACAATGGTTTTTGTATTAACTGTGTATAATTATATACTAGGGCAGCGGTTCTCAAACTTTTTTGGTGACGGAACTCTTTTGGAAAACGAAATACTTGACGGAACCCTCAATAAAACAAAAATGTCTTTATATACATTCTTTATTAATAAGCATAATACGAGGACAATGTAACAGTTACTTATTAATAGTATTATAATCCGAAATAAAAATAGAAATACAAATTGACAGTGCAAGCAATTCTCGACTTTATGTTTTGTTTATAACTATAGCGCCTAGTCTCAGGGGTGGCTTTTATCAAAGGGACTGCGCTCACACAAGTAGATACCTATCGGCGGCGGTATAGTACAATAATAATTTGTACTGTGGTGGCGACTAAGTTTGGCTGCGCCTCGTGGACATCGCCTCAAACAGAGAGAGAGGTGTTTTTAATATTTTTCTAAATTCTTGCGGAGCCCCCACAGGGGTTTCGCGGAACCCTAGGGTTCCGCGGAGCACACTTTGAGTAGGGCTGTACTAGGGTGTTTGTTTCGGTACCATTGGCTAATGTTTTAGCATTGGACCGAAAAAAATTCTCACAAAATTTTAGCTTCCTAGATCAAACCTGTGAAAAGCGCAAACCGAGTTTGTTATCCATTTAATTAACATAGAAAAAACGATGTGTTTACTCAAACATGAATAGCTGGTAGAATTTTTTTTATTTTTGATAGCAGCATTTTGTAGAGAATTAAATTTCCCTTAAAAAGAGCCTTGGTACCACATCTGTGAATTCATTATTTTCAAGGATATGTTCGTTTAAACATTACCTAATTACTTAAATGGAATCCGATTTTATGAGAATTTTTAAACGGACATATTTTTGAAAATAATGAATTCACCGATTATGCACTAAAGATATTTTTTGTAGGAAATTAAATTCTCTACACAAGGATACTATGAAAAATTTTTAAAACATCTAACGGCTATCCATGTAAAAACATCGTTTTTCCCATGTTAATTAAATGGGGAACAAACTCGGTTTGCGGCGTTCAGAGGTCTGATCTAGGAAGCTGACATTTTGGGAGAACTTTTATAGGTTCAATGCTAAAACAGCAGCCAATGGGACCGAAAAAAAAATAAAAAAATTCTTTAGTTTGATATAATTTCTAGAATCATTTTCCATTACAAACCACGTCTTTGGATTTAAAAAAAAATGTGTAGATATAATTGTTTTTTTCTGTGAATACAATATAATGTCCTTCGTTATCAAAAAAAATATCACAAGGATTTTAAACTGTTTTGGCGTCTATCGAAAAGCTATGAAATCATATACTACGACATGATCACAATTTAAGATCATCACTAAAAATTTGTTTCTGTGGGGTAAACTGTTATTAAAATAATATTTTTATTTTGTTCTACAAGTAATACTTTTTATTACAAAAGGCAATATAAAATTTACTGCCTCTGTAACTTGTAATTTGTAGGCGTCATACTTTTTAAAAACAATAATGCAGCCAATCACTGACTATACAGGCATGTTTTTTTTAAACGAAGAAAAGAAAGTGTTGTAGAAACCTTTATTTGTTAGAAACCACATCGCATTTTCGAAGATATACGAGTACATATGAGACTGTCTTCTTTTTAGATAAAAAATGCCTCTTGGGTCGCTACAGGCGATAAAAAATCATGTTTTCAAGAAGATAATGTTGAAAAGTAAAATTAAGTAAACAAATTTTTAGTCTGTAACGTTTTCACCTAAAATAGCAGTGTTTCTATAAACTGTTCTTTTTTTTCAGTAACAGTTACTTAGTATTATTTCACTTAGTCCCATTTGGTTTTTAAATAAAATGAAAAATCAGATACTTTTTTTCTTTTAATTAAAAAAATAGTGGTTTAATGTCTCCATTGTCAATTGTTATAAAATGAATAAATATAGCAAAAGGATTTTTCCCCCTAAATCCACAACTATTTCTTACATTTTTTTGTTTTTTTATGTATTGAGGAAATAAACATAATTTTTACGTTATTCCATAAATGTTTGTACTTTAATATATTATATACTTAACGTGAGTCGTGACCATACGTCCCGTTTTGAACGGGACCGTCCCTTTTTTCGGTTATCTGTCCCGTTGTCCCCAAAGAAAGCTTCGGGACGCACAATTGTCCCGTTTTCCGAAACCGCGCGAAAATTATGGAGCTCGCCGGACGCGAGCGCTGCGGGTTTCTATTTTAGCTACAAAAAGTAAATTTACGTTAATTAAAAAGATGTAAATATTTAAAAAAACTGTATACCTATATTTTTGACAATTGTGTTCCAATCAATTGATATTTCTATATTTGTTTATCATAGATATAAGTGCATATACCTTTCTCTTTTCTCATAAGCAAATGATATAAATACCCAGATAGACAAGTATGAGACTCATGGGTATGATGAAAATGAATTATCCAAATTTTACAGAATATTGAACGTATTTTATTTGACGAAATTAGTATATGAGAGATTTAGATCAAATTGACATCATCAGAAAAGTGTAATGTAAGCACCGAAAATGTAGAAAAGTATTGAATGAATAGTGTATCAACAATGTGACAATTTTTTGTGTCATTTAATTGAGACAACATTCATAATTGAATTTGAAGCATTTATGATACATCTGATGATGGAAAAATGCAGGTAATTGTGAATGCATTAGATGCATAGTTTTTGTAAACATAATGTGACATTCGCATGAACTAAGTTGATTAGATCAACATTGTTGGTTTTGATTGCAGCAACTTTGATACATCTCATGACGACAATATGTAACTAATATTAGATACATAAAATATATTATATTTTGCATCCAATGTGTGACATTCCGTGTATTCATTTAATGTAAACAATGGGACAATGGTGTCGACTCCATTCATGATTATAAATTCAATACAAAAATATACCACTACTATTTTCTCTTACTCTTATCTTATTTTGACCAATTAAAATGCATCCCCTACCAAGAAATAAAATTTTTCTAAGAATTTCGACCAAGAAAATATATTTGAGCGTCAGTTTGCTGTAAGCTTTAACGAGTTTTGCTGTACAGAGCTCTATCGTGGTGCGAGTTATTATATAATAATTATAATTATGTATGTAAGAACGTTCGTGTGATTACACCAGATGACCAGTGAATTTAAGCGAGACATTATAAATTAAAAATGCAGACCAAATTGTCTGAAAAAAGGAAATTTTTGGGGACAAAAATGATGAAAGTATTCATGAGTAAGTATGGCTTCTTATTTGTCGAAGAAAGATATGTTTAATAAGATTTAACAAGTTATTATGGTATTCCACTAGATTTCTTATATTTTATCTTTATTACAGGCACAGCAAAAAGAACAAATTTACATTAGCTGAATTCGCGACTGATTTCACGGAAGTATTACACACGTTTAAGCAAATGTCCAAGAATGCAAAAAGAAGAGAACGTTGATTAATCAAAGACAAGAAGAAACTTCGTATTTGTTGTCAGATGATGAGGAACATAATTAAATATAAGTTTTTCAAGCAACGATATGTTAAATACGCAGTACAATTTAATCATTATATTTTTACTGTAATTGTCTCATTTTGTATTTAATTAAAAAATAAAATCAAACGTCAGCTGAATAAAACTTGTGTATATTTTATTATTTATCTGTGTGTATTCATCTATGATTATCATATTGTGATCATTTCATGAAGCAAACATAATTCAAATAATTTTTCATGGAAATGAGTATATTTTTAGGAATTTTGAAATTTTCTTATGTTGTCATGGTATGCTCACAATATGAAGCAAATATGAGTCAACGATATTCATCACAGAAATAAGCAAATTTGAAGTAATATTTAATCTTTTTAACACCATCATAGAATGTTCGTAATATGAAGCAAATATGAGTCAACGATATTCATCATTAAAATAAGCAAATTTGAAGTAATTTTCAATCCTTCTAACACCGTCATAGAATGTACATAATATGAAGCAAATATGAGTCAACGATATTCATCATAGGAATAAGTATATTTTGTAGGAATGTTGAATCTTTCAAATATTATCATGATCTACTGTTAATATGAAGACAACTTTTAGTTGAAGATTATTAGTATCCATTTGATTCAATATTTCTACAATATATACACGGAAAAAAAAGATTCGTTCCCACAGCCCAAATTTAGGCTACGCCAGACCATATTACTAATGGATTTCGGCACAGCAAAGATTTTTAAGTACAGCAGCCAAGTTGTTTCGCCTAGCGAAAAACTGTTGTCACTGCTAAAGCATTTGACTCTAGTACATAATATGAATTAGCTACCTACCAAAGTGTATGAGTTCCCACACAATACGAATTGGTTGGCTCTACTAACGTTTTTGACTCTAGTACCCAATTGAATTGGCTACTTTAGAAAGTAACTGCAGCTGGCTCTCAAAATATTACTGCACTGGCAGATGATTAATTTGACTGAATTAGCTTTAGTTATTCTTTATCATGCTACGCAGCGACTGACTGGAGGAGGTATTTAATTAAGTACCGTAGTTAGTTTATAATATCTGTGGTAGCTATTTAAATAATTTGTGATACAGGTGCCAATTAGCTTCTACAGTTACATATCAATGCTGTAATAGCTGTATTTCTAATCTGTGAGAATTTTTTTTTTATCTGTAGCAAATGGGTTTATGAGTTAATGCAGCAAATATAAACAAGTGTGATATAATATTAAATAGTTTTATTTCATTAGTACATAATATTATAGTAAAGAAACAGACATATATTCTTATAAAGTAATACTTATTAGTTATCACAAACGTTTGCCCGAGTTTTTCTGGCTTCTGAAGTTTCATGTAATATGCTAATATCCTGAAACAAAAGTATTTAAATTAGAAATAATGAATTAGGTATTAATTGTAAATGAGTGCATCAGAGACGAAGAACAGATATTTTTAAAACGTAAAGAGTTTGCATCGATTTTCATATTGTCAAATAAAAATATATTTTCTTGTAAAAATTAAATTATTGATTATTTATTGATATAAAGTATAAACCATTATTTAACAAAGAGGAAAATAAAATGTATTTGAAAGAAAAATAGTATGTTCTAAATTTTAGTTTTTACTGTCATATATTTTGGAAGACTTTGACAGAGATAATTAAAAAAATTAATGCAAAATTTGTATTAAAAATTAAACTTTTTAATTATTATACACATTGAAAATTAAACATAATATGATGCAATGCTATAACTATATAGGTACACACGGGACACTATATAAATAATTGATTTTAAAAATAAAATAGTTTTCTTACCTTTAAACGTCTCTATTAAATTTTCAAATCCCCAAATACGTAAAATTTCTTCGACATCCATATTTCTTACTAATATACCACAATATAAATCCTGCATTCGAACAGTGAACTCTGCATTCACAGGACACAGATCATTAAATAAATGACATTATGAAAGCATAAAGACGCAAAGAACTGTGCAAAGTCATCGTGCGATATTAACCGAGCGGACCGAACTATACCGAATTTAAAAAAAAAAATGCTAAATGCTTATTTCATTCGCTGCCTTTCGCTTGCTCATTGGCTGCTGTAGCAAAAAAAAAACACTATGCCACGTGCATCATTTTAGTGCAAGGCAGCTATACGTAAATCTCGTACAGACAACTATACTAAGTGCTCCACCCAAAAAAATTAGCTGTGGCACACTATTTTTGATCAACTAGCCCTAGAGCGTACGGAATGGCTGTGTTAGCTTACTATTTCAAGACTCTGAATGATATGTTTATCTGTGGCTGTTAATTCTAACCAGTAAATTTCCATCAGCTGAAGTAGATAAGTTGACTTAGCTGTCCAGAAAACATTCTATGCGTGGTGACTAATTTTTTTGACTGCAGCACACAAGAACTTGCCAGCTTTTTGTCATTAGCTGCAGGATCCAAGGTTGTTTTTTCCGTGTACTCAACGAATTCTGTCATGATTTTCATTCACTATGAGCTCACTCAGGCACTCATAATAGGTCCATGGTGAGTTCATTTCATGTATCAAAAATGATCTAAATTTGCAGTAAATTTGCTGTAAACCTGTCTATCTGGGTATGTTCCTATGATAAATATAACTAGATATTTTATGTGGCATATTTTTAATTTGTAATAATATCTGAGTTTTTCTGAATAAAAAACATTAAAAATGTGTTTTTTTATTGAGAACCTGCTAATTGACGTAAATAAACCGATGTCCCGTTTTGAGTAAAAAAATAAATGGTCACGTTATATATACTACAATAATCATAGTCTGCGAGATGTTCCCGGAATCTTGGCTTCGATCTGGCTGTTACTGTACATGAAATGGGCATATTGAATTGTTTCAGACAAACAAGGCGCATAACAATAAGCGCATCTTCTAAGTGCGTCTTCAATGGGACGTGGGATGATTTGTAAATACAGTTCCGTTGGGCGTTTAGGCTGTTTCAGATCAGAACGATGGTGTTTTGCTGTATAGTTTGTACATTCGAGTCGAGCAGCGTACGACGTCTTGTCAAACCGAACGTTCATTAAGTTGGCATGCGCAGAGGGGCAACAATACGCTACACTGAACCGAAGACATAGGCGTTCGTTAACAAGCACAATATTAAACCCTCTCCTTGACAACAACTGACAAGGCAAACGGCGTCTGCTCAGTGTTTAGTGATTTCGTATTGACAATGTAGAAATGCCTTTGTACAGTTCACGCGCCACTTCTTTTCGTTTTCAGCCCATTTCATAGATTTGTCAATCCTTGCGTTCTAGAATGAGCTTTATAATATCTGTACTTATACAGTAAAACAAGCAATAACGGACACCTCCCATAAGCGGACACTTCTGTTATACAAATAATATATTCATCAGTGATTACTGATAATTTGGATGAATCGTTCAACAATTGACTGAGGAGCCAGTTCCATACGGTACACATCACACCGAGTAAAAATAAGATATTTTTAACAAAAATATTGAACCAACTTCACACTAAAAAGTAAAAAATAATTGCGTATTGAAATGTTTTGGAGTCGGTGTCAGCCAAAATGAAATCTATTCCGAGAACTACACCGACTCCAAAACATTTCAATACGCAATTATTTTTTACTTTTTAGTGTGAAGTCGGTTCAATTTTTTTGTTAAAAATATTTTATTTTTCTCTTTTTAGTGTTAATCTAACACTAAAAATCGGTGAACATACATAAAAAACATTATGTGTGTCTTTGAAATTTGAGAGTTTCTCCGGATTCCACCATCAGATCCGGACTTGGTTCCGATGGGACCACCTCTGAGGTGCACTCTTTCGAATAAAAAAAAATTTGAAAATCGGTCCATAATTGACGGAGAAATCGGTGAACATACATAAAAAAAAATATATATACAGACGAACCTAGAACCTCCTCCTTTTTGTTGAAGTCGGTTAAAAAGTCGCTCGTATACGAAAATTTTCCCAACAAAACAAATTTCTCCTCTTTGTACGCAACAAGATCGTTGATCATTACGTAACTTAATGGTTGGTTAGCTATTTTTATGGCATAGCACGTAACTTGATTAGCTATTAAAAAAAATAAAATAAAATTGCTTATAAAAAATAACTACTGAACTTTAAAGGCATTTCAATGAATTTGAATAGGGTATTCCAATAGTAAGCAAAGCGAATAAAAAATAAAGCAAAATGTGAATCGTCAAGGTTTGCGATCTGTACAGCTCGGACGTACGTACGTACAAACCAACCCTCTACTGCCGTTATTCTTAGGACTTACATGAACTCGAATCAACCTAAAAATGGCTTCACTTTATAGAACAGAATCTCTCCATTTCATAAAACAAATTGAATTGATTTCGTAAGAAATTAACCTAGAAAACCTACTTGTACTATCAACACTTAGTTCTGGCTCGCAAAGTGATAGAGCGCACACTTTCGCTAGCAGTGTAGCGGTGTGCGCAATCTGAGGATAAAAGAAAACTTATCAAAAGCTCAACAGAAGAAGTTTTGCCATAATAACATTGAGCAAGAAAGTGAACTGCGCATTCCGTATCGGTGTTGCACCTACCTACCGAAAATGAATACTATTCGGAACCCAAAAGAATGGTGAGACCTCTGGTGAGAAAAGCGCCGAACTGTCCTAAGGGGGGTTTTTGACAGGTAAACTATGAAGGCATAAGGTAAACATTGACTTAGAAAAGCATGATGGAGGCTAGGTTAGCCTCCCTCCATCATACTTTTCTAAATCAATGTTTACCTGTCAAAAAACCCTTAGGACAGTTCAGCGCATTTCTCACCAGAGGTCTCACCGAATCTGTATGAGCAATTGGCCCGAATCAGAACCTCTGTTAATTCCATTGGTCTGTCTGGATAAAAATGAACGTGGAGTCAGTTACTACTGAGTACTGCGTATATTGTGCGACACCTTTCTTGGTCACTGCGCAGTGCGCAGTCAAGTCTCTATGTCAATGATATACAAACATATTAACCCCTAACTCATATAATATATTAAACCTTGTGCAAATATTGTTTAATATGAGCGAACGCTTTTGTTTACGTGTTTTAATTCCAAACCATCGACAGAAAACGTATTATGTTATTCACAATGTACCTTTTCTATAAGCTAAAGGCAAAACTATACACTATGCACTATATAAACAGGTAACATATTCATAGCATTCACTATTCAAAATTTTATCTTTGTTAAATAATTTGTTTTACAGCTTTGAATTATAATTTATTTATCTATTTCAACAACAGGGTTGAAACCCCAATTACAGTTGACATGTGAATTTGTAAAATAGTAAGAAAGAAAAAAATTATAGAGCTGAAATGATAAAAAAATATACCTATATGAAAAAAAAATATGTGCGACATTCGGAGAAAGTATAATCATCAAATGTAATATGTACACAAATATACATGTTTTTAATTTATTGTAGATAGCGACTCGATCCGGCTTCGCCCGAATTTGTAGATTGCCGCCGTTTTTTCGTCGATTTACGTTGCAAAATTGGTCTCCACGGAAAGCACTTTTGTTTTAACGCGATAATATATAGCCTATGTTCATCCTGAAGGTCCATTCTAAACATTAGTGAAAAATTTTTAAAATCTTTAAAATCGGATGAGTAATTTCGGAGATTACCCACTATATCCAACCTTGACCTCTTTATATTAGTACAGATTATACACGCTCAATATTTCAGGTAATTACGTCTTAATTGTATCATCAATGAAAACTATATGACATTACAAAAGATGAGCGAGGTGGGTTTGGAACCCACGACAGCGTGATCCAAAGGCCAGCACGCTGGCCATGACACCAAGCTGTACTCTCTATAGTTGAACCCAACGCCGCGACAAAAATTAATATTTTGAATTTATTAGTCCTAAATAGTACTATTAGTTCTCGGATTAGAACCTACGAGCTAGAGGCCTGTAATGGAGAAGCCATGAAAACGCCATATAAACAGCGGCACTCCTACACGCTTCCGTCATATATAATTTAAACATTTAAAACTTATCCGTGAAATTTTTTAGGGTGGCTTGTTAAGGCGAGAGTTGAATGAATGAAGCATCAGCAGCGGCATCAACTCACATCAAATGACCTGTACAGGTGTATTGTAGAGGCAAAGCATAGAAGAGCGTTGCGCACCGGGTCACTCAGCAGATACAAAACCTTGGACTCGTTCTGGTTCCACCTCGACCTCGCTCTCTCAATAACCAACACACAAACACGTGTACAAGCGTCGTATCACACTTGTGTGCACGGACATGTGTGTGTGTGCGTGTGTATGTTTACCTCACACAACTGTCTCCCTTCTACTCATTCATCTCGCATTCGCATCTATTGTACGTAGCCTCATCTCTATCTTCAGAGATAAAATATCACGAGATGTGCGTGTAAACTGCTGCAGTTTCACAAATATACTCGCTGTCGAGCGCTTCAATGTCGCGCCACCCACACCATGAAATATTTGCACTAGGACTGGAGTTCTATAAACACACTAGCCGCTATCCGCGGCTTCCATCGCGATTGAGATGAAACAATGTTATGTAGCTTTATCCCGTGGCAATTTAATTTTGCTAATCTTTATATAATATATAAACATTTCGTGTCACTATGTTCGTCCGCGCTAATCTTCGAAACCACTGAATCGATTTTAATACAATTTTGTAAATGTGTCTTCCAGTTACAACTGACCGAATCTGTCAGTCTCCTTGTACACAGGTCGCGAACATCATGTCTCCGATTAAGCGCGCGAAAATTGCGTTTGTTCTAGCGGCAACGTTATAATGCCGCCACAAACAACAAGGAAGAAAAGAAAGGAGTGGGCAAAATTCTATTTGAAAGATCGCGATGAATTTAGTCATATGAAGTTAATAAAATCGCTTGATAGCGAAGATCATATTTTGAATAACACTCCCGAAGAATTTCTAGAGCGTTGTTACGCGCTTCTCTGTTACAATATAACTTATCTGATAGATCCCACAAACATGGGAAATCTTTATACAATACCAATACTTCACCAAGAACTTCGCGTTCTGTCAAAATTTCTGTCATGTTGCACAACGTTTTGAATTACAATGACGTCGTTATACGGTAAATGTATCAATTTCAATCGTACTTGTATACACACGCACGGATATAAGTACGAAGCGGACAAAGTACGATGTGCAAACCATCGAACCGCGCGGACACGCAGACTACTGTCTAGACGAGCAGATTTGGTACGGAGCAGACCATATCCGCTGTCCGGTCCGTATCAAGTTCGATCGTCTATTAATACTATAAGAAGGTTCACTTTTAACTCGCGAGAGTCTCACGCATATTTTTTTTATTCTTGTAGTAATATGTACAGCAAGTATGAATATTTCGAAACCCTCAATATTTTATCATTATCATCCTCTCTCATTCTATAATAGAATCTATTCTACACGTCTCCTCAGTTATGTACTCTCTATCTATGTCTCTCCTCTCTTGGCCGTTGTTGGGTTATGCGGCGCTGGCCACATTACATTACTTCTGTGGCTGACCTCTATAAACAACACAATTGTAATTCTGTTTACCTTTCAATCGTTTGTTACACACAATTCGTGCAGATTCGGCTTCACCGTTTCACGGCTCAAATTTATTTCTAAATAACAATTTAGAAAAATCGACACAATAAGAAATATATCAGCAAATATCGACTTCACGACAAGAATATCGAACGGGTAAACAAGTTTGATTTTAAATTCGTAGTTATAACGATTCGTGGTTTCTCTATAAATACATTTTCTTCATATAGGTAAGTGATATTGATCGAAAGTACTCCGCACTTACCTTATAAACTTTAATCAATTCGTAGCACCTAGCAAAAAAGCTGAAAATTAACAATAGTCAATGAGACGTTTAAAGTATTATCCCAATTGATTCAAACAGGAATCTTCCATTTCTAAATAAGGTTTAGCATAGGTTCCTTGAACTCGTTCAAAGGAATATTGAAAAATAAAATCACGATCGTTAACTTTATAATCTCTTCTCCTTTGTTACTTTCTGATACGGTCAGATAAATGTAAAAATATTCATTAACAGTATATATGATTGCAAAAATTTTACCCAATTTGACATACTCATAATTCATAGCAAGCCCTTAGGTCACGGGAATAATTCAAATTCCGTAAACCCGAAGATGGTGAAGGTGGAGATATTATTAATTCGGAAAATGTGTCTTATAAACATGTTAAATAAAAAACTTCTTGTTGCAAATTATACGATTGCATTTGGACAAGTAAAAAAAATTGTTATGAGATAGTTTCACGTTCAAATATTTCGTCTATAGGTACAAGTTAATCTGAACGACGTGGAACTATCTCGTAACACATTTTTCCACTTGTCCAAATGCAATCGTATGATTTGCAACAAGAAGTTTCACTTCTGTAATTTTTTCGCAGGTTAACTGCAAATAATAAATAAGAAAACACAAGCAGGCAACAAAGTTTTTGCAGGGTTACTGCAAATATTGTTTTCTTGGCTCAAGTATTATTCTGATAAATTATCCGAAAATTTTATATATATAATAGGTAGGTATACTTAAAAATAATAAAAAAACAGAAAAAACAAATTGTTGCGCGCACCTGACGGTAATCGAACCCGGCCCGACCGCGTGGAATGCCAGTATTCTACCAATGCTTACAAAGAATCATTGTTTATATAGGGTTACTAATAGTACAATTTGGTGACAAAATCCGTTACATAGGGAAATCAATTTCGTTACATAGGGAAACGAGTTTACCCCCGTTTTTAAAGAAGTATTCACTTCAAAAAGATTTTTGCACTACGCGAAAACAAGGACAGTCAACATTTTTCCGATCTACAATTCTGTAGTATAATTTTGATCGTTATTATTACTGACACGTATCAATTTAGCATTTTGTCAAGTCTCTTCACTGTGAATTCAAACATAGAAACACACCACTGTCTGTGTGTGGAACCGCACAATCGGATTTTGAATGTAATGTAACTTTATCTGTTTTCTTTTGTTCAGTTATTCATGAATGCAGTGATGTACAAAGGTATATAAGATGCTATAATGTGGATCTGCTAAAAATTCTATACTTTCTGTTATTGACTAAATCATATACGAACCTTGCTCGTATGTGATTGAAAGCAATCATGCAAACAGGGACTAGGCTAAGAAAACTTCACTTGTGAACATGTTACTCATTAATAAACTCCTACTGAAAATCAACACATCATTCGGTTATTCTCCTACATTTTCAGTCAAGAAACAATTGAGCCCGAAGAATAGTTTTGTTTTCTGATGAAACCATTAACCAGAGTAGGTTTGACCATGAACGAGTATGGATAAAGTCTGGAAAAGGTTTAGTATATTTATATTATATTTAGCCGGTCATTTAGCCCTAAAAACCGGACTACAAACTTGACTAGGTATTTTTAATTGTTTTATACTAATCAATCACGGTTTTTATTACAAAATTAGCCGGACATTATAACAAGAGCAACCAATTACCGGCGAAATTCTATTAAATAGGTTATACAAGAAAACAAACACAAATAGCCATATTTTCATCCTTCTAGTAAGAAAAACGAAGAGATGTTCGGCTAAATCCGGACGCCTTGAATGATTCCCTTGCAGAGAAACGCATTTCCAGGTCTTAGTCAAATTCGTTTACATACATCTGGTAATTTCAAAGTTCATTCTAGTTTCATCAAAACAAAATATGCTTCCAGTCTTATAATAATTAGTTCAATTAAAAACAAAAAAAAAGTGAGTGGAGTGGACAAAAAAATATATATATTTCAGGACATATTTCTTTGTGAAGAAAAATGTTACTATCCTCTAAATCCTACTAATCTTGATTAAAATCTGTGGCATCCTGAAAATTCACTATTCTTAAATCTTAACAAGTTTCTAAGACATAATACCCGCTTACGTCTACGACATTCGGGATCTTGACTGACTTCTATAGAATCTCAGGTATCTTGAACTCTGATTAGCCTATATATAGGTTACACTGAATTTTTAAAAAAGTGCGGCCGTCGTGGGACGCCTGGCAGATGTAAAACATAAATTTAAGCGAAATTCTATAAGAAACTAAATTTCGCCCTGTCATGTATCGAAATTCTAGCAACAAAATTTCGCCCAGTCATTTAACAAAATTCTAGTAACCAAATGTCGTCCGGCCATGTAACGAAATTCTAATAGCTAAATTAAACGTATCAACAAACGCCATGTTCGCCACTCCAACAAACACTAAAACACAACTGTCCAACGCATACACACATCAAGCGCAAATGAAACGTAACACGTGTTATGCACAGCGCCACGGCATCACAGCGTCGAACGTCACGGCATTTGCACGTTTTTGCTCTCATTCAAACGCGCCATTAGATTTTTTACATCAAAATATCTTGAATATTTTCTTTAGAAGTATAAAAGGATTTCAAATTAGTCGCATAATTGGAGGGTTATATACTTACTCATTTATGACACTTATAGACGGGTGGCCTTTAAATAGAAAATCATCATTATTTGATAAATTCGGGCGTCAAAGAGAGTCACCCAAGACGATTGAAATGGTTCGCAAACAAGTCATAGCACGGTACAAAAACTGAAGTAGTCTAGCAGATAAGTCGGTTCAAGTTGCAAAATAATAATGTATCACCGAGGATAAAGTTAAAGACGGACGTTCTAACAACAAAATTGTCAGAGTCTCATAAATGATACTGGTAAAGCAATAGTTAGACTTGGATGGTTAAACGATAGACCCTATGCGCCTTCATAGTAATATGTAACTAAGGTAGGTACAATGCCCTTGCTTAGTGCTTCTTGGCGCTGTTTACAACTCAACTGATACTATCAGAGAGCGCATCTCTTCACAATATTGTTGTTACTTGCTAGTTACTTGTTATTCTTACTCAAGGATAGGAAAACACGTTTCCGATTATTGTCCTAGCGTTACTTTTAATTCGTGAATGAACTGGACGCCATCGTAATTTAGGAATTTGCCATCTATAGGAATAACAATCCCATCGAAATGCGAAGCCAAAATATTCACACTGCGAAGACCAAACACCCCCAATAAAATATCTATTGACGATTAATCCATAGACTGGAATCCAGCAAATGAAGCAATTAGATATCTTGGACTATATTTAGATCGACGACTTACCTGGGGATTCCATATTAATAAAAAAATTAACGAAGCTTACGCCAAGCTTAGCCTATTTTACTCTTTAATTAATTGCAAGTCGCCTCTCCAATATTAAGACCTGCTTTAACATACGGACGCACAATTTGGGGTGCGGCATCGAAAACTCAAATTAACAAAATCCAAGTTTTTCAAAATAAAGTACTCAGACTCGCTTGCAACGCTCCATGGTTTTTACGAAACGAACATATACACGACGAACTGGAACTTTTAAACATCAATCAATTTATTAAAAAAAGTGCTAAAAGTTTCTTTGCCAAGCTCCAATCATGCCCTGGTGACGTCCACTACGATCTAGGTCAACTACCAGCCAACAGACGCCTGAAGCGTAAAATTCCACAAGATTTAGCATATGATTAGGTTAACTAAGTGAAGTGATAAACAATTAAACAATAAAATCTTAGTGACAGGGAGGTTGCTCCATAACAATCGGCCCATAAAGCGAAGTTAAGTTATATCTCTACGCACAATACCATGAATAGCCAGAATGTGCTAACTGGTATAAATTCAATTAAAAAAAAAAAGGAATAAAAATCAAAATCAAAATTACATAACTAATGCAAATTTATACAATGTTATCTATCTTCTATATATATTATATATACTGACTCATCACGAGCTCTCCAAACCTATACGCCCGATTGACTTGAAAACGTGAACACCCACTAAGAACGGATTTTATGGAAATTCTATCCAAAACGGATTTATCACCTACCATCACATGTACTATGGGTGTGAGTTGTTACGTGAGTGGATGTGGATGGTTGCGTGGAAGGTCAATATGATATTTCCAGAGAACGAGAGGGAGTAAGGACGATAGAGAGAGAGAGAGAGAGAGAGAGAGAGAGAGAGAGAGAGAGAGAGAGAGAGAGTTAAAGAATATGTGATGCTAAGTGAAAAATTCGTTTTGGATAGGATTTGCATAAAATCTGTTGTACGTCGAGAAATAAGTAATTATGCCAAATAATAGGAACGCATCCGTGTTTCGTCTCCAACGCGTGCGAAGCTGCGGGTAACGGCTAGTACATTATATCTACTAATATTATAATTAAGGAAAGTTTGTGTATTTATCGGAAAAAGTCATTAACTGTTTAAAAATTCCCGTGTAACGCGAATTTCACATTCTACGCTAAGAAAAAAAAAGGTATTAGCAGTGGGCGAAAATGTAAAGTAAGTCAAGGATCCCGCACGCGATTTTTGAGCTACATTGGTGTATCCTGACTAAACTATATGAGACACTGTAATGCAAATTAATATTTAAGAAATTTGTATCATTTAATTATTCCTTTATCAAACCAAAATCTACTTATACTAACCAAGCTAGAATCAAGTAAAAAAAAGTTTTAGGTACACTACTACACTGACATTATAATATACTTACGTATGTAAAGAAAATGGTTTCATTTTTATTTGACTACAAGCGGCCAGGTCTGGCTTCTACTGAATTTGTAGTTTGCCGTTAAAAGATAACAAAATTATGGTGAAAACCACATAAAAATTCAGTAAGCAGCTTAGAAGAGCTAAGCGAACAGACAGACGCGGATAGCGACACTGTTTTATACTATTTAGAGATTATCAAAATACACGTTCATCGTTCACGCAACTTGTCTTAAAATATGGAATAAATTCTATAAGCAACTTAAAGTTCGACTTTAGACTTTTTAAAAGTAAAATAAAAGTCAAAACGTCATATTATATAGTTAGAATCTAATCATTTGCGAATTCCTGAAACATCAAAACAATTGATTTCAAATCAATTCCACAATAAAATTAATGAATAATAACGTATTTGTCGTCATGTATAATATCTGACCTTGACTGATAACTAGACATACAAAAAGATAAATAAAATATGTTGACAATACGCTTATTTAATAAAGTCTATTTTAAGTATAAATAACAAAACAAATTTTAAAAAGTTTGTTTTGTTTCTGCGCAAATATTGCATAGATATTGTAAAAGAGTTGTCGATGATTCGTCACAATCTCACGACCGAAACTGAGTGAAGCATAGAGATAAAGCAACTAGAGTACGCTAGTTCGTATACTTGCTATAAGTGAAAGTGTCCTCGGTTAACACCGAGAACGCTGCTGAAAATCCAGAAAATTAGATATTTGTTTACTCAAATCAACATTGTTTTGTATCATTAGTTACCATAGAGATAAGGAACTGTTCTTTCTCTCTGAATTGCAGACACTTTCAGGGCTCAAATTCAATATGACGGACGCTTAAGGTAGTACGAGCACCAAGGCAACTTTAAACAAAAGACTTGATTTTTTTTCTTATATTTCGGTAGATGGATGATATGTTTTCATTGATTTCTCCAAAACTAGTAGGTGGAAATTAAAAAAAACTATTTAAATTAAAGTTAAAACTTTAATAAATTATTAAAAACAAAAAAAAAACCGTTTTGCCCGACTAATTAAAATCTTTAAAATCTTTTTAATTAAATATCTTTTTAATTAGTCGGGCACAACGGGGTTTTTTTTTTGTTTTCAATAATTTATTAAGGTTTTAACTTTAATTTAAATAGTTTTTTTTAAATTTCCACCGACTAGTTTTGGAGAAATCAATGAAAACATATCATCCATCTACCGTTTTACCATAAAGCCAATGTTAAATATGCCTACTTTTGAAGGCATTTATTTATTTAAATACAAACCCCCTAAAATTTTCAGAATTGGTTTAGACTTAGTCCAACTTCATATAAAAAAAATCAAGCCTTTTATTTAAAATTACCTTGGTGCTCGTACTACAGTCAGATAACTCTCCTTGATTGGGTAATCACATACATTATACTGTGGCACACGCCACTGACACTGCGCGTATTGATAAAAGGAGGCAGAACAGTTTTTGTGGAAGCAAGTAGAAAAAACCCGAAAATTCTAGAAATTGTGGCATATATAGACTGCGCCTGCAGTTCACAGGTGAGAACACAGTTGGACAGTCCGTCAGACAGTTCACACTTAGTCAGACACAGTAACGTGCGAACGACATAAATCATTGAGTTCGTATATAAATCTGGATCGGACATAAATAAAGGTTGCAATATTAAATAAATTCGTCCTGTGCCTGTATATATAGTGATATTGTATTTTTATTATAAGCTTAGAAGAAGTTTGTCGATTTGTTTCGTTAATATATTTATTTCATTTTTGATTAGGGATATCAAAAAAGTACTTTTTAATTTATTTGTTCTGTTAACATTTTTATTGTTGTAAATAAATATTTACCATCACAACAAAGAGCAGTTTTGTTGCAATACGAACAGGGTGTTGAGAAGATTTTCGAAATTGTTTTCTTCCTTTTCATTTTTGAGCAGTCGAATTTTTGTTTGGTTTTTAATTTGATTAAGTATTTTCAAGTATCCATAAAGTCTAGAAGAAATTAATACACGTTTACAATTTGACTAGCGTTCACAGTAACGATTCTTAAGTGTACTGACATTGAAATTGACGCTTTCGAAGGTTGAATTTGATAAGAGTGACCTAGTTAGTCTATCGATGTAAACAACACTACGGCTGTGTACTTGACCATAAGTACTAAAGTAACAATTGCTTTCCATTTACAGTCCGCCGATACACGGCCATACAATATAATCGCTTTCCAATTTACTAATGGACGTAAATTATACGAGGTCTAAAAACAATAATCATAATAAATACTTAAAAAAAAGTAACTCTAACCTATCGTAAATTAACACGTTCAAAGTTATAAATGTGAAATTGTGAACGTCTTCAGGGCCGTCTTTGGAACATGTAAGGCCCTGGGCCGAAAAAAGCTTGGAGGCTTAGCTTAAGGAATTCGTAATCGATCAATTTTAATTAATTTGTATTGAATTTCGTAATTCAAATAGTCATAAAAAATGTTTCATACCTATTGTTTTCATACTTATGTTCAATAAAATTTATCAAACATATTTTTTGATTGTTTACTATTTGTAACCACTATTTATTTCTTCATTCAATTTAGCATATTTTCGAAGTTGAATGTTAGGAGGCTCACATCTAAATTCGGCCCTCCAACCTTGTAACAGACTGCAACTTCGCCAAAAACAGGAAAGCCAACCCGACTCTGACTCGATTCGAATCATCGATCGGCTGAAATATACTGACAGTGACTAGTAAAAAAAAATGTGTGTCGTCGTGGGACGCCTGGCAGATGTGAAATATATATATATATATATATATATATATATAAACGCAAATTTAAGTTACAAAGCTCTACAGTCTACGGACACTTCCTAAAGCCCTACAGACACCATACGAACAGTTCCTAAAGCCCTATGGACACTGCAACTTCAAGTGACTATTCTAATAACTAATAATTTTCAGTTAGATGTCGCCATTAACAAAAGCCATATTATAATCCAACGCATACATACAGCAAGCGTTACGCATTGTCATCTGACAAAATACTAGTATCTAATTAAAAAACGTAACGATGTACCATCACAGTGTCGCGCCAATTGCAAGTTATTACACCCATTCAAACGAGCGATCACATCAAAAATTTATAATAACTTTTTAGAATAAATGATTTCTCAAAACTCACCGATAACAATAACATTTTGATAAAAAAAATCGGTAAAGTGCTATCTATACTTGCACAATTAGTGTTCCGTGCCCTCAAACCCCCAATAGTATGTTCTATAACCAAATTTTAGTTCTACAATTATAAAGAAACACACTTTTAAATTATTTATAACAATTATGATCGCGCTAGAATTTTTCAATCCTGATATTTTTTTGTTCTGTTTAGAGTTTCAATTTTTTTACTAGAGTATATTTAATATAATAAAGAATAAATTTAAAAAAATGTCTTTCACCTGATGCGGGGTTCGAATTCCAGAGACCCTGAATGAATTTGAAATATTGTTGAAGGAGATTTATTTGGTTGAGGAACAATTTAAATAAGCTTTACCAAAGTATCGCTTGTAGCCAACGTTTCGAAAATTATATTTTTATCCTCAGGGCCTCAATACAAGTTGATATGGTAAATTGTACAGATTAATGTAGTAGGTATACATGATCATTTAAAATATTGTGTTTATTAAATTGTTGATAACAATTGATGGCGCCAGTTTTTTTCAATCCTGATAATTTTCATTTAATCTACTAGGTAATACTAGCGCCTCTTTAGATAATATGGGTAAGGAACAGCATTTTTAAGCATTTTATCCCAAAAACATTTAAGCTTTCATTTGACACCATACATTATGCCCTTGAAAAAGTTTGTTTTTCATTTCCCAAATCACCCTCTAAAATTTATTTTTAGAAATAAAACTCAACTTTTTATACTTCACGTTTTTATTTGTGCCAAATTTCAAGTTTTTGCATCAAATAGTTTCAGAGAAAATCGCCTGTGACAGACGAACGGACACCGAAGTGACTTTTTCACGGAACACTAAAAATATCATAAACTGTAACTTCTATAATATTATCTGGTGAATATGCAGTTAACCCATCCCTGGATAGTATTTTCTATGATGACAATAGGAATGCCTGCATTATACATATTTCTTACGCACGGTTTGTTTAAGGTCGGCTGTTAACACGGCCTGGCTGAGAAAATAATAACATACAGATGTGTTACCTCTATACAGACGTACGCTTGAAAATGTTTTAAAGCCAATAAAACACTTAATTAAATTTAATACCATACTAAACTTTTCTGAGAGGTGTCTTATCTCAAATTAAGTTGTAAAAGAAATGGTAGTACTACTAGAACCGGAATCATGTCCATGTCATATTTATGACATAAAATATATTTTAATGTTTCTTAAAATGTTATAATTATTGTTTAATTTGTTAGTATTTACAACGACCGCCAACACTGCTTACCTCCATAGGCGGGATCTGGGTGGGCAATCGAGCGATTCATTTGTCCGCGTTTCATGTTAGAAGAAAACTTGAAGATGTCTATCTCAGTTTCATTAGCATTTTCACTTTGATCCTCAGCAAGAAGTTTTTTATCCAAATTAATAATATTTCTTTGTAGTCCATTAGATCAACACGATCTTCTCCCAAAAAAAAGCAAAGATAAGAAGTCCCTGTACCTGATGTTTCCCCCCAATGAGTTGGTAAAATTCCATCTATGCTCACATCATTATTTTTAGCACGTATCTCTTCTGTGCATGCGTCGATTTTTCCCAAAAACAACAGGGCTCTTCCTATTTACATGCTAAACGTTCTACCAACATTTGGTTCCGAATTCCGATTCGCTCAGTCATTTCATCAGTATAGTGATCACAGACAAATAGACGAACAAACTCTTTTCAGAAGTATGTTTTTTGGGTTTGAAGAGACTAAACCGAAAAAATATTGGAAAATTGTTGAAAAATGTATTTTGACCTAAAGTAGTAGGTATCTACTATTTCTCACTTGCAGAGTTCGAATGGCAAAAGTCGTTTATCTATATATATACAAAACAAAGTCCCCCCTTTGCGTCTGTCTGAACGCGATAAACTTAAAAACTATCGTACGGATTTTCATACGATTTTTACTAATGGAAAGAGCGATAAACGAAGAAGGTTTCTGTATATAGTTTGTAAATATTTTGCACAAAATGGTTGAACAATGACGGTGTTTTCGTACGCTTACGTATGGTTAACGCTGGCCAAATATTTAGAGATACATTAAAAAATGTACTTTAATAGTTCAGCTTTAATATATCCAGAACAGTTTTCCACCCGGGTGAAACCGGGACGGGCCGCTAGTAAAGTTATAAATTTCTGTGGTCTTAATTTCCACAAAGTCATAAGCTGAGAGACAATGATTCAAAGTAGTTTGAATTCATACATTACCTTGAATGTGTGTTTCTTGAAATCTCAGATTAGTAGAGATTTTATCCTCCGTCATCAAATATTCGCGTCTTTTTATTGTGTTGTCTGGAATAAAAGAGTCAAATGAGATACTGATCCGTTTTACAAACGCTACGTTGAAAATTGAGCTGATTCATTTGCAAGTTGGAATGGAGAACGGTTAGTTCTAGCGTTAAGCAAAAGCAAGAGATTTTCTGCCTTTATCTTTTTGTTGTTCAGACACCCCTCCCTCACCCGTTGGATGGAGGTTCACAACTGAAGATGATAAAATGCCAGTGTACAAAATTTATAATTTGAGATATTTGCATAAAGACGTCTTTTTTACCATTTGCAAGTGGAGATTTAATTTAGATCAAAGTTTTGTTCTTTTGTGGTTCCCTGAATCCAAAAAATATATTTTTGGAAAAAGACTGTGCGTCTGTTAGTCTGTGAACACGATAGGGTCAAACGAATGAGCGGATTGGAATCAAATTTTGTGGATAATCGGCGCATGCGCAGAAGAGATATATGTTTTAATGTTGTTTTTGATATTATAATGGTATATTATTCTATCTATTTTTACAAAAGTTTTGTAAAATTTCTTGATAATTGTCATTATTTTTGAAGTTTAAATGGTCTTGTCGCCCGATTGACTGTTTTTTTTTTTATTAAATTCATCTAAGACTCATATTACTGCCATCTAGGGTTCATTTTAATTGCAATATTAATAACGAAATTATGCAAAAAGAAATGTAAATTTTTTGACGAACTGTTTTAAACGGGTATGTTTATTTCAAAATAACAATTTAAAATATATTTAACACCGAAGTTTACATTACAATTTTAGATATTATCTGATCAAGCGATATTAATTCCAAGTATACCACAAAATGGCGTTATGTAATTTACATTTATTTAATTAATCAAAAAGCTTTTTAATATAAACTTTCATTATGAGCTGTGGGCGACCCTGAATTGTAATCATTAGAGAATCCTCGATTCTTTATTTCGAACAGGTTCGACCTTATTCATTTTAATTTTAGATGAAAAATAGACAATTAATAGACGAAATGACTACTGTCGATTTTTTTGGTAACGAACTCTTAAGAGCTTTGGAAATAAGGTACAAAAAACCCACCGATATCGTTGTAGATCATCCTTTTTGGGGAAAAAGTACACCTGGAGCGGGCCCGTTTTGAATTTTCATCATTTACCCTCTAAGTCGTTAGTTGCAACTACGTAAACATTTTAAAGGTCAAAAATTGTATAGCATATTTTTTTCTACATCTCCCACAATTTTTCCAATTCTTCACTGAATTTTGGAGTTTAAAAATACATGAGTACGCACATTCACCTTAGCTTACCGAGATGAATGTAGTGTCCAAATTTCATGATGATCGGGGTTACCGTTCAAAAGTTTTTGTCGGGCGGACAAATTTTGAGTAACATTTTGTAACATTAATTGATGCTCCGCTCTTATTGGTCGTAGCGTGATATTATATATCCTATAGCCTTCCTTGATAAATGGGCTATTCAACAAAAAAAAATTTCAATTCGAACCAGTAGTTCCTGAGATTAGCGCATGCCACCAAACAAACAAACAAGTCTTCAGCTTTATATATCAGTATAGATTTGCAGTTGGTAAACTGACCGCGACCTCAATTTGATGTATGTTATACGCTAAGCGGGAAATATCTTCCCGACTCGATTCCCGTGATGGACGAATTGTTTACATACCTACAAGTTTGTACGGAACCCTATATGTACGCGAGTCCGACTCGCACTTGACCGTTTTTTTAACAATAAATTGAAAACTCAATTGGTACTTTTACCAATTCTCATATTAAAGTCTGCGAACCGTGGATCTTGTAATAAAGCAGTCACTTCACCTGTTCTCAAGTCTTAGTACGTTCCAAATTATTCCTGTGGAAATAGGTATAGCTATAACTTTGGAGGTAATCTGTTTTTCGATTCTGGATTTCAGAAGGAATATGTCGTTAAAATATAAAATACTTAGCGTAATATTTCTGAGACAGTCTATAAATAATAGTATCTGTATTTGTGAACATTAATGCCATGCAATGACATATTATTTTTTGCATATATGGAATGTAAATTCGATTTCCTGAAACTGACCCCTGAAGGGTTGACTCCACTGCTCTGAAATATAAAATATAGTACCTGTACTATGGTCGATAAACAGTATAGGAATTATTACAAGGTTTTGAAATTAGTAATAATTTATGGAAGTATTTTACTCAAGGCTGGAACAGTGCATTAATTATTCATTATAATTATATTAACTAACGCGAAAAATACACATCACTTTGGTGATACATGTTAAATATTATCAGTGCACATCTCCAAAACTATACGCCCGGTTGGCTTGAAATTTGGCATAGTTACCCCTTTCTCAACGTATAGACACCCACTAAGAGCGAATTTTACGCAAACCCTATCCAAAACGGAATTTTCACCTACCATCACATATGGGTGTGAGTTGTTACGTAGGTGAGTGTGAATGGTTGCGTAGATGAGATGGTCAATATAATATTTCTAAAGAAAGAAAAGGCCAAACACTTAAGATAACTGGTATTCATTTAGAAAAACCATGTCTTTCGCACGGTTAGCTGTATGTGGCTTACTCACGTGTATCGAATCCACAAAATCTTTATTATTTTGCAAAAGATGGTAAGACAAAACATATTGTTTATAGATCCGTCTTGTTTAAATTAATGAATTTTTTAATCAACTATATCAATTGTACACACTGATTCCACGCGGACGAAGTCACGGGTAAAAGCTAGTATAATAATATATTGTTATTGATTTTTATTGACAATTGGTTGATGTAAACCAAACACTAGGTACCTTCGATTATGAGTTCACACAGCAGGAGTTAGGACAGTTACATGACTTCACTTCAGCTCAGTGGAGTTTGGAGTCCCGCGCTCTCATCCATTTCTCTCTCTAACTCTTTCGCTAATTCATTCTTTCTCTCTTAAACACAGACACACAATATCTTTTAGTATACTCTACCCACGCTTTTAAATGTCACAGTAGCGCAGTGTGAACATTAGTCAGGGGCTTCCCCCTCGAACTTTATTATTTCTCTTCTCATTCGTTTCAGTGTTCGTGAGAAGAAAACGTCGACATACTCCTCTCAAGTGCGCAAGAACGGAGAGCCATGAGCATATTTCCTGTCGTCTCTACGATTTCTTTCCAGAATTCATCAAGCGTTGCTAAATGGTTATATTTTTGCATGATGTTTCGATTTTCTTGCTGAAATTGGTTGACCCTTCAGTAACAGTTTTCGACACATTAAGGAACAAAAAGATTCTCCAAGACATAAAATCTTCAGTAAACTACAAAACTGAAGGTTACTTCTATACGAAAAATATATACCTAGGTACTTAATTAATAATTTGTCCTGATTTTTGCGACTGAATGCCGATTTATTTTTATTTCGCGATTTGCTTAAATAATTATTTGAAAGCGGTGGACTCATCCCCTCTTTTTTACACTTTTCTCGTATGGCTCCTGATTAACAAAATATTCCATACGTTTTCCAACTCGGTCACTATGTTCTTCTTACTAAACTATTAAGATTTACCAGCAGCCCAGTCGGCTTCGCCCGGATTTGTAGATTGCCTATTAAAGATAGACATATTATTCTGCAGCGGACTTTCCTATAGAACATCAAAATTAGAATTTTAAAAATAAATAGTACCTACTTTTGAGCTCAAGAAGCTTGAAAACAGCGGACAGTTTTAGAGCTGGTCTTTAAGTTATTTAGATATTTTTTATCATACGTAAGATTTAAAATATCTCCCAGCTTCCTTTGTCAGCAAAAGTAAAAATAAAAATAAATCCTCAGCCAATAAACTAGCTGGCGTAATAATTGAACGCCCCAATATCCCATCCAATCAATAACCTTGTTCCCACTACTGGCGATTGAACTATGCATAGGGTTGCCATCTCAAAATTTCAGATGTCCGGACGAAAAGCCGGACATTTTAGTTACAAAATGAAATAATCAACTCCACGTATAATGCACGTTTTAGACGTTTAGTCTGGTACGGAGATGAGACTGACTAACTAGTTTAACTAGTTGAAGTACTTCTATTTATAATGTATAGTTAAATAAAGATTGAAGAGTGATTTTATTTTAAAGTAATTTAAGGAAAAAAATATTTCTTGTATTTTATTTTATTTTATTTTTGTATCTGCGTAAAACATCCGGACGAATTAAAAAACCGGGCATAGTCCGAACGGACATGTCCGGACAAATCCGGACGGATGGTAACCCTAACTATGCATAAATGGGTCTTAGTCCGTCAAATAGTTTTTAAGTTACATCCGTTTAAACCATAGATATATACAAAGAATTTTATTAAGATGAAGGAAGGTTTTGGTTGAAGATCATAAAATAAGCTTTACCAATGATTCGCTAGTGGCCAACGTTTCGAAAAATTTATTTTCATCATCTTCAGGGCCTCAAGCTGGTCAAGTGTTAGAACAATTTACCACCACTTGACCAGCTTGAGGCCCTGAAGATGAAAATAAATTTTTTGAAACGTTGGCCACTAGCGAAACATTGGTAAAGCTTATTTTATTATCCTCAACCAAAACCTTCCTTCATCTTAACATTCTATTGGATCAACACTACTTTATACTAAAGAATTTTATATAATAGTATGGATGGCTAGATAAGTGTATTCATCATTTTTTCGTTGTTAACGTGAAAATAATAACGCAAATGTCGAGTTTCCCAGAGCGTCACTGAATCTAGATTCGTCGGAGATTATAAAGATACGATAAAGTAAAATTGTAAACAGTCGCGCCACTGCGATTGATTCGACGTAGCCATGACGCTCTTCAACACTGGACGGTCTCCCCGTGAGTCTGGATTCAGTCAGACAATATATCCTGTCCAAAGTCCACACCCATAATATATTCTTCTTGTCTTTATAAAAATCATGAAGGACAATCGTATGTAATTTGTTATTAAAATGTATCGACGTCAGACTGCAGTAAACTTTTGTTGAAAACAAGACATTTTATTTTCATTTACATTATATTCAGGAGACACTTCACTAACATTTCATAAAAAAAACAAATACGAATAGAACGCCGTACCGCTATGACAATTTAATATAATTTACAATTATTGCGTAGGATAGCGCCACTTTCGCTTACTTTCGACCCTTTCAATTATGCACGTCTCACAAAAACCAGGTATGGAATATTTAAAGACTGTAACTTTTTGAAGTGGAACATCTACTGACGCGTTTGGTTGGGAGTAGTATTTGCGGTTGATTTAAAACATGGTGTTTGTTCGAACATGGCTTTAATTTGTGAGTCGGACGAACACGTAAATATTTTGTGCCGGATTAAGATTACCTCCCACCCATGTTTTCAAGGATTCTGAACATGGCGGTGATATTAAAATTTCCCTTTGGGGTTGCGCAACACCTTAAAACGGCCAAAAACTACCCCCGAACGGGGTTAATCGCGTATTACGTTGTTTTCTTTCCGAAAAAAATGTTTTTTCCCTGTGTTTAAGGATGCTGAGAACGGCGCTGGTGTTGAAAATTGCCGCCGACTCTCACCAACCCCTTCACTGAATTTTGATCCCAGAGGGGAGCAATAAAGAAAAAACGAAGTTTTTCGCTTATTACTCACTCAATTTAAATCAGATGGGTTCGAAACCTGTCTTAAACAAAAAAGGAGAAAATTTTACATACATTTCGTACAACAGAATTTTTTTTATAATTTCTTTTTATAATTCCAAAGTACGTAACTAGCATGCCCATTTTCACACTCCACATCTCTGTACCTAGTCTAATTTTATCATAGGGAAGAGTGTTGTACTTGGAACACATTTTAAACTTTTCCTTCTATTTTTTAAGCAATTGATTTTAACACAAAATTAAAATTAAGGTATAATAGTCGAAACTTTCTAAATTAAATAAAATGCATGTGGGTGCAAAAATACACTTTTTTAATCGTATACATGTGTTCCAAGGTACAATATGTTTGTATACCATGAAACGCCACATCTGGTACCTTGAAACAGAATTTATTTTTATCAAATCAAAGACTTATTATAAACTATAAAGCAAACAGGAACACTACTTTTATTTGCACAGTTCATACATATATGACATAGTCTGCGTTTTTTTTTCATTTCATTTGTTTTCTCTACTTTCCAGCAATCGACTCGGTCCTAGGTCAAAATTTAGTTTTTAACTACACTTTAACCCTTTAAGTTTTTCTTCTTTGGAAGAAAGATGAAAATGCGTTCCAGAGTATAAGACCGTGACTTTTGACTATACTATAAAGTATAAACAAAGCCTAGGGGCAAGCACTTAAGGTAGCTGGCATTAATTCAGAAAAACCATGTTTTTCGTACGACCAGGTGTATCAAATCCACAATATCTTTATGTTTTTGCACTTTGTGACCTTACTTAACAAAATTTCACGTGAAAAATATATGTTACACGCATGTTTCCTTCGTAAAATTTTTCGTTCTTTCCAATGGCGCTATTCATATTTTTCTAAAAATGAGTCGGGAAGGAGATATTGTCAAAGAACTGTTTTTAGGCGCCATTTTTCCAATATGGCGACGCGAGCGGCAAAGATACGAGGTGGCAAAGTAGAAATTCGGAAAGAGCACATTGAAATCTATAAAATCATCAACTTTCAAAACTCCTGGAAAACTTTCCAGGTAAAACTACCAAATGACTGTACGATGAGGAGGGGTAGGCTATAAAACGTTTGAAGCCACTGCAGTAGACACATAAATACATATATCTATAAAATAGTATGTATCGTCGCAGTGACTACCTTCATAGGTACTCATCCAACCATTCAAATCTTCAGTGTAAATGATATTCCTAGTCGTCGTAATAATCATATATATTAATACGCTAAGGTTAAAGATGTTTGCCTCCCTTTTTAGAAAAAACCTCATAATTTATCCACATAAATTATATATCATTTTACAGATAATTGCTTGCTCTACTGACATCGACAACTAAAAAATTTATTATTGCTTTTGTTTTTATAAATTAATTAAAATACAGCAACGCTGAACAACGTCTGCCATCTAACGGCTTTAATTTTGAAACAACGTCAACACTTCGATCTGTCATCTGACCTTCATATTGTAATACAACAGACACAATACTGCATACTGCCATCTGACGGTTTTAATTTTGAAACAGCGAGCAACGCTGAACAACGTCACAGCAATACTGCATGATGCCATCTGACGGCTTAGCTCAACGCTTGTGCTACTTGCGCCTCTATATGACAATTTTAGTAAAATATTTCTTCGATCTGTCATCTGAGCTTCAAATTGTAATACAACAAAAAGAAGAACGTTATAAGCAGTGTGCAAAATTAGAAACGAAATTTGAATACCTGCAATCATATTTAAAAAATAATTTTGTAAAGTGATAATTATTATATTTATTTAGTGCGAATAATTCGCACATGTCACACTAGTTTCAAGTAATGCAATTGCTTTATATATTATACAAAACACAAACACACAGAATAGAATAGAACTCACGTTACATTGCTCAGACCTTATTGAGGAGGTCGCGTCCGCGAGGGTCACATTGGTTGCTTTTCTTGCGACTTTTCTCGCGTGTACTATTTGGATGGTTGTTTTGATCGACACATTATTTTTTTTCTCTTGGATCACTCCGTCCACTGGGGAAAACCGTATGAAAATCCCTTCGGTAGTTTTTTAACCGACGAAAAACAAAAACGGAGGAGGTTCTCAAGTCGACGCGTATATTTTTTTTTTTTATTTTTTATTTATTTTTTTTTTTTTTATTTATGTATGACCACGCATAACTTATTACAGAGCAGTCCGATTTTGATAATTTTTTTTTTGTTTGAAAGGGTATACCCCGAAGCTGGTCCCATATAAATTTGGTAAAAAAATTCCAACCCTAAGGGTAGGAAAACAGGGGATAATTGATTGTTCACTCACTGATTGTAATGTATGACCACACATAACTTTTTACCGAGTAGTCCAATTTTGATAATTCTTTTTTTATTGGAAATGGTATACCCCGAAGTTAGTCCCATATAAATTTGGAAAAAAAATCCTACCCTAAGGATGGGAAAATAGGGGTGATTTATTGTTCACTCACAGATTTTCATGCTGAGTTGTATATTACAATTATAAATTATATAGCCACAAAAAATTATAAAATAAAAACTTTTTAACAAAAAAATTAAACCGCCGAAAAACTGAAAAGCAAAAAATAATAAATCTTTTTATTTAATAATAAACATAATAATTAATAAAATATTTGAAATCTGATTACGCCATTTTTTTTATTAAAGTTTAAATATTTAGTAAAAAAATAGAAATCACGGTATTTTTTTTTCAGGTGTACTATTTAATTCAAGAAAATCACGATTTAAAACGATTTTTAATTTTTAAAAATTCATAAAAATTCACCGGTTGAAGATACGATAATGAGTGTAAGGACTTTTTCGATTCAAAATAGTCTGAAAAATATATAAAAATTTTATTTATTGCAAAAAAAAATATTTTGCAATATTTTCAATTTTTCGTTGTTTAAACAATAACGGCAACAGATATTGAGTGTCATGTTACACTGTTATAATCAGGAGAGCCTCCTGGACATTTAAAAAAAAAATTTACGAACCAAACGAATGCGCCACTATGCCCTGCACTAGTATGTGACAGTCTAGTATATCTAAGTAATTTTGAGTCGGCGTCAAACAATCAATGAACAAAGATCACTAAAAGAAATAAACAAATCAAATTAACAATGATACGTGAAATCTCCAGCGATAAACATTAACATTCCAAACATTCGCTCTCCATACGACCACTCGCAAAGACGTGTGCCCTCAGTGTGTGCCCGTTCGGGTTGCTCTGTCGCTGACATTAACTTCGTGAACGCTCAGAGATTTTCGGCGAAGGATTGTTGACGCCGACTCAAAATTACTTAGATATACTAGACTGTCACATACGTTCAACTACTTAGATAGAACTTAGTTAAATAAAAAGATTTATTATTTTTTGCTTTTCAGTTTTTCGGCGGTTTAATTTTTTTGTTAAAAATTTTTTAAGTTTCTTGCGTTCAGACAGACGCGACGGAGGGACTTTGTTTTATAATTATTGTGTAGTGATGATTAGTAGTGATTGTGTCCAGAACGCAAATGCAGTTATTATATGTACGAGTTATGACACTGTGCTAAAACGAGTACCAGCGACTTTTAAGTCATACTAGTTAAATACTAGCATTACGTTCGAGATAAATACTACATTTTTTGGACGTACCTCCTATAAAATAGGTGATTTTCACATCTTAATAACATATCTAACAAATCGGGATACCCTGTTTTGTCTTTTGTCTCCTTAGAGAATAAATTCCACCTATGTTTGCACCTATATAAGTACTCCGTATGAATATAAAGTAATACAAGGTAATACTCCTTATATTCAATGTTTGTATATGTGTGCAGTGTTGGCGGAGTTGAATTTCACAGATGACAGCGTCTTATTGTTATTCATATAAACACATTTAGAGTACTTACAGGCATGGATTGAAAATAATTAACTATTCATATTCATCACACGCGGATATCTCCCCAACTACTTATCAAGTTATCTCACAAAAATTTGAAAAAATATTTCGTTTTTCCCGGGTTTCCTAAAATATTTTTCTTAACCCTTTGAGTGCCATTTTTAGTGAATTAATTGCCTTTTTCGCCGTGGATTTATAACATTTCTAATTCCAATTCCAAAAACAATAAAGTACAAGTATGAAATAGAGATCATATTAGTTCGCACGGGAGAAAAAGAGGGATCGCGCTCCTTGGCATTCGAAGAGCATTTTGTCTATATATTATTCTAGTCGTTAAGTTATACTGAGTTTGTTTATTTTTTTTGCTTTTTCTGATTTTACTATACAATTCATACAGATGATACAGTTAGTTAATGTGCAAAGAAATCTGCTGGCTGGTAATACGGTGTCAGACAAATTAACAGACAGAAAAACAAAAAGCTGAACAACTTTTTCCAAAAATATGTTTTTTAAATTCGGGGGATTTCAAAACGAAACAATACTTTAAAATTTTAAAAGGGAATGTTAATTTAAATTATAGTAGGTAGCAAGTGAGTACCATTTCCCCACTTGTGGAGTTGAAAAAAATATTAATAAATATAGGTGGAATACGGAATAATTGTAAAAAAAAGCGCCGACTACCGCAATCGAGTCTACGGCCTTTTGTTACGAGGCAGTCGCTATACTTCCCATCGACCGTAGTTTTATGCTGTACAGCCGGCTTGAAAGTATACGGTATACGTGCATCGGTTTGGTTCCTCATGGTTTGATCCCTACACCCTTTTTCTTTGCAGCGTGTCGTAATACTTTCAATCGGATAAATCGAAATTGCTCTACAATGCTAAAAGAAGTTTTACTTAAAAAAATGGAAACACGTGCTAATTTTTTCAAATCTTTTCTTATTTAAAATTTAGTAAATACTTGTAAATACGCATCTGAATATAACATATTCTGTGCGTTCATCCGTCTGTGAAAAGTTCTTAGGATTTTATATTTTACGTATTTATGTATCTAGCAAAAAACAGCGAAATAAATATACTATCTATAAGTAATTACAATATAATTATGCATGCATGCAAAAAAGTAAGCGTGAGACTCTTGCGCGTGAGAAGTGAAACTTCTTAGGTTCTAGCATTTGTTGACGATAATTTTGAGTTACATTTTGCAACATTTTTCATTGATGTTCCGCTCCTATTGGTCGTAGCGTGATAAAAAGGGCTAATCAATAAAAAAAAATTCAATTCGAACCAGTAGTTTCTGAGATTAGCGCGTTCAAACAAACAAACAAACTCTTCAGCTTTATATATTAGTATAGATATATCTCGTGAGGGATTTATTGTACGACTTGTGTGACTGTTAAAACTCGTTGGGCGCTCATTTTACGATAATGTCACACTGCGTCAAAAAATGATTCACGCATTTGATAAATAACCTACAATCAATAGCAACATTTAAGCTTTTTGAGTAAACGTTGTTCATTTTTAACATAAAGTACAAACATGGGCGTCGCTTTTATTGCCATTATGCAAATTTCAAGTTCATGGACTGTATCTACACTAAGATTAAAATAATAAGTAAACTGTGGTCAATCCATACTCATATGGTGGCAATTCAATGCCCGTAAAGGTCAATGGCGTGAACGACCAGGCTTCACGATATAAACCAGGAGTCTTCAATCTGCAGGCTAAGTTCTATCTTTAAACTTTATCTTAGTATCTCTACCCGAGTGAAGTTGGATAAAAAAGTATATAGGTATACCTACTTAAAATGTGTGGCATCAACCGTTACTAGACTAGTTCATAAAGACGGCTCAGCCGTTTTTGAGTAACGTGGGTGCAAACAAATAGACAAATATTAAATGCTTTATAAGAATCGACCAGAAGACGAAAATAGAGACAGGGCCACCCAATAAAATGTTGATTTGTGACACCATACACAACTTGCTAACCACAGCTATATTATACTAGCGGTCCCGCCCGGTTTCACCCGGGTGCAAAAGAACGAATGGGGAAGGAAGGGACATGAGTACACACATTCATCTTAGTTTACCGAGATGAATGTTGTGTCCAAATTTCATGATGATCGGAGTTACCGTTCAAAAGTTTTTGTCGATAAAGAGCAGTATTTAAACTTTTTTTAACTAATAATTTTTTTAAATGAATTAAATAAAATTGAAATAAATTTAAATGTAAGCCTTAGAAGAAAGCAATGTAAAAAATAAAAAAAAATAAAAAAATAAAAATATATTCACCCAACGTGGGGCTCGAACCCACGACCCTGATATTGACAGTCGTATGCGCTACCGATTGATCTACCTGAGGTTGGGTTCTTTCATCACTAATATGAGTACCTATATCTAGTTAGTGCATTTTACATGAATAGAAGCTTATTTTTGAGATACTTTTTGCAACATTTTTCATTAAAGCTCCGTTCCTAATGGTCATAGCGTAATATTATATAGCCTATAGCCTTCCTCGGTAAATGGGCTATACAACAAAAAAAATTTTATTCAATTTGAACCAGTAATTCCTGAGATTAGCGCGTTCAAAGAAACAAACAAACTCTTCAGCTTTATATATTAGTATAGATTTGCTCTTTTGGCTGCAATTTTTGAATTTGTTTTATAAGTCTTTATGTCTAATTTAGTCGATCTTTGACAATATATTATGTACGGTAAACCAGAATTACGTTGATTTTGAGGGTTTCTTTAACAGTTTTTGGGGCCACAATGACTCCCTTGTTAATATTACCTTTTTAACTATTTACATGGTTGGAGGAGGAGTACGCTGTCGTTTGTAGCGACACATAGTAGCTCAGTAACTCCCGCAATCGATGCTAGCGCACTGTGTGCATATTTTCGTCATAATGGTTCGAAATTATAAAAAAGCATGGTTCTCACACATATCAACCGTACATCAAAGAGGATTTGAAGAAAACGGCTGAAGACTACGCTTGGAAGACTTTCTCAAAAAGCGGCTTCTGAGAAATATAAAATAAACAGGACAACAATACTCAATAGTTTTAAGGATAATTAATTAGAAAAGTTTTATATTAGAACTTACTAGTTTCAAGAGTTTTCTTTTATTTGTAAAAATTCTGAGTTAAACATGTTAATACATCATTTTTACATAGATAAATTGACAGCATACTTAAAATTGTGGACATGTTTCCTTGACGTATCTTGAAATAATAAAAGAAATAAAAAAGATTTAACATACCACGTTTTTAAAGCGAACTAGAAAGTATAAAATAATTTTTTTATAGACATATTTTTAACTTGTAGGATTTGAAACAAAAAACGTGGGGCGCATTATTCATATTATCTCATAAATAGATTTTTTCATTTATAGCTACTCTCTACACTTCTTATATAACTGTCGCATGCGCCCCAGTTTTTCGTTTCAAATTCTAGAAGTTAATGACTGTAAAGAAATTATTTTATACTCTTTGGTTCGCTTTAAAAACGTGGTATATTAAGAAAAATAATTCTTTTATTATTTTTATACTTTTTAGTAAAAAAAAAAAAAAACAAAAATACATCGTAAAAAATAAAAATATTATATATCCCACATGAGAGATCGAACCCGAGACCTTCGCGTTATTAACACGACGCTCTAACCAACTGAGCCATACACCAGTGATTGTTATGTGCCTTACAACGGTAAACAAGTAAGAATGAATTATATGTATCTGTCCACTCGGGCAGACACACAAGAAAGCGAGTTAAATAAAACGTGGTAAAATACATTTATGTCACTATTTTTAAATACTGGGTGTAGCTGGTAATCTAGATTCCTCCCGGGGATAGATAGCTGAAAAACCATTCGGTAGGATACTTACAATAAAAACTAAACCAAGATTTTGTAACAAAAAAAAATTATGGTGCAAAAACTATGTCAGAGAAGCTTCGGTTACCGTACTATAAGAGCAATAATATTTGTGGTATTCCAAATTACCCACAGTACAGGTATATCTCAAAACGGTGCACTTCCTCAATTGATTATTCATTTGATATTTTTTGCCCAGTTTTTTGTTTAAAATATAAACAAATAAAACGATCGAGACGTATTATAACGGTTTTGTTTACACTGTGATCAATATTAAGGAGGAATGCCAGTGATAATTTAATTGGTACTATGAATACATTATAAATTATATACTTTTATCAGTTATCAATATTTCGTGTTTAAACTTATCATTGTAATATTGGTCGTTTGACAGTCAAAAATATAATTGATTGAGTCAATAATTTCAGAGAGTTGATGATACTGATATGATGTAACGATTTCAACTTCTGGATTAATTATAGAATTGGTGGGATCCATACTTGGTGAATGAGGTTACAGATTTCCTGTATCTGGACAGTTATGATTTCTGTAAAGGAATTACAATTTACATTGAACCCAAGAATTAAGATGTTTTAATAAAAATTTTCATATCTTCTCAGTCAATAACTTTTTTCTTTCTCACAATGGATTTTGTTATAACAACTTGTTCATTACAAACTCTCAAAATAATAGTTCATGTATCCAGATTGTAATGCCTTATTTTAAGCACCAGTGGGCTGTTATGTTAAAACAAGCGTTTAGCGAGTTTTAGCAGTCACATGAGTCATAAAAACATACAATCAAAATATACACCACCTTTTTTGCACGTACCTACTATAAAACAGCTGATTTTCACGTCATAATAAGTATATTTGTGATATTTTGATAGTTCAGTACTAGCATATTGGAGTTATATGTAGACTTCTTACGATGGCAACGCCTACTACGCTGCTTTCCTGCTCATACGGATTTAAATGACAACTGACAGAGATTATACCCACTAATGGATTGGTAAAATCGTATTACTTTTCTTTCACTTTAGGGGATAGCGCAAAATGGGTCATTTTACAACCGCTATATACTCGTGGAAGGCAGAACGTCGTGCAAAAAAAATATTTTGTAATGCAAATCCCAAACCTCAAAAAAAAAGTGTGGGGCGATCCCATTGGCGTCCAATTTTCAACTATCCGATATTTTTATTCGACTGCGATCAAAATCAACGTTCACACGAACGAATCTATTGGCAAAAGCCAAAATTAAAAATAAATATATAAATGATTTTGGATTCTCTGTCATACAAAGAACTTTAATGGTATACCTTCGCATTGTTTAGTTTGTTACATTATCCGTTCTTAAGCAGGGATATATATTATAATGTGTGTGTGTGTTCGTGTGTGTATGCAAGTCCGGTTAGCACTCTCCTTGCCTGCAACAATACAAATGCCGAGCCATAGGGCTCTCTAAGCTGTATCAGCGAATCTCCGCCAATAAGCAATGAACATAAATACCGACCTTAACAGGTTTAACTGTCACTAATTGCTCTAACATTGTACTGCCGCTGCTGCCGTTTGCTGGACTCAACTATGCAAAGTTGAATTCGTCGACATTGTTCACCATTAAAACATCGTTCCGTCACCGTTTTGTTAAACTAATCGTACGTCATAGAAAAACATTTATTTTTTCCGCACGCTTGACTTGGGGAGTAAGCTGGTGAATGCGCGACGAGAGCGTTAAGAAAAGTGTGATCGGGCGAGGCAGTTACGTTTCGTATATCTAAGACACAGTGCAGGCCTATTGTCTGTATCACACTGTAGGAGCAAGAGAGAGCAGTGCGTGTGCACATTTTCTTTCTCTTTTCTTCTTGCATGAAATATATATAAATATATATCTGTCAGTAGTTCGTTTGCGAGTTTTCTAGCGTTACGTGAACGGTGATTTCTTACATGTATATATTATACATATTATATAAACATATATATGTACATACATATAGACGGAGCTAAAGAAGTTTTACTTCAGTCGTGTGGTCCAAAGCACAATCGTTTTTTTTTTAATTTTTAGCAGTTTTGTACCTTATGCTATGATCATAATATGACTGTAGAGGCTATAAGCAGCATAGCCTCTGCCTACAAGACGTGTGGCTGGAACACTCGGACTGGAATGATAGAGTTCTATTATAATCATAAGATGTAATAATATATAATTGTGATAGCTGATAGAACTCTATGTGTTGTATAATAAATGAATAATGAAAATGCCCTCATATTTGACAGGAAACGCATAAAATAACAAGTTCTTTCACAAATTAATACAAAAAAGTGACAACAATTTTAAAAATAATATTAAAAAAAATAAATATGTTGTTTTAAAACATGGGGAGGCTTAGTCTCCCTTGCCTCCTCTGACGAGCCGCCCCCGAATTGCTAATTTCAGTTTCGCCCAGATGCAAATGGCTGATTTGTGCAGTTAACTTTTAAACAGTGAAAACATTTCTAATCAGTTCAGTTGTTCTCGAGTTTAAATATAACTTCGATGCAAACTTTTCTTTTAAATATTAGTATAAAAGTGCAGTTGGAAAATTAAATTGAAAACTCTTTCGATAAAATAATTAGACAAAGGCCATTTTAAGATCGCCACTGACAGGGTTATCTAGGTCCACTTACAGTTGATATTTTACAAACTTTTATTTAACTCGCCATGTTTGTTAAGTAAGTCAAATTTTGCTATCAAAATTTCGACTAGATCTAATTAAGATAGAGCTTTGAAATTTTACACACGTATATAAATCCGATGTCAATACATAAATTCAACATGGAGGACGCCCCAAAATGACAGATTACCTTCTTCATCATAACCCTCTTATCATGAATATAAAATAAAAGAGTTTGAAGATAAGTTAGGTATGTGATTTCGTTGAAAACTCAATATGGCGGACGTCAAAAATCCGATGGTTTTGAAATTTTGTACACATAGGTAATATATTTAATAATTTACTATATGAATCATTGTCTATCTACTCAATGTGCGGTGAGTGAACGCAACAAAGCGTATCGAAAATATATCTGCGTCTCTCTTCGATGTAATTCCGTGATTTCTCCGATAATAGGATTGGTTGATGTACTTGCATTCAATCTGAATAAAGTTATCTCTGTTTCAAAAACTTTGTCTTTTTCTATGACGTTAACATGGGCGTACCCAGCTTTTGGCCCAAGAGGGGACAAATTAGAAATTTCTTAAGCCCGGTCCCCCGTGCTTGTTTTTCCCTCCTGGATACGCCAGTGCTTACGGCGTAAAAAAAGACAGAAGTATATTTTTGCACCCTAATAGTTCGATTGCGATTTTATTCCTATGCTCAGTATAGAATAAAAGTATATGGTACACATATATGTATTCCCGATGACAATTACAAATTATTATTTGTAATAATAAATTGAAGATCTAATAGACACTACGTCAACCAATTCTGAGGGTTTGTAATAAATAAAACAGGAAAATTATCGTAACAGTATTCTTACGGTCTGGCTTTTCTCAATTTTAATATACTATATAGACGAGCAAGGTTTAATGATGTCACGTTAGGCTTTTATTTGAAGTGTTCGGGTTTTCACTTTTGACGATTTTTTGCAATCATTGTAAACAAAATCCACTTAGTTTTTTACTCCAAATTTAAGTACTACCAAACACACCTGACCTTTACGATAGGAAAAATAAAACATTGTTTTTAAATTAAAGAATTAAGCAATATATTTTATCAACTCTGTGATTCGGTACGAAAACTTGTAAAGAATGAAAATTACAAAAGAATACTGTTGGTTCTAAGAATATTTTTGTATATTCGTTTTACGATATCAAATCCATGTAACAGACATAAAAGTTGACTAAAATAAAGCACATAACTCGTTGAATAATATATTAAATAAAAATCTATTATTATAACTTACACTTCGCAAGTAAAAAAGGTAAAGTTTTCTATAATTTTGCAAATGAATAATTATTTACTGGTGAGAATAGCAAAACAATTGACATCAATACGAATGCAGGTCACGGCCTTATAGGTTGATAAATCCATTCAGCGAATTTCCTTTCAACTTTATATTACACCCTGTATAATCTAGCAGTTGGCCTTAAGAATAATAATTAAAAGAATTGTTCGCATTTGCCGAAATGCAATTAGAGATCAAAACAAATTTTGCAAGGTTAGTGTTGCCAGTAAATAGTACTATTTCCTTGGAATTGTTTTACATTATTATATTCTTTCTAAATTTATAATTGCAAATAATAAAACTCGCGTTTGCGAATACTTGAGGAAGTTGTGAATGACAATTCATCAGACAATGGTACCTATGTTTGTTTGTATGTATGTATATCTACAGGTAGCACCCGTCCAACACGGTATTTCTAAAACACGATTAGAGAAATGCAAAATACAAAGGTTTTGGAATGGCGTCTGGAGTTTCTACAGAGTTGAAAAGCTTTATTTAACGCGCCAGAGTTTAATTTTCTTATAGTACACGTATTTAAGGTGAAAAAATTCGTTCAAAATGCATTTTTCTAACTTCTAATCCAAATTGCAATGAAAAACGTGCTAAATAGGGCACAAAAATTATACAGTAATTTTGTAGAGTATAATTTTCTACAAAAATCTGTGACAGTATAATGTCTAAAGTAAACAATTTAAATATGCAAGACGCTCGAAAATTATTGCACTAGATATACTACTGTCTTTTTATCAATATACTATCAAGGTGACAATCATCAAGATGACCTATATTATTGGCATTACATAGATATAGTGTTCATCGTCATAACAATATTAAGAAACAGTCGTAGGTATGTGGACAAAAATATATTATAGATTTATTTATTGCACGACGTTTCGTCTATATATTTAGATTTTTTAATGTACTTGAAAAAGTCTAAATATATAGACGAAACGTCGAACAATAAATGAATCAAATTTATTTTTGTCCACATATTTGCGATTTTTCTTAATACTACCTTATAATGTTGGTGTCTGATTTTCTTCCGATACCGCCCAACGCAAGCTTACCGAAGAAACCGTTAAATTCACAACAACTCTATGAAAAAAACAGTTCAAGTTTGACTATTTGGTAGGAAATTTTATATACTTAAAATGTTGGTACGCAATTTTGTGAGTGAAGCTGGACGAACGATTTATTTCACCCTAGCAGCCATGATTAATATGAGCTTCTAGAAAATCTATTCAAAACTAAAGAAAAAATCGGACCGATTTTAGTATTCCTTAATGGCGCACGAGTTTAAAGCGTACGTTTCAAAAGTATTGAAAAAAGTGTCCATGTAAATGAGCCTATATTATTTCTCATTCGTAAACAAATATAAACCATCTTGTTTGTTTTAATACGCTTTCTTTTAATTTCAAAAGAATTAAAAAACATATTAAACAGCTTCGTTTAACCTGTTTATGATAACGAACAGAATGGTTATCCCGTTTTGTGTATTGTAAGTACTGTTTTGATACTTGTACGTGGCTGAAACGCGAAACCTAATTACAATCATAAACATGTTGGCATCCCATTTAAGTCATGCAAAAAAGTAAAATAATTAAAGAGGGTCAAATATTGTCAGCTGTTACTGGTCGATCATATTCTAGTTAGCTATATTCTACCATTTGTGTTCTAATTACTGTTCTTATGTAACGGTGATTACAAAATTTATAAGCATTTATAAGCTTAATATGTTAGTTAGGTAGTTACTTTGCTTAGAATAAAAAACAAACAAAAGTGATTACACAGAGTGCTTATTTTGGTACGCACTTGGTAACCACCGTGGTTATCGTCAGCAGAATATTCTGTAAGTTCGTACATTGAAAAGTAGATATTATACAGTTGTTTTATAAACTAATAGCGACTCGGTCCGGCTTCGCCCGAATTTGTAGATTGCCACCGTTTTTTCGTCGACTTACGTTGCAAAAGCACTCTTATTTTAACGCGATAATATATAGCCTATGTCCATCCTGAAGGTCCATTAAATAATGGTGAACTTTTTTTTTTAAATCGGATGAGTTTTTTCGAAGATTACCTCCTATAACCAAACTTACAAACTTTACCTCTTTATATAATAGTAGTAAATTTTTAATTTTAACAAAGAAAAAAGAAAAAAACGTAGAACGACTCCATTATGACAGATCTCCCATAAAATATTGGGGGAGAGGGGACAGAATAAAAAAAAAAAAACACCTCACGTAATTAATGAACGTCCTTTTAACATTGTACTTTAGTGGTGAGTATATTTGAAGTAGGTAATAAAAATAAGACGATTATTTTTTTTAATCTTTAAAATTCAGCTACTTAATCTTGTTGCGTTGGTTTTTAATCCAGTTAGTCCGTACAAGACGGTTCCGACTTCCGAATTCTAAAATGTTAGGAACCGAGCTACTCGTGTTAAACGGGGTTCACTAGTACTTGTTTTATTGTGTGCATTCATTTCTATCGGCCGTTAACGTAACAATAACGGAAGACTTTTTATTCACTACTTTCTGGTGCAATCTGTTACGTTGAGTGAAAGTGTGACAAAATCAAGACTATTGATGTTTGGATACACCGGCTAAACTATTTCCATACAAATATTTGTTTGCAAAATATTATGTACCACGCTTCAACTTTTACATACCTAGGTACCAGCGTTGCCAGACGTCCCGATTTTGGCGGGACGTCCCGATTTTTAAATCAAAATTAAATGTCCCGCGCGGGACAGGTTCAGTCCCGATTTTCGGGGATAACTCGGGGATAACTTTAAAAGAAGTTAAATCTTCACAGAAATATCATGAATAAGTAAATATTCTCTTATTGTAAGTTGCAATTTGTAACAGTCACTCCACAAACTATTGTTTGAAACGCCCATATTTTTCTAATGAATAAAACTTTTTTGATTTTGGTCTCTGTCTTTTTTTTATTCTGAAGACGAATAAGACTCAACTATTTAACGATATGTTAAATCTGATTTAAAATATTATATTTTTATTAAAATACATTTTCTATTTATTCTATTTTTGCTATCTATTGTCACGTAAACGTAATTTTAATTCAAATAAAAAGATAAATAGGTATTTGAAAACTTCTGATTATATACGTTTTTTTACTATGTCCCGCTTTCGACGAAAGAATCCCGTTGTTTTCACTCAAAGAGTTCCAAAATCCCGACTTGGTAAAAAAAAAAACTGGCAACGCTGCTAGGTACCTATACAATATACACTATACAGTCATTTCAACGTAAATTGATAAAAACTATGGTCTATGACAATAGATGCACCAAATTATTGATCTGCCGATCTTTAAAACCTGTTAAGAGATATAAAACTTTTCTATTGCTTATTGGAATTAGAGTAATATAGGTTCGTTAATAAAACAATTCCAAAAAAATTTTAATTTTTCTTTTATGAAAATTTGAGCGCTTTCGGGAATTAGGAATCTCTCATCATCAGAATGAAATTAAAATAAAATTCATGTCAATTCCTTATGCATCCATCTTAGTTTTATTGAATTGACATGAATTTTATTTTAATTTCATTCTGATCATGGGAGATACATAATTCCCAAAAGCGCTCAAATTTTCATTAAAGAAAAATTATTTTTTTTTTGGAATTGTTTTATTAATGAACCTATAATATAGGTATATATTATTACAAATAATATTATTACAAACATCCAAATTCATCGTCACAATCTTCAAAGAATGGAATTAGAGTGTTTTAATTTGACGGTAAATTCAAACAAAAATATAATATTTCTTTGCGATTTTCTTGAACAAATGCTATTTTATACAAGATCTAAACCTATGTCTTTTTTGAAGATAAATAGTAGAAAAAGACATTAATTTCATAAAGCAAAAGAAAGATAAGATCTTGTTTGGCCTTAAATCTAAAGGTGGTTAAAGTTCCTGAAAAATTAAAAAAAAAATGGAACGACATCTATATTTTTCTATTTGAATATTAAAACCAGCATATTTTCCCCATAAGTAGTAATTTGAAAAAATCGAAACAATGTCGTACTTTGCGATTTTTCTGCCTCTTGGAAAAAATCTAATGTTAAAAATTACAATCCTAGTGAGGAAGGAATTTATACATTACTAGCTTTTGCCCGCGGCTTCGCTCGCGCCTTGATATTGATAGATCAGTCAATCAATCAGTCACGGTTTCCTTTTATATACATATATTTAAATTACAAAAATGAAAAAGTGACAATGGTACCACGTATCCATTACAGTTAACTTAAAAATTTGTGTTTGCGGAGTTTATTTATATTTTCGCTTTGAAAAATCTAAATATATTGTTATCAGAAATATTTATCAATAACAAAAAATTTGTCGTCTATTACGGTATTTTAACTGAACAGGTACGAAATGCAAAATTGCAAGTTTATTATCGCATGATTTATTTAAAGAATCAGATAAAACGATACCTACGTATTTTAGAATGTTACTCGGCTAATTAAAAATTGATCAGTCATGATATAGAAATAATTAAGAAAGTATTAAAATCTTACATTATGAAACGAGTTGCATTTAAATGTTTGTTTTACAGAATTAGTATTTCTTTTATCTGCATAGTAAAATCATTTCTAGCAAAAATATCTGGTCATAAAATAGTAATAAAATTATACAAATAAAATGAAATATTTTATAAAATCAAAATCTTCTATCTTTTATTCTAGACATTGCAGTTATTTTTAAACTGCGGCCATCAACTTTTTACTAATTTGCACTTCAATACTTTTAATCTACTAATGTCACTTTTGGTGTGAATCTTTAATTCTTGGGCTATATCTAGAGAATCCAATCCCGAGCATGTTTTTCAATCCCGGGATTACGGGATTTTTGGTGCGTAATCCCGGGATTCCGGGGCTATCCCTGGATTAGATTATGTGGTTTCTAATTGGGCTGAAATGAAAAAAAGACTTGAGTAATTACTTAAAAAATGTTTTTAATGTCGTTGCACAACACAAATCACAATATAGTAAGAAACGAAAATAGACAAAACAAAAAAAAACTTTACTTTTGCAAGAAATCAAAAAGACAACACAAAAAACTATTTAGAATTTCGAAAATACAATCGCAGAAATATCAAAGCATCCAATGTTTGACTTACAAGCCTGCTTCGTAGTTGAAAACGCTCGCTCAGGTTCTACGCTGGTTGGAGGAATAGACAATAGAACTTATATGCTGTTTCTAAGTGATATCCACGAATTCCTCCATTTTCAAACAGGCTTATTTCATGTCTAATACTATTTGCCAACCCCGATTCATTTTGTACTTGTACTTCAGGATCTGGAGATTTCATATTCTACGTATCGTACCGCGTATTTAAGGATTGTTTTTGTCGTTATGTAATAAATAATATTAATATAATCTAGGCAAGGTAATCGTCAAGGCGCAACGGATTACGGAATGCAAACTAGATCTGTTTGTGGCAATCCCGAAAATCCCGAGATTAGCCAAGTACGGTCCCGGGATTTTCGGGACCAGAAAACGGCCGGGATCCCGGGATCCCGAGATTCGGAATCCCGGGATTGTATTCTCTAGCTATATCTATAGTTTTGTCGCGATCAGGATGTCGGTCGACGTGGAAAGAAACGCAAACACCACAATTAAAATGTACGTGCCTACATTGGAAACGGACAGCCTTTCCTCGCCTCTTTCGAAATGAGCGAGTAAAAAATGTGGGTTTCCATTTAAAAAAACAAAGTTGTGGTTGCTATCTCAACTGTGGCGCCACTTGTAACATGTTGCGTTTCAGCGCAACATTGTCTCCTCGATAGTAAGCACCCTTTATTCCGATATTTTTCTCCCATACCTGCAAAATTCTGAGCTATACGGACGGCCCTTTTAAAATGTAAAATTTACAGAGTGTAGCTTACGCCTTTATGGACATTAGCCATCGATACACAACATTGATATTGATTTGTATGGTACAGTGCACACTCAACGCGCACCGAGTACGCGCGCGCGGCGTGAAGTAAATAAATACGGTGTGCAGTGTGACATGTGGCATTCGATTGCAAGTGTCGTCGCGCAACTTTATATTACGCGGCACTGTGCGTGACCGCGCGCATCGCCGATTCTATGTGTATGAGCTCTTATATTGTATATATGCGACGGTTACTCTTTGTTTATATATATTATATTGCTCCAACAGATCACTGGCCTCTGAACCAGCTACAGCAGGTCCAGAAATTACATTGTCGCAAATTGACTCGCTTTCAATCGACCGACCAACCAATTAAGAAAAACCAAAAGCCAGTTTTCCGAGCAAAATTTAATACGTTAAAAGTTTATTATTTTACCATTCCAATCCACAAGTGGAGAATGGTACTAGTTTAGATCAAAATTCACTCGTCAAAATTTTACATTTTTTCGTTTTGAGGTCCCCCGAATCCAAAAAACATATTTTTAGAAAAGCTCTGTGCATCTGTTTGTCTGTTTGCCTGTGAGCACGATACAGGTCAAATGGATGAACGGATTAAAACCAAATTTTGGAAGGATGTCTGATACGCAAATATGAAGAGCCCTGTTGTTTTTGGGGAAAATCAGCGCATACGCAAAAGAGATATATGCTATAACGCTGTTTTTTATATAATAATGGTATACTTTTCATAACGGTTTATTATTCTATTTATTTTTCAAGAGTTTTGTTCAGATTTTTTTTTAAACTTTATAGTTTCGGAAATATTTTGTAAATAAAAAAAAAAATCATCTCTTCTTTTGTTTTGCAGATTTAGCTAAGCATTTTGATTAATTTTTACACGTGTTAGCATATTGTATGCATATCATACTAGGTGTTAGTGACAAATGTCGAAACACCTTTATACCTTTAATAAAAAAAAAAATCATAATATTTAATACCTGCGTCACCACACGCAAAAAAAATGTAATTTTCTTCATTATAACATGTCAAATGTCAATATTTTTGAAGGTGGAATGATTCCGTCGCCCATTTAGGCTTTTGAAAAAAAAAATAATTATCGATTTTTTTATTATATTTTAAAACTTTATTATAAATAATATTGATAATCGATGCGAAAAACTTTCAAAAAACTTTTTTTAAATTAATTATAAGCAATTTAAAATTGATAAAATATTAAAAAAAATCACGTGACTGCAAACGCACTAAAATTGTTTTTGACAGTTGTGACGTCATAATGTTAAAATGTATATACGCAGTATACTATCAATGGCTTCTACATGTATTATTATAATAATATAAATTACCATTATGACGTCACATTATGTTCGGGAAATGTCGGCGCGTTCTCGGAACTGGGTACAAAAATTTATTTTTAATTTGATATAACTTTTGAATTATAACGAAAATAAAAAAAAGAAAAATAGTTTTGTTATAAAACTTATATACGATCTTTCCATTTATGACAAAAAAAAAATTTCATTCAAAAGCCCAATTGGCTGTAATTTTATTTTATGCAATATGCATTTATTTTTTATGTAATCCATTCTTTCAGTGTTTATGTTCTAGCGACTTTTGAATCGTTTGTGGAATGTCGAAGCAGATAATCACAAACAATCCAAGCGAATAGCGAGAAACATTCATAACTAGATACCTGTTTAGTTGCTCGCCTGGTTACTGTCAGCCTTACGCGTTTCTTGTACTATCATTATAGTTGGGTACTTTATTTTATACTACTTACAAGACTGGTTCCGAATAGGCCCACAAAGGACAGTTCCATTCAGTAATTACCTACTGTAATATTTTTTGCACGTATAGAAAATTTGTATACTGTATAACACTGTTTTGAGACTTCAATGTTTCTCAATGATGGGCGCAGGAACGATCGCGGGGGGCGGAGGGGTAGTATATTTGGAAGCAATAATTAGGGGACATTGATTTTGAAAAACTGCTCGTACATACTTCATCTATGCTGTGTAATACAGTTAAATTCGTACTGATTACTTTATTTTTCAAATAACACAGATAATCCGATCTTTTAATTTTTTTAAAATTAAGGGGTCAAGGCAGCGTTGCCAGTTTTTTTTCGCCAAGTTGGGATTTTGGAACTCTTTGAGTGAAAACAGCGGGATTCTTTCGTCGAAAGCGGGACATAATAAAAAAACGTAGGTATATAATCAGAAGTTTTCAAATATCTATTTATCTTTTTATTTGAATTAAAATTACGTTTACGTGACAATAGATAGCAAAAATAGCCATAGAAAATGTATTTTAATAAAAATATAATATTTTAGATCAGATTTACCCTATATATCGTTAAATAGTTGAGTCTTATTCGTCTTCAGAATGGAAAAAAAAAAACAGAAATCAAAATAGTTTTATTCATTAGAAAAATATGGCGTTTCAAACAATAGTCTGTGGAGTGAGTGTTACAAATTGCAATTACTTACAATAAGAGAATAATTATTTATAAGAATTAGTTATTCATGATATTTCTGTGAAGATTTAACTTCTTTTAAAGTTATTCCTGAGTTATCCCCGAAAAGCGGGACTGAGCCTGTCCCGCGCGGGACATTTAATTTTGATTTAAAAATCGGGACGTCCCGCCAAAATCGGGACGTCTGGCAACGCTGGGTCAAGGCATCTTATTTACATATTTCTTCACAATGTTCCGTAAAATATAGATATAAGTACATAAAAGAACGCAAATTTATCACTGCATCCTTCTGTCTGTTCACTTAAGAGCCCGTTTCCCCTGGTTTTCTCAATGCAATACAGTGGTCTGCGGTCCCGTATAAATCTGATCGTAAAACGAGAGATAAAATTATGAAAAATTATTTTTATGGAGATTAAGGATCAATCTATGTCCCTATTGTACCATTTTTTTAATTTTTTTAGCAGAAAAATTTTTATAAAAATTTTAAAAACCGTAAAAAGTGTCTTTTAAAAGCATTCGCCATTAATTAACAAAGTAAAAAATGAAAAATTTGTTACAATACGGACATAGATTGATCCTTAATATAACTAGAAAAAAATATGCCGTAGCCTGTTTTCCAAAATTACGACCCAGTTTATACGGGAAGCCGTAGCTCTGCAATGAAAAAATATCGTAATATGTTGAATTGACTGGTGCTGTAACTACGGAAAGAACGGGTGTTTTTGAAATGATCCTCTGTGCTGGCATGTGCCGTTAAAATTTAGGGCTGGGTTGTATACTATATAGTGGTTTGATATATTCGTTGCAACGATTTTAATTTAAAGTTCGCTGCATACGAGGCTGGATTTGCCGCTAGATTTCACTACTAGTTTTCTTAATTGCTATTATGTGCTCACTTCACACAAGGGCGTAGATATTTTTTTTTCTGGGGGGCGGGGTATAAAGCTAAAGAAATCAATATTTTTAAGTTTTATTAATAGGAACACCAAAACCAAACGACTAAACTAAAAAACTTTATTTTGGGTAGAATTTGAAGAGCCAAAAAAAAGTCTTTTTCATATAGCCACACGGGTCTCGTAAAATTCACGTAATAATGCGGGACATTTCCTATAATACGAGACACGGAACTTTAATGCAGGACTGACCAGGGGTATGAAACTTAATGCTATTCGAGCTTCTCTTATTTGTCTGAAGGAATAATTTTAATGCCAACATGATAGCATGAAAATTAATGAAAATGTACTTTTGACGAACTTTTTTCAGTCATTGGCATCGCTGAAATGGCGCCAGCTCATCAAAGCGCATCAAAGCGGGAGTTTCAAAATTGTCTACTTATGTTATGAACAATATTATTTAATAAAAAAGGATAAAAAACTGTTCAATTCTTACAAAATTACAATTATAAGAGGAAATGTATTTTAAACATCAACCATTTTGATGGAAACGTGCTTGTTGTGACAACACCATTCCCAGGGCAGCTACGACACACACACCATTTTACACAGTTGGTATTAAAATCATTCCTTGTCATTTAAGAGGTCACCTTGCCATCACACGAGACATCTTTACAAACACACACTATGTCATAATGTTTGTTTGTGGGCCTTTGTTCATGTCGCCCACGTTACAAGATACCGTTTCTAGATTGGTTCTTGCTCAGAGCCAGCAGATGACCTTGAAAGAACAATAGCCCCTGTTCTTATTGCAATTTTGTGAGCTAGCAGGCGAGCCCACAGTGACTTCATTTCCAGATTTGTACCAACAGAAGTCCAGCGTTTCAACATGGATTATCGCCGTGGAAAATAAACAAGATTACCTTTGTCAACAGAACGTAAGAAAAAATGTAACATTGCCAAATATAATAGGTAAATATTTTATCTATAATACTTATTTTATTGATTTATATTGATATTTAACTTCCAATAGGAAGTTATTGTATTTAATAGTAGAAGAAAAATTATCTGAAAAGTCAAAACAGAAAAAAAAATTTGTCACAGCATAATTAAAATGGAAGAGATTAATTTTATATCTATACACATAGAATATATTGAGAATTTTAATTATGAAGAGATAATAAAATAAATATGAATTCAAATAAAATTATGTACCTACATAATAAAAATTCAGAATTAATGACAAAATAAGAATTTTGAATTAAAATGATGTAAATAATAAAACTGTTTTAATTACTATGGCACTAGTACAGGTAATAGAGAATTTTTTTCTGCATTATCCTACAACTTTTTCTTGTTTTCTTAAATAGGTTCAGTATCACGTACTGACCCTAAATGCACAAAATCCTTACAAATTAGGAGGGCGGAAGTGCCGCCATTTTGACAAAAACCGTTTCAGCCTATATCTCCCTAACCGTGCACTTGAGGCGAAAAAAGGTAATAATACCTTTATTGTAGATAAATAAATTTACTATCTTTTTTGTTCAATACTTTTTTTTTTGTATCACTTACCGTTTACGACTTATTCAACTATTACGATTTGTTTATTGACTTTTGGATCCATATCTCTTCTAATAATTGTTTAAACAATAAAATGCTAATGACTTAAGTTTTAAATCTACAAATTTTCTACAGCTTTTAATTCAAACTTTTTTTCTAAAATTAATATTTTTAATGTTATAACGCGCTAATGTCAAAAAACCTGTGCCTAGGCGCATGAGTGGACATAATAAAATAAGAATGAATTGTAATAAAATTATGTACATAATAAAAATTCAGAATTAAACCAGTGGGAGTATATACCCAAGTAATTCAAGAATTACAAGGCGCGAAATTTTACGTCATATACCCCGGTGTTTTGCTTGAAAATCGGTGTATATATTTAACGACACTTGGAGAATAATATAGTATAACTTAATTTACTTATTCTAAGTAAAAATAACAGTTGAAAATAATGAAACACAGAAAGGAAAATATAATTTTAATAAATTCATGGTTCTCTATGTAATATGTTATTGTGTCATGCAAAAATTAAACATAACTAACATCTTCAGAACAAAATAATAACAGATTTGTTTTCAAAATATTTCTGAAATTATGAGTTTAGAAAAAAAAATTCATAACTTTCTTGTAAAAACAGATAGAAAAATAAACCGATATGAAAAGTACCCAATTATTATATAAAAACAACTTTATAACATATATGTGCCGACTTTAGCTCAAAGAATTTTTTAGAAAACTTTCTTTAAAATAGAATAATAAAACATTATAAAAAGTACACCATTATTATATAAAAAACAACGATGGCATGTATCTCTTTTGCGCATGCGCCAACTTTTCCCAAAAATTATACAAAACTCTTGTAAAAATAGATCGAATAATAAACTGTTATGAGAAGTACCTATACCATTGTTATATACAAACAACTTTATAAATTATACCTCTTCTGCGCATGCGCCGACTTTCCCTCAAAAAACATTTTACAAAACTTTCTTGTAAAGTAGAATAATAAAACATTATAAAAAGTACACCATTATTATATAAAAAACAACTATGGCTTGTATCTCTTTTGCGTATGCGCCGATTTTTCCCAAAAATTATACAAAACTCTTGTAAAAATAAATCGAATAATAAACTGTTATGAAAAGTATACCGTTGTTATATACAAACAACTTTATAACTTATACCTCTTCTGCGCATGCGCTGACTTTCCCTCAAAAAACATTTTAGAAAACTTTCTTGTAAAGTAGAATAATAAATCATTATAAAAAGTACACCATTAATATATAAAAAAATTGGTTGTCTGTAAAGTCGGTTTACGGACGATAGTTTTACGTGATAACGTATTCCGCTCGAATATCATATTTAATAATACATTACTGCGCTCTCGCTTACACGCACAGGGTCCGGCGGAACGTTATGGAAAGTTACACTTTTTCGTGCGTGCAGCTGGTGTTTCATCAATTAATAAGACGTTATCACGTCAAAAACTTAGTCACCATCTTTAGAAGTCCGCCATATTGGATTTAGAGTGACGTCACTTTATTTTTCGAGTTATTCTCAGCAAGCCATTTCATTTGATACCCATATTGTAAGAAAGCATAATAAAATTAGTCCGCCATCTTTAGAACTCCGCCATATTGGATTTAGAGTGACGTCACTTTATGTTTCGAGTTATTTTCAGCAAGCCCTTTCATTTGACACCCATATTGTAGGAAAGCATAATAAAATTAGTCCGCCATCTTTAGAAGTCCGCCATATTGGATTTAGAGTGACGTAACTTTATGTTTCGAGTTATTCTCAGCAAGCCCTTTCATTTGATACCCATATTGTAGGAAAGCATAAAAAAATTAGTCCGCCATCTTTAGAAGTCCGCCATATTGGATTTAGAGTGACGTCACTTTATGTTTCGAGTTACTCTCAGCAAACCCTTTCATTTGATACCCATATTGTAGGAAAGCGTAATAAAATTAGTCCGCCATCTTTAGAAGTCCGCCATATTGGATTTAGAGTAATGTCACTTTATTTTTCGAGTTATTCTCAGCAAGCCCTTTCATTTGATACCCATATTGTAGGAAAACATAATAAAATTAGTCCGCCATCTTTAGAAGTCCGCCATATTGGTTGTAGAGTGACGTCACTTTATTTTTCGAGTTATTCTCAGCAAGCCCTTTCATTTGATACCCATATTGTAGGAAAGCATAATAAAATTAGTCCGCCATCTTTAGAAGTCCGCCATATTGGATTTAGAGTGACGTCACTTTATTTTTCGAGTTATTCTCAGCAAGCCCTTTCATTTGATACCCATATTGTAGGAAAGCATAATAAAATTAGTCCGCAATCTTTAGAAGTCCGCCATATTGGATTTAGAGTGACGTCACTTTATGTTTCGAGTTACTCTCAGCAAGCCCTTTCATTTGATACCCATATTGTAGGAAAGCATAATAAAATTAGTCCGCCATCTTTAGAAGTCCGCCATATTGGATTTAGAGTGACGTCACTTTATTTTTCGAGTTATTCTCAGCAAGCCCTTTTATTTGATACCCATATTGTAAGAAAACATAATAAAATTAGTCCGCCATCTTTAGAAGTCCGCCATATTGGATTTAGAGTGACGTCACTTTATTTTTCGAGTTATTCTCAGCAAGCCCTTTCATTTGATACCCATATTGTTAGAAAGCATAATAAAATTAGTCCGCCATCTTTAGAAGTCCGCCATATTGGATTTAGAGTAATGTCACTTTATTTTTCGAGTTATTCTCAGCAAGCCCTTTCATTTGATACCCATATTGTTGGAAAACATAATAAAATTAGTCCGCTATCTTTAGAAGTCCGCCATATTGGATGTAGAGTGACGTCACTTTATTTTTCGAGTTATTCTCAGCAAGCCCTTTCATTTGATACCCATATTGTAGGAAAGCATAATAAAATTAGTCCGCCATCTTTAGAAGTCCGCCATATTGGATTTAGAGTGACGTCACTTTATTTTTCGAGTTATTCTCAGCAAGCCCTTTCATTTGATACCCATATTGTTGGAAAGCATAATAAAATTAGTCCGCCATCTTTAGAAGTCCGCCATATTGGATTTAGAGTAATGTCACTTTATTTTTCGAGTTATTCTCAGCAAGCCCTTTCATTTGATACCCATATTGTAGGAAAACATAATAAAATTAGTCCGCCATCTTTAGAAGTCCGCCATATTGGATGTAGAGTGACATCACTTTATTTTTCGAGTTATTCTCAGCAAGCCCTTTCATTTGATACCCATATTGTAGGAAAGCATAATAAAATTAGTCCGCCATCTTTAGAAGTCCGCCATAATGGATTTAGAGTGACGTCACCGATTTTCCCCAAAAAATTTACAAAAACTTCTAGTAAAAATAGATAGAGTAAAAACCGTTTTAAAAACTATATTATTATTATATAAAACAACATTATAAGAGATATATTCTTTTACGCATGCGCCGATGTTCCCCAAAAACAATAGGCCACTTCATATTTGCATATCAAACATCCTCCCAAAATTTGGTTTCAATCCGCTCTTCCTTGATGTCGGAATGATAAGAAATGTCAAAAGTGACGTTTCCATCTGTCAAAGTATTAAGTTCTAATAATTAGTTATTCAAATTGTTAACTTAGAAGGCGTTGCTTTTCATAAATATTTCAAATGGCATCCGTTTTTGAACAAATGCTATCTCCTTTGTTTTATTATTGTCATAAATAAAATTATCGACCAATTTTATTTTAAGACAGAACATATGCAATAATTAAATTACCATGTTATACCGTGCAACAGAGAGAGATAACCGAAAGATGTTTGCTATCGGTTATATCAGATTGAATTTATTTCTATATAAATGTGTATAAGAAAAGTGATTGGGCGAATTCTGTTGTACGAAATTTATGTAAAATTTTCTCCTCTTTCGTTTAAGACAGGTTTCGAACCGATCTGATTTAAATTGAGCGAGTTATAAGCGAAAAACTTCGTTTTTTCTAAATTGCTCCCCTCTGGAGCAAAAATTCAAAAATCGGGCGACGTTAGGATTTAAGTTACCCGGAGACAAATCGAACAAAAAAAAGTTTTTTAAAATCGGTTAAGTCGTTTGGGCTGTACGCTGGATACAAAAAGCGTGACTCACAGATTCACAGATTCACAGACAAAGCGAGTACATATAGGCGCTTTAGCTTACGCTATTCGCGCCTAAAAACCAAAAAAATAAAAAGTGTGCATTCATTTTTAACTTCCCGCTTTAAAAAAAAAAAAAAAAAATTTTTTTTTTTCAAAAATCGGGAAGTTATTGGTTTCACCCCGATTTTCGAAAATCGAGTTTTCGCCAGATCTCGACGTTTTGGGGTCCTAGGAAGCTATTGAAACTATTTTGGCGATGATGTCCGTAGGGCTGTATGTATGGATGTGTGTGTGTGTGTGTGTGTGTGTGTATGTATGTATGTAAACCTTTTATATCTTTTGAACGGAGTGTCCGACTGAAACGTGGTTTGCGGCATCTGACGTGATCTTGGTGAACTTAGACTTCCTGAAAATTTGAAACGATTCGGCCCAAAAAATTTTGAGAAATCTTAAAAAAACAAGTTTCAAAAATTTTTAAAAATTTGTTTTTGTAAAAAATTTTCTAAACTACTAAACCGATTAATTCCAAAAACTAATCAGCTCTTCTCCTTAACAAACTGCGTCGATTTCCGCAAACCGCATCAAAATCGGTTCATTTGTTCACGAGAAACCGTGAACGAAAAAATCGTAAAAAAGTGTTTTTTTAAAATGACTCTTAAAATTGTTATCAGATTGATTTTTTTGTAATAAATTACTTTCTTAAGCTAAAAAAACTGCGTCGATCGCCGCAAACCAGATCAAAATTGGTTCATTTGTTCATGAGATAACGTGAACGAAAAATTAGGAAAAAAGTAATTTTTTAAAATTACTCGTAAAATTCTTATCAAATCGATTTTTTTGTAATAATTTACTTTCTTAGGTTAAAAAAACTGCGTCGATTGCAGCAAACCGCATCAAAATCGGCTCATTTGTTCATGAGATATCGTGAACGAAAAATTTTTAAAAAGTGTTTTTTTTTTAATTTCTCGTAAAATTCCTATGAGATCGATTTTTCTGTATAAAATTACTTTTTAAGGTTAAAAAATTGCGTCGACTGCCGCAAATCGCATCAAAATCGCTTCATTTGTTCATGAGATATCGTGAACGAAAATTTCGTAACAAAGTGTTTTTTTTTGAGCTCGAAGAGCTAAAAAATAAACTTCTTGCTATATTTGACATATTTTTGAGCGTTTTGAACTCGAAAATAGCGGGAAGTTACAGGGATGGCCTGCAGGGTCAAACTACTTTTCAAATTTTTTTAATTGATTTCTAGTAAATTAACTGATTTATTATTAACTTACCGCTTAAAAAAAAAAAAATTGTTTTTTCAAAAATCGGGGAGTTATTGGTTTCACCCCGATTTTTGAAAATCGAGTTTTCGCCAGATATCGACGTTTTGAGGTCCTAGGAAGCTATTGAAACTATTTTGGCGATGATGTCCTCAGGGCTGCATGTGTGTGTGTGTGTGTGTGTGTGTGTGTGTGTGTGTGTGTGTGTATGTATGTATGTATGTAAACCTTTTATATCTTTTGAATGGAGTGTCCGACTGAAACGCGGTTTGCGGGATCTGACGTGAACTTGGTGAACTTAGACTTCCTGAAAATTTGAAATGATTCGGCCCAAAAATTTTTGAGAAATCTTAAAAAAACAAGTTTCAAAAATTTTTTAAAATTTGTTTTTGTAAAATATTTTCTAAACTACTAAACCGATTAATTCCAAAATCTAATCAGCTCTTCTCCTTAACAAACTGCGTCGATTTCCGCAAACCGCATCAAAATCGGTTCATTTGTTCACGAGATACCGTGAACGAAAAAATCGTAAAAAAAAGTGTTTTTTAAAATGACTCTTAAAATTGTTATCAGATCGATTTTTTTGTAATAAATTACTTTCTTAGGCTAAAAAAACTGCGTCGATCGCCGCAAACCAGATCAAAATTGGTTCATTTGTTCATGAGATAACGTGAACGAAAAATTAGGAAAAAAGTAATTTTTTATAATTACTCGTGAAATTCTTATCAATTCGTTTTTTTTGTAATAATTTACTTTCTTAGGTTAAAAAAACTGCGTCGATCGCCGCAAACCGCATCAAAATCGGCTCATTTGTTCACGAGATATCATGAACGAAAAATTTGTAAAAAAGTGTTTTTTTTAAATTGCTCGTAAAATTCCTATGAGATCGATTTTTCTGTAATAAATTACTTTTTAAGGTTAAAAAATTGCGTCGACTACCGCAAATCGCATCAAAATCGGTTCATTTGTTCATGAGATATCGTGAACGAAAATTTCGTAACAAAGTGTTTTTTTTTGGGCTCGAAGAGCTAAAAAATAAACTTCTTGCTATATTTTATATATTTTTGAGCGTTTTGAACTCGAAAATAGCGGGAAGTTACAGGGATGGCCTGCAGGTTCAAACTTCTTTTCAAATTTTTATTTATGCAACTGTATTAGATTCCATAGCTCATTCGTTAGCTCATAAGTTGGCTAATAGTTGTGTCACTGTGGAGTAAAGAAACTCAGTCATAAATTAAATAATTAAATAAATAATATATAAAACAAATAATGAAAGTCCTATATTTTTGCAACTTTAAAAAAATACTTTTTTTTTCGAAAAAAAGGTGGCAACCCTAATTGTAACAAACAGTACTGTATTATAGTTATTATTATGAATATACAATACATTTTTTTTCCATATTTTTGTGACATTTAACATAATTCTATTTTTTGTAAACTATTTCTTTGCAGATAAATTATATGTTGTAAAGTTTTGTAATTCTGGATATAAAATGAATATAGCACATCCCTATTTGATATCTGCAGTCTATACGTGTCTGTGTTAGTATACTAACACATGTAATAGTATGTATATCACTATAACGAGGCATATAATAATTCGGTTCTCTTTGTCAATCCTTCTCACATGTGTGAAAGATAGAGAGAGAGCATTCAATTCTCATAGACCACAATAATTAGTTGTACTATTATGAATGGAATGTTTCAAAATGTTTCCTCACCTTACGCCGCAAAATACAGCTTCCCCTCTGTGATCGGCAAACGGGCTCTTAAAGAAGATAGAAAAGGGCCTGTGAGCCAAATAAGTTTGTGAATCTCTATGTCAGATCGTCTATAGACAATTCAAAATATTTAATTACTATTTTATATTTATATTGCAGAAATCATAATTTAGTTTCCATCGATCAACGATTAATTAATTATTACAAAGCGATTATAACTAAAATCACTTAAAATATTCCCAATAATTTCTTATCAAAAACATGAATGGCCCTTTGAAAGAAAAATGTTGAGCATTACTGACATATGTCATCAATACAACACTACAAAATATTATAAATAAAAATACAGTACAAAAACATTAATTATATGTGTTATAAAATACTTATCAGGCACGAGTATCTTTTTCTTTACGGCTGATGTAATCCCGGCTTTACATAAGTTGTACTCCCATCACACAGTTATATGCGGCAAATTATACGCCTTTGCCGCGGCTCGAAAGAGCACCACACTCTAACTGCACCCGTCTCTTTCTGTAATGTTGCTCTGATTTACTCGCGCTTTGTTATAAAAACATATCATATAGAGCAGGAGTGGCGAACCTATGGCCCGCGTGCCACAGATGGCACACGACAGATTATCATGGGCATGGCATTGATTGAGGTGCAAAATCAAAATAATAAAAAATATGTTAGATGTAGAAAAAAATTGACTAACATCAAATAACAAATACAAAAAAGCTTCATGACGCTCAGTGTATTATCGAAATTATTCTTTTCATCTATATTTTGTACTTACATTGCAAGGCGTGCAGCTAGATTCCAAGCTGATCGGTATTGAATCTTGCCCGCTAGAGTTCACTAACAATATCTCTCCTCGAAGAAGAAGCTTGTTGATTATAGACGCTCAAAATCAGAGGTTAACAGCGTCTATCTATCTCCTCTAGCTTATCCTCTTTGTTGTATAATCGGTGATCTAAAAAGAAACATTATTATCAACTGTAAAAAATGTATATGTTACGGTTAATACAAGAAAGTAGTTTATTCGCGAATTAACCGGCTAATACCCGAATTAACAATCCTTGACGTTTGGTTAATTCGGGTATTAGCCGGTTAATTCGCGAATAAACTACTTTCTTGTATTAACCGTAACATATATACTCGTATATAGATATCTACATTAGAAATCGATAGTTCATTCAACGTTCTTTTCTTCTTTTTTTTCTGTTCCACTTGTAAGTAGTTTAACCACACCAATATAAATGGTAGGCTTCGAGAAATATTTAAAATCTATAAATTACACTTCTCCACCTCAAGATTTTATTACTTGCAATGTACGTTTCTTTAACTGCTGAAACAACTCGTTGTTTTTCTTTTTCAGATAAGGTGTTTGAACGGTTCCCACATTTAATCAGTATCAATTCCAATTAATTTCAAAACGTTTCTAAGCGTTAAAATAAACAAAAGCATATCATAGATTAAAATTAAAAAATATGAATATAAAACACTATTAACTTCAACTTAAAAGTTGAAGTGTAAATTACAGCATTACTGCTAAATCGCTAAATGAGCATTCAGGATTAGGTATCTATTTTTTTATTTTTATTAATTTAAATAATATTAGCCGTCTTGCTGCTTGAACAAAATTAATGCAACTTTTTTTCAGCACAACGGTAAGAAATATTATGGCTTTGATAGTTCAACCCTTTCTTTGTGATAACTTACATTAAATGCAGAGCTGACCCCTTCAATTTTGAATTTTTTCCAGATAAAAGTGTCCTGTACCAAAAAATTCACATCTAACAGTCATTCGTCTAATATAAACTGTAAACTCTATACTTATATAGCGAACTTCTATTTAACGAAAAACTCCTTAAAACGTAGAAATTGCTAAGGTTTTACATTGTTACCCTCACTCTATATATAGTATAACAAACACTCTCAATAGCGAAACACGTCATTATTTAGACATGAACAATGGGATTAATAGAAATGTGTTCATTTGTTTGTTGTAATTATTAGAAAAAATATTTTTATTTAAGGAAGATGATTTTACTATATCCCAAGATATGAATAAAATATAAAGAAAGATACAATTAAAATACTGGCATAGTAAAAAACGACAAAGTTAACAGATAATTTTGTTATGTAAATTTTTTTCACTTAATTTAGTCAAAATTAAAATCACTTATTCGTATAATTATATTGTTTCCTTTTACTGTCCGTTTAACGAAAACTCTTTATAACGCAATAAAATCCCCGGCCCCTTCAATTTCGCTATATAGATATTACACTGTATTTATAAATCAATAATGACTTTACAGAAGAACGTAGAAGCATAGTTTAGACTTTAGACAATTTAATTTGTCATCAATTTTTTTGATTCGATATCTAATAGAAGGTACGCGTGTCTAAAAATGTCATTTTCACAACATTGGTTGCGCCTATAACTTTTTACCACACGCGATAACAAAAATTTTCTTTTCTTTATTATACTGTATTGAATGTCAATATTTTTGAAGTTGGAATGGTCCCGTCGGCCAATTGGCTGGAGTTTTTTATCACAAAGTATTCAGCAAAACAATGGTTACGCTCAGAAGGGAAGTACGCACATCAAGGGTTTTACAAGCAACGATCAATGGCATCGACGACTGGCACCCGTTTCGGTACTCGTTATTTATATCGGATTCGGACACGAAATCGAGGTTACGCAAGATTATCGCTCATTCGCTCTTATTGTTTCAGGATGAGCAACCAACGAAAACGCCATTCCCTTAGTGCTATCTACGCGACTCAATTTTTTCGACTGCTTGTTTTCCATTTGACTCGACAGTCGAGTAAGCATTTGAATGGGATTTAATTCTATTTTGATGCAGCTCAAAGACAACGATTTAGCCTGCAATGAAGGAATGACGTTGCTAGTCGCTCGCGACTGGTGAGTAGTGACGTACATTGGAATGTGTTGCTTCAGCACATCTCTACCAAAACAATATTGAATGTATTATACCTATTGTATACAGTGGACAGTCATACACTAAATTATATGTATTAATACGCTAAGGTTAAAGATGTTTGCCTCCCTTTTTAGAAAAAAAATTTCTCCACATAAATTATATATCATTTTACGGATAATTGCTTGCTCTACTGACATCGACAACTAAAAAATTTATTATTGCTTTTGTTTTTGTAAATTAATTAAAATACAGCAACGCTGAACAACGTCTGCCATCTAACGGCTTTAATTTTGAAACAACGTCAACACTTCGATCTGTCATCTGACCTTCATATTGTAATACAACAGACACAATACGGCATACTGCCATCTGACGGTTTTAATTTTGAAACAGCGAGCAACGCTGAACAACGTCACAACAATGCTGCATGATGCCATCTGGCTTAGCTCAACGCTTTTGCTACTTGCGCCTCTATATGACAATTTAAGTAAAATATTTCTTCGATCTGTCATCTGAGCTTCATATTGTAATACAACAGACACAATACTGCATACTGCCATCTGACGGTTTTAATTTTGAAACAGCGAGCAACGCTGAACAACGTCACAGCAATGCTGCATGATGCCATCTGGCTTAGCTCAACGCTTTTGCTACTTGCGCCTCTATATGACAATTTTAGTTAAATATTTCTTCGATCTGTCATCTGAGCTTCATATTGTAATACAACAAAAAGAAGAACGTTATAAGCAGTGTGCAAAATAAGAAACGAATTGAATACCTGCAATCATATTTAAAAAATAATTTTGTAAAGTGATAATTATTATACTTATTTAGTGCGAATAATTCGCACAGGTCACACTAGTATGTACCTAATAGTGAAACGTCTAATGACACGTTTAGTTGGAAGTTGGGTTGCTTCAGGCGTCCGGTTTAAGCCGGACATGTTTGGCTTTTTACACCGAGCAGGGTGTAGTGATGAGGGCACTAGACTCGCATTCGAGAGGTACCGGGTTCAAATCCCGGCGGAGGTAGATGTGACTGAGACCTTTTCCTGCTGCCTCTCGCCGAAAAACGGTAATTCTCGTATCGGCTATCAGTTTAAGGTTTTCCATGGTTTCCCTCAATAATTCCAGATAAATATCGAGATGGTTCCTTATTCAAGGCCATGGCCGATTATCTGTCAAATTCGTTTGCTCAAAATTTGCCTACCTTATCCTAATGTGAAATTCTTTCATTCGCCCATTTTAAATAGTTGAAGATGAAAAAATATAGAAAATAACGGGAAGTGTTATAGATGGGAAATAATAAAATGGCGTCTGTTATGACATAAAGTCTAGAAACGGACGTTAAACGCATTATTATTATTATATTTGGCTTTTTGCTAGAATACTTACTTAGGTGACGATACTAGTAACTAAAAAGTTGTAGTATCCATAGGGAAATTTCCGTAGAGTATCCACAGGGATTTAGAAAGTGTCCGTAGAATGACCTTGTAACTTAAAGTTGCATTTGGCAAGCTTAAGTTTATGTTCCCACGAAGGCTTCAAATTTATTAAATTTCACTTACAAATAAGATTTTTAATTCACTTGCAACGGCATGCAATACAAGTATTTTGCACCTCTTTGGAATCAATCCTGCTGGCCAGGAGCGCCGACTTTTTGCAAACCTTTGATTACTTGATGAGTCGTTTACAAAAACTGACGAAGTGCGAGATTTCGACGGTACTTCAAATCTTCATTGAAATCAGAAAGTTTTTTTAAGTGATACTGCTAATGAATCATTTTTACATGTTTTTGCGCATCGAAGGTGCTCCGCACTTACTGTTTATTTAATATTTACTGTGGGTGCTAGAGAACCCGAGCACCCACTGAGTCGGCACCCTTGCTACTGGCATCCATGGGCTCAAAAATACGTAAATATATTTTTATTGGGTTAAGATTTACATTAGAATATTTTTGTTTACAATACAGTTAGAATTTTATCCGGCCCGCGAAGCATTTTATAAATGATTATTAAGAGCGAAAATAGTTTGCCAATATAATTATGCACATAAAAAAAATTTTAGAAAAAGAAAGACGTTTTTGTTGCGGAAATTAAAGGACCTTTTTTTTTGCTCTCCAAATTTTTGGCCCACGGTCAAATTTTAATCAGCAATGTGGCCCGATGATCAAAAGATTTGCCCGCCCCTGACTTCTTAGGTTTTATAACCGTAATAAGGAAAGTAGCTAGGTTGTTCGGTATCTACTAAAAAAATTCATAACCATAATCTCAAGAGTAAAATAAAGATATCCTTGTAATGTAGTCTAAATTAACAAAAACAGCTTTTCTCACGGGTAATTTTGATTCATACTTAACACCCTCTGGGTTAAGAATTTGCGGATGTTGAATGATTTCCGGGCAATTTAAGAACACTGTGTTTAAAAATGTCAAATTTCAACTCTTCAATTCATCTAGAACTGGTTCACAAGTTTTGGGCACACACCCGTTTCCTGTGTATATTGATTAATCATTTGGTCAATAAAGAGATTTCACTGTACTGCAGTCACAATATTGTAAATAGCACACCTATTTAGTGCACATAGTTTGTAAGCGATGTTCTATAGCTAAGAGTCTGAAACATTTTGTATTTTTAGTTATTTTTAAAAATAACCACACAATGTTATAATAACGCTGAATCTGCATTCCGTATGTTGGATACCTTCTATATGAAAACAGGGGAGACTTTAAAACTAAACTTTGCTCTTTAGCCATAGACAACAGAATAGACGAGACGAAACACATTAACTGTGTAATAGTAAGGTCGTCCCGCCTATCAAAATTTGACAAGTTTCAACAGTGAACATTATTCCTTATATATAAACAAATAGTCCGTTCTTTTATCCTTCCTCTTGAAGAGTGAAAAAAGTGTGTTTATTTCAAACGACAGAACATAGGTGTTACAGCTGGACCTGAGAAGTATATTTATGGAAAGAGATGTACATGACAATTATATATATAGGTACCTAAAGAACCAGTACGTGTAATTCAACTACAGGCCGCCAATTAGTTGAAGCCATTATGGCGTACTCCGTAGCGGAATTATTCTATGTTTACAATTAAATTGATAAATACATACTTTTGGGAATTTTTTCATGTAGAAAAAGCTTCTGAAAATGTTCAATAAAATTATTTAATACCTATTTGTAATGTATATTTCAATCCATTGTTTATCTGAGACTGTAGAACGTATCCCACTTCTGATAAATATGTAAGGTCTTATAGTGCGAGTGCTGATCGTTTCTGAAATATCTGAGGTTAAAGTTAAACAAAATTACTAATATACATTTGCCTAACTTTGACATCAAATATTTCTGAGACCATTTAGTCTGGTACTTTTCATACAAAAAAATGCTTAAAATCATATTATATTTCTGAATTATATTATAATTTCTGAATATAGGGTGCTGCTTAAAATTACAAAGTTGTCTGTTGAAGGGTGATTGGGGGCGCAACGATTTTACACATATGTTTCGTTGTGTCCCCGTCCAAAACACCATACAATTTGAATTTTTAACTCAAAAGGCGAAACAATGAAATGCGTGGAAAGTTCGATAACGAAAGAGGATACTGAAACATCACTCCTTTAAAGAGATGTGAGGGACATTTCGATCAGGATGGAGCAATCCTTAAAATGATATTCTTTAAGTACCTACAGATATCTGCAAATCAATGTAAAAGATTTTTTCCTTAATTTTTTAAAATTAAAATCGCAATTCTAATTTATTTTAAATTTTGGCTTGCAAACAAGAGAAAAGATATCGTAGTTAAGAATGCACTTTTTACAAGTTGATTTAGATATTTAAAAGTTTGCGAATGAGGATTAATACGTACCTTTTAAAATTATCAAATTTTTAACATGAGGGACGACCTCGCTGTTAATGAAATGAACAATGATCTGCTAAAAAGAAATTCTATTTGTTGCAAAAAACATTCAAAAGGAAGATATTCAATCAAAGATTGATATTCCATTTGCCCAATACAAAAAAATACATAATTGAGGAGGAAGACAAATTTTCCTGCATTCTGCAAGCCAACAAAGGCTTTAAAAATGCTGTGTCCAAATTTCATGATGATCGGAGTTACCGTTCAAAAGTTTTTGTCGGACGGACAAATTTCGAGTTATATTTTGCAACATTTTTCATTGATGCTCCGCATTCAATTCGAACCAGTAGTTCCTGAGATTAGCGCGTTCACCAACCAAAAAAACAAACAAACTCTTCAGCTTTATATTTTAGTATAGATAACAGGCGTAAGGAGGAAAAATCGTAATGGTGAGTACTTATTTGAACCGAAATGAAGTGTTGTTTTGATAAAAATGTTCATACGTTTTGTCAATCGCAATGAAGTTTTCTTTCTGTCAATGAACTTTTCATAAACATATATATTTTTCATTAACATTCGGTGAATGTTCATTAGCTGAATATGTTTTTTCGAGGTGGAAATTATCACTACTCCTACAGTCCCGCAATTGACTGAACTTACCAGAACTTACCACGGGAACATCAGTAGATTTACTCGAGTTCCTGAAACCTTGAACACAGCTGCGTTACGCTTGCTCAACTCGCCCAAACAATCGACATTATTTAGTTTGGATCAGAACTATGGAGGATGTAGGTAAGAATATATATTTAATAATTTACTATATGAATCATATTGTTCATCTACTCAATGTACGGTGAGCGAAGGCAACAAAGGGTATCGAAAATATATCTGCGTCTCTTTCTTCGATGTAATTACCTGATTTCTCCGATGATAGGGTTGGTTGATGCACTTGCATTCAATCCGTATAAACTATAAAGTATCTCTGTTTCAAAAACTTTGTCTTTTTTTATGACGTTAACATGGACGTACCCAGCTTTTGGCCCAGGAGGGAGCCAATTAGTAAGTTCTTAAGCTGGGTCCCCGTGCTTGTTTTGCCTTCCTGGATACGCCAGTGCTTACGGCGTAAAAAAGACAGAAGTATATTTTGTTTGCACCCTAATGGTTCGATTGCGATTTTATTCCCATGCTCAGTATAGAATAAAAGTATATGGGTATAAGAAGGACCAACTCAATGTATACTAATGTGTTTCTCGAATAGCATTAAATTAAGATGGTGCTGTTGTTCCAAAAGGACTATCAAAATTCTCGAAACGACTGTCAAACCAGCTGTCAGCACATTATTTTATCTCCAACAGCTAAGTTCCTAATATTATACTTACTCTATTGGTTCACCAGCGCCATTACTATCTGATGCTTTTAAGTGACCACTTTAAATCATACTGTTTCGTTTCGATTTCAAATTGATTTCGTCACCACGGTAACCACCCAAACGTTTGTTGTTGATTAGTTGATACACCTGAATAATATTATTTTACAGCAATGTGCAAGAGAGAAACGATTTTTAGTGTGAGACACCTGCATAATAATTAGCACACCATTATATCCACGATGCTGTTTACACGAAAAGAGGACAAAACTGTCGCTTTTCATTTCCTCAATGTTCTTAGTCCTTTGATACACACTGTATAAATTCTCGACATATTTTACGATAACATTATATTTATACCTCATCTAAACATATACTTATGCTCGCTCTATGGATGCTCCTGTGAATATAGATACATATACATATATATGTGTATATAGCATCAAAACCGTCTGTGAAAATGAATGTACGCCTATTAATAGTCTGACAGAATGTATAAAAATACATGCCAACAGTTTTAAACCCGAGACTAGACCATTTTTAACTTGATGTCAACTGCGGCTCAATGTTCCCCCTTCAAATATAATCCTCTATTACTGTCGACCTGCAGTTGACTTGACTGGCAGCTCACAACAGTTGATTAGCCTAACTAAAAAACAAGATGTGTTGACGAGCAGCTAATAGATGCATGAAAAATAATACCTATTAAAACTCTTTCCAAATAACTCTATTCAATTGAGGCGCTGATTTCAAAAACAACATAAGTCCAAAAATGAACTTTTGAGAAAATCAATAAAAACTATTTATCTTAGTAACCGTTTAACTTATAGTTTTCATATTTTTTTTCGGTACGTATAATTAGTTTCTAATAGTAATGAGTGGCAAATCACTTTGTTAATTTACTTATGTTAAGCAAAAAAAAATTAAAACTGTTGGACATATGTTGTTTTTCAGTGAAAAACAATGTTTTTTCTATAAACTCGTTTAATAATAATACTGACAAGATAACATAAAATAAATTCTTAAAAAAAACAAAACGAAATTCTTCACTAAAAAAAATACAAAGTTAACAAAATTCTTCTCTAAAAAAATACAACATTATGAAATAAGCCTACTCGTCACACCCACTGCTATTGTCATCATTTTCAACTTCTGGCTGCCCATTTTCGGTGCAACCATTCTGAGAAAAGATGTTTTCATAAAATTCCCTGTTCTCAGGCTTTTCAAGAAATCCCATAAGGGTTTTGAGATTTTGTATTTTTACTGGAGCTATATCGGTAGGTTTATCATAAACAACTTTTAGGTCCAATCCAGTTGGCATACGTAACTTGTTGCGTACAATGCTGGATCTCCACGGGCCATGGTAAGAATCTCTCACATAAATTAATTGTGATTTTTTTTCGATTTTCATCATTCTAACATCTTTTATTTTTACCGGTGGCTTGGCAGTTTTCATAAAATATGGCTCTGTAGCTGCTTTAATATCATATATACGGCTAGTATCAACTTTTACCAAGTCAAAAGGTGTAGGATTGGCTCGAGCATCAAGGATAAGCTTGTCCCAGTCGCTTGGAACTTCAGCCTTTCCCACTTTCCTCTTCTTTTTTTCTATCAAAGAAAAGTCTTGGTCATTCTGTAGTTTTAAATCGTTTTAAAAACACCGGTTGCAATGACATCGTCAACTGTCAAACGTAATCTTAGGTTAGAATTTTGTTTCTAACAAAAAGGTCACATGTCCTGAACATGTGCTGTTTTTAACTGAACCGATGTGGACTTATGCTGTTTTTGCCGAATCAGCTAGAATTAAAACCGCTGTAGGTCTGTTTATATGAGGTTTTTAAACGAACAATTTATACCAACAATAATCTTTAAAAAAATCCACACGATGCCACTATTATCTCGATTTTCTCAATTTTGGACATATGCTGTTTTTGAAATCAACGCCTCAATTACTTCCTCAGTTACAGAAAAACAATTGTATTTATCAATTTTAACAAGGGAAAATCAGAGCTGGAGAAGGTGTCGCTGATTACGACCTTTATTTTATGTGAAACATCTAAATGCGCGTTTGGTTGGGAGTAAAACCGTGCAATTGGCGCGACACTTTGATGAAACGACATTTTATGGGAGGACGTTACGTTTGTGTGCGTTGGATTAAACGTGGATTTAGTTGAAGGAGACATCTAGATAACAAGGCGAAATTTAGTTACTAGTTTGTTTTTTTAGTTACTATTGTATTTCGTTAGATGACAGCGCGTAACGCTTGCTGTGTGTATGCGTTGAATTGTAACTAGGATTTTGTTGACGGGGACATGGAACTTAAATTAATTAGTTATTATAATAGTCACTTAAGTGGCGTCGCTAGTAATTTAAATTTGCAGTGTCCTTAGGGCTTTAAAAATGACCGTAGAGTGTCCATAGGGCTTCAGGAAGTATCCGTAGAGTGTCCTCCGCTGGGCGACGACTAGCAATATTAAACATAATTATTACAACAAGCAAATATCGAATATAGACCGTAAAACGATTTTAGCTCTCCATTTATCGGATTTTTTTTTTTTTTTTGAGTAATAGATCTTTCGATCGGGATAACTGTGATTTGACAGAGGGTAAAAGCCATGTTGTTATGAGATTTCTGCTCAGTAAGCATTGACAAATTATCATGGAAAGACTCGCGCCACAACAACGGTTAGAAATTGTTGAAATTTATTTTCAAAATCAGGGTTCTATTCGCCAAAGTTACAGAGTGCTTCGTGAAATTTATGGTTTACATAATCGTCCATCAGAGCAGCTTATTCGTCGAACTATCGATAGATTTCAGGCAACATTTTCTCTACTCGATGCAAAAAAAACAAGAAGACAAACAGCTGTACGTACAGAAGAAAATATCGGTGCTGTATTAGCTAGTGTTAATGAAGATCCCAATTTGTCTATTCACCGACGTTTACAACAAATTGGACTCTGTGCATCCACCACATGGAAAATTTTGCGTAAATATCTTAGACTGCACCCATACAAGATCCAACTGGTTCAAGAACTTGACCTTAATAAGCGTTATTTGTTTGCTGATTGGGCCCTAGAACAGCTTGAAGTTGATCCATTTTTGACGTGATAACGTCTTATAAATTGATGAATCACCAATATTATAAAATTATTGATAAAACACCGGCTGCATGTTCGAAAAAGTGTAACGTAACGTTCCTAACGTTCCTAACGCGTAACGTTCCGCCTGACCCTGTGCGTGCTTTTTGCTAATTTCTCGCTCAATTTAAATCAGATCGGTTTGAAATCAGTCTTAAACGAAAGAGGAGAACATTTTACATAGATTTCGTATAACAGAATTTGCCTAAACAGTTTTTTTATACAAATTTATATAGAAAAATATTTTATACAAATTTATATAGAAAAATAGCTGTATAAATGCAATGTTGTGTAATGCATGACGCGACGCGGTCGGTTGTCTTTGTTTGCCGTACATGGAAATTAGAAGCAAACGTATGTCTTGTCTTAACATGAAAACAGCTGCATTTCTAATGTTTAATTCAATTTTTTGACATTAGTATATTGTGAAATGCAAAGCCTGCTAAGTTAAGTATTGGAATAACTAATTATTATTAGAACATAATACTTTGTAAGTTGCAAACGTCACTTTTGACATTTCTTATCATTCCGACACCAAGGATAAGCGGATTGAAACCAAATTTTGGGAGGTTTAGGTTATGTATTACGGAATACGTTATCACGTAAAACTATCGTCCGTAAACCGACTTTACAGACAACCATTTTTTTTCTCAAAAATTGTGTTTAAAGATGAAGCTCATTTCTAGGTAAACAAGCAAAATTGCCGTATATTGATTATTTTCTTTGGGGTTCTGTCAAGTCATTGGTTTATGCTGATAAACTAGAAACAATAGACGTTTTGAAAGACAACATAACTCGTGTTTGGTGAAATAAGGCCTGAATTACTCGAGAAAGTGGTCCAAAATTGGTCTGATCGAATGCGATTCCTCAAAGCTAGTCGTGGTGGACATATGTCGGAAATTATTTTTAAAACTTAAATGTCATAAAATTATCTTTCAAACAAAAAAAAATGGCTTCAATCTTAATTTAATTAAATGTTCATTTCAATTTAAAGTTCTATCACTCTAAAAAAAACACCCGATTCTTTAGATAAATATACTTCATTACACCCTAGATATTACATTATATAAAGTGTGCATACATCTCATGCATTCCCTATTTTTCTACGACACTTATATCCGTAGTATTGGTCAATTAAAGCGGCATGAATGTTGAAGATGAGTCACAAGTGACTTAATTCGTTAAGTGTTTAATTCGTTTGGAATGTAATCACTTATCAGTTATTCTCATTCATTTGAACTCGTTCTTAAACACTTAAATTGAAGGAAAAAAAATAATTAAGTGCAATTTAATTATTAGAATGTCACCGAAGCACTGACAATATGTCGTTTCTTTTTAGACAAATGAAATTCATTGTTTTAATTTCATTGATTGTAGACAAATCGACTTATTATTATATTTGTCTGTACATATAGTATATAGACAGATACACTACTGGCGTCGACAGGATGCTAGGATCATAAAAACTCGACGTTTCACATCGTTTTTAACAACTTGGCACCAACAACTAGGATTGTCAACCATAGGTACTTTATTTTGGGTCGATATACCTTATGCAGTGTTTCGAGTATGTAGCTTAATCGTATGATCTTTATTTTTTATTTCTCTTGTTCCTGCATTTATTAAATAACTAATGTACCTATAGAAATTGACAAAATTATGAATAAATGGAATGCTGCATTTTATAAATAAATAATGTTCTCCAGCAATACATTTAAATCAATGACCTTTACTTTCCTTCCTGGTATTAGTTTTTAGGGTAGAAGCTATAATATTATGTAAAGTGGTGTGACAGACTTTTCTGCCAGGATAAACCTTAGGTCTATAAAGTTAGCATATCCACATCAAAAGCCCACGAAGTTAATAGTACCATAATTTGTTGCTAATTCGTTACCCCAAAACTGATTTTGTTGCTCTGACCGTTTTCGAGAAACAATGGATACGGTAGCGTTATATAAAGATGGCATAGCCAGTGGTTGTATCTCTATAAGTAGCTTAGATATACTCATTATGAAAGTACCATAATTTGTTGCTAATTTGTTGCTTTTGAATGGTGTAATCACTTTCAGGCTAAATGATAAGAGATCGGTAGGATATAAACCGATCGAAAAAAAATGTTAAAAACAAGAAAATTCATAAGGTTAAAGAAAAGCCTATGACACGAAACAAACACTTTATTGCTACGTTCCGAGATTAAAAATAAAGAATTATAATATAAATATTTTTTCATACCAGGGGGGTCGCTTAATGAAAAAGGTTGAAAAACACTGCTATAATACATTTCAGAATCCGTATAAGTGCAGTTTTACTGTTACCGGCCCCGGACTATAAGAATCATCCAGGTGACCCCATAAGTACAAAGAAGAAGAAGAATTACTAACACACGGACACCGGAATTTTATATATTATAAAGATTAGATTTTGTAAATAATTCTATCCCTCCTTGATTTTGAGGGTCACTGAAAATGGTATATTACTCATTTGAAATCATTGTTCAAGAGTCAAGATACATCACACGACCAGAATTGAAACCGTTAATTTTTCAACGGTTATAATGCTAGTTTATTATAAATAAAATTATACTACCTATACTCAATAGTTTCACACAATTCTTATTAGCAAGACGTAACGTTGCGAGCCTTTGTTCTTCTGAGACTAGGGTGATACGTGTTTTAAATATTTCGTATAAAAAACATATTTACCTTATGGCGAGAACAGTGTATAATATCAATAATTCGTTGGAGCACCGGAAACCGGTGGCCGTGTCGATTTCCCAATAGTTAGCGCGTCCATCCGAATACACTATAATATGTATCTGTGGCCAAAAGGCAAAAGCGTTTATGTCTAATTTGTGACTAAATAAGATTAATGACAATATAATTAGCTGTGTACATTGCATTTAGAATGCCAATTTGTGGTGGTAAAATTATACAAATCATTTGAGGCTTGGATTTCCACAATTACATAGATTGTTGAATAGACTTAAATGTGTAGTAATAACCAGGTATTCAGAATGATTTTTAAGTTGATTCTTCTTATTTAACAGCGTGTAGAAATCAAATAGACGAACAAATATTTCAAGTAACTTTTCTATCAAAACTCCAAAATAAAAGAGAAACAGGCTTTCGAAGTTTAATTAAATTTTGAAGTCTGTCTTGGTGTTATGTTATGTCTACTATGAAAATATGTTATGTCATTATCAAGTATTCACAGAAATTGTTCGAAGTTGTCCCCGTTTTATCCTCCACGATGCTCCTGTAAACTACCCGTTTCCCTAGACTTTTGAATAATATTCAGAATTGTCCGAGGGTTCGGATGAATCCGGTTGGGGAAACGACTTGCGTACAATCGAGATGCACCCGCGGCAATTTGACAACAGTCTCCGTAAATTAATAACTTGTCTCCCAGGTCATTATCGTTATAAACATGAGTCATTCTCAAAAATAATTGAGGCACACACAATTCTCTCAAAAACATAACAAGAAACACGTCAGTTTCAAATATAGGCACCAAGTTACTTGATAATGACATAACATAACGCCAGGACCGCCCTGAAAATTAAATACAATTTTAAAAAATTAAATTGAAAGGCTGTTTTTCTCTTATTTTTGAGTTTTGATAAAAAAAGTCACTTGAAATATTTGTTCGACTATTTGATTTCTACACGCTGTTAAAAAAAAGAATCAACTTAAAAATCATCACAGGGCCCGATCCAGCTATTTCGCCGCTCCGGGCAAAATAATATTTGCCGCCTTTTACCCATGCGTTCTTCCATAGATGGTGTAATTTTTTTTTGTTTAACCATCTTACAAATTTTCGCCGCTCTCAATTTTGCCGCCCCGGAAAATTGCCCGGTTTGCCCCCCCCCCCTAGATCGGGCCCTGAATCATCAGGTATATAATTTTGATTACACACTGTATAATTTTAAGTAGGATCACTGTTTGCCGGACGGCACTTTACCTACAGTTTGCTGTTCGCTCGCCAATCGACCGTACTGTAGCTATACCTATCTAATTTTATTTTAGAACTAGCCGTTCCCCGCAGATTTTTCACCTACTATCACATACTCTCTCTCTCTCTCTCTTCCTCTGTCCCTTTATTTGCCAAACTTCAAGTCAATCGGGCGTACAGTTTTGGAGATCTCGTGATGAATCGGTGAGTGGTATTTCGATTATATAGATTATAGATAGATTGTATTACAGTATAATCTCACTAATCCAGCACTATTAAAAACCGGAGGGTGCCGGATTATTGGAATGTTCGGATTACTGGATTATAGTGAAAAAGTCATAGGTAATGAATAAAATAAAGCATTTCATAAAGGGAATAAATGTATGTAATGTATTAAATTAACATGTAGGTACATATAGGGAGGCGTGGGCGGAGGGTGCCGGATTATTGGACGTGCCGATCTATCGAAGTGCCGGATTAGTATATTGTTATAATGTCAATTGGAAATTTACAATTTCATCTGACATGTCAGTATAAGTAAATTTAATGCGCAAACCTTTTTAGAATCCCAAGTCGCGCGCGACGTTAATGCTGCTTGTTGCCAAATTATTGTAGGCCAGAATTTCGCGTATTTAAAATTCTATTGTATTTGTCATTTAACAAAACGAAATACAGTGAATTTTCACAAAATATAATTTAAAAGTATATTGCATATTATGACTGAAAATTCTGATTTAAGAAGTTTTGTTTTAGGTCACAGATGCCTATGTACATTATTTACACACACATGCATGGTACATGGGACATCATGTATGCAGAAGGTAGACGGCGGCAGAGCGAACGGCCGCTGTATAGAACGGCGACGACGACGATGGCCTCCCCTCCGTCAAGGCACGCGCGATCAACGATAGTTAACGGAACGGGTGCACCAGCACCGCAAACGCATAAGCGCGCGCGTCACATTGCATTGCATCGCGTTGACGCTGCACTTGAACGCGGAGCTGCTGCGTGCAAGCTGTTTTCACTTAAAGTCGCGTGCACACGAAAGATTCGGACTGCGCCACGTTTCGACGTTATTCATTTAAAAAAAACGGCCATGTGCGAGTCAAACTCGCGCACCGAGGGTTCCTTACAAACTTGAAGGTATGTAAATAGTTCGTCCATAACGGGAATCGAGTCTCGAAGTTTTTTCCCGCTTAGCCGTAGGTCAACGTCGCGGTCAGTTTGCCAACTAAGCGTGTAAAGAAGTCCAGATGGACTACTGAACTGTATTGTACCTCGTAGCTATATCTGATAGCCTAGTTGTCGTACCGTGTTGTATGCGCGAGAGTTCTCATATTGTGATGCATAAATGCACCGGTAGCGGACGCTGGTTTTATATTAGAGCTGATACTGTGTACGTGCGTAGGATGTTTTGGCGGGTTAAAAACATTTTTTTTTTATGATGTATAACTACAAATTTACGGTTTCGGATTTTTCCCTGTACTTGTGTTATAAGACGCCATGTCTTATAACACAAGTACAGGGAAAAATTTAGTAAGACGCCATGTCTTACTAAATTTCATGATTCTAGGTCAACGGGAAGTATAGGTTTTGATTCCCAAGAGTCTTGACAGACAGACGGACAGCAAAGTGATCCTATAAGGGTTTCTTTTTTTCCTTTTGAGGTACGGAACCCTAAAAAACATGCCAGGCGCGTGTTGGGCACACATATGATGGGGTTCCGTAGTGTTCGTATTTGTGAGTCGCAATCGTTGCTTGACAAATATCATACCCTAACCTAAAAATGCAGCTTTGCAATAGGTTGGTACTGTTTTGTAGATTATTAATTAAAATGAAATCGAGTACCTATCCATGGGTTATTCTTTGCACTAATAAAATCTAATGAGTGAAGTGACTCATTACGCATTAGTGCGATAAGGTAAAGCAAAACTAATCGCGCTATACTAATTCTATAGTAAATTTCTATTTGTCTGTCAGTTGATTTTTGAAGTGAAAATTTCTTTAGCGGCGTTGTACACTTTTTTTGTAATGGGTAAAATATGTTAAACTCACGTCAGATCGAAAATTCGTAAGACCTGATCGAAAATGCGTAAGACAAAAACTTTTGTACACTTTTTTTGTAATGGGTAAAAAATGTTAAACTCACGTCAGATCGAAAATTCGTAAGACCTGATCGAAAATGCGTAAGACGAAAACTTTTGTACACTTTTTTTGTAATGGGTAAAAAATGTTAAACTCGCGTCAGGACACGTGACCTGATCGAAAATTCGTAAGACGTTAATATTCAAGTTTTCACTTCTGCCGGCACTCCCGGAGTGCAACCCGTCTTTTTTTTTAACCCATCAAATGAACTGTCAAATAATTTGAAAATGAAATGAAAAGTAGCCTACTTATAGGAGGGACGTGCAAAAAATAACACATATCTCGTGCGTAATTATATAACGAGTTGGGTGTGTTAATACTCGCTAGCGCTCGTTTTAAACATAATGTCACATTACGTCGGAATATAGCACATTAGTACGAGTACGACACAATAGGGATACAATCTACTATTATTACCGGGAAATATAATTTTTTTCTCTAGCCATGTTCGTGTCATCAAAAATTGATTGAATGTTTTAATAATTTCTTGATGATACTAACATGGTTTGCGAAACTTGTGTCGACAAAAAGTGGTGTTTTGATGGTTTGCGGTTACTTTTTTAGTAGGTATTCAGTATCAAGACAGTTGAAATACACTAACGTCACTCATTTAATCAAGGTCATCTTTACTAAAAATTTCAAAATTAGTTTAAATCGAACAATCAAGGAAATTTCGACATCTCAATTATTGAAGGCAATCATTCAACTGTTTGCACTTGAATGCTGTTCAACTCATAAAATAAAAACAGCAACTGTATGTCGTCATTCACTTAAATCACGTGCCAATAATTGGGTCACATTAGAGCTGCACTTGTTCGCTCAATAAAGTTGCGTGTAGTATCCTTGTACGATATGTGCCACGTTATCTATCGGGTGTCTTTTTTTAGAGTGATAGAACTTTCGAATGGAATAACTGTAATTTGACAGAAGGTAGAAGCTAGTGGCGGATTTGCAGTCTTGGCCGCCCTAGGCCCCAGGCCATGTATTAAGTACCAGCTGTCCCTTTCTCAACACCCATCATATAGAGCAGAGGTCCCCAAACTTGTTTGTCTCGTAGACCACTTGCCATGTTTTTCGGTTTTGGGTAGACCCCCTGCTTATCTGATATTGATTTTTTGCAAATTCATTAATTTCAAATGTATTTTTGACAACCGGTATAGTGCTACTCACTTTGAACGATTTAAATTTATAACGGTAGTGAAATGTAGTGAGAAATGTTTAGTTTTATACATTTATTAATTAGATTCAAATTAAACGAATCAAATTAAAATTTGCTTTCTGTTACATAAAATAACTAAGCAAAAAATAAATGCTTTTAGTGTGAGGGATGAACCTGATGCTTTAATAATAAATTTTCAACATTTGGCATCAATTTAGTTAGATTTAATCTTAAATCTCTACGGTTAACGATGTCCAGTTTGTTTCTTTTTTTGTTAGGGGATTCACTATCGTGGACCCCCATTTTCATTTCATGGACCCCCAATTTCTTTTCCCGCTGACATGGACCCCTTGCAAGTTGTCGTCGACCCCTGGGGGTCGATATAGACCACTTTGGGAATCACTGATATAGAGTATAGACTACATAATGAATTTACTTTATTGCTAACTTTTATCGAAATCGATTCAGAAATTTAGTTTACTATAATAACTGCCAGTTTGTAATATTTTCCGAGGTTTCGGGGATAATTGCACATTTAAATAAACATTTAATACACTCTCACGAACTCATTTTTGAACTTAGACGTTGCGCGCTGTCAACAAAACTGACGTAAATTGATCTTATAGAAGAGCGTTATGTGACGTAAACTTAAATTTATAAAAAAAATCCTCGACAATAGCACAAAGTTGTTGGTTTTATTAAGTTGTATATTAGATATCGTGTCCATCGATAATAATTAAGAGTATTCGTCCCTGCAAATACCCCCTGCACCCTTCATCTCAAATCTTTTCCCCTCGCCTAAAAACGGTTCGCGCTCTCCCGACGCTATTTTTAAAGCTAGAGACATATTTTTGTATACTTATGAGAATATGAAAGTTTATTGAGATGTTGTTTATAATAATCAGCGTTGCCAGACGTACCGATTTTGGCGGGACGTCCCGATTTTTAAATCAAAATTAAATGTCCCGCGCGGGACAGGCTCAGTCCCGCTTTTCGGGGATAACTTTAAAAGACGTTAAATCTTCATAGAAATATCATGAATAAGTAATTCTTATAAATAATTATTCTCTTATTAGTGTATTTGCCATAAGGCACTTACACTATTGGCGTCGGTCGGATGGCGGGACCTAGGGGTCGGACCAAAATTTCTCGACGTTTCATAACTTTCTAAGAAGTTTGGCACCATTTTTGGAAATGTTTATATATATATGTATATATATATATATATATATATATATATATATATATATATATTTATATATATATATATATATATATATATATATATATATATATATATATATGTGTGCGGGCTATAACTTTCGAAGGAGTTAATTGATTTTAACGAAATTTGGACCACATGTTGAAATCCATCACCGCACGAAGCCTATTTAAAATGGGCCCAATCGGGCCATGTTAAGGGTGGTATTTAGGGGTTGAAAAAAGTTTTTGGGCCCAAAAATACCGAAAAAATTTTCGGAACCGTTTCAAATTTGAAATTTAACCCTTTAGTAATTATTAAAATGTGCTGCTAAAATTTTAATAAAATCGGTCCGACAGGACCGGACTTACAAATTTTATGAAAACACAAGTTTCTGATATGGATTTTACATACTGAAGAGTGTATATAATTTGATACAGATGTTGAATTGATATGTAGTATTGAAATTAAGTAAAAAACTGTTTTAAGGGTTGTATTAAGGGGTAATTTTTTTTATTTTGTCCAAAAACAAAGTTAAGTTCATATAATAGAGCCACACTGCTTCTAAAAGCAAATACACTATATGTCGGCAGGGTTTCGCACTGCGACCCGGAGTTTTTGTAAGTTGCAATTTGTAACACTCACTCCACAGACTATTGTTTGAAACGCCATATTTTTCTAATGAATAAAACTTTTTTGATTTTGATTTGTTTTTTTTTTTTTTTTTATTCTGAAGATGAATAATACTCAACTATTTAACGATAGAGTAAATCTGATTTAAAATATTATATTTTTATTAAAATACATTTTCTATGGCTATTTTTGCTATCTATTGTCACGTAAACGTAATTTTAATTCAAATAAAAAGATACATAGGTATTTGAAAACTTCTGATTATATACGTTTTTTTACTATGTCCCGCTTTCGACGAAAGAATCCCGCTGTTTTCACTCAAAGAGTTCCAAAATCCCGACTTGGCAAAAAGAAAACTGGCAACGCTGGTTTCAGGCAACATTTTCTCTACTCGGTGCAAAAACAACAAGAAGACAAAATACTGTACCTACATACAGAAGAAAATATCGGTGCTGTATGTGCTAGTGTTAATGAAGATCCAAATTTGTCGATGTTTACTAGTTGGACTCTGTGCATCCACCACATGGAAAATTTTGCGTAAAGATCTTGGTCTACACCCATACAAAAGATCCAACTAGTTCAATAACTAAAGCCACTATTAGGCAGATATGGAAAGTACTATAACCTTATTGCAGAAGAGCGCACATGCATTTTATATTAGTAGATCCCGGAACTGCTTCTATGCAATAAGGAACACAATGGTACATATTATCAGCGACTTCTCGTCCTTTCCCCACCGGTCTTCTTTAGCCGAGCGCACTGTAGTTGCGGGCTGCAAAAAAATGTGTGCAAAGCTATATCCCTTTCATTTATTTATCTAAGGTTCTTGTCAAAGTCAACATAAACACGAACGAATCTGGAGAAAAATTGACAAATCAATACTATTCACAATTAAAAGCGAAAGTAGATGCCAGCACTTGGGGTTAAAGTAAGGTTTCTGTCTGACAAAAAGTGTATTCTAGCATGAGATTAGCAAGACATATTTTTGTATATATGTTACGGTAAATGTAAACTCTTGGGAAATGTACACTTTTACCGTAAAATGTGCCGGGAAATGTGTACATTTGCCGCAATATCTACATTTAATATACACATTTTCCGGCACATTTTACGGTAAAAGTGTACATTTCCCAAGAGTTTACATTTACCGTAACATATATACTTATGAGAATATGAAAGTTCATTGAGATGTGGTTTATAGTATAGCGATTTCATAGCTCTTGCAGCACAAATCCATATTTTTCAAGCTCAAATCAAAAAATTGGTGAAAGTATCAATCGAGTGTTTATTTATTATTGTAAATAATAATAGATCGAAAAGTTGAATGAGTGTATTAGGCCTAAAAGAAACATAAAGAAAAGGTAGATTTAGATAAAATTTAAGGCAGTTTTAAATCAAATTATTAGTAAAGCACCTGTACAATGTATAGACTTGAAACATTAGCAGGTGGCGGGCTTCTTAATTAGTATATATTCAATATTAAAACACAAGGCAGACGCAGCAGCGTATAAGCGTGGCTACCACTGTTAACATTATTTTAGATTTGTTGTATGAAAGAATACGCATAAAATCATCAGCTGCCGCCTTTAAGCAATATAGGATTCCTCCGTTTGTTGGAACTTTGTAATGACTGGAAACTTAATACGATGAAATTATTTTTCTACGTTGTTTCTCAAATCTAAAAATATCTAAAACCTATTAACGCGTGCACAACAGTATGGCAAGAAATTATCTACTATTATAAGTGTATAGGTATATCATTGAGTTTTTAAAAGAAAAAAAAAATTCCAGCCAATTGGGCGACGGGACCATTCCAACTTCAAAATGTTGACATTTGATATAGTAAGTATACAGTGTGTTCCCGGATTGAGTTCACAATAGGTGAGATTGACCAAAAATTTTCGAATTGGAATTTCATATTTTGGGATTCCGTCCTGCTGGGTCTAAAACTTATTTTTAGCTTACTTTCGATTTTTTTAAATCAAGTAGGCCTTTACAGTTGAGCAAAACCTCTTTTCGTTTCAGGTAAAGTACCTTTTCTGTTCATAGTACGCAAAAGTGTCACTAAGAAAAGTTGTTCACAATGAAAAATTATGGCGTTTGCATATTTTCAGAATAATCGGCCTACTTTGATAAAATCCGCTTTTGTTTTGTTTGAAAAACAATCGCGTCGTAATAAAGCAAACAATTTACTGTCATTATCTTCTATTTTCAAAGTAGGCCGATCATGCTGAAAATTTGCATAACGCCATATTTTTTCATTGTGAACAACTTTTCTTAGTGACACTTTTGCGTACTGAACGGAAAAAGTACTTTACCTGAAACGAAAAGAGGTTTTGCTCAACTGTAAAGGTCTACTTGATTTAAAAAAATAGAAAGTAAACTAAAAATAAGTTTTAGACCAAGCAGGACGGAATTCCAAAATATGAAATTCCAATTCGAAAATTTTTGGTCAATCTCACCTATTGTGAACTCAATCCGGGGACACACTGTATAATAAAGAAAATCAAATTTCTGATATCGCGAGAGGGGAAGCGGATAATGGCTAGTATTCAATATATTTGCTATTATTTGCCATGGTTACCTACATAATATGTTCCACGTCATGTAAAAATTAATCAAAGCATGCTTAACAAGTTTATTTCTGAGAGATCTACAAAACAAAACAAAACAACAGCTGATATTTTTATTTTCAAAATATTTCTGAAACGATAAAGTTTATAAAAAACAGGTTTAACGAAACTTTCTTGAAAAATAAATAGAATAATAAACCGTTATGAAAAGTATACCATTATTATATAAAAACCACCGTTATAGCAAATATGTCTTCTGCGCATGCGCATATTTCCCCAAAAAACTATTGAGCTCTTCATATTTGCATACACAACATCCTCCTAAAATTTGGTTTCAATCCGCTCATCCGTTAGACCTGTGTCGTGCTCACAGACTAACAGACGCACAGTTTTTCCAAAAATATGTTTTTTGGATTCGGAGGACCTCAAAACGCAAAAATATTGTAAAATTTTTGAAAAGTTATTTTTGACCTAAACTCAATAATACCATTCCCCACTAGTGGGTTGGAATGGTAAAACAGGTCAAGTGCGAGTGAAATTACAGGTTGGGATAATTATTTCGTGATTTCTTATATATGTATAGCACCGATTAACCATATTTAAAATATATATTCTTACAAATTGTGGGAACTTCTAAATTCACCAAAAATACTTATTCACATCAAAATCACAAAACAACTATCACTTTCGAAAAAATCTTAAAATAAAATAATACTCATGACTCATGTAGCCTCCGTGGTAATTTGGCTGCTATAAATGTAGACAAATTTTCATCGTTAGCAAATATCAGCTCAGATAAAGGAAAGTAATAGTGTCAAGTGCAAACTGGCTCTGCTCATTTTAAATCTTATTTTATTTTAAATATAACTATCATTGATAACATCAATTACAGCTGACTCGAATGTGTCATCATCTATGATTTATCAATTACATCATTCAATGCTCATTTGCAATTTGGCAACATTGATATAATATTTGTTTTCATCGCGTTCGTTTAGAATGTGATTAGTTGCGGGCTGCAAAAAATGTGAGCAAAGCTATATTCCTTTCATTTATTTATCTGAGGTTTAAACGCTAAATTGATCAAACATTGTTTTTAATAGTCCTGAATTGCAAGTTTAACATAGAATATCGAACAAATAAATTTCAAAATTAGTAACTCTACCTATACCTAAGTCTTTTCCATTTTTTTTACAGATAGAATTACAAACAATTGGATTTAGTTGGCAACCCTACATAAAAGTTCCTAATTGAATTAAAAACGCTATCGAGAATTGAACTTTAAACTTTAAAGAATCTCGAAGGATGATATCAGATTTTCAGAAAAATTCTTTACAAAAAATCATTACAAGTAAATATTCGTTTCTATAATATAAACTACGTATTATGATTCTTAAGTCAGTCATAACTCTATAATTACCTTCGGCGTATCGATATTCTGACACACGTGGACGCCTATTGGTTTACACTTTATACTCGACTATTATTAGCTCTAACGGGCGCGCGGGCTGTTTACATTTCAATATTAACCAACTTACAAATTATATTAATAGGTATAACATAATATCACCGCAGAGTACACCGTTGTGCAAAGAAAAAGCACTATCTTATAATTTTGTTACTGCGTGCTTGGGCATGAAAATGGCCAACGTCGCAGGGATTTATTTCGTTATACAAAGGCGTTTGCATGGGTCGACAGTTGCAAGCCATCACTTTCCAGGTTGTTACCGATAGCTTCCAAGCTGCTACTGGACAGCATTACTAAAATGAGCAGACAAATGAATTTTTTTAAATTAAATCTTTAGGATGAGTTCGACGTCTAACTTAAGGGGGGAGTACCTACAGTGCAGACAGGTCAAAATGAAGGGTGTTTTTGAAAATTCATTGTGACTTAAATATATAAAACTGAGCATTTTCATATTAAGGGTGAATATTGGGCTATATTTCAGGTACAATTCCTTTTCTGGAAAAATCAACTTTTTCCACTTTTTTTTCGCTTAAGCTACAAAATTGTTGGTACACCCCGTACCAACAATTTTGTAACTTAAGCGAAAAAAAAGTGGAAAAAGTTGATTTTTTTACGTACGGGGTGTACCAACAATTTTGTAACTTAAGCGAAAAAAAAGTGGTAGGTGAAATTATCAGCCCTTTTTTTCAGACTGTATATTGACAAAAAATTATAATTCAATATTTCAATAGATGACGTTTCGTGAATGAATTAGTATCTACTATTTTTTTAATAGAATTAAGATTAAATTTTTTTTCAATCTTAATTCTATAAGAAAATAAGTAGATACTAATTCATATTTATATTTTTTAGATTATTTCTAAAGAAGCTCCAAATCCGGACCGAAACGTCATCTATTGAATTATTGAATTATAATTTTATAATTTTTTGTCAACATACAGTATCAAAAAAAAGGGTTGATAATTTCATTTATTTAAAAATATGATAATGAAACCTAGCTCTATTGAGCGTCAATAATTTAAAATTTAACGTATTTTAGTGAAATTGATGTAAAAACAGGTGGTCTTGAGAATCTACTTGATTTTTCATGTCTTTGAAACATAATTGTTTGGTTTAACTCGAAACTTGACATTGAAACCCATAGGTGAAATTCACTTGTGCCATTATTTACACATTTTGTGGCCTGTCTACGTGCATTACGCCGTCAATTTTTTATGTTAATGGACTAGGTATTATAAAATTAGCATTAAAACATCAAATAGCGTTGAAGCGCAGATGGCGCAGTGACAACAATGCACTGAATGTTGCAGCTTATACCGATATAGAAAACATATTTAGAAGGCGAGGCGATTGCCGTTGCACATACTTGAATTGATAAACAAATTAATGCACGATTCGAGGCCGGATATAAAGATTTCATACAGTTTTCCGATTTTACTTAGATTCATACATATAGGAAAAACAGTTGTGTGGTTTTAAGAAACCACGACGCAAGTGAAACTTTTATTGGATTGTAGGCGTTGGATTGTAGATACTTATCCATCACGATTAATTATAAACAACAATATTCACATGAATACACGAATAAAAACATATAAACACTGTACAGCACTTGCCCGCATGACAGACTGACTATGTGTTATACATACTACACGGTTAGCTGATGCTAACCATGGGCGCCGCCATATTGGCCTTGACTGCTCTACCGAGCGCCTACTCCGAACGCCTTTCACTTTACCCCTACTCCGTGGCCGCCTGTAATGCGACATGCGACAGACGGCCAAAAAATTCGGGGCGATAGAATAAAAGTTTCACTTTAAAAAGTCAAATGTTTATTGTCGATGCCAGTTTTTCTAGCTCCAAGTTTTCCTCTTAACTATGGTTCGATGTCGTGTCGATGCGATGGCTTTTTTTGCGCAGTGAAAAAGGGAGGGTATTTGGGGGAAATTCTTTAAAAAAGAATTACAGGGTCGTGTATACAAAGTGAGATAGTAATACAGTAATTCTACACCAGTTGCTATGACGTGTATATGTGATTTCTGATTGGTTAGATTCAAGAAAGACAGTGAAAGACGAAAAGTAGTTCCATTTTTTAACGTATTTTTGAGGAAATTTGTGAACAATCCGCAGACTTTTTTTTGAAACGTCAAAATTTATAATTTTCTATGACTTAAAAAAAAAGTCAAAATTTGGGCACATAGAGTTATAGTAATAGACCACAGAACAATAATAGGTTGTTCTGTGTAATAGACCCTTTAACTATTTTAGGTAAGGCTAAACGTCTTGTCCGGCTTCGCCCGTAGAGTCATATAGCTTTAACAAAATAAAATAAGACTCCTTGATATTATGATATGATAAAATTATACGGGATACAAGGCTAAAATATTAAATATATTTTACTAGAACATTATTTAAACTATACCATACCGAAGATTGGATCAATAGAAATTGATCAGAAGTTATAGAGCGTCAAAGAGACATGAAACAAACAAATCGCTATGAAAAGTACGTAGTGCTGTGCTACGAACGCTACGACGCGACGCATCATACTTTTCTCGGCACAGCCTGCTCTTGTGTTTGGCACTGATTCTATGTTGATGCGATCTATTTATAATTACATCACCATTTTAACACTGGTTAGTCAGTATGAGAATATTGTAACTGTTTATAATCATAACACACACATAATATCTGGAACCACAAGGCAAATTTGCTTAGGTCGAATTTGTGTCAAAAATAGTTTAGTAACGGTTAATACTAACTACCATATACCTTTACAACCGACGAAACTTTTTTTGTTTTTGAATATATAGAGACCAAAGAACCTATAGAAAAATTAATTAAAAAAATTGTGTACCCGGCTTAACTTTGAAAATAACTGTGTGTGTTCACAAAAATTAATCTGTTACGCTGCAAAAAAAAATTGTCGATAGCCACGCCCATCTAGAATCAGTTGTTCGTTAAGTCTGCGCTTCCAGCCCTTCTCCTTACTGTTTTCACCCGTTACGAGTTCAAACACCTGCACGCCCTGATGTGTGTTAGATATCCATCTACCAGTACGTTTAGTTTCGACTAAGAAGAAATAAAGATAAGGAACTCCCATTAAGCCATTGCTATGACTACATCATCATCATTGTTGGCTCTTTTATCTTGATGACCACAAGAGCCGGTCACTCGTCTGTAGATCAAGCCTCAGTTTGCGAAGATTAATCTTTACATCATCCAGCCAGCTGTTTCTGGGATCCCATCCCAGAAACCGCACCGTGTAATTTCAACTTTAATGTTCGTTATAATTGACGATCCATCCTTGCATATTGTCTTGAGATCCGCAGTGGTCCAAATTATCCGCTTCAAGCGGTCTAAACTGACTGCTTTAAGCATAGATTGTATGACGAACAACATCCCCATAGGAAATATTTTATTGATATATACACGACCGCCCGAGCAGTCACAATCGCATTGTACAGCGGCGAAATTTCGTCATGTGATCGAGCCGCTGCAACACACATACTGACTGCTCTAGCTGTTCGCTTCTCGTAAGCATGGCTATCTAGGTAAACCGACACAGAACCTCAAAATTCATATTGCAGTAGAATCTGAACGAGCAGCTCGAGCGGTTGAAAACGTCTGCTCGCGCGGTTGACAGTGACTGCGTGAGCAGTTCGTAGTCCAAGCAGCCTGTGTACAACCGGCCTAAGATGTTGCTACTGAAGATTGTAATAACTTATGAAAATTGAAATAACTGCACTTGTTTCCTGCCGCCAGGCGAGATTTTATCTCCACAATTACTATACTTGTCTTCATTAACATGCCCTCCCCCCCGTCCGTACTTAAACTGCTGTCGGTATACCTACTCGATTTAAATCCTCCAAATATTATTCCTCCATTGTGTATGTTTATCATGCAATTGGCTTTCCCCTTATTGATCCTTAGTCTAAACCTGCGGCTGTTTCTCTTCCAAGACTATTTTTAACTTTTCGTATTTCACATCTGTATTTGGGGGATCACTAAACCAAATTTCAACTTGCAATATCAACCGGTCTCTGAGAAAAATGATTGTGACTGATGAAACTGATTAAATTGATACGGAGTACAGAACACTAAGAATATTTTAAAAATTGACATAACCAGTTTTGCTTTTTGATCAAATATTAAACTCCACCTTCTAACATCTGTAATGTACGTCCGTTTCGTGTGTTAGAATTCAGTACAAAACTGAAAAACCATGCAATGACGGTCATTATGGGTTGAAACAACACCACCTACGATTAGGTGGTGGGGTTAGTTAAAAACAATGCTTTAAAATGGTGTAAAAGGATAGGAAATAATTCGGAGTCGGTTGTTTACTTTTTGGACAAACCTGAAACTGTTAAAAGTTTGTTTTAAAGAGCAGTGTGCATTTTTAGCTGTAAAATTAAACTATCAAGTCTGTGGACATAATTATAAATAGAAAAATCCGTATTTGAAAATATGATAATCCAATACGACACTTATTAGGGGGAAAAAGTTGCCTTGTTTCTTTGTCATCTTCGATGGAATGACAAATGGGATGATTTAAAATAAAAAACAAAAACCAAGATTTTATGTTTTCTTTCATACTCGTATTTTGAAAACGAAAAAAATATAGATTATTATCAATCAGAATAATAACATGAAAGTTTCTCTAATTTAACCGATTGTTTAGATAATCGAGATCATTGACACATTCATAATAAAAACGATACCGATTTTTTCAGAATAATGTGAAACGTCGAGATTTTACTATCCGGCCATCTAGCCAATGCCAATAATGTATGTTCCATAAACCTAGAGAATACAATCCCGGGATCCCGAATCTCGGGTTCCTGGCCGTTTTCTGTCCCCGAAAATCCCGGGATCGTATTTGGCTAATCTCGGGATTTTCGGGATTACCAAAAACAGATCTAGTTTGCATTCCGTAATCCGTTGCGCCTTGACAATTACCTTGCCTAGATTATATTAATATTATTTATTACATAACGACAAAAAAACAATCCTTAAATACGCGGTACGATATGTAAGAATATGAAATCTCCAGATCCTAAAGTACAAGTACAAAATGAATCGGGGTTGGCAAATAGTGTTAGACGTGAAATAAGCCTGTTCGAAAATGGAGGAGTTCGTAGATAGGTATCACTTTTTTTGTTTTGTCTATTTTCTTTTCTTACTATATTGTGATTTGTGTTGTGCAACGATTTAAAAAAAAACATTTTTTAAGAAATTACTCAAGTTTTTTTCATTTCAGCCCAATTAGAAACCACATAGTCTAATCCCGGGATAGCCCCGGGATCCCGGGATTACGCATCAAAAATCCCGTAATCCCGGAATTGAAAAACATTCTCGGGATTGTATTCTCTAGTTCCATACTTTGTATAGGCAAATACGCTAACAGATGATATTTTAATTCACTTAAAGAGAAGGGACTCCAGTTAAGGCAGCGTTTTCTTCCGTGGGCGCTCTGACTTATTCAAAGTCTATTGTATCTTTTTTTTTAAATATACTATGGAAAAATTAGTAAATACTAATGAAAAGTCTGTACTCTGCACTGCTTGTGCGCATACATATTATGTATAATTACATTTTGTTCACACACGTGATGACCTTGAGGAAAAATAATTATGCTATTTATATGCTTTTGTTAGAGGTGTGTATATGTATTAAATGTGTGAATGTGACATTTGCTAAACACCGTTCGATTGTGTGCATTTGGTCTTTTAATTTTCACTACTCAAAAGTAGAAAATAATTTTATATAAAGAAAATCATGGGACGTTCAAAAAAACAGCAACGATATATTTTATGAGCGTCCAACAGTTTTCATTTTGTCGTAGATTTCTGTTTCAAACATAATAGGGTTATTGACAAAATTTCAAAAAGTATTTAAAATTAAAGAATAAAGGTATATGTACCCCTAAAAAATATTTTCATATATTCTCATAAATATGACAGATTTGACTCATTATTAGTTGTTTTTTATTTTGACTTTAAATTCTGCGCCAAAACGTCAATTGACCTTGACAGCCATATTTACTGATTGCCTACGTCACAGTAGGCAATCTGTAAACACTAAGCAAGCGGGTACCAGAGAACATACAGGTATAACCAAAGATGATAGGTATATGCATGTATTGTTCCTTGTCTATGAATGCATGATTAATGACGTCAATTGGTGTTTGAAGTCACGTGACACATAGGTTAAAAATCGTGATTTTATTTATTTATTTTAATATATTTAACGCACTTATTTAATAAAAATAATAATTCTAAACGATATTTTAGACCATAAACTTTCATTATAACACAGTTTTATATTTAATTTTAATCACTGTCAATAACCCTATTGTAATGTTGATATTTTATCTGGACGAGAAATAAATAATGACATAAACACAAATGCGATTTAATTAAAAATTAAGTTCAGGTTAATTTACTTCAACCGTCACGTACCTATAAATTACGCGACTATGCAACCTACAATCTCACAACGGGTAGGGTTCTTCTAATTGCCCTAAAAAGGTGAACGATTCACACCGTTTATCGACCAGGGCCGTTTTAAAATTGTTCAAGGGCCTGAATAACGTAAGATTCGTTTTTGTCCAAATGTAATAGCTAATTTATTATTAACGATCTTGTTTTCGTACTTGCTAAGAAATTTGAACATTTTTACAAATTAAAGTCACGCATAAACGTAGGTAAAAAAAATGTCAGCCCATTGAGCGACAGAAGCAATCCAACTTCAAAAATATAAAAATTTAACGTATTACAATAAATGAAATAGAATTTCTGCGCTGACGCGGATAACGACTAATAATAAAGGATTGCATAATACGGTTTCAATGTAAAAATTATCCAAATATGCTTGTCAGCTACCTAACAATTTTTTTACCGATATTCAAAACAAAAAACAGCTGATTTTTTTTATTTTCAAAATATTCCCGAAACTATGAAATTTAGAAACAAATATTTTATACAAAACTTTCTTGCAAACATACCTAAATAGAATAATAAACCGTTATGAAAAGTATACCATTATTATACAAAACATAGCGTTATTATTTCATATAATGCATATCAAACATCCTCCCAAAATTTCGTTTCAATCTGCTCATCCGTTTGATGTGTACCGTATTCACAGAGAAACAGACCCACAGACTTTCATAAAAAAAATGAAAAGTAAATTTTGACCTAAATTAGCACTATGCTTCACTTGTGTTGAAATAGTAATACGTATAAATGAATTCTAGATGATATGATAATAGCTTACAGTATGGTGTCTGTGAACCTTAACTCCATAATATTTGAACAACATAATATACTTATAGTTCAATTGCTGAAACCTAGATGAAAATATATAAATAAAAACTTAATATATCATTCCAACACCACAAGTGAACAATAGTGCTAATTTAGGTCAAAATTCACTTTTCAAATTTTTAAAAAATGTCAAAATTCAACGAATTGCCTGGAAATCGTTTTTTTATCCGCCTAAATCAAGATGTCAGGGATTTAATCAGTCGTTATTAGATCAATAATCAAATAAATTGACCACTTTTTTATGCGAAGAATACAAAAAGGGGGATTATTTTGTTGAGAAAAAATTCAGATTTGTGCCAGTTACGAACGATTGTTTACTAAGTAAAAAGTATAAAGTTCCTCAGACGATTTTTTTTAAACAAGAGAAAAAACATAAGTACAAAAGTGTCATAAATGAACGAAACATTTTATTGTTATTTTCAGCACAAAATCTTCAATCTTATCAAAACAATTAATGCGCTCCGTTTCGTTGAGGCCCCGTTTACTTCTCCTTAAAACGGCACTGTCAAAAACTGTGTTTAATTTACCGTGCAACTCGTGGGATTCTTCATCGTATAAGCTTTGTGTACAAACAATCTGACAAATAATGACAGTAATAATGTGAAAACTATCATTTTAATACATAATATAAACTAAACATTTGAAAAAGGAAATATACGTGCATAGGCAAATATATTAGATATAGCGGTTTGTCACCCGGGTGCGATAGATATAGGTAATTCTGCAAAATGCATTTAGTTTGCGGTCCGGCGTTTGAACTAATTGCTTTGAGCAAATTACACCAGATTTGCTTCTGAACTAATCGTTTTGAGCGAATTCTATCAGATGTTGCTACTTGGTACTAAAACATTTTTTTGTTTGCTTCTGAAATAATAGCTTTGAGTAAATTCTATCATATGTCGCTACATGTCACTAAAACAGTTTTTTTCTTCACAAAATTTTGTACAAAATATAAAAACTATCCTATAGTCTAAGTTGAACCAAACAAGATACATTTACAAAATTTCATTAAAATCGGTTCAATGGTTTCGGAGATTAACGCGGCGAAAATTCTGACGAGATTTATTTTTATATAAATAAAATTATCAACGCTCCTCGGACGTCCTTAAATCCGGGGAAATCTGGACGAATGGCAACCCTATATGTATAGTTCTGCACTTGGAACCCAAATTGTGGAGAGAGATTATAGATTATAGACGCTCAACAACTGAGGCCTAAAAGTACATATTTTCAAATTTGACGTCTGTAAGCTCCTTGCCTCTTTATTATCGACAAAGACAATAATTTTTACCTACCATAATACAATGTAAATATACATTCTTCTAAGAAATTGCATGTTTTTACTAACAAAAAGATTAGATTATAAAAACATATAAGATATATAATTATCATTAGTGCATTTAAGACAATTTATGCTTTTTGTTTCAAAATACCTCATTCCGTCTAAATTAAAAAAACTTTTTAACAAAAAAATTAAACCGCCGAAAAACTGAAAAGCAAAAAATAATAAATCTTTTTATTTAACTAAGTTCTATCTAAGTAGATGAACGTATGTGACAGTCAAGTATATCTAAGTAATTTTGAGTCGGCGTCAACAATCCTTCGCCGGAAATCTCTGAGCGTTCACGAAGTTAATGTCAGCGACAGAGCAACCCGAACGGGCACGCTGAGGGCACACGTCTTGGCGAGTGGTCGTGTGGAGAGCGCATGTTTGGAATGTTAATGTTTATCGCTGGAGATTTCACGTATCATTGTTAATTTGATTTGGTTATTTCTTTTAGTGATCTTTGTTCATTGATGGTTTGACGCCGACTCAAAATTACTTAGATATACTAGACTGTCAATTACGTTCAACTACTTAGATAGAACTTAGTTAAATAAAAAGATTAATTATTTTTTGCTTTTCAGTTTTTTGGCGGTTTAATTTTTTTGTTAAAAAGTTTTTGTTTTATAATTTTTTGTGGCTATATAATTTATAATTGTAATACACAAATCATGAAAAACTGTGAGTGAACTATAAATCACCCCTATTTTCCCACCCTTAGGGTAGGAGTTTTTTTTCCAAATTTATATGAGACGAGCCTCGAAGTATACCCTATCCAATAAAAAAATAATTATCAAAATCGGACTACTCTGTAAAAAGTTATGGGTGGTCATACATAAATAAAAAAAAAAAAAATACAAAAAAAAAATATACGCGTCGAATTGAGCACCTCCTTCGTTTTTGTTTTTCGTCGGTTAAAAAACTTGAAAAAGGGTATTTGCATTTTTTGGGCTATATTAAATTTTATATGTCAAAATTGGTAGGTATAAGAATTAGAACATTAAAATATTTTTGTTTACAGTTTACCAAAACAAGCAACCGCGTAATGCTTAGTTTCGGAACTAAATGATATCTAAATCATTCTTATTTCAAATGAACTTTGGAATATTTATTTAAATTCGTCCAAGCGGCAGTCGTTCATGAATGACGCTGGTATAAACAGGCAAAAATTCCGCAAGCACGTTTTTCCTATAAGGTATCATAAAATATTTGAAAAAACTCACCAGAAAGTGAACTTACAATTAATAAAGAGTCTATTACTATTTTATACCGATCGATTGGTTTAACGATAGTTCCATACCATGTCTCACAGATAATAGACTAATAGTATATTGTTCGTTTAAAAATGCGCACAGTATTGATGTGTGCTCCTTGAAATGTGACATTGATCGTTGTACAAAGTCCACGCGGATAAATACAACATAAAAATATAACATATGTTACCTAACAATCCATCAATTTAGGATTTCGCAATTTCTAAAAGCACTAGACAAATATTACTAGGTAGTAGGTAAAGTATATCAAGGGCGCTGTGATTGGAATCTATAAAAAAAAAATTGTCATTTTTTCACAACAATTTCATTCTAAGATTTTCATTTCGAGAGCTGCATGCTTCAATCGTAAACTGTAGTTTAGTTCTAGCTGCAGATGGAAGGATTGCTGTCGAAATTCACATCCAACAATAAAACCGTTGTTTTTTTTTTTTGACGTGATAACGTCTTATAAATTGATGAAACACCGCCAGCACACACGAAAAAGAGTAACGTTCCGCAAGCGAGAGCGCGATATAAGCGATAGAGATGCACGATCGGTCCAAGCGTCGGCTTGTGCGCATTTCTCCCTCTTCTCGCGTGACGTCAGAGAGTAGTGTGCGTTCAACATTTTTTTCGGCTGTTCCAGCGAAAGCTACATCTGACAGATGGCCTTTGTTTTATAAACCGTGGAAATTAAGACTTAAAATCAAGATATCTAATAAAAATGTCATAAATTATCGAATTTTTAAAGCAATTTTTCAGATAATACATCGTTATTTGTCAATTGATAGTTTGTACACAAACGCAGCTACATTTTGTATCAAAAACAAATCTTGGGAGATATCTGCATTTCATAACAGCAGATAAATTATACGGTTTGTTACCAATTATATAATATATTGTCACGTGGTGCCATAGCACCGCGACATTTTTTTAATATTAGCATAAAAATTATTATAATAAAATAAATAAATAAGGAAATCTTAAATCACTAAATTCGCTGGTATTTGCATGCGCGGTACGATTTGGATCGCGTGGCTTGGACTTATAAACATAAGTGTGTCTATCGTGTGATCCAGTCGTCTGACTCTAAATACGCGGTATCTGTGATTTTCAAAAGTGAAAAAGTGACAAACAATAGTTGTTAGGTTTGAAATAATTAAAATCAATATTTATTAGTTACGGAAAAATAACAAACATTAAGTTGTTTTCCGGGATTCGGTGTGGTCGCATGAAAAGGACGCTCATGGAATAAACCACAGAATCATCTTCAAGCTTCTTCTCCAAACCGAATTTAGACTTCATGGTACTACCATGAAGCGCCTAAATACCCGTAGTCACTCACGAATTATGTAAAGTATTCCTAGAATAAGTATTGTTCAAGTGTAAGTAAGTACTCTTCAGAAAAAGGTATGACGCTCACGCCTAGTTTTCTTTTCCTCTTTCACGTTTTATTATTTTTTTTTTTTTAATTTAAACAACCTTATTAAATGTACTTCCTAGATAATTAAGTGATCACCTCGTCAGGGTTCTACCCCCAGTTCCTAATTGTCAATCATGATCAAATGATATTGTTAATATTAAGAATGTACTTGTAAATCAGATTTCTTTGTACCATATCACCGACACGTTTTTGAAGTGATTATGAAATATAATTGTTATCGACCAACTGCATATTCTTTTCTTTGTTACATTTCTGCACAAGTTTCTCAGAACAGTAGAAGAAGTGGAGCTGTACCCTCTCTGATCACTATGGGCCCAAAATAACACCGGTACAGCCCAAACAATCCACCGTTTTGAGAAATCTGTCCGTCTTTTTTCTTTTATTTATTCACAGGTGGGAATGGACCTACGTTACCAGAAATCCTTCCACTGCCGTGCTATAATTGGTAGCAAGGAGCGTAGTTAATTCCTGAGTCCTGTTCCTGTCCGATTCCACGTCTTCCAGTCGACCATGCCGCGCCATAAGTCCTGCCGCAGCCCAAAGTCTCCGCCGACACCCGGCCAAAGCAAATCTCCAGGTCCGCCTCCGACCACCGCTGAACTTCCAGACTCTCCGCCGGCGATGGACGATCCTCCAGTGCACTCACCGAGTAAGTCCGAGCCAATTCTTATTTCCGTTCCAAATCATACCGCTTCGCATGCAAATATGGGCGATATCCGGGACTTGTTGCGTAACGTACCTACCGCTACAGGTACAGATCTTGACATTTTGATACAATTCCTGTTAGAAATCGAGAACGTGAGTCAATTCGCTTTAGTTCCATTTCATATTTTGTTAAAGAGTTTAGGCACTAAGACTGACGGACCCCTCCGACAGTGGTGGAGACTTAATGTCTATTCTGAACTCGAATGGACACAGCTCAAAAATCTTATTCTAAACCATTTCACCACTTCTATAGATCGGGCTATGCTAATAGAACGCTATATCAGTAGGCGTCAGAACCTCTCTGAGAATTTTCCCGAATATGCTGAAGACGTCTTGAAATACGTCGAATTATTGGGTCCTAGCCTGTCTGAATCGGAGATAATTGCGCGCATTTGGCTTAACCAAAACGAATTCACATTTAATTATCTACAATTCAGAGATACCCCAACTTGTTTAGCTGAGCTTCACCAGCTTATAAAACATTTGAGAGTAGTTGAACGTCAACGTAAAACGTACACTCACCCCAATTCGACCGGACTTGTCGCTCCTAATTTTTCCCCTTGTTGCCGATATTGTAAACAACCAGGTCACTTTATAGCCCAGTGTCCGGTTCGTCCCCCACGTCCTTCTCCTTCTGAACCTAAGGCTATCCTGCCCTCTCAAGGGTGAGATAGCGTTGTCAAAATTTTTAGTAAACCGAAAGATGTAGAACAAATTAATGTCTTTCCCCGGTTAACCACATTAGTTAATAAGTCACCTCTTTCAAACCACCCCCCTCCAGCTAACTTGTCCTCTCCTGTAAATACGTCTATTCGATTGACTTCTCCCGTCCCGAATTATTCCTATAATTCCCCAAGTCAATCAAGTAGCTCTACGATCCCTCTAGTTTATCTCTACTTTCAACATATTCGAGCTTCGGCACTGCTTGATACCGGTTCTACCAAGAACTACATCAATTCCGAACTTGCTAATTATTTGTCATCGTTAAAAATAGGTACGATCACAAATTCGATTTCTTATGCCCAAGTAGCCAACAGTTCTATCGCGAGATCTAATTTCACGTTAACAGTAGTCATTACTATTAGTAAATTTACCTGGAAGATTGATTTCCTAGTTCTCGACGCTCTGTCGTATCCCGTCATAATAGGTTATGATTCTTTATGCAAAATGGGTGCGAACGTTAATTGTACCGAGAATAATCTTTCTTTCAAATTCGATTCCTCTCACGTCATTCCCTTTGTACCGTTACCCGCTTCGTCCAAAACCTTCTCCCTGGATCACGTTACCAGTATAGATTCAAATGCGGCTAACTTTAGTAGTTTGCTTGCAGAATTTCCAGAAGTTCTTACCGAAGAACTAGGTCAAGCTAAAAATTACAAATATTCAATTCATTTGTCTGACGATATTCCAGTCCGAAAGGCCCCGTATCCACTTTCCCCACCTCAAGCTAAAATAATGAGGGAACATATTAGTGATCTTTTGAATAAAGGCGTTATTTCACCTAGTAAATCCCCTTACGCTTCACCGGCTTTTCTTGTCAAGAAATCAAGTGGAGGTTATAGACTTTGTATTGATTATCGCCAGTTAAACAAAAAGGTTGTCATGGATAGTTTTCCTGTTCCGTCGATTGAGCACATTTTCCAGTGCTTAAAAAACGCCAAAGTTTTCACCACGTTGGATCTAAACAGCGCCTTTTACCAAGTTGAATTATCTGACAAATCGAAGAGTCTAACGTCGTTTGTCACACCTGAAGGCCAGTGGAAATTTCATAAGGCTCCGTTCGGGCTATCTATTTCACCTAGTGCTCTAAACCGTCTGATGTTTGACATTTTTGCCGATTTAAGATACAAGTTTGTGATTGTATTTTTCGACGACTTATTAATATACAGTCCCGATATGGAATCTCATATGGTACACGTTCGAGAAACGTTAAGACGTCTAAAAGAAGCTAATCTTACCGTGAATCCGGATAAAATAAAATTCGCCCAAAGCGAACTCAACTTCCTGGGTCATCGTGTCTCAAGCAACGGTCTTTCCATGGATCCCGACAAAGTGGAAGCGATAAAGAATTTGCCAATTCCGAAGAATTTGAAACAGCTTCAAACGTTTATTGGAATGGTTGGTTATTACGCTAAGTTTATCCCCGAATACGCTCAGATAATGTCGCCACTCAATGATCTACGGAAGAAAAATGTCAAATATAATTTAACGGAAACGCATATTCAGTCTTTTCGCAAACTTCGTGAAGCTCTGTCAAGTTCACCAGTTCTACGTTTTCCCGATTTTCAACGTGAATTCATTCTGCAAACCGACGCCAGTCAAAATCATGTTGGTTGTGTTCTTTTACAATCCTTTGAAGATGGTCTACACCCGATCCAGTACGCAAGCCGACGTTTGACATCCGCCGAGAAGAAATACAGTACGTACGAACAAGAAGCTTTAGCATGTATTTGGGCTATGGAAAAAATGAAATCTTACCTCTCGCATCAAACTTTTATTCTTCAGACAGATAGTTCCTGTCTCAAATGGTTAATTCAGCACCCCCGCAACTTAGGTCGTGTAGGTAGGTGGTTACTTCGCATCAGTCGTTTCAGTTTCAAAGTCGAACATATTCGCGGTAAAGTAAATTGTACTGCCGATTGTTTATCCCGTTTGGTAGCTGAATCCGAAACTTCTGAGAAAAATGCAATACAATCAAATTTTCTCAATCCCATTACGGAAATTAAAAATCCGTTTACCGAACTTAATATCCTGCAAGATCAAGATCCTGAGTTAAACCGCCTTAAAAGTCAAATTAATCAAGGTTTACCTCAGAAAAATTTCGCTATTCACAAGAATTTCCTGGTTCGACTCGTAGGCCGCAACCGTCGTCGACGTATTGTTGTTCCGTCCGCCTCCAAGAAAGAAATATTGGAACAGTTTCATAATTCACAAATCGCCAGTCATCCCGGAGTCACGAAGACGTATCGTTCAATATCACGAAGATTTTGGTGGCCGCGCATGTTTGTTGAGGTTCGTCAATTTATTAAAGATTGTATGCTCTGTGCAACGCATAAATCAGATCAACATCCTGATAAAGTAGTTATGTCGTCTAATCCTCCACAATCTGTGTGGGACAAAATTTACATTGACCTCATGGGACCGCTTGTCAAATCACATTCCGGGAATAAATATGTTCTTCTAATTCTGGATAGTTACAGCAAGTGGTTAATAACTTACGCGATTCCTGATTCCAGTTCCACGTCGATAATAAAATGTCTGCATCAAGTCTTTACCACGTATGGTCCACCAACTAAAATAGTTTCCGATAACGCGACTTCGTTTACGTCAAACAAGTTTAATGAATTCTGTACTTCCTGGGGTTCACGTGTCATTCACAGTTCGCCTTATCATCCTTCGTCCAATGCTGTAGAAAGAGTAATACGAAACGTTAGAGCCGCTCTGTCAATTTTACTTCAACAAAAGTTTGACGATCATCTCAGTTGGGACTTGTTATTAAATCACATAACCTTCGCCAATAATTCTTCATATCATGAAAGTATTAAAAATTTACCTTGTAAGATATTTTTGTCAAGAGAAATCAAATTTCCACTCGATTTACAATGGAATTTGTCATCTGTGTGGGAACAAGACGCTTTGCCTTCCGAAAATCAAGTTCGCCTAGCTCTGTCAAAATCACATGATCTACAAGCGAAATATTTCAATAAAAACCGTTCGTTGCAGTCGAAGTTTCAAGTCGGCGATTTTGTTGTACAAAGGTTACATTATAACAAAATGAAACCGAATTTTCACCTCAAACTTTGTCCTCGTTACAGTAATCCCCGTGTAATTTTAGAATTTACGAGTCCTGTTAGCTGCATCCTTCAAGATCCATCCTCCAAAAAGATGTTTAAATCTCATATTGAACATCTGAAGAAAATTCCGTCTGTTAACAATTGAAAAATTCACCCGAGGTCATTGCCCTCTAGTTTAATTTCAAGTTCAATGTCGGACAGCTGACATCTGTCAAACGTCAAGTGTTGTTAGGTTAGGATATTACTAACAATAAAAGTTTAAGTTATTTTTCGTACCTGAGTTATGCTTTATTTTCCTAAATAAAGAATTCTCCCTGTGTTATTTCGTTATTCTCGTCCTTTGTTTTAGATTATAAGCTTGTCCTTGTTTACATTCCGGCGCTTTCCTAAGGCCCAATTTCGTCTAACGTCTAAGCTGTCTCTTTCAGCCAGTCAGGTTACGACCCCATAATTTCCGTATTATCGGTGGTTGTTTCATCTCGTTAGATCAATTTAGATTAGTTAAATTTAATTAGAGCTTATTTATGAAGAGCACACTTCAACTGCCATAGTATGGGATATGGTAGATTGTCAAGTGATTGTTGACTTAGTTACAACAAAGATAAATTCATTGTTGTGAATTTCTTGTTGTATGTACAGTTAGTAGTATAGCGGAGTACCTCCTAATCACTAAAGAGGGGGAGCCTGTCACGTGGTGCCATAGCACCGCGACATTTTTTTAATATTAGCATAAAAATTATTATAATAAAATAAATAAATAAGGAAATCTTAAATCACTAAATTCGCTGGTATTTGCATGCGCGGTACGATTTGGATCGCGTGGCTTGGACTTATAAACATAAGTGTGTCTATCGTGTGATCCAGTCGTCTGACTCTAAATACGCGGTATCTGTGATTTTCAAAAGTGAAAAAGTGACAAACAATAGTTGTTAGGTTTGAAATAATTAAAATCAATATTTATTAGTTACGGAAAAATAACAAACATTAAGTTGTTTTCCGGGATTCGGTGTGGTCGCATGAAAAGGACGCTCATGGAATAAACCACAGAATCATCTTCAAGCTTCTTCTCCAAACCGAATTTAGACTTCATGGTACTACCATGAAGCGCCTAAATACCCGTAGTCACTCACGAATTATGTAAAGTATTCCTAGAATAAGTATTGTTCAAGTGTAAGTAAGTACTCTTCAGAAAAAGGTATGACGCTCACGCCTAGTTTTCTTTTCCTCTTTCACGTTTTATTATTTTTTTTTTTTTAATTTAAACAACCTTATTAAATGTACTTCCTAGATAATTAAGTGATCACCTCGTCAGGGTTCTACCCCCAGTTCCTAATTGTCAATCATGATCAAATGATATTGTTAATATTAAGAATGTACTTGTAAATCAGATTTCTTTGTACCATATCACCGACACGTTTTTGAAGTGATTATGAAATATAATTGTTATCGACCAACTGCATATTCTTTTCTTTGTTACATTTCTGCACAAGTTTCTCAGAACAGTAGAAGAAGTGGAGCTGTACCCTCTCTGATCACTATGGGCCCAAAATAACACCGGTACAGCCCAAACAATCCACCGTTTTGAGAAATCTGTCCGTCTTTTTTCTTTTATTTATTCACAGGTGGGAATGGACCTACGTTACCAGAAATCCTTCCACTGCCGTGCTATAATATATACCTACATTCTTTTAAATGTCTTTTAATTGCTTAAAAATATGTATTTTGCTTTGGTTGATCAAATTATTAGTCGGTATAAATATAGTTTGACAGCTACTAAAATTTAGGGTATGTATTATTAAATATGATATTCGAGCGGAATACGTTATCACGTAAAAGTATCGTCCGTAAACCGACTTTACAGACAACCAATTTTTTTTTTTTATTTTACGAAGCTACTGTGCTGTGAGAAACAATCGTTATAAAATAAAATGAGTGTAAATAAATAAAAAAGCTGTTTTATAAAATTAAAAATCTATTAATACAAAATTAATATCGAAGTTTTCATTATTGTTGAAGCTATGATTTTTAAGCAGACCTCGGGAATGTGGAAAAACAAGAGAGCAAGCGTCACGAAACAAAAGCACACGTACGTATTTGTGTTCAGGTTCAGACTTAGACAAGGAAAGGATCATAAAAACAATGTGAACATAGTGTGTCATTGATATTCAATCATAGATATACCTTCCATCCTCTAAGTACTCAATGTTATACTAAAGCGGCGTATTTATGTCGCGTTTGTTTACAAATTATTAGATATGTCAAACTTCTCAGATTTTTAATCACTAAGTAGCCTAATTTTTTTTGTTACTAATGACATGACATATTTTTAAAATTTCCTAATAACAAATGAAAAAATTCTAATTCAATAACTTTGTTGTTTTTTTTTTGTGTAAACGTAAATTTAATATATAAAGCATATAGTTTCTATCGTGTGACATCGAACTGACGTCTCTCTTTCATTATTAAATAAGAACATGATCTACAACAGGCCTGGGCAAATGGCGGCCCGCGGGCCGGATGCGGCCCGCAGCGCAATTTTATCCGGCCCGCGAAGCATTTTAGGAAAATAGTAGCGGAAATAGAATGCGGGGACTTTTTTTATTTTGCTCTCCACATGCGAAGCTAGAATGTGAGGACCTTTTTTTTCTTTTTTTTTTTGGCTCTCCGAATGCGGAAATAGAATGTGAGGATCTTTTTTTCTACAAATTTTTGGCCCGCGGTGAAATTTTCGTCAGCCATCCGGCCCGCGGTCAAATTTTCATCAGCTATGTGGCCCGCCGATCAAAAGATTTGCCCACCCCTGATCTACAACCTTCTACTTTATCCAAAATCCAGATATTGTTGAGTGCGTAAACGAAAAAATAGTATTTAGCATAAGCTTAACAACTGTAAGAACAGATCATGGACGATGACAAATGGGGGAAGGAGAGCAACTGCCCCCCTGGACATGAAATTATATTTTAATTAGAGTCGAAACTTGGTTACGATCTATTATGTCGGAGGAACGCACGTCGGGTGTATGTTAAGTGTGAACAGAGAAAAAGTAAACAAATATCGCGAATGCTTTATTCAGCAAGTGGTTGACATTGGAACGAACTGTCGAGGACTTATATTCTTATTTAGAAATTAATTATTTGATCATTAATATACCTACTTAATAAAAAGAAGCTGCGTTGGTTAGTGGACACACGACGGAAACTATGCTCCTCACGGATATTATATTAATATATAAAATTTATCTATTCAGAAAAAAACAACCAACATTTTATATTTTATTTATTACTAGCGGTCCCGCCCGGTTTCACCCGGGTGCAAAAGAACGAATGGGGAAGAGAGGGACATGAGTACGCACATTCATCTTACTTTACTGAGATGAATGTTGTGTCCAAATTTCATGATGATCGGAGTTACCGTTCAAAAGTTTTTGTTGACGGACAAATTTTGAGTTATATTTTTCATTGATGCATTGATATACCCTATAGCCTTCCTCGATAAATGGGCTATCCAACTCGATCCAATTCGAACCAGTATTTCCTGAGATTAGCGCGTTTAACCAAACAATTATTTTTATATAACAGTTTTCAAATGAGCTATTAATTAGATTTATTTAATTTTAGTTAGTCGTAAATAAAATTAAAATTTTAAGCCTTAGAAGAAAGCAATGTAGAAAATAAAAATTTATTCGCCCAACGTGGGACTCGAATCCACGACCCTGAGATTAAGAGTCGCATGCTCTACCGACTGAGCTAGCCGGGTTTGTGAATGTACGGCGCTAATATTGAAATATTTAGTTAGGGCATATGCACCTGAATAGAAGCTTCTGACGGACAAATTTTGAGATACATTTTGTAACATTTTTCATTGATGATCCGCACCTATTGGTCGTAGATTATATAGCCTATCGATAAATGGGCTATCCGAAAAATTTCAATTCGAACCAGTAGTTCCTGAAATTAGCGCATTCAACCAAACAAACAAACAAACTCTTCAGCTTCATTTCTGGCGACGTCCATGAACAGAGTGATATGCTCGGCGCCCAATTTTAACTTTTTGGTGCCTTTAGGTTTTGCCGTAGTTTTTATCTCTTTTTCCTGTTTTAATCCATAACGCAGAATCTCGACTTTTATTAATATTGTCTTCTTTTTAATGTGTTTGTTTCACTTTCTAAAGTTGCAATATTTTTCATAGTATTAAATCCAGAACATATGTCATCCACATTTTCATGAAGCGATCATAAATGAAATTATGTGCAAACATAACTTTTAATCAAAAGTTTAACAACCGAAATAGTTTTAACTCTAGGGAAAACTTGTAATGCCCCCTCTGTGGTGATGCCCTGGGCGGTGCCTATACTGTGCCTTATTATAAATCTATCACTGGAAATGCTCAAAGCTCAAATTTGTCAGATTGTCGGTGACATATATTACACCGGCTCTGCATGATAACACAATACATTACATTGTTCGCTATTTACTTCAGTGAATAGGTACATTTGTTCAGCGTTGACGTAATTATGATAATTGATAAATAAAGATGCGGCTACAAACGAAAGGTTTGGAAATGATACAAAATATAAACAACTTATAAACAAAAACAAATTAACAAATTTATAAGCTTATAATAATAATTATTAAAGGATTTTTTTATTTATTGCAAAAAATTGGATGCTTGGATGGAAGTTTGTTACTCAATCATGCCATAACAGCCGAACGGTCTTGGATGGGTACTGAGATAGACTATATCCTGGATTAGCACATATAGGAAAAAAATTTGAAAAGAAGTTTGACCCTGCAGGCCATCCCTGTAACTTCCCGCTATTTTCGAGTTCAAAACGCTCAAAAATATATAAAATATAGCAAGAAGTTTATTTTTTAGCTCTTCGAGCTCAAAAAAAAAACTTTGTTACGAAATTTTCGTTCACAATATCTCATGAACAAATGAACCGATTTTGATGCGATTTGCGGCAATCGACGCAATTTTTTAACCTAAAAAAGTAATTTATTACAGAAAAATCGATCTCATAGGAATTTTACGAGCAATTAAAAAAAAAACACTTTTTTACAAATTTTTCGTTCACGATATCTCGTGAACAAATGAGCCGATTTTGATGCGGTTTGTGGCGATCGACGCAGTTTTTTTAACCTAAGAAAATAAATTATTACAAAAAAATCTATTTGATAAGAATTTTACGAGTAATTCTAAAAAATTACTTTTTTCCTCATTTTTCGTTCACGTTATCTCATAAACAAATGAACCAATTTTGATCTGGTTTGCAGCAATCGACGCAGTTTTTTTAGCCTAAGAAAGTAATTTATTACAAAAAATCGATCTGATAACAATTTTAAGAGTCATTTTAAAAAAACACTTTTTTACGATTTTTTCGTTCACGGTATCTCGTGAACAAATGAACCGATTTTGATGCGGTTTGCAAAAATCGACACAATTTGTTAATGAGAAGAGCTGATTAGATTTTGGAATTAATCGGTTCAGTAGTTTAGAAAATATTTTACAAAAACAAATTTTTAAAAATTTTTGAAACTTGTTTTTTTAAGATTTCTCAAAATGTTTTGGGCCGAATCGTTTCAAATTTTCAGGAAGTCTAAGTTCACCAAGATCACGTCAGATGCCGCAAACCGCGTTTCAGTCGGACACTCCGTTCAAAAGATATAAAAGGTTTACATACATACACACACACACACACACACACACACACATACATACAGCCCTACGGACATCATCGCCAAAATAGTTTCAATAGCTTCCTAGGACCTCAAAACGTCGAGATCTGGCGAAAACTCGATTTTCGAAAATCGGGGTGAAACCAATAACTTCCCGATTTTTAAAAAAAAAAATTTTTTTTTTTTTAAAGCGAGAAGTTAAAAATCGGAAAAAAGCAGTTTGTTTTGAAATAGTCATTACAAACACATCAACAAAGATCACGTGGGATGACATGGGCCAAATAGACACGCTACCACCTATCTCGTGGAGTTTTTAAACTCCCTAGAATTATCCAGTGTTGTTCCATAAAATCGAGCTCAATATTGGTGTCCCAGTTCAACTGAAGTGTAACCTTGACGCCCCGAGATTCTGCAATGGTACCAGGTTACGCATCACCGACCTGGAAAGAAATATTGCCAAGGTCACAATTCATACCGGATGAGATCGTATGAATTGCCCCCATTCCCATTGTATATCATTTGTTCTTTCGTTTTAAAAAACTGCAGCTCCCAATCTAAGTAGTATTTTCAATGTCGATTATTAAATCATAGGGGCAAATAATGGAAGTGTCCGGGATAAATTTGTGTATTCCACGTTTTTCCCATAGTCAAATATATGTTGCTTGCTTGAGAGTATCGAGTGCTCCAAATTTATATTGTTACAAAACTGTTGTAGTCTGTGGCGGAAATTATTTATTTACAATAATAAATGTTTAACAAAACAGTTAAACACACAAACGAAAGCGTACTTCTTTAACTTAACAGAAATAATAATGTAAACAGAAGGAAAACTAATAGTTCTATATAATAAAATAAAAGACTAAGTAACAGAGAATATAGAGCACTAAATTATGTACACAAAATATGTACAACACAGGAACACAACACAAAGTTTATCAGCACACTTGTCTATTAACTATAAGTCATTTATGTAAAATCAGATTTATATATAATTGCCCTCACTAAAGTTTATTTATTTTCACAGTATAATTTATGTCATAATACCAGAGCACTGTATCAACACATGAACAACACGAATAACTGACTGATTTCACTGAACCACTCTGCTCGCATTTTATAGTTTCGTCCCACGCTCTAGAATGTTCTCGTAGTTCCGAGATTCCTTCCTTTACATGTATTGGTTTCTCCAGCTATTGCTAGAAAGGTCGGGTCTTTACCTGCCTTCGATTGTTATTGTTGTCGTTACTAGAAAATTCTACAGAATACATAGTCGTCCCAACTAGGGGCACGCAACAATATGTTTTCAACCTCCAGTTCTATGTATAGAAAGCTACCCCAAAATTATTTTTATCGTAATTTCATTACACAATTGTATGACACCTGTCTGTAAAATTTCTTTCGAATCAGTGGAAAGATGGCAGAGTTATAAAGTGGTTACGTACGGACAGACAGACAGATGGATAGACGGACGTGAGCGCAGCCACAAATTCAGGCTAATTAAGTTATAAATATGTTATAAACGTCCATTTTATAATATATATGTAGTTCTTTGATTTTAATACAGTTATTAGACTAGATTTATGTATTCAACGATTATTTTTAAGGAATTTGACCCGACGTGTAGAATGTTATTTTTATTTAAATAATAAGTGCACAAAAGTTTTATTTCACAAAGAATAAAGCCTATGTTTGATAACATAATTGATTAGATAAAACATAAACATTATACACTAGCTGTGCCATACCTTTATCTAAGGTATGCCATATGCATAATATATGTTTTAAGTAAATTATTTTTGGTTTTTTTATTCTATACTAGCCTTTACCCGCTGTTTTGTGCGTGTTAATGTCGGTTTTTATTATACAGTTGCCAGATGAGCAGAACTGAGTTGCATATTGCCCAGATATGAGGTCTATAAAGTTAGCATATCCACATCAAAAGCCCACGAAGTTAATAGTACCATAATTTGTTGCTATTTTGTTGCTAATTTGTTACCCCAAAACTGATTTTGTTGCTCTGACAATGGATGCGGTACCGTTATAATATAAAGATGGCATAGCCAGTGGTTGTATCTCTATAAGTAGCTTAGATATACTCATTATGAAAGTACCATAATTTGTTGCTAATTTGTTGCTTTTGAATGGTGTAATCACTTTCAGGCTAAATGATAAGAGATCGGTAGGATATAAACCGATTGAAAAAAAAATGTTAAAAACAAGAAAATTCATAAGGTTAATGAAAAGCCTATGACACGAAACAAACACTTTATTGCTACGTTCCGAGATTAAAAATAAAGAATTATAAATAAAAAAAAAAAAAAAACAAATAACTATATATACTTGTATTAGCCAGTACGGCTCGAAGCGACAAATCAACAGCAACAAATTCAGTCTTTGCGCACGATTTTGTTGCTAATTTGTTGCTCTGAGATTATATAAAAATTTATTTTGTTGCTGTGCATAGGAAACAAATTAACGATGTGTTAGGATTGATAACGTTCTTACATTAGCCAGTACGCTCGAAGCGACAAATCAACAGCAACAAATTCAGTCTTTGCGCATGATTTTGTTGCTAATTTGTTGCTCTGAGATTATATAAAAATTTATTTTGTTGCTGTGCACAGGAAAAAAATTAACGATGTGTTAGGATTGATAACGTGCTTACATTAGCCAGTACGGCTCAAAGCGGCAAAACAACAGCAACAAATTTATTCTTTGCGTCTGATTTTGTTGCTAATTTGTTGCTCTGAGATTATATAAAAATTTATTTTGTTGCTGTGCATAGGAAAAAAATTAACGATGTGTTAGGATTGATAACGTGCTTACATTAGCCAGTACGGCTCAAAGCGACAAATCAACAGCAACAAATTCATTCTTTGTCCATGATTTTGTTGCTCTGAGATTATATAAAAATTTATTTTGTTGCTGTGCATAGGAAAAAAATTAACGATGTGTTAGGATTGATAACGTGCTTACATTAGCCAGTACGGCTCAAAGCGACAAATCAACAGCAACAAATTCATTCTTTGTCCATGATTTTGTTGCTAATTTGTTGCTCTGAGATTATATAAAAATTTATTTTGTTGCTGTGCACAGGAAACAAATTAACGATGTGTTAGGATTGATAACGTGCACGTTATCAATCCTAACACATCGTTAATTATAAATTGTATTATATTAATATATAATTTTAATCATCTCTAGAAATCGCAACGTCCATAGCGCTCGCGCTCATTTGTAACAGTTCGTTCAATTTCGGCGCTTGTTAGAAACCTTCGACTTCGGCCGAAACTTCAGCCCATTTTGGCCGAAGCCGAAGGTCTCGTCGAAGCTTCGGTCGGACACTACAGTCTACGTAGATGGATTTTACGCTTCTAGAGATTTCTCTCAATATTCTTTTTTACGCTGTGATCAAATACCAAGCAAATGAGACTTCGAACGCCCAGTAAATTTTAATTCAAATTGAAATACCTATCCCAAGGTTGAAAAAATATCAACAATAATTTGTTATGCTTGTAAACTAACTACGATTGTTTATAATTATTTCAGAGCTACACAAATCGGTTCTGCGAAGTTAGTTAACTTCGTAACATAACGACTGATTCTATTTAAGGATGAATTAATTCTTAGTATGTTTATCACAATCATCATTAAAACATCCGCTGAATTGGTGTATTAATAATTCTGTTACATCGATAAACACGCCATTTCAAATGAAATGACTGAATAATAATTATTGTAAAATGTTTTACAAATTGCAAAAATAGGATATTACGTAAAAAATATTGCAACTTCAGGTCAAATTTTACACATTATTGAACAATATTAATATTGAATATGACGTAAACAGTAAAATCTTTGTGTTTAAAATACAAGGCCGCTAATGATTTCAGCTGTCGAGCGTCTATAAACTACAATCTTTCAATCTGGGTCAAATTTAACTTGCAAAATTTGATTTCAGAGACAGACAGACACCGGAACAGGTGAAACTAAATAAAAGCTTGTAACAGCAATTTAGCCACTTAGGCCTAGCACACATGAAGAGCGTTCAACGTGCGTTGGCCCAACGCGCGTTTACAACTTCTATGCAATTGTATATAACTGTATACATGATAACGCGCGCTGGTGGCGCGTTGAACGCGCGTTATCATATAAACAGTTCTATACAATTGTATAGAAATTGTAAACGCGCGTAGGGCCAACGCGCGTTGAACGCCTCTCATATAAACTAGGCCTTATTCTTAACCGCAACAATTTTATTATTGGGTGTACAATATACAATATGTCGAGAGCTATGCAGTTTTGTTTTTGATGAAAAATAGAGTATAGTTCTAGAAATGTACATCCAACAAAAAAATTGTTGTGGTAAGTGATTAAATTGTTGTGGTACATACCTACAAGTTTGTACGAAACCCTCGGTGCGCGAGTTTTCTTTTTTTATTTTACAACCTACAGTGTTCTTAGTATTCTTTAATATTTTTATTGTTAGAACGAGTCTTTTTGAACCCAATAATGGCTTCACGTTGCATTGCGTATCAAATTAATTATTATTGAAGCCAAAAATATAATTTAAATACGTATCAAAATCATTTTACTGCATTTTTTACATTGATAAGAATAGTTTTTTCAAAATTTTATGGTTTATTGGCAAATATTACAACAAAATTACGGCAAATTGCGTACGTCGCAATTAAAAACAGATCTTATCTACTCATAAAGTTTAACCTTGATAATGCAATCTGATATTCATAGACGTTGGTCTGATTATTATATTGTATTGTTCGTAGCCTTCTACAGATTGAAATATAATACATATCTACGTTTAAATTTTACATATTCGTTAATTTCTCAACCACGAAGAATTCAGTCCTCACAAAGTGCAGGATGTCCAGAGTAGAACCTTCGCTATAGTTGGAATTTATTGGAGTTTACTCCTTAAGAAACGAATTTGAGTTATAAGGCTCGGTACGGAAATTTTATGAGTTGTAAAATCAATTGATAAGGCTCGTACACTCGTTCGCTTCAAAAGAGACAAACATATATATCTGTAGAATTTAACATGCCAAAGAATGAGATGGAATATATTACACTTGTGCGATTTGTAGTCTCACAGTATAGTTCACTATTTTTGCTTATAATTCGCTGAATTTAAGGACGTAATCTGGTGTTCGGGTTTTGAAAAAACGAATTTATTTTTTTTTTACATTTTTAGTAAGTATAAATAATATATTGAGAAAATCCTGTAAAATTTTAGACCGAAATATTAAATATTTACAAAGCTATAGCATATACTCGAGAGCAGCAACGGTCTTTCGGTAAGCTCTTACCTGCTGTTACCTCTCAATTGTTATCACGTTACCCTTATACTCTAGCAAAAAAAATGAGCAGAAAACGATGCCTTTGAAGAAACTGAAGGTTTACTATACACCAGGCATAACTGATTAGTGTAAATATTCAGTTTTATTTTTTGTAAGAAATCTGAAATTAAAACTTTAAACGAGTTTTTCTCAAAACTACGTTTTTCTAAGCGGCGCGGGTGATTGAAACAATTGTATACAACCAATTGCTTTCAATTTTGCACAGGGTATTCTACACAACAATAGTTCCGTCCGGTACTAGAATTACTTAATTATAAAAATTATTTCTATTTTTTTTAACCGATTTTCAACGAAAAAATCACGATTTTCTCGTTGTTTTTTTTTCTAAAACCCGCCATTTTGTTATTTATCAATAAAAATGTTTATTTCTAGTACGGGATAGAGCCACACGCCTACGAAACAATAACCAATTTAATTTTTATAATTCAGTTGACTTCAAGTGACGTTATCACCCGCGCTACCCACCTACCTCCATTTAAAGATGTCTACTTTAGGTTAAAAAAACAATTATAAAATGGCGTAAAATTAAGCAAAAAAAAAATTTTTTTTTTAGTTCACGATGTCAGTAAAAACATGTAACAAAATTGAAAACATTGTACATTATTTTGTTATTAAAAAAAAAATTCTGAAATAACGCTTGAAAACGAGCCTGAACATAGGACTACGTCCTTAAATCAAATCGGTTTGAAACCCGCCTTAAACGGAGAAAATTTTACATAGATTGGCTAGAACAGAATTTGCCCAAACATTTTTTATACAGATTTATAATTATATAAAAATAGTTGTATACATTCAATTTTGTCTAATACATCGCGCACGCAGATCGATCATCTTTGTCTGCCTCACAATATGACATGGAAATTAGAAGATTGCGTATGTCTAGTCTTAAAATGAAAACGGCTGCATTTCTAATATAGTAATTCAATTTTTTGACATTAGTATTTTGTGAAATGCAACGCTTTCTGAGTTAACGATTTGAATAACTAATTAATTATTAAAACATAATACTTTGACAGATGTAAACGTCATTTTTGACATTTTTTAACATTCCAACACCGCGGATGAGCGGATCGAAAGCAAATTTTGGGAGGATGTTTGATATTCAAATGCATTGAAGTTTTACCTACGAACAATTTCCGCAAAAATGGCTAAATTTACTATTTTGACCAAACTGCGAATTAAACCATCAAATGTGTTACATCATCGTAATCACAAAAAATCTGTATACTTATTAAAAAATGTGAAAATTCAATATGGCGCCGATTAGGTCATCAGTATTTTTATATTTATTATTGTTTATAATTTTATTAAAAAACCATTTTCAATGCTTCTTTTTAGCATCCTTGTACGTGAATAGGGAGAAGTGCAAAGCGCGCAATTGAACATCATTATGAATTGATTGATTGATTGATCAGCAATGCTGAATGTAAGCAACTAGTGGTGGGTTGTTTGATGAATTTAACGTCAGCGTAATGAAACTGTTTACTGTGCCACGTCAACCAGTTTCGTTAGCTAGTTTACATTAAGATGACTAAACGGGGCCATTACGATAAACTTTTTTGTATTTCGTTGGTTTTAAATGACGAAAATATCAGGTTGCTATTATTGTTTCTACGACTAATATTTTACTTTGTTTGTTCGACATCTGTCCATATTGAGCCAATTAAAATTGGATTAACAACTATTGATGTGGTTCGTGTATGTTGTCGATTTCGTTTTGTTCGTTGAAGGCATGGAGAATAGATCAATTGATTGAAGAAGTTGTGTATTGTTAATTATGGATGAAGTAATTGAATCAACTAGTTAATTCTAAAAACAGAAATAGCTATTGATTCGTTGATTCAACGCCCACCACTACAAACCTACAAACAGTCAAGCATATTAAAAAAGAATGTTCAGATATTGTCTAAACATATAAAAGAAAACCGTGATTGACTGACTGATCTATCAACGCACAGCTCAAACCACTGGACGGATTGGGCTGAAATGTAGCACACAAATAGTTAATATGACGTAGGCATCCGTTTGAAAATTCAACTCTTAAATGATGTAATGGGGGTTCAAAATTTGCGTGGAGAAATCATATAAGATAGAGATGTATCAATTCTAAAATGCGCAGGATTACTACGGTCAACAAATAAATAAACATGTGTTTCATGCTTTATCAAAAACGACCCCTTCAGAGGGTGAAAAGAGGTAAATAGTCTAAAAATCAACATGGGTGTCATTTTCAAGGTTTGTCAGGACGTTGATCACGTGAATGTCATTAATTTTGAAATTTATTAGGGGGGTCTACGTCGAGAAAGGAGTAACTATGCTAAATATTGGGAATGCATCCGGGTTTCGTCTCAATCGCGTGCGAAGTCAAGGGTAACGGCTAGTTTATTTATAATAAGTAAAATGAACAATTACAGCTGTTTTTTTTATCCAAGATACTATTCCTTCGTCGAATTTCGAAAAAAAAATTGGTTGCTGTAAAGTCGGTTTACGGACGATAGTTTTACGTGATAACGTATTCCGCTCGAATATCATATTTAATAATACATTACTGCGCTCTCGCTTGCACGCACAGGGTCAGGCGGAACGTTACACTTTTTCGTGCGTGCAGCTGGTGTTTCATCAATTTATAAGACGTTATCACGTCAAAAAATTCGAAAATTGTCATGAAGAAAATTATATTGAATAACATGCCGTTTCAGAAACGTTTTATGCTTGTTCTATTTGTGCACAATAAAAACGGATAACTCACAGATGTAGGTTAAAAAACATATGTATAAACGAGTATAAACTTATATATCTATAATTTGTCTTGTGCCAAAAAATTGTGAAAAATCTAAAATCGAGAGTGTCTATATAAATATACAAAACGGACGTAGCGCGGCTCCCGATTGTGTATTTAAATGCTCACCTTGATATCCCGGTTATATCGGACGACAGAGAGGAGGGCCCACGCGGAAGTGCTTGTTTACAAAATATCTTTAAAAAGATTCGCGGTGAAATTTCCACACAACACACTGCCGCTCGCGCTGACTGCACAATGTGTCCGTTTGCAAACGAAACTTGGTTCATCGTGCGAGTTGGACAAGAATAGAATGACACAAACATTCAGTTTCAAAACACGCTCATAAAATCTTTAAAAATTAATATTGTTTATACTAAAGGACCTCGCACAAACCTTATGGGATTTGGTTCTCGGTTAAATTGATCGAAAATGGTTTTATTTTATAGTTTAAAGGTCATTAAGAAAAAGTGTCCATGGATGCATAGTCTGAAAACCAATAGATTATTGTTTAGTGAGATTTTTATAGATATAGGGATATCCATTGAATCCACAAACATGTTCCGTGTTCAACTTTTGTACTTTTTTTAGAAATAGAAAAATAGTCGGATACTAGGTAATGTTGGAAGGTGTCACCCTGTTTAAAATAATAATGTCATATTCGGATTCAGCGCACTTGAAAACATATTTCTAGAGTTTATAATTTTTTAAGATTGTGAGTTCAATGGATAACCCTACATCTAAAATCTCGCTAAATATATCTGTATAGCTAAAAATCTATTGATATTTAGGCTATGCGCCCATGGACACTTTTTCTTAGTGACTATAAAATCAAACCATTTTCGATCAATTTAACCGAGAATCAAATTCCATAAGGTTCGTGCGGGGTCCTTTAAGGTATTTATGTGTTGAGAGTGCGCTATTCAAAAACCGTAAGCACAATGAATATCCCGCGAGCAAATCTGTCCATACGCTTTGAGAGATACACACTTTAGATTTGTAGATTACAGAGGTTGTGTCGCTCCCTCTGACCAATCAGCGTAAGCGCGGGAATAACGTCAGCCAGCGTACCGTTCATTTTTTTATCAACCTATAATGACAATATGTATTAAAATTTTATGTTTAACTAATATTTTAGCGTAAAAATTCAATTTCTTGCAAATAATATCAATATTATGTCTTTTGATATCTTTGGCATTTGTTAAATACGGCCATTAAAGTTTATAAACAACACTCGTTGCCACACGATCAATTAACAGGTCTGCGGAATGACGTTATCCTCCACTACTACCCCACGGAACAAGATAGCTCTACTAACCTTGATTCTACTTTTTTTTATTAGGAAACGCCCTATAAAAAAGCGGAGAAATATTTTTATTTTAAGATTTTTTACCGAAAAGTTAACAATACAAGTTTGTAGATAATCCAATTATCTACAAAAATACTCTTGTTAAATTTTCGTCAGACTCACGGTTATGAAGATAAATTTAAACAACTATCTATAATATGCACCCTTTAGGATTTGAAGCCTTAAAAACGACTGGAGTTAGTGAGGCAGAACAGAATGTCACTTTAGTTGTATGGACTGATTATACTATGTTATAAATTAAGTCATTTCCATGCCAAAATTAAGTGAACAAATTTCTTGTAACCTTCCGTCTACAATTATAAGCTGTCAGGTCAGCTGCAGCTCACAACGTGTAAACCAGCCGTAACGAAAGATCATCTGAACTTCTACAACTTTGGATCAGCTTGTACATCAAATGCCATATTTTCAAGTTTTAATCGAACAAAATAATTGTCTATGACTAATAGACTATTTTCCCACTGACTACAACCATTTTATAGTACAGCTATATCTATGCGGTGTCGAAATCTACGCAACGTTGTCAAGCTGAATAGTTTATTCATAAAATCATCCATGGGTGTGCTATTTATTATTCACTATGATAGGTATGTCTCTTAATTTATTTCTAAGGTAAATTAGTACAGCTTTGGCGGACTTTCGTTATTCAGATATACAGGGTGAGTCCGACCACCCGTAGCGGTCGTTTTTTTCGAAAACGGTTAGTCGTAAAGAGTTGTGTCAAAAATCTGTATCATAAAAGCCCTAATGAAGAATCGAATGGTGATATTTTTTTTCCCAGAAAGGTCGGCTTCCCTATTAGTTTGCTCCGGAATGTTCAGAACTCCGGAATTTGGAACGATAGATCGAAAGTGGTATTGTTGAAAAGATCTTTAAAAAATAAGCAAGTTTTGTAGTCTATAATAAGTTCGGATATAAGGAAGGAAGGATAACAATTTGAAGCGAACAATTTCTGTATGTTAACAAGTGTCCTTTCATATGATATCCCAGTTAAGTGGGAAAAAAAGGTTCAAATTTTAGGTTGCCAAAAATTGATAAAAAAATATTTTATGATTCTGAGTCATTTGACTAGGTGCGGAAACACACAACAGTAGATATACAGCTATGCCAAATTTCAAGTCGATAGCATATGTGGTTCCTGAGAAATTCTACTGTGGCATAAAAACAAACAACGATGTCTCACAATAAGGATTCCTTTTGTAGCTTTCAAGGTACGAAACTCTAAAAATCAGTATGCTAGCATCCCTGATTTCAACTGATGTGAAATGAAATGTAATAACTTTAAAATGTATTTCTGCGCTACCCCCTACAAAATAACTGTTTTACATGCATATATAATGTATAATATGTAGACATGTAAAGTAACCCATCAAGCACTAGTGCGGTAACGTAAAACAAAATAGATCAAAGTCCATAGTAAATCACTGTTTGTCTGTCAGTTGTTTTTTTCTATAACCTATATTATAGAAGTGAAGTTTGTTCAAAAGTGAACTGTCAAAAATGTTTGGATATTAAGTGAAAACTGATTATTTTATAGAAGGTACATGAAAAATATCATATATACCTCGCGCGTAAGGGTGTTTCGACTCGTGTGACTGTTAAAACACTAGCTGGCGCTTGGTTTAAGCATTAGTACACTAGGTATACAATCTATTATACCTATCCTGTTTATGAAAAAAAAATACATCATCAAATGAATATGAAAGCTGTAGCTTCAACTCTACGTTTTTTTTATTATATTTTTCAATTATATATTGTACAGTTTAGTAGATATGTCAATTATTTGTCTTTCAGTCACTGAACATAACATTAATTGTTAGGTACAAACGTTCATACATAATATACAAATAGTAATAACAAACAAGTTTACATCGACAATTTCAATGATTTCACATAGAATATTCTTTTCTGCGATGACATAACAATTTTTATAATTAGCAGAAAACATGACCTTATATATCACAGTGTAATAATTATTTGTGATTTTGTTTACATTTTACAATGATATACACAGATACGGATGTTAAGTTTATTGTTAATGTTGTCGGTTACCACAATACCACTACAAAAACGTTGAGCAATAAGGGTTTAAGGTATCCAGTTAATAAGAGTCGAGATATCAGGTGACGGTATTTGCTTGATATGTCCGGTCCGCCATATCTAACAGGGAAACGACTAAGGAAAAATTGATTTTTATCTCTTAAGGCCGCTGCACACGAGGCTGGAAACACTGCTTGGGCTTCTGCTGGCCGGCAGGCTGGGTACGAGGCTGGAAATGACATCACTGCGGGCTCGCCTGCTATATAACTGTCTGCCTGCTCTGATCAAGAACTAATCCAGGAAGCAGTATCTTGTCCCGTGAGCGACATGAACAAATGCCCACAAACCAACATGGCGTCATTCTGTTTAGAGTCAGACAACAGACACGTTTTGCTCTGTGTTTATATTTGAATTGTCACTGCGCGTGCACCAGATCTATTCACAAAACAAGCTTGAAAAGACATATCGTGTGAAAACAATTAAGAAAACCAGCGGTGAAATACTGGTATACTCAAATCTAGCAAGGAATCTAGCGACAAATCCAGCCTTTATATACCTAATCTTTACCGGCAGCCACGCTAGTAATTTTGACAGAAACCTTATTTTTCTTCAAATAAATAAAATTGTCAACCAATTTTTCTCAGACCAATATATTGACAAAAAATAATAAAATTACAAATCAATTACATAATAAATAACTTAATACTAATTAATTTTTATATTTTTTAGATATTTCTGAAGAAGATCCAAATCCGGATCGAAACGTCATCTTGTGTTTTATTGATTTGTAATTTTATTATTTTTTGTCAATATATTGGTCTGAGAAAAATTGGTCGACAATTTTATTTATTTGAAGAGTTCTATTCAGACGTTAATCAAAGATTTGAATCTTTATTTTTCTAGTTACAACTATAGTATAATTGACACTTTATCCGCTTGTAAACACACTTTGTATTAGTTACAGGGTGAAATTTGGTTACAGGGCGATATTTAGTCACTAGAATTTCGTTAGTTGACGGGGCGAAATTTAGTTACAAGGCAAAATTTAGTTACTAGAATTTCGCTTAAATGCGTGTTTCACATCTGCCAGGCGTCCCACGACGGCTAATTTTTCCATTATAATGGTATACTTGTCAATAGTACCTAATTATTATTCTATTGATTTTTGCAAGGTTACATAAAAAAATTCTGTGCGTGTCTGTGTGTTACCAGTTTTCTTCTATAGTGTGTAGACACACTCTTTTTATACGCTTTATATTAGTTTCACTTGTAAGTTTGTATGTATGTATGTAAGTATGTATGTTTGTAAACTCGTTTGGACTACAGCAAGTAGTTTATATAGCGGTATAATATGCCAGCACAGTAAGTACACTGGCTAGCCGTGCGGTTTAAGGCACGGGTCTTCGCTGACGTCAACTCTCGGCATCACGGGTTCTAATCCCGTCCACGCCGAAAAAAAATTGTTTTTTTTTCGGCAAATTTTTGACAATAAATCGAACTAAAAAGTGGAAAATAAATATAGTTTAAAAAAAACTAAAAAAACACGCTTTATAATTTATATCAAACTAAAAAGTAAAAAATAAATATAGTTTAAAAAAAAACTAAAAAACACGCTTTATATCGAACTAAAAAGTAAAAAATATTTTTTTTAAAATAAGCTTAAAAGCGTGGGGCGCTCGATGTACGAAAATGTGGAACAAAGCGCCCCACGCTTTTTAAGCTTATTTTAAAAAAAATATTTTTTACTTTTTAGTTCGATATAAAGCGTGTTTTTTAGTTTTTTTTAAACTATAGTTAATTATAACATTGTTGCGAAGACAGGATATTCGTAGTTAATTCTCTGTAAGATGAACAGTTTCTGTTTGATGGAATAATTTTGATAGTGATTTTCCTAAACACCCTATACAATATACATTATAAATAAGGAAAAATACAATGTTTTGTTATATACAGTGCATACATAGACAGTAAACTACGTCATCGTCGTTTTCTACCAAAGTTTTGCGTTTGTTCAACAAAATGTAAATAATAGGTACATGCATGTGAATAAAAATATGATGAAAAGAGGAATTAAATTTGGCTATAAACTGTATTTGTACGTCATTACAACGGAAAATGATTTACGTAAAAAACAATTAAATAAAGGATTGGCATCACACAATACATTACATTGTAATTACTAAATTGTTTAAAACTGCGGTGTCCAACATGTTCGTTACTGCGATCTGCACCACATAGGTATTGCGGAATTAATTATGGTTATTAATATATTCGAATAATACACTACTGGAAAAAAATGCCTATAAATTTTATAGGGACATGTTTTCCTCCAAATTTTGTGTGATCGTGTTGAAATTATAATTTTTTTTTTTTAGTCAGACACGTTTGCCTTTGAAAATATCTCGCAATTGATGAGCAAGCGTTTTGTTTGTCAATTTGTGATTTTTAATACGAAAAAGAATGCTTTTTGTCTAATTATCCCATTAGTAAAAAAAAGATTTTTGAAATAAATTAATCTTTTTATTTATTTGAAAATTGTATACCGAACCTTTACTCCATTTTATGTAGGATTTAGGTAATGGGGCGGCATTTTTCACGCTGCCCCAGAGCGGCACTTAGAGTAAATCCGGTCCTGTATGGAAATGACATCTAAGCAACAGTTGATTGGTTGAAAGGAAGAACTTTCCGCATTTGGGCATGTAATCCCACCAAGGAGTAAATGTTAGAGTTTCTGCCTTACAATCGATGCCGAAAATATAAGCACTTTTGATCGAGGTATGAAGAAAATACATTTTTGATTCTGTAGCGATTGATTTTTCCCGGCGCTGTACCTAACAATACGTAAATGGCATATTATATAGTGAACTTAAATTAAGGAGAGATGCTATGACACACACAGAGAGAGAGAGAGAGAGAGAGAACGAGAACATTGAGGAGGTCTTAGGAGAGCGGCGCAGCAGCGTCTGGCGACGGCGCTGTTTGACGTGCATCATCGGCATCACCATCGCGAGCCTGTCTGCCGTTCGCGATGTACATAGCGCAGAGACGCCACACTTAACACATATGTTCTAATTCTAGACGTCGGTCGGGAGGTTAACAAGCGACGCTGATCCATATTACACATCTATGTATACGAGCTGTCTCAAAAATGTTGCAGTTCCGATAAGAAACGAGTTTCACAATTATAAAGATAATTAACAAAGATAAATAGATCTGGAGCTTCTGAGGTTCTATAGCAGGCCTGGGCAAATGGCGGCCCGCAGCGCACTTTCATGCGGCCCGCGAAGCATTTTAGAAAAATATTAGCGGAAATACAATGCGCTCCGAATGCGGAAATAGAATGTGAGGACCTTTTTTTTTTTTGCTCTCCGAATGCGGAAGTAGAATGTGGGGACCTTTTTTTTTTTTGCTCTCCGAATGCGGAAATACAATGTGAGGATCATTTTTCTGCAATTTTTGGCCCGCGCAGAAATTTTCGTCAGCCAACCGGCCCGCGGTCAAATTTTCATCACCTATGTGGCCCGCCGATCAAAAGATTTGCCCACCCCTGTTCTATAGGGATCCCGTTGTTTATATAGCGTTCCTACGACTTCTAAGCTCGAGAATATATGAAAGTATGAAATGGATTTTCAATTTTTAAAAAATAGCTGCGGATCCTGCTTCAGTACCGAAGGGTCCATCTATGAACCACTTTTTCAACGAATTAAGTGAACTAAACAGCATTCGAGAGTAAATTGTTTTATTAACAGAGGCCAGTTAACAAGGAGTGTGTCATTCATTGTTGTGAAGAAAACACTTTATATCCCCTTTTAAACAAACGGTTGTAACGATTTTGATGAAATTTAGTACTCAAAACGGTACGGGTCTAACCGACGTTGAAGCGAACGGTATTAATTATAATAAAATTTCGACAAACTCGTAAAAAAAATTCATTCAACGAACACTCTTAGTCCATTGATAAATACATAATATTGTGACTATGAAAATTTATCGAAAAGAAATACTTTTAATTCAATAAAAAAAGTATGAAAAATGCTAGTGGTCAAGAAGAAAAGTGTGAACATTTTCATTAATATTTTAGTATTCCAGTAATGATTTTGGCCTTCGCATTATCAATTAAATTTTTTCTGTACTTTATTTACATAATAACTTTATTTTTTTTATCATTCCAATATCATAAATGGTACTAAGCTAGGTCAAAAAACATTTTTCAAAATTTTGCAATAGTTTTTCATTTTGAGGTCCTCCGAACCCAAAAAAACATATTTTTGGAAAAAGTTTGTGCGCCTGTTAATCTGTGAACACGATACAGATCAAACGGATGAACGGTTTGAAATAAAATTTTGGGTGTTTGATATGCAAATATATAGGTAAAGAGCTCTATTGTTCTTGGGGAAAATCGGCGCATGCGCAAAAGAGATATATGCTATAAAGTATAAATCTATAATGTTTTTTTATATAACAGTACTTTCCATGACGGTTTATTATTCTATTTATTTTTTTAAAGAAATTGCCATTTTTTTTCTAAATTTTATAGTTTCGGAAATATTTTAAAAATAAAACAAATCAGCTGTTCTTATGTTCTGTGTAGATCTGTCAGAAAGAAATTAGTTACGTATGCTTTGATTAGTTTTTACATGACGTGGAACATATTATATGTAGGTAACCATGCCAACAAAAAGCAAATATCATAATATTTAATACTAGCCGTTAGCGGCGTCTTCGCCCGCAATAACAGAAATTTTCTTTTCTTTATTATTCTACATTAAATGTTAAAATTTTTAAAGTTGGGATGGTCCCGTTGCTCAATTGGCTCTCATTTTTTATTCTCTATAGGTGTTAAAGTAAGAAAATTCAAATTTAAAGTTCTAAACCAACCAATGTCACGCCACGTGCGATTGTTACACGTGCTTACACGGAAATCTATAACAATATTATGTACTTTTTTATGTATTCAAACACCAACGTCCAACATAAATGATTTTTCCTTGACAAAGAACAAAACAAAACATTCATAATTACCATAAACTTCAAATATAACTATTGCCTATAGAGATACCTAGCACAGTGTGTAAAATGTAAATACTATTAATTTTATGGATAAGCAACTGATCCAGACGGAACTATCTAATACTCTAAGAAATTTTAAGTTTACTCCCAAAGTTGTGTAGATTCCGCGGTGCAATGGAAAGGACTACCGAGACCAGGAATCACTATATTTTCAATTTGTTATTATTTTTTATAACACACTAGTCTGAACTTGCGACTTTGTTCATTATAGGTTTGTCTGAGGTTTTGGTCCTGCGCGAACGCCAATTTTGCCCACATGTTCACTAAATATCGATTTTGAAGGGAAAACACGCTATCTTCAAGCAGACATTAATTAGACTATTACCATTCCAACACCACAAGTGGGTACTATTTAGGCCAAAATTCACTCTTCAAAATTTTATAATATTTTTTTCGTTTTGAGGTAGAGTATCTAATCTATGTGTAGGTCCACCGAATCCATAAAACATATTTTTGGAAAAAGTATTAGCGTCTCTTAGTGTGTAAAATAGCTGATTTTCACTTCGTAATTATAGATATTGTAAGCAGTTGGGTAAAGTTCTCACTTTAAAATAAATAAAACGCTTTAAAGTTGAATTATAAACAATTCGTAATGAAATGTTTTCTCTAGAATGTAATTGATAAATTATTTTTTTCAGAATTAATAACATTCATTTTCCTGCGTAGCTATAAGGAAAACTAATTTTGACAAGAGAGAGAGAGAGAGAGAGAGAGAGATCGAATACTTGCTACAATATAATAGATTTGATAGTTAAAGTTTGGATTTTTCATGAAGACAATGTCAATTCCTACTTTGCTGTCTCCGTAGTTCCTAAGAATTTAAATGGAAACTTACAGAGAAATTACTACTGGTTTGGTAAAATCGCATTTCTTTTGTTTTACTTTACGTTCTAGTGCGAAATGTGTTATTTTACTACCGCTATACAGGCATGAAAAACAGCTAGTTTAGGTCGTGCAAAAAATATATTTCACGGTCTCAACATTTTATAAAAAAATAATTTCTTTAGTTCCAAACTAGAATACTTGTTTGGAGCGTTATGCAATGCAATATTTTGGGTGGGTACAAGTTGCAATTGTACAATCAACTAGCGAATACTATATGGCGGGATTTAGGAGACCTTATTATCCGGACTCGAAACATTAGTAGGTAAAACACGTTCAGTGCGAGTGTTGGTAATGAGCGATAACAGTCAAGGTCCATTGTGCAATATTTTCCTGTATGCTACGTGTGTAAGTTACTAGGGCTGCGTGATATTGAAAATTAAATAATATTTGTCGAAGAATTCCATACCGGAACTCCGAGATTTCGCTATCGGGATTCAGGAATTAATGAAAAGATTAAAAAATTAAGATAACGAAGTTTCGTCAAAGTTTTCTATGTCAATAGATAAACTTATTTCGATTTAAATAAAAAAAACAAAAAAAAAATACTCCTTTATAGTAATGTAGACAAAAAAGTAATAAAAAAAAATTAATATAAAGATTTTGTTCAATAGCGATAAAAAGTTCCCGCAATTCGATATAATTTAATTTTTTTAATAAGCTTAAAATGGGAATGATTTATTTAAAAAATTACTTCCAATCGCTGTTGAATAAAAACTTTACTTACATTATAATAGTATATTACACCACAAGGGCCGAAAGTTTGATATTCACGCAGTGCATTAATACCAAACTTTCGGCCTGAAGTACGCTTATTGAATACATTAATTAATTAATTACTTAAATTACATAAAAACACGCAGATAAATTCCAAGCAAGCAGCGTTGAGGTTATACGTAAAACACAATGACAGCTGTTCGCGACTATTAGCTAAAATGTAATAGGGTTGCTATGGAAACGACATCTAAACAACAGTTGATAGATGATTTTTCTTTACTGGCGCCCGAACGTACATACTTCCCGCATCAGTGTGTGTAATCCCACCAATTCTCGAAAATGTTAGACTTTCTGCCTTACAATTGATGCCGAAAGTACACACTGCGTGTCATGATGCCCTCGGCTTCGTCTCGGGTACCATGGTGCGCAGTGCAAGAATATCAAACTTTCGGGCCTTGTGGTGTAATATATTATTTTTAATTTTTTAGTCCACATTGCTATACTGTTTTTATGAGTTTTTTAAACTCTAATTTTAATTATATAACTCCAAAAATCAACACTCAATTGATTAAGTACATAAATTATTTACATATTTGTAAATATTTCTGTAAACTTAATATATTATTATGTGCAAAATTCAAATTATTCAGATGACTCGAAATCAGTGAAAATTAATTTGAAAGATTCCATTAGATACATACATACCTACATACATACAGCTGAAGTTAATAAAGGAGAATAAGACGTATTTCTTTTACATAGAGTATTTTTGTAGATCCGTCTCAATATCAGAACTATAAGTTTTGGAATTCGAAACTGAGAATCAAATATCAGTCAGTTTAGGAATTGAAGTTGATCCGATATTAGTAATCCCAAAAAATTTGTCGATATGAGTTTTATACATACGATATACTAAGTTTTGGTCTCAGATACTAACGTGAATAATGTCAGTTTTAACGATAACCCTAAAAGCGATATTATTTAAAAAGTAAATAAATCCCAGCCCTTAAATATGAAAGACGTCAGAATTATTAACAACATTGAATTTTAAGGATGAGACAGATTCAGTTAAAATAAATATGAAAATCGTTATTAAATTTTCGATTTCGAAAACGTTATTTACTTAAGTCGGTAATTTTACATTAAATACCAAAAATAGAGATGGAATTCCCCGCAGTTTTCTTGGTAAAATTACTGAATACAGGAAATTATTAATTTTAGTCTTTTAAAAAATTGTATGCATTTAAGACCGCACGGTCGAAGTGAAAACTTCTATACTCTATAGCGATCGTAATTGATTCGAAGTAATATTAAAAAAATCTAATTAAAATAACACTAATACAATATGTAAAAAAAAGTTTTAACGTTAACTTTATGCAAAAATATGAATCATTGGGAAGTAAAAAAATCACTCGAGAACTAATGGTCAATGTTACAATTAACCACGCTGTTAAATTTTTGTCTCAATTTAATGACTCAAGTTCAAGCTTTAGCAGTTTGGCCTGGGGGTTATTTATGTCAAAAAAACTCATAGCCACCCCGTTTTAACCCCTTATTGGTTGAATTTCGAAAAAGCCATTCTTATTGGATTCTTAAGTCACAAAAGGAACCTACTGTCCAAATTTCAAGTTTCTAGCTTCAGCGGTTTAGAGCTGGCCGTTGATTGTACAGAAAAACTGTTCTCCGTTGTGAATGTTGTGATCCTCTTAGGGATTGAATTCCGAAAAACCCCATCTTTGTGGGTGTTTACGTCACAGAAGGAAACTACTGTCCAAATTCCAATTTGTAGGCTTTATAGCTTTTGAGATTTCGTGATGAGCAAGTGAATGAATGAGCATGGTATTTCGCTTATATATGTTACGGTAAATGTAAACTCTTGGGAAATGTACACATTTACCGTAAAATGTGCCGGAATATCTACATTTAATGTACACATTCTCCGGCACATTTTACGGTAAATGTGTACATTTCCCAAGAGTTTACATTTACCGTAACATATATACAGATGCGGATTTAAGAAAAAAGGCGCAGAGAGCAAAATCTCCCTAGGGGTCCTTATACAATAGTTTCTAGGTCTCTTCAAAATGAATTTTGTCCTGTACAATCTATTATTCATACGTTTGCTAACTGAATTTTTATGCCCTGCAGGTGGCCCTCCCGAGGGCCTCCAAGAGCGTTTTCAAGTCAGAAATATTCGACAAATGTTGAGAAAATCGTAGACGTTTATAATAACTGACTTATCACATACGTAAATCCTTTAATTTTTGAAGTGAAAACTTCTTTAGCGGCGTTGTACACTTTTTTTGTAATGGGTAAAAAATGTTAAACTCGCGTCAGATTGAAAATTCGTAACACCAAATTCGTAAGACCTGATCGAAAATTCGTAAGACGAAAACTTTTGTACACTTTTTTTGTAATGGGTAAAAAATGTTAAACTCGCGTCAGATTGAAAATTCGTAACACCAAATTCGTAAGACCTGATCGAAAATTCGTAAGACGAAAACTTTTGTACACTTTTTTTGTAATGGGTAAAAAATGTTAAACTCGCGTCAGGACACGTGGCCTGATCGAAAATTCGTAAGACGTTAATATTCAAGTTTCCACTTCTGCCGGCACTCCCGGAGTGCAACCCGTCTTTTTTTTAATTTCATTTTTTATTATTTCCACTCATTGCAAGTGTTTAGATAACAGGGGGCCCTGATAGCACATCTGATTTGTGCTTTTCAAAAATAACACAAATAGAAAATATAACTTTTACCTTCTGTCGGGGGCCCAGTGGGCAAATACTCCTTTGCCCACTGCATATACCATTATATTAGTGTAGTTTACGTGCTTTGCGCGCCGAAAATTTACAAAACTTTTGTATTACAGTGAGGAGTACACTCAAGACTTGTAAACACCTTGTAAGATATACTCGCGATAGCCTTGTAAGATATACTGTCAAAATACTGATCGAATTGCTCGAGATATCGAAAGTAACTTCACTATAGAAAAGTAACCAATCATTAGTTGGGAAAGCTGGACAAAAATGGCTGTCTACATGAAGAGAAACGGAAACTTCACTCTTGTGTTCTCCTTTTTCTCTTTAAGATAAAGATAATAATAAGAGAGTATAAATGTTTTAGTCGCAAATCGTATTTTTTGACGTGATAACGTCTTATAAATTGATGAAACACCGGCTGCATGCACGAAAAAGTGTAACGTTCCGAAATATGTCACGTTCCGCCTGACCCTGTGCGTGCAAGCGAGAGCGCAGTATAAGCCCAAGTTTGACAGCTACTAAAATTTAGGTTATGTATTATTAAATATGATATTCGAGCGGAATACGTTATCACGTAAAACTATCGTCCGTAAACCGACTTTACAGACAACCATTTTTTTTGTAAAAGACACGGGACTACGAATGTTCTTGTCGGGACAACTAAGTTGATAACGGTAACAGTCCAGATTTATCGGAGCAGATTACAGGGCTACTTAAGGTAAGGTATACCAAACTTTAAGGAGTCCGTCATCGTCACTACAGTTCGTTCAATGGAGCGGCAAATCAATGTAAAGTAATGTAAAGTCTACCCGCCCTATGCATAAAAACTACACTGCTAGTTTTATATAGGACGATTGACGAATTCTAAGATTTTGATAAAATTATGAACTTCTTGGACATAGATAAGTCGACGCAGTCCAGGACTTTTCCGGAGATCCTAACTTTTTGGTAAGCCTATCTTCAAAACAGACATAAAGACAAACAAAAATTCTATATAAGTACACGTTTTCTTATCAGTAAAAGCCACAATAAAACAAAATTAGAGATAAAGCACCGTCATTTAACAAACTTTTGATCGCTCAGTATAATAATTATGTATGTTATATTATGTGGATGTGTTTTGTTTTTAAACAAAAACACATTTATTATCGTTATTACGTAGATATTATGTGCGCACACGTTAGTGCGCTCATAAGGCAATCGTTTCAAATGAAAGGTTTTTTTTTTGTTAGAATCAACTGGTGTAATTTTATATCGAGCATATCTTTAACGGATATGCGATAGATAATGTTATCATTCAGTTATCAATCTGCCCTACTCTATAGGTATAACCAACACGACGTATTATTGTACTTTGAAATTAATAAACAAAATATCAATATTATAGCTTGGAAATAAATCTGTGGTCCGAAGGTGAATTTTTTTTGTATTTTTTGTACGACATTGATCTTTTTGTAAACGGCTTGATGAAATTTAACATATGAGATGCGTTAGCTTCATCTTCAGTGTGGGAGTGACATAGGGTATAATATTTAAATATGGTTCAAATTTTTGATTAACGTCTGAATAGAAATCTTCAAATAAATAAAATTGTCGACCAATATTGGTCTGAGAAAAATTGGTCGACAATTTTATTTATTTGAAGATTTAAATATGGTGCCAGCGAATCAAAAAAGAGTGGGGAAATAAAAAAAATATTTTGTTCTTATTTAAGTAACAAGAAACCCGACTGCGCCACAAAAATGAACCTAATAACTAAAAAAACGAAAACATACGTCTGAAAATCTCAACATGCATCGGTTGGGGATCCAATCAAAAACAAAATAAAGCGACAAATAGGTGTTAATCTGCTAACATGATGAGATTTTTCGACTTGTTTTTCGGTATATTTAGTTATTAAGATCATTTTTTTGCCGTCGGATTTTTTGTTTTTTTAAATAATTAATTTTTATTTAGTATCTTTCTTGTACCCTCATAGCTCATGTTTGACGCAACGGAGAACAACACTACTATCAGAATTTTCAGCTACCTTCAAGGAGTGGTTCTTTAAAGTATATTATGTTTCCTACAACTATACTCCAGCACTCTTTATCTGCACAAACCTTCTACCCTCACCTAAAAACGGGACCAAATAAAGGCCGCTGCACACGAGGCTGAATTTGCCACTAGATTCCTTGCTAGTTTTGACTACTAGTTTTCTAGCGTTGGTTTTCTTGATTGCTCTTATGTGATCGTTTCAGACAAAACGTCTTTTCAAGCTTGTTTTGTAGGTAAGTTTGATGCGCGCGCAGTGATAGAAAGGTAACAAAATTAAACGTTTATTGTCTCTGAACAGAACACACACCGTGGCACAGTGTTTGTTTGTGGGCGTTTGTTCATGTCGCCCACGTGGCAAGATACTGTATCCTGATTGGTTCTTGCTCAGAGTAAGCAGAGGGCCAAGCAAAAATAGCCCCTGTTCTAATTTTAAAATCCATCTTGTGAGCTAGCAACCTAGTCGCCAGCCTGCCGGCCAGCAGAAGTCCCAACAGTGTTTCTAGCACTGTTTTCAGCCTCGTCTGCAGGGGCCACTAGAAACTGCAAACGAACTTTTTGAGTATAGTGTTTTTATTTTTTGGACACAATATTTAAATAATAAAAATCACACAGGTCTCAATGAACTCAACACATTTAATAATTAAATTTGTTTTTCTTAAATTTCAGACAAACATCTGTTTTACGATAGAATCAATAATGTTTTTTTTTGTCAATGTAATAATAATATATTATATTTCACAATGATTCTAGTTCATTTGAGTAATATTTCTCAGACATTTGGAATTTCTTTATCATTATTATTCAGTGACACCCAATGTGACCAGTCAGGATCATGGGTTAAAGGTTCTGGCAGCTGTGAAATAGGTTATATTATTTACTGCATATGGTAAAGAAAAACATAATTCAATGTACAAAAATACAAACTGTTTTTTAACCTCGTATTTTATCGAAAATTATTTACTGATAAGACATTAAGGTTGGCAAATGCAATTAAATGTATAAAAATGAAAATTACATATTTATCCCAATTCTCGATACGACCAAAGGTTGGGTGTATCAGTTTCGTCCACCATCAAAAATATGTGTTTGGGTCAAAAAACGACAAAACCATCGGCGGTGTCGAAATTGTCTTCTGGCACAATGGGGTTGAAAACTTACACTGTTTTAGATTGATTCGGATATAAAGGTTAGTTTTTAATGCTACCTTAGACTGTTGGTGAATTTTACGACAAAATAAACATTTTTCATTAGGTTGTCTTATTTCAGTACATTTAAATTTCAGTTGGATTTTTCGTAAATTTAAGCTTCGATGACATTGAGTTTACAATCTATACTAGCCAGCGAGTTTGCAAGCGGGCGAATCGGCGTGTGCAATAGTAATGATGACACACAAAACTTTAAAATCGCTCAGTAGCCAACTAGCTAGCGAGCTGAAACCACTGGTTGTTTTGTTTTCCTTAACTCTAATCTAATCTAATCCTTAACTTTTTCAGGGTGTTCTAGCGAAGAAATGAAGTAGAACATAAATCATATTGTGGAATATCAAAAAGGAGTTAAAAAGGAAAGCAAAACGGTATATTCCATAGCACAGGGTACTGCTGTCTGTGTTCCCTGTGCTATATGGAATATACCCAAAGTTTTCTGTGCCGTTTTGATTTCCTGTTTAACCTTTTTGATAGCATATATGAGCTAAAATAACGAATCTCGAGTCCCGCGCGAAGTAATTCCGTCGACATTTTATAGACAAATGAGATACTCGCAGATATCTCACTATAGCAACTAATGATACACGCAGTTTACTATAGCTAACAAGCCCACATGCCAGCAAGTAGCGAGTAAAGTAGCCCGGCTTTCAACTTTTCTCCGCGTAGATTGTTTACAATCTGCTAGTAACTATAGTGAATATGATTACACTGGGCGAGGACTAGCAGATAGTGAATTCGCTGGCTAGTAGATTGTAAACTCGCTCAATGTAATCGAGCCTAGGAGCTATCCCATGACTTTCTTATATGCTACGTACACAATAAAAAAATAAGCAAAAATTATTATTTTAATATTTTTGTAATATATTGTCTGAAAAATTGGTCGATAATTTTATTTATTGAAAAATTATTATGATTAAAATTGTCCAAACTTCACATTGAAAAAAGGCTCGACTTCGTTTACGAACTTTTTTTCAAGGCCGAAATTCGACTAAAAAAGACAGTTTCGCTCGGATTGGTTAACCACGTCCTATAATTACTGAACGAATTTATTTGAATAGCAGATGTTGTATATAGTAGATTGTGTTTTATTTCTTATCTTCGATGTATTGTTGTAAAACTAGTAACGTTTTTATAGCTATAAACGTGTAGAGAATAAGTAATGACAATTATAAAAATATGTAAGATTTTAAACGCAAATGGACATCCCTGGTTTACCATCTTTATTAGTAATAAGTTGTCTGTCGTGTGCCAACAAAATGACAACTGACTGACGTTTATCACGTGCTCTCGCGCGACACTCAATTGTTTTAAAGTCATCATAATATACTGCAGTGCTTACAAACGAGTCTTTTTTCAATCTTTACTGGATATCACATACCAATAAGAAGAGTCAATGAACTATAAATAGAAATATTCGAAAAACTCAAGAGACATTTGTTTTTTAAAGTTTGTCTATTGAAAAACATTTTCTAACGAATCTTAGAACCATCTTTAGGTGTAGGCTGACCGGGCCCGGGCCCATGGGCTCCTTAACATTCAAGATCTCAGGAAGACCAAAGAACCGCCGCAACTTTCCACATATGAATTTATGTGTGTGTGTGTGTGCCTCTTAGCTTCAGCGCATCTATAGAAGCTTCACTTCAGCTAGCATGTAGTGCAAAATGCACGATATCATTTTCGAAGTGAGATTTATTATGCGGCACCTCGACGATTTAGGGAGTAAATTGAATGAAACGAAAATTAAGAGCGACACAAATGTGTTCACAGATGAGCTACCTAGTTTCCATGAGAGATATATGCGAGCTACACATTATCGGTTAACCGTTGCTTAGCTCAATTGGTTAGAGCGCCATGCTACTAACGAGAAGGTCATGGGTTTTATCCCCAATGTGTGTTATTATAATATTTAGTGTTTTTATGTTGTACTGGTGTGACCTGTGCGAATTATTCGCACTAAATAAGTATAATAATTATCACTTTACAAAATTATTTTTTAAATATGATTGCAGGTATTCAATTCGTTTCTAATTTTGCACACTGCTTATAACGTTCTTCTTTTTGTTGTAAACAATATGAAGCTCAGATGACAGATCGAAGAAATATTTTACCTACTAAAATTGTCATATAGAGGCGCAAGTAGCAAAAGCGTTGAGCTAAGCTGTCAGATGGCATCATGCATGACGTTGTTCAGCGTTGCTCGCTGTTTCAAAATTAAAGCCGTCAGATGGCAGTATGCAGTATTGTGTCTGTTGTATTACAATATGAAGGTCAGATGACAGATCGAAGTTTTGACGTCGTTTCAAAATTAAAGCCGTCAGATGGCAAACGTTGTTCAGCGTTGCTGTATTTTAATTAATTTACAAAAACAAAAGCAATAATAAATTTTTTAGTTGTCGATGTCAGTAGAGCAAGCAATTATCTGTAAAATGATATATAATTTATGTGGAGAAATTGTGTGGTTTTTTTCTAAAAAGGGAGGCAAACATCTTAACCTTAGCGTATTAATATACAGATTGTATCAAATCAAAACGGTCCATAGAACATTCTGTGTGTAAGACAGAGACGATATTATATAAAGCACTAAAGCAGTAAGTAAGAATGAGATAAATGATCGCTAATAGTTACTGTGGTTATACAATCTGATAGTATCGTCTTTGCTTTCTACAGTAAAAATCACAATTTTATCAAATGTCAGTATTCACTAGTGAAATTATTGATAAAATGGCTATTTATTATAATCGATTAAGATATTGTTTGGCAGAACGTGGAGGTCTTTTTGAACATTAAAAAAATTAATTATTAAAAGTATTGTAAAAACTTTTGTACCAGATATAAATAATAATACGAATTAGTAACCACAGTAACTATTAACGATCATTTATCTCATTCTTACTAACTGCTTTATATATCGTCTCTGTCTTACACACAGAATGTTCTATGGACCGTTTGGATTTGATACAATCTGTATATGATTTTGATTTTTAATTTATTAATTGGTGTTTTTTTATAACAGTGGTATGTTATCTTTTTATTTAAATAATAAAAAAATAATTTCAGGACATAGATATTTGATTTTTATATTATTCATACATAGAATTTCCATATCGGTCGTGTGTGCCTTCGATCTTCGGCTTCGCCAAAGCATCGAATCCCTCGTTCAAGGAACGCTCATATGAAATAGGTAGGTAAATAGGTTTATATGCGAAAGTAGAACAAGTGCAGTCACGCCCAAGAATGGCTTTATAGTCAACCCACAATCATCACATTAGACTGTCCGTCCGTTTTTAATTACATTAAACTTTTTGCAACAAACAAGCAGAGCAGGTACTTACATAATTAAAATATTATTATGTAATAATGGTGTATATTAATTTAATTTACTGTTTCTATTGCACATTCCTGTGTATCAAATTATTGTCAGATGTACAGTTTGTTTATAAAATGTGTACATAAACAATATTGTTTTGTTTATTTGTACTATTGAATTTTCTTCATTATCAATAAAATATATTTATCAAATGTATTACCAGGTGACTAATTAGTACAGGGGTGTGCGAATGGTGATTTATCCTTTTCGAGTTGAGTATTCAATTAAAATACTCTATTTTCGAATCAAGTATAGTGCGTAATTCCCGTTATTTTCTACATTTTTTAAATTTCCACTTAATTTATAGCAATGGGCGAGTGAAGGAATTTTTAGGACATTAGGATAAGGTTTTGAGCATAGGAGTTTAATTGGCCATGGCCTTGAATAAGGAATCATCTCGATATTTATCTGGAATTATTGAGGGAAAACCTCAACAAGATGGCCGGTACAGGAATTATCGTTTCTCGGCGAGAGGTAGTAGGAAAAAGTTCCAGCCACATCTGCCCCCGCCGGGATTTGAACCCGGTACCTCTCGAATGCGAGTCTAGTGCTCTCACCGCTATACACCATCCCGTTCGGTTATACTTTACAATATAAGCGGCACAGTTTTTAAGCGTAAGGCGGGTGTGCTCTACATTGTTTCATTGCTTCTTCACCTCTATAATGACGACTCACTCTACTATTTCAGAGCTATAGTACCTACCTATAGATATCAAAAAAATTAATAAATATACTCTTTCTAGACAACCAATTTTGTACAGATTATTTTCAGAGAAACTAAATGAATAGCACCACATATTTTCCAATAAATTCAGTTTCGATTCTGAAGCTGGGGCCAGGGTTTGGTAAGCCTACGCGAGGAATTCGTCAGTGCTTTAGGATTTTTTCTCTCAAATTTGATATTATATGCTAACTTTGAATTTAAGATCTTAGAAATAATTTAGATGTCCACATTTCCAAATATTGTTACTTGAATAAAGAGATCCGCAAATAAACAGTCGTGACTTGTGCACAATGAATATAATTCCTCTCAATTCGTTAAAGATATGGAGTGACAATGAATAAAAAAAACGAGCGTGCTTTAGACCACACGACTGAAGTAAAACTTCTTCCTGTCATAATTTGTTATTATTCACCCGAAAATTCACAAAATATGAACTTTAAAATGAATTTACAATTTTATTCACTATAAACGTAGAATATTTAATGTATTGAACAAAATATTAATTTATAAAATTGTTCAAAAACGAAATTAACAGTCTAATGTAAGAAGAAACAAATATAAACATGAAGATAATGAAAACACAAGTAATACATTGCAATTACTTAGCTCTCGTTGGATTTTAAGCGTAAATCTTTATGAAACATTATTTAGCTCTGCAAATTAGGTAGGTTTACAAAACTTTTTTCTGTCACCCGATAGAGCCAGTGGCAAGTAAAGTATGTGTCATTCTATCGTTAGTACTGCTTATATTTTCGGCCACCTGATGGCGCCACTAGCCAGTGAAGTATTTGTTCCGGCTAACTGATGGCGCCACTAGTCAGTGAAGTATTTGCCATCCTCTTTCTATCTTCACTAACTTATATCTCTCTCCCTCTCAACTTCCGTTCGCCTCGCCCGATCACACTTCCGTGAATCTCTCGTCACGCAATCACCAGCTTACTCCCCAAGTCAAGCGTGCGTAAAAGTTTTACTTCAAAAAACGCTGAAAAATTCCCTTTTTATTTCAAATGCAAAGTTCAAAAAATATGTGTGTGGATTTTTAATTATGTGTATATGGTAGGTACTAGGTATATAGATGGGTAAGATTGTGGTGTTGATAAGTCTTTCAACTCTGCGGTGATAGATAGCCATACTGCACTAAAACTAACGGAGCAGAGCTGAATATCGACCAATGTAATTAATAGAGTATGCAATGGAACATATTCATGTGCCACAACACACAACACAACTGTAATATTGTACAGCAAGGCAAACACATATTCGAATACGATAATAACACGGTATCATGATATTATTATGTATACATAGAGAGACGACACAGCACAGCATTGGCATAGCGTAAACGTAACATAAGCATTACGGGCCGGCTGCAAAGGGGAACCGATGTCAACCGATCGTAAACGAGTCAGGGGAGTCGAAACGAAACTAACGATACGATACGGTTGTGACAGGTCGGGCGACAAATCACTACAGTAAACTTGTACGACGGTCGGTATCTTATGCTATGCTACGCTATACGCTATGGTATGATATCAGTGTGTGCGTTTAGGTGCCTCGCATGCATGCATGTTGTAAGCGGAGCGGCATCGCCCGAAGCGCGTTCTTTTTTCTCAGCGCAGTCATCATCGTCTGAACGATGCGGCACTCGTCTACTTCTTCTCAACATACAACAGAATAGTACGAACTGCGCGCTCACTCGTATTCAGCACTCTGAATGCTTCTGCTTGCCGCTCGCTAAGGCAATAACTCTTCTCACGCTCCTCACGCGCCGCGTGTAGGGGAAACACCCAAGCTCCACCCACACTGCGACGATCTGGCAACGTCGCACTGCACGTACGTTTCGCTTTATGTAATGTTTTATATATACATTATGTACTACGCAGGCTACATTATGCGAAGGGGAAACGTCGACCGATCGGTTCGGTCGGTCACAAAGATCCCCAACGTTCTGAAACGTTACCCCCACCACACTACAGTGCATTGTCTATGTGTGTTTTCTGTGGGCTTCAACAACCTTTCTGATCAACTAGACGGCAGTGTTACATTTGGCTGCTAAGTGGTAGCGTGCTGAAGAGAACGTACGAGGATTATAGTGACGAGTGACAAGTTGTTGGAGTTAGTTCAGTACACACAATTACTATATCCTATATTGTTATCAGAAACACTAGAAAACAACAGTGGGACAATCGCATGTTGCGATAGCAGACTGTTTAAAAATATGTGTAGTTAATGTGAAATTGCCAGAATAACAATTTAATTTCTTTATGTTTGTGTGCAAATGCTGGGATACACTTCTTACAGGTACATACATCAATATTTATTATTATTTTTTGTTGGATAAGTGGAAAAAAAATGTTTAATTTTTTTAAAGTGAAATGGTGATAAAAAATAATACAAGTGAAAAAATGTGTAAAATAAAAGTGACGAATTAACCTGTGGATATACGTGTTGTGGAATATTGTATTTAAATGGACTGATAAAATTATTTATTTACAGAATAAAAAGAAAAAAATATTTTTTTTCGCTAAATACATTAACACGATTTTGTTTTATATTGTTTTAAAATATCAAAACTTTTTAAATCGTGTTCGTTTAAAAATTGAGGTACTCAGGACAACTATAAAATATTTTTTTAGATAAAATATAAAAAATATCAAAATTCCCAAATTTTGAAAAAAAAAATTCATAAAGACAATATTTTGTCTTTGCCAACTCTGGATTAATGCTTTTATTGATGTGCCGCAGTGTTAAACATCCCATTAATTGGATTGTAATATAATCATGCCGACATGACATAGTGTTGTTGATATTATAAGTTTTAAACTAAACGTCAAAATTTAAAATGAGCGCGGTCAGTAAGTGGGACTCGGTGTGTTACAGGGATTGGTCGCCAGCCGGCGCCACCCAGCAGCAGTTGTCCGTCGTGACCACCGTCTGGGGAGTCACGACGTCAACCCAGTCCGGGCCGCAGGGCAGCTTCCCAAACAGTGCCGTCAGTGGTAGTGCTGTCTACCCTCATCAGGGCCTTAATAAACAGACGAACCCCGCGGCCGCGTCTTTTGCCGGTGGTTACAGACAGACTGTGGTGCCTGGGTGAGTGCAATGCTAGACCCAAGCCCGAACCCAACTAAGTTACTAACCCCGCTTCACAGTTATTTTTAATGACTGATTGTTAATATACGATGAGCGATATGTCAGCCAGAGTTGCCTTCTCAAATCACCGCAAAAAATATCATTTCCTATATCAAAAAAATCATTTAAAAGTTTAAAAATTGAAGAAAATCTGCATACTTTAACGTAGAGGTGTACTGCTTAAAATTTGACAAATCATTTATGGATGAAATGTCTGATAAGTCATTCTTCCGAGGAAAACGTTCTTTTTATCATGAGTGCAAAAAGTCACACGTTCTATTATGTAATGTGACAAACAAATATCAAATTTGTTACAGTTCTCTTAGCAGTAAAATTCTGCGACACAGAAAATTGTCACAGAAATCCATAATATTCCCCTGCTAATTGTTTTTTTTTTTGTTTTTTTTTATTGAAGTATAGGCATATTTCTCATCGTATATACAAAAAAATAAAAAGTCTTTAAATAATTTACTAACATTTATACTATTTCCCGAATGCTTTTGCAATCAAAAATCTAAACATTTAATCAAATAAAACGCCGTAAACAATATTATAAAAAAAGCGTTTAAATTTCAAATAAACGATTTGTTTAATACGGTTAAATATTAATACAAAAGTTGACAAAGTGCAGTAGCTTACAAATAATAAGGAAAGGGTAAAACTGCTGTGGCATTGTAGTGTACATTATATATGATTCAGACGAGGGAAAAATCGTATGTATTGTTTGAATAATAGAATTTAGGGGTTGTCGATACAATATTATCTGCATTCAAATTGCAGGCAGGAACGGAGGCAATGTCTGAGAGAGATGGAGCAGTCTAACACAACTGTTAGCAGGGTCAATATTCTATCGAAGAACTCTTTGTCAATTGAAATACATACATATTTAGTTGTGCCGTGTGCGTAGTGTTTTTGCACTAGCAACAGTCTTTGGAACAACTGTACTTTGTATATTAGAACGGTTGTTATCCCACAGTGCGTTGTTCCTTTTTCGACAAATACTACGTATACGAGTATAGTTCATGCTATGTTCAGCCGAAAGTCCCCCTATAAACATCTATTCAATAATATTATATTATTCATTTAAACTTTTTCTCACATGATCGTTAACGGCTTGTTATTATGTGAAAATCTTATATTCTTGAACGTTTCTTTTTTATTCTATCCGTGTCATTGAAATGGGTTTTACAATTTGATATTTTCAATAATCTTTTGATTCCCATAAACGTGCAAATAATGAAGCACCTAGGTATATTTGTATCGACAACTCATTGTATTGATATTTAAATTTTTTTCGATAATATACATCTACTGACTACTTATTCAAATATCTTAACACGAAACAAGTGTGCAAGGGCTCCAATCAAAATCCAAGATGAAATAAAAATAGTTTGAAGTAAAAAAAAATAAATACGTATGTCGTATATTTATAAAAGTTCGTGTGTACCTAATTCAACAGTTAATTCATAATAGGTATTTTCTTTTATTTCGTGACGCGATCATTTTTTATAATTTCTAAAATTATCGATTTTTGAACTAAACAACAAACACGATCGCGTTTTTGAATGATAAAATTTAAAATTAAAGATTTTCAAAATTGTGTTCTAACAGTTTCTTTTACTCAAAAATATTTGTATTACACTATATTAAATCAAATGGATTTTTACTACGATTAATGATTATCTTACTCGACGAGTATATATTATCTAGATTTTATAAAATACCTCTACTTAATAATATGACGTTACAGTTTGCTATCAATTTTATCAGCATTTTTTGTAATCAAACGCCATCCGTGATCCGTTCTATTATTATGTCACTGTAATACAATATTGATTTTCCTTACAAAATTATAAGTATTTAATTAATAAGGGTTAGAACTAAACCGTGTATCCAAAATGTTATCCCTAATTTATGGCTATGTTTTAGATAAAATTCGATATAGCAAAGCGTCATTTTTTTTTCTTCTAATATTTTAAAAAAAGTTAATGCTGTTAGTAATAATTGCAACAAGGAAATAGAAACTATTAGGTTTAATTTAAAAGTTTGAAGACGTCTACCTTGAAAATATGGTATATTAATTGTAATGTAAAAAGTTGGTAAACATATTGTTCATAATTCAGTGATTGTAATTTGAAAGACTCGTATTTAGTTTTTTTTTTATTATTGAACAAAACAATTTTTTATACATTAAGCATCTTCGATATTGTGCCTATACAGGTTATTATATCTGTTTACGTTAATTTCTTTGGTGAAAATATTTCTTTGAAAAACTTCTGCAAGTGAAACGCTTTTTTCAGAAAATTTCTTTTAAATTTTTCAGAATTTCTCCAAAATAAATTATTTCAATTGCGAGAGAAATTTTGCAGTTTTTCAGAAAAATATTTCCAATCATGATCACAAAAAGTTAAAATTACGTTGCAGTAGTCATTTTGGTATTCTTTTTTTTAATAATATAGAAAATTATATAAGCGTATTATTTATTGAAGTACATTATATGTTATTTTTTGTTAATTTATTGATAATAACAAATATAATTAATAAAAATCTTAAAATGTAAATAATTGAATTTAAACTGTAATTAAAACACATATTTATCGTTGTAAACTACGTAAACGTTTTTATTAAGTAAATAAATTTATTCTGCCAAAAAGCTTCTTCTTTCTTAATAAAAATAACATAAACAAAAACAAAAAAAAATTGTGAGATTAGAACAATTTTATAATTAGACGAACACTAATGATAAATTAATTAATTATTATTTGCTTTTTTCCCATTATTGACTTTTAAAAAACCCTCTGTTAGAATCAATGAAAAATATAATGTTTTTCTACGTTTACTAATTATTTAATTTGTGAAATTAGCTTCTTATATTTTTTGATATCTTGAAAAAATAATATTTTTTAACCCTTTCAGTGCCTACAAAATGTTTGCACGAAAAATTGTTCTTATCCTGCGGATACCAGTTCTTTCGGAAAAAGCGAAAATCGGGGTTTCCTTGATAAAAATATAACGAATGTATAAAGAAATTGCGTGCGGCACTTATATAGGTATAATGACGTAAATAATAAAAAAAAGAAAATTTTCATAACAAAAAAATATTCAAAAGTTCAAATTCATTAGGCCCACCATATAAACTTGGCAATTGTCTTAAAAAATCGATATTAAGACACGCAAACTATTTTGTATGTGCCATGTTTTTTTTTAAGCATGTGTTTTTTGTTCTCGAAAACTCAGACGTATCATAGGATTGAGATCAGAAAATTTAATGTGCACAACAAGGAAGACAAACAAAATGAGCAGCACGAAAAAGATAGATTGAAATCATGGCTAAATAAATTACAATAGGTTTTAAGCATGAAAAGAGGGCAAATCAATCATTGGTCGTTCATGATTTTAACTATAGCATTTTTCCAATGTTCTAATCCTGCGATACACTCTGTATAAATGTGATGACAATTTCAATTCCATGGCACCTTTTGTGTCCTTCCAATAACAATTGAATTATAACCTTTGCTAGTAAGAACACACATTCTAATTAACAATTAATGAAGTCAAGACGTTAACTGCAAAAGGTCCAGTACAATGTAATACGGTTATTTTAATGAGATATAAAAAAAACAAAACAAAGTTTCTAATTATATTTTCAGACATTACTGAGTTAAATTGAAAAATAAAATTAACAGTTAAAATACAAACAAACAAATTCAATAAATCTCTAAAATATTTTTAACAAGTCATCATATGAGTAATGAGTATATTCCAATATCATTAATTTTAAGTAATAATTTATACATTCTTAATGCGATAAAGAAAATTGTACTCATAAAATAAATGGAAAATATAAAATACGTTTAAAAATTAAGTATAATTTACCTATAACTTACGTGAATAAAGAATTCAAAACTGATACATTTTTTTGAAAATAATATAAAATTCGTCTTAAATATTGTAATACAAAATTTGGGTGTGCAGCAAAAAAATCAATACTTTAATAAACACTCGTCCTGTAATTCCAAAACCTTCCACAGATGCACATACATGTCGACAAGTACGACGTCATTCAAAACCGCGCACTTCTCAACGTACGCGATGTTCATTTATTAATGCGCATTGATGAATGCGTGATTCTGATTGACGTACTTGCCTGAAGACATGTGCGTGCTTTTGCACAAATAATAGAGAATATGTTAAGTCTTCAATCAAAAAGAAAAATAAAACTATATATTATGATTCTTAATTTAATTACATGATATACAGATATAAATCTTATTGGCAATCGATAATGACCAAGGTGTGTTTTCTTTTCCAGTGTTGGAGGCTATGGGCTGCCCCAGTCTGGGAACGGAATGAGCGGAGGCCCCAACGGAAATACAGGAGTGACGGACGGTAGTGGTAGCCAACAGTTTCACCAGGGCAGTGCTTTGAGTACCGCAGCTATGGTTGCGGCAGCAACGGCAACAGCTACCGCAACAGCAAGTGTTGTAGCGTTACAGGAAAACAGTCAGTTCAATCAGGTAATTAATTCTTACGGTTAATTTTTGACAGCAGTACGATTTTAAAAGTTAGAAGAGCGTAATTTGACATTCGTATTTTTTCTTCGCGTAGATGCAAGGAAGTATGCAGGGAATGCAAGGACAGCAATACGGAAACGGGTATAATCAACAGAGGGCGATGGGTATGTCAAACATGGGAATGGGCAATATGAACGGGATGAACCCGATGAATTCAATGGCTAATATGGGTATGGGAGCGGCAGCCATGCATAATAACATGATGGGTGGAGGAATGGGTCCTAACAATATGAACATGAACAAAATGGGCATGCAAGGTCCCGGAGGACAAGTGTATCCCAGACGACTTACACCTTACCCTACGCCAGCTATGCATATGTCACAAAAAAGAGTTCAACAAGCATACCCCAATACGGGACCGGGTCCTGGTCCAACAATGCAGCCCGGGTTTAATCCAAATAGCCCACAATATCCAGGCGGCTATACTACAGGCAGACCGGGCTTTCAGAATCAATACCCGCCTCAACAGTCGTTGGTACCTACAGGCACTTTTGGACCAGCAGGAAACGCAAGAGCTGCCGGAAACCTTAGACAAACGACGCCTCCATATACAGGATCGGGACAGTATTTTCCTAACGGTTCAATGGGCACTGTACAGTTTCCTAACCATCATGGAGCAAATAGTACAGGCACTCAGTACGGGGCAGGCTCAGGAGTAGGACAGTATGGTCCCAATAGTCAGTTTCAACAAGATGTCAGTAGTATGCGGAATAATATGAGTTACCAACACAGTCCGATTCCCGGTAACCCAACGCCTCCGCTTACGCCGGCCAGTAGTATAATTGCTCCATATATAAGTCCTAACCCTGATGTCAAGCCAAACTTCAATGAACTTAAACCACCTGTACCTATGCAAAGTAAGTTTATAATATTTTTTTATGTCTTTTATATCTTAACTGCCGATCCTTATTTTCAATTGATTAGTCATTTTCAGTATAAATAGAAAATCATTTCAGCAGCTCTATCAGATTTGAATCTAAAGATTGGCGGGTTTGCATTAGGCGTCATATAAACAATGGCATCCATATTATGATGTTAACTATATTCAATACAAATTTGATATTCAAAGACGACACTATTTATATAATCTTACAGAAAATTCAATTGTTTCAGAAGATGATGAACTAAGGTTAACGTTTCCAGTCAGAGACGGAATCATCTTACCCCCCTTTAGATTGGAGCACAATCTTGCAGTGAGCAATCATGTGTTCCAACTGAAACCCACCGTACACCAGACGCTCATGTGGCGTTCAGATTTGGAGCTGCAGTTAAAATGCTTCCACCATGAGGACAGACAAATGAACACCAACTGGCCAGCAAGCGTGCAGGTTTCCGTAAACGCTACGCCGCTCATTATCGACCGAGGGGAAAACAAAACTTCACACAAACCACTTTACCTAAAAGAAGTATGTCAACCAGGAAGAAACACAATACAAATAACGGTTTCGGCATGCTGTTGTGTAAGTTTAAAGATTTTGAATCAACTTGTTTAGAAAATATATCAGCAATGGAACTCGTTTATAATGATCACGGTGACTGCGAATTAATAATTAAAACGAAATCATTTCTCGAGTTTTTTTTATTATTATTTGAAACCACCAACTGCGCGAGTTGTTCGGTTCTAGTACCAATATGCATTTTAAAATAAATGCATTATAATTTTCAACAATAAATTAACAATCCTGTTGATACTTTCAAACAAGAAACCAGGCCTTTGCGTTAGACGAGTCATATCAGCTAATCTCAAGCTACATTTCCAGTTAATGATTTGATTCATATGCAGTGTAAATGTAACTGTTTTCCGAGATTTATTATAATTAAGTTCCATTGAAAATATTATTATTTTTGTTGATGTGTGTTTTTATTGGATGTTTTTTAAATTTCAGTCTCATTTATTCGTCTTACAACTAGTTCATCGACCAAGCGTGCGGAGCGTTTTACAAGGACTCCTCCGAAAACGTTTATTAACAGCGGACCATTGTATATCGAAAATTAAACGGAATTTCAACAACACAATGGGTTCTAATGGACCCGGTATACCACCCGACCGTGACCGAGATGTTGTTGAGCAAACGGCGCTCAAAGTTTGTCTCAAATGTCCAATTACTTTTAAACGAATTACGTTACCAGCTCGAGGTCATGACTGCAAACACATTCAATGTTTTGATCTTGAATCTTATCTTCAGTTAAACTGCGAAAGGGGGTCATGGAGATGTCCGGTGTGCAAGTAAGTTCCATATTCGAAATTTTATTATTGTCAAAGACATTTTTTATTGCGGATCAACTGATAATTTTTTATCGTTGCACAAACATTTTTTTTACTTAAAACAGCAAAGAGCAATTGCCCCTCTATAACCCCACCTATAGTCTAATTATTAGGTTCTCAAAGCTTCCATTTATTAATGTTTGTTTATTTTTTGTTTCAAAATAGTAAGCCAGCACAATTAGAAGGGTTAGAAGTGGATCAGTATATGTGGGGAATATTAAATACGCTAAACACATCAGACGTGGACGAAGTTACGATCGACAGTGCTGCCAATTGGAAACCCGCGAAAAATATTACACAAGGAATTAAGGTAAGTAAATGTACCATAAATGAGTTCAATTAACTATATAATTTAGTTTAATTCTATTGATTTGTGGTCTGTTTGTTTTCCCAATTTAAAACTTAATTATTCTGGAAACAATGACGAGTACTATTTTATTTATTTTATTGTTGTTTGGATTTCTGATCCTATTTTAATTTAACAATAAATTGAAATTAGGTTTAAAATAATCTCACAGCTAAACAATTCGTGGATGAATTCTTGATGTGGTTAAATTGTTCTATTGGATATTAATTAATTATTTCTTTACAGATGGAAGACGAGGGTGACTCTTGTGGTGCAAAGAGACTTAATAAAGCAATGTCACCTGGTAGTATGACGCTACCAACGATGAACAATTGGGACATGTCACAAGCAATGTCTCCATACATTCCACCAGATATGAATAGTATAGCCAGTGGTTCGATGATGAACAACGGCCCTCCGACGTACAATGCGGCTACGACGCGAAATAATCAAACGCCTGGTTCGTACGATTTTGGGGCAAACACACCTAGTAGTGAATACACGAGCGGAAATGGACCCCTATCTCATTTGAATGAATCGGTAAATTCACTCGACCCATTAAATGCAATGGAGAAATCATTAAACGAACAGGTATGTATGTTTTCTGTTTTCGATTACATTTTCAAAAAGATCAGTAAAACAGAAGAAAAAACCATAAGTAGTGATTCTTTGCTATACAACCGTGTTTCCTATAACTCAGTATAGGTATATATATATTTTTAAAAGTGATTACATGGAAAATACCGGGTAGAAACGGAACTCTCAAAACTTTTACAATATTGTGACTAATACAAACATGTGATTTCGTTCAGTTAAAAACGTTCTTGATGGCACTGTTCTTTTAATTTCCAGATGCCACATACACCTCATACCCCACACACGCCGCACACCCCTCACACTCCTGGAGGCACACCTGGTAGTGCTCACACACCCGGAGGAGGCAACAGTGGACCACCTAGCGTACCGCCGGCATCAGAAAACCATTCAAATAATAACAGTAGTAACAGTTCAAACGTTGCACCTACGGACAATTCCGTTCCGGAAATACCATCCGATCTCAATTTCGATCCTGCAGCCGTAATTGACGGCGAAGGCACAGGCCAAGAAGCTTTAAATGTACGTATAATATTTTATTGATAGATTGTTAGTCAACACAAGCTATATTTAGTGAATAAATTCGGTGGCACACCAAATTAGATACTAATGTATGTTTGTTTTCTTCAGTTGTTACCTGATACTGTGGACCCAATGGAGCTGTTATCATACCTAGACCCACCGGATCTCAACACACCCCCATCGAGTGGCGCAAGCAGTAATGGCAATAACAGTTCGGCCGGAGCGACCACGAGCGATGACATTCTTGCGTTATTTGAATAAAAGACTATATTCGTTTAAAGTTCCTCGCACGTTTCGTGCATTAAATAAAATATATAACAAGACGCGAAATGGAATTTTCCGTTTAAATATTTTAACGAAAATTGTGCGTCGTATACCGCAAAAGTAAATTTTGCACGTGTGATATGAAAGACAATTCTGACCGAATTGCCAATTTGTAAATTATTAAATGAGAATGAAAGAAATGATAATGAAGATATTTTGAACTTGTATTATTTGTAAATAATCACTATGAAATTGTAAAATGGCATGTATACTCATTAAAGGCCAGTTTAGAATAGTATTATTACTACTTAAAATATATATCTAGAAAGTCGTTGGAACCAAAATTGTACATAGAAGAAAAATATTTAGTAACTTAAATCGTAGTATCGTTCATTTTTAGATATGCCAGCGATCATCTTATTCCAGGTGTGCGTTGAGAGACGTTCACGCCGGTGAAGCGCCGGGCCGGTCGGAACTCTGAACGCATACTTGCAGGTTGATTAAACACACCGCAAAAAAACCTGCTTCATGAAGTATTATGATCACTGTGCAGACGCTGGTGTCGCAGTTATTGCACATTGGTCTTGCACACAACAATGTTTCAGTTGGTGAACTGATTATTCACCTGACTTAGACATATGTAAAATGTTCAAAATTTGAATAAATTTTATTGAATGAAGTGTATGAAGAGTTTTTATTTTCCTACACACCAATCCCTAACTAAATATTTTCTCTGTTTTTAATATTAAATCATACCTTCCACACCAAGAAGAAATAATTTTTACTAGCGAAGTATACTTATAAAATAGGGTTCGAAAACGCGACGAAAGTTCACGGTTAAGTAGTGCACATGGACATGTCCATGGTAGTGCATTGCAGCATTATCAAGTTGTGGGTATTTGATTCAGAAAAATGTTTGGAATCACTGGCAAGTGCGCGATGGATACTCTGGATCAAAATAATTACAGTAGAGCATTCCCAAATACCGTCCTCAAGGTGAAAAAAGTTAAAAATGTGTTTTTTCAACTCCTGTTCGTGAGAATCATGATAGAAAAGAGAAAATTGCATGCTAGTAATTTTGTAGAGCACAAAATTATCGACAAAAAAGAGGTGAGTTGCAGGCCAGATGCCATCAGATGATTTAGGTAAGGTCCAGCGTAGTAATTTTGGGGGAATTTAGGTCCGAAGTATCATTTCTAAAATATACATTCAATAATATTGCGAAAGAACTTGCGGTTATGTCACAAAATGCACAAAATGTTGCAGAACCGAACAAAAAGTGTCATATTACTAATTAGTGCAATAATTTCGAGTGCCCTGTATAAGTTAATAGAGTTTAGAGTTTTTAGATATGTGTAGTCACGATCTTTTTTATAAGAAATATATTTACTCTGCAAAATTACTGATATACAATTTCTCCTATCTAGCATGGTCTCACACTTTGCCTGGAACCTGGAAAAACATTTCTAGAGAATTTGAGGTTTCGCCACAGTAATTTTGATTCAGAGTATCCTGATCTCATGTACTCTTGATAATTTTTCAAAAGAATGAGTTATCCTGCGCTTGCTGGTCCTCTCAAAAATATGTTTAAGGTGTAATTTTTGGTGTTTTTTGAACATTCATCTTCAAAAATATTTATAATATTTTCTTAAGGAAGATTTGCCCTCCTAACTATTTATTAACCCCCGAAGCACAAGACGAAGGGTGTTATTTATAAGTGTGAAGGCTTTCCTTTGTAGTTTGTCTGTCTGTCAGACTGTGGTTCAAAAACGTATGAGCGATATAAACGTTTTTTTTTTTGTTTGAAAGTCAAAAGAGTAAGTATAATTACGAGAAAAACATGAGTAAAAGGTACAAAATAAATAAAAAATGCATCAATTTGAATATCTACTCATGGCCCCCACATTCGATTGTGGGCCCTGTAACCAGGATCTGGGTCGCCCCCCCCCCAACATATGCCTATTTTTCTTTGTCTTCGGACAAGAATCTTCGCAGTGTTAGAGTGGGGGAGAGTAGAGGGAGTAGGTGGGGCCCGTGCGTGCTGTTGTATACAAATTAATATCTATTTTACTCTAAACTGTTTTTATATTTAAATATTTTCATTTATTTTGATAACAAAGCTATGATCCACTGCAAATACTCCTTGAATAAAAAAACCAGGGCCCCCTCTGAGCCCGGGCCCTGTTACCAGAGTTGCACCAGCCCCACCATTGTGGGGGCCATGTATCTACTGTAAGACGGCAAACAATCGGTACAGAAACGTATATTGGGTTGCCTGCCTCATAGTCAATTGAAATTTTTTTATGGAGTTTTGTATAAAATTTGTACCTTGTAGAGTAATGGTAAACAATGTATGTAGTTCAACGCTTTAGCTTTTGGACGCCTTGCAACCTCCTGTAGGTTTATAGGCTAATGCAGATTAACGTACCCCCTCCCCTAATTAATGTTTTCCCTGTATACACATAGCGCAAGGTTTTGAATGTTGATAACCGAAAGATAATCTGTCAGTTGACATACTGCAAATCAGGCTTTTTCAAGACAACTCGCTCATCAAAATCGGTCCAGTAGTTTCGGAGGCGTTAGTCACACATAAATTTAATTTTTAGTTAAACTATAAGTAAGTACCATTTCAGAGATTAGAATGTGAACAAAAACACATACACTTAACAGGGTACAGCTTGTAAGTAGGTTTGACGGTTTGACCCAGGATTCTAGAGTTTAACGCTGTTGGATCACTTTCCTAAAGTTTCTCAGGGGTTCCGCGGTGAGAGACGAGGTAGACGATAAATATATTTTGGGCGGATACTTTTATTGCGATGTCTCACTCCAACATCGCCTCGTCTCATTTTGCACACATACTGCTCTTATGATATAGGGTAAAACCGTGAAATATGATTTTATTTAGTACTTAGATAGGCAAGCGAAAACAATCATATTATTGAAGTAAACATCTCTGTGCATTAGTACCTACGTATTATGGAACGCTCTGAGAATACAGGCGGGGAAATAAAAAACGACTCAGGTTATGGGTTCCTCGGAAAGCGAGGAAAGGTTTTCGCAGAAAAAATAGCAAACATGAAAAAATCTTCTTTAGGTATAATAAAAAAAAAATAATTATTTGAAAATGTAATAGTTTAAAAACTTTGCTTCTGTTTCTAAAATAATATAGGAATTGAAATCCAGCACGAGGCGGTTTATTTAAATACAGCTTAGGAAAATGACGGAGACGTAGTTGTTAAACAAAGGAATGAAAATGTTATAAATTATGACCTGGTAGATACTGATAAGGTAATATTTCTTTTTAATAAGTGAGTTGCCTACTAGCAAAGGCGCATGCCCGGGATCTAGTATCAAAGAGGATCTCAAAAGACCCTTCCATTTCTTTTTGCAATGTAAATTTCTTTGGGACCCTAATGAGTGCAATGCGAATACTGCCACAACTGTTATTTAGTAGTATCGTGAAAGCATAACTCCCAAATAAAACTAACAGGCCGTACAGATGAACAATATCTTTTTGAGCTTCAAACCAAAAAATATTGTAAAATTTTGAAAATTAAATTTTGACCTAAATTAGTACCGTTGCCCACTCGCAGAGTTAAAATTGTAAAATACTAAAAGCAGACTATTGTTTTATTTGCAAATTGTAGCTATTACAATATTTTTTATGTACCTATTGGTTCGACATTCAGAGCATCCCGGCACACGTATAACAGGCGTTGCCAGTTTTTTTTTGCCAAGTCGGGATTTTGGAACTCTTTGAGTGAAAACAGCGGGATTCTTTCGTTGAAAGCGGGACATAGTAAAAAAACGTATATAATCAGAAGTTTTCAAATATTTATCTTTTTATTTTAATTAAAATTACGTTTACGTCACAATAGATAGCAAAAATAGCCATAGAAAATGGATTTTAATAAAAATATATTATTTTAAATCAGATTTACCCTATCGTTAAATAGTTGAGTCTTATTCGTCTTCAGAATAAAAAAAAAAAACAGAAATCGTAATCAAAAAAGTTTTATTCATTAGAAAAATATGGCGTTTCAAACAATAGTCTATGGAGTGAGTGTTACAAATTGCAACTTACAATAAGTAAGTAAGTAAGTAATTATTTATAAGAATACTTATTCATGATATTTCTGTGAAGATTTAACTTCTTTTAAACGCACGGTCGAGTTATCCCCGAAAAGCGGGACTGAGCCTGTCCCGCGCGGGACATTTAATTTTGATTTAAAAATCGGGACATCCCGCCAAAATCGGAACGTCTGGCAACACTGCGTATAACCTGAGTAATTGCGTTAGTGTGTGTGTGTATACGACACACAATCACAATATATATTATGTATGTTGTATACGCATGATAAGTAATATAAGATTTGAAAGAAACAAATTGTATGGAATGCATACAAATAGCTGCACTGTGTCAATAATCATCGGCTGAAATGCAACACGTACATAAAATTCTTATTATTCACATTTAGCAAATTTTCAAAAGGAAAAATATGTATTATTTTTTTTTTTTGCTTAAAAATGTTCGAAATATTATGTGAAATATGCCTACAAAATTTCAATACGATAATAGTAAGATATAAATAATTAGAATATACAATTCATACAACATAAAACAAAAGAAGTTTCGCCGGTTGTTAAGGGATGATATTCTTCAATAAATAAAATTATTGACCAATATTTCAGACAAATATATTAACAAAAAATATAAAAATGAATACATTAACGTTTCGGTCCGGATTTGGATCTTCTTCAGAACTGATCTAAAAAATATAAAAATTAATTAATAATCAGTTTCTAATTTGTTTTTGAATAAAATTCGCTTTAAGTTTTTAATTATCAAATATTGAAAAAATAATAACAAACATTTTTTTATAAATTTTTTTCAAAAACCAATTAGAAACTAATTATTAATTAATTCTTATAATTTATTTTAGATCAGTTCTGAAGAAGATCCAAATCCGTTAATTTTTATATTTTTTGTTAATAGGTATATTTGTCTGAAAAATTGGTCGATAATTTTATTTATTGATTAATTCAATTATATTATTTAATTTTTATATTTATCTCCTCTTATAGTTATTAAAAAAAGATATGAAGAGCTTTCGTAAACATTTTTTTTGAACCCTCTCTCATGAGTTGAAAGTGTAATCAAAATATTTTTTTCCGCTTTATAGTTTAATTGAGTGGGGTGTATTTCTTAAAATTCAATAGAAATGTTATAAGAAACGAAGAATTTGCTTTAAAATTTTTTATCCAAAAGCCCCACCTCCAATTTCTAAACTATCCATACAAAAAATTATAGAAAAAATCTTTAGTTACTACTTTCAATCAAAATTACACGATATGAAAACAAAACGGTCCTGAGGTAGGATTTTTTAACACAAGCAAATCTTTATGTTAAAATGTATCAAATTTTGACAGATATCAACAACAGCAGTTTGCAACTATTCGTGAGAATATTTTTATAAATATATTATCGTCGTGCGAATACAACGAAACCCTAGCATGTGCGTTCCCAACATGTGATTGACTTTTTTTTTAAATATAAAATCTGAATATAAAAATATAAATACATATTATTCGATGTTTGACACCACTTTCCTCTACTATTTACAAAAGCGTTTGTCGTAATTTTGTATTCGCAGGCGGGGTTAAATATCAGTTTGAAATATTGTCACCAGTTGCCGCTACACCACGATGCAAAAAAAAGCCATTGCAAGGGTACCGCTCCCAATAGATTACACCATTTTTTTGGACATATTCGAAAATTTTTTGAACTTTTTCGAAAAAGGAAGGTTCACTTTCGGTTTCTCACGGAACAGTTTTATCAAATAAGTACCTATTAATAAAGCTGTAGTGTGACTTTGAAAATTAGCATTTTTCGCGCAATTATTATCAATTTTTTTCTAGAAAATAATACATTAATTAAACCAGTGGGAGTATATGCCCAAGTAATTCAAGAATTACAAGGCGCGAAATTTTACATCATATACCCCGGTGTTTTCTTTGAAAATCGGTGTATATTTATCGATCAGCCCGGAATTGTTTTTTTAAAAACTCCACATTTGCCCCTTCCCGTTTCACTGCGAGACAATTCGCATACCCGTTTATCGTTCACCCCGGAATTGTTTTTTTAAAAACTCCACATTTGCCCCTTCCCGTTTCACTGCGAGACAATTCTCATACCCCTTTATCGTTCACCCCGGAATTACAATTCGCATACCCGTTTATCGTTCACCTGGAATTATTTTTTTAAAAACTCCACCTCTGCCCCATCGTGTTTCACTGCGTGACAATTCGCATACCCCTTTATTAAAAAAAGCTTAGTCCGCCTTCTTTAGAAGTCCGCCATATTGAATTAAAAGTGACGTCACTTTATTTTTCGAGTTATTCTCAGCAAGCCCTTTCATTTGATACCCATATTGTAGGAAAGCATAATAAAATTAATCCGCCATCTTTAGAAGTCCGCCATATTGGACTTAGAGTAAATTCACTTTATTTTTCGAGTTATTTACAGCAAGCCCTTTCATTTGATACCCATATTGTAGGAAAGCATAAAAAACTTAGTCCGCCATCTTTAGAACTCCGCCATATTTGTTTGAGAGTTACGTCACTTTATTTTTCGAGTTATTTTCAGCACGCCCTTTCATTTGATACCTATATTGTAGGAAAGCATAATAAAATTAGTCCGCCATCTTTAGACGTCCGCCATATTGGATTTAGAGTGACGTCACTTTATTTTTCGAGTTATTTTCAGCAAGCCCTTTCATTTGATATCCATATTGTAGGAAATCATAAAAAACTTGTCCGCCATCTTTAGAAGTCCGCCATATTGGTTTTAGAGTGACGTCACTTTATTTTTCGAGTTATTCTCAGCAAGCCCTTTCATTTGATACCCATATTGTAGGAAAGCATAATAAAATTAGTCCGCCATCTTTAGACGTCCGCCATATTGGATTTAGAGTGACGTCACTTTATTTTTCGAGTTATTCTCAGCAAGCCCTTTCATTTGATACCCATATTGTAGGAAAGCATAATAAAATTAATCCGCCATCTTTAGAAGTCCGCCATATTGGATTTAGAGTAAATTCACTTTATTTTTCTAGTTATTTACAGCAAGCCCTTTCATTTGATACCCATATTGTAGGAAAGCATAAAAAACTTAGTCCGCCATCTTTAGAACTCCGCCATATTTGTTTTAGAGTTACGTCACTTTATTTTTCGAGTTATTCCCAGCACGCCCTTTCATTTGATATCCATATTATAGGAAATCATAAAAAACTTGTCCGCCATCTTTAGAAGTCCGCCATATTGGTTTTAGAGTGACGTCACTTTATTTTTCGAGTTATTCTCAGCAAGCCCTTTCATTTGATACCCATATTGTAGGAAAGCATAATAAAATTAGTCCGCCATCTTTAGACGTCCGCCATATTGGATTTAGAGTGACGTCACTTTATTTTTCGAGTTATTCTCAGCAAGCCCTTTCATTTGATACCCATATTGTAGGAAAGCATAATAAAATTAATCCGCCATCTTTAGAAGTCCGCCATATTGGATTTAGAGTAAATTCACTTTATTTTTCTAGTTATTTACAGCAAGCCCTTTCATTTGATACCCATATTGTAGGAAAGCATAAAAAACTTAGTCCGCCATCTTTAGAACTCCGCCATATTTGTTTTAGAGTTACGTCACTTTATTTTTCGAGTTATTCCCAGCACGCCCTTTCATTTGATACCTATATTGTAGGAAAGCATAATAAAATTAGTCCGCTATCTTTAGACGTCCGCCATATTGGATTTAGAGTGACGTCACTTTATTTTTCGAGCTATTCTCAGCAAGCCCTTTCATTTGATACCCATATTGTAGGAAAGCATAATAAAATTAGTCCGCCATCTTTAGAAGTCCGCCATATTGGTTTTAGAGTGACGTCACTTTATTTTTCGAGTTATTCTCAGCAAGCCCTTTCATTTGATACCCATATTGCAGGAAAGCATAATAAAATTAGTCCGCCATCTTTAGACGTCCGCCATATTGGATTTAGAGTGACGTCACTTTCTTTTTTGAGTTTTTTTCAGCAAGCCCTTTCATTTGATACCCATATTGTAGGAAAGCATAATAAACTTAGTCCGCCATCTTTAGAAGTCCGCCATATTGGATTAAGAGTGACGTCACTTTATTTTTCGAGCTATTCTCAGCAAGCCCTTTCATTTGATACCCATATTGTAGGAAAGCATAATAAAATTAGTCCGCCATCTTTAGAAGTCCGCCATATTGGGTTTAGAGTGACGTCACTTTATTTTTTGAGTTATTTTCAGCAAGCCCTTTCATTTGATACCCATATTGTAGGAAAGCATAAAAAACTTAGTCCGCCATCTTTAGAAGTCCGCCATATTGGTTTTAGAGTGACGTCACTTTATTTTTCGAGCTATTCTCAGCAAGCCCTTTCATTTGATACCCATATTGTAGGAAAGCATAATAAAATTAGTCCGCCATCTTCAGAAGTCCGCCATATTGGATTTAGAGTGACGTCACTTTATTTTTCGAGTTATTCTTAGCAAGCCTTTCATTTGATACCCATATTGTAGGAAAGCATTATAAAATTAGTCCGCCATCTTTAGACGTCCGCCATATTGGATTTAGAGTGACGTCACTTTCTTTTTTCGAGTTATTTTCAGCAAGCCCTTTCATTTGATACCCATATTGTAGGAAAGCATAATAAACTTAGTCCGCCATCTTTAGACGTCCGCCATATTGGATTTAGAGTGACGTCACTTTATTTTTCGAGCTATTCTCAGCAAGCCCTTTCATTTGATACCCATATTGTAGGAAAGCATAATAAAATTAGTCCGCCATCTTTAGAAGTCCGCCATATTGGATTTAGAGTGACGTCACTTTATTTTTCGAGTTATTTTCAGCAAGCCCTTTCATTTGATACCCATATTGTAGGAAAGCATAAAAAACTTAGTCCGCCATCTTTAGAAGTCCGCCATATTGGTTTTTGAGTGACGTCACTTTATTTTTCGAGTTATTCTCAGCAAGCCCTTTCATTTGATACCCATATTGTAGGAAAGCATAATAAAATTAGTCCACCATATATAGAAGTCCGCCATATTGGATTTAGAGTGACGTCATACAGCTAACCATGCATTGTCATACAAATTTTCATCTCAATCGGTTGAAGATATCTGCTTCAAAATTATCGAAGGCATTCTAGTCGCTCACTTATTAATTTAGTCACCCAAATATTATTTTAATATCTCAAGTTATTAAAACAGGATTTCATCATCAGTCACCAACTTTTTTTTATTCAACCGTTTTATAATTCCCCTATTATTATTATATAAAACAACATTATAAGAGATATATTCTTTTACGCATGCGCCGATGTTCCCCAAAAACAATAGGCCAATTCATATTTGCATATCAAACATCCTCCCAAAATTTTGTTTCAATCCGCTCATCCGTGGTGTCGGAATGGTAAGAAATGTCAAAAGTGACGTTTGCATCTGTCAAAGTATTATGTTCTGATAATTAGTTATTCAAATTGTTAACTCAGAAGGCGTTGCATTTTACAAATATTGAAACGGCATCCGTTTTTGAACAAATGCTACCTTTTTATTTCATTATTGTAATAAATAATATTATCGACCAATTTTATTTTAAGACAGAACATACGCAATTTTGAAATTGCCATGTTAAACCATGCAACAGAGAGAGATAACCGAAAGATGTTTTCCATCGGTTATATCAAATTGAATTTATTTCTATATAAATGTGTATAAAAAAACTGTTTGGGCATTTTCTGTTGTACGATTCTTATGTAAAATTTTCTCCTCTTTCGTTTAAGACAGGTTTCGAACCGATCTGATTTAAATTGAGCGAGTTATAAGCGAAAAACTTCGTTTTTTCCTTATTGCTCCCCTCTGGGGTCAAAATTCAAAAATCGGCCGACGTTACGAGCTAAGTTACGCGGAGACGAATCGAACAAAAAAAAGTTTTTTAAAATCGGTTAAGGCGTTTGGGCTGTACGCGTGACACAAAAAAACGTGACACACAGATTCACAGACAAAGCGAGTACATATAGGCGCTTTAGCTTACGCTATTCGCGCCTAAAAAGTACTCCGCTAGGAACCGAGATTGGTCTTTTATCTTCCTTATAAAAAAATAATTTTTGCAAAATGTTGACTAATAAGTCAATAATCAATTGGGAGCCGAAGCCCTATTTTATGTGTAATCTCAGAGCGTTCCGACAGCCTTAAGCTGAAGCTTTGAAATCCCTACAAATTGCCTGAAATACGCTTTTTTTTTCAAGATCACCAATAACTCGGGTTATTTAGGCCTTGGTGTATTTAGTATTTTCTATTTTGAATTAGAACCTGGGAGACGCTAAAAACCAAATCACACGGACACAGTTTCGTAATATTAAAATAAGCATAGTGATAATAGCCAGATCGCACTTTTTGATAAAAAAAAATATTTTCTGAACTTACCATTGTTTCCCCATAACGTAGAAATGACCCTATAAAATCCCATCACATCCATATCATCGCGAAAATTATTCTCTAAAACAGTATTTTTTATTCAAAGTTATTAAGTAAATTAAGTTCCGAATAAAAAATCGTCACTGATATGAGTTTTTACACCACCTTAGCGTTTTTTATCATCACTATTAAATACTACACGTGCCACTCTGTAGTTAAAGATGCGTGATTGCGCAACCGAACTGTGGTATAATATAGAAGCACTTAGGAGAGATTATGTCATCATATTGTTCTCAAAATTGATTTATTATTTACTTTGTTTTGACCTGGCCTTGTCTTTGGCCAGGATTTACTATTTCGCAAATACATTCCATAAAGTTTTAGGTTGAATTAATTGATACTACGTAATTGTAGGTGCATAGTTGCACGGTTTATTTTTACATGAACACTTTCTTTGTGATAACATTTTTGAGTAAATTTTAATTCACTAATGTAATTTATATGAAAATTTTGTTTTTGAAGCCAATTTTAGAGTTGATTTTAAACCAGCTTAATTAAATGAGAAAGACCGCCATTGCCAGATGTCATCACATGATTTTGTTTCTACACATGCGCAGTATGCCGTGTTTTATTCAGTTTTTTGTATTCAGCACATACTACGCTGCTGCATTTCTGCGTGATTGTAAACTATGCATACAAAAATGCAATTTGCCAATAATTTTTTTTAAATTGATAACTTTAACACTGTGGACTATTTTCAACACATTTTTAAAATTTATTATGATATCTACTTATAGCTTTTTTTTAATTTTTTGACGGCCCTATTACACCATGGGCGTTCGTGACGGAAGGTGGGGGGGGGGGCAATTAGGTACTTTGCTCCCTTGGAAATTGAAAAGATGGAGAGAAATAAAAAGCATACTAATACTAAAAGTGTATTTTCATTTATAACCACTTCATCCTTATACTCTCACATCTTACACTACTGGTACCAGAGATAAACTGATATTTCAATATAATTTTGTCTTTGTCATTTAGCTAAATTATTTGTCAGTGAAGAGTTTTAATCTAATTTTGTTTTTCTTTTACTGTTTAAAAATGATTTATTGGAAAATGAAAAAAAGATTTTTATTTTATTTTCTACCTTCTACTAAATAAAATTATAGGCTTTGTAATATCTCCAATCTTTAAATAATATAAAACAAAGTCGCTGTCCGCGTCTTTCTGTTTGTTCGCTTAGTTCATGTAAACAACACAATGGATTTTGAAACGGTTTCCATTACCATTTAGAGAATTTCTTCTGGGAAGTTTATGTGTATCATAAATTCATATTAAATTTAAAGATAGTAGAGTTATAGTTGATGTTTTATAATTAAGTCGTAAAAAGACGCTTCTACGGCGCTGGCTATTGACTAAACCATAAGAGATAAAGTATCTCAAATTAACGTAATATAGAATTGTACAAGGTCGGTCTGGGATCTAAAAAATTACTACGAGACCGTGCAACTAAGAAAAAAAATTGGTTGTCTGTAAAGTCGGTTTACGGACGATAGTTTTACGTGATAACGCATTCCGTAATACATAACCTAAATTCTACATATAATAATTATAATAATTCGAATCTATGATATTGCATCTTTCGCTTCAAATTTAGGTTAATTTTATTTATTTAAATTACTCACCATATAATATAATTGTTTTTTTTTTAACTTTCTTTCGTATTTATTTTAAGTCTCAAAGATTAGCTGTCATAATATTTATAAAACAATTGTTTCACTGTTTATAATATAAAATTCCAAAACCTACTTACAATATTTAAGTATTTTCATACGTCAAAAAATTGATTTTTATAATGATAAAATTTGTAAGAAAACGATTTTTTCTAGAGATGAGACCTAGCTAAAACGATTTTTGCCCCCCCCAAATCCCTTTTCAGTAAATTTCATCCAAATCGTTAGGGCCGTTTTCGAGAAAAGCACACACAGGGTCAGGCGGAACGTTACGCGTTAGGAACGTTACACTTTTTCGTGCATGCAGCCGGTGTTTTATCAATTTATAAGATTGGTGATTCATCAATTTATAAGACGTTATCACGTCAAAAAAAACCGGACCAGCCCACGGAGGACCCGGTGGCCCACTGGGAAAAGTCTCGGTATTCCCTAAGGCCACCCGACGCTGGAATTGTAGGTCTTAAAAAGGCCTACAGAAAAGTCCGAGATGGCACGTGTCTATCTTCTAAATAACCATTTGTATCTTTCAAAAACATGATCAAAAATAATGAATTCCGTGCGAAGCCATTTTGACCGACATGGCAATAACCTTTATCCAATTAAATATGTTAGTTAACTTAAAATTAGATTAACATTGACCTTTACACCGTATCATTTAAATGAGTATATTAGAAGATATCAGATTTAAAAATTACTCGCAACAAAATAATGATGGTTTACTTGCAAAGTGACACTAGCGAAGCTATTTTGACCGACATCCTTGTCTAATAAAAAGTGTTATCTTTAATAAGCACTCTACAAATCCGGGTGAAGTCGGGCCGGACCGCAAGTTTCGTAAAAAACTTTAAATCGACATTTATTAAAAATATCATTGTTGGTCAGGTAAAAGTTCAGATAGTCTATAATCCACTCTTAAGTTATGTAATTTAACAAAAATCCCGGCGGAGAGCCTCCTGAATATTCCTTTCTTTTTGGGGGGTATTCTGTACTCTTCAAGCGTCGTCTCGTCCCTCTTTAAAAAATTTCTGTGGGCGCCTATGCATTAGACAGCAGGTCTGCTGATCCTATATCCTATATCTGTTTAGACTGGTTTAGACGATAACTTCAGGTGGCTGTCTGCTCTCTGCTTCACAGAGGGGTACTATTTCGACGCCCTTTTTTATTGTAAATATTAAATGATAACATGCGTAATATCTTTTTTTAACACTCTTTTATCAATTTCATCTGTATGCATGTATGTATCTATCTAATGGAATCTTTCAATTTAATGTTCACCTCTTCCAAACGTCTGAAATTTTGCACAGGTATTATTTTATAAATATACGAATGATTTATATAAACACAGTCATTTGAGTGTTGGTTTTTAGAGTTATAATTAAAATTAGAGTTAAAAAAACTAAAAAAATCACTCTTTTACAGCAATGTGGACTAAAAAGTAATATATAATTTTTAAATACATATAAAAATTTTGTTGAACAGCGATATTGCTATAACAGTGTTTTTTTGAGTTTTTTTAAACTCTAATTTTACCATTCCAACCCACAAGCGGGAAAAGAACTAGTTTAGGTCAAAAAACACTTTTAAAAAATTTTAAAATATCTTTTCGTTTTGAGGTCCCCCGAATCCAAATAACATATTTTTGGAAAAACTATGTGCGTCTGTTTGTCTGTGAGCACAATACAGGTCAAACGGATGAGCGGATTGAAACCAAATTTTGGGAGGATGTTTGATATGCAAATATGAAGAGTCCTATTGTTTTTTTGGGGAAAATCGGCGCATGCGCAGAAAAGATATATGCTATAACGTTGTTTTTTTTTATAATTGGATGGAATTTTTCAAGTTGGAATGGTCCCGTCCGCAACGCTCAATTGTTTGGAATTTTTTAATACGCATGGGCAGTAAAACAGAGCTTCAGTGTCCCAGATGGTCGCCCGGCTTGTTTATCCTTTCCGCCAATTCTGTTCAGTGTACCTTTCCATTTATATTAAAAAAGTAATAGGTAACTGTTTTTTTGTTGTTTATTTTTACATTTGTTAGTAGTACATACACACAGCAGGAAGCTGTTTTTTTTTCAATTCTTTGAAAGGAAATAATTCTCATACGCAATTATATATTTTTAGTAGAGAAAATAATCAATGCACGAATTTGTAAAATTGAACAGAAATAATTATGTTACCTTTATTGTTCTCGATAAAACATATTTACTTAAAAATGACATGATTCATTTACAATGCTAAATACACTAAAGTAATTCTGAAATTTACAAGTTACCTACATGATTTTCGTATCCATTTTAAAATTCTCTAAACAGTTGTATGTAGAGCTGTAAAAGTAACGAGAATTGTGTACCCGTATGTATTCGTTACTTAAAGAACCAGTACCCATTACTTTCGTATCGTTACGTTACTCGTTACTTTTCATACGACATACAATCGTGTACTAACAGCAACAAGCATGTACCATCGCATCGAGGCGCGTCGAATACATGACTTCATTCGTATAACGTATAACCGCATCAAACGAGTCGAACTGACATGGATACGACAGATGCAAGTAACAAAATGAATTTGTAAGTAACGATTCGTTACTTCGAGTCAGACGATGTACCCGTTACTCAGTAACGAATACATACGGTTTGTAACAGCTCTAGTTGTATGTATATAAAAAAAATTACAGTCTTTTATTCACATAGATATTGAAACCGCGTTAAAAGTAGATTGATATTCTCTAATTGCTATAAACAGAATGTATGTGTAATGAGTTAATTCCTTACTTTATAACAAGTCCTCAGAAAATAAGTGCTGAAAAATAATCTACCATGATTTATTTCTTTTCGTTATGCATTTTGTATATCTAGTTTAAATAGGTACATATTTAGTCAATTTTATAAAATATATACATCAGCTGTCGTAAAAATGAATTTCTACTACGACAAATCGGTCATCATCAGTGCAAAGTGCAAACTACATAATATTATTTTGACTGTCAGTAATACTTGTTAAATCATAGATTAATTATTGTTATACAAAATTGTCTCATTCATCTTTTTTTAATTCGTAATAAAATTTTAATTTTAATTTGATTTAATTCGTAATAAAAAATAGTATGTGCAACTCGTGAGGCATTGTCGCACTAGTCGCACAATATACTATTTCATTCTAATTATCAATGACACGTTTGTAAGCAATTGAAATTGGTTCAGCGTTCTACCAAAAATTTCCGATTTCTAGTAGCCCCTAACAAAAATTGATGAGTGGTCCACCGGGAATTTTCTCGGTATCCCGGCGGCTCCATTCGCCCCTGACTGCATAGACAATGAATTATTTAGAGAGCCATAAATACATTTTGAAATTTGATTTACAGTAATTGTTAACAAGTTTTAATCATTTTTATATTTATGTATCGAAATTTTTCTGACCTGATGTCTAACTGACACGTGTGGGGTTGAATCTCTAACAAAATAAATGAAAACATAGTAGTTTTATATCCACATTTAATATTTCTGGAGCCGCACACGCGTAGCTCAAGAGCAGCAAATAGCTCGCAAGCTGCTATTTGCTGACCCATCTTAGAACATAGTAGGCTCCTTTTATCCTCGGAGGCTCGGTTCCACCATGTTCTGTGAATACCTGAAATCTCGATTAATAGCAAACCACTTTAAACGCAATTTCTTCGACAATTCGAATTAAAGGAAATAAACAAACACGCACAAATCCACGCGCCTAGCAAAACAAGTTTTCACGTCTATGTGTATTGTGTCTGTTTACAAGATTGAAAATTATTTATTTTAGCGTCAAATTATTACAAACATCTAAAAACAGATGTTAAGAATATGATTTTGAGAACAGGCTGATTTAAAAAAAAAAAACCTTTTAATTTTTTCATTGTTAACGGTAACACATTCTAATATTAAATTAATGGTTTAATTACAACAAAGCTATTTAAAATAAATTTTATATTAATTTGCGCATTTGACTATATTTTTAATTTTTGTTTCTAAATAGCGCACTCGTTGAACTAACTTATCATACGGACTGAACTCCGTATACGGAACAGTAATAACTTTATAATTGTTTGCTTCTAACAATCTTTGGGCGAACGCATTCAAGCCGATAGGTTCGCTGTGTCCTTTGCATAAATCGTGGTAGTCATATACTATGAATGCAATTCTGAAAAATACAATATCAATATATAGGAATTCAACTGTGACAGGACCTTTGCCCGCAATTTCAAATCCTTTCAGAGATCTCTATAAAATAGCTGCGTGTAAAGGCATCTAAAGTGACCCATAATGCACTACAGCTGTAGTAATGTGGGGAGGAAAATTTTCCACTATATTTTTCCGGAAAATTTTCAATGTCAAAAAGGCAATGTGTTAGTAATTTTTTTATAGAACATATTTGAACTTTCCATATTTTCTTTTATTAGTTAATTTCTGTACCATTTAAACAAAAACTACAGGTTCTAATTCTAACTTTGTAATCCACATGAATGAAGTTAAGTTTGATTCTGTTTCAATTCATTCTATTTCACAATAAAAGAGCATTCAGAAAATGAATCACTCATTTCTCTTGTTATTAATTCATAAACAAAGTAATGAGGTAGTGGCAGAGGCTAGAAGATGGCACCGCTTACTGGCTGCTGCAGTTATAAAGGGAATTCCCCTCATGTACACAGCACTAGATTGAGATAAAAAAAATTATTCTGTTCTCTTTCAGGAATAATTATTATTGTTTTTTATTGGAAAGAGAAAACTCAAAAGAGCATCACATCTAAAGTTGAAGAAGATACTCTGGTTTTATTTACTTGTAGCCTCAGTGAACGAGGGTTTAATTTTACAGTACTGTTTTAATTTAGTGGCTTGGAAAATTTTCTGTCTCAAAATTTTCCGGAAAACCAACAACTCTGTACAGCTGTAATGAAAAACAAAAGAAGGCGCGAATATAAACAACTTATAAGATGTGACGTTTGCTACACAACTGAACTGTCAAAAATGTTGAAAACATACCGAAAATTAACTGAAAAGCAGCTATTTTATACTAATCGATTAATTTATCTTGCAATTACGCATGCATTATAAAAATAACAAAACTTACTTATTTCCTGAATCGAGATTTTTGCTATCAGCTACTGGTAGAGGATTACAATTTTTATCTACTACACATTCAGCATCTAAAAATATTTAAACTTTTGTTGATTTATCTTTTTTGAATTTTATCATTCTGAAATGACTGAATTCTCTATTGTTATTACCTATTAAAAATCCCATGCCAGTGTCCACATTTGTGTTCAAATATGTTACGGACGGCAATAAACTTCCCAAAGAATCCACCATTAAAGTAACTAATGCTTGTTTATCTTTAGTGCGCGTCAGTTTCGCGTCATTTACAACAGAAGTATCCGAGAGCTTAGGTCCAGAATATTTACTAACAAAATACTGCGCTGCTGCGTTTACATTGAGCAGTTTTACCTTTGTAAATAACGACAAGTTGTCCTCCACTAAAATTTAAATACAAATCAATTAGATTAGTTGAGGAAAAACATTCAAGGATGACAGAACTGTAAAACGCCTTTATATACAGGGTGAAGCACATAAAGTGTTACAGAGCAATAGCACTCAAACTATTGATCATATCCAAAAATGTTACAGGCAAAAGTTTTAGTGTTCGAGAAGGTCGTCATACTGGACTACCCTATTTTTTTATCGGTGGAGGCGCTGAAGCTACGTCAAGGTCAACTTCACTTTTTTAAACGAAACCATGTATTTTTTTTCGATGACATTATTAGCGATTTTAAGACGAATTCAGCAACCTACAACACAAGGTCGTTCAAATTATTTTATTTTTATTTATTTAAAAAAAAATTCAAAAATTTCATTTTTAAAATATTCTGTTCAATATTCAGAATATTCAAAATAGTCACGTATGTACCGAAATTACACCACAAATGAATTGGCTGAAGTTAGACGGTCTTTTCATCAGCGAATTAACAAGTGCTTACAAGTCGAGGGTCATCATTTCGAGCATCTTCCGTAGGTAGACCCAAGCCAAGGCTAGTGGATCCTGAGAAAGTGAATATTTCGATATGTTTAGATTTTTCGACTACGATTTTGCGTGATTAGAATGACCTTGTGTTGTAGGTTGCTGAATTCGTCTTAAAATCACTAATAATGTCAACGAAAAAAAAATACATGGTTTCGTTTAAAAAAGTGAAGTTGACCTTGATGTAGCTTCAGCGCCTCCACCGATAAAAAAATAGGGTAGTCCAGTATGACGACCTTCTCGAACACTAAAACTTTTGTCTGAAACATTTTTGGATATGATCAATAGTTTGAGTGCTATTGCTCTGTAACACTTTATGTGCCTCACCCTGTATATATCGCGATTTATATTTTTAATTTATAAAATACTTACACTGTAGTCGTGAAATGAAATCTGGATCTAAAACACTAGCTATATGTCGACTGTCTGCAACATTTAATACAACTAATGACCACACATAGTCTAGCCATACAGAAGTTTTGGTCGCATCTTCTATTTTTAATTGAGGAATTAACGTCTACAAAAAAATAAAATGGCGCATATAAATGTAGCTCAGCGAGAAATGTCATTCTCCAGGCCTATTTCTAAGTCCAAACTTTATTTGTTACGTGAATAGCCTTGAGTTGCTATAGGCTGTGTGCACGAAGCCTATTAGCGCCGCTAGTGGGTACTAGACAATTATTGAACTAACTTTTTATGGAAATCGCGACATGTTTCTAAGGTGATAAGTCAAAAACTTTAGTTGGCCGTGATGTGTCAAAAAAAAATGTAATAAGGAAAACTGATGTTAATTTGTTTACACTGACAGCGGAACGTCAAATCAGTGCGCCAATGGTCTTTATTTTACTTAAATCGCCATCAGCGCAACAGCCCGGAACACAACAAGCATTTCCAGATCGCTTAGTTTTCCTATGTTTTCTTTGTAAATAAAAAACTTTATAAAATTATACCTACTTTTACTTTTAATAAACATTGCTCACTGACATACGGAAAATTGGAGTTCTAAGTTTCCCCTAGTGCTCACCACAAACGCTCGCATCGAAAAAATTGTAACTCCGCCTCCGTGCACATAGCCCATAGACATAGATCTATATCCAGGAACTCTAATGGGTGATTCTCCACTAATGGCAAAAAGTGTGAAAGTTCAATGTGAAAAAAGAAAAGAAATAGATTTTTTTAAAATTGTAGTGATTAATCCGTTTCACTAAAGCTATAATGCACAATAGGAAAACAATACTTTAGAAATATAACGGAAATATAAGTAGGAATTCAAAAATATTTATGATGTTTTAAAATAATTTCTTATTTTATTAATTGCTCATTGCTAGACTTATGCTGAATGTTCATCATGCGCTATTTTATTGGAATTTAACTTATGAATGGAGTTTAGGCCAAATGTAATGTCGAAACCGCCATTTTTCATATACAGTAGAATCTCGATAAGTTAAACCTCTATAACTTAAAATTGTTTTGATTTCCCTTCCCCTCAAAGCCTAAAACCTCCATTACTTAAAACACAAAACTTGGATAAATTAAACAAATATTTTGAGCGTTAGCCCTCGATAACTTAAAATAATATTTTGGTGACCTCCATAACTTAAAGTATTACCAGTGAATCATCATGAATCAGTATACAAACAAAAGATTTTGTCAAGAACTTTATTAATTTTCACTTTAGTCTTTCACTATGTCGCTGTACGTAATGCTGTGCGCATTAAGTTAAGAACAATCGACGCAGTGAAAAGTGGTTCAAGGAGAAAAGCTGTTGCTCTCAGTTTGGAACCTCGTTAAGTCAAAAATTGAACTTCCAAAACCTCGGTAACAACTCTCGATAAGTAAAAAACTCGATAACTTAAATTTTTCAACGTTTCCCTTAAACTTTAACTTATCGAGGTTCTACTGTATATACTAGATATCGTATCGTTTTATGCCAAATCCCAATACTTTTTTACTGAAAAATTTTCATGTTAAAATATGATTATAAACTTTATTCCCAGCCATACTTAATAAATGCTTTAGCGTTTGGGGATAAATTGTTTTATCATCATATAATAATGTGGAGAATCATCCGTGTAGCTTTTATAATGTTATTATGAACGCAATCATTTACCGCACCGCGGCGCTACTAGACTCTGTAAACATAGCAAATACGAATAAAATGGAGTGAATCTTTATAATTTAATATACCTTGTAAAGTTCTTCAGCATTAGAAGGATGATGCGAGACCACTGCCAGTGTAATAAATAATGCAAATACATCTTGAGGCCTGCAAATACTGTTATGTTGCAAAATCCATTCGGATAATGCATTCAGTACTTCTGTAATAAAATTTACAACAAAATTTAATGCCAGACGCAATTTCATCTTTAACAAAATTTAAATTCTCTTTGTCATTTTTCAAAATAGATATGCTTACAGAAAAAACACGTTAATTCTAATAAGTCGCAAATACATTTATAAATATTTTGCTTTCAAAGTTCTCTGTTTAAAAAAAATGTTCAACTAATTAATAGAGATACAAAAGTTTTATTCTAAATTTCAATACAAATATAGTTTAAAGCTGTAGGATGTCCGTCAACTCAATATAATTTAATTTTTTGAATAAGATTAAAATGAAAATGGCGTAACAATAAGGTGGCAGAACTGGCAAAATGCCACGGGCCTCTGACCTGAGGGGGCCCCCAGCCCGAGAGGCCGTTAGGACAGGAGGAATCTAACATTTAATTACAAAATATTAATTGTGTATTTAATCAATTTAAGTTAGGTATTAACTCAAAAACATACTCGAATTATACAAATATTATATTAAGGGAGGGCCCCATCTAATGAATTTGCCACAAGCCTCAGGTGGTATAGTTACGCCACTGCCTATTGCTGTTGAACAAAATCATTATATTTAAAAATTAGTATTTACTTTTTAGTGCACATTGCTACAAAAGCGTGTTTTTAATTTTTTTAAACTATAATTATCTCACTAAACACCACGGCTATGAAGTAAGCAACGCAATGTAACGGCTAGTTAGCCTGCTTAGTTATTCATTTATATAATTTATATATTTATAAACATTTTTATATTATTTTATTTAATGGTTTCTTATTACGTTTGCAAAATTTCAAATTATTCACAATCTGAAAGTGGGTGAAAATTAATTAGAAAGATTAAGATAGATACACACAAAGATCGCAACATACATACACATACATACATACAGGTGAACGTAATAAAAGCCCGTTAAAAATATCTAAAATAATTTTTTCAAGCAGTCAACTATGCATCTCAAATAGTTTGACACAAAGAGGATAAGATAGAGAGGAAGGTCGCGTATAAGCGAACACATGCCATCTGACAGTTGTGTCCAAGTACTAAACTACTGTTATGGCGATTTGTAGTATTTGGAGACTATTTGATTTCAATAAAATATATAATTATAATAAAACCAAAATGGTTCGGTGTAATGTGAAAGGGTGCTATAGAAGACCAGAAATAAATTTTTAAGGCTGGACACAATCACTAGATGCGCTGAAACTCATATACTACAATTTTACATCAGTTCTTATGGGCAGTTTCTCCCCTATCTTATCCTCTTTGGTTTGACATATATTGTGTGATAAAACTTGTCTAATTAAATGGTCGGCTTTAACAATGTTGTAAGTTTCAAAAATTTGAAATGTGTTTTTTATGGAAGAACAGCGTACATATATGTTAAATAACTTTACTGACATGCCACAACAATCTAGAATAAAAATTTCGAAAATATTCTCCACTTTGTATGATAATGTTGTGCCTTGAAAGTGTGCACAAAAACGTAGTTATTGTCCTTTCACATTAAACATATAAAAAGAGGAAAAAGACGTCAAATTAATGCTGATACATAGACACAGAGGCGTAAACGAAAAAGTAATTCGGGTAAAGTATACCTGTCCTCAAGAAAAAACTTGAATAACCAATATCCGATATATAAAAATAATAAAACTTTGTGCGACGGTTGGACATACTATGTTGTTTTAGGAAAACGTTGTTAGATTATATAACGTGCATGCTTATCTGTTGAAAGAATAGTCAAATCCAGGCGTTCCTAAGCTTTTAAACATTATGACCCATTTTTTATGACGAACTAAATTTTTTCACAGATACTTGACTAGCAAGAAAAAAGCTTTTTTATCTTTTTATTTCATTTACTTCACATTTATTTTAACGTTATCTGCTAAATAACATTCCAACGTAGAGCACACGCCTTTAAGTCGAAGAAGGCTTTACGGGTCAAAAAGGAATCTCTTTGCAAAGCTTAAGAACTATACTATAAGCATTCTGTATTTGTTGAGACAGAATAAATATTTTAACATTAAAAGAAATTATCTAATTATTATTTTTAATTTTTTTTTTAATATTTTTTTGTTCGACTCGCGACCCACAGTTTGGAAAACGCTGGTATAACCTAATAACGCAAAATGAATGTATTAGAGTAGTCAAAGTGGAATTACTGAAGAAAAACAGTATATTGTTTTTCTTAATATTTTTAGTTTGTACTTTTGGTAACTTAAAACGTTGTTACAGCCGATCATCATTCAATTAAAATTACCTGGTTCCTTGTAACGCAACAACCCTAAACTCGTTAGTATTGAGCCCACTACTGCACTTTTGTCTTTATTCTTTGAAAGACCAATGCAAGTATCTGAACACGTTTTGTTCAGAAGTGACAAATCCGGAAAGTTAAGAGTCGCTGCACCGAACAATAAATCAGCGCATTCTTTAAGATTTAGTTGCTCTGAATTTCTACTAATATTAAAGGCAAGTGATCTTAACAATGGCGTTGAGCGCCGCTTCCTCTGAGCAAGTGATGACATCACCTAAAAGAAACATTTTAAAATTCAGGACCGAATTGTAATTGAACATTACTGTAATAGGGACTGAGCAGACCCTGAAGATCGCAATACTTATGGCGACAAGCGCGCCTCTTTGTGGTATAAAAATAACAAGCCTAGGTAGAGTCATATCATTGATAAAAATAATACCTTAATAAAAAAAAAAAATTGAAACTAAAAGAAACTTACCTTTACTGTTTTCGGCAATGAAATATTTGCAATCAGTTTCGCAGCTTCATCATCACCAGTAACACTGAGAACAGTAGATAAATCAGAATCCGCATTATACTGTTGAGCTGTTGAACGAGATGCATTATTGCGTCCCAACAAACGACAAATCTTTAAAAATCGTGGATCACTTTCAAAATCTTTCTGTTTGATTCTGCCTGAAGATGACCATTCGGATAATATTGATACTATCTGTAAACATATACATGTTCTAATAAAAAAACTTCGTTAGTAAAAAGTATACTTTTAAGTCTTACATAATATACATTATATAATACAGGGTATCCTGGTACTTCAGGGTAGCACTCCTTTTAGACCATTTTAAGCGAAAAATTGGTTGTCTGTAAAGTCGGTTTACGGACGATAGTTTTACGTGATAACGTATTCCGTAATACATAACCTAAATTTTAGTAGCTGTCAAACTTGGGCCGAAGCCTACTGCGCTCTCGCTTGCACGCACAGGGTCAGGCGGAACGTTAGGAACGTTACACTTTTTCGTGCGTGCAGCTGGTGTTTCATCAATTTATAAGACGTTATCACGTCAAAAAAGTTATATCAACATAAGTCCGATTCAGAAAGGTTAGCGATTGGTAATTAATTCGAAAGAATTTTTAATGCTACAGATGAAAATCGGTTGAACCCACAAATACTGCAGAAAGTGACAAATTTCATATCAAATTTTGCTAAAAGGTGTATTAAAGCTATGGGTCATCATTTTCAACATTTCATGCGGCTTACTTATGTCATTGCTTGTTTTAATTAAATTTTTGTTAAAAAAGAAGTATTGTTTGATTTTTTATAAAAAATTTCTTTAACAAGACATAACTCGCTAAACTTTCCGAATGAGATTTATGTTGATATTATAACTTTTTTGGCTTAACATGATCTACGAAATCCGCCTCCTATGTTTGGCAGGTTCCTCCCAGGACAGCCTGTATACATGAAAATTGTACTCGCCCTAATCCTGGGCGATTTGAAATAATTACCCTATTATGGCGAAGGCAAAAATGAATGTTATGATTTTAGCAGTAGGTATGTATGCTCCCTTGCAGAATCTAAATTACCAGTTAGATTTTAATAATATTGGTGTCAATGGATTGATTTTAACGGTATGAGTGACAGACTACCTACATTATTTTTAAAAATCAAAATGGCGTAAAAAAATTAAGTTCTCAAAATGTACCCGACTATTTCTGAGATTTCTTTATAAATATTTTCTGAACCACTGTAAAAAATAAAAGTTCAAAAAACTAAAGTTTGACTATGTAAAAGAAGAAAACAAGTACGTTATTTATCTATAAATTACACAAGATATTTGCAAATTAAAATATGATTTATCACCAGTAGTCAGTGACTTATTTAGGAGCTGAAGCAAAAAATGTCGGTATTTGAGTCCCCGATTACTGATGAAACCAAAATTATGCTGCATAAGGTTCGATTTGTAAAAATCTTAATTTATTGGTAAACATCATGCTTGTTTTCTTCTTTTACATAGTCCGGTTTCAGTTATTTTTTTAAATTTTATTTTTCTATGTGAGGCAAGAAATGATTGTTTGCTTGAGGCGGTAAAAAGCCAAAAGCGACTTTGGCCACTTGCCATAATACATGAAATTATGTAACTACATCTCAGTAGTGTCGTATTGTTTCTTTGTGTAATTTGGTACGGATTTTTGTTTTTTGTGTTTTATAAGAGACAAATGTATTATTTCTATTCTTTACACGTAAGATTAGCAATCAGGCATCAATATAATTGGAAAGTGAATAGTGTGGTGTAATGGTCAGCGTATCGGTCTTTTGGACCAGACAATTTTGGGTTCAAATCCCACTTCTGCTTCATTTTGTGACGTCATTTAAACCCAGTTTTAATATTTGACGTGATGGAGTCACACCCCAAATGATATTCTGTTGTATAGATATGTACTATGTTTCATATTATATGTGAGCATATTATACTACCAAACACACGTTAAAAAAATTGAAAAATAAAACTTCTACTCAGCAGCACAGTAAAAAAACATTTAAGGCTGGATTAACCACTAATATTAAAGGTACAATTTCACTGAATCAACACCTACGATTTTACTGAATTTTGAAGCACGCGAAACTCCACTGCACCACCATCGACACCGCCCCACGTTATCGTTTTTTTAGGGAACTCTCCCCTTTCCCCTCCCATTTTCACTGCGAAAAAATCGCCATCGCATCAACACCGCCCCGTTATCTTTTATTATAAATCGTATGTGTTAATTTAGTAACATTTTACCATATTAAACTTTGTTTATGAATGTTTATAAATTAAGAAAACTGTATACCTTCAAAGCATGTCGTCTATAAACTACATTTTCTTCTACTACGTTCAAAAGTAAATCAATATCGTCAGCTTTTGCAATTATAGCATCGCAATTATTCTTAGTTTTCTGTTTATAGCCCTTTTCTAAACCCTTGGCAGCAGGTGTATCATTTTTATCTTCTTTTAAAGATGCAAATACAGCAGCAACTAAATTTTGACCAGAACTGATTTCTGGTGCAATATTCGGTAATTCTTTCTTGACTGGCTTGTTTGAAACTGTTCCTTGAGTTTTTACAGAATTTGTATCACTATCGAGTTTGTCAACAGAAGCATGCACAACCGTAGGATTCGATGAAAATTTGTTCAAATGGTTATTGGTAAATGATCTTGGAATTAAATTTCTAAGAGATACATGTCTTAAATGAAACATTTCAACAAATTGTATTTCAGTGTAACCTAAAAAAATATTAGCACCATTAGATTACACTATTCAAAATATTTTATATTCATATTATATTGTATTTAACAATCGAATTAAAATGATTTATTAAAACTCCATACTTATGTAAAAAGTTAGGTTATTAGATATTTTTAATACATGTCAAAGGAAGAAGGAAAATTGCAAAGCCGGTGGAGCACAATTGCAAGAGAGCTTACACTATCGACATCTACTATTTCGTGTTAACAACTATTTTCAAGTTAGGCTCACACTTTTCGAAATGCATCTTAAATCTGGGACCCATAACTTGATAATTGGAATTTTTAAAATTAATTAATTCTTCTTAATTGAAAATGCGAAATCTTATAAATAAATTTCCATTATTGCAATAAAGTCTAGTCGACTAACAGGAAACACGACAATTTCTTAAATGTGTTAAACCTTTGAGCTCTCATAAGTGTAAATTGACCTTTTCCCTATGCTTTTACCTGTCAACAATACAATCAACATTCATAGAAGTACATAGTTACATACTACATGTACCTTGACATTTTACTAGATGACAGGATACCTACCTGTTAATAAGTTTATAAAGTGATAAGTTGACTGATAGTGGTAGCATATGCTTATTAATTAAATTTAAATTCCTAAAAAAGCACAATGTATCTTCAAGAAATTTGTGAATTATTAGAAACATATAGTGGCAGAGACAAGGTTAATATTTTAATTATTCAACATTATTTTTTACATACGTTATTATTTTCAAGTTAACATATTGCCATATTATTTAATAACTCTGAAAAATTGCCTCTTCTGAATTCATCCTTCTCATTAAAAAATTGCCAGATTTTTCGCTTTATATCTGATATTGGTGACTTCATTTTTAAATCTTTATTATTTTCAAATTACTTAATATATCGTTAATATAATTAAATATTACAATTGTTAGCATTCATTTTAATATGTAATGTTAATATGAGAGCATATTATGAGAGTTTTCGAAAGGGTATAAATATTAAAGCCACGGTTGGGGGGTGCGAATACTGAAGTAGCACCAGAGAACATAAGTAGCACTAAGGGGGAGCACGACTGAAAAAGCTTGCGTACCACAGGCCTTGATATATTTTTCTTTGAACTAAACTATTTTAATTTGCAATTAAATTTGTTATCAGGTGTGTTTAAGTAGACACAAACTAAAAATTAATTGCATAAATTTATCGCCTGTATTATCTATGGTAAATATATTAAGATATGAATTTTGTATTATTACAGGTGATGCGAACACTTTGTTACAGCACCAAGCTGATATCTGGATTAACAGCAAACAATAAATTGGTATCAGAACGATTTAAAATATTCAGTTCACAGATGTCGGCTACAAGAACTGTTTTGAGATTATTCGATGATCTTCCAATGTTGAAATTTCTTTTAGAGTATGGCTTAGGAAGAAATGTTAGTTATACCTCGCCTCTTTAAATTGTAAATATTAATTATTTCACTGGTATTGAGTAGAAAATTTGTATCCTCAAAACGGGAATTTGTTTGGCAATTTTCCACTCATATACAGCCAAGTCTAGCGATCAGTAATTAGCAGCCCGTGCGTCAGCTCTGGCTCACTGAGCTATTCTTTTTGGCTAACAACAGTGCCAGAAGGAAGAGCAGTCCGTATTCTGTGCGTCGCTAAATGTAGCGATTTATTTTTTTACTGAGCATGCGTACATGTACCTGTAGTGAGGTTCGAAATAACTGAGAGTGACTCAGCACTGTGGTAAGGTTTAATGGATTACCGAAGCAGTGTAGAGCATACCCGCTTCCACGAATGAAAACTGCTGCTTGTATTATTTGTGAAGTATTAGTCACTGTAAAATATTTTTGAACCTTACTGTAGTGTTTTTACTACGGCTAGTACCAATTCAGACACGTGACCATGGGCGCTGCAAGAAATAAAATCAGAGGGGGACAAAACCTTTAATTAAAGACCGATATAAAATATTAAGAATCCTGCAAAATGCATAAAATCAGGTTCGAAATAATATTTTTTAGAATGGGTATTTTTTTTATTATAAGTAGTTAAAAATTAATTTTCAAATAAACAAATTCTAGATAAAAATATAAGACTTCGACGGTTTGTTCCAATATCAACCACTCGTTCAATAAAACCTTCGCGATTTTGTTCATTATTTCTGTGTGCACACTGACTGTGGATTGTTACCACGTTTTGCTCCCATTTGTTGGCGCCCATGTTTATGTACTAGTGATGTGCCGGATATCCGTATTCATATCCGCGGATATCCGAGGGAGAAGAAAGATCCTTATCCGTTAGTTTTTGGCGGATCTTTTACCTTATTAATTTTCTATTCATAGATGAAATTTTATATATATAGGTGATTAGGTAATAATGCAAAACTGTTAAATTCCATTCAGATTATTTTTTATTTTTTAAAATCGTATTTGGCACTTTTATATTGCAAACATTTCGTAGTGAGTACCATACCAATAGTACATAACTCAAAGGTACTAAAAAACTATCTTTATAATGAGATATTGCACATCGATCTTTGGAAAGAGACAATCTGTTATGAGAGTTAACTCTTAAAGAGGTCAATAACTTTTTCCCATAACAGATAATCTCTTTCCAAAGGTCGATGTGCAATATTTACCGCCGCGTACTCTAAGAAAGTTAAAATTCGTATCCGTATCCGCGGATCTTGAAACCAAATATCCGTATTCAGATCTGTATCCGCGGATATACATTTTTAATGATCCGGCACATCACTAATATGTACCTATGACCTATGTCAAAGACGTCTTAAAGAAACAACTCAAAACATTACCTTTGCGTATTTGGGTTAAAAGACAGAAAATATGGCCCAACAAATTTGTTGAGCCTCATGAAACTTTTCCCATCAACAAAATTAATTTCTGATCGCTACCCGACTCCGAGAGCCTTTATTTATTATTCAATTTTTCATAAGACCATCGATTTTCTTTCGATAAAAGAAAATGAGCTTGAATTGATTTGTTATAGGAGCCCGACCGATACATGGCAACGCTTGGCGTGGTAACCAATGTAATTGACCAGATATATTATCCAATCGAAAAAGTAGCCTGGTTAGCTGAAAATCGATTAATATCAATTGAAAACATCGAATCATGGGATGTGGCTAGCTCTATCTGTTGGGTTGCATCAATATACTTAACTTTAATGAAGTATGTAAAAAGTAATAGTTATTGGCGTAACTAGTAGTCTAAGTCATTCATCGCGCTGACAGGTCATGACTTAGCTTACAAGCTGCGCCCATAATTTTATTCAACAATTGCGCGTTATTCATGTTTTAATTATAATGACATGTTGTAAATATCTATTTATTTCTTTATAAAAAAAACTGTCAATACTAACAGCACCAAACAGCACGATTCAATGTTTTGGTTTGAGGTTAGCCGGTTATGAATAAACTCCATGTCGAAAACATTTGGCCTCTCAATTTTAGCCTCAATGGGTAACAACGGAGTTGTTGTTACCTACTATTTCGTTACGACTCAGAAAATAGTTACGTTTATTTTCATTACTCCACAATGGCCGAGCTAGTAGGAATCTTCATTGAGTTATGACAAGTAATTTTCACCAGTCGGTAAATGGCTATTTAGGGTTCGGTTTTTAGGCATGATAAAACATGAATAACGCGCATGAGTCGAATAAAAATATTTATAGTCACTTCATTTGCATCTGCACTCAGGCCTGGACAGGATTAGCGAGTAATTGAACAGCTGCTTGATGGCTTATGACTCTGAGGAGCCGCCATAAAATATAAAAAACCATTTGTGTAAAACTGTTTTTTACTGTGAAGTTTTTTAGGCGCGGTAGGTAGGAATGATTCCAATCGAATGTGGAAAAAGCATAGGGAAATAGTGGGCGGTAAGGAGAAAGGAACACTACCGTGGTATTAGTGTAAAGGAATCAGTTAACTCGTTAACAGATGAATAATTTATAGTTTAAAAAAAGCAAAAAAAACACGTTTTTATGAGTAGCGCACTAAAAAGTTATAACAATTTTCCTTTTATAGCGGTACAAGTCAACAGAAAACCGGGTTGTGCAGTGCGCGCAACATGCGAAAAGTAAAGGAACTAACAAACTGCGCCTCCCTTTACTCGCCCATGCATATCCCGGTTTTCTGTTGACTTGCAGCTATAAAAGAAAAGTAATTGTTTTTAACTTTTTATGCGTTACTCATAAAAGCGTGGGTTGTCTTTTTAGACTCTAATATATTTTACAGATTTTTAGATCTATATTATTTACTACTTTAAAAGTGAGTGATTTACTGTTTGTTAGTAAATAAGAAGTTCCCATAATCGCCTTCATCATACCCTCTCAGTCATAGTATGTTACCAAAGGATTCAGTAAGACAGTTATACGAGCCCAAACTCGATGAGCTTACTGTTAGCCATTGAGGAGTCCATATGATCACTTCCCACCTCCATCAGCATACCAGCTAGATGGTATCACATTATTGTATTGTTATCAGAATTGCATAAGTTTGCAAAGTTTCAAATCAATATGACAATTAGAAGTGAGTTGAAAAATGTCAACATTATTAAGAAGTTCCAGGTCAAGTTAAAAATGAAAAAGCATTTCATCTGGTTCAATAAATTGCCCTGGATTGAAGGTTTGCATTATTTTTGGTGTATGTGAACGAGAGAGGACGCGAAAGTATACACCGGTGAGTGGGAGAGTTCTACTTCTTCTACTGTGTGGTCGTAAGCACACGCTCATTTTTTTTTTGTATTTACTGTCCGTCCAGGCCTGCCTATGCTAATTAGCAAATTAACTTTTAGCCAGAAATCTGTCAATCTAGATCATTTAAAAAATATTTTTTTATTTTTTAGATCATTACGTTATGTTAATGTTTTACAAAAACATAAAACATGTTTACATGCTGCTAGCGATTCAAGGTATGAAATTATAGGTTGTTATAGAGGTGTTCCGGTTTTTGTTTTTTTAATATAGACCAGCTTTAAAATTTGCATTACCATTCCAACTCCACAAGTATGGAATGGTACTAATTTAAATCAAACCTTCTTTTTCACAGTTTTACAATATTTTTTCATTTTGAGTTCCCTGAGTCCAAAAAACATTTTTGGAAAGACTGTATTAGTCTGTTTGCTGTTGATAGATTGTAGATTATAGACGCTCATCAGCTGAGTTTATCAGCATCTATTGTTTGCTGTTAGTCTCTTAGCACGATACAGATTAAATGGCTGACTGGATCGTAACCTTTTTATTTGGTTTAAAAATTTAGAAAAATCATAATATGCGTAATATATAATATAATATGTATTATTATCCGTTATTAGCTGAGATCAATAAAAGATACATTTTAATGTCTTTGGTTGCCGGCATCATGGTCCAATGTAAGTACTTTTGGAGGTGGAATGGTCCCGTCGTCCCATTGGCGGGAATTTTTTTCATTTATATTCAATCTTAAAAGAAATAAAATCCCCGAAAAACTGTTTAAAATTTCAAGACCCCAAAGAATGGAAATATATATTTTTCATTTTTAGTGTAACAAAATTGCAGATGAAATCTCGACTCAATATGGAAATTTTAACATGCATTCGTCTTTCGTTGGATCTTGTCCATGCTGTAAATACACTGCCACCTGGTTGTCTTTGGTCGGGTAAACTTAATACCTGGCAAGTTGGTCTTATTGGTACTTTATCTTCATTTTTAGGATTATATCAATTATTTGCTAAGAAAGCAATGAATAAGAGTAAAAGTAGTTAAAAGTATTCATTCTGAAGCGGCAGAGAAACCGTTGTACTTCTTGCCAATTGCCATACTGCTAATCCAGTCAATATTTTGTTAGGGTTTAAATGGTTAAAAATCGAACCCTTATGGTGAGACTTGATTGTCTGTCTGTCTGTATTCTTTAAAGTTTAATGGACAATATTAGTTTTTTTTAGTGCTTTGCAAAGACTACATAAAAAAATATATACTTTCAGATTAATAAGATATCTTTATCCTATAATGAATTTAATTTTGAAATTATTGTAAATGACAGACGCCTGACAATTTATTCAGTAATAGGCTTATTGCGTATCTACGACGGCCGATGAAAGCAACGCATCGTGGATAAAAATGACCAAGATAGGTAGTTTCGTCGTTATGGGTGTAAGAAAAATTCGTTTTAGGCCGGTCGTACATGGACTGCTTCAAGCAGCGACTGCATCTCAAATAGAAAATATTCCATCGATATATATGTTACGGTTAATACAAGAAAGTAGTTAATTCGCGAATTAATCGGCTAATTACCCGAATTAACCAATCCTTGACGTTGGTTAATTCGGGTATTAGCCGGTTAATTCGAGAATAAACTACTTTCTTGTATTAACCGTAACATATATACACGACCGCCTGAGCAGTCAGCAGCAGGACGAAATTTCGTCACGTAGTCGAGAAGAAAACGCGACACAGAACACTGACGGGTCTCATCGATTCATTAAAAAAAATCTTGTATTTTTCGAGCAGTCGACAGTGACTATTTGAGTGGTATGTTGTTCAATGATCAACTGCTCAAGAAGTCCATGTACGGCCGGCCTTACATGATAAGTATTTACATAGGTATTTTGACTGCGCGTTAATATTTTTTGGGCAATGCACATATCGTCAGTGTACTGATAGTCCGTCAATATTTGCACTCAGATAAGTTTCGTTGACAATATTCCGATATTCTGTCAACATTACTGATCGTGAGAGGGACGCCTTACTGAAAAAATCAACAAAATATTAATATTTTTACTTTTTACACCCAGAATAGCGGTGCCACTAACAACACGCATAGGCCTATAACTAATAAGATTCTTTTAGTGCAAAAATGTTTCAGTTTTATCTTTAAACGTAATATTATGAATAGTTTTTATTCATCAGATTCACATGTTCAAGCAAAATAAGTGCACGAGATATGAAAATAATTGAAAATAAAATAAATCTATTAAAAAATGCCTTATATCACCGAAAATTGAAGATTTTAATTAGAAACCATTTGTACAGTGGAATATAAAAATAATAACAAAATGTAAATATACACTTTTATAAAAATGTTTATAAATAAATTTTATGTACCAAATTGATAATTTTGATAAATCATTAATATATTGATTTTAAACGTTTGCTTCATTATTTTTTTTTTTTAAATACTCAAAAACCCGCAACAAACCGAAATTAGGGGCAGAGGTCTCCCAAAACTATTTTATACAGTGTATAAAGGTTTTATTTATTGTAGAAATTTAACAAATGAACAACGCTTCACTTTTCTATTGTGTAGAAAAAGAATATACTTTTTTTTTAATATATAAATTTTTTTATTGTAATTTAAATAATAATACATTCAATATACCTAATACAAATAGTAGTCTAGGAGTTTTCAAATTAGGTATTTTTTAACTCTACAAAAAAGTATAAATTAATAGGTAATAAGAGATGGGAAAGTATCAGGTATAATGGGAAAAGTTAGAAAAAACCCATATCATCTGGATGCACATGTTGTTTTGTTTATGATGTAGTCAATTTAATGTTTTAGAAATATGTGTTTTAGTCGTTTATGGCATATGCATTAGGAATAATGACTTTGTTTTTCATTTATTTTATCTGCTACATATCTTTATCAAAAAGACAGCTATCGAGAATTATTGTGAGGTACCTAACTTTTGATATCTGTGAAATTAGAATCTATACTGATATATAAAGCTGAAGAGTTTGTTTGGTTGAACGCGCTAATCTCAGGAACTACTGGTTCAAATTAAAAATTTTTTTTTTGTTGAATAGCCCATTTATCGAGGAAGGCTATAAGGCTATATAATATCACGCTAAGACCAATAGGAGCGGAGCATCAATGAAAAATATTGCAAAATGTATCTCAAAAATAAGCTTCTATTCAGGTGAAATGCTCTACTAAATATACTAATATTAGCGTTGTACGTTCACAAGCCCGGCTGGCTCAGTCGGTAGAACATGCGACTGTTAATATCAGGGTTGTGGGCTCGAGCCCCACGTTGGGCGAATATAATTTTACTTATTTTCTACATTACTTTCTTCTAAGGCTTACATTTAAATTTATTTTAATTTTATTTACGAGTAATTAAAATTAAATAAATCTCACTATTAGCTCATTTGAAAACTGTTACAACTATAGGTATCTATATAAAAATAATTTTCCTAGTGTTTTCAATTAAATATTTTTTCTATTTTATTAATTACAGTAATTATACTTTTGAACGGTAACTCCGATTATCATGAAATTTGTACACAAGATTCATCTCGGTAAACTAAGATGAATGTGCGTACTCATGTCCCTCCCTTCCTCTTCGTTCTTTTGCATCCGGGTGAAACCGCTAGTTTTGTCATAAACCTGTACTTATCTCCATAGGCGTAGCAACGATTTTATCCTTTTTTGGCCAAATTTTTAACTCTACCTACCATTCCCAGCTGCCACTTATACATAATTTGAAAACTGTTCATAGAAGCAAAATCGATCAACACGACTTTCTGGAGAAATTTCACGACAAAGAAAATATGTAGATTATTGTAGATTGTGAATATTCTACAGTGGGCCAGGCCCCCCTCTTGCTACGCCAATGCTTATCTCTGCTATAAGCTATGTTCCAACTTCCCTGCGAACGGGGATATTATCGTCACGATCATGTGCCATAGCTAAAACGAAACTGTTTGTATCGGTTTTGTGCGCATGCGTCGATTTCGTACTGTTTTATGAACTCCAGTAAACTATTTTTTTAATTTCCATAGTTAATTTGTAATATTGTAAACTCAAAAATAGCAGTTTATAATTTTAAAATTTTGTCCTTGTTGCCAACTTCAGCCGACCATAATTTTATTGATAAAGTCCCCGAGGGATAGACACATATAGGTACAGAACTTCAGCTGATGTTTTGGTTTTAACAGAAACTTAATTTTTACTAAGTTTCATCAAAATCTTCGTATCAGTTTTCGACTAGCATTGACATAAAAACAAAATTCCTATAAATGTTTTCCTCTACGCATCACCGAAAACGTCTAATAAGCTTCAAAACACCCGCCACAAAACGAATTTACTATTTTGTGTGTTCTAATGTCAATGATTTGCATAATAAAAAAAAAACCCCTTTGCACTCCGGGAGTGCCGACGGAAGTGAAAACTTGAATATTAACGTCTTACGAATTTTCGATCAAAATGGTTTGTATCATAGATTGCATTTTTATGTACGATATTTCAACGCTAGATGTCTAACGTTTCTGGCAATTACTATCACTTAGAGAGTCTCACCCAGTTCTTACTTGTCCTGACGCGAGTTTAATATTTTTTACCCATTACAAAAAAAGTGTACAATGCCGCTAAAGAAGTTTTCACTTCAAAAATAAAAAAAAATTGTCATTATTAATCTTACTTAAGGAACAATCTAAATATCAAACCAATCAGAAAATTATATTTTATTTAATTCAGAAAAACATTGCCAATTAAACAGGACATTATTGTTTCACCCACTCATACTATGTAGCTTTGGAAAAAGGAGAAAAAAATAAAATAACGTTTTTGTTTTTCATTTACCTAATGTAAAAGTTTATTTCACTTATTTTTGTAATTCACTATTTTGATGTATTTTACAATACAATAAACTGATAATACAGCACTACTTTATAAACAAGAGAACTGTTGTCAACATATTTTTCTAAAAGGCGTTTTACGTCATGCTTTTTTATTAAAAATTAATTGATTTTTCTGTATAATTTTTTCTTTAAAACACGCCAAGAAAAAAAACAAACAACAGATCTGCAAGTTTAAAAAACTTTAATAAACTAATTTCATTAATAATTACATCGACATTATTTTAATTATCTGAAAATTTTTTAAAATATTTGTATACAGATATATTATATAAATTTAGATTATGCTTCTTCATTTTAAATACGTTAAATCATTGTTTTTTAAAAATGTTCAAAAATAAATTAGGTAAATGCTACTACTGTTTATCATTCATCTTAAAAATTATTTATAATCATCACAAGTTATTTTACATAAAACATTATCTTTAAAAACGAAAAACAATAGTGAATCGAACTAACATTATAAGTAACATTTTTTTTAAAGGTTAAAAGTCTAAATTCATATTCAATGAACTATAAATATTACATTTGATGAGACAAATATCAATTACCTATGACGAATATAAACAACATAGAAGATAAGAAATTTGTAAAAATAAACGAAGCGAAATATCGTAAATCGGAGTGTTTTCGGAAATGCTCTTTTCCAATTAGATTCTTTTTCGTAAACACAACACAAAATTGTGTGCGAGTATAAAGTGTTCAAAGTCTCAATTTACAATCGATGTTATTTTTTAACGATCGTAAATGAAGTTATATTGTAGTCAGTGGCGTATCCGAGAAAAGCAGCTCTCAATTCAAGGGTTCCATCTACCCTCATACTATAATCGTCTGCCACGTCGTACAATGCCTCTATTAAAAAAACAGTCTAGCAGAAACTGAACGTTTCCTTGCGAAATCGCTCTGCACACAGGACTTGCAGCGAACGGATTTATCGCTGTGATTTACAAGATTCGCTCGGCTCGTTTAAAGAATGCTCGTCCGATTTCACCGACAGTGTTCTGTTTATGGCCGCTAGAGATCGTACATTCGTCCACAGTCCTTTAAAAGGTTTAACCGGCATGCCTCATCGAAATATTTTTATTTATGTAAAATTATGTACATATTAATTATGTTTGCACAATCATTTTGTAAAAACGTCTTAAAAATTTTTTTTTTTAAATCTTACATCATTAAAATAATTTTGCTTTAAAAATCCATCTGGCGTTTAAATGTTCTCATTTTTAACGTGAGACCACCAAAAAAAAAACACTTATGTATGTATATCCTTATTGCCTATTAATTCGGTGAGACATGCTTCTTATTTTTTTTTATATCACCCGAGGTTCAGAATACCTGTTCTTTCTTTAATCAATATTTAAAAAACGACTAATTAATAAAAAAAAGTCAAAGTCCTTTCCTATTTACAATTAACAAACGGGGAAGAAGAGATGAAACATTTACGCTCGATTCATTTGTTTTTAAAGGGGACATAAATTTCTTTTCAGAAATGTAAACGTCATGATTAAATTAAAAACGTGAAGGGAAGGATGAAGAAAGAGATTTTTGTTTAATTGGTCAAAGTCGGCAGTCACAGCATTAGTTTCTTCGGCTGTTCCCAACTGAATCCTTCGCGTCCAAAATGTCCGTATGTGCTGGTTTTCTGATAAATTGGATTGCGAAGATTCAAGTCTCTGATTAAAAAAAAAAAAAAAACATTCAGTTGGATCGAAATCAGTGGTTTCAAAGCATTGCGCAAAATAAAATTGTTTGTACAACAGCGCCTGCCCTCATCAAATATTACATTTTCAGAGGAATAAATGCCGTTCCTAATTTTTCTATAGCACCCTATATCATAAATTCATGCTCAAATAAAATCGCACGATTTATAATGTAAAGTGCATGTCTTATAATTTATAATAAATTAATTTAACCTATGTAAAAAAAAAACAAAACAAAACTCACTTGACAATTTTTCCCGGTCGTAAGTCGAAGTTCTTTTTAACGATATCCAGTAATTTTGCCTGTGTGAGATGCGACGTTCCGTAATCGAACACCGTGACCGAGAGAGGCTCCGCTACTCCGATAGCGTATGCTACCTGAACGAGGCAACGTCTGCACAGACCGGCTTTGACGAGAGACTTTGCCACCCATCTTGCTGCGTATGCAGCTGATCTGTCCACTTTAGTGAAATCCTTACCCGAAAACGCACCGCCTCCGTGCGCTCCCCAACCTCCGTATGTGTCAACGATAATTTTGCGTCCGGTAAGACCTGCATCGCCCTGTGGAGAAAAAAGTACTGGTCAAAAACTTCTAAACGTCTCACACAAGTCAAAGAAAAACGACAAGTTAGTTATCGGTGTGTTTGACGACAATTACCCCCATAAGATTTAAAAAGAAACCATATGAGAACGCCTAGGCGTCAATTTCTCTAGCACTTCACAATTGGTACGTTTACACAAATAAAGATCAATGTGTAAACGCGGACATTCCAAGTGCGGATTTCAGATTGATCTTTCAATTGAAAATGTTTATTATCGAATATTAAAATTCAATATATTATATTAGATATCGTGTCCATCGACAATAATTAATAAGAAAAATCGCAGGTTTGCGGACAAAAGTTATATTTATAAATGTACGACGTTTTGTCTATAAATTTAGAAGTACTTGAAAAAGTCTAAATTTATAGTCTACATTTATAAATATAACTTTTGTCCACAAACCTGCGATTTTTCTTATTAATTAAAATTCAATTTTTAAACTGACCTGAGGGCCGCCGATAATGAAAGGTCCGCACGGATTGATGTGAACGATTGTGTTGTCGTCGAGATACTGCGGTGGTATTACGTGATTTATGACTTTGTGACGGATCTCTTTGCGCAATTCATCCAACTGTATTTTCTCACTGTGCTGTACCGATATGACCACTGTGTGTACTCGTCGTGGTACGCAAGCTCCTTGATCGAACACGTATTCGCAAGTAACCTAAAAATCAAATTTCACACAATATATATTTGCAACAATATTTACTTTCTTCGACACTGTTCAAAATAGAAAAAAATACTCAGAATAAAAATTTTATCATCAGCTTCAAAAGTAGCAAATATAAAAATATGAACATCATTATAATACAGCAAAATTATTTTGAGGTCGTTTTTTGCTAAGAACTCTGTCTTAGCGCGTTTTCCCTACGCATGAGGATATATATTTTTTTGTCTCATTTTTTACACATAAGTTACACACAAAGTTTCAGCATAAAAACGTTTCTGTCCAAGATAGTTAGTCTTTAATCGTAAGTTCAGCGTATTTTATGCAGTACAATATGAAAATTGCCAAAATTAAAAAAAAGTGTAATTTCTCACCTGTGTCTTTGAATCTGGTCGCGCCCATTCCAACTCATTTGACCTTCTGAGTTCTGCGATTCTGTGATTTAGTTTGTGTGCCAAAACCACTGTCAGTGGCATGCATTCTTCTGTTTCATCTGTTGCGTAACCGAACATCAAACCCTAGCATATCGTAACAAAATCATTAGCACTGGGATAACAATTGAACAAAAAAATAAATAAAAATACCACCACCAAGAAATTAGTGCCGTATTAAGGAAAAGAAAAAACTAAATTAAATAAAGATTAATTTACTACAACTGAAATTAAGTGCTATTCATAATACCTCACGGCTTACAAATAAAAATATTTAAAGAATATTTTTCACTGCAATATATTTTACGTGTAGATAAATTATAGAGAAATCTCAATGACTTTAATTCAAATTTGAAACTGATTATTTGAATAAATTATAACATAAAAATATTAATTCTATAAACATAGTTTCAATTATTTAAAACGAATAAAACTACACAACGAGCTGGTTAAAACACAAAATGTACAAACATACAGGGATTGATAAAATAAATACCAAAATGTTGAGTTCGTTTTGCGTGATAAAAATCCTTTTCTTTTTTTTTGTATCCACGAGATTTACTAATGCAAAATAATCCCCCGTCGCTTGATAATTACGTGAAAAACTAAGGTAAAGTTCCAAAAGCATGCGCTGCTGTGATAAAGACGTACTTGAATAATTCAAATCTTTAATTAATGTCTGAATAGAGCTCCCCAATAACGTTACAATGGTTTCTCAGTAAGAGTGTTGACATCATTAGCCTCAAGAGTAGCAAATACTCATTAAAAACATCATTGAAACCAAAACTGCAACCTTCAAGAACTCGTTTCTTATTAAAAAATGAACAATTTAATCATCGTTATTTATTGATAGAAGAATAAAATAAATCCAAGCAGAAAATTCTTAATGATTATGATTTCTCTACAAAAATGAGTGAATTTGTTAATTTAATGAGCCCATCGGATGTGATTTTTCCCCGCAGTTTTATACGATAAAAAAATAAACAAAAAACAATGAAGCGTTAATTAAAAAGCGATTAAGAAGCAGAATGACTATTTGATGAATGTTTTTGCATAAATTATGAGTCCCGGTAGATGTCACCACGAGACAATAATTAATATATCACCGACTCTAGTTAAATAACAGTGTCCAATCTACCTGGTCCCCAGCACCAATTTCATCAGGATCTCGGTCCTTAACTGTGCCTGCATGTATCTCGTGGCACTGTTCAAATAAATGGCACTGCACATCGACTAAACGGTAGTCCAAACCTAGGCAATCAACATTGTGTTTCTGAGCATTTTTGCCGTAATGAAAAAAAAATATACCCAGGCAATTTTTAAGGTATTGCAGTAGCCATGTTTTATCTTTTTCCCGAAAAACGAAAATCAATCCGCATTTTTAGTACAAGTGAATAAGTAGATACACATACAAATTAAAAAATGTGAAATAAAAATTAAAAACCACTACAGCCGTGATTAAAAGGATAAAAAAGGAAACTACTGGAACCATAACCGATAACTGAAAACTGTGACGCAGCTAAAAATACGGGGTGAAAAAATCGGCTAAAGAAAAGAAAGTAGTAAGGCGAGCAGAGAAAATATAAATGCCGTTAAATCAGTTAAATTTTCACCTGATCGCCTGCACCCACTTCCTCTTCACTGCGATTCTCATGTACTCCGGCTGCGATGTTTGGGGACTGCTGATCGAGGGCCAACAATACATTGCAAATCTTGTAGTCAAAGCCTGCAGATAAGCATGTCAAACAAAGAAACATTGGTAAGTAAATGCGCGTGACAATTTCATTTGACACTGACCTAATTAAAATGTGATCGGGCAAAACACTGAGCACTGTACGTTTAATTTATGAACCGATCAACATTCAGAGATAGAAATAGCAATTTCCCCATATCAATTTCTATTACAATCAAAAATAAATAAAAAAACAACTTTCATTTTAATTTCAAACGTCTTTACCGAACGAATCAGAAAAATTTATCTCGTTAGCAAATTTCATCAAGACAAAATTTTTACAGTTTTTGTAATAAACGAATTTGAATAGCTGCGAATTTTTTAAAAGGTAGATAATATATTTCATTATTCTAACAGAACGTAAGACGATAATATTTAAATAGATTCTCAATTGTTTTCATTATAACAGAAAGATAAATACTCGAGGTTATCTTTTCTTAACCTCGACTATGTTATGAATTTTAAAAGGAAAAATAAGTTATAATTTTTATTTTATAACGGAATTTTTCGGCCAACACGATACTAGATTTTATCGAAATTAAATAATATTCTGAAACTGATGTAACCACCTTATAATAGATTCAAAAACTTTCTTAACAATACATTTTATGTAAATTTCTAGACCCTTCATTCCGAGGCAACAACGCAATATTAGCACAATTGTTATTGAATTTCGATTATGGAAATATTTTTGGAGCGAACTTTTCAGTTTCAGCTCGGACAACTAGGGTCAGATTTAAACATTTCAATAAATTCCCGGTTTTTGTTTCACAATAAGATCGTGGCGGAAAATTTACCTTACGATTTCGTTACATGGAATTTTTTTATTTGTTTTGACTATAATAAAATCAATAAGAAAAAGATTATTTTGATTCGATATCGAAAAAATGATATATTCATTATTTATGTCGCAATTTGTGCAGATATTAAACAAAACCAGAATTTTTTTAATTTCCCACGATTTAACAGGTGACATTTCCGTCATGATCTTTAATGAAAAACAATATCATTACAATTAAGATGACAATTCTCCCTTTACGTCTAATGAATGATAATTAACTATATTTATTTATAGTGTCTGTATTAATTAAATGGTAGCAAAACGATGGTCACATATCCCAATATGTTGTGAAATAATATAGTCTATGATCAGCAATCTATTTTGTTTTTATAAATATCAATCTTTTAAAGTAAATTACGAAATAAGTAAATTTTTTGTAAGTCTACATGCAAAATATTGAAATAATTGTTCTTCAAACCAATACGTTTTGCTGATTTATAAAAATAATATTCGAAAAAAAAAATCCAAATATTTCAGTTGCTGTGCATCATATATACTATCAAACTAAAATAGTTTATCATAATATTTTTGTAAATTTTCATTAAAAAAGACAGTGATATAAGAAAAAACCATTATTATACATGACGTAATTGCAAGCAATATTTTTGTTGCATCATATGTGAAATTTACTGTATAATAAATTTATCAGCAAAACCATCAAGTTTTAAGACGAGCTTATTTCAAAATAGGAATATATAGCTACTGTTTCCAAAAGCATTAATATTAGCAAGATTATGTTACGTGAAAAAATTTAATCCCCAAAAGTTCGAGAAAAAATAGTCGAGCAATAAAAAATTATTTTTGTAAATTTTCCTGTACCTGATCCCCTGCCCCAATGTCTATTTCTTCTCTATTGGTATGTACACCATTTGCAATATCGGGAGATTGTTGTTCTATTGCTACCAGAAGATTCACGCCTTGCCAGTCTAGTCCTAGGTTACGGGAATTTGTTTAATATATCATAATTAGTTAAACAGATCTTACACAGATAATAAAACGCGCTGTTCCGACTGGGATTTTAACCCAGGACCTTCTGTTATCGCAGGCGTCTTACCAACTAGACCATCGGAACGTTTCTAGAAAAAATGCTGTTTTGTTAGGTGTAAAAAATCTGTTCTCTATCTTTGTTCATTAACTTTCTTTAGTTAAATAATAAGTTTAATAATGATATATTACCCTTTGACGAGTCATCATAACCGATGTGTTTGACAGTTTCTCTTACGACGGCTTGGTAGTCGACAACGGCCTTCGAAGTAATCTCACCGCACAATAATATCATGCCAGTCTTCGTTACAGTTTCTAAAATACAATTTTAATATCATTCATTATCAATACATTGTAGCTCACAAAGAACACTTTAAACTTTGATCTTGTTTGGCACATGTCATTTATCCATAGTATCTAATTAGTTTACTTACCACATGCTACCTTTGCATTTGGATCTTGTTTCAAATGTGCGTCCAGGATGGCATCGCTAATTTGATCGCACATTTTGTCTGCAAATAATAAACACAAAATAAATACACCATACTTTTAACACCACGTGGTAGAAATTTCTTTAAGTACGTTTCTAGAACGGAGCACATTTTAATAGATGAAAAATGGAGGCTATGTTTCAGCATTTTGAACTGCACACAAACCACAAGATACAAAATTTTAAACACACGTGTATCAAAAAGCTAATGTTTAAACATATCACTTTACAGATTATAGTTCAAATTTATGTGGACAACGCGTAAAATATAGATCTTTCAAAGAAGCACTGGCGGCCATTTTCATTAATAAAATGGTTCGTTTATAAATTAAAAAATATGACTGAAAATTCTTACCGGGGTGGCCTTCTCCCACTGATTCCGATGTGAAAAGAAAGCTGGACCCATCCTCAAGTTCGTAGGCATTGTGGCCGTTTGTGTATCCATTTGTATGTGCTGTTTCTGGCATTCTGAACCTGGGAATAGAGCACTGAATATACAACCAGTACTCACACTTCACAAGATACTGTGGAAAAGAGACCGGCTACAAACTAGGCAATCCTATTTATAATTTCTGGTGTACCACGTGACCATAACGCCGGTTTTTATTTGTTCATATCATTTATGACAGTTGGCGGGAAAAATTAACAACCCCTTAGTATTATACCTATAGCTTTCTCAAACTATTTAAATGAGGAAAATTAACAAAAATACTCATATAAACATTTGACTCAAAATTGAACTTAAAACAGTCAAAAATATAGTATTATAGAACTTCAAATGATAATATGTGAAACATTTCAAAATTATTATTTATATCTAAAGCAATTAATAATATCTATGTCAACCTAATGTTTTAAAAACACAAGGATATTATCCGAGTAGATAAAAATAATTATTTTAAAACAATTTATCAAGAGTAATATTATATTTCACAACCTTTATAAAAACACTCAATTTAACTTTCCTCTAAAATAAAGTATGGGTAAGAACACAAGAATTTGCAATCACTTATTTTATCACTTTAAAATTAAGAAATTTTTAAAAACAAATCGAATTTTTTTAATAATTTACCTTTTTTAAAAATATATTAGGTATCTGTAAGTAAAAAGTAAAAAATAACAATCTTTTTATATCAAAACTTGACTATTGCAAACCGAAGACGAGTTTGGAATATTACCACCGCCAAAGTTAAATGTGTAATGAAGTCGGTGACTGACGAAACTGATTTAAAAACAGTCAAGCAAGACGCCGGCGTAGTGGGGGCTCTCCGTATAAATGCCTGTATCCCTGTATACAATTTTCATTGTAAAATTTAATCAGTATTCGTCTTATTTCGTTCAATTAAGAATTAGCATGAATCATAACAAAAACTATGACATCATATTATAATAATTATTATTTAGCATCATGCATTTTGGTTGTGCTCTCATATGAATGATTTGACACAAATTTATATTAAACCATTTAAAGATTAGAATTAAATTGAAAAACAATTCTTTGAAGGAAGAATAGAATGTTGAATTGGCGAAAATGTTCACAGAATTTCATAATGCTCCCAGAACAAGTCAATTAATATGTGCTTTATTAATTTATAAGCTCGGATTTAAAAATCATAATATTAAAATAAATTGTTAGTAGAAATTTTGTTCCAAAAATATGTATTGAAGGATATTTGTTTGGTTAAGACCAGGCGCGGTCGCAGCCTGAAATTTTGGGGGGGGGGGTCACTCACTACACTAATAAAAAATAGGTATCTGGAATAAAATAAACATTATTGCACAAGACACAATTTTATTTTATACATTACCTAATACCTATAAAACAAATGGAAGTGGTCTTTTTGTATTGTAGCTAAAAATTTCCTTTTATTATTTGACAAGTTTTTGAGATTTTTCAATTTGACCTTAGATTTTGGGGGGGTCATGTCCCCTGTGACCCCCCCCCCCTTCGGACCGCGCCTGGTTAAGACACAAATGAAAAATAAGCTTTATCAGAGTATCGCTTGTGGCCAATGTTTCGAAAAATATATTTTCATCATCAACTTGCATTGAGGCCCTGATAATGAAAATATATTTTTCGAAACGTTGGCCACAAGCGATACTCTGGTAAAGCTTATTATTCATTGTTCCTCAACCAAACAAATACCCTTCAATTAAAATAAAAGCTTTAATTTTTTAGTACGTACCTATAGCTACAATTATAATTTTAGCTAAATTATAATTTTAGCTATAATAATAATAAAAATAATAATAATTATTATTATTGAATTTACATAATCACGGACAAATTTACTAATCTAAACATATCTACTGCAATGCTTCTTTGATCTGCTGGAGTGCTACATTTGCTTATTAGGTATGTTGTTTGTACTCAGAGTCCTTTTAGAATTTCAACTTTATATTTCGAATTTGGTTGATTTTATAAATTAGCCCTTTCTATTAGTGTAGCCAGGATGAATAAAATGGAGTACTAAATTTTTAATCTGAGTTTCAAATTTTAATTTTCAAATTTAGTGCTGCCTTCCATAATGAATTTTATGCGAAGAATATAATATCCACACTGTGATAATATCTATAGCCATATTCCGGAAACTGTTATCTTTTTAAGAAAACAATATTATTATACTTTTGGGGTCCTTAGGTCAGTTCTTTTCACTAATATGTTTTAATATACCAATTAGTTCCAGTACAGTAAAAAGGACATTATCATTGCAACTTTATCTCTTACAGATAATTAATATAACGCAAAATAATAACATTTACTTTTAGCTAAAAATCAGAATGATGCAATTATTATTTTATATTAAATATTATGTTACTATAGCGTCATAAATTAGCACCTGACCGATATTAACAAGTCAGTGTATTTCAGGCTGACTTTGCAAAAAAAGAATATATTGACAACAATCATTACCTACTCATTTTTTTTAGTATTATTGTAGTCACTGGTCCAAATATGAAAAACAATATTGTTTCTAGAATAGGACATATTATAATAATTTTACACATAGAAGTAGAACTTTTCTGACGACAATAGGACACCTGTCGATGAAATATCTTCTGTAGGCGAACTGCCCTATAAATTATGTTAAACATAATATTATTAGGATCTCCCAGGCGCCTGTCTATAAGGCTGCTGTGCCGAGGGATCTTGCCGCTCTTTTATGAGAACTGCAAAAAGTTTAATATTACATAATTTTGTTAAATAAGCATCTTTATATACATTAAAACGTTTCATATTTTATAGCAACAGTGTGAATTACGAATATACCTATATAAAAAAAGTTGTTCCTTTCCCGACTTATGTTAGGATTCAATTCATAAAGAAATAAACCTGATTATTTCATTTCACGAACTAATTTTGCATTAGAGATTGACTTCAAAAATTGTGTTGAAAATACACACATAAGATAAACGAATATTCGCATAGACCAATAAAATGTGAGATGATATTAATGTTGAGGCGAAAAGGGCGAAGGCAGACACGAATTCAGACAACTCGTGTCTGATTAAAAAACGCAAAGCTCATCAGAATTAGTTGATACCTACTTGATATATATTTATATATATTAAAATTACCGCTGCGCTGTGTCTACCTTTCAACTTTAGCTACTTATAATACTAAATACATACCTTGAACATAAAAATGCAGACATCATTATATAGGTAACAATAGGCAGGTACTTGAAAAAATACGATTTGTCATAAAATTGTAAATCTTTCGAATCCTTTCAAACTCACCAAAAGACACGCTTCTTTAAAAAACGAATTTGGAAAATATATACAAGTTTCTTCTGCTTATACGAATAAGGTTAAAAAGACTTCTATGTAGTAAGTTACTCAGAGTAACGTACGTAGTTTCAAAACTTAGAAAAAATCATATTAAGTGAGAATTATTTCGTGATTCTGATTTTAATGTAGGATAAATATTTTCATCATTTTTATTTTCAATTCAGACATTTATACAAAAACGGAAAAATGCACCCAAAAAATCCAATTTAAAGAGAAACAATTACTCAATATAAGGGCCAAAAATCATCATATTTACATTCAGGAATTACTAGCGGCCCGTTCCGATTTCACCCGGGTGCAAAACTGTTTATTAATACACAGTCCTTCTCTCTCTCCCCCTCTACCCTGTTTCTTTCACTCTCTGGAAATATTATATTGACCTTCCCTATTCTTTAGATGTATCTCTAAAGATTTGGCCAGCGTTAGCCATGTAAGGGTATGAAAACAGTTTTTTTGACAAAACACCGTCATAGTTCAGCCATTTTGTACAAAATATTTACAACTTATATACATAAACCTTCCTCGTTTATCGCTCTTTTTATTAGTGAAAACCGTTTCAAAATCCGTTGCGTGGGTTTAGAAGAAGAAAGCGGAGAAACAGGCAGAGGAAAACATCGACTTTGTTTTATACTATGTAGTGATTTAATTTTGTTAAAAATATAATTTATTGTTGCTGAATGCTGACTATTGTAGTTTTCATGCTGGGTAGGAAAATGTTTGAAACTTATTTTTGTTATTTGATGAATAGTGAAACATTTTAAGGGCGAGAATATCTCAAAATTTTTGAACAAGCATTCACGTTCTTGATAACGTACTTGGCAAAGGATGTGGGTTTGTCGTACCGCGTATGTTTCTTTTCTGAATTTATTTGTTTTCCCTTGTTGTCTGCACAACTTTATACCTTTCTGTTAGAATGGATTCGTGCGATTGACGAATTTAATAATATACACGTTTTAAAAAGAGAACTTGATTCTTCTGCAACGCAAATCGTCTTTAGAGTCTAGACTCCAGTATCATGAGAAAAAATTATAAATATTTAATCTGTATTAGTAAGACAGTAATAGGAATTTGCAACTTTGTAATGCATAGACAATAGACACTTCTATATTTGTTTGTTCATAAAATTATAGCTTGCTGTATTTTATAAAAGTATTTAAAATATGAAAATGAGAACTATCAACAATAGACTAAGAATTTTTAATTTTTGGCTCCAGAGTTTTTTTATTGGTAATTCTGATTTCTATAATATTCATTATATGTAGTTATAATCTACAAATATTAAAATTGTAACTAAATAACCGTTCACACCAAACAGTAGATAACAACTTACGTAACTTGCATAATAATAAAATTAATAAGTTCAAATGTAATTAGGTCATTGAGCAAACTAATGTAGCGATTATTCAGTTTTTATTTGGAATTACTTAAAATGCTATCGGGGTACCTACTCGCGAATTTTATTCAAAGTAGGTAAACTGAAAGACTTTTCATCGCTAATTATAATAATGTTTTAATGTCTGTTTAATAGAATACTGACAGCTCATATCTTCCAAAATCGGTTTCGCTGTCAGTCCTCGCACTTATAAGTTTCACCAAGGACTCGATAAAAATAATTAATTTGCGTATGAACTTAATATAGGTATATCTTACTTTAATTTCTACGGAATATTGAGCGTCTCGAATGCCCGTTTGAGATATTACTTTTCCTGTTGCTTTATATTTAATATATGTTATCTATTATTTTTTGAAATTATTTAAAAATTGCCACTGTTTGGCAAACGTCAAAATTACTGTCGGTCTGTACACCATACTGCCATCTATAGGGCATTTTGGTGCCTACTAGTGCTCTTTCAAAAACAGGTTCCTTGATAAACGGGTGTTGGTCGTCAAAAATGCAAAGTTGTCAAAATTTTTTTGATAAAAACGCATAAATAATAAAAGTCTATTTATTTATTGTAGACTTTTAACAAATTGAAATAAATAACCTTTGACTTTTCTATGACGTGATAACAGCTTTGGAAGATGGTGTATCCTGCAAGTCTTACTTTAATCACTAAAAACAACTGTTCCTTTAAAATTCAAAACTTCAAAATGTAAAACAACTTTTAATCTGTGAAAATTAGATATAATTATACACGTTCAAGAGGATTGTGTTATATGATATATCATATATCAGACGAATTTTTATTCCTTTTGTAGGTACCTATTGTTAAAAACCATTATTAATTTTTTTCAAGTGTCTTCATTTATTTGCAAGTGTTAAACACAGCGACATTTTTTGGTTTTAGATGACCAGGGTCGGATTTACCCTAACTGCCGCCCTGGGGAACCGTGAAAAATGCCAGCCCATTATATCTAAATCCTACAAAAAATGGGGTAAATGTTCGGTATACAATTTACAAATAAATAAAATGATTCGTCTATAGTCAAAAATCTTTTTATTACAAACGGGATAATTACACAAGAAAGCATTCTTTTTAGTATTAAAAATCATAAATTGACAAATAAAACGATTGCTCATCAATTGCCAGATATTTTCAGAGGCAAACGCGTGTGAGTGAAAAAATAAATGTACTTATTTATGAATGTTTTCAACACGGTTTTCCCACATTCCAATTTTTGCCGCCTCTGGAAATTTGCCGCTCTGGGCACTAGTACCTACTGCCCCTAGTGTAAATCCAGCGCTGTAGATGACATTTATTTAAAATTTGAAATTAATATTGTAGCCTCAAAAATATAAAAATACCGGTTTCTCATTTTTTTATATGTTTATGCAGTGGCGGATTTACAGATTTGCCGCCTGTAGGCTATTCAATTTTTGCCGCCTCTTAATTTTGATACCTTAGTCCACAATCATATCAATTACATTTTCTATCAATAAAATTCCAAAATTATGATTTGTGCTCGATCATCCTCGTTACATCAACTTTTCCTGTATGGTTAGTATCATTGAGATCAACTTTTCCCGTATGGTTAGTATCATTAAGAACTTATAAGGTACCGTGTCAGATCCTTGATTATTTTAGTCAGTATTTTTTACGCATAAAAAAATAATTTTCTGAAATTGAATTTGACAATTTGCTGCAGCAATCATGATTAAGACCATCGATATTATATCAAGATTGAATTGTGTAAGCAGATATCATAATAATTAGGTACATGGAGAAAAAAATATAGTAATTATCAATGAAGAAAATATGTAAAAATAATTAAATTTCGATTACCTATAATATTGAATCACTATTGCGATAATCTAAAAATTAATGATCATTAAAGTATAATATTTTATAAAGCGTTTAGCAATTGTTCATGTACAGATGTTGAAATATTAAGTATTTAGCACTGCATATAGGACTATATTTCGATTTTTGTTAAATATTTTAATTTCTCTTCAATTTTCGAAATTAATATTTTGTGTGTGTATAATAATTTTTTTTTAATTTTGTAAATCGAAATAAAAAACTTATGAACTAAATCTGACGCCCCTTAAAATTTGCCGCCCTAGGCTTCAGCCTACTCAGCCTGCTGGTAAATCCGCCACTGGTTTTATGTGTTGCCAGCTTAAACCGACCTAGTAACCACTAGTACCTAAGTCCGCAATAAATGAATGAACTGTAAGTACATGTCTTTATTTTTTGGTCTTTTCGCCAATAATTAATAATAATTAATTATTATTAGTCGCGAAAGTTGTGTCGGTCAATATTATTCTTTATAAGTAAGTGTAGCAACGATTTTTTTATCGGTGAAAAATGTTTAGTGCACGTATTGAAGACAACAAGATTTTGATGTAAGTACCATTAATTATATTACAGATTTATTTCAATTATAGAAAAATAGGTAGAAAATTGTAAATTCTAAGTAAGTACTTACTCCATTCTGCAGTGTTAAATCTTAATGGATTTAAGATTAATACCTTCTATAGAAATCTTGATTCAAATCGGATTTTAAAGATTCTATAATTTTGTAGACATTGTTCAGGCATTTATTCTCATGCTGATGAATTTCGTGAAGAAGGATGGAGTCTTTGGTATGAAGACACTGAATACTAAAAAAGTAACACGCGTTTCTCGAACTATATTAATTGCATTTTCTAATCATCTCTTGATAATTCAAGCGACTCACGAAACATGCGCCGAGAAATAAAATTTTAGTTGTTTGTTTTGTGGTTATTAACTTATTTTTTAACAAATTCCTACTAATTATATTACATTTATTGGGTTTATTTTCAGAAAATGGATCATCGATATTTAATTTATGAATTTAAGTAAAAGTTTGTGCTTAGACACGAATTCTCATCCTTGGTTTAATACATCAATATTGCTTTGTGCTGGTGCTGGCTGAAAAGTGTATCTACTACCTATTTATAATTTCTTGTACAGATGCAGAGATGAATTATTATTCTAACAGTAAGTATATCAAATGTACTACGAAACAATGCACAGAGGGTCAGATTAAAAATTTGTTAACCAAAATTCTGAAACTTATGGAAACGCCCCAATATTAGCTGGCGATTACAGGACAAATAATTAAAAAAATCCATCGATAAATGGGGATGGAAATTGAAATAATTGATAAAATGTGGGAACTTAGGATACCTACTAATAAAATTTCATCTCAAAAAATTTTTTAATAATGTATTATTTTACAAAATCAAAGGATGCCAATCTTAAAAATAAATTTAAATTGAAGACAGTTTGTCTAAGTTGAACTAAATATTCTGTGGACATGCATTCTGCTTCTAATCCTTTCGATACCCCATTTTGAACATATCGACATTTCTCACTGGAACTTGCTGATTTTTTTCTCCAGATCTTGAATAAATCGAGTTGCTTGGGTTTATAAGATGTAACATGGGCGCTATTATTTAAATAAACGCAAAAGAAGAGGTATTATAATGTTTGCCAATTTCATCTGCTTATATTTATTTAAAGAATAAAGTATGCTATTATTATTATTATTTATCCCAAATAGGAGTTGGAAAGAAAAGGATGGTATGTAACTACTTTAGGGATGTTGTGTACTGAGAGTAAATTGCATTTTGAAAAAGTGATAAATGAACAAATTGATGAATTGAAATAAATCAGTGACTGCAATATTATTAATAATTATTATTTTATTACATCTTATGAAGTTTAATGTTTTTTGACCCTATCGAACTTAAAAGGCCGCTATAGAATATAATAGAATAGCATGCTTATTAAGAACCAGAGTAGGTATAATAGCGTTAAGAACAAATGCAATATAATAGCACTTAAAATCACAGTTTAAAATTTGAACACTATCATAAAAGACATAGTCATTAAAAATTACAATGCACCATTTAAAAGGTTTAACAAAAATACAACTTTAACATAGTAAGAGGTTAAAAAAAATAATCTGTCAGAGAATAAAATTCCGCATCAATCAAAAAATTGAAAACAGCCGTTTTTAAAGAAGAAAAAGATTTAATTGCTCTAATTTCCCTTGGAAGCTTATTAAAAAACCTTGTACACATATATCTGCAACTGCCTTCGAACATAGTTAGTGAATGTTTTTGGTATTCATATTGAAGATTTCTGGTGCTGCCCAATGCAGAAATATTAATGAAACCTATGTTTTTACGAAAAAAGCAGAGGCATACATATATGTATAAATATGTAAAAATATGTAATGTAATTCCCGCAGAAATAATAAAACTAGACGTATTGAAAATAAAACAAAAAATGAAAAAGATTTTAATGAGTTATGCGGTTTATAACTTAGATGAATTTTATAATATAGATTTTAAGAATTTTAGTATATAGATTTTAAAATTTATTTAATATTTTAATATTTGATGTTTTATTGATATTTTAAATCCTATTGACGCTATCTACGCTGTAACTAGCAATATGGAATAAAGGAAATTATTATTATTATTATTATTATTATTATAAGCATGGTAGGGTTAAAATATTGAATTTTTTAAAAAGACCTCTACAAGAAGGCAATTGCAATTCGCAGGACATGTATTGAACAGCTTGTATATGAACCTGGTATATATTATTATAACTGTGTATGGGTTTAGTTATGGAAGTGTCACATAATATTGTTGAGGTGTATTGTTATTGTATAGCGATTAGCGATAGTTGATAACAGCGAAGCCTTTTGCACAGATAATGCCTTGAATGTATCAATCGCGTGTTGCGGAGTGCATTTATATTGTTAAAACTTTTGTGATAACAACAGGCTTGTGCTACTACCTGATAAGAATGGCTTTTGTTGAACAAACACACGCACACATACAGAAATCCCGGCGGCCGGGCCACGCTAGAAATTTACACCATTGGATTGATTAATAAATTGATAAATAGTGATGCTGCAGAACGGTTTCATCATGTTTGTTTGTTAGCGACTTATTCGACACAGGACAGCGTCTGCAATATGTTCTCGGCTATATTATACGTGGGCTCACTGACTTTGATTTGCTTTAAAAATCAGAAAGCCAAAACCAGCTAGTTTATCCGAACATTTGAGTAACAAGGCTGGACACTTAAAAATTTAAGATTTATTAACTATAATCTATGTATTGTACACGAGCTGTGGTGATTCTTTGTGCCCAAGAGCGTACTGCGCTTCCCCACGTGATATGCAACTGATCAATGACTCGAGGGGATTCATGTATAATACGCGCCACGGATCTAAAAGGTTCGGAAGTTAGTCACAAACAGCGTCTCAAAGGCACATATTAGAACCGTTGAGACCCCCACCACCTCCCTGCTACCTTCACGGCCGTGATCGCTCGTTGCCTTTATCACTTGTCGCTTTCCTGCTTTAAAGTACAGTCAAGTACGCTATTGTCAAGTTGTTATTGTTATTTTAGTGTTGTTGAGTTGCGAGTTTGTAGTTTTTTACAGACTGTACAAGCGCAAGCCCGCAATCGCATCTAACTTCCGAGCCTTTTAGATTCGTGGCGCGTATTATAACCGGCCAACATGGGAAGAACGTGAACACACACAGTAGATGGATGCTGGTAGACCAGTGGTTCCCAAAGTGGTCCAGGTGGACCCCCAAAAAACTAAAATTATGGACAAAAAGAAGAAACCCAGTAGTGCATTTAAACGCAAACAACGCCAAGAAAGAGAAGATAGTAAAAAAAAATTGCCCAAAATTGATAAGTTTTTTAGTCAGCCTTCTGGACAAAATATTTCTATTGATAGTGACTCAAATAATGTGGTAAAATCAAATAAAATTGAACCACTATATTGACCAGTACTAAAAAGTTTATTGACATTAGCTTACTTACTCCTGATACTACATAAATTTTTTAACCGTTTAAAAAAAAATCTTGACTCAAATTCACAATAAAATGATGAATAATAAAACGCACATATCGCTATTCGTCAAATTGACAACACTGCCAACCCACAGAAAGAATTTAGGGGAATTCCCTAGGTATAACTTTCGAATTTCTCTCAACTGAGTTACCATGATTAAAGTCGGGTTGCAACCTGTCATATTTATTTTGAAAATGGGAGAAATTTTCAAAAGTTCAGTTCGATCGAGATTTTCTGGTAAGGATTCGAAGGCCCCCTGAGCTTGAGGGCCCCGGGGCACTGCCCCGCCTAGCCCCTAGGTAGCTATGCCACTGCTCCGCACGCGATTGTGATGAAACACGGTAGCGACAAAAGTAATGGAACCTTCGGCTATATATTATATCTCTGAAACGACTGAACCTATATTTTGACTAACAATATAGGAGTATTAAGATTGTAGTTTAAGTATAATGTTTCAGGTTAAAATTGTTGGTATTGACGTATTTTTTATAGCACTTTTCCGAGTCTGTACTCATTGTCATGGCTTACGAATTATCGACTTTTCTAAAGAGATAACTAAAGATCCTATTACAGTTGTATGTTGTTAATAAATTATGGTATTATATTTCTTTTATTATCTTTAGCGTACATTACTTAATATATTTTTTATGTTTTATTTTTCTTTAGGGATCTTTGTTGTCTATGATGACGGATGACGTTGTTGGCTTTGAGATTTAAAACGAGATTTAAATATTAGATAATAGTGAATTCTTGAAATAGGTATATTGCTTTAGTAGTCAATTCTTTTTTTAACGTTCGATCTATTTATAGGTATAAGTTTTGGAAATGATTTAAAACACTTGTCGAAATTTTTGGTGCCTTTGTGTATGGTATGATCGAGCTTTATTGATCCCGCAATATTTTTCTCCTCTTTTGAGTAAGTAGTTGTGAAGAAACATTTTATTTGACAGTAAAAACCGTTATTTCTTCTGAAAAGTTTTTAAAAATTATGTTCTCATTCATTTAGTAACTACATTATTTTATACATGTTCATAAATTATTGATTTTTTGTCTTAAAAAAAAAAACAATCAAATATAGGTATAGCTGACATCTTCATCACCATGCAACCTAAATATTTTGGAATGTGGTGCTATATTATTACATTCCCGTGTTTTATTTATCAATTGATAAATTGACTGCCACAGACCACAGTACATTCTGAAATTAATTTCCACAAAATTCAGCTGTGATATGGATAATTTTATTAGTTGGATAACGAAGCTGGCATTGATTGCTATTAAAATAAAGATGGTTAAGGATAGGAACGAGCACTGTTCATGAAAATAAATTTAGGAAGTGTTCTTTTGAAATGTTTGCCAATTTGCCAATAAAATTTATACCTATAATCGTTATATCTAATAATATTATGTTACCTGATCTGGATGTCAAATTCAATCTATAGGGCGACCGGTAATTGCTCGTATTCCTCTCGGGAGAAGAAATTCTGACTAATTTGGAATTATTTAACCTCTATACTTGGGGGTCGGAAATGCGTCATTTTTTTAATGATATAATAACACTTTAGTTAAGAATTTTTATTTTATTTTTTTTTACTTATTGCAAGTTTTAACACACAACATATAATCTAACAGTTTCGTGGTTTTTAGCTTTAAGAAGGTTGGCTAATTAGTAAGCTATCAGATCATGGAAAAATTCAGACCAAAAGGTGAGAATATATATTTTTTAAAATTTTTAACTCCCAAAATCGGATTTTTGTAAAAAGAAAACCGTAGTAGATTTTCTCAAAAATGACGCATGTCCGACTCCCAAGTGATAGAGGTTAAATCATTCCAATACCTAGTCATAGTTTCTTCTCCCGAGAGGAATACGAGCAATTATCGGTCACCTGTATTTGTATAGTAATATTAAATGTGCCTATAAATCTAAATAAGACATTAACATTTGAAAGCTATTCATCATGCATATTAATGACTTGTGTTACAAAAAGACAAAAGTAAACATTATTTTAGGAAAGAATCCCTAAATACATTTCGCGATATATTAGAATGGGGACATCTTGCTGTTCTAGATAAAAATAACCATATAGAAATAAAGAACAGTATGTTTACGAGCACAATGTAAATTATTCAAATTTTAGCGAAGACAAAAAGACGTAACTCTGTGAACTTTGACGTCCTGGCTTTTGTTTTTTTCAGTTTCTATAAATCAATGCATGTCTACTAAAAATACATTTTCGTAAAAACCCAATTGTACAAAAAATCATATTGATTAGAAATATCTGATTGGTGCACCGATACAAATGTACTACAAGTTGAGAAATTAAATACACGCACACAAAATAAAAATAAATGAAAAGTCACAGAACAGATTACTGTTCTGTGTGAAAAGTACTTGTTTAACCCCCGACCTACTAAAAGAGGGTTGTTATATTTTTGAGTTGTATGTTTGTATGCCTTTGTGTCTATTTGTGAGTTTATAACTCTCTAATGAGTGAACCAATTTTGAGGCTGTTTTCTATGTACGAAAGAATAGTATTGGGGAAGGTTGTAGATAAAAACACACTAAACACACAAAAAAACGCTAATGAAACATATATAGCATAGTGTTGCTTAGGTAAATACAATACTCCATTTAATTTAAAAAAAATACTCTTGACAAAATATCCATCGTCCTTTAAAAATAAATAAATAATCTGCTGTAACACTTAGTTCGTACCTTCCTACTTGAAATCTAGACAAAGTCGTGCCAAGTTTAAGGTTCCTTACTGCGATTTCTATAGTTAATGTTGTGTGACTTGGCCGTTGAAGGGTACAAAACCAGGTGCTACATGATACCATTGCACCAATCTGTCGCCAGAACCGCTACCCGTTGACGATGGAAAATTGCCACTTGGAAAACGTTGATTCAATAACCATTACGTATAAAGAATGTTCAATGGCCAAGTCACACAACATTAACTATAATAATAAAGAAATCGCAGTAAGGAACCTTAGACTTGGCACGACTTTGTCTAGATTTCATTACTTTTTAGAGATAAACAAGCAGCTCCATCGAGACTTGGCTAGTTTTTTACAGAATGTTTTTGGTGGGATTTATGTTTACAAGCTTTTATTGAACTTCACATGTTTGTTATCAGTCAGTTTGGGTTAAATCTTGCAATCGTTTCGACTAGTTTTAATTAAGCTAGAGCTTTGAAATTTTGCACACGTATATATGTCCGGTGGCACAAGGGCGTAGATATTTTTTTCTCTTTAAAGCAAACAAATCTATATTTTTTCTAAGTTTTATTATTATCAAACAAGAATACTCATGAAGGAAGGTGTCAAGCGAAATATTCATTCCCAAACTAATTATCTTACAAAATACGCTGCTGCAATCTTGTCTAAATTTTGATTGATAGTTACATAGGTATATTTGTAATATTTTCAGTTTTATTTTTCATTAATATGGTAACGGGGTAATTACCCCCTTTACCACCCATATCTACGCCCTTGCGGTGACAATACAATATAGTATATCTAGTATCATTCTAAATCCAATATGGCGGACACCCCATGATGGCGAATTATCTGTTTCTTTACACCTTCTTTGATATGGATATCACATGAAAGGGTTTGACGAGAAGAATACTGTAAGTTATGTGACGTCATTCTAAACTCAGTATCGCAGACTGAGACGCCCCAAGATGACAGATTACCATTTTCCTTCTATAAAGAGAAATGCATAGATTAAGACGTGTCCAAAAATTTTAATATATAATATTAGAGAAAAAAAAAAACTTTAATTACAATGTTTTAAAAAGAAAGATATACTTTTTAATAATTTAGATTCATAATAAAAGCGTGGGCCGTAAATAATGAACTATCATCGAGGTTACAACTTACAAACCTTGTCTTTCTATATAATTATGAACCTAAATTATTTCTTTTTGATATACTGCTTGTTATAAAAATATTGTGTCTTCAGTCTTCACGGTTGCCAATAAAAAAAACCTACAGATTGTTTTTTTACACAGTTTTCCTAGTGAAATGTGTGATCAACAGGCCAATAGGACAGCTGGTATTAACGTATGTGGTAATAGTAATAATAAAAATCATCATAATTTTAAGAGATTAAATGTAAATAAATTCGACCCCAAATGATAAGTCAATGAACTGTCTCACTGCCAATGTTAACATCGCGGTTAATCTGGTAAATAATTATCTCTCGTTTTAATTGAAAATTAATTATTTTCTAAATTTATTTCCGATATCCCAAAAGGCACGACATTGTACAATTTAAAAAACTTGTATCATTAGATTTTTTGTGCTTAATAATATGTCCAGCCGTCATTTAAGATTGTCGGTTTTTGTTTTGGAATGACTATTAGTATCATACTACAATGGAATTCTTCTAAGGTAAGAAATTATAGTTATTAGTTGGCTAAAAATGGTAATGTTCTATTTTTAAATTGATTTTAAATCCATTTTAGTTTTATTTATTCCTTGAATTATCAGTAGGTACTAGGTACCTATTTAAAATGTCAGCCAATTAGGCGACGGGACCATTCCAGCTTCAAAAATATTTACATTTGATATAGTATTATAGTATAATAAAGAAAATAAAATATCTGATATCGCGTGAGGTGACGCGGGTAATGGATATAGTATTCAATATGATATTTGCTATTCGTTGCCATGGTTACTTACATAATATATTTCACGCCATGTAAAAATTAATCAAAGCATACTTAACTATTTTATTTCTGACAGATCTACAAAACAAAAGAACAGTTGTTTTTATTTATTTTCAAAATATTTCCGAAAAAATAAAACAGGTGAATCAATATCAGGTATGAATGATTTTGTCATACGAAGTAAATATTTGCTTCTATGTTCACATTAAAAAATGTTTCATTCCCAGAAAATATAATGTAGGTATATGGTTTCGTAGTAAACAGTTTAAGTGGAAGAGAATTGAAATTCTTGATGCCACTGGAAGCGGCGGCAGTGCATTGTTGTCAGAGCCGCGTCGACAACAATACTTACAGTGTTGTCGGAACTGCATAGACAACAAAGCGCGTATATACAGATGCCCGGCGTGCAGGCTTAAACTTTCATTGCATGTACACTTTCCATTTGACGCGCTATTTACAAAGTTTTCTTGTTACTTCCCATTGTAATGAATAAGGAACAATGAAATCGGTTCGGTTTTTAGATTTTCATGTTTTGATACCCTAGGGATCATTTGAGCTTATATTATTGATCAACTGAAACGTTGTGAAACTTCCTAAATCGGTGGAAACTTCACACACCACTCCAAAACGACTGTATTTTGTATTTACATGGACACTTTTGGGGCGTACACTCCTGGACTTGGAATGTGAACATTTTTGACTTACACAATCCAAAATCGCCGCTCCGAACCTCCCCGCCGACTCGGCTGTTTGAAGCGTACATGTGAATGGGTCTACTGAGTACTGATTACTGAACAATTTTTGGTACAGTTCATATTTTATCGCATATATCTACCCCTCCCCCCTCTTCTCCGCGTATGCGTGTGACGTCATATATTGTCGACCTCTTGAACTTATTGTTACATTCTGAACTCTGAAGTCAATAGCAGTCTGATTCATTTGATAGTAAGAGCGGTCAGTTGATTTTCTGTTATCGCCAATCTGAGATAATGTTTTATGCGATTAAAACAGAAAATGTAAGGCGCCCAACTCTGAATTTTGTAATCGGGATACAATTAAGTTTTAACTTTTAATGCCTGTATGTAGTGTATCTCATTCAAATATGCAATATTAAATAAAAATTCAAGAAACAAAAAATTACCGCTCTAAGCAACTGTCTGCGTGATCTATTTGTTAATCCATCCCAGACCGGCATTTAGCTTTTATCTTTCTCATTCATTTTTCAAATCAATAATTGCGAAATTGTTGCGGATTTTAAAGTAAATGATTATATTATTAATTTTCCCGCACTGTTTTTATTTGCGGACATATTTTTGCGCTTTCCAGACTTCTGCCACGCTTGATGATCGTGTAACGTCGGGAGTATAGAGTGAAAAAAAACACAGTTTTATTGTGTAACATGAAAAACATTTATTATTTTATAATAGTGATTATGTAATATAAAATATCGTATTTATATAACCTTATGTAAAGTGACTGATATATTATGTAACATTTGGCTAGTGACTAGAGCATTATAAACTATCTAGATTCTAGAGTAGCCATTTTATGTCATTTTTGAATTCAGGAACTCTTGTACAGGTTGTTTTTTAATTATTCAAATTTAAAATAGCCGAAATAAAAAAAACGACTGCTTGTTTACTTCAGAAAGATGATGAAAATAACAAAGTACATTTTAAAACTTTATTTGACAAATATTCTAAAATCTTCCATTAGAAGATTTGTATTTATCATATCTAGGAATATTTGGAATATTTTTGTCACTTAAGAAAAATTCTTACGATATTTTAAAACATAATTAAAATAAAGAAAGAATTTTGAGAGTAGAAAAGTGCTAACAAAATCCCATTATTGCAAGATAAAATAATAAGCAACAGCTTATTTTATTCCTAGGGGGGAATAGATTACCACTTTGGTTTCTGTCATTTTGAATCTTAGTCCACAAAATGTTTCGAAACATTAGATTTCAATGCAACATGAGAAACTGTTCCTATTATTAATTATTTTTTATAGTCAAGATTTATTTTGTTTTTTTTAATGAGGATTTAATAAGCACCACTATTATTCAAATTAAACGACTTAAAATGGCTGCCATGTACTATACGTGTGGTGATATCATATTAGTGTTGAGTAAAATTTTACTGAATTGATTTTTTTTTCAACTATATTTGGGGTTTTCGTATAAAAATTTAAACCTTTTTCGTATACTTACTATAATCATTGTATATTTATATAATCCTAATTGATATAGCATTAAATTTCAGATGTCTATGAATTAAAACAAAAAATCGAAATAAAAAAAAATTGAAACTTCGTATTTTTAGGGCACTATCTCAAAATTAGGCACGTGTGTGTAAAAGTGAAAGTTCCGTTCTTTCTGCTAATAACTAAATTTTAAAACAATTTTTTTACTCAACAGTAATATCCAAGTATCTAATTACGCTTTCAGTTAAAAACTAACAATTTATTTATTAGACATTCGTGTTTACAGAAGCATATTTTTTTTTGGAATTTGTATTATTTCGTGTTAAAATTGTTTTGTTCACCCAACTTGTGTTGAAAAAATATCCATATATATATATATTTTAAAATGAGCAGCGTTATAAAAAGCGCACTGTACTTATTTTATTTCAGTTTGCACTTTTTTGAGGTTAAATTTCAGTAGCAATTGTCTCTAAATTGAAAAAAAGCACCAACAATCGACGTAATAATAATTTACGCTAGCACCAAATAATCGAATTGTTGTCTTTGGTTTGTCCACAAGTTGGGTTAATTTAATTGTTTCACATATTTTCATAAGAAAAACACTTAGGCTGAACATGAAAATTATCATTTAAAAACAAATGAATTGACAAAACTAGCACGTCTTGAGTAATTTCAAATTAGTTTCTCAGATTAATGGAAGACATTTATTTTTTATATTAAGTAGTATAAATTCGTTCTAATTATTACAATTACATATTATTTTTATACATTTTACTAGCATTATTTTTAAATAATTTTCATGTTCAGTACATTTTGACATAATATTTAAATTTTTAACAAAAAACAGTCTTAATCTATTTTTAAAACAAAAGCAATGCGTAGTTACTGAGCTAAAAAAATAGATAAATAAATTGAAGATTATGCATAATGAAAAAAATTTAAAGGCGATTTGTTTTTAAATATCATAATATTATGTATAAATTTTCAAAATATATTGGATTTAAATTATTTGTTCTAAAATTTGTATTTTTTGTGAAATAGGTATTTTGGAGAAAGAAATTTTATTTATAATGTCCAAAGTAATCCACTAATAACTATTTTTTTAAAAATCTTCATTTCCTTAAAAAGCTAAATACCTATAGTAGTATATTTTTTCATTATGCATACGAGAATTAAAAGCGACAACTAAATATATATATTTTATATTTATTAAAATATACTCTTAACATATTTTTTAATTAATTTTTAAAGCTGTGTGCGCATCATCTATGTTTTATGAAAATCATGGAAAAACCTACAAATTTATTTATATCTAAAATTGAAGAAAAAGTTAACAAAATAATACATAATAAAAATATAGAAATTCCATGTTTATATTTTTTTATGTACATAATACATGACTTTTTTTATTTTTCGATATAATATTATTTTTCAACATTCAACAAATTTATTTTCGATTGTAAATGATTCAACGTGATTTTATTAGTCAAAAATATTTTTAGTACGCGTCAACGGCGTTCAAATACAAGGTCTTCGTAGAGATTATATTTGTTGTTAAAACAATTGAAATCGAAGAGATATTTCATTATATAATAACAATTTATTATTAATTGAAAATAATATTTTAGTAATAAAAATTATTCAACAACAAAAACATCTAAAAAAGACAGTGTTTTCCAACATGAACTCAGGGAAAATATTTTAAGGCTCGTCGCTAAATAAACAAGGCCGGGTATTGCGTACTGTGCTGTTAATTATTATTCAGGTTTTTTTTTTGTAAATTTAGTTATCCGTCGGAACCATGAAAACATGAACCTTTGGCGGCCAAACAGAGCGCTAGAGATCGTTTAGTCGTTAAATGGCGTTGGCAGTAATTTAGCAATTTTCACGCCAAAAAGCTTTTGAAAATATAATCGATTTTCTTTTGACTTGAAAATGATCATTGTGCCGTTTCTGGACCCCGATGCCTGAACACCAATACAATAAACAAAGGTGGAGAAGCCAAATAATGCACAATAAAATCTCTCCAAACGAGTTTATAAAAAAATATTCCATGAAATATTTCCATTAGAATTAATACTAGCAAATATTTGCAATTAAATCTTGAACTAGAGATATGTTTTGTTTCTAAAAAGTTTGGAAAGCACTGTTTTAAATAACATTTGGTAACAATATTATAAATAATTGACATGCTTTAGAGGAATATATTTACAGTAAAAACAAGTGATCTGTTGTCAAGTCTTTAAATTCGAATATAATCCTGTCCCTGGTAACACCTTTATAGGAAAAATTTGAGTACGTATATTTTTTTCCAGGAATCCTTAGGGGGTGTCTTAACAAACTTTTTTGACTTGGCCGAACATTCGCCACCCTGTACGTTTTCCTGCTATCAACATTGTTTAAACAATTAAACAACATTATATTTTTTTTATTTCGAAAATGTTCTTTAGATCAAAATTTCAACAAAAAAGGTTCAGTGACTTTTTATTGTTAAGTCAATAGTTTGCCAATAATATCTATACCTATATATTTTTTTTCAATTTAAAAATGTAAGAGATTGCCTTGAAAGTATGTTTAAAATTGATATATTTGATTGGTCACTATTTTTTACACATTATTTCAACTATTCTTGGAAGAGCAATTTCATAATTATTCATTAAAAAAAATGAATTGCTCGAAAATAATTGGCTTTACAATAAAATGGCATTGAACAATGTTGACAGCGGAAAAAAGTACAGGGCGGTGGATGTCCACCCAAGTCAAAAATATTAAGCATTCCTAAAAAAAATCTTTGTAGGTACTCACATTTTTCTACATAAGTGCAGCCACGGCCAGGACTAATAAAACAAGTACCTACGTCATGTTAGAAATATACACTGTTAAAATAATATTATAATGGGATAATGGCAAATATTTTTACGGATGTCTCTACTTTTTTTCTAATTTGATCTTTTTCTCTGTAAATGTAAAATCTGAGCGATTTTTGTTTTTAAATATACAAAGTTGGATTTTTTGAAAAACATTTTTTCACTTATTGAAAAAAATACGTTCTCTATACCATAATATAACCATTTTATTAATTGACATTTTCCCCTTAAAACCTGACTTCGGGTTTAAGAAAGAGAGAAATAAAAAAAACTTACTTTGTTATCTTAGCCACTGTAGTCGAAAATTTGGTCGTCAAAATATTATATTTGCAGAGATAAAGACGCAAATTACCATTATTTTAAATTCAGAGATCGTCTTCCGGGCGCTCGATGACATTTGGAAGCGCCGCACTAAATGCGCTCGACGTAATTTCCGGGAAAGGTACCGAACGCGCCGGTCCTTTGGCTGGAACCGACATACCAACCGTCGTCGCATTTCTCCAGGACGTAAACTGTGTCGCCTTCTTGCAATTCTAATTCATCTTCGTTCTGAGGCCGATATTTGTACATTGCTCGATATCTTTAATCAAAACAATAAATAAGAGATTTGGGCTTGGCGCTGACAGGCAATGATCGACACAGACCTAAAGGCCGCTGCACACGAGACTAGAAACGCTGCTAGATTCCTTGCTAGATTTGCCTACTAGTTTTTTAGCGCTGGTTTTTTTGATTGCTGTTATGTGCTCGCTTCACTCGAGACTACTTTTCAAGCTTGATTTGTGGATAGATCTGGTGCGCGCGCAGTGACAGTTCGAATATAAACACAGAGCAAAACGTGTCTGTTGTGTCTGACTCTGAGCAGAATGGCGCCGTGTTGGTTTGTGGGCGTTTGTTTAAGTGCCCATGTGACAAGATACTGCTTCCTGATTGGTTCTTGCTCATACCTAGCAGCAGATCTAGCAGGGAAAATAGCCCCTGTTCTAATTTTAAAACCTATCTTGTGAGCTAGCAGGCCAGCCCGCAGTGACGTCATTCCTAGCTTCGTACCCAGCCTAGCGGCTAGCAGAACTCCTAGCAGCGTTTCTAGCCTCGTGTGCAGCGGCCTTAACTAAATGACTACTTATTCACAGACTATTTATGCAACCGATTTAACAGTTGCCGGTGAGTACATATTTTCATACAAGAACGTTTAACAGTCAGCAGTGCAACTAAACAGACGACCGACTAAAAATTTCCTGTCAGTTTTCGGTTTTCTAAAGTTAAACTGGGGGAAGTACTGTTGCGACATTTTTAATCTCTACACTATCGAAATAACTTTTCTTTTTATTTTATAGTACTATTTAGTTATAGAACTATTGGAATTTTACTTAGAGGCGGAACCCATTTCAAAATATTCAATATGGTCGCCCAATGCGAAGCCTTTGCTTTGACAGTACCTTATACGAGGTTTCAATGTTTTATTTAAAATGTGTATTTCCGAGGAAGAAATTTCTCGTTGGGGTGACACAAATCTTCAAAATGTAATTAATAATAATAATAATGCGTTTAACGTCCGTTTCTCGACTCTATGTCATAACAGACGCCATTCGCACTATTACTATTTTCCATCTATCACAGTTTCCGTCATTTTCTACATTTTTAAACTTCCACTTCAAGTATTACGTAAGTGCCAAAGGGGGGGAGGGAGTCTTTGCTTAGCTTATTTTTGATGACATGGGGACGGGGGGGGGGTATAGATTGTGATGACGTGAGCAATATTTATTTATAACAATAAAAAAACTTGAACATATATGAAAGTACCATAATTTGTTGCTTTTGAATGGTGTAATCACTTTCAGGCTAAATGATAAGAGATCGGTAGGATATAAACCGATCGAAAAAAAATGTTAAAAACAATAAAATTCATAAGGTTAAAGAAAAGCCTATGACACGAAACAAACACTTTATTGCTACGTTCCGAGATTAAAAATAAAGAATTATAAATAATAAAAAAAAAAAAACAGATAACTAAAGCGACAAATCAACAGCAACAAATTCAGTCTTTGCGCATGATTTTGTTGCTCTGAGATTATATAAAAATTTATTTTGTTGCTGTGCACAGGAAACAAATTAGCGAAGTGTTAGGATTGATAACGTGCTTACATTAGCCAGTACGGCTCAAAGCGACAAATCAACAGCAACAAATTCATTCTTTGTCCATGATTTTGTTGCTAATTTGTTGCTCTGAGATTAAATAAAAATTTATTTTGTTGCTGTGCATAGGAAAAAAATTAACGACGTGTTCGGTGTTACGATTGGCAACTAACTTACATCAGCCATTACGGCTCAAAGCGGCGGAACAACAGCAACAAATTTATTCTTTGCGCATGATTTTGTTGCTAATTTGTTGCTCTGAGATTATATAAAAATTTATTTTGTTGCTGTGCACAGGAAACAAATTAACGATGTGTTAGGATTGATAACGTGCTTACATTAGCCAGTACGGCTCAAAGCGACAAATCAACAGCAACAAATTCATTCTTTGTCCATGATTTTGTTGCTAATTTGTTGCTCTGAGATTATATACAAATTTATTTTGTTGCTGTGCATAGGAAAAAAATTAACGATGTGTTAGGATTGATAACGTGCTTACATTATTTGTCGCTCAAAATAAAGTGATGGGAATAATCGAATGATTTTAATAATCGAAAGGTTGCTACTCGAAAGATTTTGATAATCGAATGATTCATTCGAAATGTTACCTTCGAGATGTTTCATTATAATGAGTATAACATTATTAGGTATATAATAATTCTGCTTTGGTAAATTGGTGCGTTATAGTTTCGTCATATATTGTCATTTGAATTTTCCGACCGCGGACCGATTTTTACTACGTGTTCTCTGTAGTTTATGCTGTACCTGTAGTGATACTGAAGTGATTTATCTTTGTAAATATATTATATTTACAAAGATAAATCACTTCACTATCACTACAGCACAGACTACAGAGAACACGTAGTAAAAGTCGGTCCGCGGTCGGAAAATTCAAATGACAATATATGACGAAACTATAACGCACCAATTTACCAAAGCATAATTATTATATACCTAATAATGTTATACTCATTATAATGAAACATCTCGAAGGTAACATTTCGAATGAATCATTCGATTATCAAAATCATTCGAGTAGCAACCTTTCGATTATTTAAATCATTCGATTATTCCCATCACTTTATTTGATTTCCACGATTATTGCCTTTATAAACACACTTTTTATTATTAATGAAAAGAACGGTATACGCGACTCGAGTACAAGCCTCTGCTCCCTTGTGCACCCTTCAATTATTTTGCGCCAATTAAGTATGTCTCTTTGCGCTCTAGTGGCGTAATTTACTATTTTGTCAATTTTTTTGACTGTCCACCTTTACTTCGTATGCTATTTGTGACTGTATTGTAATTAAAGTACCAAAATAAATTTTTATATAATCTCAGAGCAACAAATTAGCAACAAAATCATGCGCAAAGAATAAATTTGTTGCTGTTGTTTTGCCGCTTTGAGCCGTACTGGCTAATGTAAGCACGTTATCAATCCTAACACATCGTTAATTTTTTTCCTATGCCCAGCAACAAAATAAATTTTTATATAATCTCAGAGCAACAAATTAGAAACAAAATCATACGCAAAGAATAAATTTGTCGCTGTTGTTTTGCCGCTTTGAGCCGTACTGGCTAATGTAAGAACGTTATCAATCCTAACACATCGTTAATTTGTTTCCTGTGCACAGCAACAAAATAATTTTTTATATAATCTCAGAGCAACAAATTAGCAACAAAATTATGCGCAAAGAATAAATTTGTTGCTGTTGTTCCGCCGCTTTGAGCCGTAATGGCTGATGTAAGTTAGTTGCCAATCGTAACACATCGTTAATTTTTTTCCTATGCACAGCAACAAAACAAATTTTTATATAAACTCAGAGCAACAAATTAGCAACAAAATCATGCGCAAAGAATAAACTTGTTGCTGTTGTTTTGCCGCTTTGAGCCGTACTGGCTAATGTAAGCATCGAAAAGTTTATATCCTACCTTACCGATCTCTTATCATTTAGCCTGAAAGGGATTACACCATTCAAAAGCAACAAATTAGCAACAAATTATGGTACTTTCATAATGAGTATATCTAAGCTACATATAGAGATACAACCACTGGCTATGCCATCTTTATATAACGCTACCGTATCCATTGTTTCTCGAAAACGGTCAGAGCAACAAAATCAGTTTTGGGGTAACAAATTAGCAACAAAATAGCAACAAATTATGGTACTATTAACTTCGTGGGCTTTTGATGTGGATATGCTAACTTTATAGACCTGTAAAATGTTGCGGTTTAAGAACATTTTTTTTGTGATGTAACTACAAAACGGTTTTTGGATTTTTACCTTTACTTGTGCTATAAGACATTGCTTCTTGCCAAATTTCATGTTTCTAGGTCAACGGGAAGTACCCTATAGGTTTTGATTCCCAAAAGTCTTGACAGACAGACAGACGGACAACAAATAATTCAAACATTATTAATGACAAATAGTTGCCTATATGAGATATGAATTTTAACTTTTAATAATTCTTACAGGTATGAATTTTTTAGTTCTTAGTTAAAAGCAGAAACAAATAACGATACTTATTGCATTGAAATAATGATAAAAAATTGTAACTTGCAAGCCTAATTAACAGCTAATAACCGTCATGCGTCGCGTATCACGATGACCTACTTTTTTATTTCTTAAGTGAGAAAGTGAAGTTAGAAATTAATGAATGAAATTGTGATTACTACTATACGTATAAAATTAAAATTAAATGACCTTGATTTTACTTCCACAAGAACAGGTTGTAGGCCCTGAAGCGGTATGCGTAAATTTAAAATATTATTTTTAAATCTTTGCAGTTTTCGTGTAGTCATCGCTAAATGGGCATATTAGCATTTCAAGGTTCAGCTCTTTAAAAGATTATGTTTTACGTTTAATAAACAGGGAAGTACTTACTTATCTACTTTGTTTTTCTTGTAGAAAATTGTATAATATAATTATTCTACATTATTGTCACAACCTCCCGAATTTTCGAGGTTATTTAATTTCCAAAAAGACAAAGGTATTTATTTTTATGAATACGGAATTTAAATAAATTCGCAGAGCGCGTGTTGTATACACACATGATAGATTACCGTAGTGCTCGTAAGACGTATTTATAGGTTATTTATGGATCGCAATTGTTGCTTGACAAATATCATACCCTAACTTAGAAACTGGTCATTGCAATATAATGTTTGTGACATACGGACAGACAGAAAGATGAACGGACATGACGAAATTATAAGGGTTCATTTTTTTTGCCATAAAAGCGACGGTTTTGACAAAAACCCTACCTTAACACAATCATAGTCGAATTAAAGGTACCCTACCTTTAAGTTTGGATATAAATTGGCAGTGAATCGAGTTTCAAAAAAACTAGTCTACTCGTTTTCAGGTGACGTCGTTATAAACAGACAAATAAAAATTCTCGAAACACGTTTTCCAGTTTGTGTCAAAACAAACCAAAACTCGCGAAAAATTCCATAAGGAAAAAAAATTAAAGTTTGGGACTCTGTTACTATATAATATAATATAGAAAGACGATTTTTTATATCCAAAAGCCCTGTAATTGACGATTTTAGTAAAGGTGCCTACACGGAGCGATAAAAAAAAATACGGCTTTTTGAATTCGACAGATCATTATTATTATTATTAATTATTATTATTCATATCTTCGATAATATTGGCAACAATAAAAAGAACTACCTATAGTACAGACATTGCTACTTTTAAAGACATTTGCCAATGACCTGCAGAGCACAAACCGGCAACCTGCACGATGTCGCACACTAGACCAGCATAAACCAGCACAAACCTTCACAACCGGGAAAATTTTAGTGCAGATTTCGGATTTGCGATAGAAACTTTGCAGGCTTTTTCAAGAAGTTTTGTCAGTGCAAATTAATGAATAAAAATATAGTTTAAGAAAAACTAAAAAACACGCTTTATATCAAACTAAAAAGTGAAAAATAAATATAGTTTAAAAAAAACTAAAAAACACGCTTTATATCGAACTAAAAAGTAAAAAATATTTTTTTTAAAACAAGCTTAAAACAATAATGAATAAAAAATACTATTATTATTGTGAAAAAAGCGTGGGGTGCTCGATGTACGAAAATGTGGAACAAAGCGCCCCACGCTTTTTCACAATAATACTAGTATTTTTTATTCATTATTGTTTTAAGCTTATTTAAAAAAAATATTTTTTACTTTTTAGTTCGATATAAAGTGTGTTTTTTAGTTTTTTTTTAAACTATATTTATTTTTCACTTTTTAGTTTGATATAAAACGTGTTTTTTAGTTTTTTTAAAACTATATTTATTTTCCACTTTTTAGTTCGATTTATTGTCAAAAATTTTCCGAAAAAAAAAACAATTTTTTTTTCGGCGTGGACGGTATTAGAACCCACGACCCGTGACTCCGAGAGTTGATGTCAGCGAAGACCCGTGCTTTAGACCGCACGGCTACCCACTGTACTTACAGTGCTGGCACTATATAAACCACTTGCTGTAATCCAAATGGAGATTACAAACATACATACATACAAACGTACAAGTGAAACTAATATAAAGCGTGTAAAAACGACACAAGATCGGTCCAGCACGGCTAGACAGAAATTACAGCCGACCGACTGACAGTCGTTGCTGGTTGCTGGTTGATGATACGGATACCTTCACGAACAGGCATTTTTGCATCGTGCTGTGCGGGTCGTGCGGGTTTATGCTTGACAAGAGTGCGCGGTCTTTTAAGCGAAAAATCGATATTCGCGAAACTTACGGAATCGGCTCCGATTGCGTATCCACGTGAAGCGTCTGATCGACGGGAGGTTGTTTGGGTGTCGTCGATCGCGTCAGCGATGAAGTACTGCCGACAGGCATCACGTTGACAGGTTTGGCGTGGTGATAGCTGCCGGTCAGACTGTTTGTTCCGGTGCCGGGAGCCGATCCTGAGGACGGGGAGAATGATGGCTGATAATGGTGGCTGCCCATCGACTGTTTGCCACCGGACGAACCGTTCAGCAGCATCGAATGAGCGGCCGGCGATGCCACTGGTTTAGCTACTTCAGATTGCTCCCCTAAAAGCATTGAACATTGCATAGTCGTTAAAAGTTTTGTAGCAATTTAAGGTATCCGTCAATTCATCGCACAACAACTCGTAGTAGTCAATTCGTCGTTACGACAATTTCTCGAGAGACAATTCATCGTAAAATATTCTGTTTTCACGATTCACTAATTTTTTTTACATGTTTGAAAACTGTTCATAGAAGCGAAATCGATCTCTGGAGAAATTTCACGACAAAGAAAACGTAGATTATTGTAGGTTTATCTTGTTATTTGTACGTGAATAATTAATATTGTAGGATGGGTCATGCCGACCTGCCCCTCCCCCTCTTGCTACGTCAATGAATGTCCCTTATAGTCGGAAGGGGTACCATTTTTTGCCAGAGCGCCAATCTGGAGACTCCCCACCGTTTTCGAGATCGCGGAACACAATGTTGAGGGTTTCACAATTTTTTTTCTTGACAGCCCCTTCAAATTAGCCTTTCTGATTTCCACTCCTTGGAAAATAATTATAAAAAAATTTGAAAATAGTTTTGTAGGAAAATTAATTCTTTAGAAAAAATCTTTCTTTTTTCTGTAAATAAGATACTTTAAAGATGATCATTTATACGTAAAATTTCCATTAATTTTTTTCCAAGGGATGGAAATCAAGTAGGCCAATTTGAAGGGGTTGCCGAGGAAAAAAAATTGTGGAACCCTCACCTCGAAAACGGGAGGGTCACTAGATAAAAAAAATTCACGAAATGAAATTCGAGCCAGCAGAAATTTGTTGACTAAGGTCACAAAGTGACACGCGTCGATCGCGTTCTTACATTGGAATAGGCTGGTGAGAGCACGCGAGCTGTACGGAAATGACTGTAACTTTTGACTGGGACCAGCAAATGATATGAAACCAATTGCAGATGAAAAAGTATAATTTTCTTGAAGTATTACGTGTGTTCCAAAATTAAAAAAAAAATATTTTAACAATTATACAGGGTGAGTCAGACCACTCGTATCAGTCGTTTTTTTCGAAAACGGTTAGTCGTAGAGAGTTGTGTCAAAAATCTGTATTATAAAAGCCCTAATGAAGAATCGAATGGTGATATTTTTTCCCCCCGGAAAGGTCGGCTTCCCTGTTAGTTTGCTCCGGAATGTTCAGAACTCCGGAATATTAAATGGCACGATAGGTCGAAAGTGGTATTGTTGAAAAGATCTTTAAAAAATAAGCAAGTTTTGTAGGACATTCTTTTTTGTTACTGCCACCCCTGTTAAGTAATATTCGTTTGAAATTATTAAATTAACATGTCAGAATAACAAACTTAATATTAAAAGTCGGCATTTAAAATCTAGTTACCTAATTAAACAATGTCACAAATGTTTAAACTGTCTTCAATTTACTTCTAAACACTGGAGAGCTCTTCTAGATATGTTATGAGTACCTGGAAGTATTTTCCGACAAAAAAAAACAATTGCAATTATTGAAAACTTATTGTGACATAGTTTAATTAGGTAACTAGATTTTAAATGTCGACTTTTAAAATTAATTTTGTTATTCTGACATGTTAATTTAATAATTTCAAACGAATATTACTTAACAGGGGTGGCAGTAACAAAAAAAAAAGTCCTACAAAACTTGCTTATTTTTTAAAAATCTTTTCAACAATACCACTTTCGACCTATCGTGCCATTTAATATTCCGGAGTTCTGAACATTCCGGAGCAAACTAACAGGGAAGCCGACCTTTCCAGGGGGAAAAAATATCACCATTCGATTCTTCATTAGGGCTTTTATAATACAGATTTTTGACACAACTCTCTACGACTAACCGTTTTCGAAAAAAACGACTGATACGGGTGGTCTGACTCACCCTGTATATGTAACTTTACATTGGACTACTGCGTAGGTTTTCAATTATTAATTATTTCAACTTATAGAGAGTTTAGATTTCAAGAACGGAGGTTTTGGGGCTTGAAGCGAAGGGAATAAACATTCTTTCAAGTGGTGGAGGGTTTCGACTTATCGAGGTTCAACGTAAAGAGGTTCTACTGTATATTTATTTTTGTACAAATTTTTTAATTGATTTTTATCGATATTTACTTACTGGTTCATTAGCCGTGTTTTGGTATATACGTACAGTTAATATGATTTTTTCAATATATTTTTTTACTTTACTTGATCATTATCTACTTGCGTGTGTACTGTGTGTGTGCTATCCGTATTGTTCATATACCTACTTTTATTATACCTAGCATAGAAATAAAATCGCAACCGAACTATTAGGACGCAAACATATACTTCTGTCTTCTTTTACGCCGTAACCACTGGCGTATCCAGAAGGGCAAAACAAGCACGGAGAACCCAGCCTAAAAATTTCTAATTTGCGTCCTTTTGGGCCAAAAACTGGGTAGGCACATGTTAACGTCATAGACAAAGTTTTTGAAACAGAGCTAGTTTACTCGGATTGAATGCAAGTACACCAACCAATCCTATCATCGGAGAAATCAAGGAATTACATCGAAGAAAGAGACGCAGATATATTCTCGATACGCTTTGTTGCGTACACTTACCGCACATTGAGTAGACAGGCAATGATTCATATAAGTTATTATTAAATATATGGTATTATTAAAAATTCACATATGTCCTGTCATAGTCTTTTTGTTATTAAAATAGTTATGGATATCAATAATCAATCAGTGATTTTGCGATAAATTCCTGTTATTATAAATTATCGCTGCGATGAGTTGTGCGATGATTTGGCGTAGAACCGTAACAATTTAAAACGGCGAATTGAATTTTTGGTTATATGTTCAAAAACTTTCTAGCTTGAATTTTATTACTGACTAACTTTTGTACGCTAAATTCATTGCGTGAATAAATTCGCGAACGTAGTCGAATAAAAACTATTACCTAATTATTGACAGTGTACCATCAAAACCGTTTTAGAGTGATGCCGGTACAAACAGACAGACGGACAAAAAATTTCGAAACGCGTTCATCCATTTACGTGTAAATACATTTGAAAACCTTGTTAAGAAAACAATATCACATGTGTCGTTAGAGCTACGCATGTATACATAGGCAATTACCCGAGTGCGCTAGAAGGAGGGTAATGTTTTTTATGAATATAAATCGCGTTTTGTACAACGGCAATTTCTGCGTTTTAAGTATGTCGGTAAAAAAACAATACATACACACCTGGGTACTGCGCAACTTCCACGTAGGAAACGGGGAAGATGCCCTTCTTGTTACCAATTCTCCCTTCGAACCAGTTGTCGTCGACGCGTCGTGTCAACACAACAGTTTCGCCTTTTGCCAGCGACAATTCGAGGTGTGTTTGAGCGATGAAGTTGAACTTGGCTCGCGCTTGTCCTTCGTGCGGCTTTTTTGTCACTGTTTTGAAACCGTCGTATGGAATTATCTAGAAAGATTTTTTTTTCGATTGCATTAGAGTTTAGACAAGCACGAAATGACCAATTCGAAAAAAATAAGAGTCGGTTCGAAATAGTACATTGCACCACAAGGGCAGAAAGTTTGAGATTCTTGCACTGCGCGTCATGATGCCAGAGGCCGCAACAAACAAAAAAAAGAGAAATTAATCCCCCCAGGATTCATGAGGACCGCAGACAGCCAGCCACAACAAACGAAAAAAGTTAGGTAGTTTAAAAAATTGGTTGTCTGTAAAGTCGGTTTACGGACGATAGTTTTACGTGATAACGTCATAAAGAAACATTGATGAACTCTCTGACGTCGCGCGAGAAGAGAGAGAGAAATGCGTTTAAGCCGACGCTTGGGCCGATCGTGCCTCTCTATCGCTTATACCGCGCTCTCGCTTGCACGCTCAGGCTCAGACCGTGACACTTTTTCGTGCGTGCGGCCGGTGTTTCATCAATTTATAAGACGTTATCACGTCAAAAAAGGTTATTCGTGGTTAATAAATCTTAAAGAAAATATTGATTTTTTACCCCTCCCCCCTCAGAAAAAAAATATCTAAGCCGTTGGCAAACTGAGGGCATCATGACGCGCATTTCCCACACAAAACTACAAATGATAACATGAAAGATTTTCAAAAGAAGGTTTGAAAAGAAGATACAGTGAACTGATAAAAGATGAAAGTATAAATTGCAAAAATGAATTTATAAGAAAGAAATGTTTAATAAAGTGCACAAATATGTGCAGAGATTACATCTGTCTGTTCAGACACAATATTTTCTATTAACATCAAACACATATTTACATAAATTAAAAACCACTTTCTCTTAAATAAAAAAAAAACACGAGAAATCTTTACGTTTCTTGTAATCTGCAAAAAACACGTGTTTTTATAAAATAGCAGTTCAAAGGCAAAAAAACATGATGAAGCTATCAATATACATAGCTCATTCATCAAAGAAGAAATAGTAGGATGAAAATGATTACCTCAACATAGTTAACGGGAAACAGGCCGATCATGGCGTTGTGTTCTCCCTCGTACCAGTTCTTGTCGATCTGTCTTCGAACGTAGATGATGTCGCCTTTCTTGAACGTCAGCTCTCTGGAAGATTGTCCCACAAAGTTGAATAGCGCCCTTGCCACCAGCCTTGGTTCCGGTGTTCTGTCTCTCGATCTTATCAATTGTTTCGTCATGCTTACTTCGTCAAAGTCGTCGTACCTGACAAAGCATTAATCATTATATTTAGAATATTTTTTTTTCGCGGTAAACATTAATTTAATTTATTAACACCACAGTGCTTATTTAATAAACACATTTCATTTATACTAAACAAACAAAGCTTGAAAAGAGATCACTGAAAATGTATTCAAGAAATTGTTTTCAACAGCTGTAATAATTACAATGTTACGATTAACGTACTTTTTTAGTTAAAAATGATATTTTTTTACGTTTTTAATTTCCAGTTTTAATTTCTTAAAAAGCTGGAATTTTTGCAGTGTTTTTCACATCGAATTTGTTAATTAAACTGCCCAGGTCAAAATATATCCGGTGTCAGAGAAGACTTTGAATCTCTTTAATGAAACATGGTTTTAGGTGAGGGGGAAAAATAATGAATAAGATGGCAGACATTATACACTCCCACGAGTATATTACAGTCATAATTTCCATTAATCAAAGGAGTAATAATTATAGATACTTTTGTTTATTTAACATAAACAAGATTTTTATTGAAAGATTCAAAACGTATTGTTGCTCATTTCCCATGACCTCTACGGCAGGTCACCAACTAGATCGACATGCTACACGAGACGAACTGTATTAAACAAGGTATTAAATTATTGTGTATAAAAAATACTGAAAGAAATTAAACTATATTTTATCTTTTTTTACGTTACGAATAGTTCTTTAATTAGTTTATAACGTTTTGTGACATTGTGTTAATAACGTGCAATTAGCGAGTTTTAACAGTCTCGTGAGTTATTACAATCGGGATACATACTGTATACGCTTGTTGCACGTACCTCCTATAAAATAGCTGATTTTTACATCATAATAAGTATATTTATTTTTGACAGTTCATGTTCGCTCATATTGGTATCTACGTCGACTGTTCAGCGTCTACCCTGCTTCTCTGTCATTCATATGGATTTAAATGGCAACTGACAGATATAACTATTGGTTACGCACTAGTGCAAAAAGGGTCATTTTACTACCGTTATACAGACACGAAAAGCAGCTATTTTATCGGGTTAATTTTAAATTGAACGAACAGCAAGTCGTCCGAGTACTCTTAAAAAATGCCGTCCAAAGCGAAATAGTGCCACTTGCGGTCAGAACAACTGTCATCTCACTTGCGGTCAATCGATATTATTAAAAGAAAATAATGCTAGGAGCGACCCCACTTGCGTTCAAAGAAAATTTGATAATTTCTAATAGCTTTATATTCTTTCCGCAATCAACAGCACCACGTAATCGTTTTTTAAGGAACTCCCTATAGGTACCCTTTTCGCTTTTCACTGCGCAACAAAAACACCATCGGATCAACAGCATCCCGTAATCGTGTTTTAATGAACTCCCCCATACCCCTTCGCTTTTCACTACGTAACAAAAACACTATCGCATCAACAATGTTGAATTAAATTAAATATTGACTTTAGTAATAAGAATTAATATTAGTTGAGCCATATTATTTTCATGTTTGGAAAAATCTGTTAGATTGCATTCGGGATTGTTTAGATGACTTATTCTTTCTGTAGGAAATTGGGAATTGCCGATTTATAAAGTTATTTTCTTGACCGCAAGTGAGATCATCCCTGACATTTGAATTTTATCATATTGATTGAGCGCAAGTGGGACGAAAATTGTTCCGACCGCAAGTGGGAGGACACCATCCCAAGCACGTGCCTGTTCCGACGGTATTTAGAACTGGTTCGGTTAATAAAAAGATAGCAAACTTCTGATGAATACCTGTTTAGAGGTATCGGCGACTTTTGAGAAGGCGTGAAGTTATCGGTATGTCGTCTGCTGTTCATGTCCTGGAGTTCTTGAAGATACTTGCGCCGCCTCTCCTCTTGGTAGATGCGGCGCATCGCCTCGGCCTGACGCCGAGCCAGTTCTTCCTCGCTCAGGATCTCCTTCACCTCCTGACGGACGGGACTCCGGTAGTGAATCGTCACCTCATTTTCTACGTAACGACGTGGAGATTCTAACGAAACAATGTTAATTTGCTTACTGGCAATGTCTTTTAATTAACAATTAATTAAAATAATCGACAATTTAATGATTACATCAGTCATTTTTTTAGAATTAAGAATTTATGTTGTATTTAGTTAAAACTATTTTTTATTTTGTTGCTTTTTATGTTGTCATGTGATTTGGAAAAAATTATTCATTTTCACATGAATGAAAAAATGTTTTTTTAATAAGAAGATTTCAAAATAATTTCAACGAAAAAGAGTTTTTGTAAGAACAAAGTAATAACATAAACAAAATTATAAGCCATCGTGGGACGACACATGTGAAACTTACATTTAAGCGAAATTCTAGTAACTAAATTTCGCCCTGTAACTAGATTTTAACTAACGAAACTCTAGTGACTAAATATAGCCCTGTATAACTAAATTTCACCGTTACTAATACACAGCGTCTCTGTGCGAATTGTGACAGCTCACAGAAAGAAGCAACGAATGTACAGTGTATGCGCGCAAACACAAGAAGTCGAGAGCGGTGACGTAGAGGGGGCTTAAGAGAGCGTGATCCCGTTTCCTACTAATTTATAATACACATAAATTTCAAAATAAGGTTGCTTTAAAAAATCCTCAATTACAACAAAACAGTAACAAAAGTAACTATATCTGGTTTCTCATACTAAAAAAAAAAACGACTGTATGTACATTGTGGGTATAGACTTATTCAAAAGATACGGATCTATAACTGAATCACTCAACGTCTGTTGAGTAATTTACCGATTATATTTTATGTCAATAAAAAAGTTGATTGTCACCCTACTACATTCTTAAGGCCCCCATACACCTCGTTCTTTTTTGGCAGTTTTAACCGCACGGGCAAAACTGTACGGGTAAACACGAACAACGACCATATCCATAAACTAGGCGTTGTTTCGTTATATTTTTCTGAAGTCGTTGCATCATCTGATCTGCTTTGATGGATCCTACAACGTTACAGAGTCGAACAAAACCCGTCCTTTTTAACTGTGTCGTCACACACACGGGCCGACTTGAACGCCACGCTTAAAACGGACGGTTTATTTAAATCAAGCAGCAGCAGATATTTTTGAACGCCGGTAAGAAGGACGGTTTTTGGCCACACACCGACCGTTTTACCCGTACAGTTTTACCCGCGCGGTTAAAACTGCCAAAAAAGAACGAGGTGTATGGGGGCCTTTAGGCGTCTTTCCACCCTGTGGATACACTACTGAGTTCTGTTACGTTATTTTTTTTACGTTATGTAATTAATCTAGTCGGTCATTTCCATTGTTGAAGGAAGCTGGACATATATTGAATTTAGAATTTATTGAACGCACTGTACAAATTAGTTTATGTATTTTTTTTACTAACCAGGAAATAATAGAGTCCAACGCATTTAAATAACAATATTTTACCGCAGTTATTATTTTTTTTTATTCAGCACTACCATTAAGACACCAATAAACACGTCAACTGTCAATTTTTATTTGATTGTTAGATGCTATACAAGAAATTGTTAAATAATATAATTCATTTATATAGCTTTCTTTTTTCAATTTCCCAAAAATTCAAGAGATTTTGCACAATTTACACACTTAGCATACACAATTTAAAACAATTTTTTTTTAATATATAGACACCGTTCGTACAGGTAAAATTAATATTTAAATTTGTATACGTTCGTGTTTGTTATGCATGAATCATAATATCGGCATTGTTTTGTTTACAGTTGGTGCATGAATGACCGCGAATTGAACACTGAATGTCAAACATTCACGCGATGGCTATCTCTGCAGCACAGATAATAGACAGAGCCCAGGTGGTATGACTGATAGCCACCACTTCCGTGTCCACGCAATGCGTTTATGACTTATGTGGACCGCGCTGAGTGAAAAGTACGCGGTGAAATGCACCAGTGCAGTGCACACTATCTTTTCTATAAGTTTTCTATGTCAGCTCTCTAGTACAGGCATACAACTTAACATTTAAAATTAATAGCAATTAAAAATTTTATCTATAATGATCAGTGTCGGAGCTGGAATCATCGGCGCCCATGGCAAGATTCTCATTTCGCGCTCTCAAAATTTTGTTGGTTGATATACTCAAATAAAACAATCATAATCGCATTGTTGATTGCGTCCTTGCTGTGGTCGCTGTCTATAATACTATTTATTATTTTATAAAATAGTAATAGGGAGCTTACAATTTAATTATCTTACAGTTTTTTCGGATATTTGATGTTTGAACGAGAGAATGTGTTTTCTGAATATTTGTGGGTTAGCCCGTTTGTTCCTGCATCATTTGAAAAGGGCTAAGATGATTAAATTTGGTACGCCGTCGTAAGTACCTACTTTTTGTCCAATAACGATGTTTTAAAAATCAAAACCTATAGGTTTAAAGTTAGTCGCTTATAAATTGCACGATAGTCGTTATAGCGTCGCAGTGACCTATTGACCGACGGAATCTAATTGCGATATATAAAAGGAAACCGTGATTGACTGACTGACTGATCTGTCAACGCACAGCTCAAACCACTGGACGGATTGGGCTGACAGGCACACATATAGTTATTGTGACGAATATATTTTTGAAAATTCAATCCCTAAAAGGGTGTAACGCGGATTCAAAATTTGCATGGAGAAATCATATAAGATATAGATGGATCAATTCGAAAATGCGGAGGATTACTCCTGTCAACAAATAAATAAACACGTGTTTCATACTTTCTCAAAAACAACCTCTTCAGAGGGTGAATAGAGGAAAGTAGTCTAAAAATCAACATGGGTGTCATTTTCAAGGTTTGTCGGACGTTGATCACGTGAATGTCATAAATTTTGAAATTTATTACACTTGAACAGCAAAAAAATTCTGAAAAGTCATAATTTGTATATATAAACGGAAATTGTGGCTGACTGATCTATCAACATCAAACTTGGTGCGATTAACCTCGGGCAAAAGCTAGTACAGTAATAAAATACGAGTAAGTTGCATTATACTTTTTCGACGCGCGTCACTGGTTTTAATTAGTGACGTGCCGGATATCCGTATCCGTATCCGCGCATATCCGGGGGAGAAGAAAGATCCGTATCCGTTAGTTTTTGGCGGATCTTTTACGGATCTTTTACCTTATTAATTTTCAATTCATAGATGAAATTTTATATATATAGGTGATGGGCAATAATGAAAACCTGTTAAAATCCATTCAGATTATTTTTAATTTTTTTAATCGTATTTGGCACCTTTATATTGCAAACATTTATCGTAGTGTGAGTACCATACCAATAGTACATAACTCAAAAGTACTAAAAAACTATCTTTATAATGAAATATTGCACATCGATCTTTGGAAAGAGACAATCTGTTATGAGAGTTAACTCTTAAAGAGGTCAATAACTTTTTCCCATAACAGATAGTCTCTCTCCAAAGGTCGATGTGCAATACCTACTTACCGCCGCGTACTCTAAGAAAGTTAAGATCCGTATCCGTATCCGCGGAACTTGAAACCAAATATCCGTATTCAGATCCGTATCCGCGGATGTACATTTTTAACGATCCGGCACATCACTAGTTTTAATATACCTTAATATTAATGTTAATAGTATAACATTAGAACTTGTAAATATAATGTAGTAAATGTCTTATTTTTTTATAACATGTTTTTATTTGCTGTGCTGTTTTGTTCAATGATGATGTTTATTATGTCCGCCAATAGAATGGATAGCGTAACGGCTGATGATCACCGCTACATTCATTAGTACCTTTGTATAATATATTTCAGGGATTAGAAATCGATAACTATAGGTACCTACTTACTGTCTTCGGGTCGCTGCAGACGAGACTGGTTTTGCCGCTAGATTCCTTTCTAGATTTGGCTGCTAGGTTATACAAGCGTGCTGTGGCGCTGAGTTTCGTGATAGCTTTTATGTGCTCGCTTCACACGATGCGTGTATTGAAGGTGGCTTTGTCGATGGGTTTGGTGCGTGCGCAATAACAGTTCGAATGTTATAGTGCCCGCGGTGAGAGTTGAAGCCAGGCACGTCTTCAATAATATGGTAGTGAACGCCTACTTGCCCGCAGACAGTGGCGTGTGGAATAAATTCGACATATCCATTTATAGCGGTAAAATAAAAATAAACACTCGACGCACATGGATCTCCGAATCAGCCAATAGCAAGTTAGAAGGCGGACGAAATGCGTTCACGTCACTGTGACGCGGTGGCTTCATCTTTCGCCGCAGCTATTCTGACAAAAGTCTGAACAGAACACACACTATGACGACATGTCGCCCACGTGATAAGATTATGTTTCCTAATTGATTCTTGCTCAAAACAGGCACGAAAAATAGCCCCGGTTCTAATTTTCAAATCCATCTTGTGACCACACACACGAGCCCGCAGTGATTTCCATCTTCGCAGCCAGCGCGCCAACCAGCGCAAGTCCCAGCGGCAAAACCAGCCTCGTGCGAAGTGGTCTTTACTTCAGTAGTGAAATTCGTTTCAATAATAAGTATATTGTCATGTGTCAGTATCTGTCTTGGATGGATACTAAACAGGATCATAAAAAAGATATTTAAAAATCTTATTAAGTTTTAAACGGTTTTATTGTCCAATCGATGATGTCTTAAAATTTTGGAAAAAATTATGGGTCACCAATCTGGGGCTTTGAAATCGTGGGGGCGCATCTATAGTAATATTACGGTCGAAAACTAGATATTCTTTCCTATATCTCAAACAAATTAATGTTTTCTACTAATGCGCCCCACAAGTGATCAAGCCCCAGATTGGTGACCCATAATTATTTTCTGGCTTTTAATACATTATCGATTAACTTAAAAATGTTTTTACCTAATTTATTTTTAAGTTTTGAATGCGCTTTATGAAAAGTGCGAATTGCATTCGGACGAAAGTCGGGTCGGCCAGCTAGTTGCCATAATCTTGCATTGTCATCGAAAACTACACATGTATGCAAAATTTCAACTTAATTGGATAACGGGACTAGGTGAAAAATTGGTTGCAAGATTTGAAACAAACAAAGCATAAATAAATGAATATACGGAACGTGAAGTTAAAAAATAAAACCGTTTAAAATAGACTTTGACTAATTACCCCAGCTGAATAAAATGGTAGGAATCTATTATTCTAGGTTTGTTTCTTGTTCAAGTCCTAGAACGATTCTAGAACTTTTCGCAAAATTCGGAGTAAACCAAATAAAAATTTTCGTTAGTTGCGGTGAGAATTCAAACGGAGTTATCATTAAAAATCAATTTTCAGTGTGCGTCCTGTTTTGATAAAACAAAGTTTGTGGGGAGTATATTCAGTTCTGGAATATTAATTAATATTTATGTTTACATAACTGCCGTCCCATCCTTTGTAAAACGTCTGTTAAAGTGGGACAGTAGAGTTCTGTCAAACGCAGAGTCGTGATATACCGCGTGGACAATGGAGACTTCAAATATATAGAGTGTCCCAGATAAGTGTACCGTAATTTATTTCATCGGCATTGAGAATATTTGTTTTACGAAATTATTGGTATTTAATGAAAAGACGAGTTAACAAAAGGAATTTCTCAACCTATCGAGATCGGTCTGCACAAAGCATAATTTAGGGCATAATATTTCGTATAGATTGCTAAACGGATTTTTGAAGTTAAACTTTTTTAGGCACGCTAGGGGAGTAAATTGGCCTGGATCAGTCAAAAACTGAAAGGCTTTCCCTTTAGCCGGAAAATAAGAGGAAAGAATAGTAGAATCGTTTCTACTATCCTGTCAAAGCGTCGTACGCACTCTACACGCATGCGCAGTGCATACGTAGCATTTTACACATAACCATTTCCTAATCCTGAAATAATAAAATCGTAAACAAATGCTAAAACCTAAGAAGTTTTAATTCTAATGCGTACTTTATTTATATACAAATATTAAGAACACTGTGGTTGAAACAAAAATAAAGAAGTTTTATTAGCGGATGTAATGTATATTTCGGGAGCTATGCTCTCATCTTCAGCAAACACTAAACTTTACTGAAGATGAGAGCATAGCTCCCGAAATGTACATCCGCTAATAAAACTTCTGTTGTGGTAAGAAGTAACTATTCTTTATTTTGTATTTATACTTTATTTATTTGTACAAGGTACTATAGAAGAAACGGTCACTATCTATAATGATTTCATCTGTGATAGACTGTAGTTTCAGTTTTAACGATATCGCTTCTTAAATTGTTACGCATGGCTTTTTAAAGCGACGCAGCGACGTGACTTTTTCACGCGCTCAGGCTTAACAATTATTAGTGTATTTGCCATAAGGCACTTACACTATTGGCGTCGGTCGGATGGCGGGACCTAGGGGTCGGACCAAAATTTCTCGACGTTTCATAACTTTCTAAGAAGTTTGGCACCATTTTTGGAAATGTTTATATATATATGTATATATATATATATTTATATATATATATATATATATATATATATATATAAGTGTGCGGGCAATAACTTTCGAAGGAGTTAATTAATTTTAATGAAATTTGGACCACATGTTGAAAACCATCACCGCACGAAGCCTATTTAAAATGGGCACAATCGGGCCATTTTAAGGGTCGGTTTTAGGGGTTGAAAAATATTTTTGGGCCCAAAAATACCGAAAAATTTCTCCGAATCGTTTCAAAATTGACATTTAACCCTTTAGTAATGATCAAAATGTGCTACCAAAATTTTATTGAAATCGGCCCGACAGGACCGGAATTAAAAATTTTATGAAAACGTTAGTTTGTAGATATGGATTTACTTAGTGAAGGATGAATTTAATTTGGTCGATTTATAGTAATATTGAAATTAAGAAAAAAATATTATTTTAAGGGATGTATTAAGGGGTTAAAATTCTTATTTTGTTCAAAAACAAAAGAGTTAAGTTCACATAATAAAGCCACACTGCCTGTGTAAGCAAATACACTATATTGTCGGCAGGGTTTCGCACTGCGACCCGAGTTTTTATTAAAGATAATATAGATATTTGTATACGTCATTCTGATCGATATTTTATTTTTTTACATTCTGTGTAAAATGTAGATACATATTGTATTCACAGCAATTTGTGTTTACCTATGGGAATGAGTATCTCTGAAATCATTTAACACTGATTTCATTAATTCATCATTAATTCAGTGAAATATTTCTCTCAGAAAAAGATGTTCGTTTGTTGAAATACCATTCTATAGAAAAATTAACTGTTGGTACTTTATACACATGCAATAAAATACAACACATTTCAGAAGTTTTTGTGATATTGATTTTTTGAGGGTTGAATAAAAAATATGTTTTGTCATAAAAAACTTCTTATTATAAAAGAATGTCTTGTTATAGAAAAATTAATAGTAAAAAACATTTTTTGAAACGTTTAAATGCTCTAAAAAGAAGAAAAAAATTTTTAAATTAAATCAAGCTCAACCATTCATTACATTCATTTATATAATATAAAAGCTTGTCGCGAGAAATTCCGGAGTTAATTAATTATTTTATGAAATACACACATTTTTTCTTAGAACTACTTGTGCCAAGATAAAGTTACATTTTGTATTCTTGTTTATTTACAGAGGAAAATCTTGCGACAAGCTTTTATATCATATAAATTATATAATGTATATTGTAATGAATGGTTGGAGGAGAGCTGGACCCGTCAGTTAGTTTATAATATTGTATTGTCATCGCAACTAGATACGTATGCAAAATTTTGGCCGCTTCGGAAACCGGAACGTGGGTGCAAGATTTGATTTCAGACAGACAGACAGACACCGGAACAGGTGAAACTATGTAAATAAAAGCTTGTAAAAAAGGTTTTGCTCAGAGAGATGTTCTATAAGTATTGTACATATTTTTAAGTCAAATTTTTAAATAAATTAAATCCATTTTTACACGACACCCATAACATGACTGCTATAGCGGTAGTAAAATGACCCATTTTTTTTAATTCGTAAAGTAAAACAAAAGAAATGTGAAACGTGGTCGTACTACCAATTCCTTAGTAAAAGTATGAAAATCACTCGTATCCTACAATTGGAAGTGAACTTGCTCAAAATTGAATTGTCAACATTTTTCACAAAAAAAAAAAAAAAAACTATATGTATACATGATGCTATTATGGCTCATGTGACTGTTAAAATTTGCTATCTCTCGTTTTTAACTCAACGTCGCATTCACCATAATATACTAGAAACATAGGTTGTAACAGTACGGCTTTCCCGCCGATGTTTAAAATGTATATGTTGTGTGAGTATATGAGTGAAGTAGAGTTTATTCCTTTATCCATTACCTAAAAAGGAACAAGAAGAAGAAAAAGAGAGGGGAGAATGACGCGGTGCTATAGAAGAAACCGCGCAATTCTCGAGTAGTGGAAAAAGAGCACTCAAACTGTAAGCATCGTGCTAAGTTAAGAGGCAAAGGGGGGAGTCTGCAGGTGTAACAGGTCATAACTGGTGACAAGGTTGAAAGCTAATATTGTAATATACGCCAAAGATAAAAGCGTGTATAAGATAATAATATTGAAAGGTATAAAAGGATTATAAAGTGGTGTTAAGGCGACAAATGATCGCGGAGTTATAAGTAATATTGAAAAAGTGTAAAAGGTGGCGACAAAGTGATCGCGCAGTGAATTTAATATTGTTTAAAGGTGAAATAGGGTCAGAAAAGTACCCATAATAATAAATAAGTGAGTTTGTGGTGAATTACCGTGGTGATACGCAGAGAAATTGCGCTCACGGAAAAGTTATTAAGATACACAAGAAAGAAGGAAGTATTTGCAGCATACGCCAACACTGAAGCACTTCGTAAGTCCTTTTACATCCTGTTTTCCCCACCCAAAGTCTCGAGACATCTTAGCATTAAGTAATATTAACTAATTTTCGTCATTCAGAAACTATCCAAATTGTATTTCATTGTTACAGCATTTCATAATCAATAATAAACGTCTATTATAGACAATTACTTTGTATAAAAATATTTTTTATTGTTGAATTTTTCCATTGTTCATAACTTTTCCAATTTTAGTAAAAATTGGTGGCGACCCTAAAGAAAATCTATCAAAGTCAAATTTACAGGAAATCATTGCAGTTCAACGGCGTTTTCCCACGGGTCAGCGAACAGCAGCTTGCGCATGTCTGTGAAAAGCCAGATAACCGTTGCGTAAATCAGAGCCATAATTATCATAAAATTATTACATTTGTAACCTTATTTGCGTGTCGGTACGGCCGCGTTACAATTTGGCGACCCTGCCAGGATTTCAGTTCATGTAATTATTATAAACATTTTACATTTGTAACTTCTTTTGCGGCCCCCCAGCGTGAGGCGCGCGTTACAAGGTCACCTGCTATTTGTCACTTTCAAACAAAATGTTTTATGTTCACATAATATCGATAAATATAGGCTTTCGTTTTTAACGGAACAAAGGTACGCTAGTTTTTTAACAAAAGTTACGTCTTCTGTCAGTGGCGTAACTATACCGTTTGAGGCCCGTGACAAATTCATCGGATGGGGCCCCCCCTCATTGTAAAGAAGGTCAACCAACTTTATACATTTTTTTGTTTAATTTGTGGATGTATTTTGAGTAGGTAACTTAATTTGACTAAATGTTGTAATAATAAATGTTAGGATCCTCCTGTACTCACGGATTTCTCGGGCTGGGTGCCTCTGTCACCCTATTGTTACGCCACTGTCTTCTGTTTAGTATTTTAACACCGATTGACAAGGAGTGGGTATACTGTTGTTTTTGTCTATATTAAGCCACTGATGCACAAGAACTAATGTAAATTTAAAAATGTTCAGAATGCATTCGGAATTCGTGAGCATAAATTTTCTTTGAAAAATTTAAAATTTGTTTTTTTTTTAATATAAAAATAATACTAACTGTAGGGAAGCGGTCCATACAACAATGGTAATGTGTTGGCGATTGTATGCCTGTTTTGTTGATGCGTCTGCGTGCGTTGACACGACGGTGCTGCCGCCAGTGGCGGTTTCCTGCGGAGATTCACCTCTGTGATCATCGCGTTATTGCCAGTTTCCGGTATTCTCATTAGTTCCTCTTTTAATTGCACAATTACATATTCATAATATATAATTTAGCACAACGCGCGTTTTGTGTCGAAATCACACTTTGCACACTTTTTAACACATCCGTTAAACTGAAGAATTGATGTTTATCACAAAAAAAAAATCACTGATCATCTATAGACGCAGTTTCATTTAAGAACAGTTAGTTAAGTTTAAAATTACAGTTAATTATAGTACTAGATCCCAATTTGGCTCGATCTTCTAATGAAATTTGAATTTTGATAATATAATGTATCAATAAAGAAAAATTGGTTATGGTTGCCATTCGATTTCTTGACACAGCTATTTTTAATCAAAATTAAAGCTGTTAATTTTATTTTTGAAATGTAGTTATCGAGTTTTCAGATAAATTTATTACCAATCGAAAGTAAAATAATATGTATATAAAATTTAAACGTTTGGTCGACATTTTGATTCCTGGCAAATAACCAGGTAGAGAGGCACCTTCTTATTAGTATTTTGCAGTTATAGGGTTTTCTATATTGTCATATTATATGAAAATGTGGATAATTTTATTGCGAACACGTGGAACATATTATATGTAGGTAACCATGGCAACGAATAACAAATATAATATTCAAATCTTTGATTAACGTCTGATTAGAACTCTTCAATAAATACAAATTATTATCGACCAATTTTTCAGACAATATATTAACAAAAAATATAATTAATACATTAACGTTTCGATCCGGATTTGGATCTTCTTCAGAACGGATCTAAAAAATATAAAAAATAATTAATATTTAATTTCTAATTCGCTTTATATAAATTCTTTCAAAATAATTAATTGGTATCAAAATATTGAAAAAATAATATTTTTTGTTAGTATATTGTCTGAAAAATTGGTCGATAATTTTATTTATTGAACAAATATAATATTTAATACTAAATAAATAAAATTAAAATCTTTGATTAACGTCTGATTAGAATTCTTCAATAAATAAAATTATCGATAATTTTATTTATTGAATAAATTAAATTAACAACTAAATAGCTGTGCCAAGGAAATGAATGCCAAATCAATTTTTCTTTAATAATACATTATATTATCAAAATTCAAATTTCATTAGAAAACTCGATGGGTGAAGATCGAGCCAAATCGGGATCTTAGACTATTAGTTATGTTAATGCGATTAGCGAATTCAACTAAACTGTGATGTTTATTGATAATTTATTTGGCGCGAAATTTTTTGGTTTGTGTTTCCACAATGAAAATTTTCCTTCTGAATACAAACGACTGGTGCTAGTGACGTCGTCGCTAAGCAAGTAAGATAATTTTGTTTGAATAAAAAACAATAATAGTAATAATAATAATAAATTTATTTCCATAATGCAACATTTCATTTGTAAGTTTTGATCGTTGTGTCTGATTGTAATAAATTTATGGTTTAAAATTTATTCAGCACAATTTCATGGACAATTAATTTAATTAATGAAATTACAAATTGTCAGATATATTATGTTGTATTAGTTGTTAAATGTTTCCGAATGATGTGTTTCAATAGGCAAGGCATACCGCTTTGTTATGGACGATGTGAAGCCGACATAAAGCTAGCAAATGAAAACATTGGCGTTCTTAATTGAACCAATAAACATTTAAACTACAAAATATCTAAAAAATTTTTTTGCAGCTCATTGGAATCAGCGTGTTTTTTTCTACAACTGAGTGAAAAAAATCTGAGAGATTTTAGGCTAGTAAAGTGTCGATCTCAGTTTCCACCATAGAGATATAAGTACTAGAGTACGCTAGCGGGTATGCTTGCCATAAGTGCAAGTGTCTGCTGTTCAGAGAGAGAACGCTGCAATCGTTCCGTATCATTCTCTCTCATGAGCGCTCGTCGACAGATCGTTAACTGAAGAGGGGAGGGCGGGGAAAACGATACCCTTATGTAACTAGCTATGTGCTGTTTATATCTTAAGTTACCATAGTGATACGGAATTGTAAGTAGCCTTCTGTCTCTCAATCGCAGACACTTTCAAGGCTCACTCGCGAACTCTAGTTACTTATATCTCTATGGTTTCCACTAATTCGAAAATTAGAAGAACTTTTCCATGGTTACAAGATTGCATTTTGACAAGATACAAGCAAAAAACTGATGAAACACAGTTTTTTAACGTTTTCTAACGAGTTCCAGCAATTTCACGAAGGTGCTATATTGACAGATTGTGTAGAATATTTATATAAATGTTCTCTCTTTGCACCCTTTTGCGATTTAGTGGAAATGTTTAAGTTCAAATCATCTTCACTTTATTGGCCTAATTTAGAGTTTCCTCAAAAATTGATTTTTAAAAATCATTTTAATATTTTTCAAACAGTTTACCTGCAGAAAAAAACGTGTGAGCCTCAGCCACATAGTCTCACGGGGGAAGTGAAACTTCTTTAGAGTTATATAAACATGTCTCATTGATGCGTTATCCATTTTGCGTTAACAAAGTTTGCCTTATATTTCCCCGTTGTTAAATCATTCCCCTTTAACGTTACAGACAATTTCAAAAAGAAGTCGCTAAAGAAGTTTCAATTCAAAAATTACGGTGATTTTAATGGGAAATTGTGATTGTCTAATTTGTCTGCTTTCGGCACTCGACGGTGACCGCGTAAGACACATCTTTTCTAACTTAATCAGATAACAGAATATTTAAAATTGAACTTTTATTCAGTGTAAAAACGTCTAATTTTATTTTTTTGACGACAAAAACTGTGATATGAATTATGATTCCACCATGTTTATGAACTATACCCACTCGATTCCACAACCTACGTGGGTATTGTAAACTGACGCATTAGTTGTCGCTATGACATCTCTATGAATAAAGATTATTATTATTATTATTATAATAATTGCAACAATAGAAATACAAGTCCATGACTCGTCAGTTCATTGGTAAACATTATTTTAAATTATTATACCTCAACGGATTTAGTATAATGTTTAAATAATTTACCCTTCTTTTTTTTAATTTTTTATTTTACTAAATGACACCTAACGATAAAATAATATAGTACTAGTTTAAACTTTAAAGTTACATACGCAGAAAGAACAGTAGTATGAAGAAATGCGTTTGGCGACACACAAAAAACAACTTCCAAGCCACCAGTGTTCTTTGTTTAGTTGAAGAAAAATTTTCGCAGTACTATAATTTTAAATCTAATCTTGTTATATTCTAAACGTTTAAATATAATCTCATTAATGTATGTACAGTACTGCATCAGTTAAATTTTAAATGGCTTTAGAAGTACTAATTTTTTTTTGACATTGAATCACAATTACTGACATTATTTTTTAAGTGCAAAATTATTTATGTTCAAAATTAAGGGCATCAGAAAGTTCTACAATTTGAGTTTTTTTTTGTATATAACTTTATTTTTAATAAATAAAATTGTCGTCCGACACGTTAATTTATTGAATTATAATTTTATATTTTGTCAATATATTGTCTGAAAAATTGGTCGATAATTTTATTTATTGAAGAGTAATCAGACGTTAATCAAAGATTTGGACTTTATTTTTTAACTAAATAATAATTTGTTTTAATTAATCAGATCAAGTCAATCCCCGTAATTTAATAGATTCAACGCGCGTTCTGTCTATAAATTATTTATTGTTACGACTAAAGGCATGGATGTGATAAAATAGCTTGTCGCTAACACTTGTCTTTTACTGTTTTCAATCGTTACGAAGTTCCACTTATAGAGCTATATCGTTGTCTGGCTTACAATAAAAAGAAATAAGAAAAAAGGGGTGTTCCAGTAAAGTCAGCGTTTTCTTACTGCATTTTAAATTTGACTACAAACATTTTGATATTCACTTGTAAATAAACGTTTACAAAACTGAAATAGAATGATTTTTAAAAAACGCTATTAATTTTTTTGAACGCAATTAAAAACGGCATAATTTGTTGCTCCACCTTGAAATTTATAATCTCAATTAATTATCAAAAGTGGATGTCGACTGAACGTCAGTTATATTAGTTTGGCTGTTAAAATTTATTTTGCAACGACATTGAAAATTTCCTGTCATTACGACACTTTCACCATCTTTTTGTAAATAAATGTTGTTTTCACAATATTCATGAATTAAAATATTTACCTTTTAACTTAATGTGATCCGTTGACTATTTTTGAGAAATTAATTATTACGGTTTGATTTTAATGATTGGGATTTTCTCTTTAAACCTTTTCATCATATTGGTATCTACTTCTGTCACAGTGGATGGTGTCTTTTCAGATGAACATCCTATATAAATTAGATTTAACTTCGTTTGTCAACATAGTTCACATATCCCTTTTTGATGAATTCCAGTCCTCCTTCACCGAAAATTATGATCATGGTATAATTCGATTCGGAATGACATCTAGAATTTTTTTGAAAAAATTGAATCGGGCGACGAAAAAATTGCGAAAGTTATAAACATTTTAGTAAAAGAAAAAAGATTCTGAAAGAGCAGAAAACTTCCTAAAAAAAAGTTTCATCTCCCGGAACTATACCACCAATATATAAAATTTAGAGGTGAAAATAGGGCTAAAAAATTTTTTTTATTTTTTATATAATTTTCAATATTTTCATGTCTTTTTAGCTTGTATAAAAAATAGAAAAAAAAATTTAGCCCTATTTTCACCTCTAAATTAAAATTAGAAATATTTCTGGTTTATTTCCGGGAGATGGGACTTTTTTTGTAGAGAATTTCCTGCTCTTTCAGAATCTTTTTGTGATTGCAGATATCTGCAATAGTTTTTGAGATAATCGCAAAAAATCAAACCCCTATTTTTTCTTTTACTAAAATGTTTATAACTTTACAATTTTTTCGAACCTTACTTCAATTTTTTCAAAAAGTTTCTAGATGTCATTCCGAATCGAATGACACCATGATCATAATTTTCGGTAGAGGAGGACCGGAATTCATCAAAAAGGTACATGCGAACTAGACTAAATGATTTATAGCTGTAGTATAAGAAAAATTTCGAGAACGTTTTCTTTCGAATAAATTGTACATTATAGACACTCGAATGGTAGGTTTATGCATAGGTACGGTAGGGAAGACTAATCAAAAATAATTTCTACAACGTTTTATGAAAATTAACAAAACAATGAGTGTGAAATTATCTGATAAGATAAAGTGCTCATAAAAATACTATCGTTAATAAGTGTTTGAAAATCTTTAAAAATCATGAGATATCGAAATTTGAAACAACAAATTATTTGTTCATGAACATTTTTCATTGATACAAATATGTGTTAAATTGGATACTAATGTGCTCTTAAGTTTTTAAGGAAAATGTAGGATTTTATAAGTCTACGAGGCAATAAATAGCTTCCCGGATTACCGTAATAATATTTTTACACTTGAAAATGCACCGTTTTATAAGTACCTAAGTTATAATTAATAAAGAAAAATACTTATTAAACTTAAAAAAACAGTTTTTTGCAGAAATAGTTTAATTTTAAGCATTTCTTATACTTCAAAAAAATTTCAAAATAAAATAAAAAGAAAAAGTTAATTCAATTTATACTCCAATATTCTTGGATTTGGTGTTAAAATGAACGATAATGCACTTAATAATTTAAATTTTCAATATAAAACCTTTAAAATTCAGTTAGAATTAACTAAATTGAATGACCCACTGATTTAGATTAACAATTGATACGAAATTACACAATTTCGACATTTGACACAGTAGCACATATATTTTGTTATCAGAAACCAAATCACGTTTCGAAAATATCGAATGCATTTCACGTTTGTCAGGTAAACCAATCACTGCACTCGAACAGAACACATTCGCGATAACAAAGGACATACGTTAAATATGTATGTCGTATAATAATGTAGTTTATTGGTTTAAAACGTGCGTTCACGTTTTGTTTGTGAACAAGTGAAGGTCTAAGTCAAGACTAAGTCGATCGCGCTTCACACAGTATAATACCTTTATTATTATTATTGTTTTTACCTTAATTAAAAACTGTATACAAGTTTCGCGAGTCGCAGTCTGAGGTAATTGAACAGAACAATAGTACGGTGGGCAGAGTTTATTATTGTTATTCATATATTCCTCCACGAGGTATGCCCCAAGGAAACTGCCAATTCACCCAAAGCGCTAGGTTTGGGATTCGAGTCGCAACAGCCCTAAAAATGCGGTTTTCTACCATGAATAGTTGTTTCAATTATGCATTTATAATATACTAGTTTGTACCCGCGGCTGCGCTTGCGTGAACATTGTTTTTAACACGCCTATAGGTATTAGCTTGACCTGTATGTGTATGTAAAGGAATATTTCGGCGTAATTTTCACCAATTTCAAGAAGCCTGATTACCTTGAAAATTTGCATACGTGTCAAGGGCCGATGACAATACAGTTATATTTTAAATATAAATTTGAATTAAAAAAAAATTGAATTTGAAAGTTTTGAAAAAAATTACTTTTGATTTCATTTTGAGACTAAAAACTAAGAAACTAAATTATAGTTTAAAAACACTAAAAAAACACGCTTTAATAGCAAACCGAACTAAGAAAACAATTATTAATAAAGTAATTATAGTAAAAAAGCGTGGGCGTGCCAATTACTATAATTTCATTATAACTAATTTTATAAATAGCTGCCAATTAAATAATTGTAACATTTAATATCGAGCACCCCACACTTTTTTAATATAATTAAATTATTTTGTTAATCATTATTTTCTACTTTTCAGATCGGTTTGCTATTAAAGCGTGTTTTTTTAAACTATACTTTAATTCAAGCGCAGCTGATTACTAATTTTAGGTATAAAATGATAGTTTACTAAGCTTAATTACAATGGCTCGTCGTTCTCGAGTAATGAAGCGATAGACAGGCTAAAATTCTGGCAACAGATCTTCTAGTTAGTTGTCATTCAAGATATTCGAAAAATCCGCAATAAAACTAAATTACAGACGGAAATCCCATTAATATTTTTTATTTTAGTATATTGATAAATTGATTATAAGATTTATGATGAATAACAGAATTAAAAACTTCGAACTGTGCTATTTGAAATAAAACACGTGTGCATAAATTTCATAACTTTTCCTTGAAAGTAAATAGCACGATAAAAAAGTATAAACAAAATAAAGATATATTTTTTAAATCAACTGCGAACCGGTATTTTTTTATTGACTTTTTTGTAATGGCGAATTATTATTGACACAGCATTTACTCCCAAAATATTAACATTAATTTACAAATACAAATTACCTTGAAATTCTTTAAGGTAATAATTCAAAGGTCTGGGTTATATACCTATATCTATACTAATATTAAAAAAGAGACGTTTGCTTTGTTTGTTTGTGAGTTAATCTCAGAAACTACTGAACGGATTGTGATGAGACTTTCACCAACATGCTCCTTCGATTGTCCGTTAACATAATATTATGTAGGCTTCATTTTATCTAAATAATTTCCCGGCCCGGCTTCGAGTGGGCGAACGAGCGAAGCGAAGCCTGTTTATGATAACAATAAATTCGAGCGAAGAAGTCAATCGAGTGTACCCGGACAAAGCTGGATGAAGCATCCAGAATATCATAATCCTATATCGCCTATGGACAGTGATGGATTTATATTAAAGTACACTAGGCACAGGCACCACCACAGAGGAGGCACCACAAAACGAGAATACATTTTCCTAGCTAGAACTAATATGTCAGTTATTAGACTTCTGATTAAAAATTATGTTTGCACAGGACATAGCATTTATGATCACTTCATGAAAATGTAGATGACGTTTCTTTTCAATCAAATATTCTGAAAAATAGTCAACTTTAAAAAGTGAAACGAACATAGATCCTGCGTTGTGAATCAAAACAATAAAAAGAAAAAAAATTGGTTGTCTGTAAAGTCGGTTTACGGACGATAGTTTTACGTGATAACGTATTTTGCTCGAATATCATATTTAATAATACATAACCTAAATTTTAGTAGCTGTCAAACTTGGGCCGATCGTGCTTCTCTATCGCTTATACTGCGCTCTCGCTTGCACGCACAGGGTCAGGCGGAACGTTACGGCGTTACACTTTTTCGTGCGTGCAGCTGGTGTTTCATCAATTTATAAGACGTTATCAAGTCAAAAAAAACTATAGGGCACCGTTCACTGTAAAAACCTATAGGGCGCCAAAAAGTTAAATCTGGCGCTGCCTATGGATATATTGTACATATATTATTTCTTTTATTTAATCTTTGAGTGACAATAATGCCTCAAGAAATAGGGTAAATCTAGAGCCTGTAGGTACTGGTTTTATAGAAAAAACAGGGCTAAAATAAAATAATAATACTTTTGAAACTACGAACATTTTTTTTTAATTTTTGCATACAAATTTTAAGCCTGAAAAGATACGAACGCTTCATTGTGCTCATTGGAATTGGCATGTCATTTTCTACAAGCTCTGAGATATTTAGATTTTCGTTGTTTTTGAAAATCTTGTTTGTGCTGAATTTTCTTTTTTCTTTGTCAACCTGATATATACCTACATATTATTCAGGACTTGCTGTGACAACGCTTTCACAAAGGCAGTTAGTGGTTCATGAAAGCTTTCATTTTGAATGAAGAAGAGGTGCGAATGTATTTTTATGCTTTTTCTTACGCTGTGTTTAGCTCGCGAAGATTTCAAATCGAAAGGAGGCAAATAACAATTACAAATACTTTTCTAGACAAAAAACAAATTAAAACCTTTAACGATTTACAACGTCGATGTTTCGTGTTTCATGATTGCTCCTCTTTAAAAAAGGTCGACACTTCTCGTAGTTCATAGGTTGCCATTTTTTTTAGGTCGATTCAAACTCCGGACCATTAGCATATAGACAACAGCCACTCGAACGCCGGATGATAATTTATTTTCTTACACTAGTTCGCTAGGGTTGTGCAATTTTGTGCAAACTCAAATCAAAAAAATATTCATTATGTTGATTTCTTATTTTTAAATAGCTTACTGATTTTTTACAAAACAAAAATATTATGTTGCTTCTGGCAGGAACCATATCTTCTCAGTGGACAGGGTATCAAATTTTATCACAATCGGTCCAGCTATTCACGAATGATGCTGATACAGACAAACATTTTTTGAAACAAATTTTCTCATCTTGATCCGACCAGCGAAACCCGTTTGTGAAAAAAATGGCGCAATTTGCAATTTATAGGAAACAAAAAAAAAAGTGATCTTTAATTACTCGAGAAGTAATTGACCGATGACGCTAAAATTGTTCATGCATGTTTGGGTCAACATAGACATCATTTTTGAAAATTTTCAGCCACCTATGTGCGGTCATTTTTTAGTAAAAAAATAGTGAAGTAAACGTGTTTTTTTAACTTTCGGGGCTATTTGCAAGTTAACAATTGCACTTAGTGACCTCTGTCAGTGCTCATTTTTTAGGAAATTTCATAAGGAACAACTTTCTCGATGCATATGCTATACTAAAAGTCAAGAGGAACGGAGATATTAAAGGAAATAGAGAAAAAAAGCACTATTTTCGTTACTAATTGTCAATTATAAAATCAAGCACACCAACAATTTGTAAGCAAACTTAGGGGGTTGAACTACACCCTAAAACGAAGCGATTCCAACAATAATCTCGCCTGTGCCCGAAAATACATCCAAAACTCCTCGCTGTCTTGCCTATAATGTCACAGTTAAATTCTCTAAATATATTTTTATTTTATAATTTTTCTGAATTTCAAACTGTTTCTATATGACAGATAGATTTAAAAATAAATAAAAGTCGATTTTAATCAGTTCAGCTGATAGTACTGATCAAAATCGATTTTTAATTAATTCTGAATCGGAACATCCCTAAAGTGTTATTTTGAAGGTCGAGTGTAGTTGACAAGTTTATACTACATCAGCTGTAGTAATTTTATACAATGCATCGCAGATAATATAATGTATAATTTATGTATTGTTGAGCCGATCCCATATTGTTTTATCTGCATTATCTTTCCTCTCATATTATGTATATACAGAATGCTTTATTGAATTCGACCTCCTCTCTGCAGTTCTATTGTATACAATAACTAGCAGCTTGATTCGACTTCGCCCGGATTTGGAGATTGCTTATTAAATATAGACTGTAGACATTATAATTTCCCCTATATAAGAGAAAATAAGAAAATCTGACCCTTAACCGTAGGAATTTTTAGAAGTTTTATTAAACATCAAAATTAGAATTTACTAATAAATAAACAGTTTTTAAGCTCAAGGAGTATGAAAACAGCGGGAAGTTTTGCGGTCAATCGTTTTTCAGATTGCTGTAATGGATCAATTGTTATGTAGGAATGGTAAAATATATTATATTACTTTCGGGTTTAGCAACTATTGCTCAACTAAACCCAACCCGAATATTTGAAACGAAAGCAAGGTTATAAAAAAAAAATTGGTTGTCTGTAAAATCGGTTTACGGACGATAGTTTTACGTGATAACGTATTCCGTAATACGTAATTTATGTTCTATTTCTCCTATCTTCTACATATAATAATTATAATAATTCGAATCTATGATATTGCATCTTTCGCTTCAAATTTAGGTTAATTTTATTTATTAAAATTACTCACCACCTATAATAAAAATTGTTTTTTTTTAACTTTCTTTCTTTCGTATTTATTTTAAGTCTCAAAGATTAACTGTCATAATATTCTGAAAACAATTGTTTCATTGTTTATATAAAATTCCAAAACCTACTTACAATATTTAAGTATTTTCATACGTCAAAAAATTGATTTTTATAATGATAAAATTTGTATGAAAACGATTTTTTCGAGAGATGAGACCTAGCTAAAACGATTTTTTGCCCCCCAAAATCCCTTTTCAGTAAATTTCATCCAAATCGTTAGGGCCGTTTTCGAGAAAAGCACGCACAGGGTCAGGCGGAACGTTAGGAACGTTACACTTTTTCGTGCATGCAGCCGGTGTTTCATCAATTTATAAGATTGGTGATTCATCAATTTATAAGACGTTATCACGTCAAAACTGTTTGAATTAGATCGAAATCCTTTCTGGATATCAAAAATATACTAAATTTATGAATTTAAAATGGATAATATTTGATTCGTACACAAGAAATACTCGTATACACATAGTTTTTTACTTATTAGTCGAAAAATAAACAAAGCGTGCGTGTACGACATTCGATCGCTCGAAGAGTTTCTCTCCCTCAACCGATTCTTTCCGTCATTTGATGTGTTGGCTGCGATGTATCGTTTCTGAGATATTCCGATTGCCCAACTTACAGTTACGCTCAACTAGCCCCGCCTTACCCTATCTAAGTATAGCTGCTGATACAAGGCACCTTAATTTTGACTTCTCGCGGATAGTGTACCGAGTTTCATGAAAATCATCATTTTCAAGGGATGCCGATACAGATAGATAAAAATTCTGGGAACAGTTTTCTTGTCTAGCTACAAAATATCCAAAAACCCAGAAAAGTTTGCGAGAAAACGGCATTACAGAGCTAAACTCCGTTTTTCAAGAAAATTATTTAATGTAGAATAAGTTATTTATATAATTTAGCTTTTGCAATTATATTTTAAGTGCGTTTTATTTGCTTTTTTTTTTACTTTTACTACACTACAAAAACTGTTCACTGTTCAGGTACAATGCCTTAATTTAATTAGCGATGGGCTTGTGTGGAACCGCTGAAATTATCTTTTGCAGAGCTCTGTATAATGTATTTGTTTGAAAAATATAATGTTATTCGTCTTATTTTTAAAATTCATTTTTTTAATTTATGTAGAGATATTGCACAATGAAAAACAGTTTTATCAAAAAATAATATTTTGAAATAAACAAGGATACAAAATATTTTTCAAATTGAAAACTTGTTTTTAATAGTAATTCACCTTAAATAGTAAGATATTGAAATAAACACATTTAAAGATTTGTTTCGCTGAGAATAGGAAATTTTTATAAAAAAATATTCTTATTGTGATGACCTAGCATTATTATTGTTGCAAAATTTCACAATATCGATGTATTCAAAATAAGAACACGACAATAAAATTATTATTTCATTGGTGTTGCAACAGTTTACCAAAACAGGTAGAAAAAATACAGTTTATTTGTATCAAAGTAAATAATTAATTAATGGCGATGTTAGTTAAAATTTTCAACATGACAATCCGGAAAAGTAACTAAAAAAAGTGAAGACATTTTTTTTATTTGCATTCCAAAATATTCCTCAATGAATCGTTTACGCCATAAAATATACAAATTTTGGTAGCAAAGGTGTGTTTTCTTGTGGTAATAATATAATATGTAATTATTCTTAATGTATAAGTAAATAAATTCTAATCACTATTTTCGATCGATTCATGCGATATATTAAAACACAATGCGATAACAAAATGTCATTAAAAATTCCAATTGACACATAAATGTTTAAAAACATGTAAAAGTTTTTTTTTGTGAATAATGAAAAGAAGATTGGAATAAAAGTTGAGCAATATAATAGTGGCGTGTGTCACAGTGTGAGTCGGCAAAAACCTCGAAAAATGTAAACATTTTGAGCCGGAACCGTTTTCGAGGCTGCTGAACACGGTGGTGATATTAAAGTTTCTATTTGGGGATGCGTAACCTCCCAACACGGCTAAAAAACACCCCCGAACGGGGTTAAACGCGCATTACGTTATTCTCTTTCAAAAAAAAATCCCCTGTTTTTGAGGATGCTGAGCACGGTGGTGGTGTTAAAAATTGCCGCCGACTTCCAAATCTCATACCCGAAATGGGTGAATTTTTTTTATATCGTCAGAAAAATTGGGTGAGATTTGGCTGGTGGAGGGATTGGTGAGAGTCGGTGGCAATGTTTAACATTACCACCGTGTTCAAGGAAAAATATTTTTTTCAAAAATGGGGGTGATTTTTGACCGTTTTGGGGGGTTGAGCAGTCCCAAAGAGAAATTTTAATATCACCACCGTGTTCAGCAGTCTCGAAAAGGCGGCAGGGAGGGGGGGTATCTCGTTCCGGTTCAAATATTTACATGTTTGTCTGGCTCACACACACCAGTATTTTTTTTCGAGTTCGGAGAGGTTTAAAATTATAGAAACAAAATTACATAGAAATTTTAAATGATTTTAATATTCTACAGATTCTTCAAATAATACGCGATTAATAACCAATTGTTTGGTACCTCCGCGATTACTTGAATTTTATTTTCAACAGTCAGATACCACAAATATCCCACATTATTCCAATCGTCCAGCCATTATCGTGCAGATGTACACATGTAACGGTGATCTAACACTAGGTGCATGTAACAAATTATGATTAATAACATCACAATACCTGGACCATAATCTCTGATGATATGGCGACCTTTGGGCGGTGGAATTGGCGCTAGCTCGGGCTCTACAGATTGGTGTCGTCAAGCGTCAAAAAACAAAACACACAGAACATACCATGTATATGACAGAGATAGAATAATGACAAATGAAATGATGTGTGTTCTACACTAAAAAAATGCAAAAATCAATGTTTCCCTATCTTTATTCAAATCTACAAATTCTTGCTATTACATAGCACATTATACATTAACTACTTACAGTACTTTTATTTATTTGATGCAATCTAAGTTGAAATTCATTATTTTTTTGATAATTTAAGATTCAAAATATTGGGAAACATTAATTCTGTATGAAACAGGCCAACCAATTTCAAAGTTTATAAAAAATTTATGGATTTGCAATAAAACAATGCAGACGGTTTTAGTTATCTGACGATTTATATGAAATGTTTATTATAGTTGCTGGTAAAAAAATGTGAGATTTATGTTAATTTTAATCTTTCTTTATATAATAAAGTACAAGCATGTCACAATTTTTAAAACCTTTCAATTGGTCGACTTTTGATATCTATAATTCGATTTGATAATTTTAAGAAATAATAACGCAATCTATAGATAATATGACTAATATTTGTTTTTAAACGAAGAAATTAAATGAATGATTTTTGAACGAAAATTTACTTATCACTTTTATAATAATTATTAGTTTTTGATAAGAAAAAAACAACTTTTTTTCAAATATAGGGATAAAATAATTTAAAGTGAATGTTTTTCTTACATGAACACATTTTTTAGTGTTCTGCAAAGGTTACAATAAACAACAGCCGGGGTATTAGAGAAAAAATCTTTTATGAAAACATTGGCGCATTATCTATCAAATCTGATAAAAACTTATTGATATGCACCTTTAAATGTGACAGTAGGTCTGCTGCCATATGAATATACCGCTGACGATGGTAACCAGCATATTTTGTGTGGAACTGAGCGTGGAGATTTGGTGTCTGTCTTTGGGCTCGGCGGTAGATATCGCGATATGGGTCGATGAATCGATGGATCGAAATGTTGATTCGCAAATATGTCACTTTGCCTTATCTGCGATTTGAGAATGGACGGTGGTGGTTTTTTGGGACGTGGAGGAGATGATGATTTTGGTCTTGGTTTGTGATCACGTCTCGGCGGATATGTACCATTTATGTAACGTGCTGTTTCTGGGGTTGACAGTGATCTGATATTATCTTGTCTTCTTGGATATTGATGTGCTACCCAAGGTCCTGCCAAATAAGGAGCAATGTCTCGCAGTTCATGCACGTTTGGAGATGATGTAAACATGTGACCAAGAATACTCATTTTGCGCTCAGGAGAGTCAAATTTTTGTCTTAATTTTTCTACTTCTCCAGTGGGACAACCTAATTTTGCTGCGAGTTCTTTTACACTTTGCTGCCTTTCACGGGACGGAGCCGATGTTGATGGGCGTTTATTTTTTAAAGCTGCTAATTTACTGATGATATTAATATGTGGCATGAAGCGATCTTCTAATCTTAAGGGTATCTTAGGAATAGGCGAGACTGGTCTTACGGATCGTCGTATTCTACTTCTGCCGCGACTGCTTCTCGAGGAGGTTTCATATTTTTTTCGAAGCCAATCTACGTCCCCGTATTCAGAACCTTTAACAGTTGTACGATCTATGTCTGTTTCTTCTCGTGCCAAAAAATTTCTTGTTAATTCTGGATCACTTTTGTAACGTTTGCTTGTCGCTAAATTACTTTTTCTGTTAATATTTTCCAAACTTTCAAATCTTCTTGTTAGTCTTAAAACATCTCCATGTTTAACGAGAGCTAAATAAGCCCGCCAATATTTTTCTGGATCTGGCGAAACACTGCGTGATCTATGAAGAGTCTCAATGCTTGACCCTGTACTTGAAATGCGCATCGGGCTTGAAGAAAGAGTCTTACGTAATAACACCGGAGACAGTCCAGTACTTTTCGAAATTGGAACCGTTGCAAATTTCATAAATTCTTGTTCACCAAACAGCTCTTTTAAATCGGCATACGACTGAGACGGCACTAGTTTACCAGATCTATCTAACGACTGACTATGGTAACTTCCATCTTTAACAGGAATTATAGCTTTTTCTCCAAGGATTTCTTTACGTTTTACAGCAAGCTCTTCATCTAGTTTGAATATTATATCGTCATCGGCCGGTTTATATATGACAACTTCAGTAGGTTGCGTATCTTTTTGATTTTCAAAAAATTCAACCTTTTGCCGAACATCCGTTTCATTACTTCCTCTATAAATTACAGTTTTGGTTGACGTCTCAGAACTTGCACTTTCAGTTTCACTGATAGATGACGGTCTTTGTGCAGCTGTTGCTTTTGGCTGAGCCCATCCGTCGAGAACTTCTTTAACAGTTGCTCGATCTGCTGACTTATCTGAAGGTGTCAGTACTAATACAAAATCACTTTTGCTGCTTTTGTCTCTATATTTGGTTGCAGGTGCAGTGCCGTCTTCGGACATTTCAAGGGAATAACACGTCCGTGGAGAAGGTATTTCCACTTTGGTTTGTGCAATATTGGCGTTTGCAGCAGCTACAGCACCCATCGTTTCTTTTGGCAACATTATAGGCAAAGTTGCTCTGGCTCTACGTTGACTTGTGCGAATTAATATTTCCTGACTTAATGTTTGCGATAGCCTCTTCTTTTCACTTTCTGAAAGTGTTCCTGGCAACGATGTCGAAGTACTTGGCTCAGCTCTACTAAACGAGCTTATCGAATCGGCTTTTAAACTTCCTCCCCTGGGAAGTGGTTCCCTGTGATTATGGGTCTGTTTCGATTTTTCGATATCGTTTTGTGATATTAAAGATGTCGATCTTACATGTAATTTATTTTCTTCTGATACTTGACGCTTCTTTTCAGATGGCACATCGATTACGTAGCCTTCTTTTATTGTTTTTGGTTTTCGAAATCCGGTTTGACTGTAAATTTCTGCGAGTTGATTTTTTAATGCATTTACTTGTTCCATAGATAAACTACTCCAAAGACGGCTACCGAATCCAAAATTTTGCCTTCTGGAGAAGGAAGGTCTGTTGTGGAACGATTGGGCACGTCCTTCTGAAACAGATCTTTTTTCAACCATGTTATGGGCTAAATCAACTACAGAATTGCCTCTCCAAAGAGGTTTATAAACGTCTTTTTTAGCTTCCAGGTCCCTTCTTTTTGTTAAATCAAGATCGGAACCTTCATCTTTAATCTTATTAAATTGTCCTTTCAAATCTTCGACCGATTTTTCTTTAATTCTTAATCCTCGATCTTTTTCTTTTCTCCATCTTACGGTATTTACATCGCTTGGTTGAAAAACAAAACCTTTTTCTTTTTCATCCGCTTTGAGTCTACCGAATAACATTTTCATTTCAGCTTCTGCACGTTCTACTGTCCTAACTTTTTTCCATCGGTCGTAATCTATTATTTCCTCATCTTTCCGTCTTGGTCTTAAGTCTGTAGAACTTGTTGTTTTTGCTAACTGTCCTAGACGTTCCAAACTTAAATAAAATCCTTTGAGATTTTTATACTTTTCAGACTTCCTACTCGATCTTATTAATTCGGTTACATATGCTTGATATTCACTTCGATCACTAATTTGTGATAAGTTAAGAGAACTCGTGCTGTGAAATGATTGCGTTGGTGATAATAACGATCTACGAATTTCTCGTTTCACTGCGTCTGCGTCTCCGGCACTTCTTGCTCGTATTACTTTGATAGGTTTTGGACCTTCAATAGTTTCGACTGGTTTGCTGGCACTCATTCTAGCGCTAATTATTTTTCGACGGGATGGAGATCGCACGGGTGACGGAGAAACTCCGCCACGCGGTGAAACATTATCATAATAATGCCTGTTCACTACATCTTCTTTGCTTTCGTTATCGCTCAATTTCAATGGTGGTTCGCTAGAACTGCGGCCTCCATAGATATCGGGACTTTGATCCCGTATGAAACGATCGAAAGTAAAATCATCCTCTTTTTCATCGATCTGACTGATGCTGTCGAAATGTTCTATTTTATCGGCGACTCGATGACTCGCCGGCGAATAGCTTCGTATACTTGACGAGTAATAGTTTTGTAAATCCAAACTTCTGAATTTAGATTCAGTAACTGGTTTTATGTGAGACAGGTAAACATTTGGAATTTTATTTAAAGAATCAGACGGAGATTTATGCTGGAAACTCTGAAACCGTTTCGCTTTTTCAAGTACCATTGTATTTCTTCCTGATGTCGTGGAAAGAGTCGGTGATGGCACATTTCTAAGAAGTAAGTTTTGATAAAATGAACCCGTTTTTATAGCCTCTTTTTGTTGATTAAGTTCATCTACTGTTATATCGCCGTAACCGCGAAATGAAGTTTCTTCTGGACTTTCCATTTTCTTCAATTTTTTAACTATTTCAGTTCCGGCTGTACGACCCACACATTTAGCGATCAGTTTATTTTCTTTCTCCTTATTTTTTATTTCTTTATTTTTTCCATTTTTTCTACTCTTTTTACATTCTTCACTTTTTCCGTTATCACCGTTTCCTTTTTTAGTTTTTTTGCGTTTCACACATTTTTCATAATTGACTTTATTATCGTTTTTAGGTTCAATGTTTGTTATTTTTTGTAACGGTTTTGCAATTACAACAGCAGTCGAAGATTTTTTCTTCTTCGTTTCATCAAGATCACTTTTTTTTGGCAGTGTTAGAATAGGATATCTTAGCATTGTATTGACTAAAATAGGTGAAGGGACGCGTCTTTTCTGCGAAATGGGAGATACTTTTACGCCTTTCATTTTCAAATCAGAATTACGTAACAATTCTCGACCGCGATTTGTAGTCGATACAGCAATGTCTAGTGCCCTTTCTTTTGTTCTCGGACTTAGCCTTGCTCCATTTCTCACAGATGAATATAAGGAAGATGATTTTTTAACTGTCGTCCCGGAAGGTGAAATTGTATTTTTACTGGTTTCTTTGTGTTTTTGTACAATTTTTTGAACTTCGGTAGGGGAAACTAAATCTGGGGTTTGCACCAAACGGTAATCACGTGAAGGTATCGATAAGTCTACTTTTCGTTTGGCAACGCCAAATGTTCTTTCTAGCGAGGCTGCCCGCATTTTAGTTGCTAAGTTCTTAGGAATGGTTCCTCCAGGAGGTTCTGACGGATAACGAGTCGAAGATATTCTAGACGTTTGTTGTGGAACGCTTCGTTTCATTGAAATTGATTCGCCAGTAGAGACGTTAGTTCTACTTTTGACTTTGTCAGTGCTGCTTCCGTCTTTAAGTGTACTTACAGTTGATGTGAGTTTCAATCTAGCACTTGATGAAATTGACGGTGTTGACGCGGATATTGTTTTGGTAACTTTAACGCGTCTTTTACTCGAAGAATCCGGAGATGTCTTTTTTCTTGGAAATGGCGACGACGATAATTTACAACTGATACGATCTTTAAGAAACTGCACATTGGATGTAGACGCGTCTCTTTTGGTTGAAGGTTCATAACAGGCGTCGTGTCTATGACTCGAGGTTTTACGGACCCTCGGTGAAGTGGGAGATGTGATTGTCATCGTTGATATTAATTTCAGCGTAGCATTGTTTCGCGAAGAGCGTCTTCGTGGCGGCGAAGGTACTTTCCTTGATGACGACGATGGCTGAGTGGCATAAATAGATGGAGCTCTTGAGGGACGGTTTACGTGTGGGTAATGTTGTCTGCTGAACACACTTGGCGGTGGTGAAGGAACTTTCGTTATTGGATAACAAAGGATCTGATTTATCGGGGTTGGATGTTTATGGATTCGAATACGAGTTAGCGTCGGTGATATTGGAAAATATTCAATTTCTGACTCGTCTGTAAAATTAATTACGATAATTCGTGTATAGTTTTTGTTCATTTTTATTATATTGGTCACCAAACACCCAAAAAAGTGCTTTTCAAACTCGTGTTTCCAGATTATTTGAATGTGCGAATTTGCTCAATAGTCTCAAGAAGGAAGTCGTCTAGTGTAATCCACGTATTTCTAAGCTGTTTTCATGTTTTTTTTCGAGGACTTTAAAGCATGTTTATTAACTTTTTGACGTCGGTATATTGACTAGAATTTATACTGCAGGGTCTCGATGATAAGATAAAAAGAATAGTAGATAAGCGGTAATCATGATTGCCTATTCTGCTCGTCCGAAATGAAAAATCTTTGCTGAAGTTACAAAAAAATAAAAAATAAAAATTTAGATTTTTTCATATTTTTGACCGTGTAAAATGCCTTATCATGCCAAAACTAGAGGTTGTCAGAATGTGTAGTCAAAATTTCAGCAAATTCAGTCAATTAAATTTTTAGATATGGTGAGCACCAGGTAAAAAATGGTGATTCGAGAAAAACGCGTTTGAATGTTTGGGTGTATACTACAAGTGGAATACTCGACTTATCATCGGTCTCTGCAATGCCTGCACCATACAATAGACTTTCATCTTCTTCGTAGAAGCCTTGGAGAAGCGATTGGTGTAACAAAAACACCGAGAACCATATACAAAAGACGGAGCACTTGATGTTTATTCAAGGCTCCATAAGAACCAAAAAAGCTTGAATTTTGCAAAAATGTCTTACCACCTTGATTCATATATTTTTTAGTTTCGATTTCTAAAAAATCACACTAGACGACTCCCTCAAGTGTGATTTTTATTGCAATTATTTAAAAACGTTTGGTGTTCGTTGCGAAGATTTATGAAAATACGCTATTCTTAGTTCAGTATATTTTGATGTTTTATTGGACTAATTTTTGTAGCTTCAAAAAAATCGTGCTAGTTTTAATAAATTTGAGATAGCCTTAGTGGATAAATAAGACAGTTTAAGGTAAAATAAATTATCGTTGTGTAGTGATTATGTGATTATATACGCCTGTTTATTGTTCAGCGGTGCCTTAAAGGTGCATAATGAAAGTTTAAATTTTCATTTAGATTTGATAGATGTAGAAAAAGTGCCATGCTTTTAAGAATAAAAGTATGTGGGCTGTTTTTATAATTCTTTCAGTGTTGTAAACATACGGCTTGAATAATACATTTTTTGACTAACATAACGCTAATAATACAGATTTTTATAATCTATGGGATTTAATATATTTCTGGAGTATATTTTAACAAAATCCAGTCATAAAATAAAAATAACACGAAATTAAAGAAAAAAGAAATTTGCATTTCCTTTCCAGGAAAAATGAAGTAACTTTCTGTAAATATAATATTCCAGTTATGTACAAATCTGTATTATTATTGTGTGCTATGAATAAAAAAAAGATTAATTTCATGACAATACAATCTTGATTTTATATATTTATGTAAAAATACTTCGTGATGTAGGGTAGTGTTTATAAATAAAACTGAAAAGTATTAAAATATAGAAATATAAGCTTGTTTTAGTTAGACTTATAATAAAGCATGCGGGAGCAGTATTTAAAAACAAAAATCAAAATATCTCAAAAGGTAAACATACATGCATGATTAAAGTATTTAAAAGCTAGCGATTTAAAATATAATAAGTCTTTTAGATATTGTGATAAATAGTCTAAGATTCGGCATTAAAAAAATATATATCCTCACTGTTAATTGAATAAAATAGTGTGGTAAACGCAGTGTTAATGGAAGCAGGACTATCCTGGCAGTGATTCCATTTTTCTTTATATTGTAATCAGACTTTACAACATTTATGTAATTAACAAATGAGGGTATATATTCTTAATACCGGATCTTAGACTGTAAGAGCACTTTGAAATTAAATTTTCCTTTGCTATACATTATGTAGAGTAGGAAACTCATATTTAAAACACTAATAACGACATGTTTCGTAAAAAAAGAAAATTATGCAATTTAATCTGAACAAAAATAATTTTTGCACGATCTCCTATAAAATAGACTGTGTAAAATGACCCTTTTTGGCATTAGTGCGGAAAGTAAAACAAAAGTAATGCGATTTTACAAATCCAATATCTCTCTGTCAGTTGCCATATGAGCAAGAGAGAAGCAAATTAAGTGACTTTGTCTTCGTAAAAAATCGAAATTTACAATATGGTCGAATTGTCAGATATATGAATATATACTTAGTATGATGTGAAAATCGACTGTTTTATAGGAGGTACGTGCAAAAAATGTAGTATATATCTCGTTTGTATTTATATTATCATTCGAGTAACACACGTTAAATCGCTCGTGTTATAACACTATGTTACTTCTAGTGATAATACCTTTCATTACAAACGAGATTCAACAAATCAACAAATATGTAACAGATGAAAATAAAAAATATTTCGAAACATTAAAGTTCTAACTAGCGGGACCAAGCCGTGTAACAATTATTTTTAAAGTTAAGACTTTTTGCGGTTCGTAAATGGAAGCTGTCTCAAAAAAAAAAAACAAAGCTGGAGAATATTAACAGCATTAAAAGCGAATGTTTGTACTACAAAAATAATATTTCATTCACTCATTTACATTTAAAATTAACGAAGTATTTCCTTCACATAAAAGAATTAGTTTAATGAAATATTATTCGTTATTAAGTCATACTTAATTCAGTACAAAACATCCCAAAAGTCACATGAATAAAAATAGAACTACAAACAAACCTTGAACTCCCATTTTCAGCGACCACGCTGTATTATGTTAAGTGACGAACATTTTGACATGCACTGTGTTAATTTAGCAACATAACAATCTTTCATCCTGTATAACAGAAGTTGTGTGTGAAAATATTGAAAAAATCTTCAGAGAAAATTTTTCCTGTCAACAATTTAGAATAGGTACGCGTCCTTTTTGATTTGTTTTGCGTTACTATAATTATTTTACCACGCATTCAAAGAGTCCGTAATTTACCGATTTGGCCGTTTTCTATCGTTATATACAAGTTCATTGATAATAGTAATACATAGTAATACAATTTTGAACGGTCTGTATTTTTCTAGTGGTTTGCAATGCCTGACGTTGTCTCATTAAAAAAATATACCGGGTGTTTCAAAAGTCCCGGGACAGCTGAATAAGCAAGATTAAGTTTTTTTGAAAAATGATGCGAATGAAAGTTGCTCAACTCGTTGTAATGTATTTTTCGGTCACAAAAATTCCTCCCAAGGTGGTGCCCCTCCCCGGGGCATAATGAAATTTTAAATGGCAACTACAATTTGTTTTTATTGGGCCGAATTCTTCCGTTTGTTATCAAGGTCAAGTAAAAAAGTATCATTTCTTGACCTGTTACAAAATGAACAAATTTTATTTGAAGGGGCTAAGATAACTCGGAAATTTTTTCCCGCGTACTCGGTGATCTCTAGTTTGAACAAAAAAGAGTTTGGGACAAAAGATCTCCTTTTTTGCCCGAAGAGTTCGACCCAACAAAAAAAAATTGCAGTTACCATTTAAAATTTCGGAGTTACCCCCTGCCCCCCCCCCCATGGGAGCACCTCCTTGGAAGGAATTTTTGTGACCGAAAAATACATTACAACAAGTTGAGTTTTCCTTCGCATCATTTTTCAGAAAAACTTAATTTCTCTGAGTTATTTAATCGTTCTGGGACTTGAAAAACACTGTAAATAGTTTACGTTGCTGTTTTGTAAAAAACGAAAAAGTTATTTTTTCGTATAATTGCTAAAGTCCTGATTTTTATTTACATGTGACGTATATTTTCGAGTATTGTTGGAGATGAACAAGACAAAAAATCGTTTGAAATGAGTAGGAAAAAAAACAGTATTATTATACGCAGCTTTCCACACCGAATTTCAAAAATAATTAGTAACAGAAAACACCACCTGCCACCAAAATTAATGTTAGAATTATAAAACTCGCTAAAGAATTCACAGACTATAAAGCATTTTAAATAAGTTTAAACTACGTTTTGCAGTTTTTTTATAATGCTTTAGTGAATTTTATTTTTTTATTTAGCAGTAAACACAATGACACTGACCTTTGGGCCTTTCTGGAGCCGGCTTGCGCAATCCGTGGAGAGGTACTTCGCCACCTTTTTGGATTGTTTTGTAAGCTTCTTTCTGCTCCTGAGGACTCAACTGTTGCGACGCATCATCGCGTCTTCTGAATATCAGCGTTGAATCGCTCTCGTAACCGGACTCTTTAAGAGCACTTAAAAAAAAAGTTATAATATCAGAACACGTTTATGTACACCACGAAAATGTGATGAAGATCCTTTAAGGAAAAAATTTGAAGGAAATTGTTTATACATCTTGGGCATTGCAGAACAAGGTACTGGTTTATGCTGGGTTGCAGAAAGCTTTGTCAAAAAAATTGATTTGACAATGACAGATTGTGTTTATATTACCGTTTTTATATATACCGGGTGACTTTTTAACCTGACACATCCAAATATCTCGAGAAGCACTCTGGGGAAAAATATCTCGGATCAAAGTCTAATCATTCCATGGGGGAAAGAATTTGGTGCAAAAATGACCCCAGCGCCTGCCAATCGCCATTAAAGGGAGGGGGGAACTTTGAAATGTTAAATAGAGACTATTTTTTATCGCGGATTCGGACTCCTCGACTAAAAATACAAGTTTTATCTCAAAGGATGTTGTCGATTTGACCAATTTTTTTGGTTAGTTTGACAATCAATTTTTTGATTTGTCACTTCAGCACGTCAATGGCTTTTGTTGTTTACGGCGCTATCTAGCATTATTGAAAAACAAGTGTTTGGGATAAAACTTTTGTGTTTTTACTCGGGGAGTCCTAATTCGCGATAAAAAATAGGGATCTCTATTTCACATTTCAAAGTTCCCCCCTCCTCTCAAGGGGGTGGGGTAATTTTTGCACCAAAGTCTTTCCCCCATGGAATGAAATGATTTTGATGCAAGATATTTTTTCCCAAAGTACTTGAGATATTTGGATATGTACAATGTACATAGTACATACAGGTGCAGTCTGAAGTCGGTGTTAAATTCCCTGTCATATACAACATTATATTGTATACTTATACAGAAACAAATAATAGATTTACATAAAGGTCGCCTTCCAAGCTACATTTTGATCAAAATGTACAGAAAAAAATTGTTTCGCAGTGAAAATTGTACAAAAAGCTATGTTAAATAGATGTATACACAGATTTAAAAAAAATATCGTTTCAATCGATCAATTACTTGTTGAGCAGGATCAATTAAAAACCCCATAATTCTTTTCTTATGAAGAAATATATTATGTAGTCATAACCTAAAATCATTGTCAAATCAGAATTTTCTGGCAATGCTTTCTGCAACCCAGCATTAATGTTTCTGCCGATTTAATTTTTAGTGATGGGCCTTCATAAGTGAGTGCATTTCATATTATTAAAATATAAAATTTAGGTGCTAATAATATTTTTATCACGACAATATTATATTGTCACAACAATATCTTAAATAAGCTTGTTGTTACAATATACTTAGTATATTTTCTTACAAAAAATAAGTGCAACATTAGATGAAAATTTTTTTATAGAAAAATAAAAACTAAAACTTACTGTGCCATATATTGTCTATTTGTTGTCACATGTTTTTGTTGCTCTAAGTGCTGTAAAAATAAACAAAATATTTAGAAAAAATGCCAAAAAATACAAGACAAAATCAAATGTGCTTTTAAATGAAATTCGTTTTTTTTTAATTGAACCACCTGCACAAAACACACAGCGTTTCGTAAGTTTTAAGATATTCTAGCGTAAACTCAGCTTACTAAAATGATAAAATAGGTCAATGTAAGTTTTGAAAAATAGCTCCTAAAGCGCTTAACTGTATAAAATAAAGTCAAAATTTTAATAATTGATTGTACTTTGAACAATTAAAAATGACGTATTATTTTGAATCTTCTATTCTTTCAAAAAGAAAACTCTTAGACCTACTTTGACATTTTTTTTTTATAATTTAAGCGTGCTGATTCCACCATGTATATTTTCCCACCCACTTTCTGAAACACTCTGTATAAAGTAGTGTGACACAATCATGCTTGAAATACATGCAATATACGCACTGAAAATTATAAATCAGAAAAAAAAAATTTCAACAGGGTTTATGTTTCCAGATTGTAATCCATTATTTTATGACGAGTTGTGACATTGAGTTAATAACGAGAGATTAAAGTCACGCGAGTCATAAAAGCATTATAATCGAGATACATACTACATTTTTTGTACCACCTCCTATAAAATAGCTGTTTTTCACATCATAATAGTGTTTTTGACAGTTCACGTTCGGTTATAGGTAATAGTACCTACGTGGATTGTTCAGCGCCTACTCTGTTTCTCTGTCGTTCATATGGATTTAAATAACAAATGACAGGTATAACTATTAAATTAGCACAATGGCATTAGCTTTGTTTTACTTTGCGCACTAGTGCGAAATGGGTTATTTTGCTAACTCTATACAGACGTGAAAAGCAGCTATTTTATAGGGTGTCATATAAAAACATTTTTTTGTCATATTATGAGCCAATCATATTAACACTATATGTATCTTATTTTTAAAAAAACTGGGTACTAAGAACAGGCCCGGACTAATAATAATTTTGCTATTAGTTTCTTCACAACAATAGCACACTTTATTCATTTAGAGTTTTTTTGTTATTTTTTGACTGGGCTAATTAATTAAGTAACGGTACACCAGGTAATCGTTCGATGGGGCCTGTTCTTTGATAAAAATGCGATTTTTAGCAAAATTAAAATTAAAAATATTGATTTCATATTGTAGTACCACAAGCAGACGAACACAACGGAGCCGATGTTTGGTGGCAAGCTCTTTTAACTGTTAGCTTGACTTGCAAATATTCAATTTTCGCCACAAAATAGCGACTCCGCTGTAGCAACAATGAGCAAAAGGTAAGTCTGTAGCGGAACACCTTACACTTCTTGTAATGGCTTCAGCTAGTAGGTTACTGTATTGGCGAGGCAGGGGTGAGTTATCATCCAACCACTGCTGGATTTGGAAAGGTCCGCACCATCACACCATTCGGTTAGCGTCAAAGCACCAGACAAAACAACATTATACACCATATTAGCGGTTATGTCATATTTACACCAATGGTAAACACAACGACAGAATTTTATTACCCTTTTATTTAATTTTATTTTAATTATTATCAGCATTGATAATATATATCGACTATATATTATATTGAAAATAATGTCAAAATGTTTGAAAAATGCCTAGTTTTTGAGTTTTGAATACATTAATTAATATGGATTAACGTCATTTAACGTTAATAAAATTCGTCGTTTAATTATACCAACTAAATAATGAGTGTCCATAAATTTCAAAACGGAGGTTCCAATACCATTAAGTTTTAAGAAATTTATAGATACTTATATTGTTAGAAAATGAGTTACAATGTAACTGAAATACGAAGCCTCTGACACTATATACAAGCAGTAAAAGAGAAAAAAAAAACCGAAAGGAAAAAAAAACTAAAAGAAGAAAAAAAAAATTATTTACATGAAGTAGTTATCGTGATTTTTTTTGTTAATTTAATAAAAATAAAAGTAAAAGCAACTAAACATAAGTATTAGTAGGTCTACATAAAAATAAAAAAAGTACAGAAGTGAAAAAATATAAAATATTAAAACGCGTACCCCGTCAAAAATTTCCATGACTTCGTCCCACCACTATAAAAATAAAACACAACAATTATACGTCGACAACTTCAATATTAGTAGTTTATAAGTTCAAACCTTAATTAAAAACAATCATTTTATTAATAATTAATTTATAATCCAGTTACAAAAAGAATGATTTTTTTTGGAATTTTCCTTCAACTGATAATATTTTTGTAACTGTTTTGAATCTACTATAAGACACAAATAACACAGCCAACATATAAAAGCGACCAAAAGCTTTTAATAATACCCAGAGGCGCAGCCAGAGAACTTGCAAAGGGGACATTTACTCTACCGAAGAATTATTTGTAAGGTTCCGTTCTAATGTTTTTTCGATTAAAAAATTAAAGGTCTAAATAACGTCAAAAAGGGAATTGTTAAAATTTCTGGCTACGCCTTTGAATTAGTACCTACTATTTTCTTGTCCAAGAATAACTAGATTAAGTCCAGAACAACAGTTTTTAGTGTTATCTAATAATATACTATGGTATGTTTTCAATGTTTTATAACAAATTATGTATATTTTGTAATGTAATCGAATTTGGATGCATTCAGTAATTTTTGGACAAGTGTACAATAGATGTGGATAAAACATACCTATAAATAGAAAGAAAAAAGAGAATTATATCATTTCAATAATCAGTTTTGATTTTTTTATATACTTTGCGGTTACAACATTAAAATTACTGAGAACACATCTGGACTTTCTTCGAAGTTACCAAATAAACAAAAACAACAGGTTTTGGTTGATCTTTGTAGAATATTAACATCAGCTTATAGGAAAGAATTTGTTCTAATAAAAATATGAATATCGAATGAGTATATGACATAAAATACAATGTTTATGCGAACATTCATATTTTAATGTATAAAGCTTATTAGTTTATTATTTAAACTGGGATAAGTTACTCATAATTAACATTCGGAGCATTGTTATTATTATTTTATTATTATTGCAAGCTCGGAGTACTTTTCTTCCTATTCGAAAGTCCATTAAAAATGAATACCTCTTTCGCTTCTTTTTCCGATATCGACGAATGACCAGGCATATAATTTTCGATACGGCCCGGCTGATTCTTGTAAATATCAGTGGCATATTTCACAGCTGACGCCGACATATGTCTGTAACAATAAAAATAAAAAAGCTCGTAATATAGTACTGCTCATTCATTTTAACTTTGCTAGTTTATTTAATGGCGTCGCGCTAGGTTTTAGGAATATTGCCACATTTCTCTGAGGCAGTAATCGACGGTGACACTAAAATCTTAGTGATATGTTAGAAAAAAAAACATTTTTTATTGAAATGTATGACTTTTTTGATGCCAATACACGAAAAGTTGGCGGACAACAAAATAAAAATGAAAAATTTTTCCTTTTTAATTGATTTTACGTTTTTTTAAAAACAGGTTGCCAACCAAGCACATAATTGAGCAAATGGTGAAAATCTTTCATTTTCGTTTTGTTTTATCTTTCTAACCCATGAAAGATTTTCACGGAACCGTTGAAATTTCATCATGTTCGTCCGTTCATTTGTTTGTATATTACAGCCCTACATCTTCGCCATCTCCATCCAAGGGCGTAGATATTTTTTTCTGGGAGGGGCAAAAAATCAATATTTTTTAAAGTTGTATTAATATCACACAAGAATACAAAGAAAGGTGTCAAGCAAAATATTAATTCCCAAACCAATTTTACAATTCTTTTTTTCAAGAAATATTTCTAAATTTTATTTTTTAGCCAGGTAGTTGTATTATTTTCAATTTTATTTTTTTATTAATTTGATCATGGGGGGTAATTATCCCCTTTATCCTCCCCTTATCTACGCCTTTGCAGGTATCCTATGTCAGGGGTGGCGAACCTTTCTACACCTACGTGCCAATTTTTTTCATCCATGACGTGCCGATAAGCAACCAAAGAAATTTAGTTGTCAAAAAAATGAATCAAACAGGATAAAAAGAATAATTTTGATAATACATTAAGCGCCTTGAAAATTTCTCGTTTTGTTATTTGGTGATAGTCAATTGTTTTCGGCATCTAGCATATTTTTAATTCTTTCGATTTTGCACCTCAATCAAAGCCGTGCCAACAATATTTAATCTGTCGCGTGCCATCTAGCGAATTTTAGTATATATACTGCCGAAGCAAGTACGGTAGACCGTCTCAACAACTCGTCAGGGTCACGTGACCCTGACGCCTGACGCGTCAGATCTGACGCGAGTTTAACAGTTTTTACCCATTACAAAAAAAGTGTACAACGCCGCTAAAGAAGTTTTCACTTCAAAAAAAAAAAAAATAATAATTTAGGGGTAACTTTCCATGCATAGAACTGAGGGATGAACATTTTTATTTTCGCGCATCCCATTCCATGGGAAATCGTTGGATAGGACTTTAAAAACGCAACAAAAGCTCGTAAGTGACTTTTTTTCTTAGATGAATATTTCCTGATATATAAGCTCCTAAAACGTTAATAATATTTTCAAGGGCGGCTGGCAATGGGAAGCGCGGAGATATGTCCGTCAACCACGCGTGTATTGGCATCAAAAATAACCGTCACTGATCTATCGCTACTAAATTAGTATAATATTATATTTAAATGATAATAAAAAAAACGATCTAGGTATTCGTTAGAGTAGTTTTTTTCTCAGATAATATGCTCTTGAACAGATAAGTTTTGTAACAATAACGTAATCCCGTATACTATCTACGCTATAGAAATAGTTTAAGTGGGTTTTTGTTATGAAACTTTATACGGTATAAAGAAACCTTTCCTGTAGGAAGAGACTTGTCTGCTAGATGTAGAATAAAATACGACGTTAAGCACTTATTGTTAAACAGAACGTGAGTGAACAGGTTCGGATTCAGAATGTTTGATACCTAATATTTAAAATAATTAAAGAGTATTTAAAATTTTTGATAAAAAATTTGAAGATGTCGTTATGTGTCATTATTAATTGTAATACTATTTATAAAGAACTCATACAGTTGTCGAGCGTCTCTAATAATGGGAATTGGGAGTGGCGATCGTAAAGAATGATTTCGATTTTATAGAAGTGAAACTTTCACAAAAGATAATGGTAAGAGTACGATAACTTGCTATGCAAAATATCCACTGGAAATTCACAATTATTGTTTTATATAACATATAACAGCGTTATTGGTCGTTTTAAGTGCGGAAAATTAATTTTTAAAAATTAATTTAAAAAAATTAAATATGGTATAATAAATTGATTTAGAGTATATTATTTACTATAGCGATCGCTATCTTGTCTCATATAGTGATAAGAAAAGAGAAAGTTATATATACCTGTATCTATGATAAACAAAGATAGAAATATCAATTGGTTGGAATGAAATACAATTGAACGTTCAGGGCAGAGTCGTATTTGGAAATTTTAATTTATAAAACGAATTTTAAATTTAAAACTCACATTTTCATGAAGATTGAAAACCACCGCTTTTTTTGATAAAGGGGTATGCGATTGTCTCGCAGTGAAACGGGAAGGGGCAAATGTTGAGTTTTTAAAAAAACATTTCCGGGGTGAACGATAAACGGGTATGCGAATCTCAATACGACCCTGCTTCCATAACACAATCGAAAGCTGCATACAAAGTGAGATAGTTATACAATAATTCTACACCAGTTGGTATGACGTGTATTTGTGATTTTTGATTGGTTAGATTCAAAAAATGACAGTGAAAGACGAAAAGTAGTTCCATTTTTTTCACGTATTTTTGAGGAAATTTGTGAATAATCCGCAAAGTTTTTTTTTTTGAACGTCAAAATTTAGCATCTTCTATGACTTAAAAAAAAAATTTCAAAATTTGGGTGCATAGTGTTATCGAACTGGACCCAAAGATAATATATAAGTACTAGCGGCCCTGTACGTGCTTCGCTACGTATAAAGTGAAATAATAAAAAAAAATTAATTGGAACATCTATCTATCTATCTATTTTATTAATTGCTAGCTATTTTAAAATATACATAGCGTATATGTGTGTATGTCGAGAACTCCGGCTGCGCCATCGTGCTCGAAAAAAAATAGCGTAAAGTATTCGTGGATAACTGGTCTTTAAAACACTTGCCGGTACTTGTAAAACTGATTCGCCGTCATCTTGATCTATGATATTGCATCTTTCGCTTCAAATTTAGGTTAAAAATTTATTTATGAAAATTTATTTATTAAAATTACTCACCTATAATAATAATTGTTTTTAACTTTCTTTCAAATACGTATTTATTTTAAGTCTCACTTGGATAGTAATTAAAGATTAACTGTCATAATATTTTGAAAACAATTGTTTCATTGTTTGTATAAAATTCCAAAACCTATTTAAGTATTTTTATACGTCAAAAAATTGATTTTAAAAAAATGTGATAAATGAAGAACCGCTCGACCGATTTTGTGCAAACTTCACATAAACCATCTACTAAATAGTCCGAACAAAGCCTAAAAATTTGGTTTGGATAGGTGAGCCCGTTCTTGAGTTATAAAATTACAAAAAAGTGGCATTGATTTTTATATATATAGATTAATATATTATAGTGATTTAAATCACTTGTCTAGGCAACTTTGCGCGAACGTGATCGAACAGCGGATTGCCTTGGCAAGTTATTGAATCACTATAATATAATGTACGACTTTTTCAGACACTTCCATTCTCTATAAAATCCAAAACCATTTTTATGGTCGCCGTTTGGGCTATAATTTCCAACCATAATCAAAACTTGCAAACTATGTAGAAATTTTACAACTTGTATTGCAAAAACCCAGTTAAATTTCTCTAGAGACAATACGTATCTACCTACGTTATTTTTTAATGAGAAATGCAAGTTTTACATAATACATAAATATTTAATAAGATTCTCATTTCTTGTTTCGTTAAGGCCCCCATACACCTCGTTCTTTTTTGGCAGTTTTCATCGTCACGATAAAACACGTCGGTCAAAACCGAAGTGTATGGGCAAAAACTGTCGATGAAACACGGCAGTTTTTTTATCTGCCGAATCTTGATTTTAAACACGACGTGTTTGCTGGTTGTCGTTTTAAATCGTAATGTGTGGCGCTTTCCGATAAGAATCGACGTGTTTATTCAGTGGTGCGACGTACAGCAAATAAGTCATATTAATTAAATGATTGTAATTAGTTTGAGTATTGATTTATATTTTAACCGTTTTAGTGCTAAGCAATTTTGACAAAAATAAATGAAAATTGCTATAAACATATTGATTAATTTAGAGGAAAAAATAATGGTGTCAAATAAAACACTCTAATTTAGACAAATATCAATCAATTTTATTAATTATTTTTGCATTATATTGTTTATTAATGTTTATTAAACATAAAATAATATTAATATTATTGTATTTTATTTCTTTTAGAAAATAAAAAATCTAAAAAAAATAGCTCTCAACACACTGAAACTGATACTTGCAGCGCTTTTGCGCTGCGCCGCAATTTTCGATACAAACGATCGCAGCGCTTTTGCGCCGCATAGCATTCTAACGGTTAATAATAACTCAAAATAAGTATGTTCGTCCATTCTCAGGTAATTGAACCAATCCCCAGGTTCAAGTTTCAGCTCGTTCAATTCATACAATTGTATCGAAAATTAAAGCAATCTCCTGGTTCTAGTCGTAATTCATTTAGAAGATTTACGTGTGAAAATTGCCTGCGTTTAAGTAACCATTCTTTAGTCCATTTTGAACGTTTTCTTTTTGAAAATTTTAATTTTATAGCCACTGCGGCTGCAACTGCTAACGTTGTCGTAGGATCCATCAAAGCAGATCGTATTAATGATGCCACGACTTCAGAAAAACTGAACGAAACTACGCCTCTGTGTGGATATGGCCGTTGTTCGTGTTTAAATTAACCGTACAGTTTTACCCGTGCGGTTAAAACTGCCATAAAAGAACGAGGTGTATGGGGATGGCCGTTGTTCGTGTTTAACCGTACAGTTTTACCCGGCGGTTAAAACTGCCAAAAAAGAACGAGGTGTATGGGGGCCTTTAGTTTTCATATCAAGAACATCGGTCATTTCATCATGTTTAAAAACTAAAACCAATGATTTTTCTTTTTATTTATTTGTGGTCGTATTTACTCAATCAAATTAATTGAAAATAGTTTTAAATATTTGATCTAAAAAATTTAAATTTACTTGATTTTCGTAGTTTTATAAAATTGACAGCGAAAATTTAAAACATTCAACCCATCGAATGCCGAATCATGTAGCAAATTATGCGTAGGTGTGACTCTGCATAGAATATTCACACTGCAGCTTAGTTGGAAGCTACGAGTCATGGCGGGTTAATGCATAAAATATAAACCTCCACATAATATATTGTTTGCAATCAGAGAGCGAATGGCAGTGTAAAACCGAGACCAGATATGAAATATGACGGGTTGACTTTACACCCATACCGCACAGTGGACCATATTATAAGAGACTATGGTCAAGATTGGTAATTTACAAGTCCTTGAATGTTTCAAATATTGTCTGTATTTAAAAACAATTTGTCTAAAGTATAAAATGGTAAAATATAATGTACCTACATAAATTAGTTTTGAGATATTATATTGGCAAGAAGTTTGTATTTGCGTATAGGGTTATTTTAGCAGTTTTAAAAGAATCAGGTGGTTATGTTCTGATATTTTATTCTATAAAAAACTTGTGAAATGAAATTTTGCCACTGTGGATAACAAAGTCCCACCAGCTTAGTGTTTACACTTTTGATTTAATCTAATAAAGAAATATTTTATGTTGTTAAAATAATATTGACCAACTTTTTGGATTATATTATGGTTCCACTGTGCGTCGCGCTAAGGTTCCGAGGGAATGTTGGGAGAGGTTTGCGACCGCAGAAGACGTAAGAGGGTGGGCACATCGTGCAGATGAACGAACTACGTGTAAGTACTTAATGCAGAAACAATGTTCGTACGTCAGTGTACGTCGCGAATGTCACTTGTCACTGGGTGGAATTAGTACAGTGGAATTCCGATTGAATGAATAAATTTTTAATTATTAATGTTACAAGACGGTTGGATCAAGACATAAGGTTGTAGACAGGGTGTAGACGACTTGCCTACGGATTTTCCTTCTAACCATGTGATCTTGTACCTGTTTGAAAATATCCAATAGATTACAGCGGCACGTCTGCGAGTCGCAATGTTCATGAAATGTTAGGAGAAGATTTGTTTTTATACTCAAGGACATAGATAAACATTTTGCCACGAATCAAATTACACACGATGTCGTTGATCGGATTCATTGTTGATATTTCATAGGTATAAAGCAAGCAAGCAGCTATCAGTTGAACACTGCACGGTAGAATGTGTTTAACATGACGTGACCGTCTAGCTATGCACACTCGAAATCCAACCACATGCTTTACTAGGTGGCTGACCGTGCTGACGTCATGGTTGTCATAGCAACGGATGTTCAAAGTGCATGTTTTACATTCGCCTGGCAAAGCTCTTCATTGTAGTGTGTATGATACACTTACGTGCTGCGTTTTCCCCGTTGTGAGATGTAACTTTGTGATATAAAATTACATCTTACATACACGGTGAACGGTAATTGCTTGTATACCTCTCAGAAATTATGACTAATTTGGAATTATTTAACCTTTATCACTTGGGCGTTATTTTCGAGAAAATCTACTTCGGTTTACTTTTTACAAAAGTTCGAATATTGGGAGTAAAAATTAAAAAAAAAAATTCTCACTTTTTGGCCTGAATTTTTCCATGATCTAATAGCTTACTAATTGGCCAACCTTCCTAAAGCTAAAAACCACGTTTACTGTTAGATTTTATGTTGTATGTTAAAACTTAAAATAAATAAAAATTCTTCACAGAACTGTCACTATCATAAAAAAATGACACATTTCCGACGTCCAAGTGATAGAGGTAAATATTTTCAAATTAGTCATAGTTTCTTTTCCCGAGAGGAATACGAGCAACTACCGGTCACCTAAGGTTTAAGATGTTTGCCTCCCTTTTATAAAAAACCCACACAATTTCTCCACATAAATTATATATCATTTTACAGATAATTGCTTGCTCTACTGACATCGACAACTAAAAAATTTATTATTGCTATTGTTTTTGTAAATTAATTAAACTCTGAACAACGTCTGCCATCTGACGGCGTAACGTTAACACTTCGATCTGTCATCTGACTTTCATATTGTAAATACTGCATACTGCCATCTGACGGGCAACGCTGAACAACGCTTTTGCCACTTGCGCCTCTATATGACAACTTTAGTAAAATATTTCTTTTACAACAAAAAGAAGAACGTTATAAGCAGTGTGCAAAATTAGAAACGAACTGAATACCTGCAATCATATTTAAAAAATAATTTTGTAAAGTGATAATTATTACACTTATTTAGTGCGAATAATTCGCACAGGTCACGCTAGTACGTAACTATTTTTTTGTGGGAAATGATTTAGAAGACAGGTGAAGGCGCACTTCATCTGAATAGCCGCCGCTGATAGATTAATTATAAAGATACGTACGGACTGTTATTACTCACTTATTATTCCTCGGCATTGTCGACGAAATATAGCTGTTCTCTTTGCCAACCGGCGCCGGCGACATCGATGAAGATACGGGCCGTCGTCGATCCAGAGTCGCGTATTGTCGCGTCGTGTCGCTGTCGTACCCGCCGAATGCATTCGGCTCCGGTTCCGATAAATAACCGCTGCCGGACGTGTAGGGGTAACGTCCCGCTGTACGCAATGTCACAGTTAATATTAGATAACCTTTCAGTGTAGCTCCGAAGGTAACGTGATATATAAACATAACTCAAACGGGAATGTGCCACGCTTGAAGCAACACGATATCCACATAGGTATTTTTACGCGTTTTATACGTTTACAATTTTATTTTTTTACATTTAATTTAAATTAACTCTTGTTTGAGTACAGATTCAAATTAAAATTGCATTTTTTTGTTGTTTCAGGCTCATTTTTGTGGTTATAAAAAAGACTATTTTCCCATTATTTTTTGGGAATAAAAAGTTGCCCCATTTAAAAAAGAACTGAACAATATTTACTCTTTCCCACCAATATATACAGTGTGTCCACCGATAGTGATAACAGTGACTAATCTGTGTATCCTACTAGATACAGAGAAAAGTTTAAATAGTTTTTTTATTCAGCTGGAGATTTACTAACGGAAACTGCTGAGGTGTATTTTTTAGTACTTCAAACTGAACAAAAAGTGGACATTTTTTTTCAACTGACAACATATATTTTTTTACATATTCTAAATCTCCATTTTTTTCTCTATAAATTCATATAAACTTTTCGTAAGGTTGCATAAGAAAATATTCAGGAAAAACGTTATCAATTTATTAAATAGATATCTACACGGTAAAAATATTTCTCAGCGGATTACGACAGTAAATCTCGAGTTGAACAAAAAACTATTTAAACTTTTTTAATAGGATACACAAATTATTCACTGTTATCACTTGCGGTGAACGCACTGTATATAGGGTGACCGGTATTCCTCTCGGGAGAAGAAACTATGACTAATTTGGAATGATTTTCCTTTATCACTTGGGGATCGGAAATGCGGCATTTTTTTATGAAAATGGCACTTCAAATCTTTGATTAACGTCTGATTAGAACTCTTCAATAAATAAAATTATCGACCAATTTTTCAGACAATATATTAACAAAAAAATCAATAATACATTAAACGATTAACGTTTCGATCCGGATTTGGATCTTCCTTAGAACGGATCTAAAAATATAAAAAAAAAAAAATATTGTCTGAAAAATTGGTCGATAATTTTATTTATTAAAATGGCACTTCTTCAAGAATTTTTATTTTTTTTTATTATTGTGAGTTTGAACACACACCATAAAATCTAACATTAAATTTCGTGGTTTTTAGCTTTAGGAATGTTGGCTAATTAGTGAGCTATCAGATCATGGAAAAATTCAGGCCAAAAAGAGAATTTTATTTTTTTTAATTAAATTTTTAACTACCAAAATTCGGATTTTTGTAAAAAAAAATTAAGTAGATTTTCTCGAAAATGACTCATGTCCGACCCCCAAGTGATAGAGGTTTAATCATTTCAAATTAGTCATAGTTTATTCTTCCGAGAGGAATAGGAGCAATTACCGGTCACCTGTACATTAATCGCTGTATCCTTGGACATGGATAGAGGATCTATTTGCCTTATAATTGATACTTAAATAGATCTTTTATTCTTGTCCATACTGCATTTATTGGCGGGAAATATAAATCATCTGTATACGACGTCTGTATATTACTTTAGTAACAATAATTATATCGTTCGAGATGGATGAAAGCGTCTTTCACTTCGAAATGTTCTTTCACAAAACACTGCCCACGTGCGAGTGAAAGATATTTCGCATGTCGAACTGTCAGAACCAGAAGATAGCCGTGGATGTGATATTATTGTGTGTAAAATATATTGAAACTGAGTGAAGCCCTTTTGAAGATTGTATTCACGAATATCCTGGAAGTACTGCCTAGAGTTATTGTTTTGTGATAAAGTACGACACAATTTGAGAAGCGAACTAGATGCCAAACAAAGTCAATATTTCTGCATCAAAATGTACTGAATTTTAATGTCCTACAAACTGTTTCCCATTCTAGACTGGTCACTGCTATCAATTTTATTAAAATAAAAAATAGTCGGAAAAAGCGAAAAAATAACAACATATTATAACAGAAATTGTTTTTTGTGAAACAAAACAAAAATTTTGCGTGATGATTTTCATTAAGCATCTATTTCTATTTTCTGATCATGATTATGTAAAAATCCTCATAAATCGTAAAAATAGTCGTTTATTTTGTTAATTTTTACTATTAGTCCAGTTAGAATAAACATTTTAATTTACTATAATTCGCATAGAGCTGAAAATTGGTACAGGTCTTAAGTACACTATTACAAATAACCCCACTGATCCTACATGTGCTAAAAAAATATTCAAGGTCAAAGGTCAAAATTATCGGTTTTTTGCACTTTTCTCGTAAACAGTTAATGTTATCTAAAAATAGGTCAGACAAAAGTTGTAGACCATGCAATTGTCTACAAAAACTGTTTATATACTTTTTTCCTACGAATCACTATTCCTGAGATATGGGACATAATGAACGTATTTATCAAAAATAACGTTAAATATTAATATGCATATTATAGTATTTTCGATGCATGAAATCACCATTTCAAAATAATGGCGATTCCTAGGGAAAAAAAGTATAAGAACAATTCTTGTAGACAATTGCATGATCTACAATTTTTGTCTGACCTATTTTTTGATAACATTTAGCGTTTACGAGGAAAGTGCAAAAAACCGATACTTTTAACCTTTGACCCTAAATAATTTTTTAGCAGATGTAACAACAGTGGGGACTTTGATATTTCATTTATAATAGCGTACCTAAGACCTGTGCCAATTTTCGGCTCTATGCGAATTATTGTAAATCTACCACTATTTTTTTTGTCTATTTTGACTGGACTATATAAATTGATAAGTGACTGGACTACAATGTCTACAGAATATACAAAAGTTAATAATTTAATGATTATGAGGAATTTTTGTTAAAAATATTATGCAGAAGCGAAGTGAGTGATTGCGGAGATTATTATCTTCATGAAGAGTTGTGAAATAAATTGTAAATGACAATTTTTGTATAATCATTTTTCGTTAATAATTTTAGTGCATTTACATATTAGCGTCTAGCACTAAAGTAAATTCGTTAAACTATTTTTTAATGAACTAAATAAGAAAACAAGCTTTTTTGAAGTGATAAAGAAAAAAGCTATTATGCGATGTTATTTTTTTTGTAAATAAATATTACAGTGCGAATTTGTGAACGAATCAATAAAGCCAATTGTGCCAACTAAAACAAAATAAAAAATCCACAACCAAAAAAAAAGAAAGAAAAATATTTTTTTAATAATTTCACCTCTTCGCTGTTTGTATCGCACTGTTACATATTCGCCTGAAATAAAATAACAATATACATAAAAATGTATGTCGTTCAAGATTATTTTTTTGTAAAAAAACACGATGATAAAGTGTTTCCCGTTTTAGATTTTGAAATGATAATTTTGAATATAAAAATGTGGTAAACAATATTTTTATCAATGCAACGAATAAAAAAAAGCTCTATGAAACACCTTTGTGGAATTGATTTATTATTATTTAAACATTTGTATTTGAATTTTACACGTTTATGAAACACGAAATAACGATGTATATCTATTATTTATATATTTATATAACTGAAACATCAGTAGTCAGGAAGTTATTTTAACCACTGACTTGAGACTCTATGTCAATGCAAATACTTTAAAAGCTTTAAAAGTGTACTTACTGTCATCTTTAGCTTTATGAAGTGTTTCATACATTCGCTTGTACCATTTAGCCTGGTTGCTATCTTTAACTTCCTAAAACAAAAAAGGAGCGAACTCAAAACTAAACGAGAATATAAGTACTTATAAGTATCGAGTGGCTTGGTTTACACGTTGCGAGCTAGCGTGCGAGTCGATCTGCCGAGTAGCTGCAGTAACTCGCACCGTATGGACGTATCTTACGAGTTACTCACACGTGCGAGTTTGATAGTAGCTAGCATGCGAGTTACTTCAACATTTTTTTGTTTTCACTCGGCTAGCGCCTGCAGCAGCTCGCACATCACTCGCATCGTTCAGACGTGTTCGGCAGTAGTTCGCGACAACTCGCATGAGACTGGGCAGCTATTCGAATTATATGGACAGCACAGGCGAGCCGAGCTACTAGCATGCAAGTACACAATGCGAGCAGCTGCCTACCTACTGTCAGGTCAGCAGCTTGCAACGTGTAAACCAGCCATAAGATATTTGTGGTAGTATTTAAAAGAGAATTTTTTTACATTTATTTTATAATTATTCGAAAAAAGCTTACTTTGAAAGAAATCGGGAATGACTTTGCTTAGATTTAGGTACATACTTTTGCCTAAAATCTTATTTATACAACACAATTTTATTTATTTATTGAAGTAAAACTTCTTTAGCGACGTATCTGTTTGAAATTTTCTATAACGTTAATAGACCGCGCACACTTGTCACGCGTGGACCTGTACAACCAATACAGCACAAACCTGCAATTTGCGCGATGTCACACACTAGACCAGCATAAACCTGCACAAAGCAACATAAACCAGCAACTTTTAGTGCAGGTTTCGTAATGTGCGATGGACACTTTGCAGTTTTCAAGTAGTTTTATCAATGCAAATTAATTAATGAAAACGACACAATACCATAGCAAGTTGGTCCAGCACGACTAAACATAAATTGCAGGCGACCCACTAATTATGGTTGTAGGCTGCAAGTGCTGGTCTAATATGCTCTTTACGAACAGGAGTTTTTGTTCCGTGCTGTGCTTGACAAGTGTGAGATTATTCAACGGCGGGTAAATGTATAAGAGAAACTTTGATAACCCAGAATTATCCCCCGTGGGCTTGTGTGGGTTAGGCTCACCCTTTTTTTAAGGCCTCTTATGGAAATTTAAGTTTTCTGCTAATTATTATTTTAAATTATAAATTTAAAGTCCAATTGATAGTACTTTCATCAGTTCCCAAATTAAAACCTGGAAGCAGGGGATTTATAATAGACGAAGCATTGTACATTCCGAACCTCAGTTGGGTACTATCCCACTTCTCACTGATAATTATGGGGAAAACATAATTTTTAAAAAAAATATCAACAAACAAGAAAGTTATAGTTAATTAAAAATTGACCACCTCTCGAAGTTTTAACATCATTTTTCTGCTTAAATAAGTTATTATATATACATATTGCACATACCGCTAAACTAGCGGTATGTGCTTTATTATCGCTTTGTGCGTCAGAGCTGACTTTCGTTCATATAAGAAGTTATATCTAAGTTAATTTCACAGGAAATCCATTCAAATTGAAGCTTTTTGAAAAGAGGAGATTCTAATCTATAAAACAGAACCATTTTTAAATCAATTCGAGTTCATAAATACTATTAAAATTGTAATTGAAAATTACAAACAGCAGTTGTCGGTTGGTCTGTACGTATGTACGTACGTCACGACTCTACAGATCGCAATTTTGGTCGGATTGCCTTAGGTTATATTTTATTCACTTTGTTTACTATCAGACCAGAACCCTATTTAAATTCACTAAAATGTGTTCAGTAGTTTAATTTTTATAAACAGTTTTATTTTTTATTATTTTTGACAGCTATTAGTTTAAAAACAATATAATAATTGCTGTGTAAATATAATGTAATCCATAAAACAAGTGCTACACTTCTATACCGTGATAACACCACTACAGGTATTAGGCCGCCGTGGCGTAATGGTTATGCCGTTGGATCCCCAAGGGCAAGGTCCTGGGTTCGATTCCCTACGAAATCATTGATATTTTTCTTTTTTTTTTCTTTTTATTTTGTTTTATTTTATTCCACTTGATATTAATTATATATTATATTATGTATAGTTCTTAATTTTTTTTATTTTTGCAAACTTAAAAAAAAATATTTTTTCAATTTTTAATTATTTATTTCTTTAAATTTTTAAATCTTTTTAAATTTATTAAAAATATTTTTTAATTGTTATTTTTTTATCATACAGTGGAAAACTTGCGGGATGTGCACTTTTGGTTTTGCCAACTATTTTAATATGTACCTGATAAGAGGATTTTGTTATTAGTATAACAAAAAAAAAAATAACTCGTATACCCAATTCTATTCTTTTAAGCTTTTCAAAACGAATTCTTTGATAAAAATAACGGACAAAACATTATAATTCACATCACATCTTCCAACACTTTTCGACTGTAAAATCACATTTAAACTCACCTGGTACATCTGTTACATCGGAAAATGCAATGGGAAAATGAAGAAAACTTTTTAAATAAAATCTACGTGTAGTGATGTACGATGCAGAAAGCAATATAACTACATTTTGAAAACTTTTTCAATTTTAAATATAAAATTTAGTTTGGAGAACACTTTGATGTAATCATGTAGCCAATTTTATAAATATATTGTATTAGTTATGTCCGTATTATACGGGAAAAAAATATAATAATTTAACTTACAGATCGTAAAACGATAGGCATTCCGTCTTTTGTGGTAGGTCCAATTCCTTCGAATTTTCTAGGGCCTAGATCGACCATTCTCTTAGGTCCTTCACTTTCGGATTCGCTTGTATATTCGTTTTTCACGCTATAAACTGCAAATTTGTCCAGTATTATCATCTCACTTTCATTGCGCTTTTTTCAATAGAATTTTGAATAACTTTTTGTCCAACATTTTTCGAAATTAAAGGTCGCTACACACGAGGCTGACTTTGCCGCTAGATTTGGCTTTCAAGCGTGCTGTGGCGCTTGTTTTGATGATGGCTTTTATGTGTTCACACGATGCACGTATTGCAGCTTGTTTTGTAGATGGGGTTGGTGCGAGCTCAGTGTTAGTTTGAATGATAACAAAAGTAATAATAATAATAATAATTATTTTAGGAAACTGTAAAGTACAGTGTTAAAAATGTCAGGTGAATGAACAGTACAGTAAATATTCATTTAAATTATAAAAAGCGTTTTCCAGTAAATACATTTTCAGAGAATTTCTGAAGTGTTTTACATCAGTAGCTAATTTTATATGTGTAGGCAGTTTATTAAAAATAGTTACCCCTAGATGGGCTGGGGATCTTTTGCTCAAATTTAAGCGACTATAAGGAACTCTTAGAGTGCTTTTTTGGCGTGTATTGATGCTGTGTATATCAGAACCTAGTTCATATTTTTCTTTATTTATGAAAGTATATAAAGCTAATTCAAAAATTTAATAATAATAATATTTTATTTTAGGAAACTGTAAAGTACAGTGGACGTTTATTGTCTCTGAATAGAACATACACCATGACGTCATGTGACAAGATATTGTTTCCTAATTGGTACTTGCTCAAAACAAGCACTAAAAATAGCATTGGTTCTAATTTTTAAATCCATATTGTGACCACGTACGCGAGCCCTCAGTGATGTCATTTAAACCCTCGTAGCCAGCATAAGTCCTAGCGGCAAAACCAGTCTCGTGTGCAGCGGTCTTTACAGTCGCCTTTCTCACCGTTAATAGTTCGGTCAGTTTGACAGTTATAAAATAAGCGAACCGGTAACAGTAAAAAGGAGTGTAATCGTCGATAATAGGTCATATGCATGAGACTCAAAATTGGTTTAAATTTTTATTTCGAAATATATTTTAGTTCCTGATTCTATCGTAATGGATATTTTATTAATCTAATCACTGAAAAAAAAATACAAATAATAAAAAAGAAATGTAGAAAATATGCGCTATTTTCGAATTTTCAAAACGCAGCGTGACGTCAGAGTATATATCAACAACAGTTTCCATGACGACTGTGTCGTCTCACAGTAAGATTATGTCAGTATTCAGAGAAAACAACAAATAAACTTCATTTAGAACATTAACAATTTGACATCAAGGTTGACATGCATCATATATCATGACGTCACATAAGCCCGCCAACATGGCCGATTGTTTAAACTGTCTAATTTTGAATGTGAAATTTAATATTTTTTTTCTTATGATAATATTACATTTTTAAATGATTAGCAATTTTTTTCCGTATTATGGTTGACTAAATAATCTATTAAAAATATAAAACAAATACATGCATATGACCTATTGAAATAAATAAAAATGGTAACAAACATAATGTACAAAGTATTCTAAACTTGGTACTTACCGGCTTCGTGAGGATTAAGTAATGGTGGTCTGTCATTCCCCCGTCGTGCAGTTTTACGAACTTCTTCTAAATAAGAGGCGCCACGGGGAAGTTGACCCTCTAAAAATAAATACTTCTTCAAAAAGCTTGTATAGATAAAGACCAGGGACGGATGGGGTATATAAAATAGCACCAGGATATATGGCGGCCCATATGGAAGATGACCAAGTCGCCTTAATAGGGGGGAAGGATCTCCCCCCGGATTTTTAAGCAATCTTAGAACGTTAGGTCTCGCTGATATTCTGCCTTATTTGAAAAAAATCCATAATATGGATGGAATCATAGGCAGAAAAAATTATAAAACTGTAACTATAAAATATATTGATAAACTAGTAGAAATAAACACAACTGTAATGATAAAATTATATAATAAAATAACTAACAGCCGCATATTTTTTTTCTTCCTAGGCCTAGTTTATATGAGAGGCGTTCAACGCGCGTTAGCCCAACGCGCGTTTACAGTTTCTATACAATTGTATATAACTGTTTACATGATAACGCACGTTGGTGGCGCGTTGAACGCGCGTTATCATGTAAACAGTTATATACAATTGTATAGAAGTTGTAAACGCGCGTTGGGCCAACGCGCGTTGAACGCTCTTCATGTGTGCTAGGCCTAAATATCAATGACATATTCGAAAAAAAAATGTAATTTAGATAGAATTTTCGATACCTAGCGGTCCACAGTGACGAGTCGAAAATTATCATTTAAAAAAACAGAGAATAATTCATTTAGCTCAGTACCTCTGGCTTTTTGTAAAAGTGTGATCGTTGGATTTTGAGCTCGCGGTAACCGACTGGTCGCTGCAAGCGAGCTGAGGGTACCGCCTGCTGGCGCCGAATGACTGGTAGGCAGTCGCCGCTCAAGCGATTGAGAGACAGTTACTGCTGCACTGCTTTGCTGATGATCTCTGATGGACGTCGGCGGCCAGGGCGGTGGTACTGAATGCGCCGGGCTGTCCCTGGATTCCGGTGTCTTTGCTTCCTGCAAATGGAAATCAATCACTGGAGTTTAATCGAATTGTTTCAGGAACGTTGGGAGGGGGAAGGGTTCAAACTATGCAGAATTCACCAAGCTGTAGAGTTTTACAGGCTCTACGAAATTTCTTGGATTCCGTGGAGTTCACCAGCTAACGTGGAATTTCTTTAGAATGTGACATTGTTTCGATTTTCAAACTATTTTTACTTGAGATATAATATTTTCGAATAATTAAAAAAAAATTTGCTTGATAAAATTAGAATTAACATTAAATAAATTGTCAAGTTACAAGTGAGAAACGCCGTAATAGATTCTAATAAAAAAAGTACACAAAAATTGATTTGGTTTTAAGTCTAACAAAAATGTTACTGATATAATTTATGAAGAAGTTTTTGCACTATTTGTAAAATTTCTATATAAAAGTTTTGTAAACAGTTTTCAAAACTTCAATTCACATGGTATACAAAACAAGCAATCCATTAAAACTTTGCATACAAACTTAAAACTTGCATCGCCAAATTTTAGTTTCTGTTTTAACAGTTTAACAACTCAACAGAGACCTAAAAGCTTTCAAACAAAGCTTAATTCAAAGACCTTTATACATATAAAGATCTCAGCGAACAGATTATAGAATATGACAAAGGTAAAGGTCAGAACTGGTCGCACGCTTCTGAAATAGACTTTGTAATAAAAATTATTCACACAAGGCGCAAATGAGATATCTTATAAAGATCTGTGCACATAAACGCGACGCCTGCTCAGTGCTCATGGCATAGGCATCTAACGATCGAAAAACATAGTTATAATATACTTTATGATTTAAGGGCGCTGCATAAGTAGCTGGTTTTATCGCTAGTTTCCTTGCCAGATTTGGCTTTTATATTTCAAGCGTGCTGTGGCGCTAGTTTTGGTGATGGTTTTTATATGTGTTCGCTTCACACGATGCGTGTATTGAAGCTTGCTTTGTAGATGGGTTTGGTGCGCGTGCAGTGATAATTCAAATGTTAACAAAAGTGGACGTTTATTGTCTCTGAAGAGAACACATCGCACGTTGAAAACAATAGTGACACTATATAAAAAAGTTAACTTTTCACCTTTTGTAAGATTCATGTTTTACTGCAAAAGTGTCACTATACGAAAATTTTCGTTTGCTCATAAGCCCACTTACTTCCGCTAGACTGAGCTAGTGTCACTTTATATTTTGAAAGAATTGCCCATAACGACACTATTTTGATTGTGTCAAAGCAGTTGTTTGGTACGCACGTCGCTGTAAGTGAAAAAGTGACACATTTTGTTGAACGACAGTTTACTGATTACAGTTACTACAAAAATTAATGCCAGTAAGTAAATACATAAAATGACACATTTTGTTTAGTGACACTTTTTGCAGTTGAAGTCTCCAATTTACTGATTATAGGTTATGATAGATAGATAGATAGATATTTTATTTGTGGAGCTTATAAAAAATGCTATAAATACGTCATATATACACGAAGAACAAAAAAAAAAAAATGATAATAATAATGATATTAAAAGTTACAATAAAATTTATATGACAACAATGACACTAAACAAAAAATTATTGTAAAAAGGTCTTTTTTTTAATAACTTTATTTTTAACATTGTGGTCAAAAGATAAATTAAAACAATAACACACAGGATCACGGGTATTTGGAATATAAATTGTTAATCAGTGACTGATTAACAATTTATATTCCAAATACCCGTGATCCTGTGTGTTATTGTTATTTACGTCTGGAATTGAATTTAAAAAATGGATAAATTAAAACAATAATAAATTGTCTCATTATTAACAAAAGAATCTCTATAAGCAGTATTTTAATAGTAACTTTTTTAGGACAAAACAATAATATTAAAACTAAAAAATGCTCTACTGTAAAATGTCATTTTTTGCATAATGCCACTTTTGTTTTCAACGTGCGACATACTATGACGTCATGTTTGTTTGTGGGCGTTTGTCCATGTCGCCAACGTGACAAGATACTGATTGGTTTTTGTGCAAAACAAGTAAGAAAAATAATCCCGGTTTTAATTTAATCGCACGCTAGTCCGTAGTGACGTCATTTCCATCCTCGTAGCCCGTACGCCAGCCAGCATAAGTCCCAGCAGTGATTCTAGCGGCAAAACCAGCCTTTTATGCAGCGGTATTTACATGATTTTAAACAATTCAAATAAATAAATGTATGCACGGAGTTATTATATAGAGGATGTGGGGGCAAGAAACATTATTCTGATATGGAAATACTAGGCGCAGCAGGTGAGGATCTTGTAATGGATTAGTATAACGGTTGAAAACAGCAGGACGCAGTAGGAGAATGACCATACAATTGTTTCAAACACCCGCGCCGCTTACAAAAACGTAGTTTTAAGAAAAACGCGTTTAAAGTTTTGATTTCAGATTTCTTACAAAAAAAATTAAAATGTATATTTACACTAATCAGCTATGCCTGGTGCATATAGTAAACCTTCCGTTTCTTCAAAGGTATCATTTTCTGCTAATTTTTCTGCTCTACTCTGTGAGAGTATAAGGGTAACGTGATAACAATTGAGAGGTAAGAGCAGGGAAGAGTCTTACCGTAAGACCGTTGCATCTCTCGATTATATGCTATAGCTTTGTAAATATTAAATATTTCGGTCTAAAATTTTTACAGTATTTTCTCAATATATTATACTTACGAAAAATGTAAAAAAAAATAATTCGATTTTCCGAAACCCGAACGCCAGACTACGTCTTTAACGAACAACGACTAATTCGGTTTTGTTGCAAAACAATGTAAGTTCAGTACTAAATAATATAGGAAATCATAAACGCCTGCCTTTTAAATTTGTCATTAAACTTACCTCAGAGCTGGCTTTGTGTTTTCTACCAAGCACCGGCGACTCAAACCTCACAGGTCGAAATTCTTTGCGTTCAGCCTGCGGGCTCGGTTCGGCACTTCTAGGCGTCCAAATGGGAGGCGGCGGAGATTCCTCTTTCTCTTTGCTTTCTCTGTCGCCGCCACTGGATGTTGCGGGCGGCAATCCGGACGATGGTACTTCTTGGCCGGTGCTTTTGTCTGCGGACGCTTCCGATATTGAGGAGCTTTTTTTGTGACTCGGAGACCATATGCCTGCAAAGTGTACGACGAAATTATAGATCGGCATGTAGAAAATTGGACAACTAAATAATGTACGTCTATTTTAACAAAGCGATATTCTATGTTTAAAATTAAATATTGTAATACGGAGGTATATTATAAACACTTTTATTCAACACGCGTGAGTAATATGTAATTTCGGGGCCCTGCTAAATTCGGGAGAAATAATAAAAAACTTCATGTTGACGCGTAGAGTGCTAATAATGAGCCGTACAGTGTGATAATGAATTTTCTGTCCAATAGAAACTCAGTAGCAAACCCAAGCGTGCAATAATGAAAAAAAACTGCACGCAGCTTCTGGACCAATAGGAACGTGGTAGGTGGTATTGTATATATGAAAACAGCATCGCAATTCAGCGAAAGTCATGGCCATCTTGTGTGTATCGAGGGCGCTGGGTACGTCAATCAATGAAGTGATTTATTATTTTTCCCTCTTTTATCAGGGCCCCGATTACATATTACTCGTGCTAGTTGAATAAAATATTATGTGCGACCATTGATCGAAGGAGAATATTCCACTCGCGTCTCATGGAATCTTCTCCTTCTCTCCCTAGTCGCACAATATACTATTATTATACGTTTCACGAAAAAAAGTCATTCTTCATAACACTTCTGCTTGTTTAAAAATGAGATTTCCATTAACATTTTTTGAATCAAATATACAAGGTGTTCAGAAATTAAGAAAACATAAAATTACTTCTTGAAAAAAGTAAGCTTTCCTTATTTATTATTTTATACAACATTTTTATAAGTGAAAAAATCGGTGCAATTTAAAATTTGTACTTAACTCAGTTTAAATGAAAAATAAACAAACAACAATTATTCCACGGGCCCCCTTCCAACCTTTACGCGTCTTTCCATTCTGCGAATGAACTCTCCATAAACATTAAAAGCAATTTCTAGAATATTCACCTCGTTGACTGCTGCTTAAATTCGTTCCTATGCTTCACGATTATGAGGGAGGTCATTTACATAGGTACACTTTTTTTTAAACCGCACACAAAAAAAATTCATTTCAATTTGAAAAGGCAACGATTTTCTCTTATAAAAATTTTTTGTAAAATAATAAATAAAGGAACTTCTTTCTTGAAGCATTTTCAAGTTTTCTTAATTTCTAAGCACCCTGTACATTTGATTCAACATTTTTGTATGAGAATCTCATTTTTCAAACAAGCAGGTTTTATGAATAATGATTTTTTCCGCAAAAAGCATAATACATTTTTTTTCCTATTGGAACCCCGATTCGGGCACACGGTGTATATGGCGTTATCCTGTTGCATAACCAGACTAGCGACTCACTGAAATAGACTCATTAACGACTATATAGACCGCGACCTGCCGTGTTTTCTACTTTACCTGTTGACGTGTCATATTTACGACTGTTAAAATTTGGCAATGCTCGTGTTTCTTCAAGGATGTAAAATACACTATTTCTTAATTAATATTCATCTCATCTGCACACTTAAAAGTTAAATCCACTTCGAACTGTGAAAATGCCTGGACAAGTTTTTAGTTATTAAAAAAAAATTACAACGACCAAATCCTACTTGATCAAAGATGAATAAATTTCCGTACTTTTTTTCCCTACGACGGAACGGAGAAGGTATATGCGTTTAGGTTGAGAAATTGTTTGTTTGTGTTTACACTCTAATGTTCCCAATTATCTCGAAAACGGTTTAATCGAATTAGATGTGGTTTTCTTAGAATATCAATGAGCTGGAATACAATTCAATGCCCAGGCAGTTAGACGACGGTATTTTTAAAAAAAATTTACTACAAACGACTAATTTAAAAAAAAAAAGAAATTTGAAACACAAAAATATGTTTTCTTTCAAGGTTATTAGGTACAGACGTGATCTCGTCCCGTTGGTTAGTAATGGGAGGATGACGTCATTCAATGAACCGTCAATTGATATGGTGTGGTTGATAAAAATATGAACGGTCTTCCAGATTACGTCATTCATTAACAAGGTGACCTATATATCTTATGACCTTGATTTTTCTACATATAGATTTTTAGTTATGACCGCCATTAAACACTCCATTATATAATGAATAAATGAAAGATAAAGTTCATGTCTTTATTCTAATAGCGCAGCCTCTAATTTTTAGTACGTCTATTTTTTAAATCCATTTGGCACCTTTATATTGCAAACATTTATCGTAGTGAGTACCATACTAATAGTACATAACTCAAAGGTATTAAATCAACTATCTTTATTATATAATGAGATATTACATATCGATCTTTGGAAAGAGACAATCTGTTATGAGAGTTAACTCTTAAAGAGGTTAATAACTTTTTCCCATAACAGATAGTCGCTTTCCAAAAGTCGATGTGCAATATTTACCGCCGTGTACTCTAAGAAAGTTAAGAACCGTATCCGTATCCGCGGATCTTGAAACCAAAAATCCGTATTCTATTCCGTATCCGCGGATATACATTTTTAACGATCCGGCACATCACTAGTAGGCACTATGACCTATGTGGTGGCCATTATTATTTTATCACGCGAATAAATATTTATATCCTCGAAGAATAGATTTATACCTGCAGTAAACATAATTGTGTTTGGTGAATTGAATTATCGCTATTTATTCGGAGGAAGAGCTACCTGAAGAACAAATAAACCGAATAAATAACTACGTTCAGTGAATATGGTCATTGAGGTATATACTGGCTTCCTCGTAACCTAAAGGCTGTAGGTTCGATCCCGGCGATCGGTGCCATTATTGTTATTATTTTTAACAATTATACTAGTTTTATTTCTGTAGTGTGTGGTGTAAAATACACAATCTTTTTTAATAAGTCGCCGTAAATGGTTTCCTAGTTCATTTTCTTTGGTTCAACAATAAAAAGCTCAGTGTTTCATTATTTGATGTTCGAATATGTTTAATTAAGTTATTTAATTAAAATTGCGACACATTCCATAAATATAAAGCTTCTAGAAATAACAATATTAGTAAAACATTTCTTTATTATTATTATTAACTCAAATAGAGTCTAAAATGACTCAAAATCTCATAATAATGATGAACTAGAGCAATTTACAAAACATTCAGACATCGTTAGCGTAAGCTCGAGAGTTTTGTACAGTCTCATTACGAAGTTTTATAGTCTGAACCGTGCTAAAGGCTACAGTTACACCGTTTGCCTTTAGTTTAATCCATTTTACATAATCTGTTGCTCTTATTGTTACGCTAAGGTTAATTTACAAGTACCTAAATGGAAATTACGATTAACGGCAGTAAATATCTGATACAAGATTACTGTTTTACACGATAAGTGATACTATATTAGCTTGAGCAATGTCCCACCTGTTATCTCTCTTTTATGATAATAGTAATAATAATGTATTTATTGATTCAAAAGGGTTTTGATCAAATGGTGAATTTACCTCCCTAATGGGTTAATTAAAAAAAAAAAAAACAATTTTATGTCCTTTCCCAGAGTTTAAACTATCTACATATTAAATTTCATCACAATCGGCCCAGCGGATTGGCCGTGTAAGCGTAACTTCATACAATATTATAACCCGCACTTCATCCTCATATAAGTTGTATTTTGAAAAAAACATTTAATATGTCTGACACCTCAAATATGTCGACATATTCGAGGTGTCAGGCATTTTAAATGGTTCATGCTATTTGCCAGAGAACATTATTTTAGCGTTTTGGTTGAAGTTCTTAAGCTATCCAATTAAAAAAATTAACAGTATCTATAAATTTTTACATGTCGTCAAAATGACATGTTTCGGAAAATTTAGAGAGAAACCGACCCAAAATAAAAAAAAGGCCTAGAGCAGCCATTCTCAAAGTGTGCTCCGCGGAACCCTAGGGTTACGCGAAACCCCTGTGGGGGCTCCGTAAGAATTTAGAAAAATATTAAAAAAGAATATTGCGTATAATATTTTTTAATATAATGCTATACGCACGCCGACAAAAGAGGCAGTGCGAGCTGATCAGCCAGCAAGAAAACAACGTTCATGCCTATTTAAAAGAAAATTTTAAAGGACATTTTGATTTCGTATACTGGAATAGTTAATAAAATTATTATTATTTAATGTTTGAATGTGTTAACATTAATTATTTTCAATTAAAAAAAAAAAAACAATACCTCCCTTTAGATTTTTTTAATAAGTAACTGTTACATTTTACCTGCTCGTATTATGCTTATTAATAAAGAATGCACATAAAGACATTTTTGTTTTATTGGAGGGTTCCGTCAAGTATTTCGCTTTCCAAAAGGGTTCCGTCACCAAAAAAGTTTGAGAACCGCTGGCCTAGAGGAAATAGGTGTCAGACTAAGCCTAATGAAGCCATATACAAAGTTTGGGGAGAGTATTTGTCAGTAAAATTTTTGCGACGGGCACTCTGACTAAATGCTTAATAATAATATCTTTTGCGACTACAGTTTGAAATTTGCTGAGAGCATTTTTTACAATCTGAGTGAACCTCAATCCTGTTTTTCTGTAACTCAGTTTAACTTTGAATAAGTTGCAAATGTCTTTTTATTTATATAAATGAAAAACAGGTTCGCAAGGTAGAAAACAGAAGCCGCTAATAAATTACAGCTCTCGTAAATGAGAAGGAATACGCTTGCAAATGATAATAAATCATTTCGTGTAGGCAATCAATAATGAAAATAGACTGTGGTGATATGGCGGCTGTTTAAAAATTTTATAAATAATTTATATAGACGCTTTTAAAATATTTCATCTTCAGTCACACGGAAGTGTCTGTTTTTGAAACGTTAAAATCAAGCAGAATCAGGCTAACAATAAACAACCGCCCACATTTTCATTGTTCAGAATTCGTGAGTCTAAATAAAATAATTTAAATCTTCCATTTCATAAAAATGAAAAGGTTACACTTCCATCACTATGCCACTTTACGGTCCATTGTTTATATTATTTTTTAATAGAAACTTCGTGGGAATTTAGAAAATTTACAAGATAATAATTAATACCTATATCTTGATTTTTAAATTATAATTTTTGGAAAGTTTTAAATAAAATTAATATCTTTTTTCTATACAAATAGCGTATCTTAGCAAAATGCCATTCACTGATACATTGACGTTGCCTTGAAATTTGGAATGGTTACTCCTTTCTCGACGTAGACACTCACTAAGAACAAAATTTATGCAGATCCTATCCAAAAGGGATTTTTCACTTACCATCATAAATACTATGGGGTGAGTTGTTACGTGGGTGGGTGTGGATGGAATGGTCAATATAATATTTCCAGAGAAAGAGAATGTAAAATAAAATAGAGAGCGAGAGAGAGAGAGTAATGTGATGGTAGGTGAAAAATCCATTTTGGATAGAATTTCCATAAAATCCGTTTTTAGTGGAAAAAGGAATAACTAGGCCAAATAATAGAGAAACGCATCCGTGTTTCGTCTCAATCGCGCGCGAAGCCGCAGGTTACTGCTAGTATTTATATACAATCTATATATACAAGTAGTTTTGCATAATAGCGTTTCCGCGTAGTATAGGTATTATTATTTTAAGAAATCGTATTCTGTCTCGGCATTTTTTATTTGACTGCAATTAAAAAAAGTTTATGCTTGTAACTTACTGCGAACAACTCTGGGCTTTTGACAGCTTAGTTAGATAGTACCTATGTTGAGTTTTATGCCAGTCAGAAGATGTTAAACTTTTAAATCGAGACAGGAGAGCGAGTTGTCATATCATGAAGTCTTTTACAAAGTTTTATGCTTTGTAGACAAAAAAAAAAAAAAAAACTGTCGTAAAATAAAGAAATTTTATTCTTATCAGAAGATTCTTGCATATCCATTGAAAATAAATATGCAATTAACTTGGAAAGAGAAACATAAAAGAAAATCTACAAAAACAGTAGCATTTTATTGTTTTGGGTGTTTTATGGGTGAACGTTTAACGCTCAGTTTAATTTGTAGTTTAAAAAGTTGCTGAAAAAAATTCAAATTTTACCGCACTAAATGAAAGTTAGAAAAAAAGTCATGTAGTAACTGATTTTTTCACAATTGAAAAGTTTTTCTACAAAGCTGTACTTTATTTAGAAGAAATTAATATAAAATATAAGAGTTTGTGTAAATATGTACCAGTATATTATAGATTATAAAATATACATGCCCGATAACTAAGATCATTTGATAAATAAAATTATCGACCAATTTTTCAGTAAAATTGGTCGATAATTTTATTTATTGAAGAGTTCTAATCAGACGTTAATCAAAGATCTTAAGATCATTTAAGTTGAAAACAAAACAATAATAGTAGTTTTTAATTATTAACTTTAAAGACCGTGCACACCTGTCAAGCACGGACAAGCACTGCACAAATCTGTTACCTGCACGATGTCGGACGCCAGATCAGTACAAACTAGCACGGAACACCACAAACCAGCAAATTTTAGTGTAGGTTTCGTGATGTTCGGTAGACATTTTGAAATTTTCAATCATATAGTTTTATCAGTGCAAATTAATTAAAGAAAACGACACATCGCTAGCACACTAGATCGGTCCAGAAAGACAGAAATTGCATGCGAGTGACTGTCGGTCGCTTCTGGTTGCAGGTGCTGGTCTAATGTGCGCTACTTCATTAAATAAGCTGGGTACCTTCACGAACAGGCTTTTCTGCTTCGTGCTGTGCTGGTCGTGCTTGATAGATGTTTGAAAAAATAAATAGCTGTGAAATTCAGATTCGGGAAGTTCTGGGCTTAGATAAATGTGATAGAACTCTTTTCTTGTTTCTAAACGACAAACCGATTTCTTGAATCAGTCATAACATTATAACTGCGATTTTCTGTACGGAAAATCTTCATTTTGTATTGCAGGACGTAAGCGTTGATTTTCTACAGTCGTAACTTTTCGAGCACCTGTAAGTTTCTTGTAAAAACATTGCGTATTTTTACTGCAGTTGGCGCTTCAGTAACTTTTATTGCCTCTTCTGAAATGAGTTTGTGCCAAAAAATATTTGCATTTATACAAACGAAGTGACTGAGTTCTTAGGCTGTTCATCCAATGAAACTTTTGCTAATAAAAGTATCGTCGTTTTTTTAACTTACCTAATATAAAGTTCCATATCGATTTTAAAGGTTGGCTCTCTGAATTTCGATTGAATTTTTACTGTTTTATTTTATGACACCTAAAATCTATAAGTATGGAATAAATAACGAATTCTTATACCGCCGATTTAGAATTCTTACTCCACAGTTTAGTTATGTTTAATAGACTTTTTTGGGGTTCTAATTACATTTTATTTTTATCAATACTACTAAACTAATAATATGAAGAAGTAAACTTTGTAAAATTGGGTGTAAGAGGTAATCACCGCAACTACTCATTTGATTTCAAAACTTTTTCACCAATATTTTTAGAATGGATCTTCAGGACGGATATAAGCATTATTTTATCGCGTTAAAACAAAAGAATTTTTCGTGGCAAACCTTATGAGATTTGGTTCTCGGTTAAATTGATCGAAAATGGTTTTATTTCACTAAGAAAAAGTGTCCATGGGCGCATAGCCTAAAAACCAACAATTTTTTAGCTACAGATATGTATAGCGTGATTTTAGATATAGACACATAGATATTATATCCACTGAATTCATAATTTTAAAATCTAGAAATGTGTTTTCGAATGCGCTGTATTCGAATATAACATTATTATTTGACACCTTCCAACATTTTTTAGTTTTCGACTATTTTTCTCTTAGCATAAAAGTTGAACATGGAACATGTTTGTGAATTCAATGGATATCTCTATATCTAAAATCTCGCTAAACATAGCTGTAGCTAAAAAATTATTGGTTTAGACACTTTTTCTTAGTGACCTTTAAACTATAAAATAAAACCATTTTCGATCAATTTAACCGAGAACCAAATCCCATAAGGTTTGTGTGGGATCCTTTGCAACGTAAGTCAACGAAAAAACGGTTGATGGAATGCGTTTCTTTCGAACGGTAAGAGATATATGAATATTCTGTAGAAAAAGTGTAGAACTATATAAAGGTCTGTAAAACAGTCCGCGTCGAAATAGGTAATATATCTATATTCTATGTATATGCTATGTTAATTAACAAATTGATAATATATGATTTAAAGATATATTTAAAATAAATTTTAATCTGTCGAGGGTAATTTAAGCACGTACAATTAAATTTTCATTAAAAAAATTAATTTCATATCCGATGCAGCATAATAAGCCAATCTTTAATAAGCAATCTAAAAATCCGGGCGAAACCGGACTGGGCGCCTAGTTAGTGAATAGATAAGTATACAAGTCGAATTGATAATTTATTTTTTTAAAGTTGATTCAAAATATTTAGTTTGCTGTTTATTTTCCGACTCGGTTTTCTGTTGAACAATTTGTATTTCCCGCAACTTTCATAACAAAACTTGGACATGTATCTTAAAAAAGTAATTTTTGCGCGACCCCCTATTAAATAGCTGCTTTTCATGCCTATATAGTTGTTACAAAAGTCCTCGATTTTTGTAGCAGTGCTAATAATCGTAAGATTGAAGCACAATTTTTTTCTGTTATAATAAAAAAAAAGTGTGTGGATACATAAAAATATACTATTATGATATTTAAATATTCTTTTAACAAAACGGTGAAAGAAATTCAGTTTTTTGCAAAAAAATCATAATATTTGAATTTACAATGCATTAGTTTTTAAGAAATATACTAAGAACCGTTTTCGAGATATTCTGGACTGCAGTAGTACTAGTTTTCTTTATACTTGGTATTATGGTATACCTCCAGCATTTAATACCTCGTTTTCATTTTTTTTTATAAATTAAATATAAGGCTCTTTTGTTAACCTTAATATGAATTTTATTAAATTCCTAAAAAAAGCCGTTTTACGAGTGAACTGCCCTAATTCATTTCTCCAAAAAAAATTTACTTTTGTATGCTTATCAAAAAAGTAATATCCTTCGCTAATTTCTATTCTCTTTTTTCAATAACGGAAATATATGAACGTACTAAACGAATCTTCAAATTACTTTGAAATTATTAATTCGCTCTATATTTGTCTTGTAGTAATTATTCAATCAGTCGCATCAAATTTAAATAAAAGGCACTAAAAACAGTTTTCTGACAGACAAATTTATAAACGTTTTAAAATTGGCAAGGCTCTCACCGGTATATCTATTTTGGATCGAACTTTCTGAATGGCCCTATAGCCTAGTGGAAAATGAACCGGAGTTCCAACTCATTAGCAGTCACTGAGTGGGTGTAACGGTGTGTAGATGAGTCACTCGACGTGTTTTTTTTTTTTTTTAGTCGCACGCATCTAATTTGATACCGTTGTGAATCTCTCATTTATTGCTTGTAAGAGGGAATGAAGAGTTGGGATGGAGAAAATGGGAAAAAAATGGTATCAGTTAATATAAATTGGTACTGTCGCAGGACTGTCTGTGCCACAAAAATAATCGAGCGACACAAGCTTTTATTTACTTTCACCTGTCCCGGTGTCTGTCTGTCTGTCTGAAATCAAATCTAGCAAGTAAAATTTGACCCACTTCCCGACTTCAGATTGAGCTGAAATTTTACATACGTATGTAGTTCCGATGACAATACAATATTATAATAACTAACTGACGGTCTGGATTTTGTTCGGACGCAAAACGCACTTTTAATAAAGCACACTAAAAACTTAAAAATAAATAAACGATTTTTTTGCAAGCTTTTATTACTTGATTGCAAAAAAATAGAACCAAAAGGTTAAAAATAATTCTATTCCGATTAGAAATAGCCGTTTTATACGTACTTATCATAAGTTTCCAAACGTGTTATATTTTAATAGCAAGAGAGAAAAAAAAGAGGGTGTAACACGCTTTTATTTGAAAACTTGAGACTGTGATAAGTACATAATATAAAGAGGCTTATTTCCAATCGGAATAGATTTATTTTTAACTTTTTAGTTCTTTTTCAACTAAAAAGCTTGTCCAAATTTTTTTTTCGTTTATTTCGCTTCAATTATTGTGAACGAAAGTCTGAAACAGGTTCGAAAAGTTGATGAATGAACTTCGATCGATTAGGAATTCAAGCTCGTGTGATAGACAGGTTTCTCGTTTGCATATAATTGTGATCGACGCTACTGTCTCTTCACTGTCGCGAAAAATAAACTCTGCTTGAACCACACTTTCCACCTGAAAGTTGCTAACAAGCCGTTGCTGTTAAATTAGGTTAGAAATGAAACGTTGTTGCACAGCTTAGAGTACGGAAAAATATATACAGTGGATTTCATTTATAACAACCTCGGTTGTAACGAATTTTTGGCTATAGCGACTTAACACTTAAGTTCCTTGATTCCAAAGTATACATTTAGAGGAAAATAATTTGGCTATTGCGACTTCGGATGTAACGTCGATTTCGGGTATAGCGACTAGTTTTAAAGAACCATTTGTAACAAGTTCCTAGAAACCCATGCAGATATTGCGACCGAGTCTACACACGAGTCGACATTTGGTGAAGGAAAAGACAATATAGACATCCAAGGAGTTGACATGGTTGATTATGTCAGAGGATATAGAAGCCAATAAACCATAGGTATATTCAAAAAAAGGAGTTATGGACATGGAACACACCTTACATCGTACGTTAGCACAGAAATTTAAACTGAAACAATCCAAGATTACAGATTTTTTTAAAATACCCACGTCAAAAATGGGTATATCTAATATTATTAGGTAGACATTATTCGATATATGCGCATTGCGCGGCTGTATTGTCTGGCAATAAATATTATTTTCTTTCTATATAGCGACTTCCGGATATAGCGACGGAATTATACTGGTTCCTTCATCGTCGTTATAACCGAAATTCCCTGTACAAAGAAAAATGGCGAATGCATTTTAAACGATGTTATAAATTTATCATATCTTTTCGGAGATTTATTATGAAAACATTTTAAAGAAGTTTTGTCTAGCTCACATAGAAAACGGCACGCTTTTCAATCATGCTAGAGGTTCAAACGCTATATATGCTTTTCAATACTCCCACTCAACGTGTGTTCAAAACACAGTTTTCTTAAACATAATTAACCTGCAACGCGAACTGTTGCCAAATGATCATTAAAATTATTATTGTTTAGGTGAAAAATAAAAACTTATTTTAACTGCGGCAAAAGCGACCCAATGATTGATTTATTTAGCAAATTTCGCTAACTTTGAAGTGATTCAAATAACCCTTTTACTACGGAAATAACTATTTTTAGACTATAGAAACTTGTTTTCCAGATAGTAGTATATTACTTGAATGAAAACATTTTCAATTCATAACCTCAGTTAAGTTTAACTTAATTTAAGTAGATATATAACTTTTCCTTAGCTGGAAACAAATACGCATTGACGGCTTTCTTTATTTACACAAAATTAATGTAGGTATGGATATAAAGTAAATTTTAAAACACACTTTTTGCCATCGACTTTGAGAAATATAAATTTTTACATGGATTTTGCAATACCGGATTTGCTGGCCAAAATTTCCAAGTGGCCTGAATAGTTTTAAATCAGTGCACTCCAGAAATAATGCATGGAGTAGTAGTATTAGTGACGCTAGTTATTAGAAGAAATGAGATTAAAATTACCGGTTGCTAGATTTGGATAATTCGCCAGATTTGCCAGATGTCGTTTTCAAACCGGATGTTCATTCGGCATAGAAATAATCTACTGGTTGCTTGTCATCAGTGGTGAATGTCCAACCATCCGACAATAATCCGATTTGAAATTTGTTCGGCTCTCATGAAATACGATACACACACCAAGTTCATAGGCACTGATGGAATATTCATATTATTATGTGTCTACTATAATATAACATTACGTACGTAAGCCACGTGTTACGTAATACTCGGCGTGTTATTTTGAAGTGCATGCCTGCTACAAATTACAATACGAACGGCTGCGAGGCCGGCTTTTGAGATTTTAATAACATGAATTAATCTCCGGGAATAGAGATAGTCTCAGACGCTGTTTACATGAATGGATGTAAAAACTAATATGATGGAAAAATTATATATAGTGTACAAGCTGCACTTTTGTATTGTTTTGAATGAAGATATTACAGATCATAAATAATATCAATATCAATATTTTTTTTAGTAAATATGTTATAAACTAGCGGCTCGGCTCGGCTTCGCCCGAATTTGCAAATTGCCATCGGTTTTTCGTCGACTTACGTTGCAAAATTAGTCTCCACGAAAGACGCTTTTATTTTAACGTGAAAATAGCCTATGTTCATCTTGAAGGTCCACTCTAAATACTGATGAAAACATTTTTGAAATCGGATGAGTAGTTTCGCAGATAACCTCTTGCATCCAAACTTACAACCTTTACCTTTTTATGACAGTACGGGGTGAAATCAGGGAATGGATAAAAAATCAGCACAAGACATACTGGACTCAAATTTCCGGGCAGCAACATGGCACATTAAAGGACCATCAGAAAGATGAATGAAGAACTACTACACCTCAGTAGGAACTATCTTCGTCTCGTGGTATAGGCCTCCTGACAGAACACTGTGGTCTGAAAGGACACCTCCAAAGAATCGGACTGTTTAAGAGGGACTTCAAGTGCAGACAGTGCAATAAGGAGACGGAAACAGGGTGTCATATTCCGTGTGACTGCGAGGTTTTGGATCGTAGAAGACAGATAATCTATGGACAATGTAGAATGAGTCCAGAAGATTATATCACTCACCCAGTCCACGGACTGCACAAGCTAGTGGTGCAAGGAACGAGGATATTGGGTCGAGTGATATAAGAGATTGGGAGATGGCACAATAAGTCCTAGAGGCTACGGTGTTCCCAGTGACAGGTCGACTCCCGTTATTAAAAAAAAAAAGAAATAGCAAACTATTAACTGGTAGATACACAAACTTGATTTAACCATAAAGTTGTTTAATTAAAAAGAATATACCTAGATATGATTTTCGAACGTTTTTTATTTGAACTTATGCAAAATCAAAAAGAGTTTCTTAGATTTTGTCAAGAAAATCTAATACCTACTTAAATATATTCACATCTTCATATAAAAATGTTAACAATGTTCACTTTAGGAAAGTTATACTTGAACGACGTCATTATTTACACCACTTAGACTAATGAATTTGAATAATCAGAGATTGTAAACAACAAAGGTTCGACAAAAAGCAAGACCAATTTTGATGAATGCTTCGAGTGTCCTGTCTCCAGAATGTAACTATTGCAAAAGGTAATCAATATTATCAGTTGAAGTAAGAGTGATATTATTCGAGTACCCATCCTTAGTTTTGGAGGATCAAAGACTTCGAGTATGATGTAACAGTCGACGGTGGATCGACGGAGGTGTTTCCTGTTTGCTCTACAAAACTATCTTTGTATGGGTGTGTGTGTGTGTGCGTGAATATGAGTACGAAGTTGCGAGTTGTAATAATATCATCCATGCTTCATGTAAATCAGAACTATACGCTTCGAATCAAAACATGAATGAGGCTTAAAGTGCAGTCCACTGTAATACCGACGACACAAAATGACAATTATTTAAACTATGTATTGTAGCTGTAAAAGAACCTGCCCTAAAAATAACAAATCCTTGAAATAACAGTTTTCCATCGCCGAAATGATTCTTAAAGAACGGTTTCTATAATTCTGCATAGCTTTTAATTTGTTTAATTATAATGATGGTTAAGAGAAAAATATACAAAGAAATGGATGTTATTACGGCGATATTTTTTTTTGCTCTTTTGTAAGGGATATTTTTTATAACAAAAAGAACAAGTTCTTTATAAAGAACAGGGCCAGTAATATTTCTTACTGTAAAAGAACAGGCGCGGTCCGAAGGGGGGGTGCGACAGCAGAGCGATCCTTTTCTACGCTTAGGCGTGTAAAAACGTGGTTGAGAGCTAACATGTTATAGAAGAGCGATTAACAGGTTTAGCTCTTCTAAAAATTCACCCGGAAATAGTACCAGACGTCTCAAATATTATCACCCGATTCGAAAATACAAAAAGACGACTTCCATTTGTTTTATAGGTAATGTATAAAATAAAATTGTGTCTTGTGCAATAATATTTATTTTATTCCAGGTACCTATTTTTTATTAGTGTAGTGAGTGACCCCCTCCAAAATTTCAGGCTGCGACCGCGCCTGTAAAAGAACTGTTTGGATCAAGTCACTACACCATCCATTAATACTTCAAGTAGATTTTATGATAATATGAAGTACAATTAATAATTATTATTGAAGACGTATTTATTGCTTCCAATTTTTTTGATTTTTTTATCTTCATATAGATCTTGTAGATTTATTTGTGTAATAAATTTTAAAACTAAAGTGCATTTCAAAACAATCAAATCTCCAGTAAATCAGTGTGTGTTCTTACTACACGAACTACGATTCGAACGAAATTTGTTCACGAACGTATAGACACAAAATTGTAATGAAATGCTATAAATAAATAATAACAGCTCTCAGTCTTTGCCTAACTGTTCAAAAACTCAGTAAAATAACATTGATGTATTTATATAATATGTGAGTGTATGTTACTGAATTGTTTCTCGAGTGGTTCGAGAGGGGTCTATTAAGCTTACATAATGGTCACAAATATTTTGCGTGTATAAGCAAAGGCGTACTGCTTACAATGCATTTGTGAAAAAAAATGTAGCCCAGTTAAGATGTAACAATAACCGATGATACAGATCAGGGGCGGGCAAATCTTTTTATCGGCGGGCCACATAGCTGATGAAAATTTGACCGCGGGCCGTTTGGCTAATGAAAATTTCACCGCGGGCCAAAAATGTGCAGAGTAAAAAAATAGGTCCTCACATTATATTTCCGCATTTGGAGAGCAAAAAAAAAAGGTCCCACATTCTATTTCCGCATTTTATTATTTTTTTTTAATTTTCTAAAATGCTTCGCGGGCCAGATAAAATTGCGCTGCGGGCCGTATCCGGCCCGCGGGCCGCCATTTGCCCAGGGCTGATATAGATGATAGAAGACTGTGATATTCTAGATTTGAATTGTTTCTCGGTGGAAAAAGGAAAAAAAAGAAGGCAAAGACGTAATTTTCGAACGCACTAAATTAAATTAGCTGGGTTACTATGGTCTTGATTTTAGATAGGCCCATAAGAAACAGATGAAGCTCAGCGAAGAGTTTTTACTTGAGACTGTTCGCGTGATTGTTGGTTTTGACAGAAATTTATTTTTAACTCATTCGCGGCCGGATATGAAGTATTATTATGTTTCCGTACGAATTGCAATTATTGATAGTGTGCCGAGTCTCATTTAAATCGATCTAGTCGTTCTCGAGTGGTGCCGATATAACCCGATGAGAAACTGACAAAAGTTTTGGAAACACGCTTTCCCGTCCATCATAAAAAATATTGAAAAAAAAACGCAAATTCAATTATATCATATGGAAATATTAGGTGCATTTGTCATAACTGATTTTTACCATTGTGTTACTTACTTGGCACAAAAAAAAACGATAATTTAAATCAAAAACTATTTTCTGTTTGGTAGTTTGTGTTGGCAATTTACTAACTAGCAAGTGCAAACAAAAGTTTATTAATTCTAAGCACAATTACGTTGGCTGAGTTATTTTGCTTAAAATATTCGAAGCGTAGGATTTTTGTATGCGTTCGTAAAATATTAAAAGTGCATACGGATGTTTATTTATTTTTGTGTGTATTTCATGTAAATTGCTTACTCAACTGTTTAATGAACATATTTTTACGAAAATCTATTTTTAATTCGATTTTCAACTTCATAAATATGTCAATTGTTTTGATTTATAGGAGAGATTTTTTTAGATACAATCCAATGCATTAAATATTTTTAAATGATAGTATAGTAAAATACGGCCCCTATTCATTACCCTTAAAAGAATAATTACATAAAAGAGTCAGTTAAACTTGAACTAAATAAAGCAAATACTGAACTTTACAAATTTGCAAAGTTCCGTTGACTGTTTATCAACATCTTTATCAATGAACAATATCAATTTTAAGAAGCGCAACACTTTAACTAGACCTATGTTATAAAACGAAACGAAAAGTTTTGGTTTTCAAAATTTTGATATAGATCGGATATTATGTTCATTGTTGCTGCTCTAGTAATTATACTATTTTTGAAACAGCCTGTACACAATATTATATCATTAAGTTTTTTTGTTACTTATTTAATCTCAAAAGTCCTCTTTACATTATTAATATGGAGAAAAATCATATTTTTCAAGAAATTTTCTTAAAAGTTCTTCTGTAACTTAAAAAAAAAAACTTTCGAATGATTTACTAACTAAAGATTATAACCATTTTGATACTTTTCGGATAATACGTTAGTTAAAATATGTTGTTTTTTGTTGCAGTTTCCGTAACGTGAAATTTAAAAGAAATCTACAGGTAAGAATCAACGATGACAAATTTATATGGATTGTTAATTATTATTAAAAGTAAAAATGTCCATCTTACTGCAAACATACTTGGTACAGGCGAAGTCGCTTTGAACGTCGGTCCAATCATATTTCCAAAATTTGTCAATGAAAAGAACAATTCACCAATTCACACAAAACTAACAAAAGCACATTTCGTTACTCAATTTCCATTTCAACACCCACGATAAATTCAAGTAACATTAAAATTCTATTCATAATATGCATTGGATATGCCTAAAAATAAAATGTTTGCTTTTTAAACAAACGAGATCACATAATTCAAATGTAAATATTTACTATTACAATAGAGTTCAATTTGTGTTCTATAGGTAGTTGTAATTGAAATTTATTAAGTTTAATGTGAAAAATCGATGAATGATTCGCGCCGAATAGATTAAAACAACTGTCTATATAGCATTTTTAACTTTTCGCGCCGACTGTCATGTACATTCGCTAACATAAAACCACTAACCGAGGCGTCGGATTCATGAAAACAGGAAAAGGCCACCTCGATCGTGTTAACAGAAACAGAAAAATCACCCGGCCCCCACCACGTCGTCGTTTTGGCCGTCTCCCGCCGACGTCTTTACAATCTGTACACAGCACTCTCGGTGTTTCGCAACCACTGACAGAAATATATACCTACAGTTCGTGGCACATGGTCGGGAGTCGGATTCTCAAAAAAAAAGAAGAAAAAAAACATTTATATCTAAGCCAACATTACATGTATATATTTTTAATTTGCAAATTAAAATATAGGTACACCTCATTAGATCGACAGCAAAGACTTTTTAACCGACTTCAACAAAAAGGAGGAGGTTCTATGTTCGACTGTATATTTTTTTTATGTATGTTCACCGATTTTTCCGTCAATTATGGACCGATTTTCAATTTTTTTTTTATTCGAAAGAGTGCACCTCAGAGGTGGTCCCATCGGAACCAAGTCAGGATCTGATGGTGAAATCCGGAGAAATCGAGGGAAACTCTCAAATTTCAAAGGCACGCATAATGTTTTTTATGTATGTTCACCGATTTTTAGTGTTAGATTAACATTAAAAAGAGAAAAATAAAATATTTTTAACAAAAAAAAAATTGAACCGACTTCACACTAAAAAGTAAAAAATAATTGCGTATTGAAATGTTTTGGAGTCGGTGTAGTTCTCGGAATAGATTTCATTTTGGCTGACACCGACTCCAAAACATTTCAATACGCAATTATTTTTTACTTTTTAGTGTGAAGTCAGTTCAATTTTTTTTTTGTTATAAAATAACTTTTTAGAGATTTTGTAGTTTTCATTTAAAATAACGTAGCCAATCTAGGCGATCCTACAACTGTAAATCTGAATAAAATTTAATCTTCGCATTCCCTTCCCTTGCCCGATTTGAGCACCTCTACTTTACAAATCGACCTTAGGAAGATGTAAAGAAAAATGTCATCATCAATATTAATTAATGCAAAATCAATTGCTTAACTTTGTGGAAAGTCCCTATCCTGTGACGTAATCACCTTCGTTTCTCTCACTTTTCAGTGTTGTCTTCACACGTACACACACACATACATTTGCATGTGAAACGGCGCCGCGACGGAAGGACGGATTTAGACGCTCTCCATGTACATCGTACGGCCCCGAAATCTACCGGCCGGTTGAACGTTACGAGCGAACGTGTTGACTTACTTTATTATATTTGTGGTAAACCTAGACACGTTCTGGACTTGAAATATCACCTGGTCTTGACGATGACTATGAGTAGATGAATAGATGGATCGAGCGGGAGATTAAGGATATCCCAATTTCAAACTAAAAAACTCCGTACAAATGGGCGACGGGACCATTCCAACTTCAAAAATATTGACATTTGATAAGTATAATGTAGCAAGCTTTGTTACATTAACTCTCTTTCTCTTTTTTGTAATATTGTCAAAATTAGTTTTCCTTAGGTACACTGGAAAAATGAAGGTTGTTATTATTTGGAAAAAATTTAATTGATCACTAACGACTCTAGAGAAAACAACTCATTACGAATCTTTGAAGTTCAAGTCTGTGTTTTATTTATTTTTAGTAAGAACTTTATTAAGTACTTACAATAGTTATAATATAATAAAGAAAATAAAATTTCTGATATCGCGTGAGATGACGCGGGTAATGGCTAGCATTCAATATGATATTTGCTATTCGTTGCCATGGTTGCTTACATAATATGTTCCACGTCATGTAAAAATTAATCAAAGCATGCTTAACTAGTTCATTTGTGAGAGATCTACAAAAGAACAGCTGATTTTTTTTATTTTCAAAATATTTCCGAATTTATAAAGTTTAGAAAAAAAATTCTTAAAAAAACTTTGTTAAAACAATAGAATCGTTAGGAAAAGTATACAATTATTATATAAAATACAACGTTATAGCATACACCTCTTTTGCGCATGCGCCGATTTTCCCCAAAAACAATAAAGCTCTTTATATTTACGTATCAAACATCCTCCCAAAGTTTGGTTTCAATCCGCTCATCCGTTTGACCTGTATCGTGCTCACAGACTAACAGACGCACAGAGTTTTTCGAAAAATATTTTTTTTTTTTTGGATTTGCTGGACCTCAAAACGAAAAGATATTGAAAAATTTTGAAAAGTGCTTTTTGACATAAACTAGTTCCATTCCCCACTTGTGAGTTTGAATGGTAAAACTTTAACATTAATTGACAATAAATAAAATAAAATTTCTGTTAACGCGTGCGGCGACGCGGATAACGACCAGTAATAATAATAAGTATTATATTTGCTGTTCAATTGCATGGTTATATAATATGATTTCGCATGTAAAAACTAACCAAACTATGCTTGTCAGTTACCTAATTTCTTTTTGACAGATATTCAGAACAAAAGATCAGCTATATCTTTTTTTATTTTCAAAATATTTCCGAAAAAACTTAATAAATACAAATAATAAGTCGTTAGGAAAAGGATTCCATTATAATATAAATAACAGCGTTGTAGAATATCTCGCTTCTGCGCATGGGCCAATTTTCCCCCAAAACAAAAGGACTCTCATATTTGCATATAAAAGATCCTCTCAAAATTTAGTTTCAATCTGCTTATGCGTTTGACCTGTATCGTGTACTCAGACAAACAGACGTATAGACTTTTTTCAAAAAATAGGTATTTTTGGACTCGAGAGACCTCAAAACAAAAATTTTGAAAAGTGAATTTTGATCTAAATTAGTAGCATTCCTCGCTTGTAGAGTTGGAATGGTAAAAATTAAAATTCTTAGCGGTTTAAACAATGCAGATTATTAAAATATAATGGTAGACAATATTCATATTATGGGTTTTTGAATAGCTGAGTTTGTAAGAATGTCTTTGTCTACCTGTGGCGTTCCAATGGCTTTTCTGTTACAAATTGCCAATTGCCAGGCTCTAATCATACAATTGGTGAAGTAGTAACAAATTGAAAATATGAAGTCGGTGACTTTAAAAAAACAGATTTTGCAATAAATAAAAAAAATACTGTTGCTTTATGTAATTCTATTCGGTTTAGTAATATTCCAAACTGCGGAAAATTTTGATAATGCTCTCGTGTATCGTTTTTATTTATTTTTTATGTCGATGGGTCTCCGGCCAATAGCGACGGATGACGATTCTCGTCTGTTTATTCAACACAGTTTAGGCGAACGCTATATAGTGTGTGCATGCGTGTGCGTATATTGTACGTACGTACTATACAGGCTGTCCTCTTTTATTGTACCAATATTTTTGTTATGAAAAAAGTTTTCTAAGAAAATAGTTGCATTATAGTTATAAATTTGACAAACTATATGGGCTATATTTATGATCCGCTCTCTTGTGCTGGAAGGACGAAGGGGACGAGCTGTTACAATATTTCAAAAATCTTAAGTTGTGGAGTTTACCGAGGAAACAAAATATTTTGATGACGGATTTTCAGTTTGCGGTAGGCTTTTGATGGTTTAGATTTCTAAATCCTTCATTAGCTGTTCGAGCGTCTCCAACACCTAATCAAGTGTTTAAATTACAAATTGCCTCTCAAGTAGTCAGTCCTGTTTTTTTGGAGTTTACTCCTTAAGAAACGATTTTGAATTATAAGGCCCGGTACGGAAATTTTATGAGTAGTAAAATCAATTGGTGTGGCGTGACACTCCACCGCTTCAAGTGTGCCGTTACGCTCGTCCGCTTCAAAAGAGACAATCATATATATCTGCAGCATGCGAAAGAATGACTACACTTCTGCGATATTAGACTAATCTTGTATATATGTATAAAGACAAACATATATCTGTAGGATTTAACGTGCGAAAGAATGAGATGGAATACATTACACAGTGTATCTAAGGAGTAAACTACAGTCGTGCGTCGGAGCTGACACACACACACACACTTTTTTTATCCAACCGAATTGAATTTTTGAAGTAAAACTTCTTTTGGCACGGTTCAGTGAAATTGATTTTTGACAATTGAATGTGTTTCGAAAGTGGTACGTATAGCACTATAGCATACATACTATGAAAACCGGATGTAGAACATTAAGCTAAGCTGACGACGCGATAAAGCGCTTGCTTTGTAACCTAAATGTCGCAGGTTTGATGCTGTAGTCTGTGCCATTATATTTTTTGTTTTGGTATCGCAGTTTTATTCGGTAGTGTGCAATGTAAAATACACTGTCTCTTTTTTACAGTGAAATTGTAATTTAATAATAAAATGTCTGACAATCTAAAACTAACTTTGTATATCATTTGCTCTCATTTCGTTATAAATTTGGACAAACTATAGCTGTAAAGTTTAGCGAGTCTGTGTTGGGTTTATATTATGGTCCTCAGGGAGTCCTTACTCTAAATTTATTTGCATTAAACTACATAGGGCACTGCTAAATATAAACATTCATGCCATATGCGGGGACGGCACTCAAACATTTTATTTGGGTTTGAAATAAATCGATTAGTTATTATAAAATCGAAACCTTTAGAAATAAGATTTTTCACTCAAATTAGACTGGAAATATTTTGTTTTTTTCTCAAATTGATGCGTCCAGGCATTTCAAATATTCGAATAATGAAGTCCTACAAAAATAATTAAAATAGTTATATCATTCATTATCCTGCAGTTTAATAAAAATAAATTTTCTTCGTTTCAGTTTGTAATTCTATTGTTCTATAGCTTTTATATTAACTATTAGGTATAGCTTGTGTGCTTAAGAGTATTCGTCCCTGCAAATACCCCCTGCACCCTTCATCTCAAATCTTTTCCCCTCGCCTAAAAACGGTTCGCGCTCTCCCGACGCTATTTTTAAAGCTAGAGGGTTCTGGTAAACGCCAAATGAAAGACAAAGAATCAGACTACAGATCCCTCAGGCGAATTTTTTGAAAAAAAAATTCCTGAAAAAACTTAGAAACTTTTGAAAAAAATAATAAGTTACGTAATATTTCACACGTAGTCTGATTCTTTGTCTTTCATTTGGCGTTTACCAGAACCCTCTAGCTTTAAAAATAGCGTCGGGAGAGCGCGAACCGTTTTTAGGCGAGGGGAAAAGATTTGAGATGAAGGGTGCAGGGGGTATTTGCAGGGACGAATACTCTTAAAACTATTCTTGCAAGATATACTGCCAGAATATTGATCGAATATACGTCGATTGAATCGCTCGAGATATTGTAAGCAACTCCTCGATACAAAAAGGGGGCTAATCAGGAGCTCGGAAAGCCGAACGAAAATGGCTGTTCTCTTTTTTATCTTTAGATTGTTTGTTAGTCATTTAGTAATACATTTTTTGCTGCATAAAGGACCCCGCACGCGAGATTTGGTTCTCGGTTAAATTGATCGAAAATGGTTTTATTTTATAGTTTAAAGGTCACTAAGAAAAAGTGTCCATGGGCGCATAGCCTAAAAACCAATAGATTTTTAGCTACAGATATGTTTAGCGAGATTTTAGATATAGGGATATCCTTTGAATTTACAAACATGTCCCATGTTCCACTTTTGTGCTTTTTTTTAGAAATAGAAAAATAATCGAAAATGAGGTAATGTTGGAAGGTGTCATTCTGTATAAAATAATAATGTCATATTCGGATTCATCGCACTCGAAAACATATTTCTAGAGCGAAGGATTTTTTAAGATTGACAATTCAATCTAAAATCTCGCTAAACATAGGTATATGTAGCTATAATCTATTAGTTTTAAGACTATGCCCCCATGGACACTCTTCTTAGTGACCTTTAAACTATAAAATAAAACCCTTTTCTATCAATTTAACCGAGAACCAAATCTCATAAGGTTTGTGCGGGGTCCTTTAATAATTTTGTAAATTAATTTTGCTTTATATTTCAGTTTAAATCACATGTTATATTAATTATTTATATTAATATGTCGAATCGTAGTTTAATTAATTTTTTGTTTGTAATCAGCGACATGATAATATGTACCTACTATATAGTGCTTTTAGTCTAGTATAGAAGTGCAAGCCTATTAATAAGTTGCCTGACATCTAAAATTCTAAATTATTTTTTATTTTGTTGAAATTGAAAATCATACCTATAGAGTAAAAAAATAATTTAGGGCAAAACAAATAATCAAAACAGACAATTCGGTAAAAGCAATTAGCGGCGAAACTGTGGCGCTAAGCTTCTATTTTTGCTAGATTATGTGATGTCAGAAAGAAACATAAGTTTCATTCGTGTGCTCCCATTGGACGATGACTATTATTTGTTTTTTTCTAGAGTTCATGCAAACATGTGATTGCGCAACAATAATAATTTATCTAGCAGTTAGATAGTACAAACCTCTGGCCAGCAGGAATCCTTTTCCCAGTGTTAACGAACTGTCGATTTCGTGCAGCAGGCTGGCGTTCCTGCGTTCGACTCGGCGCAGTTCATCGCTCGCAGTCCTGCGAGCTCTGAATCTGCGCTCTGTGCATTGAAAGGTGAGCGTGGCGTGCGGTTCAGTGTGTAGCGTAGAGCGTAGCGTGCAAACACAAGTCAGTTGCATCCACCAACAAACAATCAACCAAACCACCAAATACACCGTCAAATAAAATACATGCAAAAATAAATTAAAAATCAATAAATCACCTGTAATGTTGATTCACTATAATTGATGTTTTTCAGGTTAAAAATTTTTCTGCATACCTCGATCGAAAGTACGTACTTTCGGCAACAATTGTAACTTGTAAGGCAGAAAGTCTAACATGTTCGCATTGGTGGGATTACACGCTTTGATGCGGGAAGTACGTACGTTCGGGCGGCAGTTAAGAAGATATAACCTATCAACTGTTGCTTAGATGTCGTTTCCATAGCAACCCTATTACATTTTAGCTAATAGTCGCGAACAGCTGTCATTCGTGTTTTTACGTAACCTCAAAGCTACTTGCTTGGAATTTATCTGTGTTTTTATGTAATTAATTAGTTAATGTATTTAATACGCGTACCTACGACCGAGATAGGAAGAAAAATAGTATACACCACACTGACCGAAAATTTAATATTCTTGCACTGCGCGTCATGCGTCTGGGTGCGCAGTGCAAGAATATCAAACTTTCGGCCCTTGTGGCTTGTAACTGATAGACATTCTGCTATTTTTTTTAATTGGTTAACAGTGGTGGTGCAATTCAAAGCATCTTTTATGTTCCATAGCGAAAATTAAAAGCGGATATTATATTTTAAACATGCAAGTTTCCAAAACCAAACAAATATCACACTTTTTTGTCTTGTAAATTTGAGTAATAAACACATACGCGATTCAGCCCATTAGCTAACAAAATTTAGTTTTAATTGGACACGTCTGTCAATCAACGGTTTGTTTATTTTCTGTAAAATGAGTCATCAACAAAATATAGGTACAAGTATAAAAAAAAGTCGCCAATATACAAAGCACACTTGTGAAACACATGTTTTTGTCTGAACCTATATTTATATATTATATTAATAAGTGACTCGAAAACTTTCGAAACAGTTATACAGACTGTCAGGTGAAGCTGTATTATTTTAATTGTAAAGAACACGAAACTTGCCAAAATTTTAGTTAGGTTCAATACCTTTCTGATCATATTGTGTTAAAATTGAAAATACATTTTTAATATAGTTAGGGACCTAAAACTGTTGACTTCTTGGTTTTGCAAAAGAAATTTCGGAGTTGACGTCTTAGCAAATAAATAATGAGAATGGGATAGCGATTTGTTGAGAGATCACAATTTTATAAGAGTTTTTGAAGTGAAAACTCCTATAGGAAGGTTAGGCGATTTTTTGGGTGGGTAAACGTGTCACTGACATGCTAATGTTAACAGTATGTCTGTAGTTATAGATATAACGTGTTCCGTTTGGCCAGCATTGAGCTGACGCGCACGCAGCCAGTACACATGTGTACATTGTATAATATCGTATCTACGTAAAGTTTTTTGTCTATCTTGACTCTAATTGCCATTTTTGTAAGATTGTAACATTAGTGCTGTGTATATGTATATAAATAAAATTAAATTGACTGCGTGGAAAGTGTGTATACTATGCATTGTTAAAATCGGTTAAGGGTTGATTATTATTTTAATTTTATTGTTTATTTATTTATATTTTTTATTTATTAAAGAGTAATCAGACGTTAAACAAAGATTTAAATGTTCCAATGTAGAATCACTGCAGAACATAAGTGACTAGAGCTGTAACAAACCGTATGTATTCGTTACTGAGTAACGGTTACATCGTCTGACTCGAAGTAACGAATCGTTACTTACAAATTCATTTCGTTACTCGCATTTGTCGTATCCATGTCAGTTCGACTCGTTTGATGCGGTTATACGTTATACGAACGAAGTCATACCGTATCACGCGCCTCGATGCGATTGTACATGTTTGACGCTGTTAGTACACGATTGTATGCCGTGTGAAAAGTAACGAGTAACGTAACGAAACGAAAGTAACGGGTACTGGTTCTTTAAGTAACGAACACATACGGGTACACAATTTCTCGTTACTTTTACAGCTCTATAAGTGAGTGCTAAATATTATGTTAAGATTTTTATATAGAAAAATGAATACCATAAACAGAGCATGAATTTTCAAATATTTCTAATATGCGTATCATATATCAATATTTCCGTTTAAAAATTTTATATTAATTATTTTTTAATTTTTTACTTCTGTCGGCAGTCCTCAATGGCAGCCTATTTTTGTACATAATTAGGCTTTTGAAAAAAAAATAATTAATGATTTTTTTATTGTATTTAAAACTTTATTATAAATAATATTGATAATCGATGCGAAAAACTTTCAAAAAACTTTTTTTAAATTAATTATAAGCAATTTAAAATTGATAAAATATTTAAAAAAAATCACGTGACTGCAAACGCACTAAAATTGTTTTTGACAGTTGTGACGTCATAATGTTAAAATGTATATACGCACTATACTATCAATGGCTTCTACATGTATTATTATAATAATATAAATTACCATTATGACGTCACATTATGTTCGGGAAATGTCGACGCGTTCTCGGAACTGGGTACAAAAATTTATTTTTAATTTGATATAACTTTAGAATTATAACGAAAATAAAAAAAAGAAAAATAGTTTTGTTATAAAACTTATATACGATCTTTCCATTTATGACAAAAAAAATTTCATTCAAAAGCCCAATTATGACAAAATTACTTTTTTTCGCTATTTTAAAGTAAGCGGTAAAGAAGTCTCAGGGTTAAAATTATGTAAAAAGAGGATCATGGATAATAACTTATGTCGTTTTTTCGGTGAAAGAAAAGCGGCTACGTACATTTCCGAATGGACTCCATGAGCGACTAGGATCGTCACCAACAATGCAAGGCATCTTATTGAGTGCATCAATTTACCGTGCGTAGCATACATAAAATTAAAACGAACGAACTATAACGTATGACCTAATTTTAATAACTTGTAGCGTCAAGTTTATTTTCGACGCCTAGCGTCGCGATTTCAAGTGTCTTAAAACAGAGTTGTTGGTCCAAACAGCGCAAGCGCCCATTAAATATGTTTTTAATACAGTAGAATGTCATATAAATGAATCTTGTAACTGTTGATTAGTTATGATTTTTATGAATGCAAATTAAGTTTTTGTAACTGCGATTTTTCAAATTTGAAAACTAATATTTTTAAGTAAAGTTATTACGTGTAAAAAATTATTACCTAAGTATAAATATTGATTGTTTTTTTTTATAAAAAAATATCTCCACATTAAACTCGCACCATCGGGTGGTATACCGTGAGAATGAAAAATATAAGTATTCGGAATTTGTAAACTATTAAACATAATACTAAATTTTACACTTCTGATTTTCAACTTAAAATTAATTCAGTAAACACACTACACAAGAATTTTTTAAATTGTTATTTTATTAGTAAATACAACAAAAACAACTATGTTAATGCCACAATAACTAAAAAAGCTTTGGATGATATTGTATAAATTAAATCGATTAACACACTACAAAAACATAATAACAACATTTTGTTCCATTATAATACTTAAATATCATCATATCACATAATTTTATTCTATTGCAAAGTAAAATTAATAAACACGTCAGTTATATTAACTATTCAAATAAATAAAATAGTCGACCAATTTTTTTCAGACCATAATTATATAAAAATATAAAATAACAAAGGTTGACGTTTCGATCCGGATTGGAGCTTCTTCAGAAAAATTGGTCGACTATTTTATTTATTTGAAGAGTTCTATTCAGACGTTAATCAAAGATTTGTATATTAATTATTCTTTGAAATAAAACGAAGCTAAATTATAAAAAAATGTTAACTTTTGTTTTGAATTTGAAATTGAACATTTAGATGTATACATTTCACACAATATTTCAGCTGAAATAAATTTAAAAAAGGGTTCGGCCTATTTTTTGTGAACTCATGGTAATTCTTAATTTTTCCGAATTTTTTAAACATTTTTTTTACAAATAAATTTGAATTTTGAATACCACTAAATATTTAAGGTTATTCGGTCTTTTCAAGCATACTGTAATAAAAATATTAAAAAAAAATTTCTTCAGATTTTGGCAACGCTAAGTATCATTCATTTGTTAGACGTTGGCTTTAAGCTGTTTATCGAGAAGAAAACTCGCGACAATTAAAAATTCAGACATAATATTTCATTCTCTTTTAAATAAAATAAATAAATCTTAATAACCTTTCGTTTAAAACTGTCTTTATTATGATTATAAAAATACTTTTAAAATTTGTAACACTTAAAATTATTTATGTAAAGTTTGTAAAAATATATGGATCTAATAAAAATTCCACTCAACCATGGACCCTAATTTTTTAGAAGTATCGTAGTATTTTTTACCACATAGTATTCAAAAATAAACATAATTAATTATTAAGGCCACATTTCGTAATTCAGTAGGGTCGTGAGACGGTAAATGCAAAAGTAACAATTCAATAATTAATCAAAGATTTGAATTCAAAAGTAACAATGTTTGTCGTAAAAATTGTTCATACAAAAATTATACCTGATCCTTTTGGGTAATGAAGTTTAGAAGAATTTTATTTTATATTTTTTACACTTCAAAAGATTCATAAAAATATTTTATTTAGGTATCATTATCGAATCCAGATTTTTTCTACGGCAAAAATATTATCAATAAAATAAGGAAAGTCCCTACAATCATTTATCTCCATTTAAGTAATTTGTCAACCAAAATATGTTACGAATCACAAATTCGTTATAAAAAAGCGAATATTTTATAATAATATATTATCACAATTAAATTCTATAAAACATTTAAGAATTATTTACATAAAAATTAGTTATCATATTATTAGGCTAAACTTTAATGTTGTTAGTGTTTCTAAAATAATTCACGTCAGTTCTAATTCTAATAAAGCATTATTATTAGTTTGTGTAGTAATATTTTACACTTTCGCATCAACGCGATCGCTGCCACATAAAAAAAATAGCAATACTCAAACACAACACACTCGCGGTTGCCATGGTTACAATTTTCGCATCGTGCATCTCTGACTCACCCTCATCGTCCCTGGACGAAGCCTTGGCCATTTCCAGTAGACGTCTGACGACGCTCGACGTGTCCGTCGCTTCTCCGGCATTCTTTAATTTTTCTTTAACTGGACAATCGCTCACGTTTGAAGGCGTTATGGAATGAACGAGAACTTTGGACACTTCTTCTTCTTCGTCTTCTTTTGGACATGCATCTGCTTTGGAAGACGTTATGGGAGAAATAAAACGTTTTGATTCGTTAGGAGTATTGACTAATACACGATTGATTTCTGTTTTATTTGAAGACAGTTTAGATTCTGAACAATTAACTGACTCAGTTTGATCACTGGTGATTTCAGTTGACGACGTAAAATTGACAAATTCTTGAAGATGTTTCGGCAAATCTTTCCCTTCTTTTAAAGACGACCCGTCGATAACCAGCACCGGTTCCGATTCGTTATGACTTTCCGTTTGTTTCGCTGCTTCTACCTCGTCGTCGCTGAAATTCAATCCCAATTTGTCCATTCTCTCCTTGACGCGGTTCATAAATTCCGATTCAATTTTCAATGCGTGCTGTTTGAAAATTTCAGCGTGCAAATCACTGGTCGCGTTTGTTGAGACCGGTTTCGAAGATGATATTTTGATGACCTTGTGCTGTTTTCTTTCTTCGCGCTCGGCTACCTTGTGCATGTACTCGTCGTACATTTGTTGTCTGAAACGTTCGCCGTGTGCAACCGGCGTTTGCAGCGACGACATTGACTTTGAACGTGCATTCGATTCTTCAGTTCTATTTTTAGATTTTGCGAACGGCAAATCAAAATCACTCTGTATAGTGGCGATATCGCCTCTTTTTGATATGTGATATACATTTTTATTCTCGCGTTGAAACAAAGACGAATCGGAAGACTGTGTACTCTGCCCTGTCGTGACAGGACGCCGTATATCATCTGGCATGCTACTTATCTTTTCTTTTTCCAATTCCCTTATTTCGCGTTCTATTTCTCTCTCTTGCTCCAAGATGTATTGGAGTTGGCGCTCGTGCATGTCTTGCGGCAGAGAAAATCTTTTCCTGTCGCCTGTGAATAATCTCTGGACAGTGTCGTCTACTTTTACAGCACCACTGCAAGTTAACACTCGTTTAGCGTCAATAGCAACGCTTTTTACACTGCTGCTATTATTTCCATCTATTTTAAATTCGAAATTTGCCGGCACGCTGCTTCTGTTGCGCGCTAACTGCATCCATTCAGACAACTGACGAGCTTTCAATCGATCTTCACTTTTTTCGCGATTGTCAGTAATTTTGTAATCGTTATTCAAATCACGCGGTATCGTTAAACTTTTAGGCCGGTTGTAAACCGATGTTGTTTCACCACTCTCATTATTTTTGCCAGTTTTACTAATTTTTTCCAATTCCCTAATTGTTTCGTCGTAAGTTAGACACTTATTAGTTACATCGTTGTTATTGTTATTATTTGTCATTAATTTACGAATGCGCTCGTTATAGTTTAACACTTTGTTTCCGTTATCCGGTTCTGTAACAATGCGTGCAGTGTTGCCGTGTTGTACAAAATCGCGCTGTTGCATTTCGGTAGATGTGCACATTTTTCTACAATCGTCACTGCTCGTATCTCGGATGATTGCCAACAGTCTATTGCTACTTGAAGTACACTCTTTTTCGTCGTATACAGCTTTATCCCTTCCCTCTTCACCACGTGGAAAACATACTTTTTCGGACGATGATGCAGCTACATTTTTCAGTGTCGTATTTTTATCCGGCGCCGAGGCTGCATTTTTCATTGCCATCGATTGAGTTTTCAGTACATTTTCCGATATCCATACAGGGGTGTCAACGGAACGCGACAAAGTTACCTTATCTTTCAGTATATTTTTCACAGGTAAAACGAATTGCTCTTCGTGATAGCATCGCCTTTCTAAAAACTTTTTGTGCATGTCGAGCAATTGATCCGCTTCGTTTTTATCGATGCATTGACGCTGATCGATGTAAGTTTTCTGCGACGGCGAAAGGCAGACCAATACATTCGGATCATCTTGAGTCGGAATTCCCACCCAGCCGTCCGGCGATGTGCGCATCGACATTGACATTGGAGATGAGTCTATTGGACAATTATTTGCAACTGTTGTATCAGAATCGTACTGACTGATATAATGCTCGTGTTGTTGATGGCTGATGTTAGATGCGGGTGAAATTTTACAAGAATTAAACATAATATACTTTTGGTGATCAGTTTCGTCTGATGTTGAATAATGAATATTGTCATATTTTTTAGTTTCTAATAGTTTTGAATAATGTTCAGATTTTGTCACTGTGTCGTAAACATTGTCGTTACTTTTACATTTTAAAATTTCTTCGGTTTTATTTGTCGACTCTTCAACTGCAGGAACATCGGCCGTTAAGCTTTCAATAGTCTCCGATACAGTAGCTAGCTCTTCTAAAATGTCAGCTCCGTACGGTAATGATAAAATGTTCTGTACGCAAAGTTCTCTTAGCGATTTTGGACTTGTCTGAATATCTTCGTATACCGGTGTTTCCGATTTAGATTTGGGCGTTGCTTCTTTGAGTGAATTGACTTTATTTTGCCGATGAACTGATCTTTCCTTTGACACAGATCTTTTGGAAAAGACATTTTCGTATACAGGTTCGTCGTGCAATAAAGCGGCAATGTCAGCTAAAGACGCGCACGACGGAATAAATTTAGCTGTACTTTGGGAGGTACTTGAACATATACTCGCTGATGAGTCAGGTCTCGAATTTATAGGTGAATTTTTATCTGAAGATTTAACTGATTCTTGACATTTTAAATTACTGTAAAGTTTTTCAAATTCTTCATCGATATCATTTTGCAAATTTTCATTATTTAATGTGCCCATAAATTCATTTTTCAAGTTTTCAATAGTGTCAATAGATTGATTTTCTTCATCAGATTTCTTTAATATTGCTGACTCGTTAATATGAACTATTTTAAATTTAGAATTGTCTGTTGGTTTTACATTTTCAGTCAATTCGATATTAGGAGTTACTTCATGTTTTGACAATTCAACAATGGCTCCGTCTATATTTTTATTAGTTGTTTTTAGTACTTCTGTTAATTCGTTATTAGATACCTCAACACCTATTGCTATTTCGGAATTGATCGTTTCATCAGACGATTCCAATGTTTTGTATTGGTCACTAATGTCTAAATTATGGGCATTTAATAAATCTCGAACAGTTTCTTTCATTTCATCTGGAAATTTTTCTAACGGAGTTTCTTTCAGTAGTTCGTAAACTTTTTCACTGTTGTCAGTTTGTGATAATACTTCTAGTAATTTTTTAATGAAGGATTTTATATCCTCGCTTAAAGGTTCTTCGGAAGTATCGTTTTTGCCGATATTAGACATTTCAGGAGTTGGAGGCGGTGCAATATTATTTTGTTTTTTATCTATATCATTATCGGTTTTCTTGTTCAAATCGTCAGATATCCGATCACAACTTTCAGTAATGACATCTGGTTTATCGTCTTCTTGAAACAAGGGATGTCCATCTTTATACTCCACATTTTCATAAATGTCATCGTCTTTTTCCCAACACAATCGATCTTCGCAACTCGCCTCGTCCTCGGCGTCAGAAGCATTTTCTTGTTCCGGAACATCACTAGGAGTTCTGCTGCACGAACTATCTTCCAGATAAACAATTTCCGCTCCTGAACTCGGTTCCATTTTATGTGTTGTCCACATGCATTCTTTGCTGTATTCACCTTGAATTTCAATCATTTTTGCGTTAACTAATTTGACTTGCTTTTGATTAAAAACCATCGGTTCGTTTTTAAGTGAATTTAAATTATCTTCATTTATGAATACGTCGTCGTCTATGTCCCAGTCGTCTGTCCAACTTCTGCTCTCTGAAACTGTTTTCGAATCACGTCCACTGCTGCTCATTTCAACGCCTTCTTCCTGAATTACATTTAGATATCTGGGATTCATAAAAGCCGGTTGGAAAAACAGTTCTAATTCGGCCCGCTTTTTAGCTTTCCGTACAGATAAATTCTCAGGTGTTAACAAATCTTTCGAAGTTTTTTCAGACAATTGCTTACTGGCTTCTAGAGGCGAACTGGCAAGTTTCAATCCTTCCAAAAACTCACGTAAATTTTTTTCATCTTCTGGAGACATAGCGCCTTTAGTTTCGAAACTTTCAGTTCTTTTAAAATCGTCTTCTAAACTTAATCCAATAATACTTAAAGACGGTTTTGCTTTTTCGGCAATCCTTAAAACGCCAGCTTCTTCCCATTTCACATCGTCTGCTTCTGATATTATCGCCGAATTTTCAACTAAATGTTTTGACAAACATTTTTCTTCGTCGGGTTCTTCAGTTGATTCGACAATTTCCGTTATTTCTACTTTATTTTCATCATCATCTAAACTTCTACTTTTGGGGACGACACTTTTGGGAGATTTTGAATTTTTGTTAACAACAGGCGGAGGTGACTCAACTCGATAGTTCAGCTCGCAGAGTACAACTTCAGAATCACTCTCTACATTAGTTACAGTGGTAAGTTCCAAAATGTTATGATGTAACGTCATCGATCCAGTCGTCTCTTTGATTATTTGTTCATTCTTTATTTCCGTAGAGCCTGATACATCTGCACCTAAGCTGTCAGAACTAATTCCTTTTTCGATATCCTCTTCATTTTCTAGCTCCTTCGATACAAGATTCTCATTTACAGTCGATGGAGCTTTAATTTCATCTGTTATTTGTATTTGTAAATCCTCCGATTTCTGTTCACTTTTACCTCCATCAACACTTTCATGTATTGCTGATTTTTTTACATCTTTTATGCACGTATTTTCCACTACAGTAACACATTCCATTTCCGAGCTTACTGTTTTATTTGAGTCGAATTCAAAATTTAATTCAAGCTCTGGCGCATAATTCTTGTTTTCGTTTTTGCTTCCAGATTCTTCTTGTTTGGTGGATTCATTGTCTTTTATATTTTCATTTTGTTTTGACCGATTCGAATTGTTTGTTACATCACACCCCGTATTTTCTACGATTGTCACTTGAGACGCTTTTGTTTCTGTTTGTTCGATGCTTTTTTCCAATTCTTTTGTCGTATTTTCTTTGTGGGTTTCTTGAGAATTTTCTGTGAAAATTGCATCTGTTTTTAGTAGTGGAAAATTTTCTGATTTCTGTTCACATTTACCACCATCAACACTTTCACGTATTACTGTTTTTTTTACATTGTTTATACACGTATTTTCCGTTACAGTAACACTTTTTATTTCCGTGCTTATTTTTTCATTTGAATCGAATTCAAAATTTAATTCAAGGTCCGGGATATAATTCTTGTTTTCATTTTTACTTACAGATTCTTCTTGTTTGGTGGATTCACTTTCTTTTATATGTTTTGACCGAATCGAACTGTTTGTGATATCACACGTCGTGTTTTTTACGATTGTCACCGGAGTCGTCTTTGTTTCTGTTTGTTCGACGCTCTTTTCCAATTCTTTTGTCGTATTTTTTTCATACGTTTCTTGATAATTTTCTTCGAGATTCTGTATTTCACTACCTGATAAATTGTCTTCCACACTTTCTCTTTTATTTTCGTATTCTTGTTTACTTGCAATTTTTGGTTCTTCTATACTTAATGATTGTATTACACTTGCTTCAGGTTCAGTGTCAATTCTGGTGAAAAGGGAACACTGTTCCATATAAACTGAATAATGAGACTGACCGTACTCCATGGCTGATGTAATTTTCTCTACCTCTTCATCCACACTGTCACAACTTACTGTTGATTTACGTTTATCAATAAAATCAATTTCATTACATATCTTCGATAAATCTTGCGTATTTGTTTCCAGTTTCCTACTTAAATCAATTTCACTTTCTTTCCTGTTTTCATTTTTGATATCTGTTACATTTTCAGTTTCCTTTTGGCGATCATTTTCCTTCTTACCTTCTTCGCTTTCGGCTTGTACCTTAGTTTCCTTAAAATACTCTTCACAAATATTTTCCGTATTTTTATTTATTTCAACAGCAGCAGCTTTAGTTGTATTATTTTTTGAACTTCTTTTTCTTGATTTTGAAGGCTTCTTTTCTGCTTCGAATTTCGAACTATTCGATTTCACAGCTTCAACTACGACTTCTTGACTAGATACTTTTGTACTAATTTTTGAACATTGTTCCGCGAAACTTTTTTCAGCACTTTTATTTATCGCACTGTCAATGTTTACAGCCTGTTTGTTTACTAATTCTACATCAATCACTTTACTTGCACTATGTTCTTGCATCGTTTCTGGCGTGTCGACCAGTATTTTGTCACTGACAGATTCGCTACCGGTCGTACACAAACTAATTTCATTATTGTCAATCACAACATTTGTATTCGTACAAATATCGATTGTTGTCGATAAAGTTTCATCGTGTTCGTTCGTTTCCGCGATCGATTCGGCAACAGTGACGACATTCTTTGATGACGATTTCCTACTCCTGTTATGTGCTCGTCTTCTGTTGCGTGCGGATCTCCTTCCACCCGCGGGTCCACCACTACCATCAGTGCTTGAATTTTGTCCTCCCTCATTATTAGTGTCGGCCATGACTATTGATCTTACGGACACACCTTTCGCGTTCGTTTTATCACCACCTGGTGACGAAATATACATTTGTTGTCATTTTCTCCTCTTTTCATTTTTTTTTAATTATAAATAAAATATTTAAAAATATATATACGCACCGGTCCATTCATATTTAATTTCTAAAGCGAACTATTAACATTGATTCTGTTGCGCGCATTCAAAATGAAAGAAAAAAACGTCACAGTAATTTTCGTTTGTCTTTAAACAACTGAAAGCTGCAATACACTATCGTTCGAACAAATGACTGTGTGTGTAGGCAGTACGTATGAAGAACGTAATATAGAAAAGAGGTCTACAACAAATGACAGACGTCCGTGTTATGTGAAACAGATGATAGTCGTCCGCTTTTGCCTGCACGTCCGGTTTTTGCGTATACAACATTTGCACAGAACCAAGCACGTGTAACAAGTAGCAATTGGACAGTTTGAAACACTACTGCTAATAGAAATGTCCTCAACAGCTGATACCGGTGCCGCACTTCTCTCTCTTTCTTGCTGTATAATCCTCGTGCTTAACTCTCTGTTAGATCACGTGGTGTGATCACAGTTTTGTTTTAACGACCGATTACGTCACAAGCAACAATCAATTGTTATGCACGACGTGAACAATTTTTGTTTGAATGTGACCATTTGCAAAATTAATCTATGCAGTGTCGATAATATTATGATAATCAAACCGTTGTTTATCAGTGCCGGAATTAGTTTGTTTTTTACATCAAATAATTCGAATAAACAACAATTTATTAAATGATAAACTATTATCAATGCTTGTGTAGCATTATTTGAAACGACATCGAGATGAGCGTGAATAATTTAGTATTCAATTACATTTGATTTTTAATTGAATCGAAACTGTAGTTGTCGATGGTTTAATAATATCCACAACTTGATAAAACTGTGAGAACAATTGTATTTAAAGAATGATGCAATGAAACAAAACACTAACATAAACCCGCAGTACACAATGTCACATTAAAGCACGAATGGATTGTTATTAATTGCTAAACCGCAAAGTCACATTTAATCATAATCGTTGTGAAGGATAAACAAACTATAAGTATATAAATTCATTGTAACAAAATATTACTAGCATATTTTATTAGGTAGGTAGTGTAAAAATTTGAAGAAAAAATACCGAAGTTTGGATGACATAGTCTCAACACTCTTCATAAATAATATTTAGGGATTATTTTGGTTCAAGAATAATATTAATTTAACAATAAAAATTTTACAGTATAATTCTCACACAACAATCAAATGTGTATAATTTGAATGTACTGAATTATTCCCAGAATGAGAGCTAACCGGTGTGACGTCACAGAAGTCATAAAACGGTAAACACTAGCGGTGGAAGCATTCAAAACAATTATATTATTCAGCGTTTATTTTTTTTCAGGTTCTCAGTTTCAAAAAAAAGTGAACGCTATTTAATTTTCGACTATTAACACCGATTAAAAAAAGACTTTTGATTTTTCCATCCCTATTATAAGTAGGTATAAAAATTGATTGCAAGTGGTAATAATTGAGTATGTAACATGAACTGTTTGGGTATTTTTAGACTCAAGTATGAAAGGTAATTGGTGAGATAACGTCGTATCTGCGACTAGTAAGAAAATGTTGAAGTTTGTCCGACAAGATTTTCAGTTAGATTATTCAAAACTGTTAAATTTATAAGTAGTGGCAGTTTTTGCGCAATAATAATTACTTATGCCCATATTCACCGAACACTATTAAAGATAAAAGTTACTAATCTTGGAACAAATTTATTCATTAGAATAAAATTTACTTTCAATTCACCAAGCAAAATATCAGGTAGAAAAATTAGCACAAAGAATAAATATACATTGCACTATATAGCTTGCTCTTTTTGTTGAATATATTGAAGTTCACCCAAAAATCTGACCGATGGCGTTAGTGTAGGTAAACGTCAAAAAAAGTTTCACAAAATAATTATGTTTTTTTGTACATAAAACTACCACTAACTTTAATGCTTTACGCTATACACTTCACAAAAGGTTAATAAACAACACATCAATAAATTCACAAGAGCAAACTGTAAATATAATACTTGACGTGTATTGGTTAGGGTATTATGATCTATGTGGCGCAGTGGCGGCCATTATTATTTTTCAGGCGAATAAATATTTATAGCCTCAAAGTAAAACAAAATAGATTTATACCTGCAGTAAACATAATTATGTTTGGCAAATTGAATTATCGCTATTTATTCGGAGGAATAGCTACCTGAAGAACAAATGAACCGAATAAATAACTACTTACGTTCATTGAATATGGCGTTATTTATACCTATATTATGTATTATGATATGATTAATTTTCACAATGCTGTAATAAATAACACCTAATAATAATTGTAGTAAAAGAAGTATTTTAAATTTTTAGGTAACTGCATATTATAAATAATAAAATATTCTAAATAAAGCAACAATAAGTTAATAAAAAAAGAAAATATTGGTTTTTCTGATAAGTTTTTTCGGCAGTTATCATTTTAATAAATGACTCTTTACATTATTTGAATTACTGGATTTAGGTGCTCAAAATTTTTGAAAAAAAAACCTATTAATAACTAGATCTTCATTCATTAAGAGGATTGTTTGTTCAAATTTTGAAAGTACAAGTGCCACCAAATTTCCCCCTTGAAAGTAAAATGATAAGTAGTGACGTCAACGTGTTAGTATTTTTATTAAACACAGTATGTTATTTGCAAAATATTATTGACAACAACTTTCGATAAAATTATGCAGTTAGTCGTAACAGATGTTTGACAGCGTTTCAAAATGGTCCGCTCTGTTTGTTTTAAAATAAAACGTGACATACTCAAATTACCGAAGCATATTAATTACAAATCCTTTTTTTAATACTACTCTTAAGTAGAACTTTCAACATAAAATTAATTATACGATCACCCCGGTTTTTTGTACACTTAATATGCGCGTCATTATCAGAACACTTTAAATGGAGTGGAGATGTTCCATTTTTCGTCACGATTAGCAACAATTTAGAATAATCTAAAAAAATTATCCGTCAAAATCATCGATACTTTTGGAGATTTTCCCTAGATGTGAAAGCATACTCTACACCTTGCTGAATTTTTGTCCCAAATGCACAAAAGTCTACAATTTTTGCGTTATAGGGAGCAGGGGGAGCCGAAAGGTGCTAAATTAGTTTTTTTTAATTTTCTCGGCTTGTATTACAGCTACGGCAAAAATAATTATAGCAATGTAGAGGGCGCCCAGAGTACTACAAGTTTGCCCGTCATGGCTTTCGTCGTAACTGCAACGGTTACCGATTTATATCAGACATTTCGAACAATGTTCTCAAAATAACAACATTCAATTTTCCTGCGTAGTTAAGGACAAGTAATTTTGACAATATTACATAAAACAGAGAGAGAGAGAGAGAAAGTTAATGTAAAAATACTTTTGAATTCGTAGAACTGTTGCAGTTACGACGAAAGTCATGATAGGCAAACTTGTAGTTCTCGGAACGCCCTCTACATTGGTATAATTATTTTTGTTGTAGTTATAATACAAGCCGAGAAAATTAAAAAACAAATTTTGCACATTTCAGATCCCCCCTTCCTCTCATAATGCAAACATTCAGCGAGGTAGAGTATATTTTCAGCTCAAACTCCATACCGCCTTGAGTAAACATGCATTATATAGAGCGGGTCTTCTGCTTTAAAAAAATGTTTAAAAATATTGTAAAAAAATTGAATTTTATACACGGGTGCGTTAATTCTGCTGTAAAAATGCTTATCTTTTTGTATAATAAAATGTACCTAATATTGTAATAAAAAGGATTTCACTGAAAATTTTCTCGTGGATCGGCAATTGTTCCAGATACAATGGAAAAGTTTATGTTTCGTAAGTTTAAGCGTTCGCAGCGCAGTGTTGCGAAATTGAAAATTGCTGCCGATCAGAAGTCTCAAATCTATGGTTAGAGGGCCGCATGCAGATATATTGTTAAAAAACAGATTTGTTACACGTCTGCCGCTTATTTAGCTTAATTTGAATTTTGTAAGTAACAAATTTTGCAACTCGATTTTCAGCCTTTCAATTCTTTAATTTTAGATAATTCAGACGTGGCTAATTACAATATCGTAGAAGCCAAAAATCAATATTATATTAAAAAAACATTTTTCTAATTAACGTGAAACTCTGGAGTTATGCATTGTTTTTTGTAATAATACAATAATCTGATATTTTGACTATGATAATATTTATATAACCAGTTAAAATGAGAACAAACATGTAAGTGGTGGGAGTCAGGCCCCTCTTTCCCACTGGGCACGTGCCCAGGGCTCCGCGATCGATAGGGATCCCCTAGTTCCTGCCAGATCACCAAACGATAACTGGTATTTATTACCGTGAAACATATTTATTTCAAAAAAATCGAACGATAATGACTGACTACAATACCTACTTGCTTATTATTATTAGTTTTTGCATGCGAAAAGCTACTCTACTCTCTCACGAAAATCAGGCTTTCCAATTTCAGCATGTTTAGATAAATTTAAATAGGTATACTATATAAAAATGCAATTTAAGTACAATTACTTCAAGAGAGATTAACCAGTTTGTCACTGATGTTCATAGAATGTGATATGCTCAAAAACATAGATTTTGAAGAAATTATTAACGATTTTGCCCATCTCAAATCTAGAAGGGTACCTCTTCGATCAACATAGATTTTTAAGCATTAACCTGTGAATGCTAAAAGATCTACTAAGTATTGTGGATTATATTGTATTATTATCTATTCATTTAATGTGACTGTAAAGAAATAAATATGAATCTAGAACCTTGCTTATCTACTTTATTTATCTATTCTAACAATATAGTGCTCTGTCAAGGTCATAGGGACCCCATTATCCTAATGTGCCCGGGGCCTCCAATAGGTTAAAAACGGCCCTTGTGGGAGTGATGGTGTTGGTGGTGGGAAAATTTGTCTCTGGTCGTTTAAAATTTAAGATAATAATATATTAGGCGAAAGTCGTAAATGAATGCACCGTAAAACATCCCAAATAAATTTAATGTCTTCAAAATTAATATTATGACAAAAAAAGTACAAACTGAATTTAGTGACTGATTAAATTACATTGCGAAAATTAAAGTTTTATTCGTATTGCGAAGAAGCAACGACGCTGTGCGCCAATATAATATTTGTTGAAAACTACTGTACATTTTAAATCCCATACATTCCGTGTTCTGCGACGCGACGGCGGCTTTATGTAAATGTGTTATTTTTGTTAAAGCGTTCGCAAGATGGGTTGCCTAGCGATAACACTGTAGGCGATTATTTGCTCGTTGAAAGACTAAATAAAACCGTCACATTTTAATACGAGTAGACATAATATGTTTACATGCCAAAGTCTTTTTCATTTTATTTCTTTTAGATTTTTTTATACGTCGAATAAAAATGTGTATGATTTTATTTTTATACTAACAGAATAACAACGTTTGATCTTGAAATGGTAAAAAAATGTAGTAGGAGTCAAAAAGAAGCACGCATTTTTCCATAAGTTAAGCAAAAACCGATTTGCATGTTCTCATTTTTTGACTGAAAATTTGTTTAATGAATTTTTTGACGTGATAACGTCTTATAAATTGATGAAACACCGGCTGCACGCACGAAAAAATGTCACGTTCCGCTTGAGCCTGAGCGTGCAAGCGAGAGCGCGGTATAAGCGATAGAGAGGCACGATCGGCCCAAGCGTCGGCTTGAACGCATTTCTCTCTCTTCTCGCGTGACGTCAGAGAGTTCATCAATGGTTCTTTATGACGTTATCACGTAAAACTATCGTCCGTAAACCGACTTTACAAACAACCAATTTTTTTATTTTAATTTAAATATAAAACGCTCAGCAACTAGGGCTATATGCGTAAACATAAGATCAATTAAAGGTAAGTATGATATGAATATCAAGAACACTAAGGTTTACACCAATTATGAGATGTGAGCCCGGACGCCCCTTGATCACAAGGGTGTTTAATGAATTGATCGACACAATTAGCTATTAAAAAAGTTAAAAAGGAGCGGCGGAAAGCTTAACGAGCAGGCGGGCATGACGATCACTTAAAAACTGGTTACATAAAGTATTTACATATCAACGTGCAAAAATAATACGGAATAGGCAGTTAAATGTAATAAAAATACTTGTTTGCACTCTAACGATAACAATGCTAATATTACACGGATCATTCGATTTTAAAATTAGTACTTAGTAGATTAAAAACATGCATTTTTTGTACAAAGTTAAACGATAAAATATTATGTTAATTCCAACACTGTTAACTCCATGCACAACATGAAAGATCGAGAATTAAAAAAAAACTAATTGATAATAATAAAATTTAAAAAAAATATAGTTATAGTATTCTAGCTCCCCGATTATACTGCACACTTTTTTTTATTTAGACAATTTTTCTGGGACCGAAATAATCCATAAAGTAAAATAAGGAATATGAGATTTTTCGTAATTTTAAATTTAGAAAAAACATAAAAAAACAGTAGACTTGCATTATCGTTATATATTTTAGATTATAGACGCTCGACAACAATTTGCTTAATCAACTAAAAATAACAACGTTTTTTTATAAAAAAACTAACTCAGATATTATTTTAAGTTCCGAGTAGATGTATAATATCACAGAAGTTTGAATACTTTGTTATTTTTTCTTAATAAAAAATCAAAACTTATACTACCGAGTATGTGATTTTTCTGATCGGTTGAAGTTTAATATTAAATCTATAAAAATGTAGGTAGTATATTCGTACTTAGGAGTATTCGTTCCGGCAAATACCCCCTGCTCCCTTCATTGCAAATCTTTTCCCCTCGCCTAAAAACGGTTTGCGCTCTCCCGACGCTATTTTTAAAGCTAGAGGGTTCTAATAAACGCCAAATGAAAGACAAAGAATAAGACTACAGATCCTTCAGGCGATTTTTTTGGAAAACAGTTTCGCCTACGTGTGAAATATTACGTATCTTATTATTTTTTTCAAAAGGTTGTAAGTTTTTTCAGGAATTTTTTTTCAAAAAATTCGCCTGAAGGATCTGTAGTCTGATTCTTTGTCTTTCATTTGGCGTTTACCAGAACCCTCTATCTTTAAAAATAGCGTCGGGAAAGCGCGAACCGTTTTTAGGCGAGGGGAAAAGATTTGAGATGAAGGGTGCAGGGGTAATTGCAGGGACGAGTACTCTTAACACGTTCGCGCGCGGTAAAACCAACATCGAATTTGTATTGAAGAACTAAAAATTTCTATATAATAATATAATACTTATAGTATGCATTTCCGAATAGAAGCAGTATTGTATTACGCTAGTAGAACTGCGACTTGGATATGAGGAATGACAATGGAAGTGTATCATAACACTATATAATGTAAATATTTCATTACTGATGATTTTATAAAAATTAAAGTAAATACGGCTAACTCCGTACTGCCTTCTAGCATACGGCTAACTCCATACTGCCTTCTAGCGTTTTCATTTTTACGGCTATAGCAGCTACCGCGCGCGAACTTGGTATACGAAAATATTGTACTGAAAACTATTTTAAAAGTCACATATGTCAAAGGATTGTCTAGACTAGACCCAAGATTCTTGACGCATGTATACTCATTGTAAAGATATTTGTGGCAATTAATTGACATACCTCTGGGTTCTACCGGTGTGCCGACAGTAAAGCTATTGGACGCCGACACTGACGTCCGACTATGGCGTTGGTGATAAGTATTATCGGCTACCAAGCTACCATTCAGTCCATTTTGGCGATCAGATGTTGATAACGATGGTGAAACTAACTGATGGTCCCCTGCAACAAATCCCATTATAAAATATTTGAAAAAACGTTGAAATAAAAAGAATTAAAAATTAATTAATTGATGAATGGTGTGTACTTTTGTTAGGTTAAAATATACCTCGCTATAAAAGGTTTGGTAATTTTGGTAGCGTAATCCGGTTTAAAGAGAATTTCACTCCATTCAATCAAAAATACAATATCCCTTTTCCTGGTGTATTAAAAAACACGTGTTTTTTCAGCGTTAGTCATACGCCAGTTTAACAAAATTATACTGTAATATTAAAAAGATTAAAAATGAAAAAAAAGAAAACATAGAATTTGATTAAATAGTCTATAAAATATGTGTCTGAAGCTTTCAATCCTCTAGTATAAAATATTATACTTAATAGAATCTCACTTCACCAATGTTAAGAACTACTGAGAAATATTATAAACAGACATTATAAATATGATGATTTTTTAGTTGACTCTTTTTTTAACAGCATGTATTCAAATAGACGAACAAATATTTCAAGTAACTTTTATATTAAAACACAAAAATAAAAGAGAAACGGGCTTTTAAAAGTTTTATCAAATTTGAGATCGGTCCTGGCGTTATGTTATGTCACTATGGTAATATGTTATGTCATTATCAAATATTCACAGAAATTGTTCGAAGTTGTCCCCGTTTTGTTGGACACAAAGATGCGTGCGCCATAGCCATGCTTCTGTACATGCTTGTGGTAGCGATAAGGGTATTCCGTGAAATATTTGTGATGCATTTCCGATTCATTCTATCATTTCTTCGAGTAGGTTAATCAGGCTTTTGAATTAATTAAATAAAATTAAAGAAAAAAATTAAATTTCGAATGGCTGCTTCTCTTTTATTTTTAAGTTTTCATAAAGAAGTTACTTAAAATATTTGTTCGTCTGATTTCTACGCGCTGTTAAAAAGAAGAACCAATTTAAAAATCACATTGTATAGTATAGATTAGAATAAAATGTCATAAACTGTGTCGACTGAAAACCAAACATCGGAGAGGTACCGTTCAGGAAATTCTTTAACAATATATATTTTGGCGTTGGCCTTGTATCTGTGAAACCATTTTCGCAAAATGCCGAACGACTGCTTATGAATTGTTTAATTTTTACCGTGCATTATGGATATAATTTAGTAGTTAATTTCCCTGCACGTAATTTGGCGCGTAAACAGTGTGTGCGTATAAATATTGTAAGTTAGCACGCTAGACGGCCGATGTTTGGCGCAATACATTATATACATAGGTCGCGGTGTCAAAGGGTTAATTACGTTAATTCTCATTCACAGCCATGCTACCGCTTCCCGTTAGGCAACGTTAGCATGATGACAAAGAAATACATATTTATTTGAAGTATTTAATCTGCATTTATATTGGAAGAAGAAAAGAACCAGGAGACTTCAAAATTATTCAATTTCATTTATATTTTTATATTCAGTAGTACTATTCCTATAATTTTTAAAAACTTTAACCGGCTCTAAAGAAATTTCAACATAATCGAAATAATAATAATAATAGTGCAGCGTTTAACGTCCGTTTCTCGACTTTATGTCAGAACAGACGCCTTTCGCACAATTACTATTTTTTTTCTACCACACTTATTTTCTACAATTTTTAAACTTCAACTTAATTAATAGCAATGGGCGAATGAAGGAATTTTTAGGAAATTGGGATAAGGTAAGCAAATTTTGAGCATAGGAGTTTGACAGGTAATCGGCCATGGCCTTGAATAAGGAACTATCTCGAAATTTATCTGGAATTGTTGAGGGACACCATGGAAAACCTCAACAAGATGGCCGGTACAGGAATTACCGTTTCTCGGCGAGAGGCAGTGGGAAAAACTCCCAGCCACATTTGCCCCCGCCGGAATTCAAACCCGGTACCTCCCGAATGCGAGTCTAGTGCTCTATTTTATTAAAATCGGTCAAGCCGTTTAGGAGGAGAAAAATTACGAACACATGGACACCGGAATTTTATATATTCCTTTACCTACGTACAACCGATTCTATACGGACGTGATTATCGACAATTTTTTTTTGCCGGAAAAAGATTAATTTTTGTGAACGCAACCGGCTTCGCTCGGTTATTTCATATGGATTATTTTCACAGTTAAGCAAGGATACACAATTTTTTAATTAATTTTTCTAGATTCTTTGTTTCCTATATAGATAACCAAAAACAAAAAAAATCGCCGGTTTGTAAAGGGATATAAATATAAAAGTAAACACTTTATAATATACAAAATCAAATATATTCGCATTATGGCCATATTCACCGAACGTAAGGAGTTATTTATTCGGTTCATTTGTTCTTCAGGTAACTATTTCCCCGAATAAAGAGCGATAATTCAATTCACCAATCATAATTATGTTTACTGCAGGTATAAATATTTTCTGTCTTACTTTATTCGCCTGATAAAATAATAATGGCCGCCACATAGATCATAATACCTAACCTATAAATGTAGAGTATCTATACAGTTTGCTGTTGTGAACTTATTTATGTGTTGTTTATTAACCTTTTGTGAAGTGTATAGCTGTAAAACATTAAAGTTACCTACTGGAAGTTTTGTGTGCAATTAGGTTAGGATAAAACATTATTATTTTGTGAAACTTTTTTTGAGGTTTACCTACACTAACGCCATCGGTAGGATTTTTGGGTAAACGTCAAAATATTCAACAAAAAGAGCAAGGTGTACAGTGTAATGAATATTTATTCTTTAATTAACTTTTCTACCTGACATTTTGTTTGGTGAATTGAAAGGAAATTTTATTCTTATGAATAAATTTGTTCCAAGATTAGTAACTTCTATCTTTAATCATATTCGGTGAATATGGGCATTAAAGAACTTGTAAAACTTTATAAAACTAATATGAACGAGGCTTAACAAATTTAAACAGCAATTAAAATGTTAATCATATTTACAATTTGCCCACCCCTACATATCGAGATATTATCTTTTATCAACGAGCGTACGTAATTGAGACGATAAAAATAGTTAAATTTCGAAAATAAAAGCAGTATATAATTAATGACGAGCGATAAGCGAACAGACTATGCTTTTTAAACACATAAAAGCATGCTCACTTAATTTATGCATAATATTATATTACGGGCAGGCCTACAAGTCCGATGCATTTAATGCACTTCTTTAATAGATTATAAATACCGACTTACATGGATTTTAAAGCCAGCGCCATTCTTCACACTGATGGCCATATTTACCGAGCGTACGTAGTTATTTATTCGCTTCATTTGTTCTTCAGGTAACTATTCCTCCGAATAAATAGCGATAATTGAATTCATCAACTATAATTATGTTTACTGCAGGTATAATCAATTTTGTCATGATTTTATCTTACTTCCTGGATATAAATATTTATTCGCCTGATAAAATAATAATAGTCGTTACATAGATCATAATACCTGATCTATAAACGTGGAGTATTATATCTACAATTTGCTCTTGTGAATTTATTTATGTCTTGTTTATTAACCTTTTGTGAAGTGATATAGTTGTAAAACATTAAAGTTAGTGGAAGTTTTGTGTGCAGTTGGATTAAGATAAAACATTGTTATTTTGTGAATCTTTTTTTTTGACGTTAACAGTAACGCCACCGGTCAGGTTTTTGAGTGAACGTCAAAATATTCAACAAAACAAGCAAGGAGTTCCTATATAGTGCTGTGTATATTTATTCTTTAGCTAACTTTTATACCTGATATATTGCTTGGTGAATTGAAAGTAAATTTTATTCTAACGAATAAATTTGTTCTAAGATTAGTAACTTCTATCTTTAATAGTGTTCGGTGAATATGGACATGAAATAATAAAATAAAGAGGTACCTACAGTTTTTTGGTTTTTACTCGACTGCTCCAGAAGGAGAGTAATGTTGTTCGAGTGATGTATTTCTTTGGCTCGCTATGTAGCCTAAACGGCTTGATAAGTTTTAACACATGAGGTGTTGTTGTGACAATGACACAGGATATAATATTTGGGGTTCGCCTATCAAAAAAGAGGGGAGAAATAAAATGTATCTTTGTTATAACAATATGGGTATCAAATAAAAGTTTGTAATAGCCTATTATAAATTAAAAAAGAAAAAAAATCGAATGCGTAAAAGTGACTAACGAAAAGAAAGAAAATAAAAAATCATTATTAAAAAAAAAAATACAAGCAACCCGACTGCAAAGAAATGAAACTAATAGAAGAAAACAAGTCGGATATCTCATCATGCAGCATTCAAAAACTAAAGAAAGAGACAAGTCGGTCCCACCTTGCTGCATGTTGAGGTTTTCCGACTTATTGCCTTCTTTTTAGTTGTTTGTTTCAATTTGTGCAGTCGGATTATTTGTTTTTTTTTTTTAAATAATTTTTTTATTTGTTGGTTTACACTAATCTCAGAAACTATTGAACCGAATAGATTTTCTTTTCATTATTTAAAGGTTTACATCTTCTCACGGATAAAGCACATTAATATTTAATAAAAACATATTTGCTAAATACGAAAGATCAAATATTATGTACAGACGTTCCATAATTTATTTGCATAAATCATGATATTATTTTATACCTGTCATTTAATTTATTTTTACATGAAGGACTTTACTTATTTTATTTATTTAATTATTAGTACGCACGTTTATCTAAGTTTACCGAGATGAATGTTGTGTCCAAATTTCATGATGATCGGAGTTACCGTTCAAAAGTTTTTGCCGGACGGACAAATGAGATACATTTTGCAACAGTTTTCATTGATACTCCGCTCCTATTGGTCGTAGCGTGATTTATATAGCATATAGCCTTCCTCGATAAATGGGCCATCCAACAAAAAAAAATTCAATTCGAACTAGAAGCTCATGAGATTAGCGCGTTCCACCAACCAAACAAACTCTTCAGCTTTATATATGAGATAGATAGTCTATATCTATCTATCTCATATATAAAGCTGAAGAGTTTGTTTGGTTGGTGGAACGCGCTAATCTCATGAGCTTCTAGTTTGAATTGAATTTTTTTTTGTTGGATGGCCTGAGGCCTGAGTATAAGCACATAATTTTCCCTGCACCGCGTAGGTACTCCGCAAAAATGTCTACTCAACCTCCTTAACATGAATGTGCGTTCATTAACAAAGAGGACTTATTATTCAACGCATTAATTTTAATTGAATCAACCTGTATCTACTTTATGTGTGCTAATAATGTTCATCATCGCAAAATTCTAAGAACTACGCCGCTAAGGAGTTGATATACGCGTATCGTATTATTGTTTACACTATTATGTTACCAAAAATAAATTAACAAATACAAAATCAACCTTGGAAAAAACAAATGTAATCAATGTAAAATTTCAATTTTTATTTAATTACAGTTTTATTAGCACAAAATCAAAAGTTTGTGAAAACATTTGAAAAGTTAGCTGTATTCTGAAATATTTTGAAATTAAATTAATATACGCGTTCTAAAAAATAACACATGCATGACATTGAATAGTGGTTAAAATACTTATATAATAGTTTTTTTTAAAAATTAATAATATTGCGGTTTCTTTCTTTCATAATAATTCGATTACTAATTTCCGTGACAAATAGAAAAAATACGTCACCTCATCTTTCAAATTCAGACCACAAAAAATTACACGAATAATTCATAAACGAAGCGATTCAAAATCTATACCTACTAATATAGCGGCTCGTTCCGGTGTCACCCGGGTGCGATAGATATATTTCTGGAAAATGTATTTCATTTGCGGCCCAGCGTCTGAACTATTAGTTTTGAGCAAATTCTACCAGATTTGCTTCTGAACTAATAGCTTTGAGCGAATTCTAACAGATGTCGCTACTTGACACTATAACAGTTTTTTTGGGAAAACACCGTAATATTGTAAAAAATATTTAATAAATACTATCCTGTAGCGTAAGTTGCACCAAAATTACAAAATTTCATTAAAATCGGTCAAGTGGTTTCGGATCTCGTTACATGCTACTAAAACAGTTTTTTTGAGAAAATATCGTAATTTTGCACAAAATATTTAATAAAAACTATCCTGTAGCGTAAGTTGCACCTAGCGAGACATATTTACAAAATTTCATTAAAATCGGTTCATATTAAAACTTTATTTAACCCAATCAGTCATAACAATTTTGAAAGTACCTATTCCACAGAATATATAATGACATTTAAATATAATTTAAGTTGTTTAAATTATTAAGAAACGGACAGATAAAACACACGTTCCTTATATTCACAAATATTTTTTTAATTCATTTAATAATATTCAGGATCACGATAATGAGTAATAATTTTTCCTGGGAAATAAGAAGCTGTATTTTTTAAAACACCTCGCTTTTAAACTCATTTATTTAGGGTTGAATTAATTATATTATAATTAGTTAAATTAATAATAATTGGATAGCTTACATGAAGTTCATAATAATACTATAAAGAATGTTTTAGGGGTATGTAGTATATAAAGCTATGGAAAATTATTGTAGTGAAGTTATGTGTGGTATTTAAATGCTCAGAAAATGGTAATTAAATACTTGCACAGGTTGTAATGTTTTATATTTACTATTTAAAACTATCGGAAATTTCATATATAATAAAAAAATAAAGAAATAAATATACAATTAAAGTAATAAAATATATCAGCTCATTATTTATCTCAATAAATTGATAATTAATTAAATGTTAATTAATGATTATTCCAGCCAGAATCCAGCCTTAGATTTGTTAAACGTCCTCGAACTGACAAATGTATGCATGGTAGCAGCGGAAATACATAATTTTGCATAAAATATTACCTGCATTGGAAATGCGATTGTCCACGTTGTGTTAGTTACGATGTTAAGGCCCCCATACACCTCGTTCTTTTTTGGCAGTTTTCATCGTCACGATAAAACACGTCGGTCAAAACCGAAGTGTATGGGCAAAAACTGTCGATGAAACACGGCAGTTTTTTTATCTGCCGAAGCTTGATTTTAAACACGACGTGTTTGCTGGTTGTCGTTTTAAATCGTAATGTGTGGCGCTTTCCGATAAGAATCGACGTGTTTATTCAGTGGTGCGACGTACAGCAAATAAGTCATATTAATTAAATGATTGTAATTAGTTTGAGTATTGATTTATATTTTAACCGTTTTAGTGCTAAGCAATTTTGACAAAAATAAATGAAAATTGCTATAAACATATTGATTAATTTAGAGGAAAAAATAATGGTGTCAAATAAAACACTCTAATTTAGACAAATATCAATCAATTTTATTAATTATTTTTGCATTATATTGTTTATTAATGTTTATTAAACATAAAATAATATCAATATTATTGTATTTTCCATCAAAGCAGATCGTATTAATGATGCCACGACTTCAGAAAAACTGAACGAAACTACGCCTCTGTGTGGATATGGCCATTGTTCGTGTTTAAATTAACCGTACAGTTTTACCCGTGCGGTTAAAACTGCCATAAAAGAACGAGGTGTATGGGGATGGCCGTTGTTCGTGTTTAACCGTACAGTTTTACCCGGCGGTTAAAACTGCCAAAAAAGAACGAGGTGTATGGGGGCCTTTACACAGTGTTTTTTTTTTCAATCAGTTGAGTGTCCTTTAATTATGTAATTGCAGCGCTAGAGAATATATAAACAGGTTTGATTTGTTCGTTTTTTTAATGTAGGTAGGTATCATATTAATATTATAAATGCGAATGTAAGTTTGTTTGTTACGCTTTCACGCAAAAACTACTTAACCGATCATCATGAAACTTTGCACATACACTCTTGAAGGTATTAGAAGTAACATAGGATACTTTTTATTAAAAAAAAAATAAAAAATTTTTACGAAAAATCATATCATATCATATTAATATTATAAATGCGAATGTTTGTTACGCTTTCACGCAAAAACTACTTAACCGATCATCATGAAACTTTGCACATACACTCTTGAAGGTATTAGAAGTAACATAGGATACTTTTTATTAAAAAAAAATAAAAAATTTTTACGAAAAATAAGAAATTTCATATTTTCATATTTTTATTTTTAATATTATAAATGCGAATGTAAGTTTGTTTGTTACGCTTTCACGCAAAAACTACTTAACCGATCATCATGAAACTTTGCACATACACTCTTGAAGGTATTAGAAGTAACATAGGATACTTTTTATTAAAAAAAAAATAAAATTTTTTTACGAAAAATAAGAAAATTGTTTGTCAAAATATGTGCAATACCTCAACCCCTGATATGCATGTCAAAAGTCGATTTCCATCTCAATCGCGGGCGTAGCCGCGGGTAGCGGCTAGTAATTAATATTTCTACAGAAATTAGTAGTATATATGCGGAGAAGATGTCGCCTTTATTTTACACATATTATCTAACCTATAATGATTATCAATTTAGAGTTGTACTTATAGAAATTTGGAAGCATGTTAATTGTAAAAGGTAAAGTTTTAAATGTAAAGAAAAACCATTCCAAAATTGTAAAAGAATAAAATGTGAGAAATAATTTTATCTGATGATGACTTAGGTCGAAAGCGCTTATAATATAATAAATTTTTTTTTACAATTTTGGAATGGTTTTTCTTTACATTTAAAAGTTTACCTTTTACAACTATTTTGTTTAGTATATATTGACTTTGTACCGATCGCTGTGATTCTCATGCTATCTCTTTTAAAAGACAGGGATTAAACTCAAAATAAACATGCCATTAATTACAAACATGATACATTATTGAGTCTGTATAAACGTATTTCAATTCGATTATCGTATTTTTGAATTAGCGTATTAGCCCAAATATAACGTGTCTTCGAAATTTTCATAAAGATATTTATAAAAAGAAATAAAACTCATAAAAGAATTCAAAGAAAGTAAAATTCAATCAGATAAGCATTTATTTATGTTATTATAGGTAATAACACAGATTACATTCATGTCAATATAATTAAGTAATGTAAAACAAAATTGATATTACGTAAGTAACAACAAAAAACGGAAATGTTTATTCAGAATCTGAACTGTTTTCAGAATTGATGTCACTTCGGTATCGTCAGTATTTTCATTCACGCTTTCAGTCTCTGTAGGAGAATGTCCTTGTTTATATTACATTCCATTAATAATAATAATAATATTTTTATTCCGTAAAAACTTACAAAAAAGTGTGGAACAAGTCAAAGGGTGTGTAACATGTCAATTCGAGTGCATAAAATATTCCTCTAACGAATAGAACGAACAATGGATTAAAAATTTTAAAAGTGTAGTCTTATATTTGTTTAAAGGCTGCAATATAGCAATATCATCAGGGAGAATAAATGGTCGATGATATCGCGTTATATTCGGGCTAATACGGTATTTCATAAAGTTTTAAATTATAGGTATGTTCCAAGCATGCAGCCAAAGAACCGACACGAAACTGTCACCGTCATGCGCAAGTAGCTAAAGCGTGTTGTATAACCGATACAGTTTCGTTTTAGCTACTGCGCACGACGATGACGGTTTCGTGACCGTTCTCTGGCTGCTTGGAACATACCTAATATCTAACTTCTATTTTACTTTTAAGTGTTGGATTTTAGAAAGTTTAACCACTTGATACATAAAATTTAATTTGCAATACTGACACAGTGTGGAACCATTTCACAAACTGATAACCAGTTCCATTCAATTGATAATTATTACACGAAGTAGATGGAACATAATTAATTCATAGAAATATTTGACGACGTAACTAGAGCCGGACATTGGAACCCGAGCCAGGGGCGCAAACCCGGGAGGACGCAATGAGCAATCGGATTATGATTGTTTTTTTATTTAAATATATCAACCAACAAAATTTTAATGGCGAGAAATCGGAATCTTGCCATAGATGCCGATGAATCCAGCTACGGCACTGGTAATATAATAGGTTTTTTTTTTTATTATTAAGTGCCTAATTTGATTATCAGCATTCAATGAATATTACCTTTTTTAGATTTTATTCGATAAAACTTCTTAATTTTGACGAAGAAAAATATTCAGCTCGTACAAAAAGGCAGTTTTTTTATAGCTCCTGGTGTCACTCACTTTTATTCTTTTAAATAGATAGAATTAATCCCAAAAGTGCGTTAAACAAACACAGTTTTAACTATTTTTAACAAACACTTCACAAAGGATTTGATAACAGATTACCGATAGTTTTAGTTTTTTTTATTACTGATAACAAATTAGTTTTTAAAAGTTCATCATTCACTACGCTGTTTGAAGTTTACTGATAACAGAATAAAAATGTATAATCCAAGTAGATAGCATCATAGGTTTGAAAATAGAACTGTTTTATCGGTGGCACTTTTCCAATTACGCTACGAAAATCTCGCACGTAACAGAATTGTCAAGTTTTTCGCGACCTGCTCGTCGATGTCGACAACAACCATTCAGCATGACGGCACACATGGTATTAATTAAGCAGTGTAAATTGTAAAATGTTGTCGCATAGTGCATAGTCTGAACTAATTTACATAAATACAGTGACACACACAGAGCACGTAATGCGGTATAGTCGCGGGTGTTATTGATACTAGAGCAATCCGTGACAGCGAGTTCGACTATTGTAGCAAGTACATTGTTATGAAAACATCTGAATTCTGAATAAATCGCGGTCCGTTCAATGCACACGCAACTAACCTATTGATGATGATAATGTACAAATAGTGGGGTAAAAGAGCATTGAGTCAAGTCCTAAAGGGCCGCACCTTCCAATGTTACGCTGTTCTAGCGAACAGGGATGAGGTTTTTCTCGAAATTGAAAATTGATTCATTTCCAACAGACGTGCTTTTTCATTTGATTATAATTCAATTATCTGAGCCTTTGAGAGCTTGTCTAATCTCCGTTTGTTTTGAATTATCACCGGTTGCTCTTTAACAAGCCTTGTTACAATCAAAGTTGTGACAGCAGCTATCTCACTTTTTGTTCAGAATACATAAATTCAGAAATAAAGAAGTCAAGTTTAATTGTCGTTTTAGAGTTTCTTTAAACTTGAACTTTTTGAGATTGTATTTTCGGTGTGTCATTTTTTACTACGTTCTTATATCAACTTGCTTTTCGTGTATGTCGGGCGGAATTTGTAGTTGATTGACAGTTATATAAGAAGTGTAGAGAGTCGCTATCAATGAAAAAAATCTAGGCATTTGTGAGATAAAACGAATAATGCTCCCCACGTTTTTCGTTTCAAATCCTACAAGTTAAAACAATTATTTTATACTTTTTAGTTCTTTTTAAAACGTGGCATATTACATTTTTTAATTTATTTTATTATTATAAATAAAAGTCTTAGAACGGGTCTATTTTCAAAATGGTAAAAGTTAAAGAGCTCATGTTTTGGACATAATATATTAATCCAGAGCACAATATAATTTTAAAATTTCTTTCTCATCTTTTCTGGCGATTTTGGCGTGATTAAATTCAAAAACAATCTATTTATGAGATATCTTGAGGTAAAAAAAAAAAATGATCATAGCGCGCGGTTTGCGCCGACCTAATTCTTGCAAAACATTGTGCCAAATTTACACGAGCCATTTCGAGCCCTTTTCGACGCCTCTCTATTTCATAGTTATGTTATAGAACAGATTGTTTTCAAGGGGGTTTACAGTCATCATAAAGAAGAAGGTAGTATTCCAAATTTCATACATCCAGGCGGAATAATTTCCAAGATACGAGTGTGTCACGATTTTAAGTATTGACTGATGATTAATTGACTGACTGAGTTAATCACTTTATAGTTCATCATCGACTTTGGTCGGTTCTTCGTCCTCCAAATTCAAGCAAATTTTCAAGCCTTAAATCCTAGGAATGATGGCTAGGGGCTGGAGCTAGAGTTGAAGGTTAGGAGTTGAAGTCAAGAGTGGGAGGTTGAAGGTTAGGGGCTGGGCAGGGGGGCGGATCACGGCCGTTTGTTAACAATGTTACATGTGCCGTCAGTGGTGGGGGTAAAAACATGGAGTTTCAGGCTGAAAAATTTTGCTTGAAGTTGGAGGTTGCAGATCGACCAAATAGTCTACTTCATAATTCTCAAACGTCTAGCCGGTTATGGGAGGAGCATCGATCCCGAATGAATCAATCGGTTGCCAGAAGACTACTCGTGTCTAGTCGGTGCTGGGATATAGCGTGTGATATAATGAATTGTGGTATATAATTATATGATTAAATAAAGAATGGTATATAACTATAATATTGTGTGTCTAAATAATATTTAAGTAGAATATATAAGAACATAACTTCACAAAAAGGATTGCAATCCCTCCAAAAACATAAATATGAATAAATGGTCAAAATGGAGACAAGCAAGTGAAAAAAATAAGTGAGATCTAAGAAGCTGCCAAGTTTTCTTGAATGACTCGTATATGTAAACTTGCCAAGTGAATTCTTGACATTTTTTTTAGAACGCACTTATTTTTTCGGCAAAGCTACTTGTTCTTAGTATCGAACTTGGGCCTCTTTTCACATTTATTTTGTGGGTGGGCAGTCATTACAGAATAGTTTTTATATTAGTATAGATTTTGTTTATTTTCCTGCAAAGCGCAAACGGGATTAAAACTTTCCCATCCATACTGCAGTATACTGTAGGAACATAACCTATAAACCTCCCTCACATAATATATCATCTAATACTATATATATAACACCGGATAGGACGCATTGTTATAGAGATCCACCTACAAATAGGTTGGTCGAAAAATTGAACGTCGCTGCACAGGAGTGGAATTAGTTGTAATTATATATTACGTAATTGCATATGGGAAACTATAGCCAGGCAATTTTGTTTTAAATTGTTCTCTGTGATATTGAAATGCCAATTGCAATTATTTTCACATTATGTTATGCTATATAGAAAGAAATCATGGCCAGTAAAAAGTAAATGTCAGTAGCAAGGGTAGGACGAAGGTCACATGAATAATATTACAAATGCAGGGCTGAGGACTGAAAAAATCAGCTCTCATAAATTGTTACACACATTTTTGTACATGAAAAGGGTTCGTTTCGAGAATGACTCCAGTTTATATTAAAAATATTACGAGATTTTTTCAAATTTTCGATTTGCGATACTTAAAGATAAATAAAAGATTAACAAGTTTCTTTAAGGTCAGAATTTTTTAATTAAAAAACTGTAAACACTGGTACCTACGTTTTTTCTCCTGTATTTTATGAAGAAATTATAGTATAGAAAGTGAATTTCGATCTAACTTTGGGACAGTCCCTATTTGTGGAGTTGAAATGATAAAAGAATTATTTAATGAACTTCGCACAAACCTTATGGGATTTAGTTCTTGGTTAAATTGATCAAAAACTGTTTTATTTTATAGTTTAAAGGTCACTAAGAAAAAGTGTTCATGGGCGCATAGCCTAAAACCAATAGATTTTTAGCTACATATAGGTATAACAAAAATATTAGGAGCACTGTGGTTTGAATCTAATAAAAAATAGAGAATAGTTACTTCTTACCACAACAAGTTTATTAGTGGATGTACATTTCGAGAGCTATGCTCTCATCTTCAGCAATACACTAAACTGTATTGCTGAAGATGAGAGCATAGCTCTCGAAATGTACATCCACTAATAAACTTGTTGTGGTAAGAAGTAACTATTCTCTATTTTTTATTACATATAGGTATGTTTAGCGAGATTTTAGATATAGGGATATCCATTGAATTCACAATCTTAAAAAATCCTAAGCTCTAGAAATATGTTTTCGAGTGCGCTGAATCCGACTATGACATTATTATTTTATACATGGGTGACATCTTCAAACATTGCCTAGTTTTCGACTATTTTTCTATTTCTAAAAAAAAAGCACGAAAGTAGAACATGCGAAACATGTTTGTGAATTCAATGGATATCCCTATTTCTAGAATCTCGCTTAACATATCTGTAGCTAAAAATCTATTGGTTTTAGGCTATGCGCCCATGGAAACTTTTTCTTAGTGACCTCTAAACTATAAAATAAAACTATTTTCGATCAATTTAACCGAGAATCAAATCCCATAAGGTTTGTACGGGGTCCATTACAATTTAAAATCGTCACAAGTATATTTGATTGTATGCAAGATATTTTTTCATTCCCTTTAAATTTTTAACTCTTCTATCTAGGTTTCTAAAATATTTTACGTTTCGTTTTGCCGGCCTTACAAATCATTCCTGTTGGACTTGGAAATGAAAAAAACGTAATATATTTTCATTGATTTTTTGTGATGTCGCTCCTGAGTGCAATTCTGCGATATAAAAACCGATATAAAGACATGTACATTGCAAGAGGGAGCGGAATTATTGATGTATATCGTGTATGTGATGTTTTAAGGCCGTTTCACACTACTGCGAATATTTGTCATGATGACAGGATTAGGGGGCATTGCATAATATAATTTCCATTGCACAAACGATAATCACGAAACTGTCTATAACGGCAGTAGGTCAAGTTCCAAGAAGAAAATCTTTACGTGACAAACACGTACACTAGGGTGTGCCATTTTTAGGCGACTTTTTTTTTCAACAAAAAAACAGGCTGAAAACCTTCGAAAATGTGAAAAAAAAAAGTCACACCAAAGATGAATTCTTAATATTAATATTAAGAGGTGCCTGTTCCGAATTTTCCATTTTCCATCTAAATAACATAGGAAAAAAATCATTTTTTTTGCTTATTTTTGTAGTTTTACAATAAAGCATTGTAAAAATAACCTCGAATATGATTCTCACAGGAAATTGAACGCTCTACAAAAAATCTCCAATATATTTTTTCATAGAGTGAACCCTACTGAAGATATTTAAACTTAAAGTTCGAAATATATGAAATTATGACTTTTAGTTTATTAGATTAATACTTATGACTTTTTTTATGTCTTAAAAATTAATTTTAATCAGAAAATGAAAATCAGGAAATAAAAAAAAAATTTACGTCTCAGATAATATTTTATTCGATTAACGGTTAAACAAAAGGTATTTATGAATTGGGTTCAAGAAAAGCGTTATTTTTTAAATTAAAAAAAATCTTCTCAACTGTAAATATATGGAAATTTTGAAATGTATCAAAAGTAAATGATGTAACTATATTTGTTAAAGATTTTTTTTATTACAATTTTGATATTTCTGTCGATGATCTTTTACTACTTGTAATAAATATTGAAATTGATCCTCATCTTTAGTTAGACATTTTCGAACATAAAGTTTAAATATCTTCAGTAGGGTTCACTCTATGAAAAAATATATTGGAGATTTTTTGTAGAGCGTTCAATTTCCTGTGAGAATCATATTCGAGGTTATTTTTACAATGCTTTATTGTAAAACTACAAAAATAAGCAAAAAAAATGATTTTTTTCCTATGTTATTTAGATGGAAAATGGAAAATTCGGAACAGGCACCTCTTAATATTAATATTAAGAACTCATCTTTGGTGTGACTTTTTTTTCACATTTTCGAAGGTTTTCAGCCTGTTTTTTTGTTGAAAAAAAAAAGTCGCCTAAAAATGGCACACCCTAACGTACACCGTCCACTACCCTTTTATAAGCATGGCGATTTCGCAGACCAGCACACTACATAAAATTGTTATGCAGGGTCTGGCGACTATTTGAAGGCCAAGGTGGCATACAATAATAAAATGTACTATGCAAATTATTTAAATATATGTATTTCATAACATGAATAATCATCAGAAAGTTCGAGCTAGTGTTATGAAAACTTTACTCGAGAATTGTGCATGTTAATTGGACGTTGTTTAAATCTTTTTCTGTGATCTCAGCACCCAGTACCCATTTATAGAACATTTAGTCTCAGTAAAAGAGTATTTTTATCAGAGAAAATAAAGTTTTTGGTATCGATGTAATTGACTCATTATTACGTGTGTTGAGTATCATACTCCAGTTTAAAAGTATTAACATACAATTGATATTATTATGCAAAGGAGTAATGTTTACTAGCATTTCCTACTCTTGAGCAGAGGAACGCAGAGTAGAGTAGATCACGTGACAGATATCTGAATTTTACAATTGTTAAACCAAATGCATTTTTCATTATCTGTCTTTTACAAATTTTTGTCTTAAAATGAATCAGCTTCAATATAAAAACATAAAATATAAAAACAACTTGTCTTTCTGTTCTAATTTAGAATAAAAAAATTTTTTTTTCTGTTTAGCAACGATTATACCATATTTTTTCATTAAATGCGACCACATTTTTTAATGAAAAAATATGGTATAATCCGTTGCTAACTAGAAAAAAAAAATTTTTTATTCTAAATTAATACGGTAGATACCTTTTATATACTTTAATACATTTTTCATCAAAATATAGTTTTTTACCATGCCAGATTCAATTTTTAAGCGCCGTGACAGCGTTTTTTCATAAACAAACCAGCTTTTACAAGGGCCGTGTCAAAACACCACCTTAATTTTTTTCTGAAAGAAGGTTTGACATCTATTTTATGCATAAAAATTGGTCTGTCAGCGAAAAAATGTTTTTTACTATGGCAGACTTCATAAAAAAAAATTTATAACAAATGAAATCTGACCAATTTATTAACAAAAATTGTCAGCCAGACAAGTTGTATTAGATAGAAGAGATCTTAAACTTTATTTTAAAAAAAATTCAAGGAGGTGTTATGAAATGTATTTTCATAAAAAAAATAATTTATAACAAATGAAGTCTGACAAATTTATTAACACAAAATTGTCAGCCAGACAAATTTTTTCAAAAATGGTACATTATTTACTACAAATTGTATAAATTTCAAGCAGGTGTTTTGGAAAGTAAAATCATGTTTTTTTTTAAATTCAAAAATTCATAAAACATAACAATTAACAAATTTTTACTAGTCTGGCGGGCGTAACATGTTTCTGACATGCTTTTCAGCCATTTTCACTTTATAATTTTGAGGTGTTCTTTGGGGTAACTTTTTCTGTCATGGGAGCTTGCATTAATACTTACATAGCAAAACGGTAGTTAGTCTTTTGTTTTCATCGTTTCGGTACTTTACGTGGCGCTTTGATTAAGTCGGGCAGGCCCGAGTAGTATCGTCTAGATTCTAAATTTGTCCCATTCAGTCTGAATCTACTGAATTTTAGACATGGTTCAAACTTCGAAAATGTTTATTAAAATTCTAACAAATAAACATGTCATAAGTAGGTACAGCACGATCCAGGATCCAATCGTATAATTTCAGAGGGAGTTCGAGCGCAGAGCTGTCTGTTATATTGTCGAGGGTGGAGGACACACACACAAGCACAACAATATAATGCATCTGTGCCCCGTCATCCGTGGCGTGACGGCGTATTAGCTGCTCTATAATACGACCTCAACACCACCGCACAACACACATACATAAAACTCCAGGTCGCAGTGCCAAACCCTGCCGACAATATAGTGTATTTGCTAATACAGGCAGTGTGGCTTTGTTACGTAAGCTTAGGTTTGTTTTCGGACAAAATAAAAAAAATTACCCCTTAATACAACCCTTAAAATAATATTTTTTTACTTAATTTCAATACTAATATCAATCCAACATCTGTACCAAATGAAATACACCCTTCAGTATGTAAATCCATACCCACAAACTAGCGTTTTCATAAAAAGTTTGCCGCGTTCCTATTGGTCCAGAAACTATGCAGTAATATATTACCGTGCAGTTTCGGCTCATTATTCGCACTCTACGCGTCAACATGAAGTAATTTACTATTTCTCCCTCTTTTATCAGGGCCCCGATTACATATTACTCGTGCTAGTTGAATAAAGTATGATGTGCGACTATTGATCGAAGGCGAATATTCCACTCACGCTCATGGAATCTTCTCCTTCTCTCACTAGTCGCACAATATACTATTATTTGACGTTTACTTCCACAAAGACAACTAGCGCTGCTAGCGGGCATTTGAGCAAAATTTAAGTGCCTTGTTATTATTGTTTTAAATCGCGAAGCTTTTTAATAAATGATATTTCAGGGAGCACGACGAAAACGACATTTGACAGCCACATAAAATCATACTCTATAACCGTTGTTTGATTTATTGCTTATTTAGTCCACAGCTCACGCTACGATCGATTCAGTTATTCCCACTCTACACTCTGTTGTGGAGTAAAAGTTGAGAGAACTACTTAATCTTTTCATCGCCCAGCCTATATTTCAGGTAAAAATATAGCTACTGATGCGGTGGCCGGTGGGACGGGGAAACACGGGGAGTTCCTTTTCATTAGCCAGTTCAGTGGAGTGTTAGATCATCGATAACATACAATTTATTGTTGTAATATTGATACAATATTTATGTTATTATATCAATAGGTACAATACTTTTGTACGTAGGTAGAAACTTAATACGCCCAGGATCGGATTAGTTACGATTTTTAGCTATATAAGTGACTAGTTTTTACCTGCGACATCGTCCGTGTGGAATCAGTGTTTGATAATTGATTAAAACATCCATAAATTCAAGCAAGACTCTAATTTACGGCCCTGTAAACAATGTTTTTGTTTTACCATCTTTAGAAAACCATACAGATTTTGTGGATTCGATACACGTGAGCAAGCCGAGCGAAAAACATGGTTTTTCTAAATGAATTCCTGCTACCTAAGTGTGTGTCCCTGGGCTTTGTTTAAAGTTTAATTTCGAAAACAGTTTTTAATGGAAATTGTAATCTTTTAACTTGAAAAGACAAATCCTTTGGTATAGTTGGTATTCATGATATGAAAACACTGTTTCCTTTAGATTTGCCAATATAAAGGGGTTGAAATTTAAAAAAAAAGTAGCCTGGTCCTTCCTTAGACTTAAAACTATCTCCATATTAAACATAGCAATCGGTCCAGCGGTTTGACCGTGAAAGCGTTACAGACAGACAGACACAGTTACTTTCGCATTTATATAATTCAAACTCTCGTTATAATATGACCACATCTAAAAACAAATCAGCCTCCCTTTACAATACTACTCAGATACCCATAAAGCATGCATAGCACTTACAGTACTAGGAGTAGGATTTTTTAAAAATTCTTGAATGGGTGCTTAGTTTGGGATATTGTTTATTGCGTAATTCATTTAACTAGAATGTTAATAAAGCATGTCCTGAATGTTTTACAGCGTCGAGCCGGCGCTGAATTTTTGGCGACCTATTTATTTGAAAGTGCGGTCGGCAAACGTAGATAAATAATGAAATATAAACATAAAAGACTGCATCGTGTTCAGCATAAACATAACTATTGTACGTATTGAATTATGTCATGAATGACGGTGAATTTGAAATGCATGGCAAATTAAATTTTTAATTTCAATTTGAACAGGATATTGAGAGCGACGCATTTGACAGTGAATAAATAATTAGAAGCAATAAAACTGCGTTACACTAAATCGAACCAAATGTTGACAAAAGGGTGTGAACATTCACTGCTATTCAATTAATTATTATTGTCGATTCGATGGTAAAGGAAACTTTACAACAATCATTAAGTATATGACTTGTAACTCGTTTTTCAGTTTCTATCAGTGCTGGATTAACCTATAAGCAAAATAAGCAATTGCTTAGAACATCACGTCTCAGGGGGCACCAAAAATCAGAACTCAGAAATGAAAAGTACCTCACCAGACCATGTCAACATTTTTTTTTCTTTTTGTTATGTTCTCAAAAATTTGATCTACTGTTATAAAACGTGTCTTAGGAAGTATAAAAGTAAGAAATAATAATTTATTTTGGAAAATGAAAACGATTTTTTTTCTTAACTTTAAAAGTTTTGTAGCTTATTTCTATCAATTGTATAAAAATGCCTAAGGACCGATTTTGTAGACAGTCAAATTTTCAATGAGAGCATTGTTGGTAAAATTCAATTTTTTTCCTAATATTCCATGCTTTTTAACTTTTTTCTATCAATTTTAAGCTTAAGACATTCACAAATTGAAAAAAAATATACACTTAACACGGCAAATACATAATATTAAAATTAGACAGTTGTTAGAGATGAGGTCCCATAGACAAGAAATGCTTAGGGCATCAAGGAGTCTTAATCCGGCACTGGTTTCTATAATAATGTGACGAAACTCGCAAAACTTCTTCTTTGGTGGTTAAAAATATTTATTTCCAAAAAGAAACACTAACAAAAACAAATTAAAAAGTACTAGATTATAATGACGCAAAAATGAAATCAAATAAATAACGAAAAACAAACAAATTCTAATATAACAATATAACATAAACTATGCATAAACTATTATGCACACATAATATTTATATCACAGTTCTCTATTTATCTCTATATTTATTTAGAACACTTATTTATGTCGCTCGCGCATTTTTCACTGTCAGTGACACTGACTCGCAACTGACTGCCCCATCTTGATTCGCTAAGCGTTGTTTATATACCTCTCCAGTCGCGTTCTGGAACATTCCACGACTTTCTCGAAGCTTCGGCATGTTTCTATGCGGTTACGATAACAATGCGTGTAACAATACGCGCATTGTTGTCTATGCGATTCCGACAACAATGCAAGTATTGTTGTCTACACGGCTCTGACAACAATACACTGCCGTCGCCTCCAGTGGCGTCTCGTTACAGTAAAATATACTAATTGGGTACAGTTTAATATTCTCCCGTTGGAAAGGTTTGCTGCACCTACCTACATTATTTTACGAAACGCTTGAATCATTTCGATTTACGTGAAAAAAATGTTTGATCATTTTTGAAATCAATGAAAAACCTATTTTAGAAAGACATTTCTTTTGTAGAGTAACATTCTTTTTACGGCAGAAAATCAAAAACGCGTCTGTACTAGATTTTCTAATTTTACACTATTACAAAAAACATTTATGAATCTTTGTAAAAAGTTGGTTGGTTCTCAAATGAAAAAAAAAACGCAAACGAAAATAAAAAAGTCGATACTGCCCTGAACGTAATATTTCATATTGGGTACAGTACCTACATTTCAAAATTGAGTATAAATATTGTAGAATACCTGAGTATTTGAAAAATTGGCTTTCATAAAACATATTTCCCAAGACGAAGAGTATTTTAGTCTGGAGACATATTGCTAGCAGGTAGCGGATCTAGTTTTTAACACGTGCGTCGTTGCCATGGTGAGCTTAATGTGCTATTCTGTTAATAAGATGCTTTTATTGAGTGTGTGTCTATTACCAATTCGTAATTTATTAGTGTATTTGACCACGATAACTCTCGACAGACTCAATCGATTTAAACGAAATTTGGTCCACATGGAATCCATCACCGCACGAAGCCTATTTAAAATGGGCCCGATCGGGCCATGTTAAAGGTAGTATTTAGGGGTTGAAAAATAAAATTTCCAAAAATGGCGCCAAACTTTTTATGAGGCTATGAAACGTCGAGAAATTTTGGTTTGATCCCTAGGTCCCGTCATCCCACCGATGCCAATAGTGTAAGTGCCTTATGGGATATACATTAATTTTGGTTTACTTGCTTGACGAGACTTGCGAAGCTATCTAATTAAGTATTTTATCGTTAATAGGCAGTTAACAAGTTTGAACAAAGCCGGATCGGACCGCTAGTACATTGTAAATTGAAACAAATTCTGAAAAGCGATGCGTATACTTAGAGTTTTAATTTTTTTACGTTTTTCGTTTTTTTTCTCAACCACTTCAGATAAACGTTGAGAACTTGATGTAGTTCCGTTTACTCGAAATCAGCTACGAATGTCGTCCAAATTTTCTTACTATCAGATCTGTAAGATTTTCGCATTGTGGTTATAACCATATTTTTTGTGAACAACAAATCACGTCTCAGTTATAAAGTCACTCCTAGTTTTGTTTGAATGCGAAACAGATCACGCGTTCCCAGATCGTTAAAAAACAATTTGAAGTTTTTTTATTTGTTCTGATCGACTTTTTTGATTCATGCGATAGTTTTATTCAAAACATGTTAAATGTGTGGAGAACCAATTCCAAATCTATGTTAAAAACATTTTTACGAGCAGCCTTCATAAAATACATCTTCAGATTAATTCTATCTACAATCAAACTTATTATAGATAGATACAATTGATCTGAAAATGTATTTTACTAAAGCTGCTCATTAAAATGTTTTTAACACAATTTTGATAATTTTGGAAATGGTCTTCTCCACACATTTAACATGTATAAGTTCCTTCAAAACTCCTAACCGTATCTTTCAAATATTCTTCATAGCGCTACTCTTCTGGTAGACAGTTATTTTATACGGAATCAGTTGCAGAACAGATACCAAACATCCCACACCACAGTCTTACACTATTATCATAGCGCACAGGGTGCGCCGGCCAAGTTATTACAAAGCACAGCGCTATATTTACAGGAACCATTTCGAACCCTTTTCGACTATCCTTCTATCTCCGCGATTAGTTACGTTACAGAGCTGATTTTTTTCAGGAGAGTTATGGCTGCCATAAAAAAGTAGTATTCCAAATTTCATAGTTCTAGGTGGAATAGTTTCCAAGATACGAGTGTTAAAAAAATCACGATTTTGGGCATTCACTGATTGACCCGAATGCATCAACTGATCGTCCAAAGATGACTCGCATCTAGTCGGTGTGCTATAACGAAGTGCGGTATATAACTATGATTTAATGAAGTATGCTTTATAACTATAATATTATTATTTGTTTCGATAATATTTAGTTCAAGTAGAATAAGTACGAATATAAGTGGATAAAAAGTATTAAAATCCCGCCAAAAACATAATGTGAGAAAAGAATCATGTTCAATACAAAGAACAAGTGAGTTTGTGGACTTAGCAGAAAAAAAGAAGTGGAATCTAAGAAGGTGTCAAGTTTTCACTTGGCAAGCTTACATAAAAGCTTGCTAAGTGAAAAATTGACACCTTATAGGCATTACTCACGATCAAACTTTATGCCACAGTTCAGTGTTCAAACTTATAGTTCAGTGAAGCATGATAATGTGTGGGACAAATAAACACTGAAACCAACACTGAAGTCAGGCATGAACTCATCAAATGCATCTTGATTTTTGAACGACTTTTAGTTCAGTGTTCAAGTAAACTGCTGTGTGTGTGGGTTTTTTTTTAGTTCAGTTTTTGGAGTTCTGTGTTTTGTACAACCAGAAGCCAAAATTCTCAATGTTGCTGCAAGTCTTTCTTGTGCAGAAATAGATTTTCGCATATTTGTGTCCTGGTTCTTAATAAATAGGGTAACTAATTTCAGTACATAATTGCAAGTTAATTCATCCATTCATATATAATTATTCCAATCAAGCGGTTCAAGATGTAATTCATTAATCAAATAAACATGACTTCTTGAATCACGCATTTCTAACAAATTTTTCACCCATATTCTTCTTTTTTTCTTATTTCCCTGTTTTAAATACAATCCCATAGCTATGAACAGCCAATCCTTACCATTTAAATAACTCATTTAGTTCTTATTAATTATCTATAGTATTATATTATAGTATGATTGTATATAATAATATATATTTTATATATCTATACTCGACGAGTATATGTCAACAATTGAACCAAACTGAACACAAAAAATTTAAAAAAATGAGCAGTTTGCATGAACTGTGTGTGATACCAGTCAGTCTTTCGATTAATCGGTCCAACTTCACTGAACACTGAACTGTGGCATGAAGTTTGATCGTGAGTGGGGTCTATTAGATATCATTTCTTTTTCTCGGCAAAGCCGCCAAAATAACTTGTTCTTTATATCGAACTTGGCCCTTATTTCACATTTATTTTTTTGATGGGATATTATTGACGGCATGGATAATCGTGCTTATTTGCGTATCGCATAGGACATGGCCAATAATACAACAATACTGAGTGATAATGCTCTGTTGTGACGGACGTTTCCTTTATCATGGCATCACATCCATGACCTACTGTGTACAGATTGGAACAGAGAACTCACATTTATAGAAGTACAATTTTGTTTATAATTCCCCGGAAATAAACGGAATGTTTTGTTCAAATAATCAACCGCACTTCCTTACTCTATAAACGTGATCAATGAATTGATGCAATTACACACTGAAAAAAGAAACATCCGAAATATCATGTAAACAATACCTACTGACTACTAGACTTAATAATATATTTTTTGTGGACCTATAGAAGAGAACGATCAGTTATTTTACGCATAAAGGTAATCAAATCCACCCGCAAATATTATAGGAATTATATATCTATCTATATATATAAAAAATTCCCGTGTCACAATTTTGGCCGTGCTAATCTCCGAAGCCACTGAACAGATTTTAATGAAATTTTGTAAATGTGTCTTGTTTGGTGCAACTTACGCTATAGGATAATTTTTATTAAACATTTGGTACAAAAACGCGGTATTTTCTCAAACAACCTGCTTGCTTCTGAACTAATATTAGTTCAGAAGCAAACTATTTTAATAGTATTTTTTTCTGTTAAATAATTCCCTATATCGATTAACTCAAAAATTAAATAAAGAAAGTACCTAATAGATATAGTGCGTCTATAAGATTTATAATATTAAAGATGCCCTGTCCTTTGAGATAAAATGAAGCCTATATATATTATGTTTAAGGAGTCTTATACATTGGTGGGGACTTTATCAAAATCTGTACAGCAGTTTTTGAGATGAATTCATATAAACGTTCATTATATTTGTACTAATATATATCCTTAATATAGTAATATTAATTAGTATAGATTATAGATTATAGATCTTATAGAACATGAAAAAATCATGTCGAATCTTTGTGAAATTGTATTAAATCTAGTACGCAATTTTAATAATTATTTAGATATCCCGCAGTATTTGTAAAATTCTCACTGCGTATTAAACTGCGACGATTATCAGCAACATCTCCCCCAAAGGCAATAAATTTTCAGTGGCAGAACGATAATGATGTCACTTCATTGCGCATTTTGAACACGTAAATTGTATCTGTGTATAATCTCTGCAGGTAAAATTGACATCCGTAACAACAGGGAAATTCAACCTCCCCTAAAGTGATTTAGCACAATGAAATAGCAAAGTGATCCAAAATCAGTGTCTGAACACAATCAGTACCGGATAATCCATATAGACAATGTAGGCAACTGCCTATGGGGGTAGGGTTGCCAGGCGTCGGGTACTACAGAAGAGCGTACTACGACCGAACAGAGAACACGAGCACGCTGACCATAAAAGACGGAAGTACCGCAGTTGTCGACACAATTATGAGCAGCCTAGAAGGGCACTTCGCCCGTTACCACATCGTCTTTGATATAGTCTACCGCAGTTGTAGACGAAAGGTCAGGTAGAAATACCAATGGACCACGGCATACAAGCCCAGAAACAAAGAAGATTTGAATAATATTTACTAATTCTAAAAATGGTTTTTTCATAAAAAAAATTATATGCCAATGTAAAGATCTTCTCATCTTCTCTATTCATGGTAGACATATAAACCAGTTTTACTTAAGTACTTCACGATAGTAGCTGATGTAAGGATTTTCCCTGTAAAATATCGCGCTAAAACATCCAAATTATATAATTGGTCAGGGTGTGTTTGCAGTTAAAAAAAATATTGATTTATTATTTTACTCTAACGTGCGTTTCAAAGCTATATCCCGCCGTTTCATGACAAAAGAACTTTAACGAAGCCTTTTTAATCAAGGCATATATGCGTGACGTAATTTTTCAATAAACTTTTTCGCCTTTGTGTGCGTACTAATACGCATGTCCTATTAATAATTTCATGTTCGTTGAAATTCGGATCACGCAATATAGTAATAATTTCTAATCTTGCATAGTGATTAAATAGCTGACCTGCTTTACGCAAATTTCTAATCAATTTGTTTAACAAATTCTTCAGAACAATCTGTTCTACAGAGCAATATATAACAGTCATTTTCAACATATTACAACAGAAAGTAATTAAGAGTATTCTTCCCTGCAAATACCCCCTGCACCCTTCATCATAAATCTTTTCCCCTCGCCTAAAAACGGTTCGCGCTCTCCCGACGCTATTTTTAAAGCTAGAGGGTACTGGTAAACGCAAAATGAAAGACAAAGAATCAGACTACAGATCCTTCAGGCGATTTTTTTGAAACAAAATTCCTGAACAAACTTACAACCTTTTGAAAAAAATAATAAGTTACGTAGTATTTCACACGTAGGCGAAACGTTTTTTAAAAAAATTCGCCTGAAGGATCTGTAGTCTGATTCTTTGTCTTTCATTTGGCGTTTACCAGAACCCTTTAGCTTTAAAAATAGCGTCGGGAGAGCGCGAACCGTTTTTAGGCGAGCGAAAAAGATTTGAGATGAAGGGTGCAGGGGGTATTTGCACGGACGAATACTCTTAAAGCAGATTGTTTTATAAATTGCTTGAAATTAATACAATTTTCCCAGTCGGACTATTTTATTTCTTCCTTAGTAAAGACATACAAGAACCGTATAGCAACAGAAAGCGTTATCTTCAAAAATATTTACTTCATTTATGCTGGACTGGAGAAAGGATTGTCAAAAAATTTGATTTGACAATAGCCTTAGAATGTGATCATATAATTACAGTTTCCATACATCAGGAGCAGTCCAATCTAGTATTCAAGCTCCCTGTCATCTAGAACATTAGACTGTACTTACAAAAACAACTGATTGTTTCACATAGAAAAAGATCGCTTTTCAAGCTAAATTTCTATTAAAACGCGAAGAAAAGCGTTGTTTCGAAGTAGAAACTGCACAAAAAACGATGCTAAGTACATGTGTGCACAGCTTTTCTTATGGAGAAATATGTATGTACACAATCTCAAGCCATTGTCAAACCAGATTTTTTGATAACCCTTTCTCTGAACTAATATTGAAACATTTTCATAACACATATTATTATAAATGCCACATACCGACACAAATTTTGATATTATCGTAGCACACGAATGTTGGGTCACGTGACTTCGGTTGTTTTACTGGCGTTATCCTTTTCGTATCAAAACAGTGATTTGTCGTTTCATCTCGATACCTTTTGTCCTGATCGCTATTAACACAATTGTTACCACGAATACAACAGCTTTTTTGACCAATATTCATTTTTCTATTTGACGATACGCCTATTATAGAACGAAATATTTTTGAAACACCGCTATTCGTGCTTTGTCGATTATATTCTCCAGTTGACGATTGTTGATAATCTACTTTTGGATTAAAACACGACGGACATAATGAAAACTTCATGTTTTTTTTTTAAAGCAATTTTCATTTAAAGCACAATTCCATTATTCCTCTCATCCGCCGGGATTGATTGTAATATTAATTTGAAGTTTCGTTATGGAATTTAATTGTTTATTGTTCGCAGCACTTTATCATCCTACATTTAAATTAAAAATCAAATCACTTTATGTTTGAATTGAATTTTCATTTCGCCGATTGTAATTCAACGTATTTTTAGATGACTGATGCAGTTTATTATTTTAAACTCTAATCGAAAATATACACTTCCTAGAGATTCAAATTTTGATCAAACATAAAGTGACAAAACAAACTGTTTGGACTGTTCACAGTAGTCGTCATTGCAAAAATAGCAACCTAACTATTAAAATTTGATTATTTATTTTGAGGTATGTGAAAATAATCATTATGAATATTATGTTAATTATAGGTATTCTGTTATAATAATTGAAATGTAGACAACCGAAGATTATTTCCGGTAATATATTTCCGATATAAATATTTTTTGTGACATTCAAAACCAACGATCAGGAAAATAATTGTCACTCCGTGTTTGGCGCCCAATTCAATTAACCGCGTCGAATCGCTTACATAATAATATGTCTATAGAATATTTTGTACGTGGGGTGCGCGTCACTCGTTCAAGAGAATGTTCTTTAGACTGAGTGATATGTCTATAGAAGAGATTGTCAGCGCCGACAAACGAAAAGCATATCTCTAAACCATCCTAAGTCTCACTTACAGATTGTATCGTGCTCTTGTTGCACGTTAAGTCAGCGTTTCTAGCCCTTCTCTTCCTGCCCTTTATTTTTTACAACTGTTACGAATTTTCACAAAAGAAACTTAATTAAGAGATTTAAAATTATCTTTCTAAAGGCCGCTGCACACGAGGCTAGATTTTCCGCTAGATTCCTTGCTAGATTTGACTGCTAGTTTTCTAGCGCTGGTTTTCTTAACTGATTTTATGTGCTCGCTTCACACGAGACGTCTTTTTAAGCTTGTTCAAATATAAACACAGAGAAAAACGTGTCTGTTGTCTGACGCCATGTTGGTTTGTGGGCGTTTCTTCATGTCGCCCACGTGACAAGGTACTGTTTCCTGATTGGTTTTTGCTCAAAGCAAGCAGAGGCCCTAGCAAGAAAAACAGCCCCTGTTCTAATTTTAAAATCTATCTTCAAGCTAGCAGGCGAGACCGCCATTACGTCATTTCCAGCCTCGTACCAGCCTGCCGGCCAGCATAAGTCCAAACAGTGTTTCCAGCCTCGTGTGCAGCGGCTTTTATATTACAACAGAGAATCATAAAAAAAACATGTTTTAGGTTCTCCGCACACGGGTTGACTGTTTCGCAATCTGAGTTTCATGTCAGTTGAGGATGCGATTATTGTGCAATCGATTTATGTTCTTAGTTCGCACATGAATGTACTGAATTTGAATTAGTCGTGTATCATAGGCCGCAGAACCACAAGTAGATATTGTTGAAGTTACGTAGTTGTGGCAACATAGTAGTATAGTTCAGATGAAGAAAATATGATCGATTATTAATTATCGACACCGAGGACTGCGAAGAACGACACAAAGAAAATATTGGCGCCATCCTTATATCGAGAGAAATATTAAGTACAGCAGTAGAACATTTGAATCAAAGAGGTATCAAGTTTATAGTATTTCACAAAATGTCTAAAGATTCATGTCCAACAATTAACCTATGCTGTACCCGTCTGGAGTTCTACTTGTAAAACCAACATTAATAAATTACAAATAGCGCAGAACAACTCTCTACGAATAGTTTTCGGACATCTCCTATATTACTTCTCCACCAATTGCTCAACTTAAAATTAATATAAGACTATGTCCGAAACTTAACAATTGTACAAGTGCAGTGCTAGTAACTACAATATTATTAGTGACATCGGGAATTACAGGACATATCCAAACAAACATAAGATGATAAAGTATATCCTTAACTAATCCCCGAGTTAAGCATCGCCTGGGTTTTTTTGGAAAACTTTTCCCAGGGCAGTAAACTAATTTTATAGTACAGGTTATATTATTTTTAAGCATTGCATAAATAATTTAAAATGTTTAACCTTAACGTAATTCAGAGTAAGAAAGTACAACGCCGGATCAGACATATACATTTAATGTACAGTAATATTCTCTTTTGCACGCCCTGTGAACTGAATGATTGAGTTCTTGAAGAGTCAACAACGTACGCTTGGATTATTTAATTCCGATTATTATCCACACAGAAACTGTATTTTATTTTCAGACGATTAAAGTTCAATAAAATATTGATAACTGTCGTTTAAAAACCTAATGCTGCATTTAATAAAATTTATTATCGCTTTTTCCGTCTTTTTGCACCTTATAAATCCAAGCTATTTTTATTAAACTTGATAGCCTTCAATGAGCACAAGAGGAATTACTATTTGAATTTATATTTCTTTTGGTTTGAGCAAGTTTTATATCTACAGTCTTCATTTTAGGATTTTCTTCTTAGCTATATTCGCCAATTTAGGTTTTTCCATGATATCGTGTGGAAATAATAAAATATATCACCGCAGTTCGTAAGTCAGCGCTTCTAACCCTTTCTCTCCTGTACCTTAATTCGTCTCTATTTGGGCACTCCGTGATTCATGCTGATTTACAGAATGCAATGTCAGAAAAGCACCCTGCACAAACCTTACGGAATTTAATTCTCGGTTAAATTGATCGAAAATGGTTTTATTTTATAGTTTAGTATTACTTTATTGATGTAGGTCATACAAAGTATGTTACATAAGTCAGAAAAATACATAAGTCAGATAATATTAAGAAAAATTTAAAAATTCCTCAATGCTATAGAACGCGTTTTCACATAGAAATTTCTTTATAGCGTTTTTAAAAGTTTTTATTTCCATACATTTATAATGATCTGGAATTTTATTATATAGCTTGGGTGCAAAGAAGTTTATCGAAAATGCTGATTTTTTGAGTCTTAGTAAATCAATAACTAAGTGGTGCCTGTTCCTGGTTGTATAATTGTGCACATTTGAATGGATATCGTAGTTTTCACTATTAGTCTTAGCATATAATAAGCATTCATAAACATATCTGCTGGGGAGAGTCATAATGTTATACTCAATAAACTTGTCTCTTACATCAGCTCTGTAATTTATGCCTGACAGAATTCTCAGAGCTTTCCTCTGTATTTTAAAAAGGCGTTGGGCTTGTGGTGCGTGCCCCCATATAAAAATAGCATATAATAGAGTCCCTTGAATGAGCGAGTGAAATATTAATTTATCAGTACTATGGTCAACTACCTTTACCAGATTTTTTAAAAGATAGACATGACTAGAAGCTTATAGTTTAAAGGTCAGTAAGAAAAAGTGTCCATGGGCACATTGCCTAAAAACCAATAGATTTTTAGCTACAGATATATTTAGCGAGATTTTAGATATAAGGATATCCATTGAATTCACAGACATGTTCCCTGTTCAACTTTTGTGCTTTTTTTTAGAAATAGAAAAATATTTGATAATTAGGTAATTTTGGAAGGTGTCACCCTGTATAAAATAATAATGTCATATTCGGCTTCAGCGCACTTGGAAACATATTTCTAGAGTTTAGGATTTTTTAAGATTGTGAATTCAATGGACATCCCTATATCTAAAATCTCGCTAAACATATATGTAGCCAAAAATCTATTGGTTTTTAGGCTATGCGCCCATGGACACTTTTTCTTACTAAGGTTTGTGCGGGGTCCTTTGCTTTGGCAAATGATCTTAGGTTATGATAACACATATTTCTCCCTAAGTGAAGCATTATAAAATTTTGAATCGATCCTCCATGAAAAATAATCAAATGAAACGATTTTTTTAAAAATTGTGTAGGTATGCAAATATTATACGAAACGTCAGATAGAAATACCAATGGACCACAGCATACAAGCCCGAAAACTAAGAAGATTTGGATTTAACATGATTTTTTGCACAATTTCCAGTTTTAAATTTAGCTTCAAATGCGGTCTTTTTATAAGCAGATCAATAATTTGTTTTTGTGTGACTAGAATCTAATGTTCTATACATAACAGGGAATTTCATGACATTGTACTGCTCCTGGATGTATAAAAACTGTAATATTATGATTACAGTCAATGTCAAATTATTTTGTTTTTTTGAGATGCTTTCTGCAATCTAGTATTATTTACGAAATAATAAAGATCCTCTGTTAGTTTCTTTCTCAACGGTTCCATTATTAGCGCTCACTTATACGAAATTCCATTATATATTACTAGCGGTCCCGTCCGATTTCACCCGGGTGTAAAAGAACGAATGGGGAAGGGAGGAACATGAGTACACACATTCATCTTACTGAGATGAATGTTGTGTCCAAATTTCATGATGATCGGAGTTACCGTTCAAAAGTTTTTGTCAATAAAATGCAGTATTTATACTTTTTTTAACTAATATTTTCTTTTTAATTAATTAAATAAAATTAAAATAAATTTAAATGTAAGCCTTAGAAGAAAGCAATGTAGAAAATAAAAAAAAAATAAAAATGTATTCGCCCAACGTAGGGCTCGAACCCACGACCCTGATATTGACAGTCGCGTACTCTACCGATTGAGCTAGCCGGCGCTGTATTCTGACAACGCTAATATGAGTATATTTAGTTAATGCATTTCACCTGAATAGAAGCATATTTTTGAGATACATTTTGCAACATTTTTCATTAATGCCCCGCTCCTAATGGTCGTAGCCAGATTTTATATAGCTTATAGTCTTCCTCGATAAATGGGCTATCCAACAAAAAAATTTTTTTTCAATTTGAACCAGTAGTTCCTGAGATTAGCACGTTCAAACAAACAAACAAACAAACTCTTCAGCTTTATATATTAGTATAGATATCTGAACGAAATCAAATCTGGCACAAGTTATTCTGTGTTTGTAAAACTCGGCAACAGTCAAACAAGTATTTACCTAGATTATAATTTAAGATGATAGGACAACGGAGCGGAACTATTCGGCAACCGGAACACGACAACGTAAATATGGATACACTTTTACACTGTTAATGTGCTTTGAATATTTTTAAATTTTTTTTATAGGTGCTTTATTGTATAACAGAATATTTTTCATTCTTTTGAAAAAGTAATTAAAAGTTCGTTGGTAATAAAAAAGCACGTCGAATATTAGTAACACCAATTTTCTATGGGACACGGTTTTTCATTAGTGACACACTAATTCACTGCGTGAAGTCTATTGTTTTTTTTTTTTGTTTTTAATTGCAGAAACATGTAAACATCAGTTTTTACATAGATAAGCTTTTATAATAAAAACAAATTTTGACTGACCTTTTCGCTGCTGGATATCGTTTGTGTTGTTGGACGTATTGGTTTCGTTGTTGGTGTTATGGATACTCGATAGTACTCGATTTATGGTCGATGTGCTGCTAATACTCGTAATACTCGATCCTGCAATCGAATAAAATGCTAATTATAATCTGAAATATTTTAATCGAATTTGAATTCAGTAATTATAGCCTACGCACTTTTTAATGAATCACCGTCTTGCGAATTCTTTCCCAATTTTCGTTTAGGTGAGCCACTGATGTCTCTGAAACAAAAAGAAAAATGGCTGAATAAATTAAAATCGCATTAAATTTCGAAATATTATTAGTATATCTTTCTAATACTTTTTTAAACGCACCGAAATCCTCGTTAGACCAATAGCTATAAACAAAATTATATTTGCCAAATAAAATTAATCTCATTTTTTAATGATAAGGGAGGTAGTGAACTTCTTTTCCAATAATTCAATGCATACACAAAGTTTTTTTTAGTTTTCTGCTTTTGCTTGTAAGCTACACATTAGAATAATAATGACTTAAATACAAACAAACTATTTTGAATAAAGAACATAGAGAAAAGTTGTCCTTTTTGTAATCGTTTAATCTTCTGCTAATACTAAAATGTTTAAAAAAACAATAAATTACTCACAACGTGCTCGGTTAATATAAGATATGATCTTCTATATGAAGAATTCAATGAAACAATGAAAAATATTATAACATCAATTAACGAATTTCATGCTCAGTTAACGATGCAAAGTTTGAGCGACTTACGTTGTTACTAATTAAGCATCAAGCTTATAAATTAAAAAAATCTACATATTAATAGACAAACAGTTTTTTTTATACGGCTATCTCCTCCTAAACTATAGTCATTTGAAAGAACTCGACGTACAGATGTTGCAATAGGGTGTCAAAATTGCGATAAGTGGATTTTAAGGATTGAAATTTGATTTTCAGAAAATCAATTTTTAATATTACGAAATACACGATATATTATGAGCAGGCTTTGGAAAAACAATTCGCATATACATATATGCCAAAAAGGAAAGTTTACTTGAAAAAAGACCGTATTCTATGACAAATTGGCGACTTTTTATAAAATATGTATTCTTCTTTAAGCTAAAAACTTACTCTATTCAAAATGATGAGAAAAGTCCTCTCATACAAGTGTTTGTAATGACTAGTGTTTCAGGATAGTTTTTGGAAATGTAATTTCCACGACCACAGCAAGTGATCCAGTACACAACTTAATAGCCCGGTCAAATTAGCATAAAAAATAGGGGTACCCTTGCATAAATTCACAACAAGCTGAAAATTTACAGGCACGTAAGGGATACCACTCTAATGAAATCCTGAAAAGTCCCCATTGATCCCGTGTGTGCAAAAATTTTTATTCAAGGTCAAAGGTCACAAAAATGGGTTTTTTGTTTTTTTTTAGTCAAACGGTTAGTTTTACGATAAAAATAGCTCAGACTAAAATTGTAAATCAGGTCATTAGCTACTAAAATTGTCCTTATAATTTTTTCTCTAACATCTACCATTTCTGAGAAAAAAGGCCATTCGAAAGTTAGCTGGAGCTGTATTCTCCATAAAATGCACAATTTTTCACGCCACCTATAAGGTAGTGTACGAGCTACGTTTTTTGTAACGAAGTTTCCCCGGTAGGCATACTCCACGATCTGTTTTAGTGGTAAATCAGGTCTTATTGAGCTTCTTCTGCTTCTTCATTTCTACTTCCATAATTATCTTCTTCTCCTTCTTTTTCCTCTGCATCCTCCTGAGTCGATGTAAATTGTTGTAGCAGCGATACATCATCTGTTTCGTCGTTGATGTTGGTATCTTCTTCTGTTGAAAGTTCGACGTTTGAACACGACTGGCCTTGACAACTGATGCATGTTGTTGAACAAAATAAGCCCACTTTTTTGCAGCTGCATTTTGAACTACACCCCTTCTTACAATTGCAAAAAATGGTGTTAAGGAGCTTCTCTGGTGCAGGCGGAAGTAGAGTATGGATTGGCTCCAGTACATTGTCAATTAGCTTCCAACCCCATTCTTCTGGATCCAGTGCATTGCCAAGCCACACTTGAACCTGGTAATACACTCGATAGAAATGTTGCTGAGCAGAAGCTGAGGTTGGAGGAAGACAATCTAATTGCACACGTTTTTTATTACGTGATCGTTTAGCAAAGGATAAGTAACGATACTTATCAATGCAGGTGATTTTTGCTGGAGCTCCATAGACTGAAAGAAGAAAGCGAATTCCGTGAACTATTAGAGTTTCTGGCGTAGAATTTAAATCTTCGAACACTTGGGCACATCTCACTAAATCCTGTTTTTCGAATAATCTCAAAATTGATGTTTTTCCCCTCCTGAATAATGCTGATGTAGTGTCACAGCCAGTGAAAGCATGTAAAAATAAAAGATGGCGTTTACATTTAGGGAAAGCCGATAAACTCTCATTTGAAAAAATTTCTGAAGATTATTGAGCCTTGCCAGGTTTCAAAAAATAAATAATTTTGTCACTTGAAGTTCGAGCAGTAATTAATACCAACAGATCAATGTCTTCACCAACAACAACATTTATATTTGCTGGATTAAATTGATTGATTGCAGTTTCAACAATAAGTACATCAGCGTCATTGTCAGCTTGCTTAACTGGTTTCGTCTGCCTGTTTCTCCGCTTACTTCTTCTAAACCACGTTCCGGATTTTGAAACGGTTTTCACTAATAGAAAGAGCGCTAACCGAGGAAGACTTGTGTATAGAATTTGTAAATATTTTTTATAAATTTGTTGAACTATGGCGGTGTTTTGTCAAAGACTACATAGTAAAAAACAGAGTCGCTGTCTACATCTGTCTTTTTCTTCGCTTACTTCTTCTAAACCACGTTCCGTATTTTGAAACGGTTTTCACTAATAGAAAGAGATGTAAACGAGAATGATTTGTGTATATAATTTGTAAATATTTTTCACAAAATGGTCTATCTATATATATATATATATTACATATATAGTTTAGCCATTATGTACAAAATAAAAAACTACAGAGGCAAAATGCGACTTTGTTTTATACTATGTAGTGACGTTGATGATGGCAAATTATATACACAAACATTCCTCTTTTATCGCTTTTTCTATTAGTAAGAACCGTTTCAAAATCCGAAACGTAGTTTAGAAGAAGCAAGTGGAGAAAAAGCGAAAGGCAGAGAGCGACTCTGTTTTTTACTATGTAGTCTTTGACAAAACACCGTCGTAGCTCAGCCATTTTGTAAAAAATATTTACAAATTGTATACACAAACCTTCCTCGTTTATTATAAATATATTAGTCACGCAAACTTAAAATTTTACTATATTACGCGTCCAGTAATGTTCAGAGACAGCGTAGTCATGCATATTATGGAGAATACAGCTCCAGCTAACTTTCGAATGGCCCTTTTTCTCAGAAATGGTAGATCTTAGAGAAAAAATTATAAGGACAATTTTAGTAGCTAATGACCTGATTTACAATTTTAGTCTGAGCTATTTTTATCGTAAAACTAACCGTTTGACTAAAAAAAAACAAAAAACCCATTTTTGTGACCTTTGACCTTGAATAAAAATTAAAAAGTTGAAAATGCAGTTAAAATTGTTATTGTATTGGTAACTAAGGTAACTCTGAATTTGCGTGCGGCAAACAATAATTTCAGTGCGACAATAGTATATTGTGCAACTAGTGCGACAATGCCGCACGAGTTGCACATACTATTTTTTATTACGAATTAAATTAAAATTAAATGAAAATTTTATTACGAATTGAAAAAAGAAATTAGAAGTAGGTAATAAAAATAAAAATTAAATCATTAAAAAGTGAAAATTCAGTTAAAATTGTTATTGTATTGGTAACTATGGTAGTAACTCTGAATTTGCTTGCGGCAAACAATAATTTCAGTGCGACAAATAAAGTTTGCGCACGCAAATGAAAATAGCTACTTTTCAACCGTAACAGCGTGCGTAAACATACCAATTTTCCTGCATGAGTAATAAAATAGTATATTGTGTAACTAGTGCGACAATGCCGCACGAGTTGCACATACTATTTTTTATTACGAATAAATTAAAATTCCCAGAACAAATGATCAATTTTAAAATACACATTTTTTGCTGTCACATTCAGTATTGGTAACTATGGTAACTCTGAATTTGCGTGCGGCAAACAATAATTTCAGTGCGACAAATAAAGTTTGCGCACGCAAATGAAAATAGCCACTTGTCAACCGTAATAGCGTGCGTAAAGATACCACCCGCATGAGTAATAAAAAAAAAAGTACTACTTGAAATCCACCAGCATTGGAGTCAAGCGCTGGAAATAAAATAGTAAGGCTCTATAAAAATGCGTAGAGAGAACCACTCAAGATAGCTGACTTCAAACGTTTTTTAGACCTTAGCTATATCAATTTATTGTTATATGATGTTCTGACTTCTTAAAGCCTCTTTTAAAAATTGTGGATTGATCTCCAACTTTCCAACTTTTATAGACTTTTGTACAAAAAAAAACTGGCAATTTTTCCCTAAATGGATAACAAATAAATGTGGATTCATTGAATGGGATGATTGGACCTCACCCAAATCGATGTGTCTATTGTAGAGTGACGTCATCACGGTTATTTGTTACATCATTATTGACATTAAAACGCACTGAGCATAAATCCTCCAGTACTGCCAATCCCAAAAATTCATGTTAGCAATTCTAACAATTATTTCTTTTTGAGGAATTAATACTAGAGAAAATAGGTAAATAATAGTAGGTTATGTATCAAATGCGTGAATTATTATTTTATGACGCAGTGTGACACTAAGGTAAAACGAGCGCCCAACTTTTTTGCACGTAACTACCTCCTATAAAATGGCTGATTTTCACTTCGTATTAAGACAGTTTAGCCATATTGGGGAGTGTCTACGAAGACAAAGCCTACTTTGCTTCTCTGTCGCCAATATGGGTTTAAATGGCAACCGACAGAGATATAAATCGCATTACTTTTGTTTTACTTTGCGCACTAGTGCGTAAAAGGGCCATTCTACTAACGTTATTCAGGCATGAGAAATGTCGTGAAAAAAATATTTTTCGTAAACAAAGGGTACAATTTTTTTCTATGACAGTGTAAATGATGACGACCATTATATTAAGTATATTATCTATATTATATTTATTTATTTATTATATAAATCTGAACAGTTTGTTTGTTTGTTTGGTTGGTTGAACGCGCTAATCTCAGAAGCTACTGGTTCGAATTGATTTTTTTTAAATTTTTGTTGGATAGTCCATTTATCGAGGAAGGCTATATGATATCACGGCACGACCAATAGGTGCGGAGCATCAATGAAAAATGTTGCAAAATATAACTCAAAATTTTTCCGTCCGACAAAAACTTTTGAATGGTAATTCCGGTCATCATGAAATTGGACGCACATTCATCTCGGTAAACTAAGATGAACGTGCGTACTAATGTCCCTCCCCCCATTCGTTCTTTTGCACTCGGGTGAAACCGGGCTGGACTGCTAGTATAATTATAAACTGAGTTTAAAATTATTTTCTGGGAATTTTACGTAATATTAAGTCAGTGCTTTGGAATAGAAATGAAATCGTTCTAAATGTAAAAAAATAATAAAGATACTTACTCATTCAGTCCAAGACGCAATGTTTGTCCTGAATTTTTGAGCAAAGCATGGGCGTCCGTATTTGTTATGCTTTTGGTAGATTGGCCGTTGATTGATGAAATGAAATCCCCTTCTCGAATTCCTTTTTGCGACGCCTTGCTACCTGGATTCACCTGTAATAAACAGTTGTCAATTATCTATTAATTTTATTTATTATTGAAGGAGATTTATTTGGTTGAGGAACAATTGAAAAATAAGCTTTACCAGAGAGTTTCTGAATATAATAGCTCTGTTGGAACTTCTCTGCGAACGGTAACAGAACCGTCGTAGTCATGCGCAGTAGCAAAAATGCGTTCCAAAACCGATACAAACAGTTTCGTTTTAACTACTGCGCATGACTGTGACGGTTCTGTTACCGTTCGCAGAGAGGTTGGAACAGAGCTTATATATATATTTTTTACGTAGTTTAGCGTAAAAATATCTTAAAGACGACATCGTTGACTGTTTTTGCACTGAACTAGAATTGCATGGAAAAATAAATAGAATGAATATAAAACATTTTATGTTTTTCAAAACTTCTCTGTCTTAATGTCTAAGTTTCATGTTCAGTTTTATACAAGTTGGAAAATATTGTTTAAACAACGTCCATTTATTTTGTTCTAGGATATTACTCCTAAAGTAAACGTCACATAGATATGAATTACGATAATTAGAAGTTTTTAAAACATGATTAATATTCAATATTACTGAAGTGTAACCATGAATCTTAGCTTATAAAATATGACCATAGGAATAATAAAATGTAATAAAAATGCCAATGATTATTGTACATTTTTGCAGGAAATAAGTTGTAGTGTAATTGAATAAATAAAAATATGTTTTTAGTTATTAAACCAATCAAATACATAGACAGGCTGACCGGTAATTACTCGTATTCCTCTCGGGAGAAGAAACTATGACTAATTTGGAATGATTTAACCTCTATCATTATAGGAGATCGGAAAATCGTCATTTTTGAGAAAATTTACTTCGTTTTTCTTTTTACAAAAATCTTAATTTTTGTAGTTTAAAATTAACAAAAAAAATTTCTCACTTTCTGACCTGAATTTTTCCAATATTTTTTATGATCTGATAGCCTACTAATTGGCCAACCTTGCTAAAGCTAAAAACCACGGAATTTACTGTTAGATTTTATGTTGTGTGTTAAAACTTACAATAAATAAAAAAAATAAAAATTCTTCACAGAAGTGCCATTATCATAAACAAATTACGCATTTCCGACCCCAAGTAATCATTCCAAATCATTCATAGTTTGTTCTCCCGAGAGGAATATATGAGCAATTACCGGTCACCAATATATAACTGTTTTATAACTTAGTAATTTTTCGTTCTATATATATACTTAGTTAATTAATACGTACACTGATTGATAAATTTTCTCTTCGTCTGCCGGCCGGTGAACGAAACTTTAACATTTTTAATAATACTATTTATAAATACTTTTTAATCAACTAATTAATTAGTTTTCCAACATTGATTTCACTTCATATGTTCAGACAAAATAAGTTTTTTTTTATTGGAAACTCTTGTTTTATTTATTTTTTATTTATAAAATGATTTTTTATGAATTTCGAATGGTAGTTTAACATTATTTTACAAGAAGTCAGCAGAAGACTGGTAAACCGATGTAAACAATATAAAATCACAGAGGGTACATGTTAAACATCTCCTCATGCCCCAGGTTCGATAAGCTCTTGTGTAAAGTACAGGACTGTCCAATGTCTACACGAAATCGCTCGTATCGTTGTATCGTTTCGAAGTATATTTTGATCTGAGAAAATGGACGGTTTTTACATACTTTCACGTTATCCGTATATGTTTTTTTCAACATAGAAATGCATAGATACTATTTATTTCCACGATTGTTTTTGCCACACACGCATTTTTTTAGAAATTTATTTTTCACCTCTAAATAATAAAAATATAATTAAAAAATCTTTTAAAAACAACCATTTATTAAAATATACTAAAACGAAGAGAATAAAAACAATGAAACACAATTATTTTTTCATTGTTAACCTCACCTAAAAGCTTTTCGTGAGAAGTTTAAAGTAAGTATGCATTTTTTACAAACATATAAAATTATTTAATTTGTTTGATTGCTTGTTATTTTCTTTGTTTTGGTATATTTTAATAAAAGCCTTTTTATTGTGAAAACGTCTATTACTCGTTAAGTACAGTCCGGTCGGACTTTTTTGTGTTACAAAATGCTCTTAGATTTCAATCGCGAAGAGTGACGAGACTAATAATGCGTTAACAACGGTTGAGTCCATACCGGTTAGGGCATTATTTACGCGCAGGATTTATTTCGCCTGAGACGTCATCGCACGAGCGTAAGCGCACGCGCGTGATAGTCATAAATTAGCTTTTTGTAAAGTTTTAATGTAGCGTGGGTGTCATTTTAAAGAGCTTGCGGAGCACTACTAGTAGTCGCCGCAATATAAGTGAAAATTGGTATTAAATTAAAAATTACAAAATAGCTAAACATATCGTGTTATATGATTCGCAAATATGCTCGAAAAGCTCGCATCGAGAGGAATGCACTAGGCTTAAAAAGTCTAGTGCCGAGCGAAAACGAGAGCTACAGCAGCGTCGAAAAGAGAATGAAAAGACCCAAAAGTTTACGGATCATGTGCAGGCGATACAGGAAACAATAATATTCGACGTTTTTAACGATAAATTTACGGCATGGACCCGAACTGCGTCTTTTTTTAGTTTTTTTAAAAGGCATTTTACTTATGCTTTAGTATTTCCGCTTTAGTCATCTACTCTATAAGCACATAAGATGGGTCTGTGACTATTATCCATAGACTTAAAAAGTTGCATAGTGAGCTGACCATCCTGACTGCAATATCAGATCGATACAACATAAGTAGGCAAAATTGCAAAGTAATAGATCAAGTGGAAGTGGTTCAAAATCGACTTGCAAGATTAGACCCGCACTGACAGACGACTGAGTGACTGACAAACATCTGAAGCTGAATAAAACTTGTAAAAAGTAGTATGTCCGTTACTGAAGGCTAGTCTGTGTAGACTTCATATTATGCAAGTTGGATAAGGTCACGTAAATGAAATACAACCTTCAAAAATCGCATTCAAAAATTAAACAAAGAAAAATGCACAGTTGACATGCCGTTTACGTAATTATATTATTTACAATGAATTTTTAATAGATGCAATTTTGAACAGTTTTTGTAATGCAGTTCAGTAAGCAGTGTGCATTCAATAAAGTGTGTTGTGTTAATTGTAGACTATAAACGTTTGACAGTTTAGATCATTAACGGAAGTGTGTTGTGATTTTGAAATGTGTAGTGTCCTTCAGTAGTTTGGAAATAAGGAGATAAGAAGAATATGGCATTTGGACAATAATAATAATAATAATAAATGCTAATCATTTACGTGTATTTAAAGAGAGAATTTCCGACTTTTTCGAAGTTTCCAGCTAATCTTAAAAAGGTAAGAAATACAGAAATATTTTAATGTTCGAATTGGAAAAATTAATATTAAATAAGTACATTTTGACGTGATAACGTCTTATAAATTGATGAATCACCAATCTTATAAATTGATAAAACACCGGCTGCATGCACGAAAAAGTGTAACGTTCCTAACGTTCGTAACGCGTAACGTTCCGCCTGACCCTGTGCGTGCTTTTTGCTAATTTCTCGCTCAATTTAAATCAGATCGGTTTGAAACCAGTCTTAAACGAAAGAGGAGAACATTTTACATAGATTTCGTATAACAGAATTTGCCTAAACAGTTTTTTTATACAAATTTATATAGAAAAATAGCTGTATAAATGCAATGTTGTCTAATGCATGGCGCGACGCGGTCGGTCGTCTTTGTTTGCCGTACATGGAAATTAGAAAATAACGTATGTCTTGTCTTAACATGAAAACGGCTGCATTTCTAATGTTTAATTCAATTTTTTGACATTAGTATTTTGTGAAATGCAACGCCTTCTAAGTTAAGTATTGGAATAACTAATTATTATTAGAACATAATACTTTGACAGTTGCAAACGTCACTTTTGACATTTCTTATCATTCCGACACCAAGGATAAGCGGATTGAAACCAAATTTTGGGAGGTTTAGGTTATGTATTACGGAATACGTTATCACGTAAAACTATCGTCCGTAAACCGACTTTACAGACAACCAATTTTTTTTTGGTAGCTTTTTCCTGTGGTTTCACTTCGATATTGTTATTCATAAATTCACTCGCATTAATGTCGATTTTTAGGGCTCCGTACCTCAAAAGGAAAAAAGGAACCCTTATAGGATCACTTTGTTGTCCGTCTGTATGTCTCTCAAAACATATAGGGTACTGTCCGTCGACCTAGAATCATTATGTTGTAATTATGTAGTACCTACTTTATGTATTTATATCGGGTTAAGTTGAAAAAACAGCGTTTTTGCTGAACTTCGCCCATTGTATCGATTGTAACATTGGGTGCAATAAAGGCATTTATTATTATTATTATTATTATTTGGTAAGAAGCAATGTCTTATAGCACAAGTAAAGGGAATAACCCGAAAACCGTAAAGTAGTTACTTCAGAAAAAATAATGTTTTTAACCGCAACAACATGCTACGCACGTACACAGTAACAGTTCTAATACAAAACAAGCGTGCGTTTAGACGGCATAATATGAGAATTCTCGCATACAACATGGCACGACAACTAAACTACCATATAATATATCCACGAGGTACAATACAGTTCAGTAGTCCATCTGAACTCATTGCAATTACATGCTTAGTTGGCAAACTAACCGCGACATTTGTCGATGTATGGGGACAACAGTTTTCCAACGGCTAAGCGGGAAAAATGTTCGATACTCGATTCCCGTGATGGACGAACTATTTACATACCTACAAGTTTGTACGGAACCCTCGGTTCGCGAGTTCGACTCGCACTGGGCCGGTTTTTAAGAAAATTTTAGCCTGATTAGCCGGGTGTAAGTAGCCTAATAGTATGCAAAGTTTTATTAAAATCAGTACAATAGTTTTCGAGTGATGCCGGTACAAACATATAGACGGAAATTGTGCTATAGGCATCGGTAGGTATCTTACCCAATGCTTGAAGAAACTCGTAGGATAACGAAATTGCGGACAGGTGTTCCGTTTCATTTTTTATTATATTTTAGCTTCGGTGTTGAGGTAGAGAAACATTGAACAGGACAACCCTGTTCTTTTACGTGTAGCTAACCGCATCTGAATATGTTCAATATGCAGACAAGTGCCTTATAAAGGTAATATAACAATCGTCTATCTATTGTGCGCCGTGCTTCTGTGTACACTTAGCTATGTAGCCTTAAAAACAGATCTCGCGATACCTATCCTATAAAATCTCCTATTTCAGAACTTTTATAAAATCTCTTTCTCAGTATGTTCATGATTTAGGGTGTTTTTATTTTGTGTAATGTTTTAGCATTGGAACTAAAAATATTCTCCCTAGCTTCCTAGATCAAATCTGTAAACGACGCAAACCGAGTTTGTTTCCCATTTAAATAACATGGGAAAAACGACGTTTTTACCTCAAAAATGGATAGCTGGTAGAATTTTTGTTTTTAATTTTTGAGCAACATTTTGTAGAGAATTAAATTTCATACAAAAAAGGTCTTTACTACTTAATCCGAGAATTCATTATTATTAAATTAAAAATATTTGAAGTTTCACCAAAACTTTAATTCTTTATATTTTCGATAGCTCAGCGGAGTCAAACTAAGAAATTCTCAACCAGGAAATACAAGAACTAAGTAGCAAAATTAATCCAATAATCAGCTTAACGCAGATCTATCGTTATTCAAACGTAGCTTTTTCAGATCTCAATTATAACTCATAATTTTATTATATTTTTTTCAGAAAACATTCTCATTTCTGGTTTACAGAAAGAACGCTTTTTAATTGTAGTACTTATAAGAAATTATATGTCTGATTCCATAAAATTAACATAGACGTTCATTCTTTTTTAATACAATTTTACCATTCCAACCCACAAGTGGGGAATGGTACTAGTTTAGGTCAAAAATCACTTTTCAAAATTTTACAATATCTTTTCGTTTTGAGGCCCCACAATTCCAAAAAATATATTTTTGGAAAAACTCTGTGCGTCTGTCTGCGAACACGATACAGGTCAAACCATAGAGATATAAGTAACTAGAGTACGCTAGTTCGTATGCTTGCCATAAGTGAAAGTGTTCTCAGTTGAGAGAGAGAACGCTGCAGAAATTCCAGAAAACCAGATATTGGTTTACTCAAATCAGCATTGTTTTGTATTATTAGTTACCATAGAAATAAGGAACTGTCTGAATTGCAGACTGCACTTTCACTGCTCATTCGCGTACTCTAGTCTAATATCTCTATGTGTCAAACGGATTGAAACCAAATTTTGGAAGGATGTTTAGTCTGCAAATATGAAAAGCCCTATTGTTTTTGGGCAAAATCGACGCATGCAATAATGGTATTTTTACTTAATATAATGGTATACTTTTCATAACGCTCTATTATTTAATTTATTTTTTCAAGAAGGTTTCGTTAAATTTTTTTTTCTAAACTTCATAGTTTCGGAAATATTTTGAAAATAAATAGCTTTTTTTTTTGTTTCGTAGCTCTGTCAGAAATAAACTAGTTGAGCATGCTTTGATTAATTTTTACATGACGTGGAACATATTATGTAGGTAACAATGGCAGCGAATAGCAAATATCATATTGAATACTAGCAATTACTCGAGTCACCTCACGCGATATCAGAAATTTAATTTTCTTTGTTATACTATATCAAATGTTAATATTTTTGAAGTATGAATGGTCTCGTCGCCCAATTGGCTGAAATTTTTTAACAGATACCGCCTATGATTGTCCCTGAAATTGCAAATCACGCCTCTACTGATCGCTTTTATCATTCTTCTTTTTACTCAAATTGTCCACCTTGCTACTGTTTTCTCTAAATTATACTACTCTACTCGTGTATAGGTACGAATTATCGCGCCACATATGAACGGCAGGCCTGTAGTGTACACACCAACGCCAATAGATAATATTATGTGAACTTATGTATTCCGGTAGCGTCGCACCTTCTGTGACTGGTTGCATGCGTTGCCGTCCTCCTTCCGTTCCTATACCGAACATAACGTGTCCTTTGTGAATTAAATCCTTGTCGATGCGTATATAATTCATGTTTAAATCTTCGGTCCAAAATGTTTCCACCACAGACAAAAATGGGTGCGTGTATTTATATACGCGCTTTGGAAGTTATATTTCTTTGGCGTGATTAAAAACTAATTTTTAATTTGCATGCAAATAATTTCTTGAAATAAAAAAAAAAATGGGTTGCACTCCGGAAGTGCCGGCAGAAGTGAAAACTTGAATATTAACGTCTTACGAATTTTCGATCAGGTCACGTGTCCTGACGCGAGTTTAACATTTTTTACCCATTACAAAAAATAAGTGTACAAAAGTTTTTGACTTACGATTTTTCGATCAGGTCACGTGTCCTGACGCGAGTTTAACATTTTTTACCCATTACAAACAAAAAGTGTACAACGCCGCTAAAGAAGTTTTCACTTCAAAAGCGTACAAAAGTTTTCGTCTTACGAATTTTCGATCAGGTCTTACGCATTTTCGATCAGGTCTTACGAATTTTCGATCTGACGCGAGTTTAACATTTTTTACCCATTACAAAAAAGTGTACAAAAGTTTTCGTCTTACGAATTTTCGATCAGGTCTTACGCATTTTCGATCAGGTCTTACGAATTTTCGATCTGACGCGAGTTTAACATTTTTTACTCATTACAAAAAAAGTGTACAACGCAGCTAAAGAAGTTTTCACTTCAATAATAAACGCGATGTAGCTCAATTAGCTTAAATACAAATATTAGATGCAACGCGCTTGCAAACATATTCTACCTCTATTCTGTCGGTAACTTTTTTTGCTAGCAACTTAATTTTGATGTTACAGTGTGCGCGCTCATCGTAAAAATTCACTCTTATCATTATTTCATAACGCACAGAAAGAACTTTAAACAGTTTATGATTTTAATTTTTATTTTGTAGATGCCGCGTCAAATAATTAAAATTAATTAAGGTAATTTTTCTGTCAATGATAAATGTTCGTGTTCCAGTCACACCTTACTGATTAATCATTGTCAACTATATATGCTTTCAGAATAATAGTAAAAATATATTCCGGTGCATAAACTATGAAAATATTTAAGTTTCTAATACACCTGTATGGTTTAATTGATACTATTGATACTATTTATTATTAGCTACAGATTGTTTCTTATACAAGCATACGAGCCTTTATTTCACTCGAGCTAGAAACCTTACTTTATTAGTTACTAACTGCTCCCCGCGATGACAAGAAAATGTTTGTTCAGTTCGCAGTTTAAGAAAAGAGTTGTTTTATTTTTATTTTTTTTAGCCTAAGTTACTCCTTATAATATTAGCTATCGGCAAGTGAAAGTCCCGTCAAAATCGGTCCAGTCGTTTCAGAGATTAGCCGTAACAAACAGATAGAGAGACACAAACTTTAAGCATTTTTTTGTTATATATAAGTACCGTATATATTTCAAAGGCGTAGATATTTTTTTTCTGGGGGGAGGGGGTGGTAAAGAAAAAAAACAATATTTTTTTTAATTTTATTAATATCACACAAGAATATTCACGAAGGAAGGTGTTAAGCAAAATATTAATTCCCAAATCAATTATATAAATTTGTTTTTAAGAAGTATTTCTAAATTTTATTTTTAGCCAGGTATTCGTATCATTCTCAGTTTTATTTTTTTATTACAGTGTAAACTCTTTATAACGAAACTCAAGGGACCGAGCATTTTTTATCGTTATAGAGAGTTACCGTTATATGGAGTGAAGAAAGAAAAACAACCAAATTAACAATAATCTTCAAAGTACTGTATAATCTCTTTATAACGAATTTTAAGGGAACGAACATTTTTTTCATTATAAAGAATTTTCGTTATATGGAGGGAAGAAAGAAAAATAACCAATTTTTCAATGTGGTGGAATAATCTTCATTAAATAATAGGAATTTTTCGATAAGTTTGGCGTCATCAAGTGCTTGTTGAATAGATGGTGATGGTTCAGAATGGTCCTCTTTATGCCTGTAAACATTTGCTGACGCCTAGATATGAACATATTTCTTCGTAATAGAGAATGGCTGTTGCGTTATAAAGAGGGTATTAATGTATAAGTTTTAAGGTAAACCAACCAAATCGTAAAAATTTCGACGTTATAGGGAGTTTTTCGTTATAACGAAGGACTTTATAAAGAGTTTACACTGTATATTGATCCTAGGGGGGTAATTATTCTTTTTACTCCCTCCCTCCTTATCTACGCGATTGATATACTCTCATATGCATTTAGTAAAAAGCTCTGATTTTGACATTATAGACACTTTTTTATTTATGTATATAGATTCGGAGTCGAATAAAGATTATCCACTTTATAATTTGATTTTGAGTATCGACAGATAGTACACGAAGTTTCAATATCGAGTAGATCCAAACAGACAAAAATTGTTATCTAACACGTTTTTCCTTATATATAGGCTTACAGAATATCTATAAACTCTGAAAAACCCCACCAGAAACCGAAATTACCAATAGCCGCTCCGTTTCAATAATTTAAATATTAGGTACTTTTAAGTTCACAACAGATATTATGTTATTTTATCTGTCAATTGTTATAAATATTTTTTTACATTTTCAAAAGACTTCCCCGTTAATAAACTATTAAATGTTTCGATCATTTTTTGTGCGTGTTTCATTTTGAAAAAAAAATAACATTTTTATTCATAAAAGAAAAACAAACATTGTCGCACAATTTGAAAATAAAAAAAATCGCGCCAACAAAATTAAATAATTAACTACGTGAATACTACAACTTCGGTAGTTCCAAAAGAACTTACACGAGTCAAATAAATTTTGCTCTATGATTTGTTACGTCGTCGCACACTGAAAAGCAAAACCAAAATGAATCTGAGATCGCATTATTTATTATTACAATAATTGGATTGATTAATTTTTTTAATTGAATCATTTTAGTTCGTCAAAAGGATTTATAAATTAAGACGGTGGAAAGCATTTGCAGAATTTTCGATTGTCTATTTGCATCCGCATCACTCGACAATGCCTGCGAGGTAGATAATCGGTTACTTAAATGCACTCGAAACCGCGGCACAAAGCAATTATAACTTCTCACAATTTCAAAAAGAAATTTCTAAATAAACTCAGATTAGTGAATAATATTAATAATACGGCAATTTAAAGAACGCACATTTTATAATATTATTTAACCAATATCACACAGTAATTATAGTTTTCATTGGATTTCAATCAATTAATTGATATTCATTTGCTCACTGTTTATCGTGCAGAATTTTTAAACAACATTCACGTAACTAATAAAATATATCACGTAATAACAATGAAAGATCAGATCAAAACTGAACAACACGATAAACTGTGTAAAAACAGAATAATGTTCGGAAGTGTAAAGGCGGCGTGGTAACTCGATATTTTGTCCGCCCCCCGGTAGCCACATGGTGGGCATTTATCTTTAGTTCGTAACGACGTTGTGATTCCGATTGTGAATTGAAAGTAGGGTTGGCCTTGTTATTAGTGATGGACAATTTATTATTGTCTCGAGGATTTATTATTGACGAAAGTTCTCTGCATGCTTAAGAAAATTTACGTCGGAAAATTGTGCTTGAGTGAGGTCAATCTCCATAATATCTACACCCACTACTTTCACTGAAATATTTTCAGACAAATTAATAATTTCGTCCACTCTCCGATTAATCTGACATGGCAATTAGTGTTAAATCTATACGAATATTATAAAAAGAGAGAGTACAATTTTTGTGAGTTTGTGTAGAGCGGAGGCGGGCAAATCTTTTGATTTTTGATCGTCGGGCCACATAACTGATGAAAATTTGACCGTGGGCCAAAAATTTGGAGAGCAAAAAAAAAAGAAAAAAAGGTCCTTTTATTTCCGCAACAAAAATGTTTTTTCGTCTGTTGTGGCCCTTGCTATTTACTAGTTTTCTAAAAATTTTTTTATGCGCCAAATTATGTTGGCAAACTATTTTCGCTCTTAATGGTCATTTTATAAAAAGCTTCGCGGGCCGGACAAAACTCTACTGCGGGCCGGATTCGGCCCGCGGGCTGCCATTTGCCCAGGCCTGTTGTAGAGGGTAATCTCCGAAGCTATATTCATTCGATTTAAAAAAAAATTACCAATATTTAGAATGGACCTTTAGAATAGATATAGGCCAGTGATGGCGAACCTATGGCACGCGACAGATTTTTTTTTATACGGCATTGATTGACGTTCAAAATCGAAATAATTAAAAATATGCTAGATGACGAAAACAATTGACTATCACTAAATAACAAGTACGAAAAAGTTTCATGTATTATCAAAATTATTTTTATCTATATTTGATTTTTTCTTTTGACAACTAAATTTCTTTGGTTGCTTGTTGGCACGTCATGGCTATATTAAATATTTTTGAAAAAATTGGCACCAATGTGTAGAAAGGTTTGCCACCGCTGATATCAGCTATATATATTATCGCGTCTAAATAAAATCGTTTTTCGTGGAAGACATTTTTGCAACCAAGTCGACGAAAAAACGCTTGCAATTTACAAATTCGGACGAAGCCAAACCGGGCCACTAGTGAGACATAATAAGAGTTGAATAGTGCGATTTTGGAAAACATATATCAGATAATTTCATGTAAAATTTTCACTTTCCCAAAGCAATTTTAAGTAATAGTCGCGAGCTATCGTTGTACAAACATGTTCTATCGGTAGTAGTACAGTGCTAACGAGGCGTTGTTCTGAACGAGACTGGTGAAATTTAATAGGCCGTTAAAGGCATATAACTGTTGTATCATATTTTGTGTATACTGTGTTTGGCTCCACTTAAATTAACCAGCGTTCCCAATTTTTTATACAATATGACTAAAAAATTCCAAGAGTAAAAATTGTTATACAGAGCTGGAATTATATATCTACACTAGTATTATAAATAGGTATAGTTTGTATAAGTTTGGATGTAAGGCAGCGTCGGCCATAGCCCTCGATCAGGGTAGAGCGAGATTATTTTTCGACGCCCTTTGCTCGACGCTTTCACAACACATAAAAAATTGTATTTTAGCCTGTCAAATAAATAATTACCAACTTTTTCGAAAATCAACTTTTATTGTATTAATCAACATTTACTGTATTTAAATTCAATCCCCACCGGGATTCGAACCCGGTACCTTCCGAATGCGAGTCTAGTGCTCTCACCGCTATGCCACCCCGCTCGGTCACAGATCCAAATAACGATGTACAAATTAGATTTCAAAACATATAGATTTCAAAACTCTAGACGTTTGATTGATTTTTATTTATGCAGTAAACGAGTAAACATTTCTAAATGAAAAAATAATTGTCCCGCGTTGCGTTAAAATTCAGAAAGAATGTTGCGATTGCTAATCAATATATCACAAATCGTTTATTATGAAATCAGGAAAAAAACATAATAAATGTACGTTGCAAAGTACTTTGCATATTATGTCAATAATATACTTGAATATTAGCATATTAGGGTATATAATTAAATAATTTGTGTCTATTTTGAAGAAATTTTTTACGCGAATACGTATAACTACTTTCGCTGAGATCCTACAGTATGCTAAATTATGTAAACAAATTCGTGATTTCACCTTCGCAATTTAATTATAATAATTTGTGGCATTAGATAATATTATGTAGCAAGATCACATTTCAAGATTTGCACGTGATAAAATAAACGTTATCGAGTGCACTTTTCAACTGTGAAGTAGATAAGATTATTTTATTTGCACAAAAAGAATTTGCTCTAACAAATGAGAATATTCTGGAAGAGTCTAAAAAATTCATAGGTTTTTCAAAACCAGACATATTCCAGTAACACAAGAGGGAAATATTTTTTAATAAAAATGTTATAAAATTCGATCTAAAATTCAAAACGAACGGTAGTCTTTGTCATTAGAAAATCTTTATAATTTTATTTTAGTTAAGAAAAAGTTGGTGTCTGTTATTTCACATAATAGTGCAAGATTTGTATTAGAATTAGTATATTCCGATTATTCATCAGTTATTTAATAAATTTTTGTATGAAATGAAATGTTATTTCATTCCCTATACCCAACAGTATTAGGTTGCTTAAGCGAAAATTTGTCACATCGATGGTTGTCTAGATTTTAGAGTTCGTTTGAAAGAAGATTTTTCCGATTAAGTAAACGCGCTCCATTGATCAAATACTAGATTCAAGCAGATTAAATATTAACAATCGGAAAAATCTTCATTCAGAAGAGCTCCAAAAACTAGGCGGAGAAAGTAGACAACCTCTATTGTTCCAATTCCCTGTGTCATATTCTCTCAAGTAGCGATCGATCTTTATGATTAACAAATCTGGGAAGTTGATCTAAAAAAGCTAATTAGAATTTGTTTTATTTAACAGCATCGGTACGCGATTTAGTTAGGCAACCCATTTGCAATTTATCAATAAATATATTTATCTAATATATATAATCTTTGTCATTATCAGATAACAGATGAGTGTATATATTTCTAATACCGGTTCTTAGACTATATATGTAATGAATTATATAAAATAATGCGTACAAGATAAATTATAACATATAATTAATATTTACAATTCGGGTTACATAATTTGTTTTCTTACTTTGTAACATGTTTTCGAAATGCATAGTATACATTAACCCCAAGGGTTTGATATTATTTAATTAATTTGTTTAATTACGTTCATCGGCGAAAATTAATTTGACACTTCCTAGTAGTATGACTGGTATAAATGCTACAATTTATATTGTAGTAATTATACTGAATATTTTACTGGTTGTACTGTATTTCTTAATTTGTAGCAAAACCAAATAATCACGCACTAATGACATTAAAAAGCTTGCCTCGGTGAAAAATTAAAGTTTCCATGAGTTATTTCTAGCCTCTGGACTAAAGCTCCGATCATAAAAACCCTAGCGGATTACTTCAATTTCCTATCGAATGGTTATTGACCACTTTTACCCTACTAATCGTGAATATTCTATAATTTGCTGTGGCCACCTCACCCTTCTTTTCGGAGATTCTAAATACGGTGGCGGTGATAGACTCACGTTTTTCGATTGCGCAGCCCCCCAAACTAGTCAAACACTATTACCATAAGGAGAGTGAAGAAATATAAGAACGCAATATAAGAACAAAAATCTACCATCGACACCAGGTTCAGTATTACCGATAACGACGAGCGGTGGTAGTGAGGTGAGATGATCTCATCAAATCAGAATTTTCAAGATTAGTAGGGTACACGTGGTCAATAACAAACCACTCGATACGAAATCCAGGTATTCCGCCGAGGTTTTTGTGATCGAAACTTTATTCCAGAAACTAGAAATAACTCAATTATCTACAGAAATCAGTTTTCACCGAGGCCACTTCTTGATGTAATTAGTGCGTGGTTCCTAGGTCAGTTTTACCAATTTCAATTAAAATTTTTCTATATCACCTTGAAAGTCTACAGAATTGATGGCAGGTAAATTTGATTCTAAAATCGAGATAATACATTACGAAAATGCAGAATCCCTAAAGACACAATCAATATTCTTCATAATTATTTTTTAGTCAATAACGATGACCTTGCTATACCGTTATAACACCTACGCGCCAAGGTATAAAACGACCTTGGAAAAGTAGGCAAAGTTTTGCTATTGGAATATTTACTATAAATAGTTATTATCTGCATATTATATTGTGTAGGGTAACGGGACCAATTCCCGACTACTCACTCACTTTTATATTAATTTATGTTGATAGACCATAATTATTAAGTACCAATTACATACAAGTAGGTTATGTTTTTAGTGTGTGACGACATGTGTCATTATGTTGGAAAGGAGCGTCAACGAGTTATAACAGTTACATGAGTCATAATGTCATCACGTACGAGATACATATTTAGTATAGTATTTTTTCCACGTGTAACTTACAAAATAGCTGATTTTCACAACATTTTCAAAATTTGACAGTTCAATTTTGAGCAAGTCTGAATTGGATTTTCATACATTTACTATGGAAATGGGTAGTACCACTACGTTTCGCATTTTTTTTGTTTTACTTTACGCAGTTGTTCTAAATAGGTCATTTAACTAATGCTATTCAGGCATGAAAAACAGAGATTTTATACGGGGTTGTGCAATATAGTAATTTATGTATCTTGTTTGTAAATGATGCATTATCATGAGAGTAACAGTGTTATCGGGAGCGATTGAACGATACTACATTTTTTGCACGTACCTCCTATAAAATAACTAATTTTCACATTATAATTACCTATATTTGTAGGATTTTTGACACTTCAGTTTGGTCATATTGTATGCATAATATAAAACTGAAAACAGACTGAAAAAATTACTAATTTTTGCTATGTTTAAGAGAAAATGGAAAACGAACGGAAAATAGACTTAGATAATAATAAAGACGGAAAATGATAAATTTACTTCTTGTTTTCGTCTCTTTCAGTCTCTTGTTCATACTTATCAAGGGTAACTGATATTTCAGTTTCGATTCAGCCTGTTTTCTGACACAGCTATTCTAATGTAAGACATTCAGTCTCGTTTCACTTCAGGGTGAAAAAATATTTTCGTCTCATTTAAGTCTGAATTCCGTCTTCATCTTTTCCATGTAAAACGTCTATTTTCATTCAGTTTTCAGTGCAAATAATAATTTCCGCCTCATTTCATACTGAATTTCGTCTAAAATTCATTTTTCAGTCTCTTTTCAGTCTTATATTTTCACTCGGGCGGTAATGTCAAATTACTTTTGTTTTATTTTACGTACTGGCGCAAAAAGGATCATTTTACAACCGCTATAGCGCCACTAAGGCCTAGCACACATGAAGAGCGTTCAACGCGCGTTGGCCCATCGCGCGTTTACAATTTCTATACAATTGTATATAACTGTTTACATGATAACGCGCGTTCAACGCGCCACTAACGCGCGTTATCATGTAAACAGTTATATACAATTGTATAGAAATTGTAAACGCGCGTTGGGCCAACGCGCGTTGAACGCTCTTCATGTGTGATAGGCCTAATAGTAGCTATTATTATATAATATTATTATTTTAAATCTCTAATTTCATATATTCTCGATAATAGACATTATCGAAAAATGAAAATATTACAATTTTTTGTGCGGTCGACCGCAGGTAAGTGGTTGAAACCTGGTGCCTCTACCCTGCAAATCGTTTAACAAATAAACGCCGAGCCCGACATATTTTCATGCGCTTATTCTGGAGCATGCGATATATTTGTACAAAATATTTGTCTTACCTTAAAATTTAAATGTATATCTACGTAATTTCACGCGTGTTTAAAGATTCACTCTACCAGATAATAGTAATAAATAACGTCAATAAATACACGTACATAAAATTATATTATTGTACCTATGTTTAATTTAATGGGTGAAACAGTGGTGTGTCAAGTCACGTCAGCTGTTCAAATATTAATTTAATGTACCCCGCGGCTTCGCTTGTTTTAAATGTCTGTTAAAAGTATCTTGCATTTCAAGTTTGGCTACTACCGACTGGTAATGTACCAAAGTTTCATCCAAATCAGATCAGTCGTTTTTGAATAATCTTGGTATAAACCTCGAAATGCGTTCGTTCTCTGCCTATTACACAAAATAGTCGTACAACTAAATTGCAAACAGGTCCCATTATATTATAATTAGATTTTCGTGCCGTATAAAAATTACATCTTTTCAATTCAGTACAATATGCGTCAATAAGTATACATCTGCTAATTTAAAAAAAAAATAATATGCTTCAAAAAAGGCCACTAAAGACGTAAAGTCACAAAGTTTTGAAGTCGACGTCAATTTAATTACTATAATGTTTTAATTTTAAGGTTTTTAGTGGCCTTTTTTGAAGGTTTAATTTATATATATATTTTTTCACTTTTTACTTTTTTGTGGATTTGCAATATGTAATTTGCACGTTATTAATCGCTTTCTCCCTTAATATTCAATACTAAACTTTAAAAAACTGCCGAACTGATTTAAATAAAATTTTTGCGTGAGACCACCCTAAAGATGTCCTATTAAACAGCTGAAAAACAATCATCAAAATAGGTTCATAAATGCTGGAAATATGAGGTAACAATACAAAAATCTTTGTTTTTGAAATTTATTAAAAACGATTAAATCGATTTAAAAAAATATATGAGACCAATTCGTAAACATTTTGAACAAAATAGTTTCGAAATTTTTTTAAGCAGTTAACTTCTCGAAAAGTAATAGTTGAACAAACATAAAAAAATATAATTTACGAATTGATAACCTCTTTTTTAAATCGGTTAAAAATAACTTACATCGAAGATATTTTTTTGAAAGAAAATAAAACCTACGCCATTGGTAAATTGTTAACTCATAAATGTAAATGTATAATTGTTTACTGTAAATATAAATTAAAAAAACACCATGTTCTTGTAAAATTCAACCAAGTGTTGACTTTGTCATGTAAATAAACTAAACGTAAAATAACTAAAGGTTTTAAACATTCCACAAGTTTTGAAACAAAGATATTATGAAACAGTGTTTATTTAAATACGCGTTTCTTAAGTATTTGATTTGGTTCCATAACATGATTTCTACCATTTAATGTTTCCAGAATTGTTGTTTGTTTTGGACCACCTTCATTAAAAAATGGGTGGATCGATTTTTTTTTAGGAAACTCATATACGATTTCTATTATCAAGTTTTTGATTTGGAATTCAAACTGAAAACTGATGCATAAATCTGCAAAACTTTTTCACATGTTAATGGAAATGCACAAGAATTTTTATTTAGATACCACACAGAAAAAATAGTTGGCAAAACCAAAAGTGCACATCCTGCAAGTTTTCCACTGTACATATTATAATGAAAAAAAATTGAGAAAATAGATTTTAAAAAAACAATTAAAAAATAGAAAAATAGAAAAAAAATTAAAAATAAAATGGAATAGAAAAAAAATATATTACTTGTGTCAGCGGGAATCGAACCCGGCACCTTGCTATTACTGGACTAACGCTTTAACCGCTCGGCCATATCGATATCACAGCTTGCGTTGTTGTTGTGGTATAGAAGTGTAGCAGTTATTCTACGTAGTAACTACATTTACAATAACAGTAATAGCAATTTTTTTGTTTTTTTAGGGTTCCGTACCCGAAGGGTGCTCAAACGGGACCCTATTACTAAGCCTCCGCTGTCCGTCTGTCTGTCAGCGGGCTGTATCTCAAGAACCGTAATAGGTAGAGAGTTGAAATTTTCACAGAGTGTGTATTTCTATTGCCGCTAGAACAACAAATAATTAAAAACCCCCCAAAACTCCCAAAAGAGGAGCAAACTAAGTTTTTTGCTTATAATTCGCTCAATTTAAATCAGACTGTTTCGAGACCTGTCTTAAACGAAAGAGGAGAAAATTTTACATAGATTTTGTATAACAGAATTCGTCGAAACACTTTTTTTATACAGCTTTATATAGAAATATAATGTATAAATTCAATTTTGTCTAACCATAGCATACACGGGGATCGTCTGTCTTTGTTTGTTGCATAGTGTACTATGGGAATTTAAAAATTGCGTATGTTTTGTCTTAAAAAAAAAGATTGCATTTGTTCAAAAACGAATGTCATTTCAAATATTAGTCAGTCTTTTGACATTAGTATTTTGTGAAATGCAACGCCTTCTGAGTTAACGATTTGAATAACTAATTAATTAATTATTAGAACATATTGCTTTGACAGATTCAAACGTCATTTTTGACATTTTTTACCATTCCAACACCATGGATGAGCGGAATGAAACCAAATTTTGGGAGGATGTTTAATATGCAAATATGAAGAGGCCTATTGTTTTTGAGAGACGTCGGCGCAAACGCAAAAGAAATATATATATTATAATGTTGTTTTTATAAGATAATAGTATACTTTTCATAACGACTTATTATTTTGTTTTACAGAAGTTTTGTAAAATAATTTTTTGAAAAAAATCGGCGCATGCGTAGAAGAAATATATACTATAATGCTGTTTTTTATATAATAACGGCATACTTTTCATAACGGTTTATTATTCTATCTATGTTTACAAAAGTTTTGTAAATTTTTTAGGAAAAATTGGCGCATGCGCAAAAGAAATATATGCAATAACGTTGTTTTATATAATAATAGTAGGTATATATTTCATAATGGTTTAAAAGAAAGTTTTGTAAAAAGTTTTAGGGGGAAAGGCGGCGCATGCGCAGAAGAGATGTGTGCTATAACATTGTTTTTATATAATAATGGCATATTTTTCATAATGGTTTAATATTCTCTAAAGTTTTGTATATTTTTTTGGGGAAATCGGCGCATGCGCAACAGATATTTGCCATAACGTTGATATTTGATATAATGGCATATTTATCAAACTTTATATTATTTTATTCTACCAGAAATTTTTGTAAAAAAAGTGTTTATAATATAAAAATGCCGGGGTGTATTATGTAAAATTTCACGCCTTGAAATTCTTGAACAACTTGCATACTCCCACTGGTTACATATTGTTATAGCGCCTCTCTTGTTTCTTTTACAAAAGTATTTAAAAAGTACATAGTGTACGGAACCCTTCGTGTGCGAGTCCGACTCACACTTGACCGGTTTTATTTATTTTAACTATTAGCTGTCAAAAATAATAAAATAAAACTGTTTATAAAAATAAAACTACTGAACACATTTATGTGAATTTAAATAGGGTTCTGGTCTGATACTAAACAAAGTGAATAAAATATAACCCAAGGCAATCCGACCAAAATTGCGATCTGTAGAGTCGTGACGTACATACATACGTACAGACCAACCGACAACTGCTGTTTGTGATTTTCAATTACAATTTTAATAGTATTTATGAACTCGAATTGATTTCAAAATGGTTCTCTGTTTTATAGATCAGAATCTCTTCAATTTGAATGGATTTCGTGTGAAATTAACTTAGATATATCTTATTTTATGAACGAAAGTCAGCTCTGAAGCACAAAGCGATAATAAAGCAAATACCGCTAGTTTAGCGGTATGTGCAATTCAATAATATAGTACTTTATTTTATGAAAAATCTGTTAACAAATAGGGCGTCAACTTGTCTGATAAGTTAAACTTGAAGCCATATTAAAATATCAATATGTTTTACTTACTTCCGGAAATTTATAAAGTTTGTCACTTTGGGTAACAAGCAGTTGAGATACTGCTCACTCACTTTTAGAACTATTGCAACTTTCGGTACGTGAAAGCTGTAAAATTAAGTAGTTGAGTGTCGAGCTTTGTTCGGTAACTTTTATTCAATTAATATTGGCTACACTGTCAGCACAATCGGTACAATTTAAATGAATTAAAACTAAATTCGGTTTCTGGTAAAACACAAAACTTATGAGATTAAAACGTTAATATCCGTTGACATTCTCTAGTTGAACTAAACTAACTATAATTTAACTATATACTTCTAAAGTTGTATGATGTGAATATACCGGGTGTTGATAGATTTAACAAAACTTGAAATATACATTAGTATTCATTAGAATGTAGTTTTTAACTGTTATATATATATTTAGACTTCAATTTAATTTAGAATGAATAATTCTTTTAACAGAAGCGTGACGAAAGAAATAACTTAGTTTATCACCAATAGAAATATATTTTTTTTACAAAAAGGGGAGACAACAACTGCCATTTACCTATTTTCTTTCAAATTTCTTTTTTTTACACCAGTCAACATAAGCTGAAATTTTTTTTTCGAAGAATATTTTTATTGCAGATGTTTCAACCAATATTTGATTAGGTTCAAGATATCAATAACAAATAAGACAAATCCAAAGTTAACGATTATTATTTTAAAACAAAAATGCTACAATGTAGCAAATTTTTCATAAAGGGAAAGATCCCATACCACTACTTTTATTATTTTTTTACTTCATAATTAAAAGGTTATATTTCAACGTGTGTGACATCGTAATGCTTTTATGGTTTTTTTTTATCCGTGGTTAATTTGATTGTATGTAATATATTATTATACACGACCATTCAAACATTACAAATATTCCTGTCGCGTTTTGTAGTCACGTGATATTTTTATATAGTTTTATACATTTTAATTTATTGGTGATTGTCTACAGCTTTAGAATTTTTTTCAATATTATTTATGGCAAATTGTAAAAAAAATTGGTTTTTTTTTAATTCATAAACCAAATTCAACAGTGATGCGATATATCCCCTCCTTGTTACGGCCTATAGGTAAAGGAGTGGGACCCACCAACGGGGCAATATGAAAGCAATCTATTGGCGATATTCTCGTGATCTGAGCAACCCGGGCGACCTGCAAGGAAGCGCGATCTGAATCGCCCGTAAATATGAAGACATTTAATGCCAAATTCGTGTGTGCTGTGTTTTATACGATTTCACTCTCAGGAAGTATTCCCGGAAAAATACGTGAAATGTTAATAAATAAATAAATTATATTATTATTGGAGTAATTTTAGGGAATCTTTATAAATTTAAAACTACGGTTGCTTAGTGTGAATAAGCTTATATTTTTAGATTGACTGCAATAAAAACATACAGGGCGCAAATCATTATTGCAACGATGGCATGTCCGGCAAATGTAAACAAATATTTAACAATCACCCAGAAGTAATGAATCAATAATGCACCTACTTGCACCTTCTCCTTGAAATGTACAAGTTGACTGTCTAAACTGTTGCTTCTTGTGCAAATACCCTGTCGTTAAAATCACCGATATCACCTTTACCGCCGATATCGTCAAAATCAATAAGTGACTTCAAATTGTTTTCGTATTGCCTCGAGTGCGTACGGTCTTATAGATTGTTTTTGTACCTTGATATTCCCTAAAATTAAATCATTTTTAATCTACAGAAAATTTCACTAATAACTGGTGTGGACATGGGCCAGTAACTTTGTGGTTTTGTAGCTTAAATCAATATGGATCAAGTTTGTTGATAAGGTCAACTCGAACGGTGTCAGTGATGGATTTACGCATAGGTCCGTGAGGCCCGGGCTTAGGGCGGCATAATTTCAAACGTAAAAGAGAATATAATGTCATAAGTGATAATTAAAAAAATGTACTTATTATTTATCTTTGAGAAATTATTTATTTAAATTAATAAAGAGTTATATTTAAAACAATAAATGGCAATTCAGATTAATTCAAAATATTTGAAAATTAGATGTTTAATTTAAATAATCACTTCCATATAAAGCAGAAAGGGCGCCATATCGGACGGGGTCTACGACGGTATCGAACCGAAATCCGCCACTGGGTGTACAATATGGCATCTCGGTTCCCTTGCTTCATTGAACATGCGGTACGCTTAAACATACATTATAATATGAAGTCATATTATTATCAAGAACACTTAACTCCCAACTACTAATTTAAGAGGCATGCTGGTGTTCCATACATAAACTCATGTACAATCGTACATTCATTGGAGGTACTTGCAGACTCTGCTGCATGGCCGTCTATCATCAGAGAGATGCTTCTAGGTGAGAGTCGACAGAATGCACATAATCTGTAGTTTCAACAGAAAACAGTACTCAGAACAAGTTTCGGACAACATTTACCTTATCATGGAAACGATTTCCAGACTAAATTTGACGCAAAAATAGTATATTGTGCGACTAGTGAGAGAACGAGAAGATTCCATGAGCGTAAAACGCACGCGAGTGGAATATTCTCCTTCGATCAATGGTCGCACATAATATTTTATTCAACTAGCACGAGAGGGAAAAATAATAAATCACTTCATTGATTGACGTACCCATCGCCCTCGATGCACACAAGATGACCATGACTTTCGCTGAATTGCGATGCTGTTTTCGTATATACAATACCGCCTACCACGTTCCTGTTGGTTCAGAAGCTGTGCAGTTTTTTTCATTATTGCACGCTTGGGCTTGCTACTGCGTTCCTATTGGTCCAGAAAATTCATTATCACACAGTACGGCTCATTATTAGCACTCTACGCGTCAACATGAAATAATTTATTATTTCTCCCGAATTTAGCAGGGCCCCGAAATTACATATTACTCACGCGTGTTGAATAAATACAATTTCTGTACAATCAGTTCTCTCTTATTTCGTTAACAACATTACGTTTAATTCTGTCTCTGGGAATGCCAAGTAAAAGAAAGGCGTGACCACCGACACATAGTACCCACATTCTTCAGTACATTTTCAGACGGTGACGGCTTACCTATCTATGAGCGCTGCAGAGCTGGAGAACAACCAAAATCTTCATAATTTATAATGCATTTTATTTTCCATATTTAACCAATATTGAGTGTTAGTAAATAATGTAATAGTTATACACTCAACATTAAGTTTTAACAGCCACTGGCTGACCACAAAACTCATGTGTTCTGTGTGGCAGACTTTCTTGCGTGCAGGTCATAAAGAAGGTTAAGGCACTGTTCTGCTCTCCGAAGCAGCTCATGAAACGCCATCATTAGATACCTCCGGTGTACAACTCCTAACCCACAAGTTACAGCGTGTCATTTAGATCGACTTTGAGCTGCATATACCGTTAGCACATTAGTACAATAATAATTAACCTCAACAAAAACCTTCCTTCATCTTAACATTCTATTGGATCAACACTACTTTATACTGAAGACAATAATTAACATCTACCGCCGTTATATGCTAGAAGTGTTCACTGAATTTGGCCGGTCGTCCTTTGGATGCGTTTTCGTCCGAATTATTTTCGTCAGAAATCGGACGAATAATTTCGTCAGATTTCGCATATGTGGTATCGTCCATTGGATAAGTTTTTGATTGGCACGAAGTCTTCTATATAACAAATACAATTTTTTTGTATGTTTGCAAATATCTCATACCTGATGAGACCCAAGATTGATTTGAACACCTAAAATAAATATGTATATATTTTCCTTAGCACTCATTTTAACTGCCACTCCTTGCCACAATTTTTTCTCAGTATGTCTCTCATGTGATATTATTTGTTGTTCATATCCAACAGAGGCTTTTTTTCATAAATGTTACAAATGAATCTATTCGTCAGAACAACTGCGAACCATCCCATTTGTTTCGGATAGATCGCACATCGTATGTTTTCGCCCGAATTTGTACGAATGAGTTCGGACACTAGTGTGTACGACACCTTCAGTAGGTTTCACTGAAATGGGATCATTCGCACTTCTTCGTCCAATTTCTGCAATTCGGACGAAAAATTATCCAAAGGACGACCGGCCTTTTAGCTCATGTCATAATACACGACACACGGCTTATGACAGGACTGACCAGTGTTACAGTATATACTGTAGTTTGTTGTTTGAAAAAAAAAAATAATAATCAAAATATCATAAATATGGATGTGATTTAAAATTTAATTAACACTCCCCCACTAATTCCTAGGCCGTGATATGAGGTACATCTGGTTGGCCCTGCGGAACATTCATTTTAAATACTCAAGTGCCGCTATTTTTTCAGAACAAACCATTCATGATATATTTATGTTCTGCCTAATTTGTAAAAACGTTGAGGATTTCTGTCGTAAAGAAAAAGTAGTTTCAATTGTATAAAGTCATTCGTAATTTTGTAGAAATGTGAGTATGTGAAATTTGTTGTCCGTTAATTATTTTGATAACTTTATATAGGGAGTGGCGTTTTACGCAGTTCTTCTGCGGTCAACTGATGACATTGGTAATTTCTCATGATATTAACCCATTTTCATTCACTGTTGCGTAGGCAAATATTATTTTAGATATAGTTGACTTTCGTGAAACTATATTGATGTGAGATATTATTGATTATTGATAGATTTAATAAATAATTCTTGATTTCCATAATATTTATATTCTAGATTTATCTAAGATAAAAATAAGGTGCTGTTTAGAATTGTTTAGATTTATATAATCAAAATAATCTAGTACAATATTTTATATCAAACGTTTTGATTGATGATTGAAGTACTTTATCTACAATTTAGATTTGTAAAAATTATTTTTGTTTTATTTAAAATTGCTGGGTGTCTCGGTTATTAAATTAATTATTTAAAGTATGTCTGCAAGTAACAATGTGAAGTATTTTCAGTAGTATTACAGAAAATCAATTTAAGCTGTGTACTTTTAATTCTGCGGGGATTCAGAAGTTCACATGTATTTTGTTTAAACAGGGACGTGTTGCATAGGAACTTGTACAAAAATTCTTTTTTGTTATAAACTAAAACAGATCTTAGCCTAGTCAAGAAGTGAGATACATGAGAAAAGTAGATCCAAGTCTCCAAAAAATATGAGCAATAGCTTGTTCGATTTGGAAAAATATTCCCAAAAAAACGTTTTTTTTTTTGTATTTTTTGACGTGATAACGTCTTATAAATTGATGAAACACCGGCTGCATGCACGAAAAAGTGTAACGTTCCGAAATGTGTCACGTTCCGCCTGACAGCTACTAAAATTTAGGTTATGTATTATTAAATATGATATTCGAGCGGAATACGTTATCACGTAAAACTATCGTCCGTAAACCGACTTTACAGACAACCAATTTTTTTTTTCGCTGACAAAAATTGCATTTTTTATTAACAAAAATAGCCCCTCAGATTTTTGGCAATTACTCAAAAACTATAAGCGATAGCGGACATTGAAAAAGATATTCTTAAAGAGGGAAAAATTTCCAATAATAAAGTCCCACTCCCGGAACTCTATATCTCTATCATTTATAGTTTTAATTTAACGTTGAAAATAGGGTACCGCGCGGCCGTTACAACTCGAGTGCAACGCCCTGTTTGACTATAACGCATAAAATGATTTTTTATGGTATTAAATAACAATTTAAAAATTTGATTAAATTATGGTGTCATTTTCACACTTAAAAGAATAAAGTTCCGTTGAAAATTTTTTATTTATAAAAAAGTGAGGTAATTGTTAACTAAATAATTTTTTTCGAAAAACGGTCTCAATTGAAAACAACAAAAAATGTTTAAATAATTGGCCCATCAATTTGTTGCTTCATGGAGCCCTTTTTACATAATATAATAACAAGATCACGTTATAAAAGTTTTTTTAAAAATTGTTTTTTATATTTTTTTAAAGTTTCCAAAAAATTATAATAAACAAAATAAACAATGATAAAAAGACAATGTTGTATTGAAAAAAAAAAAAAATTGTTTAAAAGTTTATATTGCGCCCGCGTAGGTATTATTTTAACTTTTAACGTGTGTGTAGTTTTTCGCACTTGTATTCAGAGCTGCACATTGCGATAATTGCCTACAGAGACATCAGTTATCAGAATTCGCATTTAAACTAAACGTGGTTTTCTCTCGCATGTTCAACCAAACAGGCCTTTTAAATAACGGCCTGTAATTAAACGTCCTTTTAGTTAGTTCTGCTTTGATAAATGTATGTACTGCAATTTTATTCTGATAAAAAGTTATTTCAAAAACGTCCTTTTAAAAATAAATTATTATTTATGTTTTTTTTGTTCTATTCTTCATTTTCATAATAGTACAAAAAAATCAAAACATATAAAGACACCGTTTTATACATCCATTTGCGAAATTGAGAAGAAATAATGATTTTGTTAAGAACTCATAAAATTTTAATACATTACAAAATTCAACCTAGTTTTTTAATACTCACATAATACATTATTTTATCCATTTGGCAGTAAAAGTTGTTCTATAAAAATTATATAACCAGAAATAAAATTGGCATTAAATATTATTATTCACAACAAAATTTTGTCACTTTTAACATTTTTTATTATGATCTTCTGTAGTTTTTTTAATAACGCTAAAAATAATTGAATTTTATAAAAAATAGCCGTTCCACAATGTTTTAAATGCTCTTCTTTTAACTATAAAATACAGTTTTTTTTTAATTCCCGATAAAAATATATCAATAGAATGTAACAGATTTTTAAAACAACTGCGAATTGCAAATTTCGTAATCACATCTTTCAAATAGAAAAAAATCCATAAGATATATTTTGTTTTTACAAAGTAATTATTTTGTTATTAGTTCCTAATCGATAATTAATAAAGTAACAATGTTACGTAAACTATTATCTTAAAATAATATAGATACACTAACTGATCAAAAGGCGAGCGAGTAATAATGTAAGTTGTCAATGATTTGCTTATCTTTTATCATTTATCACAGAAACGATAATAATTAGTGTACATATTTCATATCATTCTGAACAATTTGCCACCATATATAAATAAATATTTCCAAAAATACTGCCAAGCTGTACATATAATGATGTGGAATTTTGGTTCGGCCCCTTTAGTCTAAGATCCGGTATTAGAAATATATATACCCTCATCTGTTATTTAATGATGACGAAGATTATAATATGTTTGATAATATATACATTGATAAATCGCACGTGGGTTATCTAGCCAAATACGTACCGATGCTGTTAAATTAAAAAAATTCTAATTAACTTCCTCGATTTAATCATAAAAATTGAACCTAAAATGAGAGAATATGAAACAAGGAATTGTAATATACCATTCAATCTCTACATAAATGTAGATCATCCACATAAACATACCTTGTAAATAGTTGTGTTCTGTGTACTTTGAGTTTATTTGTTTTGTTAACATTTTATTTGCGTCATATTCTCTCATCTTAGGCTCGGTTTTTATGATTAATAAATCGGGGAAGTTGATCTAAAAAAGTTAGTTAGAATTTATATAATTTTACAGCATTGATACACGATTCAGCTGGGCAACCCATGTGCGATTTATCAATGTATATATTATCTAACATATAATCGTCGTTATCATCAAATAAAGGCCGCTGCACACGAGACTAGAAGCGCTGCTAGAAATGTTGCTAGGCGTTCTGCTAGCCGGTAGGCTGAGTACGAAGCTGGAAATGACGTCACTGCGGGATGCCTTGCTAGCTCAGAAGATAGGTTTTAAAATTAGAACAGGGGCTATTTTCCCTGCTAGATTTGTTGCTAGGTGTGAGCAAGAACCAATCAGGAAGCAGTATCTTCACGTGGGCACTTCACATGGCGTCATTCTGCCAGACAACAGACACGTTTTGCTCTGTGTTTTATATTCGAACTGTCACTGCGCGCGCACATCTATCCACAAAACACGCTTGAAAAATAATCTCGTGTGAAGCGAGCACTTAACAGCAATCAAGAAAACCAGCGCTAGAAAACTAGTAGGAAAATCTAGCAAGGAATCTAGCAGCGTTTCTAGCCTCGTGTTCAGTGGCCTTAACAGATTAGGGTATATATTTCTAATACCGAATCTTGCACTATTAGGTTTCGCTAACAACGAATGTTTATGTTTTTTTTTCTTAAATAAGTGATGGTTTACACACCATTTTTTTCTTAAAACTAGATGAGCCTATTTATCCTTCAAAGCTTTTTGGTAAGCTTTATAATAAAGCTAAGTTTGCACGTTCAGTTTGATATTCTATAGTTTTATAATTTATACCTACAATATTAGTACTCCTTATTTTATGTAACGCGTTACCAGTCGTGCAGTTCACATTATTTAAATGCCTACACTGTAGGAGATTTTGATTTCATTCTGTATTTAGATATCAAGTTTGTTGTTGAATCATATTTCAACAATTTCTTTTTTACGTCTTCTTTGAGGGTGAAATCTGCGGCGATTCCTCATATTAAAATCTTGTTTTTAAAATTTGAGACTATATTTTGATAAATGTAGTAAATACGACACGAGCAAAGGCTCCTTTTTTCTTTCTTTTCTAAAAGAAATAACTTTTGAGCAGTTGGCTCATGTCAGTTCAATTAGTAAAAAAGTAATAATATTTCGTGTGTATACATTATTATGGACCAGTTTCCGACTTAAACCACGCTGTTTATAAACATTCGCTTCATGCGTTTCTGTAGAAACATCTGCGGTATGCAGCACTTGATGGAACGCATATCTCCTGACTGAACTGCAGTCAAGCATCTGCTGATATTATTTATCTGGATTCCCTAAGAACACACTTTTAAAACATTTTTATACCATTTCTCTCACAACTCACTATAATATATATGGAGAAGGCTCAAATAGTTCAGGGAATAAAGACAAAAAATAAGTCAAACTTCGGAAAAATTAGGGGAAAGCTACATTTTCGTATGAACCTTTCTTTTGTGGTTCTAAACAGCATTCCAAAAGTCACAACCAATACGTGTGCCGCCAAAAAATGTTACGCGGGTCAAATGTCACTAAAAACGGTTTTTTTCACGGTGACATTTATAGAAAAAATAGTGGCTACCAAATATGTAGCTTAGAAAATTGCCTATAAAAGCATTGTATTACTTTTTCCATAAGACTAAAATTACCAATTACGTACGACATACGACGCATGCGATTTGATGCTCGTTCTCTCACATCGCATTCATTCAATCGCTTAGTGTACCGTTCCGCATGTTTTATATCGTATGATGCATTGTATTCGTTCGTATAAACGCATCAAACAAATCGAACTGACATAAGCAATATAAAAATACTAATCCCGACCGAAACGTCATCTATTGAATTATAATTTTATAATTTTTGTCAATATATAGTCTGGAAAAATTGGTCCATAATTTTATTTATTATAAGAAACATAAACGTTACAGCTTTTTAAATCAAATTTTATCGAAAACCGTTAACCTTACGAAAAAAGTAATGGCATGTTTTTTGTAGGCAATTTTATAAACTACAATTTTGACGACCACCATTTTTTCATAAAAGTCACCGCAAACGAGATTTTCGCGAAAAACCGTTTTATGTGATCTTTCATCTCGGGTAACATTTTTAGCGGCACATGTATCGGCGGGGTTTTTTGGAGTATTGTTTAGAACCACGAAAGGATGGTTCATGCGAAAATCCAGCTTTCCCCTAATTTTTCTACTCTGAAATGTCTCTATTTCCTGTGTAACAAAAACCATAAGGGAAAACCTTTTTGAAAACTGCGGAAACGCTAATCTTTTTTGATCCCAATTTTGCCTACTTGAAATTACAAATTTTGCCCGGAAATGAAACTGAAACATTTATGAAGAATAATATTACACTTATATTAATTAATTTCAACGTTTGTTTATATTTGTATTAGATAAAAGCACTGAAGTAATTTAATATTTTTCCATCCTTCATAATAAAAAAACTTATAAAAAGATATGATAATAACATAATCGCTCGGGACTGAACCATCAATCTTGAATCTACGGTTTAGACACAACATATTATAGATATACTATCATGTTTGCTATTAAAGGCGACGGCGATTGGCGGCAGTGTTTGTGATTGTCATTTGTCACGACATCCATATCGTTCCCTTGTTGACCGAGGTCTCATCTGAGGACACTTTAACATACAGACACAAGACTGTGTTAAATTATAATAATATTATTAATAACGATAATACACACAGCGACGTAACAGTATTCTACGAGTGGTCATCAATAGGTGCATAAAACATAGTAGATTTTCAACGAGCCATTAATGAGAGTTTCCTTTCTTTAGTCTAAACATGTTATAATGAAACCTGGCGGCCTCTATAGTCTCACCAGGAAACAGTCGTTCACGTTGAGTTATTCGGGCAGTTTGCACAAAATTTTGCATTGGAACATTAATCTTAGTAGTCGCCAGCGAAAAGAGGCGAACGGAAGTTGAGAGGGAGATATAAGTTAGTGAAGATAGAAAGAGGATGACATTAACTTCACTGGCTAGTGGCACCTTCATGTGGCCGAAACAAATACTTCACTGGCTAGTGGCGTCATCAGGTGGCCGAAAATATAAGCAGTAAGTACTAACAATAGAATGACACATACTTTACTTGCCAGTGGCGCTATCGGGTGACAGAAAAAAGTTTTGTAAACACGTACTTAACTTGCAGAGCTAAATAATATTTCATAAAGATTTACGCTTAAAATCCAACGAGAGCTAAGTAATTGCAATGTATTACTTTTGTTTTCATTATCTTTATCTTTATGTTTATATTTCTTTGTTCTTAGATTAAACTGTTCATTTCGTTCTTGAACAATTTTATAAATTAATATTTTGTTCAATACCTTAAACATTCTACGTTTAAAGTGCATAAAATGGTAAATTCATTTTAAAGTTCATATTTTGTAAATTTTCGGGTGAATAATAACAAATTATGGCAGGAAGAAGTTTTACTTCAGTCGTGTGGTCTAAAGCACACTTGTTTTCTTATTCATTTTTTCGATTTTATTTATTTTTTTATTTTTTCAATTTTCATTATACAGTGGAAAACTTGCGGGATGTGCACTTTTGGTTTTACCAACGATTATTGCTTTATTATTAAAATTAAATTATTGTCAAAGTCAGCACTTCGAATCGTCAATTCGAAGGCGACTTTGATCATACCTCGTGCAGTCTCAGTGAGTTCAGAACACTGTACTGCACTCGGGCGAAGGGGTCACTGTTCAATGTGTTGGTGAGTGACATACATGACATTATATTACCCAGATGTTACGAGAATTATTATTTATGTACAGTACAGACTCTGTATACTGAACACTTCGTAGCAAAGTTCTTTTTTCTTTACAAACTCAAAATTAAAAGAATTTTGAAATAGGCGCGCATATCTTTTAACCTCTAAGAGTTACCAGTAGTCTATAAATTCTTAGCTTTCGTGTTTGATTTTCTGTTGGTTGTGGGCATGACTTAAACAGAAAACAGTATCTTGTTACGTGGGTGACATGGGCAAACGTCATAAACGAAAATGGCGTCATAGTAGAGATGACACAAACGGGTCTTTTTAGTGATCTGCATCTTTGCATCTGGATCCCGTATGTGAGCCGGCTCCCTGAACCGGTTCAAAAAGAGCCGAGTTCTGAATATGTTATTCGAGTCAACTGAGCCACTGAGCCAACTGAGTTAGTTGAGTCAAGTCAATCGTATCACCTAATATCATGCCCACAGAACAGTATGTTCTGTGATCATGCCAGTGACTGACTCACATATTATAAGGCGGGGTTTTACAGATTCACACGCATTTGCTCAACCAATCACATGCTAATAGCTAAATATATTATTTATTGAATTTGAATTCAAGTTCAACCATATACTTACACACAAATTTAAAGTATTGTTTGGGTATCATATGCGTTCATAATAATTTTTGTGATCCGTGGTTGTTAATAATACATTATTTAAAAAATGAGCAGCCGGAAATATAGTGAAGTGTGGAACCATATATTTACATAATAATGGAACAATATTTACATTTTTCAGTACTTTCGCCTAAATCTTCAAAATTTAGGCGAAAGTACTGCAAAATGTAAATATTGTTCCATTGTGTGCAAAATTTCAAAAGGATCAACAGGAAATTTAGCTCGACACATCAAAAATAAGCATCCCTTAATTATATTACGATATGCAATACAATAGTTTAAATAGTTGTGAATTAAATAAGTGAGACACTGTCGTATTGGACCGCCAAGTGCATAGTGAGTACACTGTATAGTTGTACATATAATGTATACCTATATAGAATGCATAGCCAAACATATGCATGAGTCATTTGAGCTGACAGTGCTTCTATGTGTTAAGTGTTTCACTGAGTTATGCGGATCCGTTGAGCCGTCGGCTCATAAAAACGTGAACCGGCTCTCACGGATCTTCTGTCGGAGCCGGCTCTTTGAACCGGTTCAGATCTGAGTTACCCAAGCCTACGTCATAGTGTGTGATCTGTTCAGAGACAATACGTTCACTTTTGTTAACATTCTAACTGTCACTGTGCAGGCACCAAAACTATATACAGATATACACATCCAGCTTCAAAAGACGCATTGCGTGTCCAGCCCACAAAATCGAGCGCCACAGCAAGCTTGAAACTTAGCTAATCAAACAGATAAATCGTGTGCAGCGGCCTTTATTTCATTCCAATAAACACTGTACAATAAGTTTTTTCCCATCGGAAATCTAGTGTTTTCTTAAATTTTGCAAGTCCGACCAATATTTGGAAAATTAAAATATATTTTAGTTTCATTTTCTAATATTCTCGAGTCCTTTTTTAGGGTGCCGTACCTCAAAAGGAAAAAAAGAACTCTCATAGGATCATTTTGTTGTCCGTCTGTCTGTCTGTCAAGACTCTTGGAAATCAAAACCTATAGGGTACTTTCCGTTGACCTAGAATCATGAAATTTGGGAATAAGCAATGTCTTATAGCACAAGTAAAGGAAAAAATCCAAAAACCGTAATTTGTAGTTATCTACATCACAAAAGAATAATATTTTTAAACGGCAACAACGTGCTACGTACTGACACAGTGACTGTTCTATTCTAATACAAAATAAGCGTCCGTTACCGGTGCGTTTATACAACAAATATGAGAGCTCTCACATACAGCATGGTACGACATATTTTAGGCTATCAGATATAGCTACGATGTACAATACAGTTCAATAGTCTATCTGAACTCATTGCAATTACACGCTTAGTTGGCAAACTGGCCGCGACCTTTGCATGGGAACAACAGTTTATCAAAGGTTAAGCGGGAAAAATCTTCGAGACTCGTCACTCGATTCTCGTGATGGGCGAACCAATTACATGAATGAGTCCAGACTCCAGAAGACTATATCAATCACTCAGTCTGCCAAAGCTAGTGCAAGGAACGGGGATACTGGATCGAGTGATGTAAGAGATTGAGAGGTAGCACAATAGGCCCAAGAGACTGCGGTGTTCCTGGTGACAAGCCGACTCCCGTTAACTAAAAAAAAAAACTATTTACATATCAGCTACAAGTTTGTACGGAACCCTCGGTGCGCGAGCCCGACTCGCACTTGGCCGGCTTTTTTTCTTTCAACTTTTGAATGCACCTCTTAAAATAGAAAATTTGAATGGACTCCGATCGGAATAAGTGCTCCCCTATCGTTAACAGTTTAAAGTTACGGCAACTTTAAAAATGGACATACAATTAAGTTGAGCAATATGTATATAATATAAAAACTCCAGTCCGCACAAATCCAGGCTGACCTGCCTCGTCTAAGCTTCGGTTAAAGCTCCGTAACAGTACTACACCTACTACGTAGGAAGTTGTCTAGTTAAGCTCATTACAAAGCTCTCGACTCGAGCAGTAAAATCAATAAAAGATTGTTTACTCGCTACACCTTAGTGTAACCGCCCTACATTAACAATGAACAATTAGAAAAGCTTTTCAAAACCGTCTCTTTTGTCTCCTCCTTTTCCGTACTTCTCTTTATTAATACAGAGATTGTCAATAATATTATTAGTGTATTTGCCACAAGGCAATTACACTATTGGCGTCGGTCGGATGTCGAGACCTAGGGTCGGATCAATATTTCTCGACGTTTCATAGCCTCCTGAACATTTGGGCACCATTTTTGAAACTCTGTATGCGTGTGGGTGGACACGATACTTTCGACACACTTAATCGATTTTAACGAAATTTGGTCCTCATGTAGAAATTTATCACCGTACGAAGCCTATATTTAAAATGGGTCTGATCGGGCCATTTTAAGAGTGGTTTTGGGGTTGAAAACAGTTTTTGAGCGAAAAAATACTGAACAATTCTCAGAATCGATGTATATTTGAAATTTAACTCTTTGGTATAGCTTTAAATGTGCAGCTACACTTGAAACAAAATCGGCTGGACAGAACCGGATTTACAAATTAAAAAAAAAATTAGTTTGCGTATATGAAATAATGAATTTCTTGATGGAAAGGTGTATTCAATTTGGTGCAGATGTTGAATAGACAATAATGAAGAAAACTTATCTCAACGAAGGGATGAATATGATCCTTGGTTGATTATGATGTTTGAAAGAAGATATTCTTCATCTAAACATCATTGACAATAATATTGTTATTATGAAAAAAACGTATTATTTTGTATTAAGGAGTTATTTTTTTTAATTTGGCCAGAAACAGTCTAGTTTACACATAGACTAGTATTAAATATCTCTGAGTTCGCATAATAAAGCCACACTGTCTGTAATAGCAAATACACTATATTGCCGGCAGGGTTTGGCACTGCGACCCGAATTTTTTGTTTCTACCACTTGGAAGTTATACTGAATTAAATTGATTTCTTCAATTCCGAACCTATTTTCATAGAAATAAATTTCACGAAAACATTACAAAAAAATCTTACTCAACTTAAAAGAGATATAGAAGTTAAATTAAGATTATATGCTACCTACTAATACTTCCTGCACTTTTCATCTCAAAACCTTTCCTCTCGCCTAAAAACAGCTACAGCTCTCCAGAAACTAGTTTAAAACTATAGGATTTGGGTAGACGTCAAATGAAAAACCAAGAATCACACAACAGAGAAAAATAAAAATAAATCCTGGAAAAAATTCAGGTTTTTAAAAAACTATATAACTTACATACATTTTCACACATAGCCAAAACCTTTTTTCCAAAAAATCGTCCGTAGAATCTATAGTGTGATTCTCAATTTTTCATTTCGCATTTACCCTAGCTCTTTAGCTTCAAAAAAACGTCGAGAGAGCTGTAACCGTTTTTTGAAAGGATTTGAAATGAAGAGTGGGTAGCATAATATACCTACTCTTAACATATCTTTTTCTAATAAGAAAAATATCTGAGCGGCGTTTTTATTTTGTTAAAAATTGATTTGGAATCTTTTGTCAGCTTGGGTCTAAGTATTTCAAATTTGTACGGATTTTAATCACTCACCTAGGCACTGTCAAGATCAATAGGAAGTTCAGTTAAATAATGATTCATAGATCATATTGTAATGCAAATAATCTAAATTACATTTTACGTTTTGGAAGTGAACTGTTCCAATAAAAATAATAATTTTTTTTATCAGCCCTGAAATTGGAAATATTCCAAGTATTGAAACCGTATTTTTTGATTTATTACGAAACTGTTGAAATGTGAATAAAATATTTGCTTAAACAATGCATTTCCATTCTAAATAAATCTCTTGTCAAATATGTTTAATATAATGAAATAAAAGCTTTTATGTAAATGTTCTAACAATAAAACTACCAACATCTAATGGATCTGAAAGCTTTAAAATGAATATTGTAAAACTGAAAATAGAGACAGCTTGGACATAAAATTTGTTTTATTATTAACAGTTAAAATGGTTAAAGAATCCTGAAATTAATAAACGTTGTTGTAAAATTTTATGTGCGACGAACCAAAGCAGTGATGTAGTTTAAACTAGAATTTACAAAAAAAAAAAAACGCAAAAATACCCGGAATAATAAGAAACATTGAACGTTTCAGGAGTTATATTATGTCCTAATGAAATAGGACTGTGACTTAACCTATAATAAAAGGAAACAATTTCATCTTGGATTCACCCACAACTCTCGCTTATGTAGAGAGTTCATGTCTGGCGTCACCTAATGTAAAGATTAGCTCTCGCACGATGTGAAATAACAGTTACCAATTGCGTTAAATATTAAAATTATTGCCTGTTAAGATATATGTCACTGTGGAGTTAGAAAACTCAGTCCGCCGCGATAGTGGAAGGATTAGGCGTTTGTATCCCGACGGTGACAGTGTTTGAAAAATATTTTTGAAGTGAAAAATTTTTTAGCGGCGTTGTACACTTTTTTTGTAATGGGTAAAAAATGTTAAACTCGCGTCAGGAAAAGTAAGAACTGGGTGAGACTCTCTAAGTGATAGTAATTGCCAGATACTTTTTATACAACGTTAGACATCTAGCGTTGAAATATCGTACATAAAAATGCAATCTATGATACAAACCATTTTATTTTTTATACAACGTTAGACATCTAGCGTTGAAATATCGTGCATAAAAATGCAATCTATGATACAAACCATTTTATTTACAAGTGTTGCCAATAAAATAAACAATGCTTCTAAATGCAAAAAATTAAGACGTTAATATTCATGTTTTCACTTCTGCCGGCACTCCCGGAGTGCAACCCGTCTTTTTTTTTCTAATATAGCGTTGTAAGAATGGAAGTTGCTTAACAATTGTTGCAAACAATAGTTATATATGTGTTTTTAATTATTAATTTAAATATACAAAAGGATACCGTGACTGACTGACTGATTTATCAACGCACAGCTCAAACCACTGGACTAAAAGGGTGTAATGGGGGTTCAAAATTTGCATGGAGAAATCGTATAAGATAGATGTATCAATTCGAAAATGCGCAGGATTACTCCTGTCAACAAATAAATAAACACGTGTTTCGTGCTTTATCAGAAACAACCCCTTCAGAGGGTGAAAAGAGGTAAATAGACTAATAATCAACATGGATGTCATTTTCAAGGTTTGTCGGGACTTTGATGACGTGAATGTCATCAATTATGAAATGTATTACACCTGATCAACAAAAAATTCTAAAAAGACAATCTAAATATATAAAGGAAACTGAGACTGACTGATCTATTAACATCAAACTTGGCGCGAGCTAAGCCGCGGGCAAAATCTAGTACTTAATAATAATGTTTTTGTTGATCAACTAGGCAAAAGAATATAATAATATAAATAAAAATTATAAATAATCTCCGGTAAGCATTGCTAACGTCAACAATGAACTTGAAATTTGTCTTTGAATTCGTGACTAATTTTTAATTGGTATTTTGTTCGTACCTAAATAATAATATCTAGAGCGCGCGGGACAATATTATCGATGACGGCATTCGAAGAACCAGCGGTAACTTGGATCGTAGCGCACCCGACGCGACGTCTGGCATCGCGTCAAACAAGCGCCGCTATTTATATTTCGCGACTGAGCTTCGGTTCAGAATGACGGTGCGTTTTACGCCTTCGCTTGCCAACACGTGCTTGCAGGGTCGAATGAGTGGAGACAGTAGAACATCAGGTATTATTTTTGTGGGCAATGGGGCAAAGTCACTTTTGATAAAACTGAGAATAATGATGACTCAATACTCCGTCATTCGATGACCAGTAATATTGTTGATATTTAGTTGCACTGAACAGAATCATAGTTCAAGGAGTAAAGTTAAGAAATAAGTCAAACTTCGGAAAAATTAGAAGAAAGCTAGATTTTCGTATGAACGTTCCTTTTGTGATTCTAAACAATATCCAATACATGTGCAGTTAAAAATTTTACGCGGGTCAAAGATCACTAAAAGCGATTTTTTGCGAAAATTTCGTCAATGGTGACTTATAGAAAAGTAGTAGTTATCAAATTTGTAACAATTTCCAACAAAAACACAGTATTACTTTTTTCCGTAAGATTAAAATTACCAATTACTTAAATCAAATTTTATCGAAAACCGTTAGCCTTACGAAAAAAGTAATACCATGTTTTTTGTAGGCAATTTACTAAACTACAAATTTGACGACCACCATTTTTTCATAATAGTCCCCGTTAACGAGATTTTCGCGAAAAACCGTTTTATGTGATCTTTCATCTCGCGTAACATTTTTAGTGACACATGTATCGGTGGAGACTTTTAGTAAATTGTTTAGAACCACGAGAACATATGAGAATATTTTATTGTTGCGATAAATAAATTTGCTTCCAATAAAATTCTTTATGTTTTTTGAATTAAGTTAGTTTTCTGATCGGTACTGTATAATGTACCTATTAGTGGAATGTATACACAGTTTTATTATTCGTACAGTTGACCTAGTTGTTAGTACAGAATTTGTTTCATTCAGAGATTTTTCTGTCGAATAAAAATAAAAAAAAAACTTATTAACTTGAGAGCGGAAGCTCGTTTTAGATCACTCATATTTCTCTATATTTTAAGGACATTATATGACATATTTTAATAAAATTCGAGCAATAAATAATATTGCAAACCATCAATTTCCAGGATCTAAAGATATAAAATATTAATTTGTACTAGGCCCATATAACCGCAGTAGCTACTGGCTTTTTAAAAAAATAAACATAAAACTTGTTCTTTTAATCATTTTGTAATAAACTCCGTTTTGTTATTGCTTCATTTATCTTTTTCCTTTTAATCCTATTTGTATAAATATGTTGCGTTTTTGTTTTGTAATTAATAATACAAAAAAAAACAGCACGGAGTGTAGAGATACAGTATCTTTTTGTCCATTAACTCAGCGTATCAGAGGCGTTTTTTCAACCGTCGACTAAAACCTTAATCCTATTAAAATGAGTTTTACTTTTCAAATAATCAGCCAACTTTTAAATCCGATATATTATTCTATGCTACCGATACAATGAGTACGTACTATATACTATATAGGGTAATTCACAATCACTACATACCTATATTTTTTTTTAAAATTTAAGTTTCCTAACGGAATCTTTATAGTCCAAGAGCTATCAAACATTTTTGAGTAGGTATTTGAGGCAGCGTGAAAATTTGTGTAGTACTTCTTTTGTAATGACTGAACACAACATCGAAAACCTGACTGAAGGGTAGTGGGGCCTAGCCAAGTCGTGAATTTTTAACTTTGCGAAAATTTCTTTGCAAAAAAAGTACTTTAGGCATTTTGAAACTAAAAAAATAAATAAGCCAGATCATTTAGTCGTGTCTAAATGTCTTCCCGGCGGTTACAAAACTGTCTATTATACGTGAGTGCGAGTAAGACACTTCATATACTCTCTCTTTCACATTTCAACCTACCCGTAGCGTCTTATCCGCACTCAAGTATAATAGATAGTCCTGTAACCGCTTGGTTGACATTTAGTTCCGACTAAATGATCTGGCTTATTTATTTTTTATTTTATTAAATACTATTAAACATGAATTAGTTAAATTTTCACTAATTGTATGTGAAACTGTATTCACTTGTAATCGTTGATTTTCACAACAAATTAGTGAATTTTTACTAACAAATTTACTCTCTGAAACTGAAATAGTGAAAATGTCACTATTTGAAATAGTGACTTTTGATTCACTTCCGGAATAATGAATTCAAGTAAAATTCACTGTCAGAATAGTGATATCTCTGATTTTTATTTGTCGCTTGTGGCGCCTCCATACATAATACTATTGTTTTTTACCGATTTTAAATTATAGTCCATGACGTAGGATCATAACTAACAATGAATTAAGGATATGTTTTTTGACGGGAATTCTCTAATTATTTTGCATTCAATTTTTAATCGACTTGTAAAAATATAAAAGTTAATTATACTAGTGAAAGTAAAAAATGAATAAAGATTTTAAAAAATCTGTAATCAAAAAATTGTTGATGTCAGATGACATTTAATGGTCACTTATATAATTAGTGAATTTTTATATTCACTAATTTATAATGTGAGTATTCACTAATTCTGCGTGGTTTAGAGAGTAAGTTTAAAGGTAATACAATTTAAAAATGCCTCAAGGACTTCTTTGTATTCGATTTTATGTTCAGACATTACAAAAAAAGCGTTGCACAAATTTTCACGCTGCCTTAAATACTTAACCAAAAATATTTGATAGCTCTGCTACTTTTATATAGATTATGATTTATGTAGTTATTAGTGTATTTGCCATAAGGCACTTACACTATTGTTTTCATTTAATATCACTCTCCGATGTTAGTTATAAGTAAACCCATGAATACACAGAACATTTAAGATTAAAATGTTTACGATTTTTATATCAGGCAAGGCTGTTTCGTTTAAACTACATGTATTTTGTGACGATACGATAAGTAAATACTACAATACCTATCAATGGCGGTTTCTCTATGAGCGCTGCATAGCTGCAGAACCAAAATCTTTCAATGATTTTACAATGGATTATATTTTCTATATTTAATCAATATTTAATGTTAGGAAATAATGTTATAGTTAGCCAATCAACGCTTAACCCTTAAATGCATGATTTATTTTTAAAAAAGTATGTATGTATGTCTCAAGGTATGGGGATTACCGGAAAAATAATTACAAAAATATTTTGAAGTTTCAATCCGTTTAATTCTCCATTTTGTCTTTGTAGGATGCAGCCTACACTATAATCTTTTTTTTAAGGCAAAGGCGCATGCTATTCACCCATTAGAATATTATGTAGGCTGCATCCTACAATATGAATTTAAGGGTTAAGTTTATTAGTCACTGGCAGACTACAAAACTGTGGCAGACTTTTTTGCGTTTTCAACAGGTACCACCGGTATACACCGTGCAACTCTTGACCCACAAGTTATAGCGTGTTATTTAAATCTGCTTCGAGCTCCATTTACCGGCAGCACATTAGTACAAATAATACTTTCATATGTTAGAAGTGTTCACTGAAATAAGTCAACACCTTTGACGGCTTTAACTCGGTGGTATACATACACAATACACATACATGGCACATGCCACACGGCTTATGGTAGTAATGACTAGTGTTGAAAAAAGTAAATAATTGAAACACCGTTTTCAATTTTATCAATTTGCTACATAAAATCTTTATCTAGTTGATCAGAATACCATAAAACTGCTAAAATGCGACAAGACGTAGATATATTAATACGGTCCTTGACGTATTAAATGTCGACAGCAAGCGATTGTTAATAAAAGCGCGCGTTATTTTCTTGTATAACTAAAACAAACGCACGTTAAAATACGCTCGTGGGCGTATTACACATGCGCATAAATTTGGAGCACATTTGCGGCTACTTAAGTCATCATTATAATATGTCTATAAAATTGTACCTACTGTATACAAAATGTGTAAAGGCGATGCGTATTGTTTTCTGCTTATAACTTATGAAATTATTTGTATCAATCGTCTTTACGCCATAAAAAAATATTTTTGTTTTTTAAGTTTTTCAAAATTAAAAAAATAAATAAACGATATATTTTCTTTTTTAACACGCTTTTATTAGTCTGACCTGTAACTTCCAAACAATGTTAACATCTTATTAAGACCGCTGCACAGGAGTCTGGATTTTCCGCTAGATTCCTTGCTAGATTTGACTACTAGTTTTCTAATGCTGATTTTCTTTATTGATTTAATGTACTCGCTTCACAGGGCACGTCTTTTCAAGCTGGTTTTGCATGTAGGTTCGGTGCGCGCGCAGTGATGGAACGGTAACAAAAGTGGACGTTTATTGTCTCTGAACAGAACACACACTATGGCACAGTGTTTATTTATGGGCGTTTGTTGATGTCGTCCACATGACAAGACCGTTTCCTGATTGGTTCATGCTCAGTGCAAGCAGACGACCATGCAAGAAAAATAGCCCCTGTTCTAATTTTAAAATCGTATCTTGTGAGCTAGCAGGCGAGCCCGCAGTGACGTCATTTTCAGCCTCGTAGCCAGCCTGCCGACCAGCAGAAGTTTCAGCAGTATTTCTAGAAGTAATTCTAGCCTCGTGTGCAGTTAACTCACTTTTCACCCACTTTACCCCACACTTTTAAATTTAATTACTAATTTAAAGACCAAATATTTTATAGCTGAACAAATTAACAGAAAATTGAGATATGCATGTGTGAGTGAAGGGAGGCCCAATTTGTTAGTTGCGCACACTGCACACTAGTGATGTAAACGACTATTCGCATCCGCATCCGGGATTATTCGCATATTTTTTGACATTGGCATTCGCAAAATTCCTGCGAATATTAGTATCAGGAACAAATCATATTTTTTATGTGAAAATAATATTAAATAAGAAAAAAAATATTAGCTCCTGATCATTTTTATTAGAAAAGTTTTTTCTTACTCCTTTTTTAAAAAATATCTTTTTTCGCTAAGGGAATCTTGAAATTATATCTCTTATCAGCCTCTATTTTAACATTAGGTAATAAAGTTTTAGACTTCTTTTCAATTGCCGAAAAAATTGTCAGAAAATTTGATTTGACAATAACCTTAGATTGTGAACATACATATTTCTCTATATGAAAAGCACTGTAGAGTTAAAATAATTGATCGATGAAAACGATCATACTTTTCTTAAACTGTGTACACATGTATTTAACATCGTTTTCTGTACAGTTTCTACTTCAAAACAACGTTGTTCTACGCATTTTGATCAAAATTTAGTTTGAAAAGCGATCTTTTTTTGTGTAGAAAAAAATCATTTGTTTTTGTGTGAGTACAATCTAATGTGACAGAGAGTTTGAAGACGACGTTAGACTGCTCCTGATGTATGGGAACTGTAATTATACCATCATAATCTAAGGTCATAGTCAAATCACAAATTGACAATCCTTTCTGCAAATTAATAATCAACCTAGTATCCGAAAACATCACAAATGTGTGCGTTCGACTTGCGCGGTAATCAGCTGTCAAATTTCAATCTTGGACGAATGACGCCAGATTTGAAAACTGAATATTCGCATTCTCATTTGCTAATGTCGGCGACAGATATTTGCATTCGCGTATGTCTGAAAATTGACATTTACATCATTACTGCACACCTTGGGTTTCTGTTGACTTGTACAGCTATGAAAGGAAAATTATTATTATTAGTTTTTTATGCGCTACTCATAAAATTGTGTGTTTTTTTTTTTGTTTTTAAAAACAATAATTTATTTTAAGTTTAGTGATATATTTGATAAACACTTTTGTTGGACCACTTCCTCCATTTTACATATTTGGCCAACTATAGATATAGCCAGAATAATGTTTTGTTTGTTTTTATTTTAAACACAGTGAATCAGAAAATTAAATTCAGTATTTTTCGCCTTTATAAAATAATAAACATTGGCGTAAGCTTAGAAAATTGCAAGGAATTTTTCACGCCAAGCTTTCCCGCGGTTTTCCCTTTTGACAGATCTTTATATAACTGGACCTGTCTGTCTTTTTGTTTAATGTCTGTATATACTACATTATTCATGAACGACTAAATCGATTATACTATAAATTCAAAATTTAAGAAATGCGTCATACACTTATACTTCACAATTTAATATAAGCGGCATAGTTTTTATTATAATATGGAACTAGTACGTTTTACATTGTTTTTGCTTCGCCGCTTCATTCAACAAACCGCACTATTATGATGAATAGCTACTTAAATTTTGATACCTTACTATATAGTACCTACTTATCTTAACTTTTTACCGGTTATAGTTTCTGTTAAAGCTTGACAGGGTACAAATGACGGAGAGTCAATATTTATGTACTCTGTGATAATTGATCATTATTATTGGTTATTTACTTTACTAATGCTGGGCTACAGAAAACATTGTCAAAAAATTTTATTTGACAATAATCTTAGATTATGGTCAGTTTTTATAGATGCTAGAGCAGTTTAATTCATTTCGTTGTGAAACGCCCTGCCGCATGTGACTAGATTGTACTCATATATAACGTGACCATACGTTTCGCTTTTAAGCTAAGTGTCCCGCTGTCCCCAAAATATGTAAAAAAGTCCCACTTTGACAAAACAAAAACGTAGCAGCAAGCATGTCTTTTCGCCCGCACATGCATAGATAATGTTACCTGGTATCTTAAAAAGCGGCATCTAAATAAAGCGGTAGATTAAGAAAAAAACGGTAATTTCAAAAAGTATACGTCTTATATAAATTATTTTTAACGCTTGCACAAATTCGTCGCTAACAGTCAGTTTTGATAGGTTCTGATTCAGTCTTCATATAATTTCGATTATAACAATAATAATTCATAGGGTGTCCCGCTCTCAGGCAAAACATAAATGGTGTTTATTTACATTTGTGATCATTTCACATTTCATAACTATATTACAAACATGTGTTTTATTTTTAAAGCAATAACAATTTAATAGTGTCCCGCTCTGAGGAAAAAAAATAAATGGTCACCTTACTCATATATAAGAACAAATGATTGATCTATGTAGAAAACAATCGCTTTTCAGCTAAATTTTGATTAAAATGCATAGAAAAATCTTGTTTCCAAGTGGAATTTATACAAAAAAAAACTATATTAACTCCATATCGATTAATTATTCTTCCAGCATAATCGATTTAATATTCTACAATGCTTTTCTTACGGAGAAATATGTGTAGGTCACGATCAAAGGTCATTGTCAAATCAGATTTTCTGACAAGGCTTTCTGTAGCGCAGCATTGGATATTTACATAAATACGTCAATGTCAGTCACTATCACGAGTACCCAAAATACTTAAAGTACTCGGGCTACTTTTTTATCCGGCAACGCTTCAGCTAATATTACAAAGTTCCTGTCAAAACAGACATCAACGCGAGCAAAGCCGCGGATACACGGTAGTTATAGAAAAAGAAGTAGACTATAAAACTTACCCTCGATATTCTGAGCGGCTGATGAACGTCAACACCACCGTGCATACGAAACCCCCAAGGCGATCCACCGTCGAGCACAACTTCCCGACTGCTCATCTCCCCAACCACTGTGACACAACAAGCACAACACCTGTGTACGTCCGTCCGTCTCGCGTCGTCGTCGTTACAGTTTCCGCTGCCGTGTCGTCGTTGATCTCGCGCGAGCGTCGTTATTAAAGTAAACTAGACACTTCGTTAAACTGGTCCGGCGTCGCGGTCGTCTCCTTGCTTTGCACCGGCACCTAAGTCGCGCGACACTGCGTTACGGCTTGCAATGCGTGTTGCATACATAATGTGCAGCGTGATTTGCAACACTGCCTACTTTAATAATTACTCTAAAACTACCACTCGTTTACGAACACTTGGTAAATGGTCGAAAGTTACCGTATCTGAAAACAAAGAAAAATATTGGTAGCTGTATTTATTATCATATTATACAGGGTGTCCCATTAAGAATGGGACATAGAACAACCGCAGATTCTCCAATTCAAAATAAAACGATTAAGCGAAATATGCTTAGATAAAATGTTACTCGTTTCCGAAATACGGGGTGTGTTGAAGTTGAAAACTGAAAAATTATTAATGTCCATAATTTTTTTAATACACCGTATAATTTTACTCAAATCGGCACACTTGTTAAATATCATAAAATGCACCTAACAATAAAAAAATTAGTTCAGTACGCTCTACCAGTGGCGTACGGCAGGAGTAAGTAATGCTTGTACCCCTTCTAAATGTTACGCCGCTGTCTAAATTTTAATTTTGACTATAATTTTAATTTTTTTGATATTTTCTAAGTCAATAATGTACACTTGTTAGTTTGTTGTAAAGTCATTGGTTTTCGAGATATTCGCAGTTTTTTTAAGACAAAATTGTAAAAATGTATATTATTAATAATAATACAAATAAAAAGTACATGTCTATCTATCTTTAACTGCGAATATCTCGAAAACCAATGACTTTACAACAAACTAACAAGTGTACATTATTGACTTAGAAAATATCAAAAAAATTAAAATTATAGTCAAAATTAAAATTTAGACAGCGGCGAAACATTTAGAAGGGGTACAAGCATTACTTACTCCTGCCGTACGCCACTGGTAGAGTGAGTAACATTTTATCTAAGCATATTTCGCTTAATCGTTTTATTTTGAATTGGAGAATCTGCGGTTGTTCTATGTCCCATTCTTAATGGGACACCCTGTATAATGTTTTCAGTCAAACCTGTGTAACGATGCCGGTCCTGTGCAGTGACAAATTTAATTTCATTCTTTAGTTATGCAAGTGCCCGGCATCCTTACTTTCAATTTTAAAATCTCAAATATAAAAATCTAAAAACGACAGTTCAATATTAGCAATCAACACAGTAACATCTCTTATTATAAAATTCTGACCACCAGTCGCCAGAATTACTATAAAATGTTATAACATTTTCACAAAACACCGTAATTTGGTACGAAATATTATAAAAACTATCCTATGGTGTAAGTTGAACCAAGCAGGACACATTTACAAAATTTTATTAGAATCGGTTTAGTAGTTTCTGAGATTATCGCGGCCAAAATTGTGACACGAGATTTTTTTTATATCTACATTTTACACGTGTCCAATTAAGTAGTCACCCTTATATTTCCGTTATTTTTGAAGATAGATAAAAATTCTCCAAATAAAAGTTGCTCAGTTTGGAGGGGGAAATAATGTGCATACATGATCATCTCGATAGATGGCGCCACTTCGGAGATACACATATCAAAATTGTTTTTTTTTTTAATTAGAAACCTATATTTTTTAAGAGCCCATTCGATAGAGGAGAAAAAATTCTATAAAAAATGTCTGAACCATTTTTAGATCGTGATATTAATCGTTTTTTACCGCTGGCATTAGCATTACCCAAGACATACCAGGGGGAGGTTGCACGGTCTGATTTATGTCTCAAAGTGTTGGGTGTGTGTGTGTTTCATAAAGCAATGAAAATTGACAATTGGGGTTATCTAACATTTGTGTTTTTTTTAAATAACGCAGATATAAGGGTGGCTACTTTAAAATGGGACACCTGTATGTATAGATTTGTGTAAGTAATATTTGACGTTTATTTTATTGAAATTAATTTCTTTAGTAATTATTTTAATAGATTTTTTATAAATTTAATTTTGTTGTTTTCTATATTTTGTTGGGAATTTGTAGCTTATGGATCAATGAAAAGAAGTAGTACTTTTGATGTGTTTGCTATTTATCTTACGTTTGGGAAATGTTTTTGCCATCTTCAAAGAATAATACGCAGTCAATTAGAAATTACATTGCTAAGTTTAAAATTGGATAATTATTGATCGAGGAGTAATTCATATTTTGTTATTATTACAATTTTTAACTATTAAAATTTTATTGTCACTGATATGCGTGTCACTGCAATTTGTTTTCTATAGTTTTACCTATCAGTTTTTTATCAAAATTATCATGGTGTTATTTTTTAATTAACTACATACTGCTATAAAAATTGGAACATCACGAACAAATTGTCAATAGTGGTTGCTTGCTAATTTGTTATGTTGGCAAATGGCATGCTGACTGACCATGTTTAATTATCGTACATCAACTGTGTAAAATTACCTACATGTGGTTCAGTTAAAACAACACTTGTTCAGAATGCGACTTTATCATTTTTTTAATTTGATTTATCGCAAGGTCTTTCAAATGAAAAATATTATTTTTAAAAACATTTTTTCGTTTACTACGGCACTGACATTGCAAATTGTAATGGTAGATGAGGTAAAGATTAGTTTATTACAATGAATGTAGGTATTGAATAATTGCACCGTTACGTAATCACCAATTGTCGTAATTGCATCCTCCATTTTCATTTAATAAATCAGACTAAAATATGACAGATTCAGATAAATCTTTGAACCTACTCTTTAAAAATATTATAATATATTGCATTTTTAACACCTTCGACCCAATAATGATCATTTATGAATTTAATGACTATATATTATGTATTATATTATTTTCTCAATGAAATTTATTGGTCGCGGATTTTTGTTTAAAAACCAAAATTAATTTAATGTTTATAAAGTTTATCATCGGTTTGTAAAAGTTATCGAAACTGATAACGTAATAAACGCAAATTTAGATAGATAGATAGATATCTATTTGGCCAGTTGAGACATAGGTACATCTATTTGTCACACGTCAAGAAATACAAGATATATAAAATTATAAAGCTATTCAAATAAATAAAATTGTCGACCAATTTTTTTCTCAGACCATATATTAAAAAACAAAATATTATTTCAAAATAATATCATAGGTAGTACCTCCACAAATTCAATATTTTAGGAAGTCTTTGAAATTTGGTATATAAGTAATTAAATGCATAATATACATTCTGTTAAAATTTGAAAACGATTTACCGTACCGAACATGAAATAATTGTAATTAAAAATGACATTTTTTATACATATAGCATAGGGAAAGCGTGAGAAAAGGACATTTTTTTTTTGTTTTTAATTGAAGGACTTTCACCATCCTGATGAAAAACTAATATTTCTTAGAATAATATATTCCGAATAATTTAAAAAATATATAAACATTATTTACCACATAGTTTTAATAAAAAATAAAAATGAAAAACATATTTAGACAAATATTTGCAGTGGAAGGATTGTGAGAACGGTCGCGTGGAAACTATGTGGCAACGATGTAACAAAAGAGAAAGGCGCTAAAATATGAAATGATTAAATTTTTTTAAGAAAAAATTTTGTCCTCGCATAGATTAGATTCGGCTGATCCAACATTATTTGTTGTTAAATTATTTGACTCTTTTTTCTCGCGTAGAGCTGTGGCAATTTTCAGTTTTTTATCAAACACTTTTTTTTATAAATCTTTCTTTATGACGTATACAAAAAATACTAAGAGTTTATATGTTTCCTCGATTTGGAAACTATGGAAATATGCGGCGATGTCAGATTTCTACACAAAATAATATATCATAGTGTTTGTGTATTCATACAGAGGATATAGTAGTGTAGAAGTACACTCACTTTAAAAAAACATAGTCTGCTGTCTTAGTAACGATCATATCAATAATGTGGGTATTAAGCGTAAACTTTTTAACTGGACAGTCGTGGAGGTACTACCTTAGAGAGTTTTTATTAGATTTTATATATATCATTTCCAAAATACTTCTTTTAAAATAATTACTTTCATTATCTAAAGTTTTAACATTATTCCAATTAATTTTATGGTCGTATTCAATTTTATGCTTAGTAACGACATTATGCTTATCAGGGATTAATTTTTGATTGCTATAGTGTTCTCTAATTCGTGTTTTAAGCGCTCTTTTTCTTTGCCCAATATAATTCATATCACAATCTCCACAACTAATTTTGTAAACAACATTATGTTTTTGTAATTTATAAAGCTATTGACAACATAAAAATTCATCAAGACTAGAAAAGGCCCATTCTACTAAAAAATGTTTAATATTTTTCTTAAAAATTGAGAAGGTATTGTTTTTTAACTGTTAAGGTAATTTATTGTAAATGTAGATTGAATAATTTTCTGGGCAATACGTATAAATGTTTTTCGTTTCCAACGGTAGCTTTATTATGCTTTTTTACTTGACCATGAATCAGTTACATAAAAATCGTTACCAAAAATTACAATATTATTTAAATATTACTTTACAAAAATACCATTATATAGATTCTAAAGAGATATCTTGTTTACGTAAATAACTTAATCTTCTGAAATAACGTGATTGGTTTTTACTAAATCCGTATCATTCCAAAATGAAAAAAATTCTTTCAGCACCATTGCAGAAAATAGTAGTATTGATCGTCGTATAATATGTCAAAATAATGTTGATAAAGTGAAAGCATGTTCCACGGCCAATGGAAAATGCGATTTCTTATTTGAAAAGACAACGGTTTTGCTATACTTTTCTTTTCTGAAACGTGCCCAAATAGTCAAGTAGTTTCAGTTCTCCAGACACAGCAGTTATTTCTTTTGAAACATTTTAACTACACTAAGTACAAATCACAAAGGTTTACTCATATATCGTTCTTTTTTTTTATTTAGTAATGTTTTTCAATTTTAGTTTCGCTACCTACCTGTTTTGAATGGTGTTTTAACGTATTTTTACAGAAAATTTAAACAATATCTAAATAGCACTTTTTCAATAACTATATATTTCGCAAAATCACGCAATGGTGCACTTCAGAAACAACTGAACGTTACATTTTTTGCACGCTAACCGCTACAAATTTGTTAAGTTGACAAAAAATCCATTACAACAACAGAAGACACAACAAAACCACCGTCGCTATGTTTTTACAATTCGTCGTCATTCTATGTATTCGATAACAGTTGAGGTATTTCGTAAGTTCGTGAAATGAAACAAAACACTGTCGTTTTCACATGTAGTGACTTCGCGCGCATTCGGCACGTACTGTGATGTTCACTTGTATATTGTGTCGACGTCAGGTGTTGCTAGCTGTTAGCGTCCCGGCGCACAGTATCGGCGTCGTCGTGCATCCATTAAACACAGTTTCTGCTATACTCTTCAAGCAGAACTCTGTGCGCTGCATGTGATCAACTGTCTGCACGAATGCATGGAGATATATAATAGAAGTCATGTATACTTGTATTGGTACTACTGTTAAAAAGTTTAAACCGTTGCATACGGAGTACCTATATCTATAATTTGCTTTTTTGAAAAAAAAAACAGCCACGTATGATAGGGTTTCGTAGTGTTCGTATGCTGTATTTATGAACTATATCGGCTCGGTCCGACTTCGATCGAGTGTCTTTCATTAAGCGATACCTATCTTTAAATTTAAATAAAAAAAAATTGGTTGTCTGTAAAGTCGGTTTACGGACGACAGTTTTACGTGATAACGTATTCCGCTCGAATATCATATTTAATAATACATTACTGCGCTCTCGATTGCACGCACAGGGTCAGGCGGAACGTTACACTTTTTCGTGCGTGCAGCTGGTGTTTCATCAATTTATAAGACGTTATCGCTTGCACGCTCAGGCGGAACGTTACACTTTTCGGAACGTTACACTTTTTCGTGCATGCAACCGGTGTTTCATCAATTTATAATTTATCACGTCAACAAAGTGTGTGTGAGATATCATCGAAATTTTTTATTCGTTTGAAAGGCCTATCGATGCCTTTATGTGTGGAATATAACATCATTTAAATGTTCGTCGCGGCTTCTCTGGGCGGCGCGCATTCGAAATGTCCAATTTTCCATGACTCCGGAGCATAAATCAGGCTGAATTTGACCGGTGGCATGGATTATATTATTATAAAATCTTTAACTGAGCGGGTAACGTAGTGCTGAGAGCACTAGACTCACATTCGGGAGTTACCGGGATCGAATTCCGGCGGAGGCAGATGTGGCTGGGAGTTTTTCCGACTGCCTCTCGCCGAGAAACGGTAATTCCTGCACCGGCCATGTTGCTGAGATTTTTCATGGCTTCCTTCAATAATTCCAGATAAATATCGAGATGGTTCCTTATTCAAGGCCATGGTCGACTACCTGTCGAACTCCTATGCTCAAAACTTGCAAAAAAAAAAATAATTCCTTCATTCGCCCATTGTTATTGCAAGTTAAAAGTCCAGTAGAATATAACGGGAATTGTGGTAGATGGAAAATAGTAATAGTGCGAATGGCGTCTGTTATGACACAAAGTCAAGAAACGAACGTTAAACGCATTATTATTATTATTATTAATATTATTATTAAAATCAATTTGTATCTAGTTTTTATGAAAAAGTTATAATTTTGATTTCTTGACTATAATAATATCTATATGTATATCAAGGTGAAAAATGGAAATAAAAAGACAAGTAGTGGGAGTGACGTTATTGATGGTTGGAGAACGTGTCTCCAGGCATTTAAAATTGAAAATATTATAATATTATGACTAAAAATTTGAAAAAAAAAATTTACAGTTTCACAAAAATCTAATAATTGCTTAAATATCAACGTACTAAAATTGGAAAATAAGTTTATTTCTTTTCTATAACGTTTTGAAGAGTGGGACACTTCTTATTCTAAATTACATTTAATTCACCGAGTGTCCCACGCTTTTAAACGTTATAAAAGAGAAAGAAATATATAAAATAATAACGGAAGTTTTCTCTGTAATTTCTTTTGTTTGCTTACATTTTTTTTATCTGTTCCAGTATTATTAACAGACGATTGAATTGATTAATTGTTAGTAGAATTTACCATCTTAACTTGCATTGAGGTATGTAATAATGTATAGTTTAATCTGATCTAAAATGTATTTACTTTATTTTAGAAATCGATATAATATTAAATGTAACAATTATTATACATGTTCATAGGCCCTGATGATGAAAATATATTTTTCGAAACGTTGGCCACAAGCGATACTCTGGTAAAACTTATTTCAAATGTGTTCCTCAACCAAACAAATGTACTTCAAGAACTGATTAATATGAAGTATTGGCACCCAGACTTAAAATTCAGTTTTCTTGTTAACGTAAAATATATTAACTTTTTTTTAATATTTCATATTTTTTATCAATAGTGCACACGCTGCTATACCTATATAAAGACATCTGCACAATTGTAGATTTGGCTAGATTTAATAACTTCTGTTAACAATTATTTTTTCCGTAATTTGAACATTTTTATTGCTGGAGTCTTTGTTTATTATCGGGTATTTAATAACCAGAGTTTAAATAACCTTCTGTTGTGTAACAGCTGGTTGTTGATTCTAAAAGACGGGATATTTAGTTATGGGTTATTTAATAAGCCATTAATAAGCCATTAATTAGTAACAATACCGGTTTTTTTATTCTGTTAAATCAATATATGTTAATAATTCCTGTTGGAATTGATTACTTTCTATCAGTGTAACGTTCCGAAAAGTGTCACGTTCTGCCTGACCCTGTGCGTGCAAGTGAGAGCGCAGTATAAGCGATAGAGAGTCGGTAAAAATATAGTTAGACAGCTACTAAAATTTAGGTTATGTATTATTAAATATGATATTCGAGCGGAATACGTTATCACGTAAAACTATCGTCCGTAAACCGACTTTACAGACAACCAATTTTTTTCCTAGTTAGAATTATTTCGGTTATTAGATCAGGCTCTTCTTTCCCAGTGGGCACGCGTCCAGGGCCCCGCGATCGATAGGGGTCCCCTAGTTCCTGGCCAGATTACCAAACGATAACCGACATTTATTACCGAAAAACATATTTATTTCGAAAAACCAAACGATAATCAGGCTAACTACAAGACCTACTTGCTTATAAGCTTTTGCATGCGCGAAGCTACTCTACTCTCGCCCGAAAATCAGGTTTTTCGATTTCAGCATGTTTGGGTAAATTTAAATATATAAAAATACAATTTAAGTACAATGCTTCAAGAGAGATTAACCAGTTTGTCGCTGATGGGCATAGAATGTGATATGCTCAAAAACATAGATTTTGAAGAAGTGATTAACGATTTTGCCCATCTCAAATCTAGAAGGGTATACCTATTCAATCAACATAGATTTTTAAGTATTAACCTGTGAATGTTAAATGAGTTACTTTTGTGGATTATATTATACTAGCGGTTCCGCCCGGTTTCACAAAAGAACGAATAGGGGGGGGGGTACATGAGTACGCACATTTATCTTAGTTTACCGAGATGAATGTTGTCTTCACTTCATGAAAATGTAGATTGCGTTTCTTCTGAATCAAATATTCTGAAAAATAGTGAACTTTAGAAAGTGAAATGAACATATTAAAAGAAAACGATAATAATAAAAGCCGCGATCCTGCGCTGTGATCCAAAACAACAAAAAGAAAAACACTAGAGTACCGTTCACTATAAAAACCTTGGGGATCAAAGAGTTAAATCCGGTTCTGTTTTCCATTAACAGTTCCTAAATATACTTGTTACTGTTATATGAATCCGTCGCTATAAATTGATAATAATAATTATTTCATTGCATTAAAATGTTTTTGCCGCAACTATGAATATAATGGGACTGTTTTATCAGTGTATAGCGGAACACGTAATTCTTCTTTAATTGAAATCATTAAATGGCTCTTCATATTCCGCTGATTGAAGAGTTATTATTTCAAAACGCCACGTTGTTTCGTCATATCCTTGTTTACACGTCTCTGTTATATTACACAGACTATAAAAATATGTTATTTGATAAAGCATTTTTCAAATAAAAAATAAGTGTAAAAACTAAAACCCGGCTACTGAAAAGTATGAAACAAGAAAATATTTTCATCTGAGGATAGCCGTGGTCATATGCCACCTACCCTAACAAAACATTACATTTTAACAGTAGTAAGCGATCATAAGCTTCAGGGCAAAGTACATCATGCTATACATCCAGAGGGGCTTCATATATATGAGATGGCATACGACCACGGCTATCCTCAGATGAAAATATTTTCATGTTTCATACTTTTCAGTAGACGGATTTTAGTTTTTGAACTTATTTTTTATTTAAATTTTTTTTTAACTTATTTTTTTAATTGTTTTTAATTTGCTACCCCCTGGGACCAAACTTCAAAAATAAATGTAGCCTATGTTATCCGGGCTAAGATAACGAATCGATTGATACATTATTTATCAAAATCGGACGAATAGTTCAGGCGCTACGGTGGAACATCTGTAAATCCAAACATACATACATAGATTGCTAAACTCATAACCTGTCCTTTTGGCTTCGCCGTAGTCGGGTAAAAACACACGACTATTATAATATTTTTTATTGAACCTTGAAACAGATTCAAACGCAAAGTAAATTAAGTAATTTGTTTAAGCAAACTCTATGCTCAGAAATTCCAGTTTACAAAATTGGTTCGTTATTTAATGTGAAAAAAAAAAACAATTTGAAGTAAAACTTCTTTACGCACGCTTGACTTTGAGAGTAAGCTGGTGAATGCGTGTCGAGAGATTTACGGAAGTGTGATCGGGCGAGGCGAACGGAAGTTGAGAGGAGATATAAGTTAGTGAAGATAGAAAGAGGATGATAAATATGTACTTCATTGGCTAGTCGCGCCATCAGATGGCCGAAAATATAAGCAGTACTAACAATAGAATGACACATACTTTACTTGCCAGTGGCGCTATCGGGTGACAGAAAAAAGTTTTGTAAACCTACTTAACTTGCAGAGCTAAATAATATTTCATAAAGGTTTAATAAAATTCTATGAGAGCTAAGTAATTGCAATGTATTACTTTTGTTTTCATTATCTTTATGTTTATATTTCTTTCTTCTTACATTAGACTGTTCATTTCGTTCTTGAACAATTTTATAAATTAATATTTTGTTCAATACATTAAATATTCTACGTGTAAAGTGAATAAAATTGTAAATTCATTTGAAAGTTCATATTTTGTGAATTTTCGTGTGAATAATGACAAATTATGGCAGGAAGAAGTTTTACTTCAGTCGTGTGGTCTAAAGCACACTCGTTTTTTTTTATTCTGTTTCTTTACTATTTCGACGCATATTTACAGGGATAATATGTTATACGGTTACCAATAACTTATCCACATAAACGTCAACATGTTTTACATCCCATTTGAGTTATGGGACGACCTTTTTATACACATTTTTCAGTTGAGTCAAGGCTTACTGAAAAATGGTTAAACATTCTAAGCATTATTCTAGTTGACACGAAGTCACTATAAATAGTCAAAGTCCAATAGAATATGTGATAAAAAGACAAAATTAAAAATTTCAAGACTGCAGTAAAATAAAAATGTGTTGTAAAGTAAAAAAATCCATTCCATTGAGTGATAGATTCAACCTTCAAAAATATTGATATTTGACATACTATATAAAGAAAATAAAATTTTTGTTCGCGCGTGCGGTGACGCGGGTAACGACTAGTATTAAATATTATGATTTTTGCTATTCGTTTGCATACTTGCATAATATGTTATCACAGCTACCTAATTTCTACAGAACAAAAGTGCAACTCATTTTATAATTTCAAAATATTCTCGTAACTATAAATTTTAGAAAAAAAAAATTACAAAACTTTCTTGTAAAATTAAATAGAATATTAAATCTTTATCAAAAGAATACCATTATTATATAAAAAACAACGTTACAGCATATATCTCTTCTGCGCGTGTGCCGATTTTCCCCAAAAACAGTAGAGCTCTTCATATTTGCATATAAAACATCTTCACAAAATTTGGTTTCAATCCGCTTATCCATTTGACCTGTTCAAAGAGCAAACAGACTAACAGAGAAAAAAACAGACTTTTTTAAAAACTTAGCAATATTGTAAAATTTTGAAAAGTGAATTTTGACCTAAACAATTTTGACCCAGAAACAATAGGATTCTTCATATTTCCATATCAAACATCCTCACAAAATTTGGTTTTAACCCGCTCATCCATTTGACCAGGACCTGCTTACAGACAAACAATCGCACATACTTTTTCCAAAAATATAGTTTTTGGATTTGGAGGATTTCAAAACGAAGAAATATTGTAAAGTGAATTTTGACTTAAGTTAGTACCACTTCCAACTTGTGAAGTTGTAAACATTTTTGACGTGATAACGTCTTATAAATTGATGAATCACCAATCTTATAAATTGATAAAACACCGGCTGCATGCACGAAAAAGTGTAACGTTCCTAAATCCTAACGTTCGTAACGCGTAACGCGTAACGTTCCGCCTGACCCTGTGCGTGCTTTTTGCTAATTTCTCGCTCAATTTAAATCAGATCGGTTTGAAACCAGTCTTAAACGAAAGAGGAGAACATTTTACATAGATTTCGTATAACAGAATTTGCCTAAACAGTTTTTTTATACAAATTTATATAGAAAAATAGCTGTATAAATGCAATGTTGTCTAATGCATGGCGCGACGCGGTCGGTTGTCTTTGTTTGCCGTACATGGAAATTAGAAAATAACGTATGTCTTGTCTTAACATGAAAACGGCTGCATTTCTAATGTTTAATTCAATTTTTTGACATTAGTATTTTGTGAAATGCAACGCCTTCTAAGTTAAGTATTGGAATAACTAATTATTATTAGAACATAATACTTTGACAGTTGCAAACGTCACTTTTGACATTTCTTATCATTCCGACACCAAGGATAAGCGGATTGAAACCAAATTTTGGGAGGTTTAGGTTATGTATTACGGAATACGTTATCACGTAAAACTATCGTCCGTAAACCGACTTTACAGACAACCAATTTATTTTTTTTTACAAGGAAATTGTATATTTCTTGTGAAGCAGCAATTTAGTTGAGATGTTTCTCATCACTCAGTGCATATTACCTTACAAAACGCGTACAGAAAATAAATCAATATAGACACCAACTGCGAGCACTTGCAACTAAAGTATGAATAGTATACAAAAGCAGATATGATATCTTTATGACGAATGTGTGTGCGTGTGTCGGGGTGTGTGTGTGTGTGTGTGTGTGGGATATAGAATATTATTATAATGGAAAACCCGAGAAAATAAATTTATCGTTTCCGAATTCTCGATGGGATTGTTAAGTGGATCTATGCCAAGAATGTGAATGCGGTCTCTGGAATAAATTCTTGGTCGTTGTCTCCGCCGTTTTGTCGACCAAGCTCATAAAAGAAGATTGCGAAACTTATGTCTGATCTCGCAGCACAGTCCCGTAAATCCGCGTTCACATTGAGCGGAAATTACCACTTAAAAAAATTCCATTTTCTATCTTTCACATAATATAATAGTTAGAGGATGGTGACAGAAATGGTCAAGGAGCATTTGGTGGCAGAAACGCTCTCTTTCATGTAGTTTGAGCTCCTCTCTACAAATCCGCTTAGTGGAGTAGGGGTCTAGCGCGTTGCGGTACGACGCTGAAGCACTCAAAAAAAATTGGTTGTCTGTAAAGTCGGTTTACGGACGATAGTTTTACGTGATAACGTATTCCGTAATACATAACCTAAACCTCCCAAAATTTGGTTTCAATCCGCTTATCCTTGGTGTCGGAATGATAAGAAATGTCAAAAGTGACGTTTGCAACTGTCAAAGTATTATGTTCTAATAATAATTAGTTATTCCAATACTTAACTTAGAAGGCGTTGCATTTCACAAAATACTAATGTCAAAAAATTGAATTAAACATTAGAAATGCAGCCTTTTTCATGTTAAGACAAGACATACGTTATCTTCTAATTTCCATGTACGGCAAACAAAGATGACCGACCGCGTCGCGCCATGCATTAGACAACATTGCATTTATACAGCTATTTTTCTATATAAATTTGTATTAAAAAACTGTTTAGGCAAATTCTGTTATACGAAATCTATGTAAAATGTTCTCCTCTTTCGTTTAAGACTGGTTTCAAACCGATCTGATTTAAATTGAGCGAGAAATTAGCAAAAAGCACGCACAGGGTCAGGCGGAACGTTACGCGTTACGCGTTACGAACGTTAGGATTTAGGAACGTTACACTTTTTCGTGCATGCAGCCGGTGTTTTATCAATTTATAAGATTGGTGATTCATCAATTTATAAGACGTTATCACGTCAAAAGACGGCAAAATTCCTCTACAAAATGACAGAACAGCTTCTGGGAGGCCTCCTAGTTGCAGAAAGAATATTTTCTGCCAATTTACCCTCTGCAGAGACTTTAAAAAAATCGACCAAAAAGTTCAAAAGATAAAAAAAAATAATTTGAAGTTGAAACTTGTCATAATGGCTGATTCGGTGGCCCGGAATACGAGAAAAAAATTTCGTGGCTCTAAACGTCTTCACTTCCTTTCGATGATTTTTAAATATTTGCACAGGTAAAAATTCGCGTGGTGGCAAAATTTTTACCAGGCTTTCTATTTGTACCCAAAAAGTTTGTAAAAAATATTGTCTGCCAATTTTGTCACTGCTAGATCACAATCTGCCAATTTAATGTATTTGTCATTAATGGTTTACCTGTATAACATGTTGAACTTTCCGCAAACATGACGCGTTTTTACAAGGTCGATTTTGGCAGAAAACTGTACCTCGGGATTCTTTCCAAGAAGACGAACCGTTTGAGTTCAGTTTCACTCACCGAGCTTGTATTTTTTTAATTTATTTATTATACTGACAGTCTCTATAGGGGGTAAATTGGCAGAAAATATTTTTCTGCAACTACGAGGTTCCCCAGCTGCTGTTTAGTCATTTTCTGCCATTTTATAGAGGAATTTTGAGTTTTGCCGTTTTTTTAAGTGCCCCAGCGTCGTACCGCAACGCGCTAGACCCCCTACTCCACTAAACGGATTTGTAGAGGGAGGCTGAGAGTTCAGACTTCACGAAAGAGAGCGTTTCTACCACCCAGTGTTTCTTGACCATTTCTGTCACCATCTAAATATAATGTTCACTTGTTTGTATTAATAATTAAAACATACGAATGAAGAAGGGATCCTTTCATTTTTATCAAAGTGCAGTAAAATCTCTGTAAGTTGAACTTTGGGGGAGACGCCAAAAAATTCGAGTTATAGAGTTTCCGATTATAGGCGGATTTTGTAAGAAAATATTCGACTAGTGGAGGTTAAGATTTATTCTAACTAATTCTGAGTTGCTATGTTCGAGATACAGAGGTCCAAATACTTTTTTCGAGTTATGAAGGGAAAATACGTACCGAAATGGCTTGTAGGAACTCACTGATTACTTCGACCTATAGAGGGTTGACATTTTGAGTAATGGAGGTTTGGGGGCTGGAAGGAAAGGGAACAAAACATTTTTTCGAGTTTTAGCGGTTTTCGACATATCGAGGTTCGACTTAAAGAGGTTCTATTGTATTATAATAAATAAAATAAATTCTCTGTTAACTCGTGTGGCGACTGGGATAACTGTTACTAATAAATATTATACATTTACTATACATCTGCATAGCTACATAATATGGTTTTACATGTAAAAATTGTCTATCTAACTTTTTTTGACAGATATTTAGAACAAAAAAAAAAACAGCTGATAATGTAGAAAACAACGTTATAACACATATCACTTCTGTGAATGCGCCTATTTTCTCCAAAATTAGTGCTTTTCATATTTGCATGTCAAATATCCTCCCAAAATTTGGTTTCAATCCGCTCATCCGTTTGATCCGTATCGTGCTCACAATACACACAGACAAACAGTGTAATTGACGAACAAACTTTTTCTCCAAAAATATGTTTTTTTGAGTTCGGGGGACATAAAAACGAAAAAAATATTGTAAACTTTTGAAAAGTGATTTTTAATCTAAATTAGTACTATTCCCCACAACAACTTGTGGAGGTGAAATGGTAAAATTTACGCACAGTAACCATAATATCAGTTTTGCTATTATACGAATCATCTTGACGAAAACATGTATTATGTGTATTACGCTGCAGTCGTCTTTTCCAATTCCTTTGAGTAGAGACAGCGAAGACCTAAAAGCACTGATTTAACATATTGCAGTTATTTCAGTCTTTACTCACATTTCCGACATAAGTTATGCATAAATATTCCTACAAAAAGTGGAATTTAATATAAAATAAAACATTAATATCAAAATAGTTTATTAAATTGTGCGTGATAATTTACGTATTGTTATCAATTTACTGGTTTTGGTTTCTCCATTTCAATAAAAATAATACAATTAGTATTTGAGGCGATTATTTGTTCAATCAAATCAATCATAATAACTTACAATTTGAACTATAAATGTGTTTGTGAAACATGTTAATTATTAATTTACGATATAACTTTAATTATATTAACCTTAACACCTTGTTAGATTTTGCTAATCAACAGACATTAAACATTTTTAATTACTATGAAGTTCACTAGCAATAATGCAAACAATTTTTTTTTCAATTAGATTTTTAAGTCTGATCTCAGTGAAGATTGTCCGACCTATAGGTATTTTAAATTTGTTATTATTTCAAAATCTTATAGAAACTTATACAATATTTTAGCATCCCAACACCACAAGTACTACTAATTTAGGTCAAAAGTCGGTTTTCAAAATTTTACATTTTTTCGTTTTGAGGTTTCCCGAGCTCAAAAAACATATTTTTGGAAAAAGTTTGTGCGTTTGCTTGTCTGTTAGTTTGTCAATCTGTGTATGTCTGTTAACACGATGAGCGGATTGAAACCAAATATGAGGAACTCTATTGTTTTTGGAGAAAATCGGTGCAGGCACAGAAAAGATATTTGCTGTAACGTTGTTTGTTGTTTTTAATGTAACGATGGTACACTTTTCATAACTGTTTATTTTTCTAATTATTTGTACAAGAAAATTTGTAATTTTTTTTCTAAACTTTATAGTGAAAATAAAAAAATCAGCCGCCCTTTTGTTCTGTAGATCTGTCAAAAAGGAATTAGATAGCTAACGAAAAAGCTTCGGTTAATTTTTACATGACGTGATAACATATTATGAGATAACCATCCAATATTTATACTCGCCGTTACCCATGTCACCGCACGCGTTAACCGAAATTTTATATTACTTTTTATAATAATATGTCAAATGTCAATATTTTATAAGTTGGAATGGTTCCGTCACCCAATTGGCTGTAATTATTTATAAATGTCTAGTATGTGTACATCATTTGAAATCAAGCAGACTATTTTCCCTAACTTCAAATTAAAATAACTACTGCTCCTAAACAGTTCAATCACGCGATTAAAGACAATCTCGAATTAGATATAGAAAAATCATGTAAATACTACGTTGTGGTTTTATTTTAGAGGCCATATACTTATTTTTATATAATTCCCATTAATTTTCTAACGTAATAATATTTGTACACTTCTATTTTGTAAAAGGTAATTAGACAGTTTGCTGATTCCGTGCGGATAATTATTAAAGTCAAAAAAATAATATATAATCGCAAATAAAGCATTAGTTAATTATTTTATTGTCATTTAATGCTTGTGTATATGAAGTGACGCAAATCAACTTATTTTTAATATGCTTTTATTAGCTTGACCCGTATGTATCATAGGTATCTCTATCTTTTTTATGGAATTTTTCAAATTAATTTTCACTCACTTCCAGACGTCTGAATAATTTGAAGTTTTTGGCACGTTTAAGAACCCCTGACAATACAACTTATAGAATACTAGCCGCTACCCGCGGCTACGCCCGCGATTGAGATGGAAATCGACTTTTGACATGCATATCAGGGGTTGAGGTATTGCACATATTTTGACAAACAATTTTCTTATTTTTCGTAAAAAATTTTTATTTTTTTTTAATAAAAAGTAGGTATCCTATGTTACTTCTAATACCTTCAAGAGTGTATGTGCAAAGTTTCATGATGATCGGTTAAGTAGTTTTTGCGTGAAAGCGTAACAAACAAACTTACATTCGCATTTATAATATTAATATGATAACAATTTTCTTATTTTTCGTAAAAAATTTTTATTTTTTTTTAATAAAAAGTATCCTATGTTACTTCTAATACCTTCAAGAGTGTATGTGCAAAGTTTCATGATGATCGGTTAAGTAGTTTTTGCGTGAAAGCGTAACAAACAAACTTACATTCGCATTTATAATATTAATATGATGATAACAATTTTCTTATTTTTCGTAAAAAATTTTTATTTTTTTTTAATAAAAAGTATCCTATGTTACTTCTAATACCTTCAAGAGTGTATGTGCAAAGTTTCATGATGATCGGTTAAGTAGTTTTTGCGTGAAAGCGTAACAAACAAACTTACATTCGCATTTATAATATTAATAATAATATATGAATATTTATAAATGTATAAATAATTTATTTCAGAAAACGAATGATGAGGAAGGGAAGAAACTGTCGTCAAAAATACAGAAACCAAAAATTCAAATGCGTAAAAGACCGGAGAGCTGTGGGGGGCGCGTTTTAGGGGTCATTTCCGGCGAAAGTTGACCTCTAGTCGAAAAATGTTGTATGCCAATGTTGCAGGTATTAAAAGGATTTACAACTTTTATGAATATAATTTTTGCAGGAGAAAGAAATTAAAAACGAAAAACACGGTTTTTTCGATATTTGTCTGAATCTATGAATTTATGTGTCATAAAAGTTGTAAATCCTTTTAATACCTGCAACATTGGCATACCTACAACATTTTTCGACTAGAGGTCAACTTTCGCCGGAAATAACGAAAAACCGCGTTTGACCCCTAAAACGCGCCCCCCACAGCCCTCCGGCCTTTTACGCATTTGAATTTTTGGTTTCTGTATTTCTGACGGCAGTTTCTTCCCTTCCTCATCATTCGTTTTCTGTTATTAATTTTGTCCTCATCAAAAGCTAACTTCACTGGTCTAAAAGACATGTATTGTGGATTAAAAACTAAAAAAAATACTTAAATATACCTACAGATTTTGTTCAACAGCGGTAGGAAGTCGCTCAAATTTGGAGTTAGGGGCTTCCTATCAATGTTAAAAATTATTTTTTACTTTTTTGTTCACATTGCTACAAAAGTGTGTTTTTTACTTCTTTAAACTCTAATTTATTTTCCCATTGACGTATTTCTGTATCTATTTGTGTACGATAATGTTTGTTTTTTTCTGAAAATTAAGATGGTTTAAACATTAAAAACTATTTTTGCCAAAAGCAAGGTAAAATAATCTGTGTTAAACTATTATTAGGGGAAGAGACGCGATCAGAAGAAAGCAAATGCTTTATTAGTTAGGATTTATATTCAAAATGTTCGATAAGATTCAGGTCAATCTAATAAAAGGAAACCGTGACTGATCTATCAACGCACACCTCAAACCAGTGGACGGATTGGGCTGAAATTTGGCACACAGATAGTTATTACGACGTAGGCATCCGCTGAGAACGGATTTTTGAAAATTCAACCCCTAAAAGGGTGAAACGGGGGTTCAAATTTTTCATGGGGATTCAATGCACTGTTCAAACCACTGGACAGATTGGGCTGCAATTTGGCACACAGATAGTTACTAAGAAGTAGACAACCGTTAAGAACAGATTTTTGAAAATTCAACTTCTAAAACGGTGTAAAGACGGTTTAAAATTTGCATGGAGAAATCATATAAGATAGATGTATCAATTCGAAAATGCGCAGAATTACTGTTACTCCTGTCAATAAATAAATTAACACGTGTTTCATGCTTTTTCAAAAAAAACCCCTTCAGAGGGTGAATAGTCTAAAAATCAACATGGGTGTCTTTTTCAAGGTTTATCAGGACGTTGATCACGTGAATGTCATTAATTTTGAAATTTATGCCAAATAATGGGAATTTCGTCTCAATCGCATGTGAAGCCGCGGGTAACGGCTAGTCGATCTATAAGTATGAAACAAAACACATTCAAGTTAATATAGGTGTTTGCAAGATAAGTATTATGATCAATTTAAAAAGTCCGGCTCTGAAATCAGTTCTTGTTAGCGTTGTAAAAAAGCGACCCTTTCAACTCATAACAATGTGTAAACCCGGCAATCGCCCTTCCTTGTACCAGCATAATAATGTATATGTGTTTATTCATCTATTACTGCAGGCTGTAATTCTCAACGGTTCAGTGACTGGGCCATGTCAAGTAATTTCAAGGGAGCTTTTCGGGATCGGACTCCGCCGTCCACGACTGATGCAAGCTTTTGTCTGTCGAGACTTCGCCCTGCCAGACTTGTGTGATATATTAACAAAAATTATGAATTCGTAAGTGAATATTATCTACAGATGTGATAGGGATTTAACAAGTTCATTAATATGTAATTTATAGCTCTCTTTATTATTTTTTTTAAGTTAAAATGATCGCTGTTGAGTTATGTACTTGATAAGACATTGAGTTATAACGAAAATAATTTTTATACAGTCTGGTTACAAGAACTGCACGTTTTTAACGTTTTGATTACATATTGTAACAAAACTGTTCACTGTTCTTTAATGTGGTGGTAAATATTTATTTACAACAATAAAATGTTAACAGAACAAATAAACACACAAACTAAAAGTACTTCTCTTATATAATGGAAATGAAATAGAAATAATTTAATACAGAAAACAATAACTTCTAAGTAATGAAAATAATACAGTCACTACGTACACAGAAATATATACAAAAAATATTTATCAAAGCGCTCTAGAAATTTATATCCGAACTCAATGATTTATGTCTGGTGACCGAACACTGTATGTCAACACCCACTATACCGTCTTCACTGTGTCTGTCTACACTGTCGCGCGGCTGTATTTATATGCGTGGGGTAGGTACCCATTCTAGCTTTTCCTCGAACGTTCGAAACCCTTCTACCTGCTTCTACTAACACCAGTGGCGGCTAACGTGCGTGACAATATTATAAATTTGTCAGAAAAACTATTCTTGACAAAAATTTATGTATGCTTTAAAACCTAAAATGAATTAATTGGAATCGATACCGGTCTCCTCGGATAAGCTGGGTAAAGGAGGGGATATGAAAATTTAATTTGGTTGTAGAGTAAAGAAGCCTTGCTGGATCACAATTCATAGGATCGAAACCAAATTTTAAGACTTTTAGAGAGTCCAAGAATGTTTTTCTTATTTTCACTCTGCTCTCCTACATAAAGGTAGTTTACTGATGAAAGAAAATTGTGATATTCTCTCAGCCTGGATTTTTCCGAAACAAATAAGAAGCTTCGCAATGCCATATCGATTTAATATGAAACACGATGGAAATAGTTTGATCTGTTTTCGAAAAGGTAGGCATTTTTTATTTTTGTTCATTGGAAAGTAACCTTATTTAGGGAAGTAGAGAGAAAATAAGAAAGATCTTCTTGGGTAATCCCCTAAAAAACCTTAAGTATACAATTTGATTTCGATCCGTTAAACGGTGAGTCACTCTTGAACCAAATCAAACTTTCATATCGAGAATATTTTTTCTGGAAAATTAATAATGAAACGTCATTAATGTATTTTTAACCACACTGTATAAAAATTACAGGAGAGCAGGAAATGGCATGTTTATGATTCTACAAGCTGCATGTTAAATTCCTATTTCCTCCTAAGCAGTTTACCACTCTATACCTATGCCAGCGTTTCTTAACCTTTTTCAGTTCACGGATCCCTACGAAAGGAAACCAAGCACAATTTCAAGGACCCCCTTAATAAAAAACAGCAATAAATTTCAAACCATTTAATTTAGTACTACAAATACAAACAAAAATACTTTTTCATAAAAAATGCGTCAATGTGAAGGTTGGTGCTGCTTTTTTGCAACTAAATTAGTGATATTTTGATCCATAGATGAGACTACGGATCTCCAATAGCTATACTCGCGGACCCCCAGGGGTCCGCGGATCACAGGTTAAGAAACACTGCTATATACAAAGGAAATGTTTAATCATTTGTTTGATAATCTCAGGAACTACTCAACTAATTCGACAGTTTCTTTCACTGTTTTAAAACCTAATTCTTCCTCACTGATGTAGGTTATAATATTGTAACGATACGACAAACGAGGGTGAACAGTGAGCAACAATGTGAAACAAGCCGCACTAATTACGTTCAAAAAGAAATTTCACTGCCAGAATAGACTCTACCCGGACAAATCCGGGCCAAAAACTTAATACTACATAGATCAAAATAATAACTTCGCTTTTTTTTGTTGAGCAGTAGATTTTCTCAAGAGAGAAATTTCTTGACTGCGATGTGATTGGAAATGGAATTCCAGAAGCTTCAGACCCCCTTTGCGACCAACTGTGAAATTGATATTTTCTGGGTCGTAGATTGTGATTACTTACGAGTTATGACTCGCTCATAAATTCATATCATTACAACATAACAAGCTTGCATGAAATACATTTCTGAATAAAAAAAAAAACTTGAAACATAATATATTCTTGACGATTTATGACTGTTTTTAATATCTTTTTATATCTAATAGTCCAAGCGACGATCGTAAAAAATGGTTCCGATTTTATAACGAATGAAACTTTCAGAAAAGAAAGTACCTACATGTAGTTACTTCAACCACTTGCCTAGACAACCCTGCGAGAATATGATCCAACAAGGGGTCACCATTTCCGGTATTTATTTTTTAATTTGTTGGTCAGTATGAGCTTTTTTTGAATATATACGGTTGCCGTCTTCGTAACATAGTGGCAACTCAGTTTTTGATGTGAAACATCTAATGGCGCGTTTGGTTGGAAGTAAAACCGTGCATTAGCGTGACACTTTTATGGGACGAAAACATTTTATGGATAAAACATGGCTTTAGTTGAAGGCGACATCTAGATAACAGAGCGAAATTTAGTTACTAGAATTTCGTTAGACGACAACGCGTGACGTTTGCTTTGAGTATGCGTTGTCGTAACTATTTTTACGACCGCTCGCGCCGCTTCCACTTTTGAATATACTGTAACGTTTTTGCAAAAAAAATGTGAACTGCATTGTGAATTTTTTGATAAAGTTTTCTTGTGTGTTTTATTTAATTTTTATCACGGCCGAATAGACTACATTGTTTTTTGTTAGATATTTTGAGTCTGTTCTTGAATTATAAGTCCATTTTTTTATGCTGGAGAAGTAAATTGAAAACGCATTAGAAATAGTGCTGAAAATATTAATTACTGAGCTTTGATTTTAGAGGGTGATATTTTCAAATAATATTTTAAATAGGTCTTGAAAGTAATTTGGTAGCGAAACATTGTAATATTTTAGACTCTATCGCTGTTTGTTATATTATAATTTATTTTTTAAGTAATGTTTACAGAATAAAATCAATTTTTTAAAACAGTGAACATTTAAATCTGTTCTACTTCATCGCACCTATAGTAGAATTCTGGAACTAGTTTCGGATATCAGACTTCATACTTTACAAGAAATTAGTTTTAAAGAATTTAAAAATAAAACCATAACAGTGAATAAATCTGTTCAAAATATAAAATTAATTTGAATAGAAAAGAACGTCAATATCGACAGAAACTGTGCACTTTTCCCGGGTCGCGAGATAATTGTTTTTAAACGTGCCTAATTGAAAAATCAATAACACGTGGTGTTGGCTAATTGCCAATCGACTATACGGTTTGAGGAAAAACAGACCGCACAAATATTATAATTAATCTAATGTTGAGAAATATTGTTTCAGTCGTACTTTTAATTAAATTTTTATTTTAATCTACGTTCCATTATTACTTTTACAGCATGTGCAGTTATTAAAAAAATGTTATAAAAACAGCAACGACACAATCGGGTCTTGCGCAAAAATAATACTGTATTAGAAAATACAATTTATAGTTTATAACATTTTTTCAGAATAAGTACGTTTGCAATACTTTTTAATAAAGTGGAATTATTTATTTAGGTATATGTATGCGCGAGTAAATTGGAAAATAATTCATGTTGACAAAAAACTTTGGAAGATTCAAATTATATCTCTTAACTGACAGACATTTATGCTTCGTCAAAAAATGTCATTTTGTATGTAGGTACTAGTTTAGTTACCAAAAAATCACATGATCGCTATTTGAACGGTAAATGTGTATAATTAAGAAAAAAAACTGTCTGGGTCGATACTCGTACGGGAAATTTCCAAAATTAAAATTTGCCATTACGTGCCGATCATATGATTTCTCTCCTCTCAATTACTAAAGTAAAACTAATTAAAATTTGTTTCTTTTCTAGTTGTTACCAACGCCATTTTCTATATTTTTTTCATCTATTCCTGCGAGAATGGACATTATTGTGCATAATATTCTTTAAAATAACGGTTCGCCGATAGCCGTGATTATTTGAATATTATAGGTTAACTATTAAACCAATAAGAATCTCTTTATTATAACCAAAACTTTGGTTAAAATTAGTATCAATTTTTTTTTTCAGAAACTAAATATCATACAAAATACAACAATGCCTTTTATATAAAAAATATTTAAAGAAAGATAAAAGTACAATTAATTTTTGTAGTTTTTTATTCTTACTTTAGAAGTACTTTATAAATGATTGTTGTTTCCATCAAAGTTCACAGTCACTCATTTCTCTAACATAATCAATTTATAAATTACAGTGAAACCTTTCGAGAAACTTTCCGCGGTGTTTTCAAACAGCTGTCAATGTTGCAAACGCACAGCACAAAAGCCCGTTTCCAAGTTGTCATAAACACACCGTCCAAATGTTAGACTGTGAAAGGTTAAAATTTAAGTCATTGTTAATATTGTCACTTGTATACATTTTCTATCGACACAAATTAAAGCACTTCACAAAAGCGGCATGAATCGGTCGAGCTCGTCGAGAATGTCGCCTGCACACGTCATGGCAACGAGATACGCGAGATAAGCGCTGCCGGTCAGAATGTGAACGTTCATATAGAGTGTGTGATAGCCATTCGTGTGCGTCCTCACGCTGACACTCCATAAGAAAACCAACAGTTCCGCAAGATGCGGCAACAAATGTTTAACCGTTGCTGTGGAAGCCATTTGGTCGGTTGTGTTCAGTTGACTCAGCGCTTTATCCGCCTTGTGCGATTACTATTTATTACTGCTTAAGCAAAAATCCAGCGCTTATACGTTTTTGTTTAATAACTATCGAATTGATCGATTTAATGCTGTAGTATTCACCATTTGATGAAAGTTGAATATCGATTAACTGATAAGCTAAAGTAAATATCTCTTGTGAAATAATACTTATAACTTCAGGTTTATAGGAAAAACCAAAACCAGTGAAAACTTTGAGATAAAGTACATTTATTTACTGTAATAATAACTTTGAATTCAAACTGTATTCTGCAAAAAAAGCGCCTCAAAAAACTTGGTACAAGTGTATAAGAAAACATTTTACTGTTTTTATTCTTATTATACCGTAATAGTAAATGGTTTAATGGGGTAAGTATATAATTATGACTAGAATATATTGTATTGTTGCGTCTTCTTTATTCAACATTGATACTCTGCATTCTCGAATACAACATTGTTTTGTTTTGGGTTTCCATTAGCTACACTTAAGAAACAAATAAATAAATTTTCAATCTTGTTGTGATCAGATGTATATTAGACCTTGTCTTGATCAAATTTTATTGTGTTTTATTTATTTACTTTCTATACTAATATTATAAAGAGGTAAAATTTGTAAGTTTGAATGTAAAAGGTAATCTATGAAACTACTCACCCGACTTCAAAAAATTTTTTACCAATATTTAGAATGGATCTTCAGAATGAACATGGGTATGTTTCAAGCAGCCAGCAAAGAGCAGAATAGAAAAGAATAGAAAAGAATAGAAAAGAATAGAATAGAATAGTATAGAATAGAATAGTATTTATTATCCAAATTACTCTTTACAAGTGGATACGTTAAAACACAAAATCTCAATGTACATACATAATAATAAATAAATAACAAATACAAGCTGGTAAAATAGCTAATTAAAATCTAAAATCATCAATATTATAAAGACATTCACTAAGCAAAGTTGCCTTAATTTCTTTTTTAAATTTATTTAGTTCCATATTTTTTATATAGGTAAAGAGGCAACATATTGAACATTTTTAGTGCGTGATATTCAGCGCTATTATTAAATAAAGACAATTTGGATTTTGGCAAAATCACATTCGAATTATTTCTAGTGTCATGTCCATGGATAGCCTGAAATGTGTCGTATTTGTTAATACGTTGCTTAATAAAGCACAAAGTAAAATAGACATATATAGACGGTACAGTTAAAATACATTTATCAATAAAAGTTTGTTCGCAACTGGCACGAAAATCGAGATTAAAAATGACACGAATTGCCTTTTTTTGGAGTAAGAATTTTTTTTTGATATCTGCACAATAACCCCAGCTAACAATACCATATTTCACCAGCTGATAAAAATATGCATAATACACAGATAAGCAAACTTTAGAGTCAAAACAGCTATTTTTAATGACTCGAAGGGCAAAAATACTTTTAGTTAGTTTCGCAGATAGATTATCAACATGGGCATTCCAAGAAAGTGTGTAACGAATCCGTCACCCGCATGAGCAGTAACTGAAACTAAGCTTTTTGTATCGGTTTTGGAGACGTTTTAACTACCTGAGCATGGCGGTGATGGTTTCGTTACCGTTTGCTGGTTGCTTGGAACATACCTATTATCACGTTAAAATAAAAGTACTTTTCGTGGAGACCAATTTTGCAACGTAAGTCGACGAAAAAACGACGGCAATCTATAAATTCAGGCGAAACTAGACCGGGTCAGTAGTTTTATAAAAAAATTAAATATGCTCACTATAATATTATCATGATTTTCAAAGCTTCACTCTTAAATACCTTAATTTGTCACAAATACACCAATAGAATATTTTAATCAGTCCATCACCAACGCTGTTCAAATCTAGGATACATTATAATTTTGAATTTTCAGCTACTAAATACAAAAACCGATTTTGTTTCGGTATGTTTTTATTACAGATTGATATTGTTAAAACCTCGTCGAGAGACTTAGCACTTACTAACAGATGAAGACTTACATTTTTGGACTGAAAAGCTTCGATATTTCCATTACTCATTAAACGTGGTTTTTGGAATATTTTTAAATTTCACAAATATGAATGTCTCGAATTTTGCTTTTGTAAGATAGAAGTAAGTTTGTTGAATGTTACTAAGGGGTCATTCAAGTATTACGTAATCAGAATTTTAGTAATTTTTGACCCTCCTTTCCCTCTTATCACCAAAAGTGCGTAAAGCTTTTGCCCCCCTCCTATGCTTACGTAAAGATTGTATATATCTTTTAAAATATGTTCAAATTTGTTTATCGTTATTCATGAGCAGCAGTTTTCAAGTCTAGAAAAATAAGGAATTTATAGACTATACAGGTTTTTAATGCACACTTTAAAAGTAAATAAATAAATATTGCTGAAGTAATGACCGTCCTCCATGTCATCAAAAATAAGCTAAGCAAATACCCCCCACCCCTTTTGGTGCTCACGTATGAATGGCCCTAAAGTGATATATATGTTACGGTAAATGTAAACTCTTGGGAAATGTACACATTTACCGTAAAATGTGCCGGAGAATGTGTACATTTGCCGCAATATCTACATTTAATGTACACATTCTCCGGCACATTTTACGGTAAATATGTACATTTCCCAAGAGTTTACATTTACCGTAACAAATTTACCGTACAAATTATTGATGTAATGATGGCAATTCGTTCTGAGATCGACTGACGTAAAAATCAAGTCTTTTCTATCCACGTTGATGACATCAGCTGTTTATCGTTTATAATCTACAGTACTGCAGCGCTGTGGCCAACAGAACGCGCACTATTGAGTTTGCGCCGTTTACACCTGCAACCAGCTTCACAGCAGTTTGGATCAATAATCTCTCAGCACTGGAGGTATTCGGTGCGTGTCTCCACCGTAATTCAGTGCAAATAGCGTTGGTGTAGCAGCAGCAGTTGCAGCACGCGGTAATGTTTACGTTGAACAGCCGTCGGTGGTGGGACGCCCGGCGTCGCCGCACGCCCCCCTCGACAGAGAGCGCCAACAGCGCCGCGCACTCTCTTAATGACAACCGGTCCCCAGGGAACGTCTGCCCTTTAAACAGTCCGACCTATTCTCTGTTTTGTTGTTGCCATAGTTGCAATGTTAATGCTGCCTCTCTTCGTACTTCAAATTCGTTTCTTTGTGACGACGATCAAAATATCTTTTTTATTTAAATCACAGCGAAGATAAATAAAACTTGATCTCTTTGGAACTATTTAATAAGGACATCGTTTTTACCATTCCAATCCACAAGTGGGGAATGGTACTAGTTTAGGTCAAAAATCACTTTTCAAAAAAAATACAATATCTTTTCGTTTTGAGGTTCCCCGAATCCAAAAAACATATGTTTGGAAAAACTCTGTGCGTCTGTTAGTCTCTTTGTCTGTGAGCACGATAGAGATCAAACGGATGAGTGGATTGAAACCAAATTTTGGGAGGATGTTTGGTATGCAAATAAGAAGAGCCCTATTGTTTTTGGGGGAAATCGGCGTATGCGCAGAAGAGGTATATGCAATAACGGTGTTATTTATATTATAACTAGCGGCCCGGTTCGGCTTTGCTCGAATTTGTAGATTTCCACCGTTGCAAAGTTGGTCTCCACGAAAAACGTTTTTATTTTAACGCGATAATATTATATATATTCGAGCACTCCGGCTGCGCCGTCGTGCTCGATACCTTAACCTCAGCAACACGTGGTGGTTATGCTATTGAATTGTAGCTTATATGAAACGTCGCGCCATCTATTGAATATTCACCCAATCCAGTCAACAGATATCGCCATCTGTTAGAATCGCTGCGCCGTCGTGCTCGATACCTTAACCTCAGCAACACGTGGTGGTTATGCTATTGAATTGTAGCTTATATGAAACGTCGCGCCATCTATTGAATATTCACCCAATCCAGTCAACAGGTATCGCCATCTGTTAGAATCGCTGCGCCGTCGTGCTCGATACCTTAACCTCAGCAACACGTGGTGGTTATGCTATTGAATTGTAGCTTATATGAAACGTTGCGCCATGTATTGAATATTCACTCAATCCAGTCAACAGATAATTATGACTGTCAAGGAATAGACAAATAATTTGCAATAAAATAATATTGCGACTATAAATTGAAATGTAAGCTATCCTATCTTTCAAGTTGGGTCGAATTGCACACGGTGTGCAAATCAAATTTAAAATCGGTTCAGTAGTTTAGGAGTTCATCGCGGACAAACATGTGACACGTAATTTTTATATATAAGGATGATATACGGCTTAGTATTCTATTTATTTTTTCCAGAAAGTTTCGTTAAATTTTTTTTTTCTAAACTTCATAATTTCGGAAATATTTTGAAAATAAAAAAAATCAGCTTAATAAAATTCGCTTTACTTTATTAATGAAAAGGTTATGTTTTAAAACAATGACATTCAAACTGAAAAATTTATTTTGTGAAGTTTCAAGTATAACATTTTTTCTCAAATATTAAAATAAATGAGTCCTAGAGACTTTTTTTACTCATTTTAATAATAGCGAGTCTTCTTCTATACTTCTGAATTCTATATGAATAAGAAAAAGAAAATTTGTAATTCACAATTTCATTTTTAAAAAGCGATTTTTGGTAAAATTTTAAATAATCATGTCTTTTTTAAATAGACGAATTTTAATTTTATGTGGGTAGTAAGTGGGACATTCAGACAGGAAAAATAATTTAAAGGAATGCATTTTTAAGCAGTACATTTTTTACACACATTTTATAATATTTTTATTTGCATTTTTACAATATTTACAGATTTATTTACAGGTAAAATATATTATTTAACCTGAGAAGGCTAATAATCAATGAACCGTAATGAAACTTATTCCAGAAAACAATGTCGGTTTTTTAAAAATTCTCAAAGTCATTTTTTTCGCAAATTACTTTTATCACATCACGTTATTTAAAACAAATATAAAGTTTTGAGTACGTATAGTTTTCTTTATATTTAATTTGTGATAAAATTCAGAAATAATTTTGAGAAATGTAGTCACTACTCGATATGAACTGAGCATATTGTTTTTGTATTTCAATCTTTTTTTCTGCATAAAAATTAATTTTTAAGCTGACACTGTCAGCATTTTGTCTAAATTAAAAAAAATTTAAAACATGTCTAATACAGTAGAGTTTTTTTATTCATTGAGCAAAAACAAATAGTTTGTTCCCAAAAATAGCTGAACTGAAATTATTGAAAAATCTGAATCAATGAAAAATAGATAAAAAAATGCGATTTCTGGTAACTATAAGTCACTTGGAAAATTTTAGTGATTTTAAAAGTCATAGACTTTTTGTTTTACTTTCATTCAAAATTAACAAACAAAACCTTACAAAACTAATAACAAATAATTACAAATTATATTAAACTATAAAAACTTAACAAAACAAAAACTTAACAAAAATGTAAAACGATTAAACTGGGCGATACAAAACAACAAATAACATGTTCATATCACTCACAGTAAAATTGTGTTTTTTGTTTTTTATTATTTATTTTTTTAACAAACTTTTGAAATTCATTTGAACTTGAAAAGTATAAAATCAACTATAAAAACAAACTTTTTTTTTAATTTTGAGAAAAGAAAATCACATAATATATAACATTTTGTTATTAAAAACAAAAAAGAAATAATTTAAATTGTGTAGCTGTTGCAAAAAAATATTTTTTTCAGATCAAAAGTAAATTTTCAAAAAATGTCAATGTTTTTTTAAGAATATAGTTGGTAAATCTGTTAAATAAAGCACAAAGGTACTTTTTGGCAGTGACTGCTAGCGTAGTATTTTATACAGTAACGAGTTGTTACCATGTTCCCATATTATCTTTTCGTATAGTGCAATTCCAGGTGTAAATCCATATTATAGAATAATGTTTTTTTATTTAATACTTATAATATTTATTGGCTTCTGCGCCGATATGCGTAATTAGCCACGCCAAAATCTAATTTATATTATAAATTCAGATAAATTCCATTGATGAAATGGGAATCGATAACCTTTTGTCGGCAATGTAAATGTTCAGTAATTTAGATTGCAAATTAAAAAAATGACGTAATGATTATTGTTATGTCTAGGTAAATTTTTATTTTCTTCTCATTTTACGTTGCAATATTTTTTGCACTTTTGTAATGAAGTCCAATTTATGAAAAAGTGAAGTGAAATTATTGTAAGAGCGAAAGCAATACAATTTTTATTGGTATTTTTGTCACAACCACTATTAATACTTAATAGGTAGACCCTAGGTATTAAAATAACAACTAACAATTTAGAGTACTAAATAATAGATTTTATGTAAGCAGTTTTGTGAAAAATAAAACGAATTTTTGTAGGAGAGACTGGAGCTGAACTTAAAAGGGGTTATTGAAAATGCAAACATGCAAGAAAAGTAGTTAAAATTATTGTTCTATGGCAGGAGGTGTTTTCTTTTTTGTGGTGTAAGTAAGTTCAAAATAATTGAGAGAAATATATTACTTATGCAGGTTAAAAATTCCAATCTGAATGTGATAAAAAATGCAAAAAAGGAATTAAATTGTAAAGATTTCATAACAAACAGAACAGAGCAATTGGAAAACTTAACAATAATTAACAATAACGGAAGACGTAACAGATGGTTAGTTTCAAACTTAACAAACACGAAAATAACTGAAAACTTAACAGGTAGTAGGTTTCAAACTTAACAGTTAAGAAAAGTTTAAAAACTGAAAACTTAACAACTATACCAGATAACAAAATATAGATAATAGCAAATATAACAAGTAACAAGGTAAATGAAAAAGAAAAATAAACATCAAGTTTAACGGTAAACAAACATAACAAAATGGCCGCATAACAGGTTAACAGATAATCAACAATAAAAATTGAAAGAGTAATAATAACAGAAAATTTAAAATAAAAATTAAAAAAATAAATTGAAATGTTTACAAGGTGACAGTGATGAACAGCAACTTTGAAAATATGGTCGGTACAGTTAAAGAACTCAAAAATGGTATAATAAAAACAAAAAAGTAACGAAAAACTAAAATAATAACTAATTTTGGCAGCAAGAAAAAAGAAACGGTGGACCAAAATAACTTAAAAAATGGTGAAACAAAAAAAAAAAAAATTTCAAAGAAAAAAGAAAAGTTTAGAAAAATTCATTAGTGATCGAACGGAAAATTTTGTTAAAATTGAAACAATATACAACAAACAGTAAAATTACTTAACGAAAACTGCAATATTTAAATTTAACAGTGCAATGAAATAAAATATATAAGAAATATAACAAATAACAACAGAAAATTAACAGAATCGTTAAGTTAGAACAACACTTAATGAAAATATTTGTTAGTGGTTGTGACAGAATTTTATATTCATCACAGAATACGTCGATAATATTCTAGTTTAAGGAATCTCCATAAATTTGTTATTTGTTAAGAAATTTTTGGATACCCCTGTTTTAGTTATCGAAATATTCTGTAAATATTGATCAAGGCGTTGAGCGCAAAGTACAAATGAAAGTTTTAAATGAAACTAAATTTGATACAGTTTGATGAAAAATACAATAGATTTTCGGTTTGTAAAATTTGCGTTCAATGTCTCGATAGCTAAATTAAAAGTATTAAACAATGTATGATAAAATATGTGTCGAAACAATTGATAACTTTGCGAGTCTATACTTTTTTTTCTACATTTAAGTGTATATGTCACCGGGATATTGTCAAACCCGTGATATTATAATTTCACTTAGTGATATTATAATTTCACTTAGTGAAATTATAATATCACGACTCTTTGTCAATCGTGATATTGTAATTTCACTAGTGAAATTATAATATCAGGGGTTTGACAATATCCCGGTGACATATACACGAAAACTTTTTATTATGTAAACTATACCTATTAATTACCGAAGGCTGGTATGCCACTGACAAAGATTTTATTGTATTTAGGCACATAGGAATGTAACTTTTGATACAGTTCGCCGATTGAAATTATTAACAGTCCAAATGCAAATGCAATAAAAGTTTGCAGGTACGATGCCGGCCCGTGTCCTTACGGATAGTATTTTGGTTTCATATTTCTGAACAAATTAAAAAAAAAATAATTGTGAATTCCTCCATTGTTTTAACTGAATATGGTATGCAAAGGTGACAACTAAACAAAAACAAATAATATTGTTAAAAAAAATGGAAAAAATAAAACTTAACAAAACATTAGCAACAAACTTAACAAAAACTTAATAAATCAAACTTAACAAAAAACAAAAGGATAAGCAAAGTATAATGTGGAAAAATGGAAATAGCTCATAAAAAGTTAAAAACAGAAAGTTCAAACTTAACAAAACAACCAAAACAATAAAAAGATGAAAAAAATTAAACAACGAAGATAATTTTGAATGTAAAACATTAAATTCAAGAAATAACAGGTAACGAACATTAAAGTGAAAAAACAGAAACAGTTCACAAAAACAAAAAATTCAAACTTAACAAAACTGAAAAATATCAACAAAATGAAAGAAATTCGACAACGGAGAGGAAAAATCAAACAAGAATAACTGTTATTAAGGATCAACTTAACAAAAACAAAATTATATGTTTGTCAAAAGCGCAAAAATTGTGTCCACAATTACGAAATAACGTAACTCAGAAAAAACAATTTATCATATACCTAGATCACGCTGGCGTATTTAATTTAATTTATTTTTTTCTGATTTACGTCAAACCGTGACTGCGGGGGCATAATTCTTATAACAGAAAGCTATTTTCAAACTTGTAAAACATAACAAAACGAGCAAATCAAGCTGTTGACTCAAACTTAACAAAAACATAACAAGTTATAAACATTATGTAAATGTCAAACGTAAATGAAAACAACGTCTTCAGTTCTTATTGTAACAAAACAATTATTAAACATAACATTAACACATTATTATAATTGAGAAACTTAACAGCCGCCTGTTGGGTTAATAATGTTTGTAAACAATATTGAAATTTTCATATTATTGTTTGTAATTTCATTATCGACATTATTACTAATTAGTAATTATTATTACTGAACACTCAACGAAGTTTCACGTTATATTTACAAAACATGTAAATTTTAACAAAGTCAGAAATTCAAGTGAAAACGTTCAAACTGTTTCATAATGAATATTATGATTCATTATACAATCTTCGGTGTTTGATAACTCTAAATTTTCCCGTTAGTCATTGTTTTAATTATTTTTATTTTTTTATGCGCATAATTAAATTTTTTTATTCAACACGCGTGAGTAATATGCAATTTCGGGGCCCTGCTAAACGTGGGAGAAATAATATATTACTTCACTATAGTGTAATAATGAATTTTCTGGCGTGGGAGAAATAATGTATTACTTCACTAGTGTAATAATGAATTTTCTGGACCAATAGAAACTCAGTAGCAAGCCCAAGCGCTAAATAATGAAAAAAACTGCAAGTAGCTTCTGGACCAATAGGAACGTGGTAGGCGGTATTGTATACTTATATGAAAACAGCATCGCAATTCAGCGAAATCATGGCAATCTTGTGTATACACTGACGGTGGTACGTCAATCAATGAAGTGATTTATTATTTTTCCCTCTTTTATCAGGGCCCCGATTACATATTACTCCTGCTAGTTGAATAAAGTATTATGTGCGACTATTGATCGAAGGAGAATATTCCACTCGCGTGTGTTTTACCGCACTCGCTGCGCTCGTGCGGCAAATTTCACGCTCATGGAATCTTCTCCTTCTCTCACTAGTCGCACAATATACTATTATTGGCATAGTTAATGTATTAAATTTAATTTCCGGATTAATGGTATTTTTTTTTAACTGTAGTCAATTAAATTTTAATGATTTTTTACCACTTACTTGAACTAAAAGATTATTAATTTTTTTTTATTTTTTAAATTTATTAGTTTATTTTAATTTTTTTACCAATATTTTATATCTATACTTAAATCACTTCTAAACATATTAAAAATTAATTAATTATTAATTTGAAAGTTTACGTTTATTTTTAAAATTAACTATTGTAACCACTAATCTATAATTTTGAAAAAGTAACTTCACTGATGACGACACGCGTTTTCTTCAAGACGAATACTTTGGTTAAAATCTGTAACAAAATAAACAATCATTAGTTTTTCTTTAAACACTGTTTTGACGAAAGACATTTAATTAATCATTTCTGATTGACGACAATTTTCGTATTGTACTAACGGCCCCCCGGTTTCATCAGGGTGCCAAACTTCTGGAAATATTATATTACCTTCCCATCTACATAGCAGAACTTTCAAGGTATATTGTTTTGATGTATCTCTAAAGATTTGTTCAGCATTAGCCATGTAAGCTTACGAAAACGGGTTTTTTTTTTTGACAAAACACCGTTATAGTTCTGCCATTTTTTACAAAGTATTTACAAATGATATACATATAAAGAAACCTTCCTCGTTTATCGCTCTTTCTATTAGTGAAAACCGTATGAAAATCCGTTCGGCAGGTTTTGAGTTTATCGCGTTCAGACAGAGAGACAGACGCGGTGGAGGGGCTTGGTTTTATATAGATAGAAGACAGATAGATGTACATTTTGAGAGCTAAATGCTCCCACTTTCAGTAAAAAAAAAATTCTTTACGGAGGTTTTGTATTTTACTTCGTCAATAACTCGAGTCATATATTGGCTTGTTTGAGCTATAATAAAGGCTTGAATGGCTAAAGACACCTTTGCTTATGCAATGTAAACTATTGATTTCTAATATCTTAAGTTTACAGTGCTGTAGGTCTATTGTTCAATTCACAAACACAGGTAAATCAATCATCTGGAAACAACGATATTATTTGAATTGAAACCTAATTTAGCGAATACAAAATTCCAAGCCAGAAGCCACGCTTGTTTCAATATTCTCTTATCTGCATTTATTTATTGCTGCAATGACGTAATATTATCAAAAATTTTCAATTAAATATATTATGCGTTTAAGTTCTTAAATACAAAAAAATCATTGCTGCAAAATTTTGTCAAAGCCAAAAAATACATATAAATATTTTAATATATTATAGCTAGGGCTACACACATCCTAAGCCTGACTTGGCATTGGTACATATTTGCTTCCAATGTTTGTCTCTCTACTTCAATGTATCACCAGCAGTATAGCCTGACTACACACTGGTCCGATGTTCCTTGGCGAATATTTACTTTTAGAACACTTTTCAAGGATACTCTTGCTCAGTTATTTTACAGTAGATATTAACGCTATAATAATTTACACCTTTCAATAATGCATTCATGAAACCCCCAACCATGCAAATTTTGATTAGATACAATTAATTACAAACACGGAACGTGAAGTCAAACAAAACTATTTTAAAACACAATTAACATATTGTTTTTCTATTTCAAATACAAAATGGCTATAGTTGTGTTAGTATTTAAATACTAAATGCAAAATAAATATTCCCAAAATATAATTATTGAAATAAAATGCTTTTTTTGTTATTATGCATGTTATTTAATTGAATTTATTAAAATATCATCGACGAATGTGTGGCCGGACTCATTGGAGCATTGTCAAACAATGCAGCTCCTTTGACCCGGGTTGGAACCTGATCAGTATTTCTATACTTCTTTTCGACCAGCCTTCCAATACCTTCCAGCTTCGAACATTTGACCATCATTGTCACTGATGAAGCAGTCACATAAACGTTATTGGACAATATTGGGCCAGATTTGCCATGTGTGTAGCCTCTTTTTTTGATACTATAATTGCTTAATATACAGTAGAACCTCGATAACGTGAAAACTTCTATAAGTTAATAAAATTTCGTGTTCCCTTCCCCGCAGAGCCTAAAACCTTCTTTATTTAAAATACAAAACCTCACTAAGTAATAAAATGAACCTTTAAGAACTCCATAACTTAAACCCTTTGTAAGTTAAAAAGACTATTTAACGTTTCCCTTGAACCTTAACTTATCGAGGTTCTACTGTATTTAGTTTGTACGCCGTTTATATAAGTGAGACCAGACATAAATACACAAAACTTAAATCTCCTTTATCTTCATCCACACATGCATTCGAAAGTTCCCCTAAAGAAATGAAAAGAAATCCTTTGTCATATTGTGCCTTTTGATTTTAGGAAAAAAAAACTCTTTGTATTTCTTTTCATTTTCTTCATACGTTTTGAGACGGTTTGCGCACGTGTGCAAATTCTAAAGGTTCGTGACTTTAAAGTTATAGGTCTATATATTGTATTATAATATGATTTTTTATATGTTTTGGCACTGCTTTGTTTCTTATTGTGCAGATTTCGATTATTTTCCTTTCAATATATTCATTCAATACGATATATTATTATATGAATAATTAATTCTTTATATCCGTGGGGAATTTAAATGTGGACTTATTTCTTTAGAATGATCAAAAGAATCGGGGTTAAAAGCAATCGAAACAGGTTCGTTCAGTGTTCCGTTCTCTCCAATCGAAACTTTCTCAATATGCTAACATATTCGTAGGGCGGTCAATTTTTGAGAACAGCAAATTTTGAAAATACCCAATAAGAAAATTTCCCTATCCCTAAATTAAATAGGTACGTATTTGTTAATTTAGACCAGGTGGAATTGGCTCTGCCGTTCTGAATTCAATTTTTGTATCGGTTTTCAACAATGTTAATATGCAAAGAGTGAAGATGTTATAAAATAGTATATTGTGCGACTAGTGAGAGAAGGAGAAGATTCCATGAGCGTGAAATTTGCCGCACGAGCGCAGCGAGTGCGGTAAAACACACGCGAGTGGAATATTCTCCTTCGATCAATAGTCGCACATAATACTTTATTCAACTAGCAGGAGTAATATGTAATCGGGGCCCTGATAAAAGAGGGAAAAATAATAAATCACTTCATTGATTGACGTACCACCGTCAGTGTATACACAAGATTGCCATGATTTCGCTGAATTGCGATGCTGTTTTCATATAAGTATACAATACCGCCTACCACGTTCCTATTGGTCCAGAGCTACTTGCAGTTTTTTTCATTATTTAGCGCTTGGGCTTGCTACTGAGTTTCTATTGGTCCAGAAAATTCATTATTACACTAGTGAAGTAATATATGATTTCTCCCACGCCAGAAAATTCATTATTACACTATAGTGAAGTAATATATTATTTCTCCCACGTTTAGCAGGGCCCCGAAATTACATATTACTCACGCGTGTTGAATAAAATAAATTATTGTAAAAAAAACATTTCTTTATTATACTTTTAGACCGTCAAAAATCGTGAATATGTCATTTTTTCAATTTTTAAAAATTAATAACATTTAAAAATAACAAACCGGTCAAAAATACATTAAAACATTGTTTGATTGAACTTTTTTTGTTTTTATTATTATAAAAGAATGTTCTAAAATCAGAGCAAGTTACTGTCTGATAACACGGGTTTTTATAATCAGTAGTCTCCAGAACTAATTACTGCAAAAAAATTGAATCTGAACTGGCAGCGCCAATTTCACTTGGTCTAATTTCGATTGAATACTATTTTTACGAAATAATTAGTATAAACTTAACTTAAATTTTTGTATTACAGAGTAACAACTGTTTGCTACAATTGTTAAGAAACACCCATTGTTACAACGCTATCAACATAGAAAAATTAGTTTAATTTACAAACAATAATTACAACATTATGTATTATTCTCGTCTAAATATTAAATTTTTGTGTCTGACTGCGTATTATCATTATACACGCCCTCCATTCCATGTGGAGCTTCTATAATTTACAATCGTTCATTCATTAATTAACAAAATCTTATATGCCCGTATAAATGACACATTAGTAAAATCAATTCTCATATATTGATTGGCCGTTGAAATGTAAAATAAAATTAAGTATCAAAAATGCGGGTGTCGCGTGCCACGTTTAATCATCTTTATTGCTTATTAAATGTGAAAGCATTTATAACTTGCGTTTATGACAGAAAACATAATATTATGCTGGTACCGCCCAACGTTTACTAATCACTTTCAATAAAGTTGATTTATGTGGTTGATTTAATTCTTAGTTAATTATATGTTATGAATCATATTTGCATAAAATTATAATTTATATATAAATAGGTAGTGTTATAGGCCCGGATAATTCCAGGCTGCTGGTTGCAATTAAATAAAATTAAAAGTGTATATATTTATTGGCTCGGACATAACTGATTGCAGTGAAAGGACCCTGAACAAACTTTATGGGAATTGATCGAACATGGTTTTATTTTATAGTTTAAAGGTCACTAAGAAAAAGTGTCCATAGGCGCATAGCCTAAAAACCAATAGATTTTTAGGTACAGATATGTTTAGCGAGATTTTAGATATTGAGACATCCATTGAATTCACAAACATGTTCCATGTTCAAATTTTGTACTTTTTTTAAAAATGGAAAAATAGTCGAAAACTAGGTAACGTTGGAAGGTGTCACCCTGTATAAAATAATAATGTCATGTTCGGATTCATCGCACTCGAAGACATATTTCTAGAGATTAGGATTTTTTAAGATTGTGAATTCAATGGATATCCCTATATCTAAAATCTCGCTAAACATATATATCTGTAGCTAAAAATCTATTGGACTTTAGGCTATGCGCACATGGACACTTTTTTAGAAACAAAATAAAACCATTTTTCGATCAATTTAACCGAAAACCAAATCCCATACGGTTTGTGTGGGGTCCTTTGCAATATACAGTCGAAATTCTAATTTAGGTCATTTTGCCGAGTCAGTATTTTGAAGGAAGTATTTTGGTGTTCCCCTCTAGCTGAATGCAAACAATTTTTAATACCATATAGGTAAATAAAACTTGAAGTGCAGGTATTAAAAAGTGTTTTAATTACAAGGTCAAATGTAGTGACATTTAAACAAAATCGATCACACCGATTATGCAAACATAAAAAAAATATAAAATAATAATAATAAACATGTTTATTGCAGAAATTATAATACAAAAATCTACAAAAGGTACAGAATTCAGTCTAGTAGACTGATTTTCAATCTGACCATTAAAATCTAAACTAGCAAATATATTAATAAATGCGAAAACGATCTTCTTTTCGTGCCTGTATGACGGTAGTAAAATTACATTAGTGCGTAAAGTAAAACAAAAGAAATGGGAAATGTAGTCATACTATCATTTCCATAGTAAATGTTTGAAAATTTAACGCACCATACCATTGGAAGTGAACTTGTTCAAAATTGAACTGTCAGAAATTTTGCAAATTAAGTGAAAATTAGTTATTTTATAAGGAATGCGTGCAAAAAATACTATATAGATCTCGTGCGTAATGATAATGGCTCATGTGACTATTAAAACTTGCTGTCTTTTGTATTTAACATAATGTCACATTCGCCATAATATATGTCATTACGCACTAGAAACATAATCTGACTCTTAAATTACGTATGGGCATAGTATATTTATGCAAAATTTCAATTAGATAGATGTAGTTCCTGACGTCTGTGACATACAGACAGACAGATAGACCCCGAAATCTTTCCATTAAGAGTTCCGTTTTTTAACATTTTGTTTCGTGGTATTAAACATAAAAATCGCACAACGTGAGAGATTCTGCGGTGTGCGAGTATTCTGTAGATATGTATTATAGGCACTGCATATTAATTGAATCTTAGGTATACTTTTTAACAATGGCGGACCGACCTGTTGCTATATGATAATTGATATTACTAAACTTACAAAATAATGGAAAACAAAATGATAATTGCCAAAACTTGAAACGAGGACTTAAAAATGTCCAATCCGAATATTGTAAAAGTTGGGGAAAAGTATTTTACAGAATATTTTATATGATTCTTCAGAAAATGTTGTTATAATAGCTATCATGCAGACATTGACATGATAATAATCAGTACCTGGGTGAGCGAGCTTTGCTCGGAAAGTTAAATAAAATACTGATATTCAAATACGTATTTATATTTTAAGTCTCACTTGGATAGTAATTAAAGATTAACTGTCATAATATTTTGAAAACAATTGTTTCATTGTTTGTATAAAATTCCAAAACCTACTTACAATATTTAAGTATTCTCATACGTCAAAAAATTGATTTTTATAATGATAAAATTTGTAAGAAAACGATTTTTTCGAGAGATGAGACCTAGCTAAAACGATCTTTTGCCCCCCAAAATCCCTTTTCAGTAAATTTTGATCCAAATCGTTAGGGCCGTTTTCGAGAAAACATAGGTAGGTACATAGGTAGATACAAGATTAGCTCGTTTAATAATATAGGGGATTTGAGCGCATCTACATATTGTATCACTTATATTTTTGCGACAGTTTAAATGCAATTTTATTATAGTGGGCTGAAACATTCATTCATTAAAGTTGTAGATGCGTTTTGAAATGACTGACAGGTTCATTTCTATTAATTATTGTTAAAATTACAGTTTAATTGGCGAGACTGTATAACGTAAACAACAAAAATAAAATAAAAAATGTATTACCTTGCTGTTCTTTTAACATCGAAATATTTCTTTACACTTCTAACTTATTAGCTTAGTAAGGCACACTGGTAAATAACCGTTATGAATACTTAAAAAAATATACATTTTATTTACATAATTAATTTTTTAGAAATATACAAAAAAATGTACAAAATTCGATTTGAAAACGAAAATACGCGACGACACTTTAAACATTTTGGAATCCGGGGAACCACTAGCGCCCTTTGTGAGGCATCTAGTGGTCCCCGGGCAGAACTTCCTCTGGATACAGACGCGGGTAACTTTAAACACTTTATGACAGAAATCACGAGGCGGTCGTCGCTTATATAAGTCTCCTCGACGCGTCCCCCTTCTGTGTAAAACTGTGAGAAATAAAATATAGTTCATTCTCCCACTTTATCAAAAGGGACCCCTTATAGATTTAACATGACCCTTAGGTCACCTTCTTTGTATAATATTATTATGTAAGAAGGGATAATGTTCACCCTTAGGTATTTTTCTTTAACTTTACGTATATATTTTTTACATTTAAATGTAGAAGGGGTTATAGGTACGAAAATTTAAATTCCTTTATACCTTCACTTTTGTGAACACCTTTTTACGATTCGCTATAATTTTTTTCTGTCATAGGTGAGCGTGTGAAAATTTTATTGCAATGAAATATTTTGTCCTCGTCTTTCACGGGCTTTAATCTGAGAATTGATGAAAGTATAAAATGAGATTTTCAATGAATTTCTAGAATAATATTAACTACATTAAAAATATTATGAGCTGGTATTAAGAAAAAAACTTTTAAAATGAAATTGAACCTCGTAAAAAAGCCACTAAAAAGTGAAAAATATCGAAGTTTTGAGGTCGGTGCCAGTTAAGTTGTGTAAAAATATTTTTGTACCTTTGCGCCGATTTCAAAACTTATTTATTTATCGTTTTTAGTGGCTTTTTTTAAATGAGGTTATTTTTTTAAATTTTATTAATTTTTGACTTTTTAGCGACGTTACAACACGTAGTTTGCATGTTATAAACCGCCTTCTTCCTTAATATTATATTACTAGAAAAAAACTTCATTTATAATGAAAGCGCTCTAAAGGTATTGCCTATCAAATAGAAGACGAATCATATATTATATAAAGAAATCTTTTTAAATACAGTGGTTTAAAAACGACTGAACCGATTACAAAATATATAAAGGACCAGTCCGTAAACATTCTGAACAAAATGCTATCAACATTTTTTCAATCAGTTAACGCCTCGAAAAGTTATGGCTGAATAAACATAAAAATACATGACGAATTGACGTGTGTTTTTTTTAAGAAGTCGGTTTAAAAATCATTACCCACATAATATTTTTTGACGTGATAACATCTTATAAATTGATGAAACACCGGCTGCATGCACGAAAAAGTGTAACGTTCCGAAAAGTGTCACGTTCCGCCTGACCCTGTGCGTGCAAGCGAGAGCGCAGTATAAGCGATAGAGAGTCGGTAAAAATATAGTTTGACAGCTACTAAAATTTAGGTTATGTATTATTAAATATGATATTCGAGCGGAATACGTTATCACGTAAAACTATCGTCCGTAAACCGACTTTACAGACAACCAATTTTTTTTTTGTAAATTTTGCAAATAGAGAATAACCGTCTTCATTTTCAAATATTGAGACTTCAGTCACATTTTCTTTTACTTTCAACGTGAGAGTATCGTCCATTGTAATTTTTTTTATTTTTGTATAATTTTTTATGCATTTGGAAACTTACAAATTAATAATTAAGCTCAGGATATTGGTTTTACCTTCCTATATGAAAAGTTTATAAGTGGTAGGTAGACTAAATTTTGACAAGTAATCGATTAGGAAAATTGATGAAACGAAATAAAAAATTCCCAATTTTAGAGCCAATTTGATTTCAAGTTTGACAAACAAATTAAAATTAAAATGTATAAATTCTATAAAATATTACTGATTATCTAAAAATGGTACTCGGAAAGCCTATAATAGAAAATTAGTCTCTACGCTGTAATTTTGTAGGCATTTCGTTGAAACTCCAGGAGATTTTTGGCTGAAAATTAATAGAAATGAATATATGCAATAATCTATACTTAATATTATAATGAGAGACTGCGGTTTTTATGAGTTTGTGTGTATGTGGAGGCAGTGCTGGATTAACCTATAAGCAAAGTAAGCAATTGCTTAGTGCATCACGTCTCAGGGGGCACCAAAAATCACAACTCAGAAATGAAAAGTACCTCATCAAACCGTGTCAACAATTTTTTTTTTCATTTTGTCATGTTCTCAAAAATTTGATCTAGTGATATAAAGCTATCTTCAGAAATACAGAAATTAAAAATTAATATAAATTATTTTTTAAAAAGAAAACGAATGTTTCTTTTAGCTTTAAAGTTTTGTAACTTTTTTTCAATTAATTCATATTAATATGTGGCCAAAGTAATCGTTGATCCCAACTAATTTGCACTATGGAATTTTCCTTATGTACCGCGGTTTTCTGTGATACACGCTGTATATATTATCGCGTTAAAATAAAAACGCTTTTCGTGGACACCAATTTTGCAACGTAAGTCGCCGAAAAATCGATGGCAATTTACAAATTCGGGCAAAGCCGGATCGGGCCACTAGCCTAACATATAAAAATGAATGTTCGTTAGCCTGTTCGGGACCTATGCGTTCCTATACGATTCATTACGATGAAATTTTGGCTTGTGCTCGCGCCCGCGACGGTTTCTAATAAAAGTTGAACTGTAAAAATGTTCAGTTATAAAGTGGCAATTCTATATCCGGTAGAGCCGAAGGCTCCACAACTATTGTCGCTGTCAGGCGAGGCCCAGCTCCGTGAGGAAAGACTGTGATACGGTGGAGCCGAAGGCTCTACTACTGTTGTCGCTCTCGCATGCGAAGCTGCGTTTAGCGGTTAGTTTTAAATATAAAATTATGATATTTTTCTCGTTGGGTAGTAAAGGTGCATTGCGGTAAAACAGGTTTGTTTAAAAATATTTAAATAAGTAAATCGAATTCACACATTCCCATATAGGTATGGGGGAGAACATTCCCACGGTGTAGTTCAGGTGAGGGTCCCGAATACTACAGGGGTTATAATCAAACTTAAACAAATTATCTCAGGGATAAGTTTTTCGATGGATTTAGTAAGCTAGGAAAACTGCGTATTTTTGTCTCAGTTTTTAGGTTGCAGTAAGCATTATCAAAAAATCTGATGATGATGATTGTTAATGATCATAGATTGCGGCCACACACATTTCTCCGTAAGAAAAGTTTCGTAGAATTTTAAATTGATCCTGTTCGGAAAATAACTGACGATTGAAACGATATTTTTTATAAACTGTGTGTACATGTTTTTTTTTTCACAATCACTATTTTTAACACCATTTTTCTAAACATATTGATAAAAATTTAGTTTGAAAAGCTATCTTTTTCTATGCAGATCAATAATTTGTTTTTATGTGAGTACAATCTAATGTTCTACTTACCAGGGAGTTTCACAATGACATTAGACTGCTTCTACATGTTTACAAACTGTAAAAGCCACGATCACAATCTAAAGTCATTGTCAAATAAAATTCTTTGACAATACTTTCTGAAACCCAGCATAGGTCTGAGTAATTTTAAAACGATCAATAATTAATAAATAAAATTATCGACCAATTTTTCAGATAATATGTTGACAAAATATATAATTATAATTCAATAAATTAACGTTTTGGTCCAGATTTTCGATGAATAATTAGTTAATGTCGACGTTAGTAATAAATATATATTACTAGCGGCCCTGTACGTGCTTCGCTACGTATAAAGTGAAATAATAAAACAATTTAATTGGAACATCTATCTATCTATTTTATTTATTTTAAAATATACATGGACGTATATGTGTGTATGTCGAGCACTCCGGCTGCGCCGTCGTGCCCGGTGCAAAAGAACGAATGGGGAAGGAAGAAAAAAAATTTAGGGGTGGACTACCCCTAACATTTAGGGGGATGAAAAATAGATGTTGGCCGATTCTCATAGATACCGGATAAGCACAAAAAATTTCATCAAAATCGGTCAAGCCGTTTTGGAGGAGTATGGCAACGAAAACTGTGACACGAGAATTTTATATATATAGATTTAAAAATAATAATTAAGTAGACTCCGAATCAGGACAAACTTTATTTAGGTGAATCTGTTAATATATTATGTAACGTGCATGTTTTTGAACATTTGTGTGAGATTACAGTTTTTTCAGTTTTTGTTACTCTGATCTTTGGGTGCTTAATAAATTATTCAGCTGTTATTTTAAATGAGTTATATTTATTTATTACTTTTATAGAATATTTACAAAGGTAATATTTACTTATATTGATACCAAGAAAACAGCTGAATTTTAAACACATATTATCTATAATATATATACGTACAAATATAATTTTCTTTATTTACAGAATTATCCATTCCAAGACTGCAAACGTTTCAATAGTAACAAATTTTAATACTTTTAAACTGATTCAAAACAGTTCCCATGTATTGAACAGGATAACTTCTTAGAACTTGCGTAATATTCATATAGGGATAATAAATTGATCCACACAAGATAAAATTAAAAATTTAATAGCGACTAGTTTCGACTAAAACGGTCATTATCAGGCTAACCATACAAGAAGCTTAAATATTATAAAGGCATGCATTGTGCAAAGATCGAGAAATTGATGTTTAAGAAAAATTAAAAATTAAAAATGTCAAAAATTAAAATGTCAAGTGAAAAAAAAATCATTTATATTTTTTTTTCACTTGACATTTTAATTTTTTCAGACATACCTAGTTGCATTCTTATATTTGGCTACAAAATTTATATTTGGTTTTCAAAAATAACTTCGGTTCATCATTTGTTGATGGAAAGTTTGTTTTCCTCTACACTTATAATCACATTTATATTCAATAATGTTTCTTAAACATCAATTTCTCGATCTTTGGACAATGCACGCCTTTATAATATAAGCTTCTTGTATGATAAGCCTGATAATGACCGTTTTAGTCGAAACTAGTCGCTATTAAATTTTTAATTTTATCTTGTGTGGATCAATTTATTATCCCCATAGTTCCCATGTACATTTTGGTACCAAAATGTTTTCGTTGATCAAAAATAATTAAATGAAACTGTTTTTATATATAGTAAGACGTCGAGTAACGTCGGAAAAATTTATTTTATTTGTAACTAGCGGCCTGGTCCGGATCGCCCGAATTTGTAGATTGCCACCGTTTTTTCATCGACTTACGTTGCAAAGTTGGTCTCCACTAAAGGTGCTTTTATTTTAATTCGCTAATATATTAGCCTATGTCCATCCTGAGGGTCTGTTCAAAATATTGGTGAAAAAAAAATTGGTTGTCTGTAAAGTCGGTTTACGGACGATAGTTTTACGTGATAACGTCATAAAGAAACATTGATGAACTCTCTGACGTCACGCGAGAAGAGAGAGAAATGCGTACAAGCCGACGCTTGGGCCGATCGTGCCTCTCTATCGCTTATACCGCGCTCTCGCTTGCACGCTCAGGCTCAGGTGGAACGTGACACTTTTTCGTGCGTGCAGCCGGTGTTTCATCAATTTATAAGACGTTATCACGTCAAAAACATTTCTGAAATCGGATGATTATATTTTCGGAGATTACATTCAAACTAGCAAACTTTACCTCTTTGTAATATTAGTATAGATTTCGAATTTGAATTCGTCAGAACTTGATTTTTAATATATTCAAATAAACAAATCCTAGCTATTGTCGTTATTGCACATGGTTCCGTGTTTTAAGGTGACGTAATCAACACGTCGTCACTACAGGTCCGCTGCTTTCCGTCGGCCTGGATATAACTCGCCGGAAACCAGGGCACTATATTAGCAGCGGACTACAAAGAATTTGAATAAAGAGAAGTTTAGCGTATTTTCAGTGTCGAGCTAGGTCGACTTTTATTATTGTAAAACACTAAAGGGTTTTTGTTATAATAAAAGTCGACCTAGCTCGACACTGAAAATACGCTAAACTTCTCTTTATTTAAATTCTTTGTATTCCGCTGCTAATATAGTGCCCTGGTTTCCGGCGAGTTATATCCCGGCCGACGGAAAGCAGCGGACCTGTAGTGACGACGTGTTGATTACGTCACCTTAAAACACGGAACGTTACAAAATATTTTTATTTTAAAGCTTGTAATATTGGGAATAATTTGTTTTTGAACATTTGGACACAATTAGGGAAACAGACTCTTGATGTTTACAACGACGACAACGATCGTCTCCCCTTGGTATCATGGATCAGCGGATGGATCGGTTGATGCAATACATAATAATAATAACGGACATAGTTCTATAGACGTTCCGCAATGAGATAGCCCGAAGGGGATGCAACAACAGCACAGTACACAACAGTCTCTTTCAATTGTATATTATCTGTGCATATGGACGCCTTTAATATCAGCTGCCTTCTTTAAGTCGTATGTCTTTCATTTCAAATTTACATGATGCAATATATGAACGGATTGTTTTCATAAAATAAAAATATATATTTTTTCATTAATAGCTACTCTCTACACTTCTTATATAACTGTCGCATGCGATACACATTTTTCGTTTCAAATCTGTTTGTAAAGAAATAATTTTATACTTTTTAGTTCATTTTAATAACGTGGTAAATTAATTTTTTTTCTATTTCTTTTATTATTTTCTTCTTTTTAGTATTGTCATCTAATTCTGAGTTATGTTAAAAATTTCAAGTCTCTATCTCATTCGAAAGTTAGTTTAAAATCAATTACAAAATTCCACAAGAGATATACAAGAAAGCGAGTTAATAAAAAGCGATAAAAACAATGCTATTTAAAAAAATCTGGAACAAGCATTTCAGGAATCAAAGTCGTTTCCTACAAAAGCTTCATTTTAAAATTAAAAAACGAAAAGAAAAATTAAAATAAGCCAATTGACTATCTCTTTTTTGTATCCTGATAAAGGAAAGCCTTCAAAAGGAAAATGCTCTTAAAAAATTGGATGAGATGTTTAAAAATATTTATTGTCATCTTTGTTTCTTAAGCCCTGGTGTTCAAAAATAACGATACCGTAAAATAGCGGCCGTAATATAACGGTAAAAGACGTCACCAAAAACAATATATAAATGGATGTCGGTTTTTACATGACGGTGGTACTGAGAAAACCACATCCACCCACTTCTACGCACACGTTTTTTGTGACGAAATTCACCGTCATATTACGGCCACTATAATACGCTACCGCTATCTTAGGAGATCACGGTTTTAGCACACATTTTATTTTGATAAAGCTTAATATATATTATTTTAAAAGTTTCCACAAAACGCGCTTACTATTTTCTTGAAGCACGTTCCGCTATCCACGTTAGCGTCATCAGAAAATGATTAAATGTTACAGTGCTCGTGTGCTTTCGTGTTTTGTGGAAACTTTTTTAATATGTTTTAACCAGAAACATTCAACGTTTTCCTATATGAAATAACGATTATGCCATTTCATTGCAAATATCTGATTATTTTTGGATTACAGCATTAAGAAAGGAATTAATAGATATATGTATATGAAAACTAGTATCCGACCGAAGCTTCGGTTTCGGCCACCTTCGGCTTCGGCCAAAATGTGCCAAAGTTTTGGCCAAGACGAAGGTTTCTAGCAAGCACTGGAATTGAACGAACTGTTAAGAATATAAGCGAGAGCGCGATTGACGTTGATTTTTACACGCTTTATATTAACTTCACTTGTAAGTTTGTTTGTATGTATGTATGTATGTTTGTTTGTAACCTTCGTTTGGACTACAGCAAGTGGTTTATTACTGTAGTATAATATGCCAGCACTGTAACTACAGTGGTTAGCCGTGCGGTCTCGACGTTGATTTTTAATTGTGGCTTGTAGCAGTTGTACCCAATCTTGAACTGAATTTCATAGGGTTTTTAAACCTTCGGCTTCGGTTTTCGTCGAAGGTTGTAGCGATAGCTGATTAATCGGCTTCAGCTTCGGCTTCGGTCGGATACTAGTGAAAACCAAACGTCTAAAATAAACTTTGTTATAAGTCGTCGTGTGAAGTGCAATACAAACGCAGTGAATGAGAGGATTCTCCCTTTAACTTTCAAGACAACGTTCCGTTATCGAAACGTTTTAGAATGCACGTGAAATATTGTGTTTCTTATTCTTTTTTTCCGGATTATGAAAGGAAGCGTAACGAGAATTGCATAACGCAAAGCTGATGATTGAATATTGCGGCATTATATAATATATAACAAGTACTTATTTTCTGAAACTCGTTCTACATTCAATAAACTATAACAATTCATACTTTTATTATATAGCACATTGCACAGCCGTTGGAGTTTTAATAGTTTGTACTGTTCGTGTCTTTTCTTATTTCTCGAATTTATATAATATCTACTAGCCACTACCCACGGCTTCGCACGCGATTGAGATGAAACAGTGTTATATAACTTTTTCCCGTGGCAATTGATTTTCCTAGTATAATTTTATTACTAAACCTTATGTATTATTCTAAACGTACTATTTGAAAATTAGAGAACCTAGAAAGTTTCGCTTCCTATTGTCAAGCTTATAGTTCCACTTCATTCCGCGCCGATCGGCATCGACAACAGTAACTTGGCATTGCCGATGAAAATTTGAACGTGGGCCAAACATTTGGAGAGCAAAAAAAAAGGTCCTTTCATTTCCACAACAAAAAGGTCTTTTTTCGTCTGTCATGGCCCTTGCTATTTACTATTTTTCTAAAAAAATTGGTTGTCTGTAAAGTCGGTTTACGGACGATAGTTTTACGTGATAACGTATTTCGTAATACATAACCTAAATTTATATAATAATTATAATAATTCGAATCTATGATATTGCATCTTTTGCTTCAAATTTAGGTTAATTTTATTTATTAAAATTACTCACCACCTATAATATAATTGTTTTTTTTAACTTTCTTTCTTTCGTATTTATTTTAAGTCTCAAAGATTAACTGTCATAATATTTTGAAAACAATTGTTTCATTGTTTATATAAAATTCCAAAACCTACTTACAATATTTAAGTATTTTCATACGTCAAAAAATTGATTTTTATAATGATAAAATTTGTATGAAAACGATTTTTTCGAGAGATGAGACCTAGCTAAAACGATTTTTTGCCCCCCAAAATCCCTTTTCAGTAAATTTCATCCAAATCGTTAGGGCCGTTTTCGAGAAAAGCACGCACAGGGTCAGGCGGAACGTTACGAACGTTAGGAACGTTACACTTTTTCGTGCATGCAGCCGGTGTTTTATCAATTTATAAGATTGGTGATTCATCAATTTATAAGACGTTGTCACGTCAAAAAAAAATTATGCGCCAAATTATATTGGCAAACTATTTTCGCTCTTAATAATCATTTATAAAATGCTTCGCGGGCCGGACAAAAATCTACTGCGGGCCGGATTTTTTATTATATTTTAAATCGACTTAATATACATTTATAGTTAACTAGGTTTTACAGTGCATTTTCATTAATGAGCGTTTATCAATGAGCATTTAAAAATACACTAATATTAAGAAGTATTGATATAATTAATTAAAAAATTCACAAATTCAATCATTATAGCATTATAATTTAAGACGACTCTATAAACAATGTTTTTTGTTTTAGCATCTTTTGTAAAAAACATATAATGATTTTGTGGATTCGTTACACGTGACCAAGCGACATACAGGTGGCCGTGCAAAACTGAAAAAAATGAATGCCAGCTGCCTTTAGTGTTTGTTCCTGGGCTTTGTTTATAATTATTTCAATAGCAGTTTTTAATAGAAATTGTAATCTTTTAAATTGGTATAATTGGTATTTGCGGTATTAAAACACTATCTCTTTTAGATTTTTCACTCATTATAATAACCCTAACAATATTTCGATCCCGATGAGAAACGTGTGCCAGTACACAATTTGAGTGCATCAAGATTTCGCATTAAAAGTACCGGATTTGTGAGAAGAAATGTATTTTTGAAAAAAAGTAATTTATGTCCTCCCTCAGAGTTTAAACTATCTCTGTATTAAACATCATAGAGCGTAACTTCATATACTATTACAACCCCTACTTCATCCCCATTGGGGTTGAATTTTGAAAAAAGTAGCCTATGTTCTTCCCCAGACTTCAAACTATCTCCTTACTAAATTTGAAAGCGTAACAGACCGAGAGACAGAGTTACTTTCGCTTTTATATAATATTAGTATGGATTGTATCGACCTAAAAAAATCCAAAAACGAAAAAATAATTTTCTTCGCAGTTTTAAAGTCATCTTAGTCATATCTACTTTCAGTTTGAAGTCCACACAAAAAATATTCAACAGCTACCTATAATACCATATCTACATTCATTAAATCATAAACGTCTATTTTATTTCCACAGTCTGTTGAAAATTTGCTTCCTGCACCTACTTTACTTATTGCTAAAGGAAAACTGATTTTAGCAACGTCATATTTCATGACTTGAATTTATGTTTTTCAGAAAATATCTGAAACATTGTCGTTCTGTAAAATAAATTAAAGTTTACAAAGTCCCGTAAATTTGAGGAATTATTAATTAAATTCTCGACGTAAAGCCTTTGTTTAATACAGTTAAATTTTCAGAATAAAGTTCATTACCTTTTGTTTGAACGAAGTTTCACTACAAACAAATATCAGGTGATCAAATTTAACGATTTTGTTGTACATACAACATTTTCATAGCGTTAAAGCTAATTTAATTTCGTTGAAAGGTTTCATGCAATTTCTTTTACAGAAGGTTTTCAACACAATACTTCTCGTTTTCTGTCAAATTATTGCGAATTGCTCAATTAATACCTGTTTATTTATTCGAAGGACATATTAAGTTAATTATACAGTTTAACCTCGTTTATCCGGAATTACTCGAAGAACCAGGATTAAAATCGCACTGTACAGAAGAGTTTATACTTTTGATCTTTCACAAAAAAAAGTAAGTTCAAAAACTAAAACCCGACTACTGAAAAGTATGAAAGAAGAAAATATTCTCATCTGAGGATAGCCGTGGTCATATGCCACCTATCCTAACAAAACATTACATTTTAAGTAAGCGATCATAAGCTCTAGGGCAAAGTGCATCACGCTATACACCTAGAGGGGCCTGATATAAATGAGATGGCATACAACCACGGCTATCCTCAGATTCGAATATTTTCTTGTTTCATACTTTTCGGTAGTCGGGTTTTAGTTTTTGAACTTATTTTTTATTTAAATTATTTTTTTTGAACTTATTTTTTTATTTATTTTCAATTTGCTCCCCTTTGGGACCCAAGTTCAAATAATAACGAATCGATTGACACCTTATTTATCAAAATCGGATGAATAGTTTAGCCGCTATGGTGGAACATCCGTAAATACAAACATACATAAACTGCTAAACTCATAACCCTTCCTTTTGGCTTCGCCGCAGTCGGGTAAAAAGGTTAAAATCTCAATCCTGAAGTAAGGTCTACCAAGTTGCAAAAACAATGTCAAAATTGCTACAACGTCAGATTAGAGAAGAAAATAAAAAAGATTTTTAAAGTGATCATCTTGAGTTTTTTATTTTATTTTTTTTTTTTTATTTATTTGAAGAGTTCTATTCAGACGTTAATCAAAGATTTTAATATTAAGATTATTTGCCTTCTAATTTTTTAATGGATTAAATTAATCCATTGTCAGAACTTTGGGAGAAAATCTGTAGATTAGTTAAAATACTTACCTATATATAGTTATATAGTTTCATAGAACACCTTGTATTCTATATTATTTCTGCATACTCTTGATGGAAACGCTGTATTGGTATGTGACGATAGTGTTTTGTTTTACTGAAAACAAATACCTATCGATAGCATTGTGCTTTCGTTTATTATATTATTGTGAGTAGTAAGAAAAAAAATTGTGCTTATTAGAAAAGGAAAAAAAGCTGGTGTGTTTCATCGTGTTTTTTTTACATTCAGGAGCTGGATTTTTATCGAAAGTGTTCTCTGACTGAAAAACAAATTTCTCTCCTAAAACATTAAAGTCTAATGTTTTAATATTTATAATTTCTTTTTGAAATGTAAATAGCTACAATAAAAAGAATTTAAAGAATAGGATTGTCATTAAAATTAGAAGAATTTGATTTTCTTTCTAAACATATGTTTGCATTAAAACTTCTCTATACATGACTTAATTGTTTATGTACGATTTAATGTAGAAAACCAATTAAATAAATGGCAACTACGTAATTGAAACTATTATAATATAGTCTAAAAGAGCACTTTGATGATTTACACATCAGAGTTATTTTAACTAAAAGATAATGTGATTAAATAATTTCGACTACTAAATAAATCGTTTTAAAATATATAAAAATGGTGTTACATTATCAAATAATTACGATAGTGGGTTTTGTAATTGGCGTGGCGGCTTTATGTTTGTATAAAACCGAATTGGATTTAAAGACTGTATCTGCAGTTAGTTATAATTTTCATGGAATTGGACACAAAGAATTGTTTCAATCTGTGACGTATCCGGACACAGTATCAAAAGTGAGTTAGCTACATTTTTGAAGTAAAACTTCTTTAGCGATGTTTCTGTTCGAAATTTTCTGTGCCTAAAGGGTTATTGTGTTGAAACGACCATCAGCGAGTTTTAATAGTGACACGAGTCAAAATATCATTACGTTTGAACTATGTAAGTTACTACATTTTTTGCACGGACAAAATTGAAAATGACTATTCGCGCCTACTGTTGTTTTATACATACAGTGTGTTCATTTCAAAAGTATCCACCCTTAATAACTCCTGACCTGATGTGATTATTGTTTTGAGTGAAAACACGTCGATTTAGATATCGAGGGGGAAGTTCAAAAATGGAACCCAGAGAATTTTAGGTTTCATCCCCTAGCCCCCAGCCATCCCTACTTTGAAATTTCAAATGGCACCCCCTACCTTGTGATGCATCATTTGAAAGGGCATAAAATTCTCTATTCAACCATGATAAAAAAAATGAAATCGATCGATTGGTTCTCAAGATAGACTACACAGAAGATGGAAACGTTCTTCATTCTTATTTGACACTTTTCCGCAACAAATACTACTTTTAACAAGATAACACTCGACAAAAGAAGTAAAGAAAACCGTACTGATGTTTGACAGAAATTGTTGCATTTGTTTTTCCATGGCCGCCTTCGAAAACGACAAAAATCACATCCCATGGCTCGAGACTGTGTTTTTTCCATGATGCGACGTATGCAACATTCGTCAAAGTTCGTGAAGAGTTCCAAAACAGAAAGTATTTTTGTCTACCAAATAATGGTGGCCATTTCGAACATATCATAAAATAATTTCTTATGACTGTAATTTAAAATAAATAATAATAAGTGTTTCAAAATTTGTTTGTTGAATTCAACAGTGTATCCAATCCGCAATGTTTTGCTAATAATAATTGATTTCATACCTTCCATCTTCTGTGTAGTCTATCTTAAGAACCAATCGATCGATTTCATTTTTTTTATCATGGTTGAATAGAGAATTTTATGCCCTTTCAAATGATGCATCACAAGGTAGGGGGTGCCCTTTGAAATTTCAAAGTGGGGGTGGCTGGGGGCTAGGGGATGAAACCTAAAATTCTCTAGGTTCCATTTTTGAACTTCCCCCTCGATATCTAAATCGACGTGTTTTCACTCAAAACAATAATCACATCAGGTCAGGAATTATTAAGGGTGGATACTTTTGAAATGAACACACTGTATATATTATATTAAGGGGTTTATGGAAGTTACTATTGAATTAGTTAGATAGCATATTTTTGTTTTACTTTACGCCCTAGTGTTAATTGGGTCACTTTACGACCGCTATGAAAAGCTGCTATTTTATAAAGAGATGTGCATAAAAACTACATATTGTGATAATTATGACTATAATTTACTAGCAGCCCGGTCCGGATTCACCCGAATTTGTAAATTGCCACAGTTTTTTCGTCCACTTACGTCGCAAAATTGATCTCCACGAAAAGCGCTTCAATTTTAACGCAATAATATACACCATGTGTCCATCCTGAGGGTTCATTCTTAATATTGGTGAAAAAAATAGTTTCAGAGATAACCTTCTACATCCAAACTTTATCTCTTTATAATATTATATAACAATAGTGTTTTGTTTTAGTGGTTTCGATGGATATCAGATTTTCGAGCCGCTGATTGTAAGCCCATGGGTGTTGGAAAACAATACGAAACTTTCTTTAGTAAGTTCAATATCTATTATTTGATTATATTGCAAGTTAAACAAATCAATAATAATATAATTAGATAACTAAAATATTTTACCGATTTGCCCGTGCTCACTAATTAATTATTTAACTAATGCCCATATTAACCGAACGCTATTAAAGATAGAAGTTACTAATCTTGGAACGCTCGTTAGAATAATATTTACTTTCAATTCATCATGCAAAATGGCAGGTAGAAAAGTTAGTAAAAGAATAAATATACACCGCACTATACTTCTTGCCGTTTTTGTTGAATGTTTTGACGTTCACCCAAAAATACGATTGAGGGCGTTAGTTTAAGCGTCAAAAAAAGAGTTTCACAAATAATAATGTTTTATCCTAACCCAGTTGCACGCAAATAACTCACTAACTTTAATGTTTTACAACTATACACTTCACAAAAGATTAATAAACAACACATAAATAAATTTACAAGAACAACTGTAGATTTAATACTCCACGTTTATATAGGTTAGGTATTATGATTTATGTGGCGGCCATTATTATTTTATCAGACGAATAAATATTTATACCCTGAAAGTAAAACAGAATAGATTTAAACCTGCAGTAAACATAATTATGGATGGTTAATTGAATTATAGCATAGATAAACGTATTATACTTAGGAAGATTCGTAACCTAGTTAACCAAAATGAGACCACTTTTATATAGTAAACCTCTTACGTTTCATACCCCTGGCCCACAAACTGAATGTTGTTTTGTGCTTCCACCTACATTATGGTTAAACTAAAAGTTCAGATAATCTTAAAGCTACCTCTATACTGATCCTAATTACGCGCTCAATGGTTTATAAATTGTTAAAAACCATCAATGTTTTTTTTTATTTTTGACGTAGGTATGTGATAATTTTAGTTTTCCGTGACGACAGTTCCATTTGTTTCAAATCATAGAAACGCCGCGTAAACAACGGCACAAATAAATTTCTAAAATAAATAAAAAAACCAAATGTAATTCAAATTTTTTGAATTTTCAAATTTTATTTTGAATAGTCGTGGTAACGTTTTTTTAGTCTGTTTCACATTTTAATCAAAATCATGAATACGAATTCATTTTAATTAATAATTTAAGACAATTTATTATTCATCAAGGATCATTTCAACTTTACAAATAGGTACTGACATATTTTGTCAATAGAAATAAAATAAAATTTCTACTAACGTGTGCAGTGACGTGTATAATGGCTAGTAATAAACATTTTGATATTTGAATCTTTGATTAACGTCTGATTAGTACTCTTCAATAAATAAATTATCGACCAATTTTTCAGACAATTATATTGACAAAAATATATAATTATAATTCAATAAATTTATTGAATTATAATTATATATTTTTGTCAATATAATTGTCTGAAAAATTGGTCGATAATTTATTATAATTTATTATTATTATTATTTATTATAATTATAATTTATTATTATTTATATAATAAAATTGTCAAAAAATTGATCCCAATTACTCGCTCAATGGTTTATAAATTGTTAAAAACCATCAATTTTATTTTTTTTTTACGTATGTGATAAATGATAATTTACAGTTTTCCGTGACGACAGTTCCCAGTTTGTTTCAAACCATAGAAACGCCACGTAAACAACGGCACTTAAATTTCTAAATAAATGTAAAAAACCAAACATAATTCAAAATTTTTGAATTTTCAAATTTGATTTTGAATAGTCGTGGTAACGTTTTTTTTGGTCTGTTTCACAGTTTAATCAAAATCATGGATACGAATTCATTTTAATAATTTAAGACAATTCATTATTCGTCAAAGATCTTTTCAACTTTAAGAATACTGACATATTATATTGCCAATAAATATTCCAAAAAAAATTTCTTAAAATTTTTGAAACTTGTATTTCTGTGATTTCTCAAAATTTATTGGGCCGAATTACTCCAAATTTTCAGGAAATCTAAGTTTACGAAGGACTTTGTCTTTTAAAGGTAATCTGTAAAAACTTAATCCCGGTGAATTTCGTCTACAATTTTTACAGTTAACGTAACTGCACGAATTACTAACACAAGCCATTATTGAAAAATTCTCGGAAATGAAATAAGAAATAATTTTTTGACACAATTTATAAACGTACCGACAGAATTTTTTCAAATCATACATAAGGCTGTTTATATTTTGAAACCATGAATACGAATTTAAAAAAAAATAGTCGAACATTCTCTTTATTATATTTCTTGACTGTAGATACCAAAAAAAAATATCATCTCTGAAAAATCTTTAAAAAAAAATTCAACTGTCAGGCCGTTAAATAATTAATCATATATTTTTTCACCTACGGATTTTAACAAATTTATAACATGTAATACAGGGTGCATTTTTCGTCCACTTTGGTTATGTATTCTACTCTACAATTGTGAATGACATATTATTTTGTAGCATCGAAGATCATGTCAATTATTTTATTATGGGAGAAGTACAGTGTCGGTATAAGCATCTAATTAATTAAGATAATAAAAATAATTTAAAATGAAATACATAATCTTATTTCTTGAATTTATATTTTTGTTCGGATTTTTTTGACTCAACATCAGAACTTTGTTTAAAAATAAAATTTTAATTAAAGTTATTCATTTACTTATGTCAAAAGAAAAATATTTAAAAGCCCAATATGTCACCGCGGGATATTGTACAATACAGTCGAATGACGTAAGAGGATCTTTGAAGAACAAATGTAATTATGATGCTAGTCACTAGAGGAACAAATTGCCTGCACAATTCACTACGGAAAACATATGTAGTTATGATGCTAGTCACCAGACGGCCGAACCATTATCAGCACAATTAACTACGGAAACTCTACATATTCTACACTCGCAGATTAAAAAAAATTAGCTTATGATGCTCGTCAATAGGTGGCCACCTAGCGGCGAGCATCATAAGTGGTCTCATTTTGGTTAACTAGGATACTTATCTTCCTAAGTATAATACGTTTATCTATGATTATAGCTATTTATTCGGAGGAATAGTTACCTGAAGAACAAATGAACCGAATTAATAACTACTTAAGGTCGGTGAATATGGCCATAAGTCTGACAATATAGACTTCGAAAGATTAAAATTTTGCTTCTTGCTGAGATCGCAAATTTAGGTATATCGACCTTATTTTAGTTGTTTTGTCAAATTTTTGTGAAAATAATCGAGAAAATATTTTAATGGTGTTTGTTTTCTTTTTTTTAGATGATCAGTCATTCATTTTTCGTGTGACTGAATATAAACCAGATCATCTGATAGTTTTAGAGTCCGAATCTTTGTTGAGACCTCGTTTTGAACTGAGGACATTTGCCATCAGTTCAAAAGTCAGTAGGCTGGTCATCTGTCTCGCTTTTCGCAGGTCGTCTGCGTTATTTCAGGTTATTGATTTTTTTTCAAAAAATCGTATTATTTTTGAGTAATTTTAAATTCTAATAACACTATTCTGTAGAGTCAATGTTATAAATTAAAGCATGTACTGGCACTTTCTGATTTTGAAATTTCGCAAGCTAAAGTGAGAGAGAAATTTTACAGCACTGTAAATTATAACATTGATCATACAAATAATAGCTCTATATAACGGTAAAGTATTATTATACACAACATTTATATGAGCTATGTTCCAACCTCTCTACGAACGGTAATGCTATCGTCACGCTCATGCGCAGTAGTGAATACGCCTTCTAACCATGATATGGACGGTTGTCGAACCGTTTTTTAAGCGTTTCAAGCAAATTTATGATAGTTTGGAGACGGTTTCAAAACTATAATTTCAATACATGGTTTAAACATGAAACCAAAATGAAACAGTGACAATTGATACGCGCATTAAGCACTTACTTTTGTTTGTCTCCATAGATTGTTTGTCTGTCTGGCTTGTCTGTGCTGAATAACTAGATAGTTTCTTGTTTATAAACAAAACATGTGCTTCCTTCTGAGTGTCTTTTGGCTGCATTGTGCGAAATAGTAGTTTATTTTTATTTCTTTTGATAGTTGAATTAAATTAAATTAAAAATATGAGTGACGAAGGTGATGGAGATATTCTTTCTGATAAAAGCATTCCAACCAATGTCAGCGTAAACCGTCAGAAAACAGGGCAAAGTTGATGCATGCGCACAAAACCGACAGAAACAGTTTCGTTACGGTTTCAGAACTGTTCATTTATAGCAGGTTGGAACGTACCTATAATAAATGCTTTTTCTGGGGTGAGACCAAGGGCGTAGATATGTGGGGGTAATTATACCCCCCCCCCTTGATCATAATAATAAAAGAATAAAACTGAATTTAATACGAATACCTGGCTAAAAATAAAATTTAGAAATACTTTTTGAAAAGGAATTTGTAAAATTAGTTTGGGAATTAATATTTTGCTTGACACCTTCCTTTGTGAGTATTCTTGTGTTTTATTAATAAAATAAATAAAATTATCGACCAACTTTTCAGACAAATATATTAACACAAAGTATATAATTTCAATACATTAATGTTTGGGTCCGGATGTGGACCTTCTTCAAGAAAATATAAAAATATAATATAATTTTTATACTTTCTTAGATCAGTTCTGAAAAGATCCAAATCCGGACCAAAACGTTAATATATTGAAATTATATATTTTTTGTTAATATATTTGTCTGAAAAATTGGCCGATAATTTTGTTAATTGAAGAGTTCTAATCAGACGTTAATTAAAGATTTGAACATTAATTTAACTTAAAATTTTTTTTTTATTTACCCCCCCCCCAAAAAAAAACAATATCTACGCCCCTGGTTGAGACACGAAAAGAATCTATAATTAAACCTTAACAATAACAGAATTAAAATTTTTCAAGATCTTATGTTTTTATTATCATTTTGTAAAAAATATAATAATATAAATATTATATTTTTAGATATCTGTTGGACCGATCTTACAAGAAGTTTCAACACAAAGAATACAAGAAGCAGTGAAAAATTTAAAACAAATGTTGAAACATCGGGCAGAATTTAATAATTTTCTTCCTGATTTATATAGTATCACATAAGAACAAAAATTGATTTTCTGTATTTTTTTTGAGAATTTAAAGTTGTGCATATCACCATACTACACGTTTGTGCACACTGACACTTTTTTAGTGTATTATATTGACGCATCGTTATAAATAAAATGTTGAATTTTTTATCAAAATAGCCTATTCGGAATTATTTTTAAAGAAGTTTTGGAAAACATATGAATACTTCATTCCGGCCTCAAATTAATCCGACTTAGATTCGTACGAAATTCACCGAGTTAAATTTAAACCAAGATTATTTCTAAAAAAATGTAATAAGATAGAATATTTGTAATTTAAATTGAACAATAAAGGCTTAGTTCAGTGAAAAAATCACTTTGTATTGGGCACATAATAATATTATTGTGCTCACCTCTTGATATTTTAGTTTTAAACCATCACCTATAACGAGACCAAACGTACGTATGTGACGAGAACTCTCATAGATGACACTGCCTGACACGTTTGTTGAAAGAAGTGAGTGAAAATTAATAAGTGTTAAAAATAGAAAATATTCTATCTAGGTAAAATCGATAATGTTAGGTCATAATTCATAAAGACATGGTTATCCCATTAAAAATACTTCATCTCAAAAATACAGCTAGGTCTCGCCTTGATATCCCATTAAAGTAAAAATGTGAAAAAAAATTGGTTGTCTGTAAAGTCGGTTTACGGACGATAGTTTTACGTGATAACGTATTCCGTAATACATAACCTAAACCTCCCAAAATTTGGTTTCAATCCGCTTATCCTTGGTGTCGGAATGATAAGAAATGTCAAAAGTGACGTTTGCAACTGTCAAAGTATTATGTTCTAATAATAATTAGTTATTCCAATACTTAACTTAGAAGGCGTTGCATTTCACAAAATACTAATGTCAAAAAATTGAATTAAACATTAGAAATGCAGCCGTTTTCATGTTAAGACAAGACATACGTTATCTTCTAATTTCCATGTACGGCAAACAAAGACGACCGACCGCGTCGCGCCATGCATTAGACAACATTGCATTTATATAGCTATTTTTCTATATAAATTTGTATAAAAAAACTGTTTAGGCAAATTCTGTTATACGAAATCTATGTAAAATGTTCTCCTCTTTCGTTTAAGACTGGTTTCAAACCGATCTGATTTAAATTGAGCGAGAAATTAGCAAAAAGCACGCACAGGGTCAGGCGGAACGTTACGCGTTACGAACGTTAGGAACGTTAGGATTTAGGAACGTTACACTTTTTCGTGCATGCAGCCGGTGTTTTATCAATTTATAAGATTGGTGATTCATGAATTTATAAGACGTTATCACGTCAAAAAGGGGCCATAATCTGTACAAAAAGAACTGAGATCAAAAAGGGGTTGCCAAGGTTTTACACACCAGTTAATTATTTATAGTATAAATCATGAAAACTTGCCAAGTGAACATGACCCCCTTTTGATCTCAATTTTTTTTTTTTGCAGATTGGCCCATTTTTTCACATTTATGTTTTTAATAGGCTATCAAGGCGAGACTTGGCTACATATTTTACATGAAATGTTTTAATGAGATTTCAATTATTTTTGTAGGATAACATTTGACATAGAAGTTTTACTTCAGTCGCGTGTTTCATGAGATAATGTCTTTTTATAACCATAGAAATTTCACTACTCTTTTTGAGAGGTAGAAGGAGAAAAATAAAAGATTTTTAAATTTTTTCGTTACTTGTACGTGAAACCAAGCCTGCATACCAAATTTCAGCTATCTAGAACTATGAACCTATAGAAGTCTGTACCGCCCCTTTGAGGGGTTGGAGGGGAGAAATCAGACTTAAAGTTTTTTGTTATTGGAACGTGAAACCATTTAAAATGTCTGACACCTCGAATATGGTCGACATATTCGAGGTGTTAGACATTTTAAAAACCAACAGTATCTATAAATTTTTACATGTCGTCAAAACGACATGTTTCGGAAAGCTTAGAGGGAAAACGCCCCAAAATTAAAGAAAGTCATATAGAGGAAATAGGTATCAGACTAGGGCTAATGAAGCCATAGGTATACAAAGTTTGGGGAGAGTATTAATTGTCAGTAAAATTTTTTCCGACGGCCACTCTGACTACATATAACCTTCATTATCTAGTTTACGATCATATAGTCGTTATTTTATAAAAAAAAATACTATAGGTATTTTTTGGTTCTTTTTTGCCCTCAAAAATTGGCCGCCCAGGACCAGGGCCCGATCTAGGGAGGGCAAACCGGGCAATTGCCCGGGGCGGCAAAATTGAGGGCGGCGCGGTGTTGGCGGCGAAAATTTGAAAGATGGTTAAACAAAAAAAAAACACACCCTACACAAAAGTTGTTAGAATATATTACTATTGACATCACTGAAATTTCACATCATATTTTAGTAGATTACAAAAATAAAATGTGGAATATGAAACAACGCATGGGTAAAAGGCGGCAAATATTATTTTGCCCGGAGCGGCGAAATAGCTGGATCGGGCCCTGCCCAGGACAGTGGTCCATTTGGCTTATACGTTAATATGCACTTGTAAGTAATTAGTAGGTAAGTACCTATAAAATTGTTATGGAAAAATATTGTAGAAAATTTTTCGAATGAAGAAGAGATATTGGATTTCGTATATACACGCTGAGAACTAATTTACCGGAAAAATTCATCACGGTGACATTTCAGATTATTTCCGGTCATGAATGAACGACCCCCTCGGCTCGTTTTCGTTGACAGCCTCGACGGTCGCGCGACACGAGTTTTGACGCGGGTTGCTGCGATTGCCACCGGATCAGGGATGTCCCGTCTATATTTTAAACTTTCTAAAAAATAGTCCAAATTTTATTCCGCGATCTTCTGTGTACTTTTATTGTAATAATTTTTAGGCGCGAATGGCGTAAGTTTAATCGCCTACACCGAACATAATCTCGCTTTGTCTGTGAATCTGTGTCACGCTTTTTGTATCACACGTACAGCGCAAACGGTCAATGATCCGTTAACATTTAGTTGTTACCCAACAACTAAACGTGGTTTTGCGCCTTATACACTATACAGGTGTTTATTAATTGAGTGCCGATACTTAAATGTATGAATCCTTGGGTGATTTTAAGAAGAAAAGTTTATATCGACATATTATGTCCTAAACCTCTTAATTTTTGAGCTACAAGGTGTTAAAATTTTAAGAAAAATATCTTTTTTATCATAACTCTTAAATATTTTTATGAAATTTTGTGCACACATTTTAATCATAAAAGAGCATTTTTGACGTGATAACGTCTTATAAATTGATGAAACACCGGCTGCACGCACGAAAAAGTGTCACGTTCCGCCTGAGCCTGAGCGTGCAAGCGAGAGCGCGGTATAAGCGATAGAGAGGCACGATCGGCCCAACCGTCGGCTTGTACGCATTTCTCTCTCTTCTCGTGTGACGTCAGAGAGTTCATCAATGTTTCTTTATGACGTTATCACGTAAACCTATCGTCCGTAAACCGACTTTACAGACAACCAATTTTTTTACTTAAAAGATTTTTTAAAATTTTTACCAGTGACGTCCATATAGGGTTTGAACTGAATATTTTTGAAGAAAAAAATGATACGCCACTGATTTTTTTATAAAAGAAAGTTATTTCTGATATCTTCATTTAGTTTGGAGTAAATTTGGTCTATAGACTTACTTTGGTACGACGCACCGTTTTTGCGTAAAAAAATAAAAACCAAAAGAATTTGTAGGCTGGGTAAAAATTTCAACAAAATATCAAGAGCAGTCTCAGTGAACTGAAGAAAGAAAAAATGCTTCCGAATGATTAAACGGTGTGTACAAAATTTTATAAAAATATTTAAGAGTGGTATAAGAAAATTATGATAAAAAAGTTATTTTTTTCTTAAAGTTAACACCTGTAGCTCAAAAATTAAGAGGGTCAAGACATATGTTGATATTAACTTTTCTTCTTAAAATCACCCAAGGATACACACCCTTAAGTAACAGCACTCAACTAATAAGGTATAAGTCTTGAACTACTTATGTATATGCTCCAAAAGCTATGAGCTTTTGTTTATTTCTCAGAGTATCAAATTCGGTGGTTTGAATGGTAAGTCATTATCTTCTCCAAAAAAGTGTTTTTTTTTTAAGGTACGCCTATTTCAGCTGTCTAGTGTTCATATTCTAATACAGTTGTAAAGCTGATGTTTTGATACAATTAATTTTATAGCATATTATAAGAAAATTGTGTGTAAATTTTTAATATATTTTTTTGGACATCCTTTTTTGACTATATCATGTACGTATAGAACAGCCTGTATAGGTTTTGCTTTTTGATGCATTTATAAATCGAACTCTTTTTATTTTTCACGAGGCATTGATTTCAGTAATGACTTTTTTAAAGGAAAAAATGACTTATTATGCCGTGGACATTTATTAAAATACCACGAGGCTTCCACAAACTTTACAAGGAAGTTTTTATTCAGAAATACTTAACAGAAAAATAACCACTTTAATGGTTTTTAAAGTGTAATATACCTATAAAAATAATAATAAAAAGGCTATAAAAATGTGATATTATATTTTTATTACACTTTTTAGTCTTCCGTAGATACGTGCTTATTTTTTGTATATTTTCTACTGAAACTTTTTGTCTTACAATTTCAATGCTGACCAATCAGTTTAGCAAAGGGGTAAAATTTAAACTTTATACCATTATGTATATTGTTTTTTGATCTAGATCATACGTTCCCAAACTTTTTTGTCTCGTAGACCACTTGCCGTATTTTTCGGTTTTGGGTAGACCCCCTGCTTATCTGGTATTGATTTTTTGCAAATTCATTAATTTTAAATGTATTTTTGACAACCGGTATAGTGCTACTCACTTTGAACGATTTAAATTTATAACGGTAGTGAAATGTAGTGTGAAATGTTTAGTTTTATACATTTATTAATTAGATTCAAATTAAACGAATCAAATTAAAATTTACTTTCATTTACATAAAGTAACTAAGCAAAAAAAAATGCTTTTAGTGTGTGGGATGAACCTGATGCTTTAATAATAAATTTTCAACATTTGGCATCAATTTAGTTAGATTTAATCTTAAATCTCTTCGGTTAACGATGTTCAGTTTGTTTCTTTTTTTGTTAAGAGATTCACTATCGTTGGCCCCCATTTTAATTTCATGGACCCCAATTTTTTTTCCGCTGACATGGACCCCTTGCAAGTTGTCGTCGACCCCTGGGGGTCGATATAGACCACTTTGGGAATCACTGATCTAGATACTCAAATTAAAGGACAATGACAGGAAGTGGGTGAAAAAACATACAGTTATATAAATCAAAGAAGGAGATTTTTTCAATTTATTGTGTCGGTACGCACCTAAACTGATCAATTTTATATTATTATTTATAAGATTGTAACAAAACTCGCAAAACTGTTCTTAGTTGGTGGTTAAAATATTTATCTACAAATAGAAACTTTAATAAAACAAACTAAGGAGTACTTCTGTAATAATAATGAAAAATGAAGTAATAAATAATGAAAAACAAACGAGTTCTAAAACAACAATAATAACACTAAACTATACTATGTGCACAGAATAGTTATATCTCCCAGAATGTTATTTATCTCTATATTTATTTAGAACACTTATTTATTTATGTCGCACACTGTTTATTGTCACTGACACTGACTTCTGACGGAATTCCTTGCCTTCCACGTTAACGTTGTTTATATAAGTTCTTCAGCCGCATCGTGGAATATTCTTCAGCATTTTAGAAGCTTCTGCATTTTTCTATGATTCCGATGACAATGAGTGTAACAATGCGTGCATTTTTGTCTATGCGGTTCCGACAACAATGCGAGTATTGTTGTCTACACGACTCTGACAACAACGCACTGCCACCGCCTCCAGTGGTGTCTCATTACCATATCTATTATGTGTTTGATTTAATTTTATGTGGGAGTGCTGGGTATACCATGGTGTAGGTAGCGGGTATTATTTTTTCCACTGTTTTATAATGGCTGCAATTATTGATTTCTGTGTACTATGTTGATTATTTTAAAATGAAAATCAGATGAAAACATTAAAATTCGGATTCGAAAAAACTAGTTTTAAAAAGCGATGAATAATAAAGATGTAGAAGGAGTTTTAAATTTGAGAAGCCGTGACAAACCATCCAGAACTCATGTATAGACGATGACAAAAGTGTTTATAAATTTCGTATTATCTCGATATTTTTTAAATTCTAGTAAACTGTCTTGCGACGAATTTGTTGTTATAATTGCATCCTATATGACGAGACTTTCCGAATGTTTACGATTCCACTACGTAAAACTGAAAGTTGTTTATCTACTATAATAAAGGTATTTTTAGCACCGCTTTTGTTTACACTTTAAATACTAGGAACAATGAGACAAAACAGATATAAATAAACATGTCTTCTGTAATGAGTGCCGCCGCCAGAGCATGTGGGTGTTAGGTGGGCGGACAGTGACAGTGATATCGGCGACCCGCGGGACTCCGACGGTTCCTGTATCACGCGTAGGACCACTCATATGAAATATTCATAATATAGTAACGTAGCGAATACACAGATATTGCGAATAGATCGATTTGGCACCACACTTGCTGAAATCATAGCGGAATATATTTACATGAACCATTTCGGGTTCTTTTCGACCCCCCTCAATTTCCGAAGTTAGTTACGTTACAGGGAGCTAAGATTATTTTAAACAAGCATTATTCCAAATATACGTTTAGATGAACTAGTTTCGAAGATACGAATGTTTAAAAATCATGATTTTGGGCATTCACTGACAAACTGACTGATTGATAGATTAAATTCACAAACGTCTCGCCATTGCTGGAAAAATCGTCGCGAATGCATCAACCACTCGCGTCTAATCGGTGCTGGGAGATGACGTGTTTAATGAAGAAAGGTTTAATATATGTGCTAGCTTTTATCTGCGACTTCGTCCGCGTGGAATCATTGTGTACAATTGGTATAATTGATTAAGAAATTCACAAATTTAAGTAAGATTCTAATTTAAGACAAAACAATGTTTTTTATTTCACCATCTTTTTCGAAAACATAAAGATTTTGTGGATTTGATACATGTGAGCAAGCTACATACGGATGGTAGTGCGAAAAACGTGATTTTTCTATAAATGAATGCAAGCTACCCACAACTGTTTGTCCCTGGGCTTCGTTTATAGTTATTCCAAAAGCAGTTTTTACTGGAAATTGTAATGGTTTAAATTGAAAACGCAAATCCGTTGGTATAATTGGTATTCTTGGTATTAAATACTATCTCGTTTAGATTTGCCACTTATATAATAGCCCTAACAATATTTTAACCAAGATGAGAAACTTGTAAACGTGTATCATTACACAATTTGGACGCATCAAAATTTCGCATTAAACATACCGGAACAACCACTTTTAACTTTAAATTATGAGAAGGCATTTAACCTCTTAGGGGTTAATTTTTGTCATCACAATCGGCCCAGCGATCTTGCCGTGTGAACGTAATTTCATATAATATTACAACCCCCACTTAATCCCCATAGGTGTTGAATTTTGAAAAAAGTAGCCTATGTTCTTCCCCAAGCTTCAACCTATCTCAATATTAAATTTCATCACAATCGTGCCCAGCGGTTTGGCAGTGAAAGTATAACAGATAGGCAGACAGAGTTACTTTCGCATTTATATAATATTAGTGTATGGTTGATATAATGATATAATATTTGTCCAGATAATATATAAAAAATATAAGTAAGAATATAACTTTACAAAAAATTGTTAACAAATAATTTTTGGATCGCTTGCTCTTTACTTTTTACAAAAAATATTGAAACCCCCCAAAAACGTAAATGTGAAAAAAGATCCACGTTGGATACAAAAACAAGTCTATTTGTCGACTTTGAAAAAAAGAAGTGAGATCTAAAAAGGTATCAAGTTTTCACTTGGTAAATTTTAAACTCGCGTGTACAATTGTTAAGTGACAATTTGGCTCCTGTTCAGATTTCACGTCTTTTTTCCGGCAAAATCAACAAACCCACTTATTCCTTGTATCAAACAATAATGTGAATCATTGTTTGATAATTATTTATGGTTTTGGTGGATTATATAATGTCTTAAAGCACTTAATACCGGTTAACAAACAGAGGCACTACTCAGATGTCAAGTTTGGAGGTTAAAGCCACTCCTTCACCAGCAATACTTGACTCCAACTGACAACTGTTGTGTCGATTTCTCGGTTGATAATGACTTCAAAAAGACGTAGTATCGCGGTGTAGTCGTAGTCAAGTATTACTTAGTGTAATTTACCTCAACGCTAGTAATAAGTTACCAGGGCCGGCATCACCCTAACTCGGAAATTTTAAGCAATTCTGATATTTATACCTGTGTATATCGCCTGAAAGCAAAAACGACACTAATCCCATGTTCTAATGTAAAGTTGGTCTTGGTGTTTGCAGTGCAATAATTTAATCATTTAAGTGAATTGTTGTTACTTATTATAATAATATATTCTATTATCTACTAATTAAGTTGCAGCTGTAATGAAAAAATAATATAATACAATGTCTACATTTATTTTGTACCTACAGATTAAGTTGCGACTGAGAAACAATGTCTAAGCTATAAAAATGAATTCATTTTACCAATTCCTATGTTCATTTACTTGTTTCCTATTTTTCATTTTTTGTTGGTGCGGAAGAAGGGGGGGGGCTTTTTTCAAAATCAAACTACCCACTCGGGCTGAGCCTGTTCTGTTACTAGTTGTTAGTAAGTAACATATTATATGAAGATAAATTATTTCATATCGCCATCAGTAGGCTTACCTGTATGGATGCTAATAACCTTGTTTTTGGTTACCTCGCACTGTGAGCCAGGATCAACACAAACTAATGAAATTCTCGTCGCGGACGCATAGACAGAGCGTGACGCGCCGACCGACACTCACTTCGTTCGTGTCGTAGACTGCTGTGGTTCACAGCCTACACACTCTCCAATTTCGTTTTGATTTCTTTCATTTTTTTAAATTGACATACAAAACTCCAGTCGAATGTCGCAGTGTGTTTTCGTTTCAAATACTCGGTGAAAAAACTGATTTTTTCTTTTTATTGTCAAATTAATTTATTAAAAATATGTAACAGTTTTTTATAAACACGATTCACAGACACTAACATACACTTAAACAAATACTAACCCACGCTACGCCACACACTGTTTTACGATTATTTTTATTTTTCAATTTAAACACTCCTACCCTAGCACTGGCTTAAGTCAAGTTGGGTAGGAAAATTCCATAATTTAAGATTTATAATCTGTTTTTGTTTTGTAAAGATATTTGTGGGAATAAATTTATTATTATTATTATATTAATTTTTTTAAACTAGATTTCACTCCTAGAACCGCTTATGTAAGCGTGGATTTTTTCTTTTTATGTTGGTTTTCACTTGAACCTTAGTTAAACCCTTTACTTTTTTGGATACCAATTGATAACCAGATTTTAGAAAAATAACTCAAGCCGTTTTAACGATCGCCCATACGTTTCAAGCATGAACGTGCACGACCAGCACAGCACGGAACAAAAAACTGGTTTAATGGAGTAGCGCACATTAGACCAGCACCTGCAACAAGCAACAACTGTCATCTTTTTCTTAGTTACATGGTCAAAAGCGTGAGGAGTTCATTTACTTTATTTCGAACAATTGTTTGGCAATTTTTAAGGTAACTTTTTAGGTTTTAGACCGACCTTGTCCACAATACTCTAAAAACCTACAAGAAAATAAACTCATGGCCCGAGATCTACTCGTTGTTCTATTTCATAGATAATGATGATAGTTTTAAATGAAGCCTTAGGTTTGTACGATACGTTAAGACACAAATATATTCATATCTCCGTTGAAAATGCGTACTTCCGGCATCAATTTTAAGGCAGAAAATCTAACATTTACGCATTGGCGGGATTACACACAGTGATGCGGGAAGTTCGTACGTTCGGACGGCAGTAAAGAGAAAAATACTTCAATAAATAAAATTATCGACCAATTTTTCAGACAATATATTAACAAACAAAAAAATAAAAAAATTAATACATTAACGTTTTGATCCGGATTTGGATCTTCTTCAGAACGGATCTAAAAATACAAAAAAAATAATTAATAATTAGTTTCTATTTACTTTGAATGGAATTCGTGATCGAAACGTTAATGTATTAATTTTTTTATTTTTTTGTTTGTTAATATATTGTCTGAAAAATTGGTCGATAATTTTATTTATTGAAGAGTTCTAATCAGACGTTAATCAAAGATTTGAAAGAGAAAAATAACCTATCAACTGTTGTTTAGATGTCGTTTCCATAGCAACCCTATTACATTTACGCATTAGTGGGATTACATGCACTGATGCCGAAGTACGTACTTTCGCCCGTCTATAAAGAAAAAATAGTTATCAAGTACACCGCTCCATGAGACTGTCGCTACTGCCGCCAGCTCCTATTCCTGTTTTACGTATAACCTCATAGCTCCGTTACCACATCGCCATTGATAATGTCTACCGCAGTTGTAGACGAAACGTCAGGTAGTAATACCAATGGACCACGGAATACAAGCCCGGAAACCAAGAAGATTTGAACCTCAGAGATGCTTGCTTGGAATTTATCTGTGTTTTTAAGAAATTAATAAGTCATTAATTAATATAATTAATAAGTCATTAATTAGTATAATTAATAAGCGTGATTTCAACCGAGGTATGAAGAAAAAATAGTGTACACCACGCGGGCAAAAGGTTTGAGATTCTTGTACTGCGCGTCATCGGGAATCATGGCGCGCAGTGCAAGAATCTCAAACTTTCTACACTTGTGGTGTAATATACTATTAAATGTAACAGATAACCGCAATTATTCTATTTGTGACATTGATCAGGGAAATTTCGAGCTAAATTTAAGACATATTACAGATTACTGTCAGTTATATTCTCGAGTAGGCAGTAAATCAAATAGTGATAGATGTCCTTTAGAATCGTACCAAGGAATACGTCTTTCTGTCAGCTGAGGTGTTGTAATAAGAGGTCGGGCTAGCGGAGCTGCACTCAGGTGAATGGTTCTCTGGTTTCACACACTAATATATTATACGCCGTAGTCTTAGGGTTCCACTTTCTGCATACACACACACCCACAAACACACAACAATGTGAGAATTCTTAACGCTATAGTAGATTCGTTATGAAAGCAAAGAAGTATTTCTATAAAAAACACTATTTCGATTTCATTCTTATAGAAAATTATTTTTATACATATTTCATTCTTATTGCATTTGACATTTCTGTATTATTTGATATTTTGTTTATCGAACTACTTTTTCGTAAATAAATGAAACGTTACCAGATACCCACGTCAATGTCAATAGATTTTAAAAATACTATCAGTTTCAAAATGTGAGTTGACCAAGCATTTTAATAAACCTCTCAGTGTGTTGGAAAGTTATTGTAATAGTTCGAAAATACAAATATATTTTCTAACATATTTTTGTTTCAAGGTCACAATGTTTACAAAATTTATGATGAAAAGATGTGTGTGTGTGTGCGTGCGTGCGTACGAACGTACGTACGTACGTGGTCAATTCTTTCTAGCACGAAATCTCGAAAATAAAGAATGGTAGGTATCAGATATGTTGCAAATCGACGTGTATTAACGTCAATATGATCTAAAAGAAATTTTTTTAAAATTGATTTAACCGTTCCTTTTTATAAATTAAAAATCTTCAAGTAGATTTTATACAATATTTCGCGAATGAAAAAATTATATCGACTTCGTAAGGGTGTACGAGAAATAAAAATAATATAAAAACTACTAATTGTACATTAGTAGTGAATCTATACTAATATATAAAGCTGAAGAGTTTGTTTGTTTGTTTGTTTGAACGCGCTAATCTCAGGAACTACTGGTTCAAATTGAAAAAAAAATTTTTTGTTGGATAACACATTTATCGAGGAAGGCTATAGGCTCTATAAAATCAGGCTACGACCATTAGAAGTGGAGCATTAATAAAAAATGTTGCAAAATGTATCTCAAATAAGCTTCTATTCAGGTGAAATGCACTAACTAAATATACTCATCTAAATACAACGCCGGCTAGCTCAATCGGTAGAGCACACGACTGTTAATACCAGGGTCGTGGGTTCAAGCCCTACGTTGGGAGAATATATTTTTATTTTTTTTTATTTTCTACATTGCTTTCTTCTAAGGTTTACATTTAAATTTATTTTAATTTTATTTAATTAATTAAAAAAAAATTATTAGTTAAAAAAAGTATAAATACTGTTTTTATCGACAAAAAATTTTGAACGGTAACTCCGATCATCATGAAATTTGGACACAACATCCAACTCGGTAAACTAAGATGAATGTGTGTACTTATGTTCCTCCCTTCCCCATTCGTTCTTTTACACCCGGGTGAAACCGGACGGGACCGCTATCATATATATATATATGTCCGCAACGTTTTGATAAGAATACACAATAATATACCTACTGATATTACTGCTGCAAATTCCAAACGAAAATTTAGGAAGAATTTAATAAAATACTTTTTAGCTAAGGCTCACTACAGGTAGGACGAGTTTTTATAATTTTTTTTGTTGACGCTTTTTATGCACGTTTGTATTAATGAAACAAAGATCTTTATATATCTATCTAGAAACGTGCTAACGTCATTTCGATCCAAAAGATATTTTATCAAAATCGACAGCAGAAATGTGGATTTACACGAAATAAAAAACGATATTGACTTTGTTATGGTACCAGTTGAGGCGTATTAGCGTCAATATGATTCAGAAGAAATTTTATAAAATCGGTCGAGCCGTTTATTTGCTTAAATAAAAACACTACAAAAAAGGTGATTTTTAGACAAAAAAGTGTATCAATCGAGGCTTATTAAAATCAATATGATGCCAAAGAAATTTTATCAAAATCACTCTAGCTGTTATTTTGGTTTGTAACAAAAAATTGTGCAAAACGTGTATTATAGGTTTCTTTGAAAAATATTTTTCGGATCTAATTTGTTAAATACTTACATATTTCAATATTGATCATTACTGGGAAGTTGGTCATGGGAACCCAAGGATCGTTCTTGTATAGAGTTCCAATCAACAACCCACCTGACGGCTTGTTTAAATATTTATTTATACAAAATATTTTAAGCCAAATAAGGGTGAATAATTTGTGACTACCGAGTTTCAATACGTAAGAAACTTTGTTCGTAAAATTTTTAACGCGGTTAGTTATGAAGGCGGTCATTATCTTCAAAATAAAAAAATAAAGTGACACAATTCTAAAATGGCGTCGGCGCAGCATCGGCCATATCAATTACAGTTAAAGAGTGAAAGCATGTAGTGTCTGACTTTGAACGTGTATAGCGTGAAGTTACTATACCCCCACAAGACCTAACACTTTATACATTAACGCCCACGTACATAAATCAAATTGAAGTCAAGAATTCTCTTAGTTTCAGCAGCTCCTGACAATCGCTGATTCGCTGCACAGCGATCAAACGTATTAGCAGTCGGTTTAACGGTGAACATTTCAAACCGAACTTTTCCTATCAAAGTGTAAAGAAATAACATTTATATTACACGTACTATCTATGATTTATGGCTGTTTTCTAGCCAACGTTTCATTTCTCTTTTTATCCGACTACGGCGAGGCAAACGGAGGGTTATGTGTTTGACCGGTATGTGTGTATGTGGGAATGTATGTATGTTCATCTGTTCCCTTATAGCTTCTAAAGTACTTATCATAATTTGACAAAAGAGGTTGGAAGCCTTTTGATCGTCCGCTGTTCACATTAAATTGACGTCACATTAAATTAAATATGGCGTCCTCTAGAGTCTAGAGGACATAAAGTCATGAACTAATTTTTTTATTTAATTTTCCCGTGTTGGATATCAAATGAAAGGGCTTAATTAGCACATTTCAAATATATATATATATATATTGCTAAATGTTGCTATAACCCCAAAATGAATTAAATATAAATTAAGTTCAAAAACCTATCCTCATTAAATTTGAGGATATTCGGGGTCGTATACTACTTACCCTAACAAAATAATACATTTTAACAGTAGTATGCTATTATAAGCCTTAGGCTAAAGTGCATCACGCTATAGATAGATAGATATATATTTTTTCGCGTAGCCACAAGGGAAGCGAATGTCAAAAACAATACATTATTGTATAAAATAAAATACATGATTACATTAAAATAACTAATTAAAAAGCGTCGCCATAATATATGGGCAAGCATTTATTAAATAGTGTTTCAAACGTTTTTTGAAAATTTTAATATTTGGACTGTCCTTAATGAAAACAGGGAGTTTGTTATAAAAATAACTACCCTTATTAATTGCGCTGTTATCTGATCGAGCAGTTCTGCAACGTTCTAGATGGATGTTATTTTGAGCACGAGTGTTGTAATTGTGTACATCAGAATTTAGTTAAGACTGTTTATTTTATTTTTAACGTTGATAATTAGTTGAAATATGTAAATTTCATAAAAAGTTAAAATACACTTTCCAGCAAACACTTGCCTACAAGACTGTCTTGCGTTAAGCTTAAAAATAAGTCTTATTATCCTTTTTTGCGCCCTGAATACTCTGATACATTCCGTTGAATGTCCCCAAGAACTACGCAATAAGACATAGCACTATAAGCAAAGGAATAATATATTGATAAAAGAGTGAATAATTTTCTCTTAATGTTCTTATGTAATAGTAAGTCAAATTAAGTTTCCTGCACATCTACAGAGCGCCATATGACCATATACAATGAGGTGGCATACGACTACGGCTATCCTCAGATGAGAATATTTTCTTGTGTCATACTTTTCAGTTGTCGGGTTTTAGTTTTTGAACTTAATTTTATTCTTTATCGATGCAGTTAAAATGATAGAATTGATACAAATTTTGAATTGAGCTTGTTGACTCTATATAGTACAATAAGCGATAGAAAGGACCTTAAATAAAAAATAGAATAGTTACTTCTTACCACAACAGTTTTATAAGCGGATGTACATTTCATCTTCAGCAAACACTAGAGTTTAGTGTTTGCTGAACATGAGAGCATAGCTCCCGAAATGTACATCCGCTAATAAAACTGTTGTGGTAAGAAGTAACTATTCTTTATTTTTTATTTTTGTAGAAAGGACCTTGTCGGAAAATTCAAATTTATTAAATTTTAATTGCACAGTAGGTACCTATCGCAGACAAGTCCTATCTAATTACGAGTTTTCTATCTATTGGTATGTCTGTTAGTACTAACATGACTCGAGAATAATTTAATCGTTTTGATGAAATTTGGTATTATCCAAACTTACAGTGTAAATACTTTTTAAGTTTATATGTTTTAGAAAACACAAAATCTGAATATTTATGAAATGGCGCATCCGGTATTATCAGATACTGACGCTGTCTTTCCTTTCGAAGAGATAATTCAACATTTTGTCTACCGACACTGACAAGAATAAATGCATTTTAGTATCATTTATCACGTGATAAATATATCTGTCAATGTTGTTATTGTATTGATGTCATCTCAATTCTCAATATCCAATACTTGTTCGCAATTTCCAACTCGGCAAAAAATACGTTCAAATATGAAACGACTATCGATCTCTTGAGAAATGCCGACTACTAAAAAAATGATAAAACGTAACAATATATTATTATTATTAACCACATACTGCATTGCAGAGTTTGAACAAATATATATTTCCTAATTCGCTTAAACTATCAGACAAAAATGATTTATTAAATGTTATTTTTACTTATTAAATACTAGTCTTTACCCGCGGCTTTGCTTGCATTAATGTTGATCTATTAGGCTTTCATTAATCCAAAAGACATAAACAGATAAAATGGGGGTATATTTGACAGTGTACTAAATGAGATCAAACCATCAACTTTCAGACGAGTATAAATATTAAGTTTACTCCGTATTCTGGCTTTTAAGCACAGAACTAAACGTATAGTTTATCATCATAGATATGCAGTTACTCTTTTTGTGTTATTTATAACTTTTTGCTCGTATAAAAAACGATTTTGACAGAAGCTTTATCTTAACCCGATCGTAGTTGGATAAGACGTGGGAAGTTAAGTTACGATTGGATACCGGTAAATAATATAAAGGACCCTGCACGAAATACATGGGAAAATGGATCTCGGTGAAATTCTTTCCAACTGGGTCATTTGATGCTGTAAAAAGTTTCCAATACAACTTGGGTCTGAAAATCCTATTATATATACATACATACATATATATCATATATATTATAGCACGGCAGTGGAAGGATTTCTGGTAACGTAGGTCCATTCCCACCTGTGAATAAATAAAAGAAAAAAGACGGACAGATTTCTCAAAACGGTGGATTGTTTGGGCTATACCGGTGTTATTTTGGGCCCATAGTGATCAGAGAGGGTACAGCTCCACTTCTTCTACTGTTCTGAGAAACTTGTGCAGAAATGTAACAAAGAAAAGAATATGCAGTGGGTCGATAACAATTATATTTCATAATCACTTCAAAAAAACGTGTCGGTGATAAGGTACAAAGAAATCTGATTTACAAGTACATTCTTAATATTAACAATATCATTTGATCATGATTGACAATTAGAAACTGGGGGTAGAACCCTGACGAGGTGATCACTTAATTATCTAGGGAAGTACATTTAATAAGGTTGCTTAAATTAAAAAAAAAATAATAAAACGTGAAAGAGGAAAAGAAAACTAGGCGTGAGCGTCATACCTTTTTCTGAAGAGTACTTACTTACACTTGAACAATACTTATTCTAGGAATACTTTACATAATTCGTGAGTGACTACGGGTATTTAGGCGCTTCATGGTAGTACCATGAAGTCTAAATTCGGTTTGGAGAAGAAGCTTGAAGATGATTCTGTGGTTTATTCCATGAGCGTCCTTTTCATGCGACCACACCGAATCCCGGAAAACAACTTAATGTTTGTTATTTTTCCCGTAACTAATAAATATTGATTTTAATTATTTCAAACCTAACAACTATTGTTTGTCACTTTTTCACTTTTAAAAATCACAGATACCGCGTATTTAGAGTCAGACGACTGGATCACACGATAGACACACTTATGTTTATAAGTCCAAGCCACGCGATCCAAATCGTACCGCGCATGCAAATATCCGCGAATTTAGTGATTTGATTTCCTTATTTATTTATTTTATTATAATAATTTTTATGCTAATATTAAAAAATTGTCGCGGTGCTATGGCACCACGTGACAGGCTCCCCCTCTTTAGTGATTAGGAGGTACTCCGCTATACTACTAACTGTACATACAACAAGAAATTCACAACAATGAATTTATCTTTGTTGTAACTAAGTCAACAATCACTTGACAACCTACCATATCCCATACTATGGCAGTTGAAGTGTGCTCTTCATAAATAAGCTCTAATTAAATTTAACTAATCTAAATTGATCTAACGAGATGAAACAACCACCGATAATACGGAAATTATGGGGTCGTAACCTGACTGGCTGAAAGGAGACAGCTTTAGACGTTAGAAGTAATAGGGCCTTAGGAAAGCGCCGGAATGTAAACAAGGACAAGCTTATAATCTAAAACAAAGGACGAGAATAACGAAATAACACAGGGAGAATTCTTTATTTAGGAAAATAAAGCATAACTCAGGTACGAAAAATAACTTAAACTTTTATTGTTAGTAATAACCTAACCTAACAACACTTGACGTTTGACAGATGTCAGCTGTCTGACATTGAACTTGAAATTAAACTAGAGGGCAATGACCTCGGGTGAATTTTTCAATTGTTAACAGACGGAATTTTCTTCAGATGTTCAATATGAGATTTAAACATCTTTTTGGAGGATGGATCTTGAAGGATGCAGCTAACAGGACTCGTAAATTCTAAAATTACACGGGGATTACTGTAACGAGGACAAAGTTTGAGGTGAAAATTCGGTTTCATTTTGTTATAATGTAACCTTTGTACAACAAAATCGCCGACTTGAAACTTCGACTGCAACGAACGGTTTTTATTGAAATATTTCGCTTGTAGATCATGTGATTTTGACAGAGCTAGGCGAACTTGATTTTCGGAAGGCAAGGCGTCTTGTTCCCACACAGATGACAAATTCCATTGTAAATCGAGTGGAAATTTGATTTCTCTTGACAAAAATATCTTACAAGGTAAATTTTTAATACTTTCATGATATGAAGAATTATTGGCGAAGGTTATGTGATTTAATAACAAGTCCCAACTGAGATGATCGTCAAACTTTTGTTGAAGTAAAATTGACAGAGCAGCTCTAACGTTTCGTATTACTCTTTCTACAGCATTGGACGAAGGATGATAAGGCGAACTGTGAATGACACGTGAACCCCAGGAAGTACAGAATTCATTAAACTTGTTTGACGTAAACGAAGTCGCGTTATCGGAAACTATTTTAGTTGGTGGACCATACGTGGTAAAGACTTGATGCAGACATTTTATTATCGACGTGGAACTGGAATCAGGAATCGCGTAAGTTATTAACCACTTGCTGTAACTATCCAGAATTAGAAGAACATATTTATTCCCGGAATGTGATTTGACAAGCGGTCCCATGAGATCAATGTAAATTTTGTCCCACACAGATTGTGGAGGATTAGACGACATAACTACTTTATCAGGATGTTGATCTGATTTATGCGTTGCACAGAGCATACAATCTTTAATAAATTGACGAACCTCAACAAACATGCGCGGCCACCAAAATCTTCGTGATATTGAACGATACGTCTTCGTGACTCCGGGATGACTGGCGATTTGTGAATTATGAAACTGTTCCAATATTTCTTTCTTGGAGGCGGACGGAACAACAATACGTCGACGACGGTTGCGGCCTACGAGTCGAACCAGGAAATTCTTGTGAATAGCGAAATTTTTCTGAGGTAAACCTTGATTAATTTGATTTTTAAGGCGGTTTAACTCAGGATCTTGATCTTGCAGGATATTAAGTTCGGTAAACGGATTTTTAATTTCCGTAATGGGATTGAGAAAATTTGATTGTATTGCAATTTTTCTCAGAAGTTTCGGATTCAGCTACCAAACGGGATAAACAATCGGCAGTACAATTTACTTTACCGCGAATATGTTCGACTTTGAAACTGAAACGACTGATGCGAAGTAACCACCTACCTACACGACCTAAGTTGCGGGGGTGCTGAATTAACCATTTGAGACAGGAACTATCTGTCTGAAGAATAAAAGTTTGATGCGAGAGGTAAGATTTCATTTTTTCCATAGCCCAAATACATGCTAAAGCTTCTTGTTCGTACGTACTGTATTTCTTCTCGGCGGATGTCAAACGTCGGCTTGCGTACTGGATCGGGTGTAGACCATCTTCAAAGGATTGTAAAAGAACACAACCAACATGATTTTGACTGGCGTCGGTTTGCAGAATGAATTCGCGTTGAAAATCGGGAAAACGTAGAACTGGTGAACTTGACAGAGCTTCACGAAGTTTGCGAAAAGACTGAATATGCGTTTCCGTTAAATTATATTTGACATTTTTCTTCCGTAGATCATTGAGTGGCGACATTATCTGAGCGTATTCGGGGATAAACTTAGCGTAATAACCAACCATTCCAATAAATGTTTGAAGCTGTTTCAAATTCTTCGGAATTGGCAAATTCTTTATCGCTTCCACTTTGTCGGGATCCATGGAAAGACCGTTGCTTGAGACACGATGACCCAGGAAGTTGAGTTCGCTTTGGGCGAATTTTATTTTATCCGGATTCACGGTAAGATTAGCTTCTTTTAGACGTCTTAACGTTTCTCGAACGTGTACCATATGAGATTCCATATCGGGACTGTATATTAATAAGTCGTCGAAAAATACAATCACAAACTTGTATCTTAAATCGGCAAAAATGTCAAACATCAGACGGTTTAGAGCACTAGGTGAAATAGATAGCCCGAACGGAGCCTTATGAAATTTCCACTGGCCTTCAGGTGTGACGAACGAAGTTAGACTCTTTGATTTGTCAGATAATTCAACTTGGTAAAAGGCGCTGTTTAGATCCAACGTGGTGAAAACTTTGGCGTTTTTTAAGCACTGGAAAATATGCTCAATCGACGGAACAGGAAAACTATCCATGACAACCTTTTTGTTTAACTGGCGATAATCAATACAAAGTCTATAACCTCCACTTGATTTCTTGACAAGAAAAGCCGGTGAAGCGTAAGGGGATTTACTAGGTGAAATAACGCCTTTATTCAAAAGATCACTAATATGTTCCCTCATTATTTTAGCTTGAGGTGGGGAAAGTGGATACGGGGCCTTTCGGACTGGAATATCGTCAGACAAATGAATTGAATATTTGTAATTTTTAGCTTGACCTAGTTCTTCGGTAAGAACTTCTGGAAATTCTGCAAGCAAACTACTAAAGTTGGCCGCATTTGAATCTATACTGGTAACGTGATCCAGGGAGAAGGTTTTGGACGAAGCGGGTAACGGTACAAAGGGAATGACGTGAGAGGAATCGAATTTGAAAGAAAGATTATTCTCGGTACAATTAACGTTCGCACCCATTTTGCATAAAGAATCATAACCTATTATGACGGGATACGACAGAGCGTCGAGAACTAGGAAATCAATCTTCCAGGTAAATTTACTAATAGTAATGACTACTGTTAACGTGAAATTAGATCTAGCGATAGTACTGTTGGCTACTTGGGCATAAGAAATCGAATTTGTGATCGTACCTATTTTTAACGATGACAAATAATTAGCAAGTTCGGAATTGATGTAGTTCTTGGTAGAACCGGTATCAAGCAGTGCCGAAGCTCGAATATGTTGAAAGTAGAGATAAACTAGAGGGATCGTAGAGCTACTTGATTGACTTGGGGAATTATAGGAATAATTCGGGACGGGAGAAGTCAATCGAATAGACGTATTTACAGGAGAGGACAAGTTAGCTGGAGGGGGGTGGTTTGAAAGGGGTGACTTATTAACTAATGTGGTTAACCGGGGAAAGACATTAATTTGTTCTACATCTTTCGGTTTACTAAAAATTTTGACAACGCTATCTCACCCTTGAGAGGGCAGGATAGCTTTATGTTCAGAAGGAGAAGGACGTGGGGGACGAACCGGACACTGGGCTATAAAGTGACCTGGTTGTTTACAATATCGGCAACAAGGGGAAAAATTAGGAGCGACAAGTCCGGTCGAATTGGGGTGAGTGTACGTTTTACGTTGACGTTCAACTACTCTCAAATGTTTTATAAGCTGGTGAAGCTCAGCTAAACAAGTTGGGGTATCTCTGAATTGTAGATAATTAAATGTGGATTCGTTTTGGTTAAGCCAAATGCGCGCAATTATCTCCGATTCAGACAGGCTAGGACCCAATAATTCGACGTATTTCAAGACGTCTTCAGCATATTCGGGAAAATTCTCAGAGAGGTTCTGACGCCTACTGATATAGCGTTCTATTAGCATAGCCCGATCTATAGAAGTGGTGAAATGGTCTAGAATAAGATTTTTGAGCTGTGTCCATTCGAGTTCAGAATAGACATTAAGTCTCCACCACTGTCGGAGGGGTCCGTCAGTCTTAGTGCCTAAACTCTTTAACAAAATATGAAATGGAACTAAAGCGAATTGACTCACGTTCTCGATTTCTAACAGGAATTGTATCAAAATGTCAAGATCTGTACCTGTAGCGGTAGGTACGTTACGCAACAAGTCCCGGATATCGCCCATATTTGCATGCGAAGCGGTATGATTTGGAACGGAAATAAGAATTGGCTCGGACTTACTCGGTGAGTGCACTGGAGGATCGTCCATCGCCGGCGGAGAGTCTGGAAGTTCAGCGGTGGTCGGAGGCGGACCTGGAGATTTGCTTTGGCCGGGTGTCGGCGGAGACTTTGGGCTGCGGCAGGACTTATGGCGCGGCATGGTCGACTGGAAGACGTGGAATCGGACAGGAACAGGACTCAGGAATTAACTACGCTCCTTGCTACCAATTATAGCACGGCAGTGGAAGGATTTCTGGTAACGTAGGTCCATTCCCACCTGTGAATAAATAAAAGAAAAAAGACGGACAGATTTCTCAAAACGGTGGATTGTTTGGGCTATACCGGTGTTATTTTGGGCCCATAGTGATCAGAGAGGGTACAGCTCCACTTCTTCTACTGTTCTGAGAAACTTGTGCAGAAATGTAACAAAGAAAAGAATATGCAGTGGGTCGATAACAATTATATTTCATAATCACTTCAAAAAAACGTGTCGGTGATAAGGTACAAAGAAATCTGATTTACAAGTACATTCTTAATATTAACAATATCATTTGATCATGATTGACAATTAGAAACTGGGGGTAGAACCCTGACGAGGTGATCACTTAATTATCTAGGGAAGTACATTTAATAAGGTTGCTTAAATTAAAAAAAAAATAATAAAACGTGAAAGAGGAAAAGAAAACTAGGCGTGAGCGTCATACCTTTTTCTGAAGAGTACTTACTTACACTTGAACAATACTTATTCTAGGAATACTTTACATAATTCGTGAGTGACTACGGGTATTTAGGCGCTTCATGGTAGTACCATGAAGTCTAAATTCGGTTTGGAGAAGAAGCTTGAAGATGATTCTGTGGTTTATTCCATGAGCGTCCTTTTCATGCGACCACACCGAATCCCGGAAAACAACTTAATGTTTGTTATTTTTCCCGTAACTAATAAATATTGATTTTAATTATTTCAAACCTAACAACTATTGTTTGTCACTTTTTCACTTTTAAAAATCACAGATACCGCGTATTTAGAGTCAGACGACTGGATCACACGATAGACACACTTATGTTTATAAGTCCAAGCCACGCGATCCAAATCGTACCGCGCATGCAAATATCCGCGAATTTAGTGATTTGATTTCCTTATTTATTTATTTTATTATAATAATTTTTATGCTAATATTAAAAAATTGTCGCGGTGCTATGGCACCACGTGACAATATCTCCACGGGTGTCTATATATTGCACGTTCTTCGTTAATTGCCATTTTGATATGCTTGCAACTTTGGACACCGGGATTTTCAGACCCAAGTTGTATTGTAAACTTTTTTCAGTATCAAATGACTGATTCATTCCCCCCAGCTATAAAAAATTTCACCGAGATACATTTTCCCATGTACCTATTTGGTGCGGGGTCCTTTCATCAAAATTTATTCAGCCGTTTTTGAGTGATGCAGTAAAAAAAAAATGGTTGTCTGTAAAGTCGGTTTACGGACGATAGTTTTACGTGATAACGTCATAAAGAAACATTGATGAACTCTCTGACGTCACGCGAGAAGAGAAAGAAATGCGTACAAGCCGACGCTTGAGCCGATCGTGCCTCTCTATCGCTTATACCGCGCTCTCGCTTGCACGCTCAGGCTCAGGCGGAACGTGACACTTTTTCGTGCGTGCAGCCGGTGTTTCATCAATTTATAAGACGTTATCACGTCAAAAGAAAGAAATGTGATAATATCAACAAATCTATAATTCTAGGCAAATTACAGTTATTTGCCTCAATGACCCCAGGTTCCATCGCTGACTGTTCTTGATTTTCGTTTTAAAAACACAGAGCTGAATAGTATCAAACTACAAAGTAATAATAATAAATACACAACACAGGTACCTAATCGGAAAGCGCTAACACAAGAGAAATTCGAACGATATAAAATGACGTGTTTATATAGTCGTGACGTAAGTCGTTCTGATTGGTGTTTTATTTAATATGGCGTGTTGCTGTATTTTGTGGCCTTATTTTAACGAAATACAATTTAATCTATCTTAAAATACAAAAAAAATATTTTTTTAAGAATCTTTCTAATTTATTTCATTGTTTAACATCGTTAAATTCCAGTGATTCTTTATAACTGTCATCATGTCTATTTAAACATATTTATTTTCTTCATTTTTCGATTTGCAGATCCAATATGTTGTAGCGAGTTTCAGATTTCCATGGAAGTTATCATAAAATCAGTTAATTAAAATATTAGCCCGTTCTTATTATTGAAATTCAACTTTTAAATTGTGTAACGTATAAAGTATTTAATTCACTGTACGGTAATTTTTTTGCTACCTTCTTTCAGTAATCATTTTATGTTACCGCGTAACTGAGCTTAATGAGATTAACGAATTTTACTGGAACAAGAGAATACAAAAAAGCCAACTCCAAGAGTTACAATTCACTCGCTGCGAATACATAAACTGCTCTTCCATGACGTAATGTGGTAACCCACTTTTCTCACAGAGTAAAGTTGTCTTTTAGTAATACTGATACACGTTAAATTGTAATAGAAATTCGATACTGTTTACTCCGTATTAATTATTAAATGTTGCAGACGATGGTTTCATCTCGTGAGAAAGAAGCGAATTCCTTGGACTTCGGAATAATTCTCAAATTAAAAAAAAAGAAACATACCGAGGCTTTATAAGTATTGCGAAAACTTCGGAAAAATTCTCAACAAAAATGTATACAGAAGTCGAAAAAATATCCGCTGGATTGTAGCTTTATAGTTATTGGCGTAACTAGTAGTCTAAGTCATTCATGGCGCTGACAGGTCATGACTTAGCCTACAAGTTACGCCCATAATTTTATTCAACAATTGCGCGTTATTCATGTTTTATTTATTGTTATTAATGAGATGTTTTAAATATCTATTTATTTCTTTATAAAAAAAACTGTCAATACTAACAGCACGATTCAATGTTTTGGTTTGAGGTTAGCCGGTTATGAATAAACTCCATGTCGAAAACATTCGGCCTCTCAATTTTAGCCTCAATGGGTAACAACGGAGTTGTTGTTACCGACTATTTCGTTACGACTCAGAAAATAGTTACGTTTATTTTCATTACTCCACAATGGCCGAGCTAGTAGGAATCTTCATTGAGTTATGACAAGTAATTGTCACCAGTCCGTAAATGGCTATTTAGGGTTCGGTTTTTAGGCATGATAAAACATGAATAACGCGCATGAGTTGAATAAAAACTTTTTTGGCATATCAAAGCTTTTTTCGTTTGACTATCTATAATATAAAATCTTAAAAAAAAACTTCGGAGAAGTAAAAACTTCGTTCTGTGCTAAATTCAAAAACTTGAGGCGACTGAATCTCAGAATTATAACTTAAAAAAAAGAATTTCGAGGCAGACAAGAAATTGAAATCAAGCTCGAAATTCTGTGCCTAAGACGTCGAAAAAAAAAAGAATTTTGGGGCAGACAAGGAATTGAAATCCAACTTCGAAATTCTGTGCTTATAAAAGCTACAAGAGCAACAGCAAAAAACTGCAAAGACAGTGTTCGCATAACTCCTTTAGTTACCACTAAAAAAACGCCGTCTGTGCACTTTTTTTTGCTGTTGCTCTTGTAGCTTTTATAAGCACAGAATTTCGAAGTTGGATTTCAATTCCTTGTCTGCCCCAAAATTCTTTTTTTTTTCGACGTCTTAGGCACAGAATTTCGAGCTTGATTTCAATTTCTTGTCTGCCTCGAAATTCTTTTTTTTAAGTTATAATTCTGAGATTCAGTCGCCTCAAGTTTTTGAATTTAGCACAGAACGAAGTTTTTACTTCTCCGAAGTTTTTTTTTAAGATTTCACGTCTTTTTCCAAAGTGTGAGACATTATTTTTATTTTTTGTCCAAAAAATAAACATATGTGCATTTTTAGAATTAAGAGGCCACAGATTTCATGAAGGCCAATTTTGAAGGCATGAAAAAAAATCAATGAACAAGGCCAACCATTAAAAATACAAAAATTTATGATGAATATGTTTTTTAATAAATTAAATTATTTAAATCTAACTCCAGTCATATATTTTGTTATTTTTTAATAAAAAATTTGACGAAAGTGTATTTTTCAAAAAACAAGAAAAAAAAATTAAAAATTAAAAAAGAAATAAAAATATGTATATGAGAAAAAAATTGAGAAAATAAATTAAAAATAAAAAAACAATTAAAAATATAAAAAAAATTTAAAATTAAATAAAAAATAAAAATAAAAAATATGATTATATATAAAAGTGGAAATAAAATGGAGTAGAAAAAAAAATATTTTCCAATGATGCCGGCGGGAATCGAACCCGAGACCCTGTTATTAGTGTTATTACTAGTCTAACGTCGTAACCGTTACTCCACGGGCACACTCGCAATATAAGCTGTTATTGTGGTACAGAAGTATATATGGGTGATACGAAAAATCGGTCCTATGAAAGTCACGTGGTCACAGAACTATAAAACTTGGAAACTGGTCTCATATACACGGTGTTATATGGGAGCTAGGCAAAATCAATGTATAAGAATACGTTAGAGATACGTCGGCATTTAGCACAGAAAAGAATCTCTAACGAGATTCTTCGATGTAGCCCAAAACAAACTACATGTGCTATGAAACAATATTATCATCGAACAGAGACGGATGGGCTAAACTATTCCGGCCTGGGAAAGTAAGATTTTGGCTCCGTCTGCATGAATACTATTCCAACCCATAAGTGGGGAATGGTACTAAATTAGGTCAAAAATCGCTTTTCAAAATTGTACAATATCATTTCGTTTTGAGGTCCCTCGAATTCAAAACACATATTTTTGCAAAAACTCTGTGCGTCTGTTAGTCTGTGAGCACGATACAGGTCAAATGGATCACCGATTTGAAACCAAATTTTGGGAGGCTGTTTGGTATGCAAATATGAAGAGCCCTATTATTTTTGGGGATAATCGGTGTAGAAGAGATATATGCTATAAGGGCGTTTTTTTATATAATAACGGTATACTTATTGTTCTATTTATTTTTTCCAGAAAGTTTCGTTAAAATTTTTCTTTCTAAACTTAATAGTTTCAGAAATATTTTGAAAATAAAAAAAATCAGCTGTTATTTTGTTTTATAGATCTGACAGAAATAAACTAGTTAAGCATGCTTTGATTAATTTTTACATGACATAGAACATATTAAGTAGGTAACCATGGCAACGAATAGCAAATATCATATTGAACACTAGTCATTACCCGCGTCACCATCAGAAATTTTATTTTCTTTATTAAACTATGTCAATATGTTTGAAGTTGGAATGGTCCAGTCGCCCAATTAGCTGGATTTTTTTTAACATAATTATGATAGGCACATTATGTTCCCAAAGAAGAATACTTTTGAAGTCACAATATTGAACTTTTAACATTTCTATAAAAAGATAAAGAGACATCCCTTTACAACACTAAACAAAAATAGAATAAGTTGCACATTAAAACAAAAAGCAAAGAAAAAAACACCCGTTTTTTGTGGAACTGGAAAAAATAGGCCTTGGGGTATAGTAGAATAATAAGTAATCGTTTTCGAGCATCTTTATTTTTTCATGTTTGCTATTTTCTTTTGAAGTCGCTTTTAGGGTGTGGTAAAACTTTAAACGACTTTGTATTACTGCGTCTCATTATACTATGGTAAGTTAGATACATATTCATGTACTAGAGCGCATAATAGTCAACACGCCGGATGCAGATTCATTGCTCCGGGAAACCGCACCGGACTAATTACGTAATGTGTGCCGCGCTCCGGTTGGCGGTTCTCTTACAGCTGCATGGGTCTCACCGCATCGGGATCCTTCGTACAGTGCCGATGTTTCAGTTCGCCTTTTGCGTCGTGTTTTGTCTATTATTGGTCTCAAATCTCACTCAATTTTCGTTCACTTTACAATTGATCTTATTAATTAAGTATCGTCTTTTCATCTAAGATAAATATTTCAAACAGTTCTCACAGAAAATTAGAAATAAACTTTAAGTAAATCCTACTGTTTTTACCACGTTTATATTAACTCGCTTTTCGTGTATGTCGGGTGGAACTTTTTTTAAACGAACTTCCAGATGAGATAGAGACTTGAAATTTTTAACATAACTCAGAATTAGATGATATACGAGAAAATATTCAATAAAAGAAGAAAATAATAAAAGAAATAAAGAAATTATAATAAAAATATATAATTCATTTTTACTTATATACCGTTAAGACATAATATCCCACTTAGTGATCTATGGTCCAGTTGGTTAGAGGTTAGAGCGTCATGCCAATAATGCGAAGGTCGCGGGTGCGATACCCCCGTGGACAGTATTGTTTTTTTAATCAAAAGTATAAAAATAATGGGTCCAGTTCGATAACACTATGCACCCAAATTTTGAAATTTTTTTTTTTAAGTCAAAGAAAACGCTAAATTTTGACATTCAAAAGAAAAAACTTTGCGGATTATTCACAAATTTCCTCAAAAAAATGGAACTACTTTTCGTCTTTCACTGTCATTTTTTGAATCTAACCAATCAAAAATCACAAATACACGTCATAGCAACTGGTGTAGAATTATTGTATAACTATCTCACTTTGAATGCAGCTTTCGATTGTGTTATGGAAGCAGGGTCGTATTTAGATATTTATAAACAAATTAACTATCTAATTCGCATACCCCGTTATCGTACACCCCGGAATTGTTTTTTTTTTAAACTCCACATTTGCCCCTTCCCGTTTCACTGCGAGACAATTCGCATACCCCTTTATCAAAAAAAGCGGTGGTTTTCAATCTTCATGAAAATGTGAGTTTTAAGTTGGTTGGTTTTTATTTAAAATTCGTTTTATAAATTAAAATTTCCAAATACGACTCTGCCCTGAACGTTCAATTGTATTTCATTCCAACCAATTGATATTTCTATCTTTGTTTATCATAGATACAGGTATATATAACTTTCTCTTTTCTTATCACTATATGAGACAAGATAGCGATTACTATAGTAAATAATATACTCTAAATTTGTTACTATACCATATTTAATTTTTTTAAATTAATTTATAAAAATTAATTTTCCGCACTTAAAACGACCAATAACGCTGTTATTATTTATATAAAACAATAATTGTGAATTTCCAGTGGATATTTTGCATAGCAAGTTATCGAACTCTTACCAAAAATAATAATAGAAATAAAAAACATTTTTAATATACCACGTTTTTAAAACGAACAAAAAGTATAAAATAATTTCTTTAGAGACAGATTTTTAACTTGTTTAGGATTTGAATCGAAAATGTGGGGCGCATGCGACAATTATATAAGAAGTGTAGAGAGATAAAATTCATATTGCGCCCTAGTTTTTAGTTTAAAATCCTACCGTTAAAAACCTGTCTGTAAAGAAATTATTTTATATTTTTAAGTTCGATTTAAAAACGTGGTACATTAAAAGTGTTTTTTATTTCTATTATTTTTATTCATCATTTTTTATCTGATAGGTATTTTAGTATTTATGTGAAATTAAAAACGTTCACGTATGTAATTTCATTTTTCTAATAATGCTCAAATTTATAAGTATCTTACTTTTAAATTATATTATTACTTTATTTAGATCACACTCTTCGATGGCACGGCTCGTTAAACAGAATAATAGGTGTTAGTAGAAATATAAAATTAATCTATTTTTATAGAATAACAAAGTTTCGCATTATTTATATTAAAGAAAAAACACAATACTCTAGTTTGCAAGCTGGATATTATTTTGGGGTAGGTAATGATAATTTATTCGACACACGCATTTTCTCTTTGTTTTTGTGTGATATTTTTACCTTGAGGAACGTCAACATGTTTTTACATACATTCGTGTTTACATACGTACATTTGAAACATTGAATAGGCAGGAGAGAAAAAAAAATACAGTCGTATCTTATATTGGAGCCGTCTATATATTCACATCAATGATGTGAATGCTCAGACTGTCTCTATAGTCTCTTACTATTTGGAAAAAAAGATTTTAGGGTATAGACGCTAAACAACTGAGGTTATTAGTGACGTAAACCCTTTCACGTTAAAGTAATGAAAACGAATACCGTAAAAACCCGTTTTTAGTTAGAACGCGTATTTACTAGTTAAAACTAGTTGTCACTAAACGCCCTCGTTAAAACTAGAATTTACTGTTGGTAAAAATGAATATCAGTTTTAACTAGTCAAAACGCGTTTTAACGGCACCAAGCAGTTAAAACTGATTCCACTCAAAATGCCACGATAGTTTGCCCTGCAATAACAAGTAAAGACCAATAAAACTGTAATTAAAATTGCCAATATGGCTGTTTGATCTTCATAAGGAAAAATGTTCTTTAACTGTGTTATGTTACTAACTTTAAATATTAAATTTGTTTGGGATGTTTCAATTCGTAAATAGTTAAATAAATATTGTATTAAATAACATGTTGTCATATAATGTTTCTTTTTCAAATGACTAAGAGGAGTTACTAGTACTAATTGTTTTTGTTCGCTATTAATGTCTTTGTTAAATGTGTAAGACTTTAATAAAACTTTAATAAAAGTTGCCAATATGGATGTTTGATCTCCATAAGAAAGCTGGAAGAATATTTTTATATTACTAATTAATATCAACGTTGTTCAGATGTTACTATTCACAAATGTTCTCAATAAATATTTTAATAAATAATATGTAATAATGTTTATTTTTTAATCAAGGCTTCATTCTATTAAATCAATCCTCTGAAACACAATTTTCTAGTTACTACTAGTTTTGTCTAACGCTCACAGTTAAAACTAGTTTTACCTAAAAATCATTCTTCTAATTCAGTAAATTCTAGTTGTTACTAGGAAATTCTAGTTTTAACGAGGGCGTTTAGTGAAACCTAGTTTTAACTAGTAAATACGCGTTCTAACTAAAAACGGGTTTTAACGCTAACATACTGATAGGCAATCAGTTTTTTGTGCGGCTATCTCTTCTTAAACTATTGAATCTATTTCGACGTACAGATGTATAACAGGGTCTTACAATTGCGATAAGAGAAATTTAAGGGTTGATATTCAATTTTTAATAAATCGATTTCTAACGTTACAGTCCACGGTGGACACAGTTATGTTCACGGTGGACACAGTTATGTTCACGGTGGACACAATCATGTCCACGTTAGACACTAATGTCCACGGAAAAGTTCCCTCTAAACACTAAATTTTCGAAAGTTGCGCAGCTGTTTTTATATTCTGCGCACAATGGGCTTGTTCACTATTTTTTATAAATTTAATTTTATAAAACAATTGCATTTAAAAATGGCAAAAATCCCTTCTTGTTTGTGTGTTATTTAAACGTTTTATAACGTAATTTTCAAGAGTATTTTATTAAACACATGTTGATTTCTTTAGGTCAAGTATCATCATTAAATTTACAGTATTATAGAAAGCTCATTCCTATCCCGGTACTAATTGTTGTCCATTTTATGATGGTTGCTGCCAAAGTACGGCTGTGATACAAAGGATTATTTAAAAGCACTTTCAGTTTAAAGATAGGCCAAGCGCTAACTGTTTTCTAAACGTGAACTAAAGGAAATTAATTTTCCATATGTGTGTATGTTCCAATGGCATATTTTCAGATTTAACTCTAAATTTTAAATCGGTAATGAGGAACAATTATTAGTAGTTTCTGTTCGCCTCTATAACGTGTGGGAGAAAAGATATCTCCTTCTAGGTCGCGCAAAGAAAAGAATCACTTTCCAACGTTTACATTTAGACAAGAAAGATATAGCCAGAGGGTGCTTGTTCGAACCTCGACTGACTCATTCGTTGTTTCTACGGGACTGTATGTGCTGTTGGCTATACTCACTGTACATTTAATATTCAGTGGTGAAGCGCCAGGACTAAAGACGACATATTTTAGTTAAAAGTCTCTAAAATAACCAGTTTCAAAAAACTCTCAAAGTCACAATCTCGAAACAAAACATTAGTTAAAATAAATAACATAAATGAAAAAAAATGAGACTTTACAATAAAATTACGATGTGCCTGTGATATTTTTTTTCGTTTTCGTAAATATTTGTTTACAAATTTTACAATTAAATTAGAATTAATGGAATAGGACACAAAAAAAATTATGTCAAAATAATAGCTTTAAATATTAATGGGAAATTATAAGACAAGTTATGTCCTAAAGAAAATAAGTAAGAATTTTATTTTGTTTTATGCTCATATTCACCGAACGTAAGTTATTAATTATATATTCGGTCCAGATATAAATAGCGATAATTCAATTTACCAACCATAATAATGTTTACTGCAGGTATAAATCTTTTCTGTCTTACTTACAGAGTATAAATATTTATTCTTCTGATAAAATAATATTATATCTACAGTTGCTCTTGTGAATTTATTTATGAACTGTTTATTAACCTTTCGTGAAGTGTATATTTGTAAAACATTAAAGTTAGTAAAAGTTTTGTGTGCTTTTGGGATAGGATAAACATTATTATTTAGTGAAACTTTTTTTTGACTTTTACACTGACGCCATCGGTCGGATTTCTGGGTGAACGTCAAAATATTCAACAAAAAGAGCAATGATTATAGTGCATTTAGTGCATATAGTAACATTTCTACTTGATATTTTGCTTGGTGAATCGAAAGTAAATTTTTTTATAACGAATACCTAATTAATTTGCTCCAAGATTAGTAACTTCTGTTGAATTAATTTCTTTAGAATACATTGCATATTAAATTTTTCACGTTAGTAAGTTTGTCCGTACGAATCATCAGTCTGTACCGCCTTTTTTGACATTTAAGTACTTTTAATTACTGAATTAAAAGCGATTGTGAAATTATGGATATCTGTCAGGTTTCTAAACATACCACGCTTGGCCATCTGATATCATATTCGAGTCTCTATGGCATTACATAACTTCCATGTATGTTCCAGTGTTCCACGTATACCTCTACCTGTTTCTATAGAACAAATATGCAGAAACCAGTGTGGTACTTGGACGTTTACAGAGGGGTGAATCTTTGATGTAAATAAAGAAAAACATAAAAACGTATACTTACTTTGAAATATGATGCTTGCAATATAGAAAAAAAAACAACGAAATATCCACGTATATTTTCTAATTTATTTCTAATTAAAATTTATTGGCATTAAACGGAATATTTTTATAACAGAATCCTAAAAGACTATGTCTTTTCACCAACTTTGAATATCTTATATTTACTGCAGAAGAAATTAAAATAATTTTCAAAAATTATTCATTATTAGCCACCCATGACTTTGCACGCGATTGAGATGAAACAATGTTTCAGCGACAACAGGATTAGAATCTTGCCTCGCGGGGCTGCGACCCGCACCGCAGCAAAAACAGAAGTGGACACTAGACACAGGCAGACAAATCTACGTTGCGTTAAATGTTCCACATTACATCATATTAAATATCATTAAATATAATTGACATTGTATTTTTTACCTCTTTTTTCAAAATAAAACCTAGTCTATAATATTAGACAGTGTTACTTTTTATTAATGAAATTATTTTTAGAATCGGTTCAGTAGTTCAAGAGATTCATTCTTACAGAGATGTACACAAACGCACAAATACCTCTTTATACAGGATTATTTTTAAGTTGATTCTTTTTTTAATAGCTTGTAGAAATCAAACAGACGAACAAATATTTCAAGTAAATTTTTTATCCAAACTCGAAATGAAAGAGAAACGGTTCTTCAAAGTTTTATTTTTTGGCGTTATGTTGTGTCACTATGGAAATATGTTATGTTATTATAAGTATTCACAGAAATTGTTCGAAGTTGTCCCCGCTTTGTTGGTCACAAAGATGCGTGCGTCGTAGTTCTGTACATGCTTGTAGTAGCGATAAGGGTCTTCTGCAAATTATTTGGGATGCATTTCCGATTCGTGCTATCATTTCTTTGCATGTGTTAACCGGGCTTTTGAATTAATTAAATAAAATTTAAAAAAAAATAAACTTTGAAAGGCTGTTTCTATCTTATTTTTGAGTTTTGATAAAAAGTTACTTAAATTATTCGTTCGTCTGATTTCTACACGCTGTTAAAAAGAAGAGTCAATTTATAAATCACCTGTATAAATAGTGCGGATGCGGCAGCATAACTTCCTTTTTTCAAAACTTAATAAAACCCATTGAATTTATTTGTTTTTTATAATGTAGGCACATGCCTAAAGTTTTGTTTTACTTAGTTTTTAAAGATCAAATCAGATAGGCGACGTCGCCCATTCTCCGTACACTGAGTAAACCCATTTCTGGCGTTTGTCATGACTTTTGCCAGCATATCAGGTGTTATCCTGGCAATTTCTTTCTGGATATTGGTCTTCAAATCTTGTAGGGTTCTTGGACGGTACATATTTACACGGAATTTTGAAAAACTCATAGAAAAAAATCACAACGGAGAGTCCAAGAGCAGACGCGTGTTAGCGCGCAGAACGCCGTAGTTATCGCAACATTAAAGTTCCCACTGCCTCAATATTCTCAGGTGATCTAATGGGACGAGAGACTCCTGTTCTTCGTCTTGTCGCACTTGCAGTTTGTCCGGGTTATTTCGAAACGATCACGTAAGATATAGAGAAGCCGCAGATCAAGGTTAGTTAAATTATATGTTATCACAACACTAATAATAATCTATAAATTTTAAAGTCAACAGTTTAATTTTTCCCTCCTTACTTGTGAATATAATGTAATGTTTTCATTTCTCGCAAACATATGTTTTTGTGGCATCCTGTATGTCCAAAACAAGCGAGCATTCTGTATGTGCACTTTAAGATGGGATTGTAAAGAAGTGAGAACCAATATATTTTATTCAAACAATGCCTTTTTGGTCGGTTAAGCGTTACGGTGTGGATTCTGGGAACTGTGTACTACTTTATTCCCTGACTGTTAGACAACAGCCAAGGAAAACGTCTGTTGAACCTGAAGTCAGATGAAAATCACATGTAGATCTTTCGCGCTTGTTGCTTCGCTCTCTTACAGGAGCTATACTTATCGTGTTCATGTTTTTGGTCTCTCGTACACAAAATGCAATGCGATTTTGTTGCTTTGTCAAGACAAAATAATTGGGTTCTTACATTTCACTCGCTTCATAAATACGCGTGTGTAAAAACTCTACAGTATTCTCAAGGATGTTTATTTTATAAATTATGATACTTTTTCTGTATTAAAATTGGGGAGAGAATTTTTTCTGTGCATATTATTCATTAATTGTATAGGTATTTTTCAGAAACATACTTTTCACATTCGAAAAATATACTAATTTTGAATGATATGTGTTTAGAAACATTTTTTTTACCAATATATACCTATCAGGAATTTCTCATTTTACTCAATTTTTTTCAATTAACTAAAATACTAATAATTATAGTGTCATAATAAGGATATTTTTAAAAATGCTACAAACGTTTATTCGATATAGTCTAGTTCATATGTCTCTTTTTGATGAATTCTAGTCATCCTTCACCGAAAATTATGATCATTCGATTCGGAATGGCATCTAGAAACTTTTTGAAAAAATTGAAGTGGGGAACGAAAAAATTGCAAAAGTTCTGATTGCAAAAATTATGATCATGGTGTCATTCGATCCGGAATGACATCTAGAAACTCTTTGAAAAAATGGAAGTGGGGACGAACAAATTGGAAAATTCATAAACATATTAGAAAAAGGAAAAAAAGGTGTTTGTTTTTTCTGCGAATAAGTATCTCAAAAACAATTGCAGATATCTGAAATCATAAAAAAGATTTTGAAAGAGCAGGAATTTTTCTACAAAAAATTCTCATCTCCCGAAACTCTACCACTAATTTTAATTTAGAGGTGAAAATAGGGCTACAATTTTTTTTCTATTTTTTATACGACAAGCTAAAAGACACGAAACTATTGAAAGTTATATAAAAAATGTAAAAAAAATTGTTTAGCCCTATTTTCACCTCAAAATTAAAATTAAAATTATTGGTGGGACTTTTTGCAGGAAATTTCCTGCTCTTTCAAAATCTTTTTTGTGATTTCTGGTATCTGCAATAGTTTTTGAGATATTTGCAAAAAACAAGCCCCTCTTTTTCCTTTTGCAATTTGTTCGTCACCTCTTCAATTTTTCCAAAAAGTTTCTAGATGTCATTCCGAATCGAATGACAGCATGATCATAATTTTCAGTGAAGGAGGACTGGAAATCATCAAAAAGGAACATGTGAACTAGACTATAAATGTCTTTAAATTTAACGAAGATATTCAATGTTTTGTACGTGTAGTCGCAAACGGGACTGATTTTATGACGTTCTGCAACACGATGTGTCATATTAGTAAGAAGCAAAAATATGGGAAGTCATGAATGTAAGAGATATTTACTTTGTTATTTTTAAATTAATTACAAAAATTCCTTCGCCATTAAATTTGTAATTTTTAGGGCTATAATCAAGAGTAAAAAAATATGGAAGCTTCCTAATTGTAATGTTAATTTACGAATGAGTATGAAACAAATGTCAGTTTTATTGTCTGTAATTACGTGATTTGATCTTAAATTTAACTATTAAAATTTTTTAAACGAACTTTACCTGTTATCGTAGCCGGATAAAAAAGCAACTTATTTGAGTGCCAGTATAGATGGTACAAGTTTCATCAAAATCTGTCCAGCTCGTACAAAAGATTATACGGATAAAAATTATGTAAACACATTTTCCAAACATGTTGCTATAAGAATTCCTCAAAAAGCCACAAGACCGAAATTGCTACCTGCGATTCTTTGCAATTTCTTAAGATCGCTGTACACGAGGCTGGTTTTGCCACTAGATTTCTCGTTAGATTTGGCTGCTATATTTTAAGCGCTGGTTTTCGTGATGGCTTTTTTGTGTTCGCTTCACACAACGGATGTATTGACGTTTGCTTTGTAGATAGCCTTGGTTCGCGCGCAGTGATATTTCGATTGTTAACAAAAGTTGACATTTATTGTCTCTGAACACACGCCATGACGTCGTAGTTGTTTGTACGTGTTTGTCCATGTCGCTCACGTGACAATATACTGTTTCCTGATTGGTTCCTGCTCAAAACAAGCAAGTACGAAAACTAGCCCTGGTTCTAATTTTGAAATTCATATTTTGACCTCGCACGCGAGCCCGCAGAGACGTAATTTTCATCCTCGTAGCCAGCTTAGCAGCCGGCACAAGTCCCAGTCGTGATTTTAGCGACAAAACCAACGATCTTTAGTGTGGATGATAATATGATAAAAATCTTTATTAAAGAAAACACAACAGCGTTTTGAAGTACCAGCACTCTATGGTAATATAGGATAGTTCTGTAGTTTCAAGAAACTAACATTTATTTATGCGAGATCGTTATAAAAATTTCTTGAAACTTGGGAAGCCAATTAGCCGACTAATAAATTATGCTCATATTTTACACTCTCGAGTAACGATCCATTTGCTTTAGTAATGTCAAAAATGTAATTTGCAACTATTAAAACTAAGCCTGTATACATTTGCATACGTGTATATAATATGTAGTAGACTTATCCTTCATACAATTTTCCAGCGCAAACTTGATTCTTTGTTCGCGCGAACGCCGGGGAATTATCCGGTGGAAAACAACCCAGGGGTAAATTACAGTCTCAGTGTACATGTATAGTCGGTTTGTATATACCTATGTGAAATTACTACCTGGCTTTTGTTTTACAAAATACTAACAAACTACAGTATGTTCGTCAATTTGCTTTATACATTCACTAGCGGCCCGGCCCGGCTTCGCCCAAATTTGTAGATTGCCACCGCTTATTCGTAGACTTACGTTGCAAAAATGATCTCCACGAAAAGCGCTCTTTTAACGCGATAATATATAACCTGTGACCATCCTGAAGGTCTATTCGAAATATTGGTGGAAACATTTTTGAAATCGGATGAGTAGTTTCGGAAATTAGCTCCTACAACCAAACTTTACCTCTGAATTAAAAAATATTGAGAGGTGCTGGAAGGCTGTAAATTTTCGGTTTTATATTTTTTTATGTGGGAAATAAAAAAAATTTTGTCGGAAAATTAAAAAATCTTGATCTCAACAACGGCACCTACTGGGTCCGACTATAGCTAAAAATCATTCAGGTTACCCAATAAGTACAAAAAAAATTCATCAAAATCGGTCAAGCCGTTTATGGGAGGAGAAGAGTTACGAACACACGCAGGCCGGAATTTTATATAATAAAGATAATCATTTTCAACTCCATGGGTCTATAATAGACTTCACTGACTAAATTTTGTCAGTGTAGGCTAATTTAGCTTATTTTAAAAAATTTAAGTACACGAGAGCGTTCGTATACTAAAGTAAAAATAAACGCTATGTAAAAAAGAAAAATATTCATAGTTTCCTAGCGATTAAATTTTACAATTTAATGACATATCTTTCATTCATAAAACTTTTCACAGTGTATTTTTACAAGCTTTTATTTCGTGTCACCTGTTCCAGTGTCTGAAATCAAATCTTACAAGTTTTTCACCCACTTCCCGTTGTTCGATTGAGCTGAAATTTTGCATACGTATGTATGATGACAATAAAATATTATAATAACTATCTGACCGGTCCGGCATTCGTCCGGGTGAAAATCACACTTTTAATAAAACACACTAAAAACTTAAAAATGAAATGGGTAAAAAAGCTTTTTGAGTTAAACAGTTTTTAGTTTCGATGACAATCCACTATTATAATAATTCCGGTGATAATGCAATATTATGGGAACGAGGTGACCGCTCCGGCTTTCGCCCGAATGCAAATCGCACTTTTAATAAAGCACACTAAAAACTTAAAAATAAAATTAATGGCAGAAAAATATTTCATTTAAATGCACTAAAAAGAACAAAATAAACTTTAAATTAAATCAAACCTAACCATTCATTTTAAAATACAATTTATAGGATATAAAATTATGTCGTGAGATTTTCTTGTGTAAATAAACAAGAATGCAAATATGTAACTTGATCTTGACACAAGCAATTCTAAGAAAAAAATTGGTTGTCTGTAAAGTCGGTTTACGGACGATAGTTTTACGTGATAACGTATTCCGCTCGAATATCATATTTAATAATCACGCACAGGGTCAGGCGGAACGTTAGGAACGTTACACTTTTTCGTGCATGCAGCCGGTGTTACTCACAAATTATTATTTCCATGACTACTTAATAAAAAATTGTTTGTTATTATTTTTTCATTATTTTGAATTTCATAATTAATTTTGAAAAATTCTTTAAAAAGCGAATTATATTTAAATATTAATTATTTTTATATTTTTAGATCAATTCTGAAGAAGGTCCAAATCCGGATTGAAACGTTAATGTATTAATTTTATATTGTTTGTTAATATATTGTCTGAAAAATTGGTCGATAATTTTATTTATTGAAGAGTTCTAATCAGACGTTAATCAAAGATTTGTAAATTGTATTATGTAATGAATGGTTGAGTTTGATTTAATTTAAAGTTTATTTTGTTTTTTTTAGTGCATTTAATAAAGGTTTTTTTAAAATGTTTTTTACTATTAATTTTTATCAATGAGCATTTATCAAAACTTGATATTTAAAAAATTAATGAATATTAAGAATGTTAGTTGCATTATATCACAATGAGAAAAATTGTAAATTTATCGCGTGCCCATAGATTTATGGAACGTATTTTAGTTTCGTTCTATGAATTCAGTCAGGATTTAGTTTCTTAAAACTATAGGTACAAAACGAACCGTCCTCTATTTACGAGACAAAATACGATTTAATGCTAAAATACTACGACTTAACACTAGATAAGGATTACAGAAAATTGTCTTAATAACTCCTTCTTATTTCTGCGTTCTTCTCTTGAACCAATTCAATATCGAATGCAAACACTATATAAATAAAAACATGTTTTTCGGTTAAAATATTCCATTTTGAATTCTTGGTATTGAAAATGAAAATCTACATTACATACATACATACATATTTTATTTTGCCCAAAAACCAAATACATGATATAAGCTCGTCACAATTAAAAGAACATTAAGATACAAAGTCACTAATAGAATAAAAACATTTCTGTAATAAAAATTTGCGTAGTTTATTTTTAAAAGATCTAAAGTCACCAATGCATTTAATATAAGCCGGTAAAACGTTATACAAAGTGGCACAGAAACAAAACGGCCCTTTAGAATATAATGATAGGCGGTAACGGGGGACATAGATATCAGCAGATGAACGCGTGTTATAGCTATGAATATCATTAATTAATGAAAATTCAGATAAGTGTTGCTTAGCAAACTTACAAGCTTCGAAGATAACTATAGAAGGAAACGTCAGTATGTTTTTGTTGATGAAAATAGGTCGACACGAATCATTAAACTTTAGCTTAAAGATTAGTCTCAAAATACGTTTTTGTAAAATGAAGACACGTTTCCATGAGGAACTGTGCCCCCATACGAAAACATTATAACTCATGGTTGAATGAGCAAAAGCATAATAAATATTTAACAAAGATTTAGTGTCCAAAGTTGAATTTAGATTTCTAATTGAATATGCAGTATAGCTCAATTTCTTACAAACCTCGTCAACATGATTCTGCATAGATAACTGACTGTCAAATGTAACACCTAAAAATCTCACAGAATTGATGAATCTGTACTTACAATTGGACAACGTTAAAGTGGAATTTTTGGTACTAAATAGGACGAAGGAAGTTTTATCGCTATTCAAGACTAATTTATTATTAAAGCACCAGTGGTGAAAAGTATTGACTGTCTGATCAAGTTTGGCAATTAATTCCATCTCATTATTAGCTGAAATGCCAACGGAAACATCATCTGCGAAAAGAGTAATGTAGTCATGAGAAACAAAGAAAGGTAAGTCATTTATAAAAATCAGGAATAACAGAGGACCAAGCACCGATCCTTGGGGAACACCGAGTTCAGAAGATTTATGAGATGAATCTGTGTGCAAATAATGAACATAAAGCTTGCGCTCGGACAGAAAAGATTGAATCCAGGCTGCGATATTACCTCTTATACCAAGCGAATGTAGTTTGTGAATCAGAAATTCAATGTTTACACAATCAAACGCTTTCGACATGTCGAAAAATATAGCTGCCGCTATTTTTCCCGAGTCGATGGTTTTGGTTATAAATTCAATAAAATTGAAGATCGCAGTACCTGTGGATTTGCCGGATTGAAAGCCGTGCTGATATTTAGATAAGAGGTTAAATTTAGTAAGATAAGCAGTGAGTCTGCTATGTAACAAGCGTTCTAAGATTTTGGAAAAGACAGATATGAGGTGTATCTGTCTGTAATTATTAATTAGTTTTTTATGACCTTTTTTATGTAGCGGAACAATTTTAGAAACTTTTAGAAAAGAAGGAAAGCAACCACTAGAGAAGGATAAGTTGGCTAGGTGAGCAAGAACTTGAGCAATAACAGGAGGGCAATGTTTGAGTATTTTATTTGATATATTATCGAAGCCTGTAGATGCTGATGAATCTAGATTCTGAATAATGTTGCTGATTTCTAAAGGCGAAACTGGAAATAGGAAAAAGCTGCTGTTGACAGTAGGAGAAGAAGTACAAGTAATCGTGCCAGAAGTAAGATTAAAATTTTGTGCTACTAGATTACTTGCAGCAGTAGTGAAAAACGAGCAAAATGCATTCGCAACCTCAGTTGGATCACTAACTTCACCGGTATCAAGTTCTAGGACAATTTCATTATTACTAACTTTATGTCGCCCCAATAAGTGATTAATATTTGTCCAAAGTTGTTTTGAATTATTCGACGTTGAAGTGAATCTATTGTAGTAGGCATATTTTGCTTCTCGAATTAGTTTGCGATAATTATTTTTCCGTGATTTGAAGATTTGATCGATGATATCAGATTTTATATTAAGCTTAAAATTCAGTAAGTTTTTAATCTGTTCGCTTTCCATTATTATTTCTTTAGTAATCCAAGCATTAGATTTACAATTAGATTTAATGACATGCTTCTTAGTCGGACAGCTGGCATCGAGACACCACACCAGTGTGTCAATTAAAATACTGAAGGCCAAAGATACGTCTTGACAGTTTAGAACTTCATCCCAGTCATTTTGGAAAACTAAAAAGGAAAAGTATTCGATATTTTGTTCATTTAGCACTCTGCGAAATTGATAGTTGCGGGTGTATTTTTTGCTCGAGTTACAATCAAGATAAATAGTCAGTGATTGGGCTGTATGATCTGAGAGTCCTTCATTAATTACACTACTGCTGAAACTGTCTTCGCTCGCATTCGTAACTATATAATCGATAAGAGATTTACATGAGTTGGTGATTCTGGTCGGTTCGTTAAAAAATGTAACAATGAAGCATCACTTAAATTAAGCAATGAGAACATACAAATACAAGTCAGGGCTAAATATATATTATTATAAAAGATGTAATATAATAATTTATTTATAGTTGCATTTAGCTAGTTAATATTTAGTATAGTATTGAACTACAATTTTGGCCTTTAAGAGGTGCCGTCGACCGTTTTTTACATATTGTTATTTGGAGCTATTGTGCTAGCATTCAAATAATATTTGTACAATTAAAAAAGGCAACTCTTGTCAATTATAATGTTGATTTCCTTTTACTGATAAATGAATTTTAACCGTCCGTTCATATATTCTATTTTGCCTTGCATTAATTTATCAAGCAAAAAATTGGTTGTCTGTAAAGTCGGTTTACGGACGATAGTTTTACGTGATAACGTATTCTGCTCGAAGGTCAGGCGGAACGTGACACTTTTTCGTGCGTGCAGCCGGTGTTTTATCAATTTATAAGACGTTATCACGTCAAAAAACAGCTCATTCTCTTACAAGATTTCTAATGTATATCTATCACTCGCTATCACATTATTTAATAACAGCGCCGAATATCATGCTCTAAAAATATTTAGCAATAAGTTGCTGAATAATATTACAAGTCTAGAACCGAATTTAAGAAAGAAAAAAAAAATTCGATAATATATAATAGTGCAGTATTGACTAATAAAGGCAATGTGGTTTTATTACGAGAACTTTTTGATTTTTGAGTAAAATAAAAAAATAACCCCTTAATACATCTCTTAAAATAATATTTTATTTTCTTAACCGTCATATTATCAATCCAACATCTGCACCAAATTAAAATACACCCTTCAGTAAGTAAATCCGTATCCACCGACTAGTGCTTCCACAAAATTTGTAAATCGGTTCTGTCGAGTCGATTTCATTTGAATTTTAGCAGCACATTATCATTTTTACTGAAGGGTTAAATTTGAAATTTGAAACGATTCTGAGAATTTTTTTTATTAAAAGTTATAAATTTTTCAAACTCAACATTTTGATGAAATGTCACATTGTAGTTATTTTCCTTTTAAATAAGTTAATTTTTTTTTATGTTTCTGACAATGCCTAATAAAGAAATCGTGTAGGTAATCCATCAGCAAGGATTTTCAAAATATCTATCCCATTTTTAATTTTTTTGTCAATATTGCAAATTGCTTATAAAACCACTATATGTGTAAAATAAGGATCACTTTATATACTGAAAGGCTGCGCCAAAAAAAGTTTCTTTTTATACCTATAGTTTTCCGAGCACCAAGGTGGTCTAACCCCTTAACAAAATTTAATGTGTTTTACTACTTTGTACTTGTATTTTGCTATTTTGTTGTTTTGACGTATTCACTAACGATGTATTGTGGATTAAAAAATTTAATAACAAAATATGAAGTAACCTTTCAACTATTCAGATAATGCGAGAAAGTTTTTTAATTGTCGATTATCAGTTAAATTAATAATCTTGACTAGTGTGCCTTTCTAGCATGTATCAGATGAGATCTTTTGATATTATATACCTACTAACTTCAATGCAGCTAACCTGATGTAAAGGAAAGGATTTATAGGTTCCGGTATAACGAACTCCTTACTGACGCCCGAATTTAACTTTTAATAGCTCATTTCACCATATTAGATAATCCTATGTCACACATTGGGTTTGTTCTGAACGCCCCTTTTTGTCTCCCGTGTTCTATTCTGTAAATGGCGATTCTGGTTATTTATCTTCAAATGTATATGAAGTTGAAATTCTTGCGGTTTTAGCTGTGATTCTTAACAGTGAGTAATTATAAATTAATGACTACTGCCTGATTTGGATTGATCAAAATTCGATCTTTGACACAACAAAATAAATCTTTTAAATATGTAATTTTCTCTTTTGGTTTAGGAAGTATGTGTATTTAATGTTTTTCAAAGTTTAAAAGATATCTTGAACATCAGTAGCTTCTGAAAGTGTTTTTCAGTTAGAGAAAAATCTAAAAAAAAACGGTTGTTTGAAATAAAAAAGTGATTTTTGATAAATTAGTTAATTTTAATAATTTTTGGAATTACGTGCTTTTTTTTGGCTAATTAAATATTGTACGATTTTATTCGTAATTTTTTACATGTTTGAGTAAATCGACAACAATAATATTTATACAAAATTTAATTAATATAATTTTGAAATCAGTTTGATGTAGATAAATCTACATTACGTCAATTAATTAAACACGAAATACACGTTCCAATACTAGATTGAATAAATCAATCGGTTAGCGTAAGAAGGCGCGCAAACAGAGACCGACTGTGATTTATTGCCGAGCTAATAACGTCTGTCGTTGCAGCGGGCGCTCCGACGAAATATGCTCTAAGATTGCTTAGCGGAGTGCCGATTAGTATTTGTATAGTGTCTAATGAAAATGCGTTCTTCTTTCACTGGACCTAACGAGATATTTATAGGGGTTGCTAGACTACCGGCTTTCTAGTAATTAATGTATGTGAAAAAAATACGCTTGAATGAATTGATTAAAATTAGAAGTTTTGTTATCTGTCTTATAATAATTAAACGGTAAATGTGTATAAAGTAAGAAAATATTTTTGTTCGTTGGTATAATTTAAACAGCTCTCTTTATTTGTTACAAATGCCATCGCAATTTTCAAAATTAGCTTGTAATCACACATAAAGAGATGGTTCTCTTCAATATTATATCTAGTATCACGGCACTCAAAGAGCGTCTAGTTGTCCACATTATAGTACTGCAGACCCTCTTATAAAACGGTTGTTTTCTATAAAACTCAACGATCAAGTGAACTTGTCGAAGGCGAGCTAAGCTCGATCATAATTATGTCGATTGTTTCGCTCAAAGTGATCACTATGTAGTAGTATAGTCCCTGTACGATAGATATCGCCGCAAATTCAGATAATAATGTAAAAAATAACTCACAACCTTGTGCCTCACGTCATATTGTGTCATAACGTCCAAAGTATGAAGTGAATAGATCGCGGGTGGAAATTCCTGAATTCCTTCCCTTTACTATTTATTGCAACAAACACTAGGGCTTAGAGTGAAAAAACCGATATAATTGTCATTGAGCTTCGGCGGGCTCCTTCTAATTAATTATATCTTATGTATCGCTCTCGAGATCACTATGTAGTATATTGAGAGCTAGTCTAAAACACATATGTTAAAAAAATACTGATAAATATCGAAACAGGACTATGAATCATGAAAACAACATTTATTTATTCTACATTATAGACACTCGACAATTAAGGCCACGAGCAGAGGTGGGATTTATGCCCACAACAGTTAATCCAAAGGCTAGCACGCTAGCCGTAACATCAATATTAAAAAAAAAATACAATATGACGTAGAGCACAAGCTTTGTGGTGACATCAATCGTGCAGGGATGGTACTTCTACATAGTGATCTCGAGAACAAAACATGTGATATAATCTCGTTTAGTGTAAAGTGATTGCAGCTAACGAAAAAAGAAAAATACAGTTTAAAAGCTGACGAAAATATGTTTTTTATAGTTATTAGATTGTTTCTAGGAAAAAAAATATTTTTGCTAATCTATTAGTGAATCAAAATCAAGGATGCCCAAAAAAGAGTGGAAGAAATGGTTTGAAAAATTTACCTCAAGGGATTTGTTGGTTTTTTCTATAAACTTGTGCAGGCCTTTGTTTGAAAAAGGGATTTTTTTAATTTAATTATTATATTATATATTATATTATTTAATTATTTTTAACAATCAGATTTTGGTTGAATAACTAACAAATGAACCATATCAGTTTGTAGAGGATACTTGCACAAAATCAAACAGTGGGTGCAGTGGGTTTACTCACTTACCCTTTTATCCCATTCATGGTTTTATTGCACGACCCTGTTTTATGTTTCTAACCTGACTAAGGTAAGGCATCTTTAATTCCGTCGATTTTTAACACCGTCGTTATAATCGCGGTGTATATATCCTGAAACTTAAAGGGCGACCCATTTGTTCTGTGTCGAGAATATTTTTTACATGAAACGTGTATCGATTTAATTTACCTATAACTGTTGTACTAAAATTTAAAAATTGAATCACCATTATAGTATCGTTCGTTAACGACACAATGTAAAACATAACCTACATTGTATTAATGTAGGCACTGAATTTCGGAACTGAGCTCTAGTGACACTACTACATTTTAACAAAACTTTAATTATACTAAAAAATAAAAGTGTAACGGGACCTCTGTCTGTATTTCCATTTTCTTGAAGATTTTTCGGACAATCATTTAAACAAGGGGCGGGCAAATCTTTTGATCGTCGGGCCACATTGCTGATGAAAATTGAACCGTGGGCCAAAAATTTGAGGAACAAAAAAAAGGTACTTTCATTTCTGCAAAAAAAGGTCTTTTTTTGTTTGTTGTGGCCCTATTTTTCTTACATTGCGGCGCCAAATTATATTGGCAAACTATTTTCGCTCTTAATTATTATTTATAAAATGCTTCGCGGGCCGGATAGAATTCTACTGCGGGCCGAATCCGGCCCGCGGGCCGCCATTTGCTCAGGCCTGATTCAGACATATGTTTGTTTGTTTATTTTTTAGTTCAGCAGAAATAGCATAAGATAAGGTGTTTAGTCGGAATAAGTATACGAAAGTTCTGAAACTTTGAGAATTTGTAAGTTTTTGATGTCTTGAATGAAATGAGAAAAAAATGAAAAAAAATGTGATCGTAACTGCCGGGATCGCCTAATTGACAAAATTGTGCTAAAAACGATTTCTCGCTTCGGATGCTTCTTTGGCAAAAAATGTTTTTATGAAATTAAAATAGAGTGAAGTTTTTAAATTAAAATAGAAACTTCGAAATAACGAAAATTAAACTTCAACCAAATTGACAATAGATTAAGAAAACATGACAACTAAAGTTCTTAGGAATCATACTAGATGATAATTTAGATTGGGTACTGCGTGTTAACAAGGTTTTCAAAAAGTTGAATAGCGTAATTTTCTCTAGTAAAATGTTAACGTTGATTATGATCTATTATGCATTGGCATATTCTGTATTAAAATATGGCCAAAGAAAAATCTACAGCACACAAACGGGTTTTTATACTGCAAAAAATTATTATATCTATATTTAAAATTTCAAAAAATTAATAAATGTTTATTTGTATCAGTTACACCAAGATGGTCAAAATACAAGTCAGTTATACATATTTAGATTAATATATCATTATTCAGAAAGTCCTTATAGTTATAGTTTTTTTAAGAACCCTTTTATGTTTTTTTTTTTAATTTTGATATGGGCAAGTCTCTTATCTCAGGTGTTAATTTGTTGAAAAATTGTAATCCAATATAATTGGGACCATACCTAGTATGAGTAAATCTTGCAGAGTATTTTTTTTATCACAATATTTTAGCTCTATAGGTATAGGTAACTTATTCTCGTATGAGACAATTTTTGTAAAAAGCAGTTTAAATATATTCTAGTACCATAACGTCCATAACATTCGACAACTACTTTAATAGACGTAGTACAGTGAGGTGCAATCTATTTCGGAATGTATGTGTACAATGACCTACCCACCGACATAAAAAATACAAACATTATTGCTGGGTAGCCGAAAGGATTGTCAAAAAATTTGATTTGATAATAACCTTATATTGTGATCATATAGGTAATTACAATTTCTACTCCCTGACATTTAGAACATTAGAATGTATGTATACTCACACAAAAACAAATGATTGATCTACATAGAAAAAGATCGTTTTTATGACTAAATTTTGAGCAAAATGCTTAGAAAAATGTTGTTTCAAAGTGGAAATCGTACAAAAAACGGTTCCACATAGGTACAATATGTATTTACAGTTTTAGAAAAATATCGTTTCAATTGATCAATTGAAGCTTAATTTGCAGGGGATGCAACTCCATATAAGCAATAAGAATAATTTTTAAATTGAATTCTCGTGAGAGCTGTCGCAATATGTTTATAAACTCACAGCATTCATACTCTACTCGTAATTGTGGTAATATTTTATCATCCAAATGTAATCTTTCTCTTTTTAAAAACTGTCCTCATTACGCTGCTTTGAAACTCTATAATGATTTGCCCAATGATCTTAAAGAATTGCCTATTAGTAAATTTCAAAAGAAACTTAACGAATCATTGATTTTTCAATGTTTATACAGGGTGAGTCAGACCACCCGTATCAGTCGTTTTTTTCGAAAACGGTTAGTCGTAGAGAGTTGTCTCAAAAATCTGTATTATAAAAGCCCTAATGAAGAATCGAATGGTGATATTTTTTCTCCCCGGAAAGGTCGGATTCCCTGTTAGTTTGCTCCGGAATGTTCAGAACTCCGGAATGTTAAATGGCACGATAGGTCGAAAGTGGTATTGTTAAAAAGATCTTTAAAAAATAAGCAAGTTTTGTAGGACAATTTTTTTTGTTACTGCCACCCCTGTTAAGTAATATTCGTTTGAAATTATTAAATTAACATGTCAGAATAACAAAAAAGTCGGCATTTAAAATCTAGTTACCTAATTAAACAATGTCACAATAAGTTTTCAATAATTGCAATTGTTTTTTTTTTTTGTCGAAAAATACTTCCAGGTACTCATAACATATTCTAGAAGAGCTCTGCAGTGTTTAGAAGTAAATTGAAGACAGTTTGAACATTTGTGACATTGTTTAATTAGGTAACTAGATTTTAAATGCCAACTTTTAAAATTAAGTTTGTTATTCTTACATGTTAATTTAATAATTTCAAACGAATATTACTTAACAGGGGTAGCAGTAACAAAAAAAATGTCCTACAAAACTTGCTTATTTTTTAAAGATCTTTTCAACAATACCACTTTCGACCTATCGTGCCATTTAACATTCCGGAGTTCTGAACATTCCGGAGCAAACTAACAGGGAAGCCGACCTTTCCGGGGGGGGAAAATATCACCATACGATTCTTCATTAGGGCTTTTATAATACAGATTTTTGACACAACTCTCTACGACTAACCGTTTTCGAAAAAAACGACTGATACGGGTGGTCTGACTCACCCTGTATAAGTGATTTCACCATCTTGCGCATGTTTTATCTTTTATTTTAAGTACTTATGACAAATTCGACTCTTTGTAGTCTTTTGAATGATTATCATAAAAAAAAAACTATAATGTCCCTACGATCTCGGATATTCTAAAGCCGAGGAACCAAAATAATTTGTGAAAGGATCATTGTTATTCTGAAACAAAAATACGAGATACGAATTTCGACATCGAGATTTGGCAGAGCGTGCGTGTTTATATCTATTAAAACTGTAATCCCAAAAGCTATTTGTAAGACATGCAAACTGAATTTCATTTTGCAAGCAAATGAATTGAATCACCTGGTTATATACGTACCCGTGTTTATATGCTTTCTCTTGAAACGTATAAAACCATATAAAACGTTTAAAGCCTTTTCAACTGGTACTAAAACTTGATTGACAATTTTATACCTGTATTTCAGGTGTTTTAAACAGTGCTTTAGTCGAGGAGGAAAATCTTAAAAAAATACTGTAAATTTATTTGTCTTCCTTCGTACCGTCTACTTCTTGATTAAAATTAATAATATTACTAGCGGTCGCCAAGTGGTCGAAATTTGACCGTAGTTCATTAAATCTTTAAATCTGAATGTTATTGAGGTTCTTTTGTCATTATATGGATTTCTACTGAATAGATTTTGTCTGTGTTTATTCATTCACATCGTGATGAATCATATATTGTGCACTTCCCCTCATTAAAACGAAGAGAACGATGTACATACTCAAATCGGTACTGCAACGTTTTTCCCTTTCCGTGATGAGTCAAAATTCTTACTGATGTAACTTTTAGTTGAAAAATTACAGCCAATTGGGCGACGGGACCATTTCAAACTTCAAAATATCGACAATTGATATAACGTGTAATAAAGAAATAGAATTTCTGATATCGCGTCTGGTAACGCGGGTAATGGCTAGTAATCAATATGATATTTGCGATTCGTTGCCATGGTTACCTACATAATATGTTCCAAGTCATATCAAAATTAATCAAAGCATGAACTAGTTTTCTGACAGATCTACGAAACAAAAGAACAGCTGACTTTTTTTACTTTCAAAATATTTCCGAAACTATAAAGTTTAGAGAAAAAATATTTTGACGAAACTTTCGTGAATAAATAATTAGAATAATAAGCCGTTTTGAAAAAGTATACCATTATTATAAAAAACCACCATAATAGCATAGGTACCTATATCTCTTCTGCGCATGCTCCCATTTTCCCTAAAAACAATAAGGCTCTTCATATTTGCATACCAAACATCCTTCCAAAATTTGCATTCAATCCGCTCATTCGTGACCTGTATCGTACTCACAGACAAACAGACGCACAGAGTTTTTCCAAAAATATGTTTTTTGGATTCAGGGGATCTCAAAACGAAAAGATATTGAAAGTTTTGAAATGTGAATTTTGACCTAACTAGTACCATTCCCTACTTGTGAGTTGGAATGGTAAGAAACATGAATTGGTAAATAAATCATTATTCTTCTCAGCTTTCTATTTAAAAATTCTATGTTGTTTGTAGGATTAGTAACAACATTTCTGAACAGTTATAGATAATTTCAAATCGTTGTTTTATTATTTATTTGTTTTTGTTATTAAAGTGGAAATTATTGACTGTTTTAAATTTAATTACTCATCCAATATAATTGCTCACCGAAATATTGATGGAAATTCCAAATATTGAATGGTCTGTAAAACATCAAAGCAAAGCGTGAATGAACACGTTTATCATTTTTTTTTTCGAAATGGAATAACTGAAAACAGACTAAAATTTTAATAAAATGAAATTTTGAAGTTTTTTTTTCAAACTGAGCAGAGAAAAATATCATAGTTGCTGGGCGAATTTCTTATCATTGCATTTAACTGAACTCTGCATTTTTACGAAGATTCTAAGGTAAAATTAACTGTGGACAGATAGATTCAAGATTTTAGACGTTGGGCAGCATAGAAAAATAAGCGTGGTTTTTGAAATTTTGTTTTTTTAACTTTAAAAGCTGAAGTATCCCGCACAAACCTTATGGGATTTGGTCATCGGTTAAATTGATCGAAAATGGTTTTATTTTATAGTTGATATAGGGATACCCATTGAATTTACAAACATGCTTCGTGTTCAACTTCTGTGTTTTTTTTAGAAATAGAAAAATAGTCGAAAACTGGTTAATGTTGGAAGGTGTCACCCTGTATAAAATAATATTTCCATATTCAGCGCACTCGAAAACATTTTTCTAGAGCTAAGAATTTTTAAGATTATTATGAATTCAGTGGATATATCCCTTTATCTAAAATCTCGTTCGATATTATCTGTAGATTAAAATCTATTGGTTTTTAGGCTATGCGCCCATGGACACTTTTTCTTAACGACCTTTAAACTATAAAATAAAACCATTTTCGATCAATTTAACCGAGAACCTAATTCAATAAGGTTTGTGCGGGGTCTTTTAATGTTTTATCTATATTTGATTTTACAACGATTTTAATTGTTTTTTAGAAAAAAGTTTGCGACTCATACTTCAATCAACTTTAAAACTGGAAACCGTTAATAATATATGTATTACATAAATATTTTGATGACAATATTATATTTTATGTGGATATTTAATGAACTACTCACTTTTGTCATAAATATTTTAGTTCAATAAGAGTATTACTTTGTTCACCAACTAATCAATTAAATGAAGTAATTAAAAGCGAGTATAAATGATATTAAAACGGATTTAATTTACGCAAATACTATATTTGTGGACTCACTTTGATTAAAACTGCAATCAGTAAAATTATATTTGTTTCGCTGAAGTTCTGACGTTTAACTCTAATAGGACCAAAGTAGAATTTAAATATATTAGAAAGAATTTCATATTTATTTTTAAATTTGTGTAAAATCAAATCACTTTACTTTAAAATCTGAGGATTAAATAGATATCATAAATAAATAATCAGTCTTTTGAAATGTTAACATACAATCTGCCTATTAATTTGGTGCGGCTTTTAGCACAGCTACGCGTATTCAGCAAATACACCTTAAGAATAATAATATATAAATGTATCAAATATAAAATTAACCCCGAGCTTAATTGCACAATGTGCAATATGAACACAAAAGAGAATTTACAACATTTTGTATCCGAATGTCCGATTTATGTAGCTAGCCGCAAATACTATTTAGACAATATTTTAAGTGATTCAAACAATAATTTTCATAATTTAATTTTTTTACTATCTGGCTGTAATAGAAACAGTGTAATAAAATTTTGTAACTATGTTGTAGAAATGTTAAAAACCAGAAACTATATAATTAATTTATAAGTAGTTTACAATAATTAATGTACGTTAATATTAGCTATGGAAAATTTACTGTTTTTTCTTTTAATGAAATAATATATTTTATAATGTAAAATTGTATATCATCCCCTTGTAATAAGGAAAAAATTTTCTTTAATACAATAAACTAATGTTAATGTTAATGTTAATGTCTTTTGAAAAAAAAAATAAAAAACCTTTAAATTTTAATATTGTGTTTCTATTTTTAAAATAAGAACATTTCTTACTGTTTTATAAATTACAAGGCGCTACTTGCGACTTTCGCCTGATTGAGATGAAACACGGCAGCGACAACAGTAATGGAGCATTCGTCTCCACCGTATTACAATCTTGTCTCACGGGTTTGTGCTCCGCGCGACAGTGATAACGGTAGCTGGCCATTTTGGATCAAAATTCATGAAATTCATTTTGTCAAAAAGGGCGGCACATCGAATGAGGCCTAGGGCGGCAGCAAGCCTAAATAGTAACACATAAACCGTGCCGTTCAAAACTTTCGTCAAGACGAAATTCCACCCATACGGTTGAATCTGTGGATAAATCTGCCAGTCTCTCCCACTAACGTGCAGTTTGGCATGTGACAGATCAACCTATGCCAGGTTGATGCGTTTTTTTTTGTTTTGCGTTAGTGGATGACAACGGTTTAAACCGACACGCCGGCGTGACGCATCAAACCGGCAGACTTATCTGTGCCGGTTAAAACTGCCGGTTCAACCTCTGTGTGTGTGTGCCAGCTTTGGGTCTATTTTAATACAGTTCCGCTCGGTAGCGATAACAGTAGTGGAGCTTTCGGCGCCTACATATAACAGTGTCACTTTAGAACACAATGTTTTTACACTTTTTTAGACTAGGAATTGTTGTTGGTGCGAGACCAACAACTCGTCAAATTTCATCGTAATCAGATGAACGGTATAAGAACGCATAGGTCCTGAACAGACGCACAGACACATTCATTTTTATATATAGGTATTAGATAATCTTTTTAATAAGCCAGTGTGGTTACAAACTTTTGTAAAAAACCTCACACAACCTTATGGGATTTGAAATCTTTGATTAACGCCTGATTAGAACTCTTCAATAAATAAAATTAATGACCAATTTTTCAGACAATATATTAACAAAAAATATAATTAATACATTAACCGGGAACCAAATTTCATACGGTTTGTGCGAGGTCCTTTGAGCTTATTGGTATCTAAAAACTTAAAGTATTCAGATGGTGCAATGATACTGTCACATTTTATTTAATTGAAAATTTTTAGGCGCACTAGAGGTAAATTAACCTGAATAAGACGAGAAGTGAAACCTTCCTCTTCTCCGATTTCGACCTGCAATTGAGAAGAAAGAGAGAGAGAATCATTTCTGCTCTCTTTGTAAAAGCGTCGTACGCGTCTACACGCATGCGCAGTGCGCACTATGTGTATACATAGAATTTTCTCTAGCCGCGGTAACGAATTCCACAAAACAATTTCCTAATTCTGAAATAATAAAATCGCCAACAAAACTAGAACCTGAGAAGTTTCAAGTTCTACTGCGCGAGAGTCTCAAGAATACTTATTTTTCATAATTGGTGACAATCATTTCAGAGTCAATTTGGTTTTGAATAGTTAAACGTCGTGTTTGTCGATAGGTATCGGTTTTATGATACAACAGTTCATCACAACTCACCCCGTTTCTATTTATTCTGTTTATTTGTACTGCGGCCTCCGCAGCGATTCATTTTTTCAACAACAGTTTCAAACGACCAGCTTTGTGCAGTAATTTAACAGTTTAAACAGATAATAAACATCCTGCCATTTTTCACTCTTTTATGTTTGCCAATCTCGAAAAAAACTACGCATTGCAAATTCATGAACGATATTGCTTCGGTGTAAATCATTTCAATATTTTTATCCGATTGATTTTTATTTCAGGTGAGAATTCACATAAAACACGCATGCAGCAAATATATCTCTAATCTCGTGCTTTTATGCACACCCGGTTATCGTGGGTTTTTGCAATTAAAATTCACTCTAATCTAAGGGTTTAGTAATTGTACTATGACATCATTTTGATTCAATTTTGTAAAATGTCTTGCAAAATTTTGTCTCAAATATTTTATCTTTCATTAGCATTAAAGCAAAATTTTGTTTCTGTTTATCCCAGTCAACACGTGAACCGATTTCAATGAATTTTTTGCACATAAAAGGTTTTGCAATCAAAACATCTCCTTTTCTGGAGGTAAAACTAGTTTTGCGCATTTATTTCGGTCATTGACCGAATTCAGGTATAGACCGTAAGTATTAAAATTGCTAGATAAAACGAATTTGTTGGACTGCGAAACCCTTAGATATAAATGATATTAAATATCAAGGGATTGGCAGTCCATTGATATAACTTTCACCCATTGATGCGTGAATCCATCGTGTTGAAACAAAAGGTACAAAGCTTGCTATATAATACTCACGGGCTATTGACAGCTTTTGTCAACGCGTACGTTTCTGTCAATACAACACGGCTTACATATGTATCCATGGCAGTATTACCTAACCAATTATATGATATAATTAATTTGTAGGACTGAACGCACTTGCGACCATATAATATGACCGATGAATAATTCATTGTTTGCTATTATAAATCTGATCGATTGCGATTCAATTTTATTATACGATTGAACATAAACTTGTAAGCCCAAATGGTTGATCTGCGCTTTGAATGTTAATTTGTACATTGAACAAATTATAAACAATACAGGTTTGTTTATACAAAATGTTCCTATTAATTCAGTTGAACGCAATTAAATTTAAAATGAATTTTTATGTTTGTAAAAAAATCAACAAGAAAAAAGTTAACGAATTCACGCAATATTAAAACAAAAAATTCCAGCCAATTGGGTGACAGGACCATTCCAACTACAAAAAATATTGACATTTAATATAGTATAATGAAGAAAATACAATTAATTATATAGCGTGCGGTGACGCGGGTGATGGCTAGTATTAAATATGATATTTGCTATTCGCTGGTATGGTTACTTATATAATATTATTATGTTTACGCTTTTGACAGATCTACAGAACAAAAGAAATATTTCCGAAACTATAAAGTTTAGAAAAATAATTCTTAAGAAAACTTTCTAGAAAAAAAGAATTGTAAACCATTATATAAAAAACTACGTTATAGCATTTATATATTTTGCGCATGCGCCGATTTTCTCCAAAAACAAAAATTTTTCATATTTGAATATCAAACATCCTCCCAAAATTTGGTTTCAATTCATTCATCCGTTTGACCAGTATCGTGTTCACAGACTAAACTAGCAGACAGAAACTTTTTCGAAAAAAATGTTTTTTGAATTCAGACCTCAAAACTAAAAAACATTGTAAAATTCTGTAAACGTGAATTTTGACCTAAATTAATACCATTCAGAATCATTTCCTTTATCAGTTTTCAAGTTTAGTCTTAAAAGTCGGCACATTATTAAAATCCTTACGTAAAATGTATGAATTAATGCACAATTCTATAACAAAAATCATGTCACAAGCTGCATTCTCTAAAAAATCATCTGTCAAAGTTTGCCGGTCGAACAACTTGTGTTTATAATAAATATCAGGTAGTGTAAGTACTGTCAAATTTTTTGATCTTCTATTTTTTTTATATCAATTTCTCATTGTGGTCTATTTTATAACGCAATCATATCTAAACAGCATCATCAAATTTAATGACATACATGATTCACTTCTACTACAGCGAGCTTTGAAATAAAATTTACCGGAGTCAGTACTTTTTTTTGCACAACGAAGTTGAAATATTACCTAAATCTAAAAGATCTCGACCTCTATCGTGTAGAGATTGATGTGGGATCATTATCCCCTGGAGTATTACTCCACCATCCTATGAGTCCCACTATCCTACGTGTACGTATTTATGTGTAGGTATTACAGCTGACAACTCTCTGTATGTGTTGCGCTTTCGAACTGCGGCTAAACCTACAGCAGTCTGGGCAATCAGTTTGACGGAACACGGAAATATTTATGAAATATCCATTGCCTACACACCTTGGATCGATGTTTCAATATTGCCGATATTGCCGAATAAATTGCATTTTGGCTCCCGACTGTTTTACTTTAGTAGAGCATAATCGACGTAATATATGAAACTAGTCTTTACCCGCGGAGTCGTTCAAGTTAATGCACGTAATCGGATAAAAATTATCCTCTACTGTAAGATTAGTTGCCCTCGATCATGTACCAAACGAAATTTAACCGACAAAATTTAAAAGTTATAGCTGGATAAAAAGTAGATAGCTTACGCTTTTGGGCACCAGTAGATAATCAAATTCGGTATAGATAGCGGGAGGTCCTGTTACTATTTTAAATACTACAGTATTGACTCAATACTAGTTGAGTTATCAATTATTGTTGCTAGTATCGGAACCTGTGTCTGTAAATTTGTCCAGATAATACCTAAAGACAAAAAAACAAGTTTACATGTTTCTTGAACCAGCATCATCTGAAAACATCTTGACCGTTTTTAACTACTGGTCCGTAAACTTAAGGTCCACTTTTTATTCAAATAGGTACGTCTAATTCCTATATTAACGCGAGCGAAACATATCTTATTACCACGTTTTATTTAACTCGCTTTCTTGTGTCTCTCCGGGTAGACGGATTATTACTTGGTTACCTTTGTAAGGCACACGGCAATTACGGGTCCATGGCTGTGTTGGTTAGAGCGTTGTGCTAATAACGCGAAGGTCGCGGGTTCGATCCCACATAGAACATATATATTTTTTATTTTTTACGACGTATTTTTGTTTTTTTTTTTTAGTAAAAAGTATGAAAATAAAGGAAACAAAAAATGTTTAATATGTATACCACGTTTTTAAAACGAACTATAAAGTACAAAATGATTTATTTACAGACAGATTTTTAACTTGAAACGAAAAACATGGGTGCATGCAACAGTTATATAAGAAGTGTAGAAAGTAGCTCTATCAATGAAAAAATCTATTTATGAGATACAAGGAATAAAATATTCCACGTTTTTCATTTAAAATCCTACAAGTTAAAAATCTGTCTGTAAAGAAATTATTTTATACTTTTTAGTTCGCTTTAAAAACGTGGTATATTAAATATATATTAGATATCGTGTCCATCGAGATAATTTTCATATTTGCACTTGAAAAAGTCTAAATTTATAGAGGAAACGTCCTACACTAAATAAATAACTTTTTGTCCACAATCCTGCGATTTTTATTAGGTAATAGTGGTATATTAAAATTTGTTTTTATTTCTTTTATTTTAAATCATAATTTAACGATGGCTTAGCTTTGAATCGCCCTGTTAAAATATTACATAATCAGTTTTGTTTGAAGAACATAAAAAACGTACGTGTATTCTATTAAATTTAATTCGGCATACAAATTGAGTATGGGAGCCGAATGGCAATTTTTCAAAGTGTTGTTTCAGCACTAAAGTTTACGCAGTCTGAGTGTCCTGATATTCGGTGTGAAGCGGGTAGACGTCATGCTCTACAGAGCTATAGTATAAGGGTTGGTCACGCCTTCTGGTCATTGCCGTCGCCGACTGCCTTGTGCCGCTTTACTCTATACAATACACGCTAGATTTAATCCCAATCTCAGACATACAATGTTTATTGAATGAGAACAAGGATGGGCTTTAATTAATGATGACAATAACATGTTATTTATTGACTCTTACATAAAAAAAAGATTCTTAGAGAACAACTTCTTACAGAAGAATTTATTAAAAAACAGGCTCCGAAAGAATAGTTGTGAAGAAATAAAAAGAAAATTACTGTAAAATATTTTTTTATTGTTCCTCGTTAAAACTTTGAATGCATTTTTTTTTACGACACAATACACAACTATTTCATACCTAATAGTTATTTAGAATATTATTTTCTTCTAAAAAACAGGAATAGGTACTCTTGGTAACGAAAAAGAACTGTTTTAACACTTAAAAGATGGTATAAAATGGTTTCGGTTTATTTTGATTAGAAAATAATGACACCCTTTGGTTTAAAAGAGTTTCAACGTCTGTCATTTTTTGTAAAATGTCGGATGAGATAGACAGAGAGATGCTGATATCTTACTTCGTTGGATTGCTAAACTGAAACATTTTGACAATCAATATTGCTGGCAATTAATATAATATGAAATTGCACATAACTGGTTTTTTATGTATCCTAATTTATGTGCAAAAAAATTCCAGCCAACTGAGCAACGGGATCATACCAACTTCAAAAATATTGACATTTGGCAAAAAAAAGAAAAGAAAATTTCTGTTAACGCGTGCGGTGACGCGGGTAACGGTTAGTATTTAATATTATAATATGCATGGTTAGCTACGTAATTATGTAAAAATTAACCGAAGCACGCTTATCAATTACCTAATTAATTTCTTTGTGACAGATCTATAGAACAAAAGAACATTTGATTTTTCTATTTTCAAAATATTTTCCAAACTATAAAGTTTGCAAAAACATAAAACATTTTTCTTCCAAAAATTTCTTGTAAAAATAAATAGAACAATAAACTGTTATAAAAAGTATAGCATATTTATATAAAAAACAACGTTATAGTTAATATCTCTTCTGCGCATGCGCCAATTTTCCACAAAAATAATAGGGGTTTCCATATTAGCATATCAAACACTCTCCCAAAATTTCGTTTTAATCCGTTCATCCCTTTGAACTGTATCGTGCTCAGAAAAACAGATACACTGCTTTTTTTATCCAAAAATATTGAAAAATTTTGAAAAGTAAATTTTGACCTTAATTAATACTATTCCGACACTTGTGATGTTGGAATGGTAAAATGATTGACCTAATTGATTGACCAAACCCTAGCGGCACGTGTACAACACGTCCAGAACACGTGTCTAATGGTATCGTCAAATATACCTACACGACACAAGTCCTCCTTCTAGGTCCTCTGACTGGAGGCAATTTGCATTCAAGCTACTGGTAGATTCATCACTCGAGTTGAGATGGAGTATTATAACATAAGGAACGTATTTGAGTGTTTTCATATTAGAATTCCTTAAAAAAATATTTAAGTAATCGATTTTTCGTTAGAGTGACTGCTGTTATTAAAGGTAGCCTATCACTCTTGGAAACCTCTTAAGGTTGTACGAGCACCAAGGCAATTTTAAATAAAAGGCTTGATTTTTTTTATTAATAATAATTTATTAAGGTTTTAACTTTAATTTAAATAGTTTTTTTTTTAATTTCCATCGACTAGTTTTGGAGAAATCAATGAAACATATCATCCATCTACCGTTTTACCATAAAGCCAATGTTAAATATGCGTACTTTTGAAGTCATTTATTTATTTAAATAATCGGGTAACCCCCCCTAAAATTTTCAGAATTGGTTTAGACTTACTCCAACTTCATATAAAAAAAATCAAGCCTTTATTGCCTTGGTGCTCGTACTACCTTAAACATAATATTTTAATTAGACAATAAAATTAAGCGAAAGCATCAACGAATTAAAAACCATGTTCTGAATTCTAGTGGTGAGAGTGTTGTCGAGCGTCTATAATTCACAGTATTTATCTACTACTACACTCGGTTTCTACTATGGAAATTATTAAAATAAATAAACGAATAATCATGTTCTATTTTTTATTGCCGCAGATGTACTATCAATTGTAATACTATAAAGTTATGCAATTACTTCACTATTATTACCTTATAGTGCTAACACACGGTCGAACTTGGTTCGGTCCGACAACGGACATGGTACGGCGGATCAAGTTCGCTAGTTGCAACAGACGATCGAATCTGTTCCCATCGAACCGGGCGGACACGCAGACTACTGTACAGACGAACAGATTTGGTACGGAGCGGACCAGATCCGCTGTCCGCTTCGAACCAAGTTTGACCGTCTGTTAGTACTATTACATTTGTATCGAACCTTCTAATTTACAAGTCAAGTTTGTACAAGCGTATGCTTTCTTTACTTACTCTTGTTAATTGAAAGTTGTTGTGACAAAATAATATATTCTTAAATTATTTGAAGTTAATTTAGTGAAATAGTGAAGTGTATAGAAATATACGATACGCTGAAATGTGTCTTTAATAGCATCTACGAGCTTCTCAAAAAAGGTGAATAATTTATCAAATTCTTAAAAAATAATAATATAGTTCTGTAATGAGTTTTTTTATAGATTATGTTTTATTTTGTGAGTGTTTACTTTTAGAACAACATTCAGTACACAGAATTTGTATCAATATAAATGTGTATTTAATTATTTATATTTTCATATACAGTGTGACGTCAGGGAGTACAATTAAAAATTTTAAAAATTCATTACCATCATAACAACAGTTGTATGTAAAAAGCGTTATTATTTTTTTTTACTTTTTCGTTGGCAACGAAATAATTACGGTGATTTTGTACCGAATTTAATCGGGGCGTGGAGCGGGAAAACTAAAAAAGTTTGTCTTCTGCAGTGTAGTCTCCAAAGTAGTATAAGTTTATGTAAGGGCCGCTGCACACGAGGCTGGCAACACTGCTTGGACTTCTGCCGGCAGGCTGAGTACGAGGCTGGAATGACGTCACTGCGGGTCTCCTGCTAGTTTACAAGATAGATTTTAAAATTATAACTGGCGCTATTTTTCTTGCTAGGTCCTCTGCTTGCTCTGACCAAGAACCAATCAGGAAACAGTATCTTATCACGTGGGCGACATGAACAAACGCCCACAAACCAACAGAGATGTTTTGCTCTGTGTTTATATTTAAATTGTCACTGCGCGCCCACCAGATCCATTCACAATACAAGTTTGAAAAGACGTCTCGTGTGAAGCGAGCACATAAAAAGAAATAAGAAAACCAGCGCTAGAAAACTAGTAGTCAAATCTAGCAAGGAATCTAGCGGAAAATCTAACTTCTTGTGCTGAGTTATCACTGTCATCTATAACTTGATATATCATCATTTATCGAAGACACAGTTTACTATAACTAGCGTTAATAAGGTTTCATAATAATATGTGTTAATGTTGGTTTAAACAAAAATATTATCTTAAGGAGGTTGAGCCGTTTTACGAAGATAATGAAAAAAATATGAAATAAAGTTTTTTTAATAGATTTTTTTTATGACAAAATTTTCTGTAAAAAATCCAAAATCATGATTTATAAAGTTAAAAATTAAAAAAAAACTTTTACATGTAGTCTTATGGAAAATATGTCAACCTAGCATGCAAACGGTAGGTACATTTTAATTTTTTGCAAATAACCAAATAATGTCAGCATTTCCGAAAACTAACTATGTAAAGCGTCGATGTCTTACGCATATTTTAATATTTTTTCCAATTTAATTAGGAGACGTTTAATCAATAAAAAAAATATTAAACCTTAGCACTTTTCGATTATGAACTTTTATTCTTGACAATTTTAACTGAATTTTCAACTTTTTAATGATTTAATTTTAATTTTTATTACTTCTAATTTCTTTTTTTAATTATTTACTGCAGAAAATATGTAAAATACAGATATTTACATAAATTTATTTTTTTTTAACCTAACTTTGTACAAAAAATTCAAAAGTTAGAAATAATTAATTAATATTAAAAAAAATATTTATTTATGCCTTTATGACAATAATTTATTGGTAACATCGACTTATAACCTTTTGTAAAAATTTATTATGGAAAAGTTCCCATTTAGAATTCGACTTACTTTTGATTGGGACTGTAACGGATCAACCTCCTTAACTCTATCGTAGCGAGGATAAAGTATTCTACATTAAGTTAAGGCCGCTGCAAACGAGGCTGGTTTTGCCGCTAGATTCCTTGCTAGATTTTTCTGCTAAGTCTCAATCATGCGGTGGCGCTGGGTTTCGTGATGGCTTTTATGTTTTCACTTCACACGATGCTTTGTAAATGGGTTTGGTGCGCGCACAGTAATATTAAGAAAAATGAACGCTTATTCTCTGCTAACAGAACACACACTATGACGCCATGTTTGTTTGTGGGCGTTTGTCAATGTCGCCCACGTGACAAGCTACTGTTTTTTGATTGTTTCTTGCTCAAAACAAGCAGACAAACTAGCGTGAAATAGCCCCCATTCTAATTTTGTAATCCATCTTGTGACCACGCACGAGAGCCGGCAGTGACGTCATTTCCATCTTCGCAGTCAGCGCGCCAGTCAGCATAAGTTCCAGCAGTGATTCTAGCGGCAAAATCAACCCCTTGTTAAGCGGAGTTAACACTGGCGTAATTGAATCTTTCAGTTTGGACATTACAACATTTTGTATCCGATAGCAACAATGTATTATATAACCTATTGCATCTAATTACTGCTTTTGTAATTTAATACGCGGCTCCTAACAGGTCTAACTTGCGAGCGGCAATAATTATTAGCAGTACAGAATATTAGCTAAAGTTAATGGAGCAAAATGTTCATTATGTTCACTTGGCAATAAACTCTACATATAGAACTCTGCTCCGAAACTCTCTATATCGATGATGATGACGACTACGGTTCCTTTAAGCCCGTTTTACACTAACATAATTTATATATATGTTTGACAAAGGCTCGTTTTAAGACTTATTTAAATGAATGGCGTTTTCGGCATCGAGAACTGTCCCAGGGCAGGGCAGGCTGAATGAGTAATAGGTTAAACAATAATCACATTTCTTTAGCCAATAGTTACCCATTCAGCCTGCCCTGCCCCGGGGCAGTTCTCGATGCTGAAAACGCCATTAGCTAATTATACTTGAAAAATTAATCTCGATTAGAAAAAGAATATTTTATAGACATTTTAAACTTGTATTACTGACAGAAATTAGCTGCTAGATAGCTAAGAAAGAATAAATCTAAACACAGGCGCAGTTGGGTTCGCGCCGTAAATTTTTCATAAAAACGTCGTGTATTATTGTTTCCTGTATCACCTGCACATGATCCGTAGGTTTAGGATTTTCGTTCCTTTTTTAACGCTACTGTAGCTCTTGCTTTCGTTCAGTACCTACTAGACTTTTTGGGCTTAGTGCATTCCTCTTGATGCGAGCTATTCTCTGACTGCGTTTTTTATAATTCCGAACATATTTGTGAATCATATAATACAATATGATTAGCTATTTTGTAATTTTTAATTTAATACTAATTTTTACTTATATTCGGCCGATTATTTTTATTGTCTCACTTTAGAGTTCCTATAGAAGTGCTCTTCAAAATGACACTCGAATCAACGTCCTACCTAAAGGCGTTTCCTCCCTACATTAATTATATAAACTTTACGCGAAGTCAATTCGTGACTGTCATGCGCATGCGCCTATAGTCGTGCGATGACGTCACAGATAAACAAACCGCGCGCAACTAGCTCGTAAAGACATGCTATACCCGTTGTGGGCTCAATCGTTGTTATCGCATTATTAGTTCCGTAGTTATTAGCGATTTAAATCTAAGGATATTTGGTAACACAAAGATAGGTCGATCGGATATCACTGTACTTAACTAGCGAATAAGCGTTTTCATGTCGAAAAACAAACGCGCTGGCCCATTTAAATAAAATAATAATTTCAGTAAGATTTTATTTTGCACCTGTGTAATATTTTATCTTCTTCCCGCACAAACCTTATGAGATTTCTTTCTCGGTTAAATTAATCGAAAATGGTTTTATTTCATAGTTTAAAGTTTGGATACTAAGAAAAAGTGTCTAGGGGTAATAGGCTAAAAACCAATAGATTTTTAGCTACAGACATGTTTAGCGAAATTTTTGATATAGGGATATCCATTGAATTCATAAACATGTTCCATGTTCAACTTTTGTTTTTTTTTTTTTTAAATAGAAAAATAGTCGAAAACTAGGTAATGTTGGAAGGTATCACCCTGTATAAAATTATAATGTCATATTCGGATTCAGCGCACTCGAAAACATATTTCTAGAGTTAGGATTTTTTTAAGATTGTGAATTCAATGGATACCTATAATATCTAAAATCTCGCTAAACATATCTGTAGCTAAAAATCTATTGATTTTTAGACTATGCGCCTATGGACACTTTTTCTTAGTGCGGGGTCATTTATTGTAGGTACATATTTCTAGGAAACTTATCAATAAGAGTTAGGCATTTGGATAAAATTTTTGCAATCTATTTACCTTCTAATAAATCGACAGTCTAAAACGAACGTTTTAAAATCAGTACATTAAAAAAAATCTAGTGAAATACATTTTTTTTTATATCGATATATATATAATTCAATGCGACATCCTGTTTTGAATTTATTTGGTATCGAAACTTTAATTCTGCTTTGATCGCACTCTTTCCTGTTTTCGGTATTTGAAGTTCTTTTTTTCCACTAGGTTGGTATTACTTATGAAAAATAATTGAACTTTATATAAAATTCATTGCCTGTATACATCGCTATAAAGCATCACAGCTCTGGGGTAAATGAAGCAAACACAACACGAGAACAGAAATCTGTTTTCTTCTGCCTCTTGCACCGTCTTCAGCCAGTCTTGGTGCTAAATCATGCACGAAAATAAAAAGTTGTGTTGCTTGCTGCGAGCAAATCTATTCACGACCGTAGAGAGAACTAACAAACACAGAGAAGAGACACATTCTTCAAACGCGATGTCTTTGAAGAACGGTCCTTCGACTTTTGGCAATGTCTTCAGTCTATCTCAATTCTCAATACTAATATTTTACATAATAAAACAAGAGAGAGGTATTTGAAAAGAATTCCGTGGCATAAGGATCAAAGCAAAGCAATACTGAACTTTTTAAACTTGCATTTATTACTGACGTTTCAGTTTTTCAAATGCTGTCACATGTTATCAGTACATTGTTGTTGATGGATTGTGAACATGGTGTCACTCAAACTTGTTAATAATTGTTATTTTTTTATATTTTTATCAGTAGGTACAGGTTAATGTTAGTTTTTTAAAATTCTTAGTTTATTTTAAAATAAATTCTGAAGATAGTACAAAACGTACCGAAACGTCATTAATAAAGGCAAGTTTAAAAAGTTCAGTATTGATTTGCTTTGATCCTTATGCCATGGAATTCTTTCCAAACACCTCTCATTAACTTCAATGGATCACGATTACTCTATTTATTGAATAGAGTCAAATTCACATTAAAACATGTTTTATTGCTTACTGTGATCAAAGGATCCCACACAAACTTTATGGGATTTGTTTGTCGGTTCAATTGATCGAAAATGGTTTTATTTTATATAGTTTAAAGATCACTAAGAAAAAGTGTCCATGGCCGCATACGCATAGCCTAAAAACCAATTAGCTATAGACATGTTTAGCGAGATTTTACAATTCCAATAATTAAAATTGTCGACCAATTTTTCTCAGACCATATATTGACAAAAAATAATAAAAATACAAATCAATATAAAACAAGATGACGTTTCGATCCGGATTTGGATCTTCTTCAGAAATATCTAAAAAAAATAAAAATTAATTAGTATTAAGTTATTTATTTCTAATAGATTGCACGCAAGATTGAAAGTTTGAATGATTAAAAAAATAATGAAAAATTATCAAAAATTAATCAAAAATTAATTAAAAAATTAATTTTTACATTTTTTAGATATTTCTGAAGAAAATACAAATCCGGATTGAAACGTCATCTTGTTTTATATTGATTTGTATTTTTATTATTTTTTGTCAATATAATATGGTCTGAGAAAAATTGGTCGACAATTTTAATTATTTGAAGAGTTCTATTCAGACGTTAATCTAATATTTGAGATTTTACAATCTTAAAAAATCCTATGTTCTAGAAATATGTTTTCGAGTGCGCTGAATCCGAATATGAAATTATTATTTTATACATGGGTAACACCTTCCAACATTGCCTAGTTTCGGGTCTTTTTTTATTTCTAAAAAAAAAGCACAACAGTTGAACATGGAATATGTTTGTGAATTCAATGGAAATCCCTATATCTAAAATCTCGCCAACATATCTGAAGGTAAAAATTTAATGTTTTTTAGGCTATTCGCCCATTGGTACTTTTTCTTAGTAATCTTTAAACTATAAAATAAAACCATTTTCGGATCAATTTAACCGAGAACAACATCCCATAATGTTTGTGAGAGGTCCTTTAACTTGGCAATTTTTATGGAGTTATTATTGTGAAAACAATTACAAGCTAAATAATTTTCCACAGACGAAACTCTCATTTTTGGTATATAAATAAATTACTGGGATTAATTCAAAATTATTTAACCTGCAATAGAACAGTTTATGGAATCAATCAGCGCGCGAAGCCTACTTAAAAAAGATCCGATCGGATCATTTTAAGGGTGGAAAAAAGTTTTTGGGCCCAAAAATAGCGATAAATTCTCAAAATCGTTTTTTTGAAACTTAACCCTTTAGTGTTATATAGATAGGTCTGGCAAGACCGGATTTACAAATTTTAAGAAAACAGTAGCGGTTGGCGGATATGAAATAATGGATTTTCTGACTGAAGAGTGTATTTAATTTAAAAGTAGATTTATGTATCAGAAACTGAGCAACGACGTTTATAAATAATAATGAAATTTATGTGATTAAACTCTATATTGCTGTAAATTTCAAAGGTTTACAACTGGCAGTTTTTCTTGCTGCAATTTCAGAGGAAAAACTAACACGCTACCTGCACCGAAGGAAAATTATTACGTAGTGTTTTATATATGGAAAATTAAATGACGCTGGTTTTTCATACATTTCATTTTACAAAACAAAGTTTTTTTGTAATATAATTTTTTTAACACCGTTAGTCTCTTTTGTTATAAGTACACATTTGCTAGATTATCGTTTTTTTCTTACTGTAAATTAATTTCGTTATATTTTACATTGTTTTTTAATAAAAGTTAGTTAATTTACTTTATATTTTTTCGTATTTTAAGTGCAAAAATATGAAGTAAATTAAATTTTAAAATTCATTTTTTAATAATGGATTTTTCATGTAAGTAGGTATACTCTTTTCAAAAATGAGAGACTATTTATTTGTATTTTTAGTTTTGTATAATATATAAACAATTAAGAAGAATACAGTAATGTTATTCGTCATATAGTTCAATCTATTATATTGTTCAATGAGAAGATTTTGGCTTTTAAAAACACGTGATTTGGATAACCAAAAAATCTTGGACAATCAAGATAACTTAATTTTTTTTGAATTACCATTAAATATTTTTTAAAAACATATAAAATGAATAAAAATGTATATTATTAACTAGCAGCTTCGTCCGGCTTCGCCCGGATTTGTAGATTGCCTATTAAAAATAGAAATATTTTACTGGCATGTACTTTTTTACGGTTTCGTACCTCAAAAGGAAAATTGGAACCCTTATAGAATCACTTTGTTGTCCGTCAAGACCCTTTTTCTTAGGAACACGTGGAGGTATCAAGTTGAAATTAATATCAAATACTCAGATCTGTAATCCCTTAGAGCTGTGAAAAAATCAAACTTCTAAATCAACGTAATCAAAATATACGACCATTTGTACCGCATATTTTATACTCGCAAGGCAATCAAAACATGTAGGCTACTTCCCGTTAACCTAGAATAATGAAATTTAGCAAAAAACAATGTCTTGTAGCACAAGTAAAGGAAAAAATCCGAAAACCGTAAATTTGTAGTTACATCACCAAAAAAATGTTTTTTTGCGATTATAAACTTACCACTTACAAATCTGGTTCTTTAATATTCAAGTAATAAAATAACATCCATTTCCAATTTTTGTATGAACTGCTACAGATTGTTTGTACGGAACCCTCAGGGTGCGAGGTTTACTCGCACTTGTCGTATTTACCCAACGTTGCCCAGGGATAATAACCGCCTGTTATGATAGCACAATGAACTATAGCTAAAAGCATCCCACAATCTCACATATAAGTAGCTTGTACACTGTACGTCATGCGACATCAGAAGCCGAATGTCGCATAATTTGCAATTTCACTGGCTCTGGCTGCTGTTTTACGGTTTAAAATCATATAACACAGTCGCGGATACCGCTCGGCTTTGACTGCACTGCCAGTGTGAAAAGTCTACTGTGAACATACTACTCCACGTTATTATTTTATATATTTGTACAGAAATATTCCAAAAAATAAATTAAATTTTTTAACTGCGATAAAAGAGTAAAATATAACATTTCTGAAATCATAAGAATCATTAAAAGAAGTTTTATCAAAATTCGTCTAATTAAATCCGTTTAACATACATACATTTATTACATACTAGTGATGTGCCGGATGTATAACCGCGGATACGGATCTGAAAACGGATATTTGGTTTCAAGTTTCGCGGATACGGATCTGAACTTTCTTAGAGTACGCGGCGGTAAATATTGCACATCGACCTTTGGAAAGAGACTATCTGTTATGGGAAAAAGTTATTGACCTCTTTAAGAGTTAACTCTCATAACAGATTGTCTCTTTCCAAAGATCTATGTGCAATATCTCATTATAAAGATAGTTTTTTAGTACCTTTGAGTTATGTACTATTGGTATGGTACTCACTACGATAAATGTTTGCAATATAAAGGTGCCAAATACGATTTTAAAAAATAAAAAATAATCTGAATGGAATTTAACAGTTTTTAATTATTACCTAATCACCTATATATATAAAATTTCATCTATGAATTGAAAATTAATAAGGTAATAGATCCGTAAAAGATCCGCTAAAAACTAACAGATACGGATACGAATCTTTCTTTTCCCTCGGATATCCGCGGATACAGATACGGATATCCGACACATCGCTATTACAAACTTACGATTTTTTATGTAACAATGTAGATAAATAACTGATATTGAATATTCATCCTAACACTTGAGATTAGTTTCAGAAGATGGTTGATAGTTACCAACCCGCGGCGGCAGGTATTGAGAGTAAATTCAATAGCGAAGTAATATTAAATTACGTAATGAAATAGTTGTGTAGAGAAGTAGACGACGAGGATGTGAGGTGCGACGAAGGGGACGAGGAGATCAATGAGTATGTGATATAACATTGATTAAATCGACTTGTTCGACAACACGCTTTACTCTGAGTTGGATTACTGATGATTTAATACGTTGTCAGCTATGCTGCTGACGCAGCCGATTGTATGTTTCAACCATGGGAAAAAGTTGGAAAACACTGATATGTGTGGTGTCAAACAAAAAACGATCATAAGTATTATTGTAATTGATGGTACCTAACGCTTATTTTCATTAATTCAAATTTATTATTATTAGGTTTGCGACACTATTTGTCATTTTCTACGGAATAATGATCGACTAACAATTTCCAAGCATCATTTAAATCTGTTTGCTAAAGGCCCAAATTCTATGCCTATAAAACTGTACAATCAATTACCGGCTAATGTAAAATCTATTAATAGCCTATCTTGTTTCAAACAGACTGTCAAGCGTCTCTTAATTAAGCACACCTTCTATAATCTATTCCATTCAGGACTTTTTTTCTACCTCATTGTAATTTCTGTCAACGGAATAAAGAGACTATTATTTTTATTTATTAATAATCAGATATAATTATTTAAAATTATATTTTAATCTGTAATATTTATTGTGAGTGATTTTTTAGCATATATCTAGAAATACTAGCGATCCGTCCCGGTTTCACCCGGGTGCAAAACTGTAAGATTTATTAATACATAATTTCTCTCTCCCTGTGGGTCTCTCTCTCTGGAAATATTTTATTGATGATTATATTGGTCAGCGTTAGCCATATAAGCGTACGAAAACAGCTTTTTTTTTGACAAAACACCCGTCATAGTTGTCACTTTGTACAAAATATTTACACAAACCTTCCTCGCTTATCACTCTTTCTATTAGTGTAAACTGTAGACCGTTTCAAAATCCGTTGCGTGGTTTAGAAGAAGTAAGCGGAGAAACAGACCGAGGAAAACAGCAACTTTGTTTTATACTATAATATAGTGATGATGTAGTGATTATATTTTGCATTATAAACTTGAATTTTGTCATAAGTACAATGCGATTTTTGACATGTATAATAACGACAAAAATATTAAAGACGTATGAGGGAAAACTAGCTTGTTTTTAATTTTATGAAGCTTTGCAAGTTTCATTCTTTCATTTAATCTCTTTCTAAAATAGCAAGTATTTTATTAATAATACTTTTATGATCAGAATAGTCAATTAAAATTAGTGTCTTGTATTTTTCTTTTAAAATGTTGACTTCCGACTAATTGGCTTCACTGTGTCTACACTCTTTCTAACCTAAAAGTCGTAGATTCGACCACGGCGGTCATTTATATTTTAATTTAAAATTATATCAGTTTTACCTCTGTAGTGTGTAGTGTAAAATACACTATCTCTTGTGTATTCGTCACAATATTCGTCCTCAAACAGAATAGAGCGATTATATAATATTATGCATCTATATGGTGGTGACGTAAGTGGATTGTGTTGAAATTGCAATTAATACAGTAAGCTTTCGTATTGAACCAAGTCCAAGTGAAGTGAACAGCGCATTATACACATGTTTCATAACGTATGTCCTTTGAAACCTGGGGGATTCCCGTCACCGATGTTTAACTATTATACAGCAGTTTGTTGTGCAAGTTTGTGTAGGTTAGGTTTTAGGTTCTGTTGCGGTAAAACTGTCTCAGTGTGTGCTAATAGACCAAGTTTACTCTCTGCACACAAACAAGATAGATATAGGTCAGTACCGAGTCTAATGCAGTGAGTGCTCTTCAACCTGTGGGCCGCGTTGTATGTAGCAGCCCCGGATCTAAGATTTTTTCGAATCGTGGCAGAAACTTGATAATGGCGCCCCCTCTCTCCAGCGTTTGAGATAAATTACTTAAGAAAACTCACAATTATATAATGGTTGGTATTTTTCGTGAACGGGAAACCGTCAGAAAACAAGCAGATTGAATAATAAATCGGAAAAAGGGCAGATTGGGTGTGGTTTTCAACCATATTATGATTTTGGCGCCCCCGAAATTGCCGCCCGGGGCGGGTGCCTTGTTTCTCCCACCTTACATCCGGAGCTGTTATTTAACCCCTAAAAGGGTTAAATACCTTCTTATAAATTAAGGTCAAAAATGGGTGTTTCGGGACTTTTAATGCGAAATCTTGATTCGCCCAATTTGTGTAATGGTTTATTTGTAATCAAAATTATAGTAAAGCACTATTTTAAAGATGTTTCTTATTTTTACACGCTTTATATTAACTTCACTTGTAAGTTTGTATATATGTCTGTATGTATGTTTGCAACTTTCATTTGGACTACAGCAAGTGGTTTATATAGCGGTATAATATGCCAGCACAGTAAGTACACTAGCAGTCGTGCGGTCTAAGGCACGGGTCTTCGCTGACGTCAACTCTCGGCATCACGGGTCGTGGGTTCTAATCTCGTCCACGCCGAAAAAAAAATTGTTTATTTTTCGGCAAATTTTTGACAATAAATCGAACTAAAAAGTGGAAAATAAATATAGTTTAAAAATAAAAACTAAAAAACACGCTTTATATCAAACTAAAAGTGAAAAATAAATATAGTGTAAAAAAAACTAAAAAACACGCTTTATATCGAACTAAAAAGTAAAGAATAATTTTTTAAAATAAGATTAAAAAGCGTGGGGCGCTCGATGAACGAAAATGTGGAACAAAGCGCCCCACGCTTTTTAAGCTTATTTTAAAAAATTATTCTTTACTTTTTAGTTCGATATAAAGCGTGTTTTTTAGTTTTTTTTTAAACTATATTTATTTAATGTTTATTTAAATGTTTGAAGCACTTAATGAATTTTTCTTAATTTTTTTGGTACTTCAAAGACTTGTAATTTATTAATAAAAGTACAAAACTCACAATAAAACAAAGTAGCTTACGAAAATAATTAATTATTTGATCACCGCTGCTCAAATGCATATTGAATAAAACGAATGTCTCGCTGAATTTCCTTTTGTTTGACACGTTTAATATCACTGGTTTAGTTACGATTAGCTATTCTCATTGTAGAATAAGGAATAATCATTAACAGAGGTGCGTTCAAGTCTTAAAACAAGGTATTGTTACAATTAAATTCATTCTCTTTCAGACACTGAAAAGAAAACACTAAAATATTTATCAAATCGTAATTTTGCCTTCAAATCTGTGGTCGCATGGAAATGTGACTTAAATCAAATTTTTCAATAAATAAAAGGACACTAGGAGTGTACCAGTGTTCATTGCAAAAAAAGGAGGCAGCATAAATTGTGTTTCATTGCAGCCTACGATCTCCAAAACTTAATTTATTTCTGTTAAAAGACAAGAAAATATTAATCTATAATGTTTGTAATGTCAAAATAACAGCTTTTTACTAAATGCATATGAAAGTACTTATATACGGTACTTATAACAAAAAAACAATTTTTAAAGTTTTTGTCTGTCTGTCTGTTTATTCCGGGTAATCTCCGAAAATACTGGACCGATTTTGACGGGGCTTTCACTGGCAGATAGCTAATGTTACAAGAAGTAGCATAGGCTACTTTTATTTTATACTAGTTGTTCTCCGCGGCTCCGCACGCGATTGTGATGGAACTGTTGTTGTTACCGTATTTCATCACAATCGCATACGGAGCCGCCGGGAGCAGCTAATATTTAATAAAACTAAAACAACTAGCTTCAGAACCGTCACCGGATTGCGCAGTAACTAAAACGAAACTGTTTGGATCGGTTTTTGGAGCTACTGTGCAAGACTGGGATGGTTCTGTTACCGTATACTCAGAGATTCTTGGAACAGAGATAATATATAGCCTATGTCCATTCTGAAGGTCCATTCTAAATATTGGTGAAAAAAATTTTGAAATAGGATGAGTAGTTTTGGTAAGGGTAGTATTTAAACGAGTGACTGTAAATTACAGTTTTGGGTGATAACAATAATCAATTTGGGTTACTATATTACTAAGTGAGCGACCGACTGCGGGTGACGAGAAATCAACAGAACAGCAACTCACAAACATCCATTAGAGTTACTTAAAATACAAAATGGGAAACTTTATAACATTTGAGCGACCTAATATTTGTTTGAGTGTCAACGTTACGTACTGCATTTTTTCAAAATTTGGCAAATGATTTATTTATTCCGAGCGGCATTTTGTTAATAGTTAATTGCTTGAATAGAACTGCGTTTTCCAAAAAATATATATTTAATTGACTGTCAATTAAATAGGTATACATTTTTTAGAAAACGCAGTTCTATTAAAGCAATTAACTATTTAATTCGCATACCCCGTTATCGTTCACCCCGGAATTGTTTTTTTAAAAACTCCACATTTGCCCCTTCCCGTTTCACTGCGAGACAATTCGCATACCCCTTTATCGTTCACCCCGGAATTACAATTCGTATACCCGTTTATCGTTCACTCCGGAATTATTTTTTTAAAAACTCCACCTTTGCCCCGTCGCGTTTCACTGCGAGACATTTCGCATACCCCTTTATCAAAAAAAATCGGTGGTTGTCAATCTTCATGAAAATGTGAGTTTTAAGTTGTACTCTCAAAGTGAAAAAAAAGTAAAAACAAAAGAAGATGTCTGCTTCAAAATTACCGAAGGCATTCTAGTCGCTCACTTAGTAATTTAGTCACCCAACTATTATTTTAATATCTCAAGTTATTAAAACAGTACCTCATCATCAGTCACCAAATTTTTTGAAGTGAAAACTTCTTTAACGGCGTTGTACACTTTTTTTGTAATGGGTAAAAAATGTTAAACTCGCGTCAGGACACGTGACCTGATCGAAAATTCGTAAGACGGATGGAGAGTAGAGGTATGGGTAAACTGATCGAAAATTCGTAAAACGGATGGAGAGTAGAGGTATGGGTAAACTGATCCAAAATTCGTAAGACGGATGGATTTTAACTACACTATAAGTTGTGTTTTGGCGACATCAGACGGAATTTCTTGGAAGTTATTAGTTCAAACTTTTCTGATCTTTGGTCGTTTAACATAGACGTTAATATTCAAGTTTTCACTTCTGCCGGCACTCCCAGAGTGCATTTGCGTTTTTTTTTTATTCGGCCGTTTTATAATTCCCCTTTTGGAAATTACTTCCTATATTCAAACTTACCAACTTTATCTCTTGTTAATATTAGTGTAGATATAATCTGAAAGTATCTTTATATCTCTTGTAATCAACATTCTGCACTACGTGATTTATTCGCAAGATTATTTTTCGAAATATATATGATTGAAAACGAAATATTCTCTAAGATTTCGCAAACCTCTTTCTTTGCAGCTTGTGCGTGGATGTGTGTGGTGCGCGTGTGTGCGTTTAGAAGGGATGAGAATTTAATTAGAAGGGTTTGTGGTATTCGAGAGAGTTTCCACTCGCCGCCGCCGCCAGTTGAGACTCGAATTGGATTCTCAGACAGTCTAACCCACACACATGTATAATAATATCCTGTTCTGTTACTCTATCTTTCTCTCTTTAACGGAGCAGACGTGCTCAACTCACGTTGATACACAATATTTTGCAAGTTTGGCATACATCCGAAATTGACACGGTTTCAACTCAGATATTTTTGTGTCCTTCAAATTATCGCTGGAAATGTTCAACTTTCAAATTAATGGTACTATTCTGTATACTTCAATAAATAAAATTATCGACCAATTTTTCAGACAATATATTAACAAAAAAATATATAATTAATACATTAACGTTTCAATCCGGATTTGGACTTTCATCAGAACTGATCTAAAAAATAAAAAATAATTAATATTTAAATTCTAATTAGCTTTTTATAAAAAGCCAATTAGAATTTAATTGGCTTTTTATAAAAAGCCAAGTAGAATTTAAATATTAATTATTTTTAACGTTAATGTATTATTATATATTTTTTTGTTAATATATTGTCTGAAAAATTGGTCGATAATTCTATTTATTGAAGAGTTCTAATCAGACATTAATCAAAGATTTGACTATTCTGTATAGTTATAGCACTGGATTTACACTAGGGGCAGTAGGGACTGGTGTCCAAAGCGGCAAACTTCTAGAGGCGGCAAAATTTGGAACGTGGGAAAAAAATGTTTTTCGCGTTACAGAAAATTCTTCGAAAAGTGTGACCGTATTGAAAACATTCATAAATACATTTTTTTCAGTCACACGCGTTTGCCTCTGAAAATATTTCACAATTGATGAGCAATCGTTTTGTTTGTCAATTAATGATTTTTAATTCGAAAGAGAATGTTTTTTTCTCTAATTATTCCATTTGTAATAAAAAGATTTTTGACTATACCTATATGAAACATTTTATTTATTTAAAAATTGTATACGGAACCTTTACTCCATTTATGTAGTGTTGCATACCCCATGTTGGGACGACTATGGATTCTGTAGAATCTTCTAGCAACAAGAATAGAAGACAGGTAGCCAAGAATACTCAACCTTCTTAGAATCGCCTGGTGAAACCAATACATGTAAAGGAAAGGATCTCGGTGCTTCCAGAACATTCGATAGGTGGGGAACGAAACTATAAAATGCGAGCGGAGTGGTCGATCAGTTAGTCAGTTGTTCGTGAGTTGTGTTGATACAAGTCTGGCGTTGTGACATGAATCATTCAGTTATACTTTGGTGTGTGTAAACCTGTGAGTGCAATTATATAAATCTGATTTTACATAAATTACTGTTTGTAAATAATTGTGTGAATTTAGTTAATAGACAAGTGTGAAATAGTGTACTAGATAAACTTTGTTGTGTTTGTGTGTTGTAAATATTTTCTGTACATAATTTAGTGACTCTATATTATCTGTCACTTAGTCTTTTATTTTAGTATTATGATTGAGAAAACATTAAGGCGAAAGAGGAAAGGTTAGAGTCGACTGTGCAAAGAAAACGAAAGACTACGATACTTTACATGAAATCGTGTTACAAACGAAAAACAAAGACGCCTATTCAAAATATTGTAGTCATGAAATAGTTCAGACACGCCTGTAGTAAATAGAAAGTCGGCCGAGTTAAGATTTTCGTTTAGATAGAAAGACGAATCTGAGAGTTGTTGAGCACACTGTCTTTCCTTTCTCATTACTAAAGACAACCATCAAACTAAGCTCAGTAAACGTTTGCTATGCGTCTATATAGTTTTGTACACCATATCAAAGAGGTTACAACTGTATAGAGAATGTCACAGCTGTAGTCTATTTAAAACATTTATTTAAAAAAAAAAAAACAAAAAAGCGGACTAAAATGAAACTAATAGCTAAAAAGAAGAAAACAACTCGGAAAAACTCAACAAGCAGCAGGTGGAAATTTATTTATCTGTTTCATTCTTTTTTAAATGGTTTCTACTGCATATAAGATTTTTGCGACTTGTTTTCTTCTTTTTAAGATGTTTAATTTTGCGCAGTCACGTTTTTCGTTTTTTTAATAATTGTCATTTTAGTATTTTTACGCATTTCTTTCTTTTGTTTTTTTAGATTGGTCGAGGTGGTTTGCATAATTGATCAGCTAAATCCTCTGGATTATTGTCTTTGGGGGTAGTTTAAATCATTGATATATTCAAGTAAAGTAAACATTAAAGGTACATTACTCGATCGAGTAATAAATGCAGCAGCAATTATAAGAAACAGACCCGTATCGATTCATAGAGCGACCCGAGCTATTCATCAGAGAGATTGACCCGTGTTTAGAAGTAAACGGTGGCATTTTTGAAAACTATAAAATCTAGTCAACCTGTTATAAATAATAATTTTAATTTGATTATTTTGTTTACCCCTGCATCTCTGTAACGGTTGAGAACTTTTATGTTTATATTGGGTCCTCGAATACGTACTTAGCTTAGAGCGTGTTGTATTAAAAAAAAAAATACATACCTAAAATATTGACATTTCCTCCTGAATAATCCTGTATTTTATGAAATTGAAAATATTTGTAATACGAATTGTGCTGATTTCAATGAACTTGAGCAAGCGTCCGTATCATTTTTCGTTCAGAAATGTACGGTTAAGGAAGGTACATGTTATTCACAGTTGAGTTTTACACCATTTTTTCAGAAATATCAAATAAGAAAATAATACATTTCCCAGTATATTCGAAAATGCAAACAAAGTGGCAATTTTCATTAAGAACAACTTGCCATGGGTTACAAATCCGTTCTACTAATTTTGTGAGATTTATGGATACTGACTATCGGCTCGTCATTGTGGAGTGAGTGGATGTTTTATAGATTTGTGTCGTCTCTCTTTTATTTTGATCTCTTTGATAAACCCGTCGTTTTGCTGCTGCTATTCTCCTCTGCATCTGCCCTTCTCAGTGTATAATACAAGGATATTGGTACTTATAAATTATTCCCGTTGTAAAACATTGATTGCTTCCATTTCGATTCCATAACCCAAATCCCTTAGTCTTACTAACACCAGTGTCTCTGAAGATTGCATCTATTAATAACTAAACATCAACGTCAGCCCGTGTTATTTTAGGATTCCATAATTTGCTTACCTGATAATGAAATGTTAGATTCGTTACTGTTTCCATTTCAACAAATCAAAGTGCCCGTAGTAGTTCTGTCAGAAGCTGGTCTCGCTCTTTCCGTATAAGCTAAGGAATTTTAGTGAAACTAAATATAATTGACTTATTGATCATATTTTTGATTATCTAGAAAGGACTCCAAGAAAATTGCAATGCGGTACATCATTAACCGACTAACTTACTTAAAAATCAGTTCTAATCTATATTAATAAAAATATTAATTAGATATCGTGCTCAAACTTCCTACCCCCTGGACTATTGTTGCCATGTTTTTGTCTTATGTACCTTAACTTATGTTAATTGCTATGGTTAGTAATTAATGTTGATTTTCATAATTATTGTTTTGAATTTTCTGTATGTACTTTAATAAGTCTAAATTTCTAGACGAAACACCGTACACTAAATATATGAAATATTTTTGTCCACAACCCTGCGATTTTTCTTAATAATTAATAAAAATATAAATACTCGTTTGTTCAAAATCTTAAATCTCTGAAAGTTCTTCACCGATTTCTATGAAATTTTGACACAATTTTGCATTCGAAGAAGCGCGTATTTTTATATATCTATTATACCTGTAATAGGTGAAAATATGCTTTTTTTGAAAAACAGCACCATCCGTTGGTTGTTAAAGCAACACACGCTATACTAAATATTTTATGGCAATGGGAGTCTACATCTGTTGAATAAAGCCTTATATGTTGAACGTTAAAGCAACACACGCTATACTAAATATTTAACGGCAATCTGGGCGTCGTCTGTTGAACGTACCAGGCAACAAACGCAAACCAGACTGAGCCATAGCAACGCGTGACCGGGTACAGCTAGTACATAATAATCGTCTAATGCTGTTTGCTTGTTTTTTGAGAATGATCTAAAATTTAAAGGCATCACAGCTCATAATTTATTAAGTGTTTTAGCTCAGATTTTGTTAAAATTATGCACACATTTGGCCCTAATCTCAGAGGCACATGACACAAATAATCGAATGACGACTGTTCTTGTCGCAGTGAGAGATCCACTTGTTTGGTCGACGGTTGAACATAACTCTTTGTAAGCTTAGTCGCACACATTATTTTGAAAATTATATAATATTAAAAATAAATTTAATTTTTTTGTATATTTTTTTTAGAAAAGCCAAACAAATATTTCGTTGTTTCATGTCAAAATGTTGAGAATTTTTTAAAAGTCCTAAATTTATAAAACATGTATAAGGTTTGCTCGGCAAATAAATTGTTAAAATGAAATCATTAAAATTCCGGTACAAAAAAATAATGCCTATAGATATTATTATACATATTATATAAAATTTCCGCAGAATTTTTTTAATATTCAGCTGCTACGCCAGTTTTGTATTCCTGTTAAAATGTACAGGCGTTTTCCATTACATCATTTGAAAAGTTTGTTTATTCAAATCAATAAAGCTAGGAGAAGGAGACAATGGAGGATATAATTTAAATAGAAGTTTTGTAATTAAAGCAAGTAAAAATATATTAAAGAAAACTTTTGCGTTTTTCACCGCATTTTTAATAACATCTACCACATTGTAGCTTTCCATTTATCTAGATATATCTGCCTAATGAAAATAAAGGTGTTTTACAGAGTGATCCAAAATTCGTTCAGACATTTAAAAAAAAAAGTATATTATAGGCACTATTACCATTCCAACCCACAAGTGGGAACTGGTACTAGTTTGGGTCAAAAATCACTTTTCAAAATTTTATAATATCTTTTCGTTTTGAGGTCCCTCGAATCCAAAAAACATATTTTTGGAAAACTGCGTCTGTTTGTTACTAACTATAATATTTGTATGTGAGCACGATACAGGTCAAACGAATGAGCGGATTGAAACAAAATTTTGGAAGTACGTTTGCTATGGAAATGTGAAGAGCCTTATTGTTTTTGGGGAAAATCGGCGCATGCGCAGAACAGATGTGTACCATAACGGTGTTTTTAGATAGTAATTGTAGATATACCTTTAATTACGGTTTATTATTCTATTTATTTTTTCAGGAAAGTTTCCTTGAAAATTTTTTTTCCTAAGCTTTATAGTTTCTGGAATATTTTAAAAATACAAAAAAAATCAGCTGTTCTTTTATTTTGTAGATCTGTCAGAAATAAGCTAGTTAAGCAAGCTTTGATTAATTTTTACATGACGTGAAACATTATGTAGGTAACCATGGCACCGAATAGCAAATATCATATTGAATACTAGCCATTACCCGCATCACCTCGCGCGGTATCAGAAACTTTATTCTCTTTATTATACTATATCAAATGTCAATATTTTTGAAGTTGGAATGGTCCCGACGCCCAATTGGCTGGAATTTTTTTCTATCTTCTGCTCGTCCTTATTTCATAATATGACAAAGTCCTATGTAATACACGGAGCCTTGTTACACAAAAAAGCTGGAAGAGTCGATAAAGTTTAGGTTTATACGTTTATTATGACTTATACAATCGACATAGAACTCTGTGAATCGATTTATATGGTTGAATAGCACACGTAGAACCTGATTATGCTGCCTCAGTTTGAGCACGATTATACCATATAGAACCCTATGCCTACAAGCAAACGTTATTTTAAAATTATTTGCTGCAATATATCTCAAACCGGTTTAAATTGCACTATAAAATTAAGTGACAGAAGTTGGTCAAACAGACACACGTGGAATTGGCGCTGCCGTTCCGAATTCATTTCGAACTTCAGCTGGTTTAAAATTCGTTTCTTTGTTATTTTTATACTAGTATACTGTCCGAGTACTGATCGAATTGCTCGAGATATTCTCGTAAGATATGCATCGATCGAATTGCTCGAGATATCGCAAGCAACTTCACAATAGAAAAAAAGAACCAATTAGGAGCTCGGAAAACCGGACGAAAATGACAGCCTACACGGTGCCAAAATATGACAACTTCACTCTTGTGTTCTCCTTTTTCTTTTTATATAGCGCTGACAGTATTCCTTCAATATTTCTTTGCGACCAGTTAATAAACAACTAATATTTTTTTCTGACGAGTATGAACCAATACAATATAGATAAGATAAGAAAAATTTTATTGAAATTTTTATATTTACCTAGTTATTTACATAATGCGTTTTAGTGGCGGCACCAATTTTCACCCAGGACATTTAATGTATATTTATTTCTTCAAAAGGCTTTACAACTATTTTTAGCGTTCATTTTATTATTATGGAAAAACTGAGAAAAAACTCATCATTTGGCAGTGGTGCGGAACCTTAATAACGACAAAAGATAGAATATGCACATAAAACAATATATCTGAGGTGTTTAGATACAATTAATAAGAAAAAAGTCTATAAATTTAGACTTTTTCAAGTACAAATTGAAAATTAATTAATTTTCAAATTGAAAATTAATTAATTTTCAATTTGTACTTGAAAAAGTCTAAATTTATAGACGAAACGTCGAACATTATAAATTGTCATAAAGTACTTAGCACTTCTGACATTATATTATAATATTGTGTGCATTCCTAAATTCGCTACAGTAGCTGTAGCGAATTTAGGAATGCACCCATTATAATAATCTATTAACTATTAATTATTCTGTTCACGTTGGAAACAGTCTTATTTTGAAACTAAAAAATAGGCAACTGCAATCTGAGGTGATACAGTGTATTGTGTGTCGGTAATTATTACTTTTCTTGGCGACGGGTAAAAACATTTTTTATTGATCGCGAAAGAAAAAATATGAACAACGTTGGATATCGAAGTGTTCAGACGTATTATAATTATCTCCGAAAATATTTAAGTAATCTATTGAACATCTAATTTTAATTATTCATATTTAATCTAGAACTAATGGAAAAAATGATCACCTATCAATATCCTTCGACTGCTTCTCCATTTCTTAAAATAACTTTCATAATACGATTCTGAGTTCGTCCACAAAACCGGTAATGTATATTTTTCTCTTTATTCCTTCATATTCCCTTTAATTTTTCAGTTTCGACATTGGTTCTAGAACTTAATTTTCTTGTCATTCTTATTATAGTTGATAATTCGAGTATTATAACGTAATATTTATTTTGAATTTATTTATTATTATAAATTCAGTTTCTATGTTACTCTTTTACAATTATTAATTCGATCATTATAATGTATTATTTATTTTGAATTTATTACTTAATACAAATTCAGTTTACCATTGCGTACTCCATTGTTTTTCTTAAATTATATAATGCAAATATTTCAACTGGTTGGACTCGACCGAGGAATCCTCTGGAAAGTTGTGTAACGCTCAATGGGCCCACTATTAACACCTCCTCCGTCTTGGTCCAAACCTGCTCTAAATATTTTCAGTATACTCTCCCTTGCTATTTTACCAGGTGGAAGAAGATTACGGGCATTGAGCCGCTTCGTTATAAAATATAACTTTTGTCCACAAACCTGCGAATTTTTTCTTATTAATTATTATTGATGGACACGATATCTAATATATATTTAGATACAATATAGTGGCAGCAATTGGTACATGATTTCGAGAATAAAAGTAAAATGTATTCCAACAGCTTTAGTATTTCCAAGTATTAATGAAATGTGAGTTTAAAGCATCACCCTTTACATTACGCAGTGAGGGTGCGGCATATAACGTAAAAAAAAAGAAAATGAAATATATTTTCATTTTCATCAAGTCAATGGTAACAAAAAAAGAAAATGTTAATCGACAGAGACACGGATACACGGAATAGGGCTTTAAAAGCGACTTGATGGACTGAGTTACGCCCAGTACATAGATCTACATCTACAGTACATCCTTGTTGAAGCGAGCTCTTAACGTTACGTCTTAAGGTGTTTTTTAATAATGACGCTTGACGTTGGTTTCTGACGTAAATAAAAACATGCTTTATATTATCGAACTAAAAAATAAAAAATATTTTTTTTTAAATAAGCTTAAAATAGATTAAAAAAAAACAATTAAAAAAATAGAAAAAAAAATAAAAATAAAATGGAATAGAAAAAAAAATATTACTTGTGTCAACGGGAATCGAACTCGGCACGTTGCTATTACTGGACTACGCGTTTAACCGCTCGGCCATTCTGATATTCCAGCTTGTGTTGTTATTATGGTATAGAAGTGGAGCAGTTATTCTACGTAATACACTACATTACAATATCAGTAATAGGTGTTTTTTTAAGGTTTTTTACTTTAACTATTAGCTGTCAAAAATAATAAAATAAAACTGTTTATAAAAATTAAACTACTGAACACATTTTAGTGAATTTAAATAGGGTTCTGGTCTGATAGTAAACAAAGTGAATAAAATATAACCCCAGGCAATCCGACCAAAATTGCGATCTGTGGAGTCGTGACGTACATACGTACATACGTACATCCGTACATACGTACAGACCAACCGACAGCTGCTGTTTGTAATTTCCAATTACAATTTTAATAGTATTTATGAACTCGAATTGATTTAAAAATGGTTCTGTTTTATAGATCAGAATCTCCTCTTTTCCAAAAGCTTCAATTTGAATGGATTTCGTGTGAAATTAACATAGATATAACTTCTTATATGAACGAAAGTCAGCTCTGACGCACAAAGCGATAATAAAGCACATAGTTTAAAAAAAACTAAAAAACACGCTTTATATAGAACTAAAAAGCAAAAAAATATTTTTTTTTAAAATAAGCTTAAAACAATAATGAATAAAAAATAAAAGTATTATTGTGAAAAAAGCGTGAGGCGCTCGATGTACGAAAATGTGGAACAAAGCGCCCCGCGCTTTTTTCACAATAATACTTGTATTTTTTATTCATTATTGTTTTAAGCTTATTTTAAAAAAAAATATTTTTTTGCTTTTTAGTTCTATATAAAGCGTGTTTTTTAGTTTTTTTTAAACTATATTTATTTTATCTTTCTATCCAATAATAATTTGTACTTTAACAATTATGGGTGTGGCTATTTTTAAGCCCACCGCATATCAAGGCGTCTATCAAGGACGAATAGTAGACGATTTTTAAATGTAAAAAAATCAGGAACACAAATTCAATTTTGATGGTCCTTACAAGCGAGGTATGTCTGTATAGAATTTGTATGTAGTCAGTGACAATTCATAGGGATAGGTGTCATTGAATGAGAAAAATATGTATTATTTTGTTAATGCAATGCATATTTTAATGGCAGTTCTCTATGTTTTTCTGTTCGGGACTCACACAAAAACGGCGAGTACAAAGTATTTTAAAATCGATCTAAATTAAAACTTTCTAGATAAGACATATCGTTTTAAAAATATGTTTAATAACTGAAGTGTCTATAAATATTAGTTTGAAAAACGCAAGTATGCTTTATTTTCTGAACTCGAGAATATTGCCGAATGAAAAAAAAGTTTTATTTTATAAATTGAAGTGTGTTAATGTAATTTATGTTTTTCTTTGTAAATAAAACCACAAAATTGCCAAAGTACCTTATATAGCGTATACTATACAGGCTGGAACGTTTATCTTCAGATAAACTAATATCTCAGTTGGACTCGATTATTTCGAAAAAAGTTTCAGACAAAAGTTGTTCAGTTTGAAGGGGGACATCGTTTAGAGACAAATTCTACACCCCATCCTCAACCCCTGCGCAGAGATGAGGGTGAATTTGACATTTTTATTAGGAACACTTATTTTTTATCATAAATTATGATTTTTCGTGAAAAAATATGCAACATTTGTCTGAAACATTTTTTTACCCGATTCTTCCCTCAACCACTAAAATGCATGTCAAAAATCGGTTTCCCGAAACTCAATTAAATTTTTTTTGTTTAATCGATGATCCTTCCCAAATTAAATAACATTTACCTCTCGTAATTTTCCGTGCAAGGTCGTTGTTTCGGTATAAAAATGTAATGGAGCTCCGGGAAACCGATTTTTGACATGCATTTTAGGGGTTGAGGGAGGCATTGGGTAAAAAAATGTTTCACACAAATGTATTTTTTTTATATAAAAAATAGGTGTTCCTATTAAAAATGTCAAAGTCACCCGCATCCCTGCGCAGGAGTTGAGGGGGATGGTATTTGTCTCTAAACGATGTCTCCCTTCAAACTAAACAACTTTTGTTTGAAACTTTTTTCGAAATAATCGAGTCCAACCGAGATAATATTAGCTTGTCTCAAGATGAACGCCCCACCCTGTACAATACATATACATATAATATATACATCTAAATTTGTCATGAAAATATAAGATCTATGAAAATTAAGCATTTAAGAATTAACAAGAAAAGTTTGATACTTTTTGGAAAGTTTGATAAAAGTTTCGGCGAAGATAAAACTGTTGATGAAATCTTTCATCCTTACTCAGCTATGGTGACTTCAGTCAATATATAAGTTAAGGGCGTTATTTTAATGGCTGGGGTTGTAGTGTGTCCCGTATAATAAAAGACCACTCTCTCATTGCATTTTAATGTTCTTCTGCAGTCTTCTTTTACGTTTGTGTCACTATCATAGAATGATAGGGTTCTAAATAAAATAACACACAATTAATCTCTTAAAAATAACATATAGAAATAAATCGTATACAAGAATGGAAAGAATATGTAGTACAGATTTGAGCGTGTTAATTCGCACACATTGTGATGAAACATACATCGTTTTAATGACGGGAAGTGCACAATATATGTTTTATCACGATGCGTACGAAATAACACAGTTAAAATCGATTCAGGAGAAATTCATTTAATGACAAAAGAACCTCAATACCGCTCAAACTTTAATGAATTACGCTCGAATTTCAACCACTATTTTTTTTGAACATCACCGCTTACTTTTTAATTCTTTTTGGAGTAAAACTTCTTTAGGCGCATTTTGTGAGTTGGTGTTATAAAAATCTTGAAACGTTTTTGCACGAACTATTAAGTTCATCGATACATACCATAAAAAAAAATTATATAATACTAGCGGTCCCGCCCGGTTTCACCCGGTTGTAAAAGAACGAATGGGGATGAGAGGAACATGAGTACACACATTCATCTTAGTTTACCGAGATGAATGTTGTGTCCAAATTTCATGATGATCGGAGTTACCGTCAAAAGCTTTTGTCGATAAAAAGCAATGCGTTTTTAAACTAATAATTTTTTTTTAATAATTAAATAAAATTAAAATAAATTTAAATGTAAGCCTTAGAAGAAAGCAATGTAGAAAATAAAAATATTTTCGCCCAACGTGGGGCTCGAACTCACAACCTTGATATTGACAGTCGCATGCTCTACCGATTGAGCCATACGACGTTGTGTGCTGACAACGCTAATGTTAGTATATTTAGTTAGTGCATTTCACCTGAATAGAAGCTTATTTTTGAGATACATTTTGCAACATTTTTCATTAATGCTCCGATCCTAATGGTCGTAGCGTGATATTATATAGCCTATAGCCTTCCTCGATAAATGGGCTATCCAACAAAAAAAAAATTTTTTTCAATTTGAACAAGTAGTTCCTGAGATTAGCGCGTTCAAACATACCAACAAACTCTTCAGCTTTATATATTAGTATAGATGTAGTAACTGACTACAATATTCACATACTGCGTGAGTAGTTTTTTTTATGAGTAATACCGAAGTTAGTTGAATATAAATATATAAAATCGTAACTTAGTTTCCTAGAGCGCATTTTCAGCTTTCATAACTTTTGACTGTTTATTTTCTGTATTTATACGATATATACAATGAACTTTTATTGATAAGGTAGGTGTGAAAATTAATAATGCGTTATTGAAAATCGTTGCACATAAAATACAACATAGACCGGGCGCCCAAGGGAGATTTGTATGCATTTTATGTGGAACGATTTTCTGTAATGCATTATTGATGTTCATAGCTACCGTATCAACAAAACTCATGTACATTAATTCGTCTTAAATTAAATTCACTGCATATAAACTGTAGACCTAATAAGTATATGTATCGTTTACTTATTTTATTTTAACCATGTGTGGAAGTTACATCCAAACATATTTTATTTCAAATTTCAACAAAACCATCCCCACCACCTCGCTCCTTAGCTTTAAAAAGAAATCCGATTTTTTATGGTCAGATATTGTTTTTTTGTGAAAAAAAATCATCTTTTCTCTGAACTTTTCTTCAGTTTGGCTCGTAGATTTTTACCAAAACGCTCATTAAAAAAATCTTTTTAATGATTTGCAAAATACAAGTTAAATTCTAAAAAATTTCAGAAGACCGATATTCATTTTCACATCAAAAAAATCGATAATAAAAAATCATCCAAAGTTTAAAAAAAAACACCGATAAAAAACGTCCAAAGTTTTTGAAAAGACACCTAGTATAATATATTACAGATATACGTAGTGAAATAAACTAATTTTACGAGTAGACTGTAATAAACGCAATGAAAAATTCTTGTTTCTTTTTCAGATAATGTCTACATTTTTCAGTCACATCTCTTGTCCATTCACGTACGACGTTTATTCTATGGTAGACAGCTTTACAAAAGTGCAGAAATGAAGCTCGCAGCTATAAACCGGCCTTTAAAGAAAAAGACAACAAAAAAGTGCTATAAACATACATATGACTACGATCACTTGGACGCAGAATGATCTTGTACCCGCAGAACTGAAAACATGGTAAGTGTATTTATAAACAAATTGTCATAATATAGAGTGTTTTATAACGCATAATGCGAAACGATATTTTATGAACCCGTTAATACTAGGTATTTTGTTACAAAAACATCGTATAATATTTATATTTTTATGTATTGCTTATTCCAAAGATACCCGTTCTTCCACCATATTAGCGAATGCTATAACCGCTCTTCCACCACATTACATTTGCTGTACCCGTTTCTCCCACCACTTTTACAATAATTACTCAATTTCTCGTATAAATTATTCTGGAGAATTTTTTGTGCTAGGTTTTAAATTTAGTTGAAAAGTTTACAAAAATTATTTTTTAAGACAAATGACATTCCTGTATTTTTCTAACGATTCTTTTTAAGAGATATTTAAACGTACAAAGTCTCTCAGAAATAGCCAAGGTATCTGCGCATCTGCTAAAAATACATCGTTCTAATTTCCAAACACTCTGTACTGTAACACATCCAGCGTCCGTGAATATATCCTTTTAAGAATGTTACAACTCCGTTCTGTCTATCTTTCTGATGTACTTACACTCTGCAGTCACCTCATTAGTGGTGTAGTCAGACCGTTGTATGGCATACAGACCGCGCTTCAAGTGTTCATATAAATCAGAGACTTTTAACCAGTGCGCCGTCGTAGGAAAATTTGCGGTCAAATATTGTGTCGCGAAATTTTGTAGCAAAATAAAAAAACTTATATTGAACAACATTTTCGTCCGAACTGTATAATAGTATTGTAATACACAGACGTGTTTAAACTAATTTGACACCAGGACGTTCGGCCGTCGCCGATCGACTTATAACTTTATTTATTCAGAAATATTTAAACGGATTTGATTGGAAAACTGTCATTAATCGAATTTTATGGAAAATTACACATAAAGAATTTTATAAGGACATAGAATTTAACATTGTTTATGGCCATATTTATCGAACGTAAATAGTTATTTTTTCGGTTCAATTGGTCTTCAGGTAGCTATTCCCCCGAATAAATAGCGATAAGTCAATTCAACAAACATAATTATGTTTACTGCAGGTATAAATCTATTCTGTCTTACTTCAAGGGTATAAATATTTATTTGCCCGATAAAATAATAATGGCCGCCACATAGATCATAATACCAACCTATAAACGTCGAGTATTATATCTACAGTTGCTCTTGTGAATTTATTTATGTGTTCTTTATTAACCGTTTTGTGAAGTGTTTAGTTGTAAAACATTAAAGTTAGTGGAAGTTCTGTGTGCAATTGGGTTAGGATAAAATGTTATTATTTTGTGAAACTTTTTTTTACGTTTACACTAACGCCATAGGTTGGATTTTAGGATGAACGTCATAATATTCAACAAAAAGAGCAAGGTGTATAGTGCAGTGTATACTTATTCTTTAACTCATTTTTCTACCTGATATTTTGCTTGGTGAATCGAAAATAAATTTTATTCTAACGAATAAATTTGATCCACAGTAACTTCTATTTTTAATGGTGTTCGGTAAATATGGGCATTAGTTATGTAATTCGACTATGTTGTTTTTTTGACGTCATAACGTCTTATAAATTGATGAATCACCAATCTTATAAATTGATGAAACACCGGCTGCATGCACGAAAAAGTGTAACGTTCCTAACGTTCCGTCTGACCCTGTGCGTGCTTTTCTCTAAAACGGCCCTAACGATTTGGATGAAATTTACTGAAAAGGGATTTTGGGGGGCAAAAAATCGTTTTAGCTAGGTCTCATCTCTCGAAAAAATCGTTTTCATACAAATTTTATCATTATAAAAATCAATTTTTTGACGTATGAAAATACTTAAATATTGTAAGTAGGTTTTGGAATTTTATATAAACAATGAAACAATTGTTTTCAAAATATTATGACAGTTAATCTTTGAGACTTAAAATAAATACGAAAGAAAGAAAGTTAAAAAAAACAATTATATTATAGGTGGTGAGTAATTTTAATAAATAAAATTAACCTAAATTTGAAGCGTAAGATGCAATATCATAGATTCGAATTATTATAATTATTATATAAATTTAGATTATGTATTACGGAATACGTTATCACGTAAAACTATCGTCCGTAAACCGACTTTACAGACAACCAATTTTTTTACAATAAATCAAGCATGCCGAGAGATTTTATCTCAAACAGTGCCCCAAAGTGAAAGAATTTGGGAACCCCCGATGTAAATGTCTGCAAAGTACAGCATGTACGTGTTTGCCGCTCTTGTGTCGGTTCCACAATATACATTATTTAAAGAACAATGTGCACTATTGTTCCGTATTGCCGCACATATTGTCCAGTTAACGCCATTTTTAACGCTACGTTTAAAAGGGTTGTTAAATGCGCCGTGCTCGATAATTTACACACAATTCCTTGCAGTCCTGGGCAGTTCATTTCCGGCTGTTGAATTTAACTGACATTATTTTGAGAATACTTCTCGCTTATTTGACAGAAACAAGTAAACTCCAGATGAAATATTTGGTTTAGATGGTGTTTTGTTTGTTAAACTTTAGTTAGTTTCCAAGTCAGGGTTATGCGCAGGATAACTATTATACTAGAGGAGAAGTAAAAGTAATTAACCACTTAATGCTCGGGTTTTTTTTATCAAAAATTGAAATAAAAACTGCAGGTTATTTTATTTTTTATTTATACAGTTTACATGATTTAAAAACTGTGTAGCTCAAAAAAAGTTCGAAATAAAACACAAAAGTAAATAAAAAAAATCGAAATAAATGAATAAAAATAGATATAAATCACTATAAGTTCGTAAAAAATGCATTTTTTTTTTATTAATTTTGGAAATATAATACTTACAAAATATTTTAAATTGTTTTTCAATAAGGTAAAACAGAGGAAACGATATGCGTAGTGTCTCTAGCCCGTCAAGTAGCAACTGGCGAGCACCGTTCGTTTGTTTATCGCATAAAAATTGGTCGATAATTTTATTTATTTGAAGAGTTCTATTCAGACGTTAATCTAAGATTTGTTCATAATATAAACTTGTTTCACATTTTATGATAAAAAATCGGTTGTACTTGCACAATTAGTGTTCCGTGCCATAAGCTCGCCATTTGTGTGTTCTGGAACCAAATTTTGGTTCTGCAGTTATAAAGAAAGAAACAATTTGTTGCTGCAAAGTTAGCACAGGTCTTTCGAAGCTGCAAACTTGGATATACGCTACTGGTAGTGGTCCTAACAATATATTAAAAAATCAGAACTACACGTTAGTTTGCGAGATTAGCAATTTTTAGTGTAAAATATGACTGGGCTAGCACTAGAATTTTTCATTCCTAAAAATTTTGTTTTTTTGGGCTTTCAATTTTTTACTAAAGAATAAATAAAAAAACACTTTAAAAGACATATTATGTTATTGAATTTGTGTTTATAAGTAAATTTAAAAATTGCAGATTAATTTGTTTTTGACAATCGCTAGAGCATAATTTTTTTGGTTCTTTTCAACCTTTTAAACTTAAAAAAATATATTAAGTATAATAAAGAATAAATTGAAAAAAAAATATAACTTCACTTAGTGTTAATTAAATTGTTTATAACAGTTAATCGCGTTATAATTTTTCAATCTCAATAAGTTTTGTTTAATCTGCACCCAATTCTCAATATTCGTGTTTTTTTTTAGATTTTTCTGAGGGATAGTTTCAGAGATAAGGCAAGAGGAAAGCAATTGTTAAGGTTTTTTTCTCAAACATTATTAAAAAAATGAATAAATAAAAATACAATCAATATTTTGTTGAATTCGTGTTTCCGTAAACTTTCATTTGATACCCTACGGCCTACACGATGCCGTCGGAAAAAGATTTCTTTTTCATTTCCCATTTTACCCCCTGACAATTCAACTTTTTTTACTTCATGTTTGTGCTTGGGCAAACCGCATTCTATCTCTGTGCCAAACTTCAAAATTTTAAGGCAAATAGTTTTAGAGAAAATCGCCTGATTTCATTTGCACGGAACACTAAAAAGTATTGATAATTAATTTAATATACAAATATACTGATAAGCTTCCATTTCAAATTCATAAATATTTTTTTTTTTTACATTTTTAACAAACAGATCTCGCTTATAGTAAAGACTCTTATAAAATTGAATGCTTTAATAACATATAGAACCATGGTGGACGGTCCGTCTACTATGGGTCTCAAATTTCCATTTTCTATTGGTTGAGTGCATCATCGGATTTAGGCAATAGAGTTTCGTCGCATCGCATCATCTCAAACGTTGCGACAATGCAACTCAACGGTATGAAGTTCTCTAACAATGCCCTGTCGAATTGATTGACATAATTGATTTCCATTGATCAGTAAATGTTGTCTTTACTTTGATCAGTAATGATGCAATGTTTGTAATCGTCTGTATTGTTCAAACTTAAAATAAATAGTAAGTATAGATAATAATAAAGTTACAGAAGACTGAATTTAAAGGGTTGTTGGAATACCTTCTGTTACGTAAATAATTTCTACCTTCTGTATTATGAAAATATCTTTACCTCTTTTACGGTACAATAAATAAATGTATTTACATACCTGCTGTATTTACAGTTATTTTCTAAGATGATATCACACTTTTTTATAGGATATAGAAGAACGTATTCTTTTAAATTTGATTTTTTTCTAATCAATATACTGACATTAAAAAAAATCAAAATGTGTTACGAGAACGCATTGCAGAAGTGAAACTTCTGGTTGCAAATCATACGATTGCAATTAGACAAGTGAAAAAAATATGTTACGAGATAGTTTCACGTACATATTTCGTCTGTACAAGTTAATCTGAACGTGAAACTATCCCGTAACACATTTTTTCCACTTGTCTAAATGCAATCCTATGATTTGCAACTAGAAGTTTCTCTTCTGTAACGCGTTATCGTAACACATTTTTAATTTTTTTGCAGGTCTACTGCAAATAATAAATAAAAAAATACAAGTAGACAACAAAATTTTTGCAGGTTAAGTGCAAATATTGTTGAACCATTTTGAATCTTCGAATTAACCCTGCTTAATTAAAAAAAACGTGTGAGCTTCATCCACATAAGCTTCTTTATAGTTATGAACTCGTTTAATTGATGCGTTATCCATTTTACGTTCGTGGTTTCTCTTATCTTTCTACGTCATTAAAACATTCCTCTTTGATTTTTCATTACCAAAGTTTCTCTTATATTTCCCCGCCGTTGAATCACTTCCTCTTTAACGTTACAGAAAATTTCAAATGTCTGACACCTCGAATATGTTCGACATATTCGAGGTGTCAGACATTTTAAATGGTTCATGTAACATTAATTTAGCGTTCTGGTTGAAGTTTTTAAGCTATCCAATTAAAAAACAAACAGTATCTATACATTTTTTACATGTCGTCAAAACGACATCTTTCGGAAAATTTAGAGGAAAAACGTCCCAAAATCAAGAAAAGTCATATAGGCAATAGGTGTCAGACTAGGCCTAATGAAGCCATATACGAAGTTTGGGGAGAGTATTTGTCAGTAAAATTTTTGCCGACAGGCACTCTGACTATATGACACTGCGTTGCGAACCAACTTCCAATAAAACAAGCAGAGTTGCACAGTCTCATTACAAAGTTTTCAGTACAATAAATAATACAGCAACTTACTAAAGTTGTGTTGCTTTTGTAGAAAATTGTTACTGCAAACGTTATAAATTTATGTACATTCTTGTTATAATAGTTCTGTTCAGTGATAATATTTTCTCCTTATAGCATTTTTTGTTGCAACTTATAATTGTGTTATAAATTACAAAGGAATTTTCTTTGCAGCTAAGGTGAAAACAAAACTGGGAATGTTAGAAAAGGAAACTGATAATTTTATCGAGCTGTACATTACTCATGCCGGTTCAGACCCAATTGAGTTGATTCAGACCGCGTTTTTCTTAGCAAACACTAATTATAGACCCCAAGTAAAACTATACAATTAATTATTAACACAATATTGCAAACAGAACAACTCTGATAACCTTATATAGATTGCTAATAAGATCCCAAATAGATTATGGAAGCATAATAGTATACGCATCTGCAAGTCCAACTAATCTAAAAATGCTTGATACCATTCACCACAGCTGTTTAAGACTCGTTACAGAGGGGCCATCTCAACAAGCCTATTTGTCAGCCTATATATGTAGCGAAACCGAAGAACCTTCTCTTAAAATACAAAGAGAAATACTGACGACGAATTATGCAAGCAAATTAGCATCAAACCCTCTAAATCTAACCTACAACAAGGTTTTTAATCGATACGTCGACCAATTTAATGAAAAAAAATTGGTTGTCTGTAAAGTCGGTTTACGGACGATAGTTTTACGTGATAACGTATTCCGTAATACATAACCTAAATTTATATAATAATTATAATAATTCGAATCTATGATATTGCATCTTTTGCTTCAAATTTAGGTTAATTTTATTTATTAAAATTACTCACCACCTATAATATAATTGTTTTTTTTAACTTTCTTTCTTTCGTATTTATTTTAAGTCTCAAAGATTAACTGTCATAATATTTTGAAAACAATTGTTTCATTGCTTATATAAAATTCCAAAACCTACTTACAATATTTAAATATTTTCATACGTCAAAAAATTGATTTTTATAATGATAAAATTTGTATGAAAACGATTTTTTCGAGAGATGAGACCTAGCTAAAACGATTTTTTGCCCCCCAAAATCCCTTTTCAGTAAATTTCATCCAAATCGTTAGGGCCGTTTTCGAGAAAAGCACGCACAGAGTCAGGCGGAACGTTAGGAACGCTAGGAACGTTAGGAACGTTAGGAACGTTACACCTTTTCGTGCATGCAGCCGGTGATTTATCAATTTATAAGATTGGTGATTCATCAATTTATAAGACGTTATCACGTCAAAAACTAAGCTAATTTAGCATCAGACTAGCATCTATTCTTGATAATATTAACACTACAGCCAAACTTCGAAGTTAAAACCGTAAAGCATCCAAAAACCCCGCCGTGGATGATACCAAAACCTAACATAGATTTTGAACTTGGTCAATAGGCAAACTCAGATATACTACAGGATACTCTTCTTAGAAAAGAAAAATGTGGACTACTTCAACTTCATTCAATGCTATACTGATGGCTCCAAAACAACTGCTAGCACTAACTGTGCCGATATGGCAGATATCTCTACTAAAATATATAAACTGAACGATATCACAGAAGTCACAAACAGCGAACTAATTGCTATAGACAGATGTATTAATTCTATAACGCACGGTTACCTACTTAGTAAAACGAGTACGCCAATATGTTCAGAATGCGATGTGCCCCTCACTGTGTAACACATCATAACAGACTGAAATCAACATTCCCAAAGCAGGCAACACCTAAATATTTCGCAAAATCGGGAAAAATCCTTAAGCGATGAGGAAAGCGAAATAAATAAGATTATCATATTTACAAGAAAAAAAACGGACACATATAATAAAATATAAAAGTTTCTAAAGTGAACCAACAATACAAATTGTTTCTTATCTAGCAGTAAGCTAATGTACGACGTATGTTTTTTTATTTTATTTTATTATTTTGCATGAATGACCAAGTATTCAAAAATGCACTTTTAATAAAAAAAAATAAATATTAAGTACGTACACTTTCGAAAACTATTTTGAAAAAGAAAAAAAAATAGTATAAAAGCATCATAAATAAGTATATACGATAAAATTTCAAATTAATAAAAGTTACAATAAAAACATTTTTTGACTAAATAGTCCGTTAAAAGTTTTTTAAAATTGTTAAAACTATCCAATTTTTTATTTCTGACGGCAGCTTATTGTAACGTTGACTGCCTTTGCAAAATGAGTGGTCTGTCTGTTCGGGACCTATACCAAATATTCGATTACAATGAAAAAAAAAATTGTAATAAACATTGTGTTTTAAAATTGGATTGCAATACGGCTGGTTTCGCTACCGTGTTTCATCTCAATCGCGTGTGAAGTCGCGGTTAACAGCTAGTTATTTATATAATTAATTCTGAAAATTCAAATGTTAAAAATATTTACGAGGTGTTGGACTCGAGCCAAGGCAAACATTATTAACTCTATATTATTAGTTATAATTTCTATTAACTTTTTGATGAAATTGCACATACCGCTAAACTAGCGGTATGTGCTTTATTATCGCTTTGTGCGTCAGAGCTGACTTTCGTTCATATAAGAAGTTATATTTAAGTTAATTTCACACGAAATCCATTCAAATTGAAGCTTTTTGAAAAGAGGAGATTCTAATCTATAAAATAGAACCATTTTTAATTCAATTTGAGTTCATAAATACTATTAAAATTGTAATTGAAAATCACAAACAGCAGTTGTCGGTTGGTCTGTACGTATGTACGTACGTATGTACGTACGTATGTACGTACGTATGTACGTACGTCACGACTCTACAGATCGCAATTTTGGTCGGATTGCTTTGGGTTATATTTTATTCACTTTGTTTACTATCAGACCAGAACCCTATTTAAATTCACTAAAATGTGTTCAGTAGTTTAATTTTTATAAACAGTTTTATTTTTTATTATTTTTGACAGCTAATATAGTTTAAAAACAATATAATAATTGCTATGAAAATATAGTGTAATCCATAAAACAAGTGCTACACTTGTATACCGTGATAACACCACTGCCCTATTAGGCAGCCGTGGCGTAATGGTTATGCCGTTGGATTCCCAAGGGCAAGGTCCTGGGTTCGATTCCTTACGGTATCATTGACTTTTTTCTTTTTTTTTTCTTTTTATTTTGTTTTATTTTATTCCACTTGATATTAATTATATATTATATTATGTATAGTTCTTAATTTTTTTTATTTTTGCAAACTTAAAAAAAATATTTTTTCAATTTTTAATTATTTATTTCTTTAAATTTTTAAATCTTTTTAAATTTATTAAAAATATTTTTTAATTGTTATTTTTTTATCATACAGTGGAAAACTTGCGGGATGTGCACTTTTGGTTTTGCCAACTATTTTATATTATTGACATTTTTCACAAGTTCTTTTCAAAGCATTGAAATTAATGTTTTTTTTTCAAACACATATTACATAATGTTTCTTTTAAATTCGTATCAATTTATTTAAAAAAAACTCGATGAAGTACGAAGATTACTGTGAGAAAAAAAGAAATGAAATACATTAAAATACAAGCAATATCTCTAATTGAAAATCAGTTCGACATAGGTAATATGTTTATAGAAAGAGACTGGAAATGTTGATATAGAAACACTATTCGTTTGAATTGTATGGATGTCGTCCAACAAACTATGATTCTACTTAGTGATATACTCTGTATTTGGAACACGAATTTGTGATATATTTTATCGTTCAGCCGGTGACATAACCAACTGTGCTTTTATTTTTTATCTAAACATAAATTTTAGCGATGCACTCCCAATTTTTAAGCGACATATATTATGTAGGTTGGGAGTCTCTGGATTGAACTAAAAATCCAAATCCATTTCAAATAGGTGTTACGTCAACATTTCAATAGTGAAAATATAAGCTCCTCAATCTACGTTTCGGCTTCTTTCTTTCAAATAATGTCACATGACAGCATACGAATGTACCTTCTACATAATAGCAAAACACGTCAGCAAACAAATGAAATCTCACCGTTGAATGACGTCACTAACAAGATAGTCTCGCATCACGTGACAAGTGCTTGCACACTTCAACTGTCATCGTAGTTCCGTCTACAACCGCTAGGAGGGTTAGTTACGGGTTAGGTTAAGCGTTCTTCCGTTAGTTCGTTTGACATGCATTTCTGTCGCGTGTGGATGATTTCTTTACGTAGTTCTTCTTATATAACGTCCTCTACAATTGTTATCTTTTTATATGTACGTATGTCAAACATGGTACAAAGTGACCCGTAGTGTCCTGGGTGTTGACCGGTACCAGTTCTTTGAAATATTACGTTTACACCCTGCATATTTTTAATTTTAATTTATTACGGCTGTGATATGTAGTTTAATTTAGAAAATAAAAAAGAAATTATTAGAAAAAAAATTTAATTGGGCACGCATTGCAAAAAAAATTCTGAACTCATTGCAATTACACGCTTAGTTGGCAAACTGACCGCGACCTTAGTCGATGTATGAGGACAACAGTTATTCCAATGGCTAAGCGAGAAAAATTTTCTAGACTCGATTCCCGTGATGGATGAACTATTTTTATACCTACAAATTTGTATGGAACCCTGGGTGCGCGAGTCCGACTCGCACTTTGCCGATTTTTACCCGACTGCGGTGCAGCCAAAAGGAAGGGTTATAGGTTTAGCAGTCTTTGTATGTTTGCATTTACGGATGTGCCACCGTACCGCCTAAACTATTGATAACGATTTTGATAAATAAGGTGTCAATCGATTCGTTATTATGGTCCGAGTATCATAGGCTACATTTATTTTTGAATTTTGATTAAATTGAAAACGAAATAAAAAATAAGTTTAAAAACGAAAACACGACCAGTAAAAACAAAAACACGTGAAAACTTTACAAGTTATTTTGACGTGTTTTTGTTTTTACTATTTGTTATTTATCATTTTCTTTCAAGTTCCGAGTGAAAAATTAGTGCAAATTATAGAAAACACGACTACTGAAAAGTGTGAAAAGGCTACATTTATTTTTGAATTTAGTCCCAGGGGTGATTAAATTGAAAACAAATAAAAAATAAGTTCAAAAAAATATAATTTAAATAAAAAATAAGTTAAAAAAATAATTTAAATAAAAAATAAGTTCAAAAACTAGAACGCGACTACAGAAAAGTATGCAACAAGAAAGTATTCTCATCTGATGATAGCCGTGGTCGTATGCCACCTACCTTAACAAAACAATACATTTTAACAATAGTTAGCGATCATAAGTTTTAGGGTAAAGTGCATCCCTCTATACACCTAGATTCTAGAGGGCGCCATATGACCATATAAGTATATGAGGTGGCATACGACCACGGTTATCCTCAGATGAGAATATTTTCTTGTTTTATACTTTTCAGTAGTCGGTTTAGTTTTTTATAATCTACTGTGCAAGAAAAAATAGTTTCTTGTGATCTATACAAACCCCATGTACATGCCTAGTGATGTGTTCTGTTCCAGTAATTAGGATATACTGAGAGTTTAGCACCTATCGCGTAGGGATGTGAATAAATAATCGATTTTTATTTTAATCGATTATTTTTTTCTTATAATCGATTTCTTGTAATCGATTTTATTTATGACAATAATCGATTTTTAATGAATCGATTATAGAAATTACACATTTTAATCGATTTTTCTAAATGTTGCCATCTCTGCGACAGACGATTATTTTTAGTTTTTTGATTCTTTAAATTCAAAGTTTAAAGCATGATTTGTTTTGTATTTTAATTTTCATACCAAAAACTTGTCGTTTTACTTTTGATTCTTATCGTTTAGTTTTATTTTTATTGTAAATTACAATTTGTAATAAAATGTCAAATTGTACTAGAAACTGTTTCAACAATTCTAATCTGTATCAAAACCATAAGGTTGTCATTTTGGTTATTATTATTATACTTACCATTTTAAATGATTTTATTCTAATAAATTTTTAATATTATTCTCTTAGTTTTGTTATAAAACAGAAAAAATCGATTTTTCTACAAAAATCGATTATTTCTTTTTAAATCGATTTTTTTAATATCGATTTATATTCAAACTAAAAAAATCGATTATTAAGTAATCGATTTTTTTCATTCAATGTCACATCCCTACTATCGCGAGTTTGCGCGCCGTCTCACCTTGCCTAAGTCATGCGACTATTGTCGATGTCTGCCACAGGATCCATTTCTGTGTCGCAAAAGGCGACTCCTTCTTCGCAAGGATAATTTCACGAGCCAGTGAAGCAAATTCACTATATTCAGTTGTACCGCATCGCCATAGCCCTATAAGCCCTATCAGCCTTTACAACTGACAGTCTATTCATGCACCGGCAACGTTTTATATTCTTATTATTTTTTTAAATTGAAGTAATAATTAATTTTTAAGAAACGTTCAGTCGCCTAATTTAAAAATTTATTTTTTAATTTATTCTTTGAAAAAATGTTACCCTTTAAGAAATTAACTTTGCGTCTGTATTTAAAAAAGCGAGTGTGCTTTAGACCACACGACTGAAGTAAAACTTCTTCCTGCCATATCTATAATATAAAAATGAATCGCAAAATGTGTTGGTAAGCGCATAACTCAACAACGCCTGGACCAATTTGGCCAAATCTTTTTTTAAAATGTTCGTTGAAGTTCAAGGATGGTTTTTACGGCGAGAAAAATTAGAATTATTGCTGGAAAAACCCTAAAAATAGCCCTTTTCTTTTTCCCATACAAATGATTTCTAACTAAAACGTAGTCAATTTGAGCTTTATTGCTATGGTATAAAGTATTATTAAAGACACGAATTTTTTTTTAAATTCGTATCCATGGTTTTAAAATATAAACAGCCTTATGTATGATTTGAAAAAATTCTGTCAAAAATTAAAAAAACATTTATATATACTTTTAACATTTTTCATCATTAAATAATTTTCAAGTGATTTTATAACCTCAAAAGTACTCAACACGTGACACGAGCTTCCAATAACAACGGATTTTGTGTTGTAAGTATACTTTTTTTTATTCATATCGAAAATGTTGTTGATCTTATAAAAATTGGTCGATAATTTATTTATTGAAGAGTACTAATCAGACGTTAATCAAAGATTCAAATATCCCCATTCGTTCTTTTGCACCGGGCACGACGGCGCAGCCGGAGTGTTCGACATACACACATATACGTCCATGTATATTTTAAAATAAATAAAATAGATAGATAGATGTTCCAATTATATAGATATATATATATATATATAATACTGTTAGGCGGTACGAAGTTCGCCGGGTCCGCTATATATAATAAAATTCTCGTGTCACAGTTTTCGTTGCCATACTCCTCCGAAACGGCTTGACCGATTTTGATGAAATTTTTTGTGCTTATCCGGTATCTATGAGAATCGGCCAACATCTATTTTTCATCCTCCTAAATGTTAGGGGTAGTCCACCCCTAAATTTTTTTTCTTCCTTCCCCATTCGTTCTTTTGCACCCGGGTGAAACCGGGCGGGACCGCTAGTATAATATATAATTTAGAAAATTTTTTATTGGGCACAATAGACTTGTAAAATGCAGTGTGATTAGTTCAAAAACATTTTATTTGCCAACGTTTCGACTACATAAATTTAGTCTTTCTCAAGGCTCTGTAATTAAAAAATTGTTTTGTTCAAAAACATGTACAAAGTTAATATATTATGTAGTTAATTTTTACCCATTTGGGCAATATTCGGTAATAATCTATCACAATATTTTGATTAGACATCCTGATTTAACGACACAATATAACTTCACTATGTACCACATATCTTCAAAGACGAAATGTTTAAAATATAATTTTTGATTAACTAATAGGCAAAATATGTATATATATTTATTAGCATAATTTATAATACATTTAAAAGGATTTATTAACTAACCTACATTATTTCCCGTTACAAAATGCAACAAAATTCGATGAAATGTATTTTTGATACAAAAACAATTGTTTTCTTAAACGTCAAATAGTTGTCAAAAAAATAGAATTTCGATTAATGCTCCGTCTTTGTCGCACCAACTAACTTATATCTCCCTCTCAACTTCCAATATACGAAACGTAACTCTCTCTCTCTTACTATCTTCACTTATATCTTCCTCTCAACTACCGTTCGCCTTGAACGATCACGCACCGTTCGCCTCGTTCGATGATGCACTTCCGTAAACGCTTTCGTATGGCATTTACCAGCTTACTCCCCAAGTCAAGCGTGCCTAAGAAGTTTTACTTCAAAAATAAGGAAAATGATTACAGTGACTTTTTTTATGTTGGTTACCAGACGTCTAATGGCCATATTCACTGAACGTTTATTCGGTTCATTTGTTTTTCAGGTAACTATTCCTCTGAATAAATTGCGATAATTCAATTCACCAACCATAATTATGTTTACTGCAGATATAAATCTATTCTGTCTTACTTTCAGGGTATAAATATTTATTCGCCTGATAAAATAATAATGGCCGCCATATAGATCATAATACCTAACCTATATAAACGTGGAGTATTATATCTACAGTTCCTCTTGTCTCGTTTATTAACCTTTTGTGAAGAATCTAGTTGTAAAACATTAAAGTTAGTAGAAGTTTTGTATGCAATTGGGTCAGAATAAAACATTACTATGTTGTGAATTTTTTTTTCTGACGTTTACACTGACGTCATCGGTCGGATTTTTGAGTGAATTGAAAGTAAATTTTAATTTAACGAATAAATTTGTTCCAAGATTAGTAACTTCTGTCTTTAATAGCGTTCGGTAAATATGGGCATAAGTCGATCACTTTTGCATGCATGCGGATGAAATGCTCCTCTATAAATTGTCCATTTGTCTAGCAAGAGCACATTCTATAATAATTTAGAACTCTAGATGGGCAAGGTTTTACTGTATTTGAAACGAAGATAGTTTATATATCATATAAAAAATATAATTTTTTTTGTTTAGTTGAATGAAAAAAAAAAAGAAATTAATATATACATAAATTATTCTTACGTCTTCAATTAGCAGTAATATTTGATTCTGATCTGTTAAATGTATACCTGAGTTATAATAAATAAGTCGTTTTAGCTTACGCTATTCGCGCCTAAAAATTCCACCCAATCGGGGACGGAACCAATCCAACTTCAAAAATATTGACATTTGATATAGTATAATAAAGAAAATAAAATTTCTGATATCGCGTGAGGTGACGCGGGAAATGGCTAGTATTAAGTTGATATTTGCTGTTCGTTGGCATAGTTACCTACATAATATGCTCCACGTCATGTAAAAATTAATCCGAGCATTCTAATTTCTGACAGATCTACAGAACAAAAGAACAGCTGATTTTTTTTATTTTTTAAAATATGTCCAAAGCTATAAGCTTAGAAAAAATATATTTTACAAAATTTTCTTGAAAAAATAAATAGAATATTAAACCGTTATGAAATGTATACCATTATTATATAAAAACAACATTATATCATATAGCACTTTTGCGCATGCGCCAATTTTTCCCAAAAACAATACGACTCTTCATATTTGCATATCAAACATCATCTCAAAATTTGGTTTCAGCACGCTCATCCGTTTGACCTGTAGTATCGTGTATACAGATAAACAGACGTACAGACTTTTTCCAAAAAACTGTTTCTTGAATTCGGGGGACTTCAAAACGAAAAAAATATTGATAAATGAAAAGTGAATTTTGACCTATATTAGTACAATGCCCCACTTACGGTGTTTGAATGGTAAAAAAGCAGTTGAGTGTTTTGATACTCTGTAAATATAAATATTGTAATGTTCTATTTCTTTTACCAATTTTGACAAATATAAATTTTATATTTACCTATTCTTACTAAGTGTAGTCGACGCGAAAGTTTTAATTAGAATAGATATTTGGTCGGATATTGATAAATTAACTCCACTTTTACAGTTATCGTAAAATTATTATTATTAATGTCATATTTTAATATGACAATATCAATAAAAAAACAAATTGCATTTATTATGTCCACGCAATAATAGTGTATTTTAATGCAAAGTGTTTTCTTTTATGAATCATAACTAGAGCAAAATCTAATTCAACATTTTCATTAATCTGATATCCCTGTTATTTATTGTTATCTTATTATAACATTTTTATTCAATCCTGCAGCTATATATATGTCGTAGTCATAATGCAAAATTAGGCTTTTTACAAAATGTCTAGGCATTTTATAAAAAGCCCGCAAAACGCGAGCGAACAATGCAGTTTCCGTTATGACTATACCAATTCAGGCAAATTGATAAAATGCCGGCAAAATGTGAACAGAAGAACGTGTATCTCGTTCTGACGCATTATTTTCAGGCATTTTACAATTTACCAACAGCGATGTAGTCAAAACGCACAACAGTGATGGACCTGAAAAATGGTCTCTACAAATTAGGTACCTCTAAAGGAATTCTCAAAACTTGGTTTTCCAGAAATGATATTCAAGAATTCTTAGTCGGTTTTGAAGATGAAGTTCCTGATACACTAATAACCGTAAGAGAGGCAGTTGTACATCATTCACGATTTGGGGGTCAAGGGTTTCAAAAATGTTTCTGTAAGGCTAGTAGCAAACAGTGCAATTCAAAGAAATGTGCTTGCTTTAAAAATAACAATTTATGCTCGTCCAAATGTCATGGAAGTTCGACATGCAGTAATAAGTAGGTTATAAATGTGTTGACATCTCCATAAAATGTTAAAATATTTATATTTTTAACGATTGTTTATTATCTTATACTATTTTCTATATTTCAGTTACCATTCCAACTCATAAATGTGGAATGGTACTAGTTTAGGTCAAAATTCGGTTCAAATAATTATTTCGCTCATATGACCTTATCTAGAAATTCTGAACTTGTTTATGATATAAAATATTATTTATTCAAATTGAATTTTATATTAGGTATCGTAATATAACCTCAGCTGTTACTCTTAAACCGCCAAAAACTGGACCCTTTACCTTAGGTACTTATTTAGGTAGTTACTTTATTTCGTGCATTACTTTAAGATTACCTAACTGAAAGTTTTTATAGGTATGAAGTGTTTATTTAGATTTATATAATAAAGAAGTTTATTGTTTTTTGTGTCATTGTGCCATTTTATGAAATACTTACCTAGTACCTATCTCCCTAATTTTATTATTTTTTTCTCCCGCTTACGTTATGACTACATCGCTGTTGGTAAATTGTAAAATGCCTGAAAATAATGCGTCAGAATGAGATACACGTTCTTCTGTTCACATTTTGCCGGCATTTTATCAATTTGCCTGAATTGGTATAGTCATAACGGAAACTGCATTGTTCGCTCGCGTTTTGCCGGCTTTTTATAAAATGCCTAGACATTTTGTAAAATGCCTAATTTTGCATTATGACTACGACATATATATTATTACCATAGATAAAGTAAACAATGTATAGAGAGGCACGTCTACTAAGAGTGTCAAAATACATAGAGCAATTTTTTTTTTGGAAAAAATAAATTAGCAATAGAATGTTTGTTGCAATTTATAATAAACGATTTTGCATTTATTTGACGATAATTTATTATTTGTATCGTGACTTTGAAGAGCGCAATTCGATTTAGGTACTACATTTTTCTGTTATTCACCAACTAAATTTTTTATAAATATAACATTTACCACGCATAGATTCGGTACAGAGGGGGCGGTTCAAGGTGTTTCGGGACCTAAGACTTATTGAAGACCAATCGGATCCCATTTTTTATTAAATTACGAATTTTTAAATAGGAGTTTAAAATTCATTTTTAATCAAGTCAGAGTTGAAACTTGGTGACTTGACTTATTATAAAATAACTCAAAAAATGTCAAAATTCATCTCAAAAAATGTCAAAATTCTGCCAAAAAATCGTCAAAATTCTTCCAAAAAATAGTCGAAATTCAACCAAAATGTTATCAAATTTCCACCCAAAATTCAACAACAATATTGTCAAAATTTACCTTAGAAATTGTCAACACCCACTTATGATAATGGTAATAATTAATATTAACTGTTTTTTACTTTATGATAAATACTCACAGTTAATGAAAAAGTTTTATAAGATACAAAATACGTCTTATAGGCCCTTGACACTTGGGTGACCCAAGGATTAAGGGCTATTACTCGCTCTGTATATCTGCCCCTGGTTACAAATAATCGACACAAATATTTCAGAAATTATTTGTGAACTTTTTATGAAATATGTACGGTCTTATTTCTTTATACAGATTGAGGGAGTTCATACTTCATATAGGATCAGTAAGTCTAGACTTAAAGTTTCACATAATCTTTATAATAATCTCTTTTTGATTGCCATGCATTTTTTTAGAGAATAATTTCAATGATTCATTTTATAACCTATATAAAATATTTTAAATAGTTTAATGCGAATGACAACAATATTCTGTTGTGAACAAAATATGTAAATATTAATAATAATGAAAGTGTGTTATCTGGCCAACCGATCACAACAGTCGGTACAACAATACAATAGTTGTCACTTTCCGCACCGTTATGTGTCCGCATTGCCACGCTGATGGCTATCGCTCAGTCTGAATACCACCTGGCAATATTTTTTTTTAATTCGTGGTATAGATTGGACGTACATAAATGTCCATTTTAGCACTATTTAAGCGTTTTCTGTCGAATCGAAACGTCATCATATGCTAGAAATGTTAGTTGCCACGACATTTCTTTAGACGACGCGACGATACGAAACTGTTGTTGCGACGATTGACTTTAAAAGATCGCGCACACTATACGACAAACACATCTTATTTAACACATTAGACCGGCACCTGCAACCGGAAACGACCGCCAGCCGGTCCACCTGCAATTTCTGTCTAGTTGTGCTGAACCGATCTAGTGATATGTAGTTCTCATTAATTAATTTTCATTACTAGGGTGAACCAGTGGCGTAACAATAGGGTGGCAGAACAGGCAAATAATAATAATGTCTTTATTTGTTCAAAAGGGTTTTGATCAAATTGTGAAGTTCAGCGTAAACGCTGTTTTACAACTTAACCCAGTTACAAAAGAAACTTTAATTACAAAAAAGAGAAACTTAAGAAATATTTTTAACAAAAAAATTGAACCGACTTCACACTAAAAAGTAAAAAATAATTGCATATTGAAATGTTTTGGAGTCGGTGTCAGCCAAAATGCAATCTATTCCGAGAACTACACCGACTCCAAAACATTTCAATACGCAATTATTTTTTACTTTTTAGTGTGAAGTCGGTTCAATTTTTTTGTTAAAAATATTTTATTTTTCTCTTTTTAGTGTTAATCTAACACTAAAAATCGGTGAACATACATAAAAAACATCATGTGTGTCTTTGAAATTTGAGAGTTTCCCTCGATTTCTCCGGATTCCACCATCAGATCCTAACTGGTTCCGATGGGACCACCTCTGAGGTGCACTCTTTCGAATAAAAAAAAAAATTGAAAATGGTTCATAATTGACGGAGAAATCGGTGTACATACATAAAAAAAAAATATACAGACGAACATAGAACCTCCTCCTTTTTGTTGAAGTCGGTTAAAAATAAAACATAACAAATGGTGCCATATTATAAGAATGGCCTGTAGTACAGATTTAATTTTAGTTTTAAATGAGTTGAAACTTAAACATTTTAGCTCAGAAGGCAAGATATTATAATAATGGGGAGCCAAGTACGTAAACGAAGCTTTGAATTTCGTCGTGCGAAACTTCGGGTCTCAGGTGGTATAGTTATGCCAACCCAAAATCTTGGCAATTAAAGGGTTTTAGATTTGTGCATAAATAAGGGTTTCCAATTCTTGGCATAACTCAATTAGTCAGTCGACTGTTCAATATTTGACAAATAAAATCCCAACGATGCTTGTTGCAAATTTTGCCACTGCTGTACAATTTTGTACACCTACCTGTGTACGTAACAATTGGACGCATCTAATTAAACACAATGTCGATGTGGGAATTGGCCAGAAAATAGCTATTATTGTTGCTGGGTAATACTCATGAGATATTAAAAAACATATTTTGCAATTTGAAGGGACCCAAGCCGTACTGGTTTAATATTTAGTACTGTATTTTAACACATTTGATTGCTATACTTTTTTTAATTGTAACACGAACAAAAAAACCCATCTGACTAGGTCATCGAAAAAAACATGTTTTTGTTTTAATACGTGTTGAAAATGTTTACTTTTACTGAAATCTAAAATAAATTAGTATTTTTTTCATGCGCGTTACATTTTTAACTATTTTTTCAATCAAAGTTAGAAAACGTTGATGAATTAGAGAATATTCATTAGCGACGTACCTGTTTGAAATCTTCTGTAACGTTAAAGGGGAAACTATTCAAAGACGGGGAAATTAAGAAAACTTTGTAACGCAAAATGGATAACGCATTATTGATGAAACTAGTTTATGACTAAAGAAGTTTCACTTCGCCTATGAGCTTATGTGGGCGTGGCTTAAGCTCACGTATTTTTTAAGTTTAATTTTATAATATTTTTTTTTTAATTTTGCAAAATCTGGTATTAAATTATTTTGAAAAATAGTTTTGTGTCCCGATGAATTTCATAATAAAGTTAAAAATTGGATATGAGTTATACGCCATTTTCTTTTAGTGTGCAGCTATATGTATAAACGCCGTCTTTTCATTTCCGTGTGTCTGATTTTCACTGTCCATTTACGCAAAAGCATAGATTTAAATATTTATTAATTATCTCGATTATTAAAAATCACGCGAGGTGCATTTAAAATTGAAATCGCATGTTGAAGTTGCTATTCGTGACTCTTCAGTTAATTTAATCATAAGAATTTTGGAATCATTATTAATATAAACTGATTTCCTTATTTTTGTTTTGTGTTATTATCGCTTATCCCAGGCCTATAAAACAAAATTATTTGTTATCATTCTTCGTATTTTTTTACTTTTTTATCACCTTTAGGGCTCTTGTTAACGACTGTTTTAGTCAACGGGTAACGAGCCGACGCGAAACGGTTACCTTTGTACACGATCCGCATATAGGTACGTGAGCGTGTCCAGTGTTATCGATATCAGTTCTATACTTGAAGGGCGGAGAAGTGCAAGTGTGTTATGTCTTGCTTGTTTATTTTTGTAATTTTCTAGTCTTGTCCCAACACTGGCCTATTATAAACAAGGATAATTAATAAATCCATTTCAATATCAATTTTAAACTCCACATTCACAATGAGCAGAACAAGTTAGGAAGGTATAGGTAAAAACGTGCGCGCACATCTGTCGTCTTCAACAAACTTCTATGAAATGATGTGGTCCACTACATCGGACCAACCGCCGTCGCGCCGAGAGGCGACGTGCGGGTATCCGTTGAGTTTTGTTGCAACGGTTGCATGCCCGTCGCGTTAACAAACACCCACACTCACCTATTGAACACTGCGCGTCGGCCCGTCATAAAAATCGGGCCGTTATCCGTTGTCGTTAACAAGTGGCCTTACACACTGTGAAAAATCGTGGTTACTAATGGATTTAACGGGGATTTTTAAAATAATATTGTGAAACTCCTAATACGTTTTTTTTAAAAAATCTAGTGATTTTGAAGATATTTTGAAATTAATATTCAGTGGACTAAATAAATTTTGGAAATCTTTGAAAAAACTCCTGCAATGCACCTTCTTCAAGTAAACTTAGCATCAATAAACAGAATTCTATCGTTGCTGTGTCCTTGCGTGAATGACTGTCAATGTCTTCGTGCACTGTCGATTCCTTTATCGGCACGATTACATATCAGCAGATGTCGCTGGCGGTTTCAGTTGTATAAACTTATATGACATTATAAAACGATGCTGTAAAAATAATACTGCGCCAAGGATGCGTTTTTACAGGCTTTAGGATAAATATTTATGTAGGTACATTTTTTACCATTCCAAGTTCCAACCCAAAAGTGGGGAATGGTACTAGTTTAGGTCAAAAATCACTTTTCAAAACTTTACATCTTTTCGATTTGAGGTCCTCCGAATCGAAAATACTTATCTTTGGAAAAACTCTGTCTGTTTGTTTGTTTGTTTGCACGATACAGCTCAAACGGATGAACAGATTGAATCCAAATTTTGGGAGGAGGTTTGATATGCAAATATGAAGGGCCCCCACTGATTTTGGGGGAAAATCAGCGCATGCGCGAAAGAAATATATGCTATAACGTTGTTTTTTTTATATAATATTGGTATACTTTTCATAACTGGTTATTATTATATTTATGCTCAAGTTGTTGTATGGGATTTGATTCTGGGGAAACTCAGTTTAATCTAATGATGTCTTTATTTCTCAGAAAAGAATAATTCGTGCCATAGCTGGTATGTCCTTTAACGTGTCTTGTCGCCATTCTTCAATAATCTTAAACTTATTTTCATTTGCGAAATTTCTTTGTTTGTTTATATAAACTGTAACCAGTTTGTGACGAATGGCGACTACCATTCTTACAATACGCGCTTTAGGCATAATCTGAGTTCCCCCTTTAACAAACTTGATGTTAGCAAAAATTCTCCTCTCAATGTAGGAGAAATTTTTTAATAAACTTCCAAGTTAAATAAAGAATTGTAACAATCTAAATATTTTCTCTCGTTTGTTAAAAGTGTTTCTCCTGGAGAACACATTTTATAATTTGTCCTAATTATTTAATTTGTAAATTGCAGTATATTCTGTTGACGTTTTCTGTATGAGTTTTTTCATCGAATAAAATAAAGAGCTTACGTACTTGCCTGCTTACTTACTTACTTACTTGCTTGCACACACGAACCCCCTACGTGTTGCGAGGTTCGCGTCTCCTCATCCTTTTTTGTTTTTATTCTTATCATCCTTCAATGCTTCCATGATCTCCACGGCATATTCACTTCCGGAATTCCAATCATCTCTGCAGGATCGTAGCATGGTTTTGACATAGTTGTCAACAGTTAAGGTTGCCCCCCCCCCCAGTTTCTCCCGATATTGCGTGAAGCGGATGGATTGGATAAGCACATGTTCCGTAGTCTCATCTTCTTCAATGCACACTGGGCTTTCGGCACTCTACTCCAAACCGAATCTATGCAGATACTGGCCATGTCCGGACAGTATCTGAGTCAAGTGATAGTTGCTCTCTCAATGGTCTCTATTTTCCAGGTAGACTTACTTACTTACCTATCTACTATCCATTGTGAATTTAACCATCGTTTACGCATTATTAGTCTCATTGTTATTAGCGATTCAAATCTGACGGTATTTTGCAACACAAGAAAGCTCGACCGACTATCACTGTACCTAATGAGCGAATAGACGGTTTCACATCAAAAGAAGTTAGTCTGGCATTTTCTGAGACTGTGAAACAATATCTTCTTTCCCATCCTTTACAACGGCGTTTATTTTATTCCTACTTATTTATTTGATGTATGAAAAAAGCTATATTATCTGTTATAAACATGTTATATTACTTTGTTTTATATACTTTTCTTCTACATAATATTCTTATTTTCTGATTGTATCACGAAATAAAATTCGTTTTATTCAAAAGCAAGTTTTTATATTGCTGTACTACAAAACAATTCTAGCAAAGTTTGAACCTTTAAAAATTAAATTTAGAAAGTTCTTGTTGGTAATCCGAATCATCTATATTCTTTACAGGTGCTTGTTTTTTGTCCGAAAACTTTCAGCAACTTCCACTCCACCGATTTTGAAATTTTTTTAAGAATAAGGATATAACTCTGTGGAATTGCTATACCTAGCTCAACTTTGTTTTGTCATTTTTTTAATGTTTAAATACATTGCACAATCGGGTACAGTCGATGCCGAACCCACGCGATGTTTTAATGTTCACAAATTCATGTTATTAAATTGTGCCCTGAAAGAACATCTCAAAAAAAATTGGATTGTTCAACGGGGGCTTAAAGTGCAGACAGTAGTCCAAGAACGATCTTCGTGAAATACCTAAAATCTCAAACGGCTAAAAATTTCAGTGATCGTTCTTGGGGTTACAAGAAACTATTCTGACTATGAAAAAGTGTGCTCCGATTTGCAGTTAGGGTAGAAACCGCCCCTTTAAATTTTGTTTTCTAGTTATCTCACAAACTATGAGATATATGAAAAAAGGTTTCGTCAAAAAATTGTAGATTTTTATATTTGCTATAAAAAAGTACTCCACCCTCTTACCCCTATCTACAATAGTTTACCCGTAAACCGCCCCTAAATGTGAAAAAAATGGAAATAATTTGTTTTTTCGGCAGATTCGGGTTTTTTGTGAGATTTTACGAAGAAAATAGTCTTTGCGTTTTCTTCGAAAAATTAACATTATAGAAATTACAAAAAAACGACACCCCTTTGCACGATACTGTAGTGAGAGAGATAGCATGATTGTCGGAGCTTGTCCCACTATATCATCGTCAGCTGTCAAAATTAAAAACAATAATTATTAAAATCAACATTAATTACTAACCATAGCAATTAATATAAGTTAGGCGATATGGCACCCCGTTTCAATTTCAGAATTTTTTTTTGAAAATATTTTTTTAACTTAAAATATCCTGACGAAAAATAATAAAATTATGCCCTTACATAATATTTTTATGTCACAAGATCATAAAAATATTCTTATTTTTTTCAAGAGAAGAATCTGAAATAATTATTATTATGTCGCAACATAATTATTATTATTTTCAATAATTATGAATAACGGGAATGACACATAGGTATAATTCTTTTCTTTTATTGCTAACGTTTCGACAAAAATATTGACTTTGATTTTCAAACCTACTTGAAAAACTCTAAATCTATAGACGTCTATAGATTTAGACTTTTTCAAGTAGGTTTGAAAATCAACATTAATTACTAACCGTAGCAATTAACATAAGACAAAAAACATGGTAACAAGTTTATGTTGACTATAAATTTTTAACAATAAATAAAAAATAATAAAAATTCGAATGTTAGCACAATTTCATAACATAATATAGGAGCCTATTATATGCACAATTTTTGAAAATAATTTTAAAATCAATAATTATCATATTAAAAATTATCAAACACATGAAAATATCATTCAATAAAATATTCTTATTGAATTAAAAAAAAAATATTCTTTTTGGGCAAGATGTTTTGATTATTATTGAAACGTGTCTCTTTTGCGCGGCATTTCTGTGACTTCATAGGCCATTTCAATAATTTTGTTTAAAAAACCATAGAAACACGCCACGTAAGCAACGGTATAAATAAATTTCTAAAAATAATGTGAAAAACCAAATATAATTAAAATTTTTTGAACTCTCAGATTTGAATTTGAGTAGCCGTGGTAACGCTTTTATTAAGTCTATTCCACATTTTAAAATCATGGATACGAATTCTTGTCAATAATTCACGACAATTAGACTCCAGTATCGTGCAAAAGGGGTAGATACCGTCTTTTTGTAATTTCTATAATATCCATTTTTCGAAGAAAACGCGGACTATTTTCTTCTTAAAATGTCACAAAAAACCCGAATCTGCCGAAAAAACAAATGATTTCCATTTTTTTCACATTTAGGGGCGGTTTACGGGTAAACTATTGTAGATAGGGGTAAGAGGGTGGAGTACTTTCTTAAAGCAAATATAAAAATCTACAATTTTTTGTCGAAACCTTTTTTCATATATCTCATAAAAATCGTATTTCATTTAATTATAACTGGTAGAAAAACATTTTTTTTTAATTTTTGATAATAACAGGAAAATTATCAGTACTGTGGTCAAAAATATTAGATTTATTTAATATAAGACGTTTCGTCTATCGATTTAGACTTTTTTAAGTAGGTACATAGATACAGAAAATTAAAAACAATAATAATTATGAAAATCAATATTAAAATTCGGATGTTATGCAATTTCATTTGCAATCTTTTTGAAAAAATATAAAATTATTATTCTCATATTAAAAGTTATCAGGCCATGTCAACAATCATATTATCATATTATATATATTATATATTATATAATATAATATAATATATAATATAATATAATAATAATATAATATTATAAATGCGAATGTAAGTTTGTTTGTTACGCTTTCACGCAAAAACTACTTAACCGATCATCATGAAACTTTGCACATACACTCTTGAAGGTATTAGAAGTAACATAGGATACTTTTTATTAAAAAAAAATTAAAATTTTTTACGAAAAATAAGAAAGGGTTGAAAACATTTTTTGGGCCCAAAAATACCGAAAAATTTCTCCGAATCGTTTCAAAATTGAAATTTAACCCTTTAGTAATGATTAAAATGTGCTATTAAAATTTCATTACAATCGGCCCGACAGGACCGGACTTACAAATTTTATGAAAACGAAATATTATAAATGCGAATGTAAGTTTGTTTGTTACGCTTTCACGCAAAAACTACTTAACCGATCATCATGAAACTTTGCACGTACACTCTTGAAGGTATTAGAAGTAACATAGGATACTTTTTATTAAAAAAAAATAAAAATTTTTTACGAAAAATAAGAAATTTCATATTTTCATATTTAATATTATGCGAATGTAAGTTTGTTTGTTACGCTTTCACGCAAAAACTACTTAACCGATCATCATGAAACTTTGCACATACACTCTTGAAGGTATTAGAAGTAACATAGGATACTTTTTATTAAAAAAAAATAAAAATTTTTTACGAAAAATAAGAAAATTGTTTGTCAAAATATGTGCAATACCTCAACCCCTGATATGCATGTCAAAAGTCGATTTCCATCTCAATCGCGGGCGTAGCCGCGGGTAGCGGCTAGTTAAATCATAGAAACACGCCACGTAAACAACGGTACAAATAGATTTCTAAAATAAATGTAAAAATATAATTCAAATTGTTTGAATTCTCAAGTTTGATTTTGAATTATAGTTATGGTAACGTTTATTTTAAGTTTGTTTTACATTTTAAAATCATGGATACGATTTCTTTATAATAATTCACGACAATTAGATTACACTATTGTGCAAAGGGGGTAATATCCGCTTTTTTGTAATTTCTAAAATAATCATTTTTCGAAGAAAATACCAAGAATAATTTCTTCTCAAAATGTCACAAAAAACCCGAATCAGCCGAGAAAAATACGAATTTTTAATTTTTTTACCTTTAGGGGCGATTTATGGGTAAACTATTGCAGATAGGGGTAAGAGGGAGGAGCACTTTTTCGTAGCAAATATAAAAATCTACAACTTTTTATTGAAACATTTTTTCATATATCTCATAGTTTGTGAGATAATTAGAAAACAAAATTTTAAGGGGCGGTTTCTACCCTAACTGCAAATCGGAGCACACTTTTTCATAGTCAGAATAGTTTCTTGTAACCCCAAGAACGATCACTGAAATTTTTAGCCGTTTGAGATTTTAGGTATTTCACGAAGATCGTTCTTGGACTACAGTGCAATAAGGAGACGGAAACAGCGTACCATATTTTGTGCGAATGCGAAGCTTTGGATCGTAGAAGACAGATAATCTATGGACTATCAAGAATGAGTTCAGAAGATTGTATCAACCATCCAGTCCACGGACTGTACAAACTAGTACAAGGAACGAGGACACTGGATGGGATGATGGCTGCAGTTTTCCAGGTAACAAACCTACTCCGATGAATAAAAAAAAAACAATTCTTTATAAAACAAATAATTGGCATAGCTGATAAAGCAGACTAAATGAACCGCCTGTATCTATAAATAGATAAAACCGATGTATAGACACGAAAGATAAAGCTTGTGAAATGTTGAAAACAGGATTTTATATCCAATTTAACAAAAATACAGGTCACTGATTCCGACGATACTTTGACAGTCCACTGTCAGAGACAATGTCTTTCTCTTTCTTCCTACTTTGTTGTTCTCCTCGCACAATATCGACGCACCTTGAGTTCTCTTTTCTTTTTGTAAGCCCTGCTCTCCGAGCGCAAGGTGTTTTGTTGTCCAATTTCTTGAGCTCTTTTACGATTTACATTTTACTGAACTTTCGGAGTGAACCAATTTATCGATAAACACACGTCTATTATATTAACTCTGTATACAGACTGTTTTACGAACTGATGGACATACTTCGAAAACATATTCCATTCGAGGAAAAACATTCTATATGAAGAGCCCTATTGTTTTTGGGGAAAATCGGCGCATGCGCAGAAGAGATATATGCTAAAACGGTATTTTTTATATAATAATGGTATACTTTTCACAACGGCTTATTATTCTATTTATTTTTTCAAGAAAGTTTTGTTAAAAATTTTTTTTTCTAAACTTTATAGTTTCAGAAGTTAACTTTTGAAACTTTTGAAAATAAAAAAAAATCATCCGCTCTTTTGTTTTATGGATCTGTCAGAAATAAACAAGTTCGGCATGCTTTGATTAATGTTTACATGACGTGAACATATTATGTAGGTAACCATGGCAACGAATAGCAAATATCATATTGATTACTAGCAATTACCCGCGTCACCTCACACGATAGCAGAAATTTTATTTTCTTTATTATAATCAAATGTCAATATTTTTGAAGTTGGAATGGTCCCGTCGCCCAATTGGCTGAAATTTTTCTTATATGTTTTCTCTAAAAAAAATTTTTTGAGAGTAAAGTCGTTTAAATATCATTATGCCTTTACTACTTAGTGAAAAAGATGCGGTGAAGGAATCTAATCATATTGATTATTAATAATAATTAATAAATATTATCCATTGTTATAAATATTTTTTAAACACCGTGTATAATATTTACCACCAAACTACACGAAGCATAAGTATTTCTTTTACCTTTTGGTATTTTCAGAGGTCTGAATCTTGTTTGTGATTCAAATACTGAATGGGTCAGTGTACCTTTTCTTCAATAGTTTTTTATTTTCTTGCAATTTAGAATAGACACTTATATAGTTTTAAATCATTTTAGTAAAATTTAAAATTATACCAACATTTTGAAATTGTAGTCATCGAAAGATGAACAAAAAAGATATTCACTGCAAAAATTTCAAATTGAATCACTACACCGTTTTTGAGAAATATTTTTTCGGTGTTATTACACGGGAATAAATGGATAGGTTTTTATAAACTACTGCTTTTATCAAAATATTACCATTGTAACGAAACTTTTACTGCTTAATATATTATGACATGTCTGAAAAATACGTACATTTTTCAAGTTATTTTACTAGTTAATTAATTAATTATAGACAAAAACAGATGGCAAAACAACACATGACGTCATTTGTGCCGAAAGTTAGAGAAAATGTTGCAACAGTGTTTCAGTCGTTTATTATAAACAGCATCTGTCACTAATTTTTTATTTCAATATTTTCTTTTTTATTTTTATTTTGTTTTTTTCTATTTTTAAATAATTATTGTCACAAAATTTCTATATTTATTTTCAATATATTATGTAAATTCATATTTTTTGCATGTGTATTTACTTGACATTCGCAGCGTCAATTAGTAATAAACATTACATTTGCAATTACCATAAAGTAGTTACTATAAACTGTCATGCTCGTTGCCTAATTAAGATTTTATATGAAGTAAAATAAAATATTTATTAAAAATTAAACAGATTATCAACATTTTTTTATGTGATAAGGAGTTTGTCACCTTGCAAAAAGACAATGGATTTTTTAAAAGTTTTCTTAGATACATAATCGGTCTCGAGCCTCCTTAATGAGGCACGTCAATTCGGAGAAAACTCAAAAGAACTGGAGAGAAATTATTCATTTCAATAAGTTTTAAATAAGTGATTAAAAACATTTTATAATTATCCAGTGTTGAATTTAAAAATGCTTCAACATTAACATTACTGGAATTTCAGTAAGAAAAAAAACAAAGTGAGTGCAAGAAATAGTTCTTATTACAGTTCTACAACTAATATAATAACTATCAACTTGTATATATAATGAAAGTTTGTACACAACAGGTGGCAAGTTTAATGAAACAATATGTGTAATATGACAGAACTTTGCTACAAACTCTGAATTTATAAAGTTGATATCATATAATCTATGGCCAAGAAACAAAACCGTTGATGTCGCGACATTGCAGAAAATAAATGTCAGTGATGATAGAATCTCTCGATGCATTTCTGACTGCAATGAAAAGAGACAGCGCTGCCAATCAACGTCCTAAAGGCCTTTGCACAAGAGGCTAGAAACGCTGCTAGATTCCTTGCTAGATTTGCCTACTATAGTTTTCTACCGCTGGTTTTCTTGAATGCTGTTAAGTGCTCACTTCACACGAGACTATTTTTCAAGCTTGTTTTGTGGATAAATCTGGTGCGCGCGCACTGACAGTTCGAATATAAACACAGAGAAAAACGTGTCTGTTGTCTGACTCTGAGCAGAATGACGCCATGTTGGTTTGCGGACGTTTGTTCAAGTGCCCATGTGACAAGATACTGCTTCTTGCCTAGCAGCAAATCTAGCAGGGAAAATAGCTCCTTTTCTAATTTTAAAACCTATCTTTTGAGCTAGCAGGCCAGCCCGCAGTGACGTTGTTTTCAGCCTCGTACCCAGCCTACCGCCTAGCAGAACTTCTAGCAGCGTTTCTAGCCTCGTGTGCAACGGTCTTAACACTGTAGGGGTGCCGCGAACGTCGAATCGAATGAAATTAAATCGTCAATGTACATTCTCAACTAGCAAAAAATTCAGTGAAGCCCTGATCGTTTCGAATTAAATGAAATGTACTTCAATGAATACTTTTCGTTAGACTTGTAGAAAGTCGTTAGGTATCGCGTCAATTCATCGCACCACAACTAATAGCCGTCAATTCGCGGTCGCACGACATTTCATCGCTACGACAATTTATCGCAAGACATTCATCGTAAAATATTCTGTTTTATTGTAAAAAAATAGAAGAAGCTGATAAAGATTAAACTATTGTATTTTTTTTCAAAAATTCGCGACGATTTTGTTCTTTGGCCATTTATTTAAATACTTGAAAGTCAAATATTTGTACTGATGAGTAAACTATACGTTGCTATTTCTATAATTGTTCCCAAAAAAACAAAGATAACAAAATATGTTCGTTGATATCCCGAACGCTTGCTCTGTGATATTTTTAGTAGAGAAATAACAACTGCATACAATTATTTGATCCGATATGTTAATTTCTGAAGTTCCGATTTTGTGATTGGCGATTTTAAAATACTTTTTTCGAATGTGGCTAGGTAAATAATATATATTATATGTAATTAATGTACATTTCGTTCAGCTTTGTGTTTGTACAAAATGAATAAGACCGAATCAACAAACCGCGATGAGGTCCGCTGGTTCTTGGTTCAATGCCTGTCGATGACATACACCTATTTGTGTATTGCTTTACCTGAACCCTTTGTTTATATTGCAATATATATAATTCATTGGGTGCAGAACTATTGTCTGTTCGATTGAAACCAATTTTTACATACGGAGCGTGGAGAAATAAGACAATATTAATTATTTGAAAGTGACTCACATATTAATTATCTGTTGTCAGTCGTATAAATCGTTTACAAATTAATATTTTTTAATTATGTATCACACCGATAAAAACCCGATAGAAAACGAAATATAGTATTTAACACTTTGACGGACAAACCGGCTTAAACCGTCATAAACAAAACTTCAAGGTTTGACACGACCGCGGCTGAAGCCGTCGTATACTACGGAACTTTTTATAGCCAGACGGGTGTAGCAGTCTATTTTCCAGTGTAGAATACATACCCAGTGTGCTCTGTGTCACCGTACAAATATTTAATAAGGCAATATTGTCACAACATAACAATTTTTAAAAGTAATTCAATCATATGTAAAAATTTAAAAACTATAGTGTCAAAATTGGAACAAAACTGAATTTTTAAGTGTCCGTCAAAGTGTTAAGATAATCTAAATATATAAAAGAAAACCGTGACTGACTGACTGACTGATCTATCAAAGCACAGCTCAATCATCTGGACGGATTGGGCTGAAATTTGGCACACAGATAATTATTATGACGTAGGCATCCGCTAAAAACAGATTTTTTAAAATTCAACCCCTAAAAAGGTGCAAACGGGGGTTTAAAATTTGCTTGGAGAAATCATATAAGATACATACCAATATGAAAATGCGCAGGATTACTCCTGTCAACAAATAAATAAACACGTGCTTCATGCTTTTTTAAAAACAACCCCTTCAGAAGGCGAAAAGAGGAAAATAGTCTAAAAATCAACATGGGATTCATTTTCAAGGTTTGTCAGGACAACGTGATAACGTGACTGTCATTAATTTTGAAATTTATTAGAGGCGTCTACGTCGAGAGAGGAGTAACTATGCCAAATAATAGAAATGCATCCGTGTTTCGTCTCAATCGCGTGCGAAGCCGCGGGTAACTGTTAGTAACAATATAATTTTCTTTAGGTGGTGTAGTAAATAATTCGGGTATAAAATCTATTCTGTAAAATTAAAAAAAAAATGCTCGGCCATAGGAGGGCGATTAGAAAGCCCTATTTACTACACAAAAAAAATGTTTTAGCCATTCTACAAAATTTTATATGTTTACGTGTGGCGGTGAATACCTGGGGAAAATAAAAAAAAAATCATATCAATCGATTTGAGGAAATTTAATAAGATAGTTCTGCATCAGACAAAACGAGAGGTTGTATTTGAGAATGGGTAACAACGTACCGATCCATCCGTGCGTTACTCATTTCCGGACCTCATCTCCTCTCACATATATTTTCCCTCACCCTCTGTCTTTCTGCACACGTTGACAGTCGTCTGTTTCATTTCCTCCCACTCGCTTTCCTTCTCTTGCTTTCACTATTTATACAGTAATCTATTGATCTTTAAATAATGGATAGCGAATGAGGGAGGAGATTTTCTTGTGAACAATCGTTGATTTTAAAATAATCGAAAGGTTGCAATTCGAGTGGTTTTTATAATCGGACGATTCATTCGAAATGAGTCCATATGATGTTGTATTATAACAATAGGTCTGAATTAGCTCTCGAACGAATTTGCTCTCGATTTCGATTAACAGTCTTGAGATAGTCACCTACATACAGTATAGATGCAGATAAAAGACTTAAGTAATCGTATTCAATAGTGTGCAATGTAATAACTAATAGTATTTCGAGTGCAGTGCTGGATTAAGCTAGTAGCAAAATAAGCAGCTGCTTAGGGCATCACGTCTCAGGGGGCATAAAAAATCACAACTCTGCAGAAATGAAAAGTAACGCACCAGATCGTGCCAACAATTTTTTTTCTTTTTGTCATGTTCACAAAAATGTAATCTACTGATATAAAACTGTCTTCAGAAATACAGAAATTAAAAATAAATAAAAATTTATTTTTTAAAAAGGAAAACATACTAATGCTAATTTTAACTTTGCATTTTTTTAACTTTTTTTAAATTAACTGTATAAAAATGCCTAAGGACCGATTTTATAGACAGTCAAATTTTCAATGAGATCATTAATTGTAAAATTTAAAATTCTATGCTTTTTAACTTTTTTCTATCAATTTGAATGTTTTTTTATAAACGTAATATTAGAATTTTTTTAGACTGCTGGTAGAGATGAGCTAAAAATGCTTAGGGCATCAAGGAGACTTAATCCGACACTGTTCGAGTGGTTAGGTACTATGCGGTGAAAACACATTTCATTAAATCGATATGATTATTATAAAGAATGAATGTAGCTCTACATTTTAATTATAAGATTTAAGAAAGTCACCATGCGTGGAGTGCTAAAGCACTAAAGCAATGATACGCTCATTTTCAATTTCAAGCAGGACAAGGCACAAATGAACCACAAACCAGTAAAAAAATTATAAATCCCAAAAAGTTGTTGCTGGTGTGCACCTGGCCGGAGCTAAAAATGCTTATATTTTCTCGGAAACCCGAAAGGCAGGAACGAACATTTTTTGAGCAGGAGAGGGCAAAAACTAAACATAAACCAGACGCGAGTAAAAAATTCACAAAATCAAAAAGTTGCGGCTGGCGTGAACCTGGTCACAAAAATAAAAATTTCGATTTTCTTGGAAACGCTAAAAGCAGGAACGAACATTTTTAAAGCAGAAAAGGGCACAGGTATCTCGTAGATATAAAAATCATTCGAATGATGTTGAATAACTTCTCGAGACATCTCGAGATATTTGAATAATCAAATAGTTCGACAATTTTCACTCGGAATATCCCATCTTTATTTTCAAACTAGTTTTTACGGCCGAAACCGAATCAGAACTTCGGCTTCAGTCTAAGTTTCGACCGAAACCGAAACTTTATGTTTTGTGGGAAAAATAAAGTAAACATTATCATTATCAGTCTTTATTTTTTTTATTTTTATATCAATCACATATTAATCATACAGCCTCTGATATTTTAACTAATCATTAATTTATTATATCATATTATTACCCCCCTTATTTCAATAAACACAAATAAATATACTTTTTTTTTAATATTTTGAAATAAAATAAAAGCTACCAAATAAAATTACTGTTTAGTAAAAAGTATTTACCTAGTACCTAAATATGTTTAGGTAGGTACACAAAACAAAAAAACACTCATCTTAAGAACAAAAAATTAGTTCCTCTAAACTTTGGGCATTTTGTATGGTACTCTTGTTAACGAACTACAATAAAATTAAAGTTAAAAAGTACCAAATACAAAAAGAACGTGTCTGATTTCAGCGCGAAACCTTCCTTATGCAGTTTCTGTTTCGGCTCTATAGTTTCGGCCGGATTTTTTGCCGAAACTATGCTGAAACCGAAATCGAAAGTTCGCTCGAACACTAATACCTTGTACTCTGTTCCAAGCTCTTTAAGAACGATAACAGAATCGTCACAATCATGCGAGGTAGCTAAAACATGTTCCAAAACCAATAGACAGCTTCGTTTTAGTTACTGTTAGAGATGAGATAAACGGGTCTTTTTAGTCAACTGAGCCACTGAGTTAGTTGAGTCAATCATATCACGTAATATTATGCCAGTGACTGGCTCACATATTATAAGGCGGGGTTTTACATGTTGCTACTTGCTATGTTACAGAAAGCATATTATAATATGCAATACAATACTTTAAATAGTTGTGACTTAAGTAAAACACTGTAATAACTGTACCGCCTGTGCGTAGTGTGTACCATAGCCAGACATATTATGATGCATGAGTCATTTGAGCTGACAGAATATCTTATTGCTTCTGTGTGTTAACTGTTTCACTAAGTTATGCGGATCCGTTGAGCCGTCGGCTCATAAAAAAGTGAGTCGGCTCTCACGGATCTTCTGTCGGCTCTTTGATCCGGTTCAGATCTGAGTTACCCAACCCTAGTTACTGTGCATGACTGAGGCGGTTCTGTTACCATTCGCTGAGAGTTTGGAACAGAGCTTTAGTAAACTATCATCAACACTACATATTTTGATATAAGTATTGATAATTTAAATCTCCCGCTGATACTGCAACTCAAAGATTCCGTCTATACGTCTTACCCCCGTTCTGTCGTCTTCAAAAAGATTATTCGGTCGTTGTACAAGAACTAGGTGTTTGTTCGCTATCCAATAATTAGATATCAATCGTACATTGTCTCTTTCACATAACGCACAAACGCAATCATTTGTTTTATTTCAATATTTATTTTCTCTGTTTCTCTCATTTGATAAACGCGGGTTACCATTTTTCTTTCTCTCTCATTTGTGCTTAGTGCAGGATTGCTTGTTCTGCTTAGCTGTGCCTGTGCCCTGTATGTAGTTTCGCACAAAACAAAATTTGAAAATGTACAGAAAATTGAACTTCGATGCACGAACAAAAACAATCAAATCGAGATTCCTGAACAAGTTGATTTCAATTATTTTTTTTATTAGAGTTTTATATTTGAAAAATATTTTTTAATTGAATGCTAAAAATTGGTATTCGAAATTACATGCTACGCGTTTTAAATGAGCAATAAATAAAATATTTGAAATTCATATTGCGTGTGTCAAAAGAAACCAGAAATTAAAATAAAAACTCAAAACTTAAGAGCACTGCACACAAGGCTGGTTTTGCCACTGGAATCAATGCTGGGGCTTGTGGTATTTGCCGTGCTGGCTGCGAGGATATATAAATGACGTCACGGGCTCGCGTACAAACTGGACTTTCAAAATCAGGACCGGGGCTATTTTTCGTGGAGAACGGTATCTTGTCAGGGGGTGACATATCTCCTTGCCAAATTTTATCGAAATCTGTTCAGCGTAACAAACAAACTCACATTCGCATTTATAATATTAGTTAGGACTAGTGTGACCTGTGCGAATTATTCGCACTAAATAAGTATAATAATTATCACTTTACAAAATTATTTTTTAAATATGATTGCAGGTATTCATTTCGTTTCTAATTTTGCACACTGCTTATAACGTTCTTCTTTTTGTTGTATTACAATATGAAGCTCAGATGACAGATCGAAGAAATATTTTACTATAATTGTCATATAGAGGCGCAAGTAGCAAAAGCGTTGAGCTAAGACGAGATGGCATCATGCAGCATTGCTGTGACGTTGTTCAGCGTTGCCCGTCAGATGGCAGTATGCAGTATTTACAATATGAAGGTCAGATGACAGCGTTGCTGTTAATTAATTAATTTACAAAAACAAAAGCAATAATAAATTTTTTAGTTGTCGATGTCAGTAGAGCAAGCAATTATCTGTAAAATGATATATAATAATTTTATGTGGAGAAGTTGTATGGGTTTTTCTAAAAAGGGAGGCAAACATCTTTAACCTTACCGTATTAATATATATGATTTTCCAGCAGCATCTCTTTACATTTATATAAAAATTGTTTTTTATTTTGGACGCATCTAATATTGCTTGGCAGTTTATTACATTGTTTTGGAACCTCAACTAAAAATGATGTCGATCCCAAAGCTATAGGGCAAGATGGAATAACCAAATCTGTCATTCTGGGTCTGATAATTATGAAACTCAGTAAGATAGCTGAATTTCTCATATACCAAAATGAAAACGCAGTAGTTTTCTCATTTGGCGTTTTTAATCGGTTCTATGACGTCGCGACGTTTATTCAACTAACCACTTTGAGAGGATTTCGATCACCTTCTTGGCAACGAATATATCTCGTCGTTTCATGCACCTGTTTGTTAATGTTATTCAACTATTGTCTATTTCTGGTGCTTCTTTCAATCTTGCTATACTATTCAATGTTTGATTTATTTTCCGTAATATGCATTCACGTATAGGAAACCTTTGTGATGTTTTCTATTGTGCACTTTTAAAAAAAATTTATTGTAACTGCTTGGAAAGAAAATGGTAGGGGTATGCCAACATTTGAAAAATCTAGTGCCGATCATCAAAAGATTCTGATTGTAGAGCCGAAATGAATAATTTGTTTCAAAGTAAATGTTGAAAGAAATTTCTTATATATTTTTTTTAAAATGTTTAGTCGCCTTGTTTTATCGACTTTTTAAGTAACGAATTCTTAATTTCAAGGTCAGTATTTAATAAATAATAAAATATAGTTTAAAAAAAACTAAAAAACACGCTTTATATCGCACTAAAAAGTAAAAAATAATTGTTTTAAAATAAGCTTAAAAAGCGTTGGGCGCTTTGTTCCACATTTTCGTACATCGAGCGCCCAACGCTTTTTAAGCTTATTTTAAAACAATTATTTTTTACTTTTTAGTGCGATATAAAGCGTGTTTTTTAGTTTTTTTTAAACTATATTTTATTTTTCACTTTTTAGTTTGAGGATCTATAAAAGAATTTATTAATCCTGGGGGTCCTAATAAGGATAATGGGAAACTGTTATCAAATTATTGCATTGTCATCGGTCCTTGATACGTATGCAAAGTTTCAAATTAATCTGAGGATCTATAAAAGAATTTATTAATCCTGGGGGTCCTAATAAGGATAATGGGAAACTGTTATCAAATTATTGCATTGTCATCGGTCCTTGATACGTATGCAAAGTTTCAAATTAATCAGACTTCGGGAAATTGGTGAAAATAAAGCGTTTACTACACAGGATCTATAAAAGAATTTATTAATCCTGGGGGTCCTAATAAGGATAATGGGAAACTGTTATCAAATTATTGCATTGTCATCGGTCCTTGATACGTATGCAAAGTTTCAAATTAATCAGACTTCGGGAAATTGGTGAAAATTATGCTCAAAGATTCCGTTACGGAGTTAGTTACATACATACATATTTACAACCCAAACTAATATAAAGCGTTTAAAAAAAAAATCTTGTAGAATCACGTTGACTAGGGCAGTGATGTTAAAGATGCAGCCCGCGGGCCGGATCCAACAAATTTTTTTTTTTCAATTCGAATCCGTAGTTTCGCAGATTAGCGCGTTCAACCAAACAAACAAACAACAAACTCTTCAGCTTTATGTATTAGTATAGATATAAAATAGTCAAGTGTACAATATCTTATAACGATATTTTAAAATATTTTAACAAAATCTATGAGCTTGCTAGGTGATCCGACCTAAGAGCGATCAAGTATACAGCGTCATCGCGTTTCAAATATATAGTTCTAGTGTGCGCCGTTGTTTTGCATTGAGCAATTCAAATACACATTTTTCAATTTCAAACTTATATTATGTTCAAGTTGAATTTCTAAGCAAAAACTTGATATTATTTTTGTTTCTGTTTTGTTGGAAACATTCTGTGAAAACTGAACACACACATATTAAGTAAAAAGCCAAGACTAGAAAATCCTATAGCGTGTAGGTAAGAATTTTTCACTGTCGAAGGTTCTTTGTCGCAATTGTTGTATTGATTGACGGATTATTTTAATGGTTAAAAAGATGAGAAAATTTTGTTTGAAACATTGATTGTGTAACATGTTAACGTTCGATGATACGATGGCCTTCATGTATTGTTTTATCATTAAAATGTTAGCACATGCCGTACAATTTTTCAAATAATATTTTCATTCTTAATTCTTTATAGTTTCTGATAATAATAAAACGTAAAAATTAAATACAAAATATACCTATGGATGACGGTAAATTTTTATTCAATCATAAGCGTAAATGCGAAAATAGGAGCCAAGTTCTACAGATAATCCTGAAATTTATTTATAAGAAAATTCAACATTCTAAAATAAAAATTATTTTAGAATGTTATATGTTCTTATATACAGAGTGAGTCAGACCACCCGTATCAGTCGTTTTTTTCGAAAACGGTTAGTCGTAGAGAGTTGTGTCAAAAATCTGTATTATAAAAGCCCTAATGAAGAATCGAATGGTGATATTTTTTCCCCCCGGAAAGGTCGGCTTCCCTGTTAGTTTGCTCCGGAATGTTCAGAACTCTGGAATGTTAAATGGCATGATAGGTCGAAAGTGGTATTGTTGAAAAGATCATTATAAAATAAGCAAGTTTTGTAGGACATTTTTTTTTGTTACCCACCCCTGTTAAGTAATATTCGTTTGAAATTATTAAATAAACATGTCAGAATAACAAACTTAATTTTAAAAATCGACATTTAAAATCTAGTTACCTAATAAATTAAACAATGTCACAATAAGTTTTCAATAATTGCAATTTTTTTTGTCGGAAAATACTTCAATAACATAATATCTAGAAGAGCTCCGCAGTGTTTAGAAGTAAATTGAAGACAGTTTGAACATTAATTGTGACATTGTTTAATTAGGTAACTAGATTTTAAATGCCGACTTTTAAAATTACGTTTGTTATTCTGACATATTATTTAATAATTTTAAACAAATATTACTTAACAGGGGTGGCAGTAACAAAAAAAAATGTCCTACAAAACTTGCTTATTTTTTAAAGATCTTTTCAACGATACCACTTTCGACCTATCGTGCCATTTAACATTTCGGAGCAAACTAACAGAGAAGCCGACCTTTCCGGGGGGAAAAAATATCACCATTCGATTCTTCATTAAAGCTTTTATAATACAGATTTTTGACACAACTCTCTACGACTAACCGTTTTCGAAAAAAACGACCGATACGGGTGGTCTGACTCACACTGTATAGGTAAATTTTTGTAAAGAAATTATTATTATTTATTATTCAAAAGTGATTTTTAAAATTTAATTGAATACGTCACAAAATGCCGTTACAAGTACGACTTTTTATAATATTGCTTATAATGTATTCCAAATCTTAAAAATTCACTGTGTTCTGATTTTTTCCTTTGTATACACACAGTAACCCAGCTGGCCTCTAAAGGACCCCGCACGGAACATATGGGAATCGGCCCTCGGTTAAAATCTTCCATACTCGCGGATATTATCCAAAAATCGACGCTGATCAAAAGTCTCCATGGGCACGAAGTCCGGAAATTCGATCCCGGGGAGTTATTATTATTTTGATTGCAATAAAAGTATACTTTTATTGCAATCAAAATAGGGAAAATGAGCAAATGCACCCGTCTCCTTGTGATATTCTATTATAGACATATCTACATCACATAGATATATCATATACAGTATATACATATGTATATATATCATATGAAGGTTTTTCCACTTCCTCCAAAAAAAAAATATATATATATATTATATATTTATTTTTTTTTTGGATCGCATTTCCGGACTTCATGCCCATGGAGACTTTTGATCAGCGTTGATTTTTGGATAATATCCCCGAGTATGGAAGATTTTAACCGAGGGCCAATTCCCATATGTTCCGTGCGGGGTCCTTAACTTTCTGTCATCTGAAAGTAGGTTAGGTTTTTGATGTATAATATGTCAGCCAGTCAGTGATAAAAATGGCTATTTTTAGTCGTTAATATCTCAATAACCGTATGCGCTGTATTTATGAAGTTTGGAGTTCTAGTTAACCTAAGGAGTTTTATAATGGTTCAGATAATATAACACACGGCTGCTGCGTCGCCTGTTCCTTTTTCTTGGGTTGAACTTGGCTTGACACGCTGCCGCGATTCTAGACTATTTAAGATCAAAATTATTTTAGTTTAGTTAGTGGCTGAATTCACAAAAGTGTCAAAGCCAAAAGTTTATATTAAAAAAAAAAAGATTAACAGGACTGAGTTGCTGACAAAATATAAAAATTAGCAGGATGAAGTTACACGCTCAATCACACGCCTTGGTTATTTTGTTAAATATTTTTATTTTAAGTACATTTACTTACCAAAAAAAAAATGACGCAATGATCAAAAATCTAGTGTAGTGAATATGATAGATGTCAGGTGATGTTTGTTTCAATGCGAATAAAGATTATATATGGACTTAGACATTAGTGATCGGTAGTGAGTATTGGTGCATATTTATTGAAAACATTTGTTAGTTGTGAATCTCACTTCAGTCCATTTACTACTTTATTTCAATAAATGGTTGGCATGCAAATGGAAAATTAGCTTTTAAATACGCCAAAGAAGTATGACTTCTAACGCCTGTATATAAGTTCCTGCACCCACTTTTTCATTTATTTAGAGGAAGAAAAACAAAGAAATGATGTAGCGATCGAGGCATTTTTATAATAAAAACAACTCATTTGTTAGAATACAATAGATACAAATAAATTACAGCCCAGTTCAAACCAACTTCTGATATTAATAAAAAAAGGCTCAGGACATCGTTGCTGTCGACCGCAAAATATAATGTGAATACTACAAAAGAAAAAACTTATTTTCTTCAAGCAAGAATTGTGAAAAGAATAAAATGAGCAATTGTCACATTGTTATGTCGTTGTTTTATTATAGGTACGTTTAACTCCAAACAGTGGCTCACATAAACCATTTTACCATTCCAATCAAAAAGTGGGGAATGCTACTAGTTTAGGTCAAAAATCACTTTTCAAAATTTTACAATATTTTTTTCGTTTTGAGGTCCTCCGAATCCAAAAAACATATTTTTGGAAAAACTCATGTGTCTGTCTGATACAGGTCAAACGGATGAACGTATTGAAACCAAGCTTTGGGAGTCTTATTGTTTTTGGGAAAATCGGCGCATGAGCAGAAGAGATATATGCTATAACGGTGTTTTTTATACAGTAATGGTATACTTTTTATAACGGCTTATTTCGAGAAAGTTTTGTTAAATTTTTTTTTATAGACTATAGTTTCGGGAATACTTTGAAAATAAAAAAAAACAGCTGTTCTATTGATTTGTAGATCTGTCAGAAAGTAATTAAGCATGCTTTGATTAATTTTATGTAGGTATGTAGTCATGGCAACGAATAGCAAATGTCATATTGAATACTAGCCAGAACCTGCGTCACCTCACGCGATATCAGAAATTTTATTTTCTTTATTATTCTATAATAGGTATATCAAATGTTAACATTTTGAAGTCGGAATGGCCCGTCACCCAATTGGCTGGTATTTTTTCATCAATATTAAAACTATAAAATGTTGTTCGCTGTTTAAATATTTACTGCGCGAAGTGACTTACTTTTCTTAGCACTACATAAAATTAACAACCCATTGATTTCGGCTGTGTAAATCAGGTTCAAATCTTTGAACTGAATAAAGTATACACAGGATATTCAATTTATTATTAAAAATTATAAATCTAAAATCTGAATTAATATATTTGCTTCAATTTATTTGTGAAATTATACTTCTTTTGTCGCGTTATGAAACACTCATGAGAGTGAATTTTTACGTTGCGCGTGCACACTGTAACATCAAAATCAACAGGTTGAAGCTGCCCGCAGAAAAAGGCTACCAACAGAATAGTGGTAGTTACAATATTCGCATGCGTATATCGTCTAATAGCTGTAGGTATTTATGCTAATCTCACTTCGGCCTTTTTATTATTATTCTTTTATTAAATTATATGCATGCAAATTAAAAATTATATTATTTTTCTCACGCCAAAGATGTATAACTTCTCACGCATATAGTATATTAATGATATAAGTATACATTCTTGACTTCTTTAAATTTCGATTTTATAATTATCAAAATATTGTGTACGAGGTCAAAATGTCACCCATTTTTTAAGCAGAAGTGATTTGGATAACGTACGTCTCTGAAAATATCATTGTAGATGAAAATTGACAATGCAGCATAGAATGCGTTTTAATATTTTCTTCCCATTCTGATTTATTTGCTTACAGCATAATCTAATAAAATCGTTCGACGTCTAGTATTCCGGTTATTTCTATCGCGTAGTATTCTTGTTGTTGCATAAGATACTTACAAATCTTCTGAATTCAGTTTTATTGAAGATGACATAACTTTAATAACAATATACGTCGACGATGTTTCAATATGTACAAATAGATGCACGAAGTAGGGTGAATTCTTCAATAACCGGTCTAGTGGCCATATTTACCGAACGTAAGTAGTTATTTAATCGGTTCATTTGTTCTTCAGGTAACTATTCCTCCGAATAAATATACATTCTCCAAACATAATTATGTTTACCTATTCAGATATAAATCTATTCTTACTTACTTTCAGGGTATAAATATTAATTATTCTTGTGATAAAACAATAAAGGCCGCCACATAGATCATAATACCTAACCTATAAACGTGGAGTATTATATCTACTAATCTAGTTTGCTCTTGTGAATTTATTTATATGTTGTTTATTAACCTTTCGTGAAGTGTATAGTTGTAAAACATTAAACATTACAATCTTTGATTAACGTCTGATTAGAACTCTTCAATAAATAAAATTAATGTATTGAATTTATATATTTTTTGTTAATATATTTGTCTGAAAAATGGGTTAGGATAAAACATTATTATTTTAATAAAACTTTTTTTTACGTTTACAAAACAACATCGGTCAGATTTTTGGGTGAACGTCAAAATATTCAACAAAAAGAGTACGAAGTTTAGTGCAGTGTATATTTATTCTTTAACTAACTTTTCAACCTGACTTTAATTTGCTTGGTGAAGTGAAAGTAAATTTTATTCTAACGAATAAATATATACCTAGATTAGTAACTTCTATCTTTATGTGTTCGGTGAATATGGGCATAGGTCAATGTTAATAGATGTGATGCCATTTGGTTCAGAACCCAAAATTTGTTGGGAGAGTTATTTTGGAAAAATTTTGAAAGATGTGCAAGTATGTATTTTAATTAGGTTTAGGCGCGTATTCACCGAAGACTGTTAAACGTAGAAGTTAATCTTGGAACAAATTTATTCCACGGAATAAAATTGACTTTCAATACATTCGGTAGAATAGTCGCTTGAGGAACAAGTTTATTTTATACTGTACGCCTTGGACATTTTATTGAATATATTTTTTCTATGCACGCTTACTAAAAATTCGACCGAAAATGTAAAAAGTATACTCCTGCAATGAATGCCTACTCGCGCACGTGGTCGTGACAATTTAATTTATTTTTGAAAATAATAATAAGTTAATAACATATCAAGAATTGTCTCTGTGAAATGTTCAATCGTCAAAAAATTAAAAAAAAAACTTGTTTATTTCAGAAAATAATAATTTTTTTTTTTTAATATAAATATAAAACGCTCAGCAACTAAGGCTACATGTTTAAACATAAGATCAAAATAATGTTTTATCCTATCCTTATTTCAAACAAAACATGCACTCACTTTAAATGGCTTCAGAACTACTACAACATGCACCTTACAAAAGGTCTAAATAATAAACAAGTGAATTTGAAATAATTTTGTTTTGCGAGATTTCTTGTTGGAAATAAATAACACATATACATATACACACACACTACACACAAAATGTTGTAAAAATACTGTAGTGAACTTGAAAGACAAAAACATGCCAAAAATTTTGATTTTTACTTTAGAATTCATTACAATAACTTTCCAAATTACGGGGTTGTTAATTACATACACAAATTAACAAAAATGAACTAGATACTTCAATTTATGGTCGACCTTATGTGGCGGCCATTATTTTATCAGGCGAATTAATATTTATACCTCGGAAGTTGGCCAGAATAGTTTATTCTTGAGATTGCAGTAAACTTAGCTACGTTTGGTGAATTATCGCTATTTGTTCCGAGGAATATCTACCTGAAGAACAAATCAGCGGAATAAATAACTAATTACGTTCGGCGAATACGGCCCTTAATATGTTTAGTTTCAAATCTTTGATTAACGTCTGAATAGAACTCTTCAAATGAATAAAATTGTCGACTAATTTTTCTCAGACCATATATATTGACAAAAAATAATAAAATAATAAGACTTTCAATCCTGCGTACAATTGATTAGTTAATAAATAACTTAATACTAATTAATTTTTATATTTTTTAGATATTTCTGAAGAAGATCCAAATCCGGATCGAAACGTCATCCTGTGTTATATTGATTTGTATTTTTATTATTTTTTGTCAATATATATGGTCTGAGAAAAATTGGTCGACAATTTTATTCATTTGAAATGTTTAGTTTCATATATTTTGTGTTAACTAATTATTTGCTATATATTCAGTATCGTGTCGTTAGAATCATGCCCAAGACTCTTTCGTTTTTTGAACGTAATTTATAAGATTCCAGTTTGAGTAAGTTAGCTGCCAGTGCCATTTGTCATGGTGAATATCCTGTCCGGAAACTATTTATGCTGCCTTATCTGAAGTCACGTATTTTATTAGCAAATTTTTCTTCAACATGAAACTTCAGTCAAACATTCATATGTGTATTAAAATGTTACATAATTTTATGGTAAATATTGCAAATATGAACGGGAAAATATTGTTTACTAGTTTGATGCGGATATAAAATATATATGCAAATTGTGTATTTAAAACTGTTCAGTTTGGCTTATATATCAAATATCACATCTAAGGAAACTTTTCGTGTAAAGTCAACAAAAAACGTTTCCACAAAATATAAAAATGCACATACCTACTTATTTTCATGATGCTCTCAATGTTATCATCATCCGGAGATATAATTAAAAAATCTAAGGATTTTAAAAACGAATATTATAATATGTAGGTACTTGTTAACTTTCCAGTTACATTGGGACGTTATTGTAATATGTTTGAAAATCAAAATTTTTAACAAATCTATATGTTTCAAGGTCACTACACTAGTCCTACACTATTTTTGAAAAGACGTATGCGATTGTTTTTGTGTACGTGGCCATTTCTTTCTAGTACAAAATCACGAGATTAAAAAATCATATTGATTACGTTAGAGTGGCAATCTACGTGTGTTAAGGTAAAATATGATTCGAAAGTTTTTTCAAAATCGGTCCAATAGTAATTTTTGTTTAGACAAAAACTCTACAAAAAATTTTACACGAAGTCTCGCGGATAAAAATTGAAATCGACTTCGGGTACCAATTGTAGCGTAATAACGTGAATATGTTTTAACACAAAATTTTATCAAACTCTGTCTTGCGGCTTCTTTTGTTTAAACAAACATACCTCAAAAATGTATTTTACTCGAAATTTCAAGAATAAAACATGTTATCGACTTTGTTAATATGCTGATCGAAGCATATTAACGTCAATATGATCCGAAAGAAATTTTGTTAAAATCAGTTTCTTTTTCGTTAAACAAATAGACTGCAAAAAATGTACTTCAGATTTTTTGAAAAAGATTTCTCAGGTCTAATTAAAAGTTGGTCGTGGTGACTCAGGGGTTTCACTTGTATATGCAGTCCTAATATACGACCCATCCCATGGCTTCAATTTTAAAATTGTTTTGTTTAATGACTGGGTTACCTGTACATGAGAAACGTGATTTTAATTTCGTAGGACGACTGCACTGAACGGTAAATTGTCAATTTCAATCGTTTATTAAACAATAGCGTAAAATTGTTCAATGACTATTGAAAAGCATTGATCGGACTCTTTGGAAAACTATAAAAGCGTATTTTTCCAATCACCATGTGACGGAAAAACAGAGCGAACTGCTTATACTCTTTTAGCTCTTTGTGAAAAAAGAATGAAAAACAAACAAAGAGCAATTTTATGTAAACTAGATGCAAACTACGTTATGGATTCACATGGTGCCTACTAAAATGTGCACATAGATGTGTACGTTACTGTTCAAGGGTTCGTTGTAACTATACAAAAACTGTATGGGGAATATCAGGTCCATAACTAGGCAGGGCCAACAGGAGCACGTGCCTAGGGCCCAAATGGAAAGGTGGTCCCTGAAAGGCCACGTAAAGATGAAAAAATTCGACTTATATTAAAACGAGAGGTGTCGCAGAACACCCGGTTGGATCGAAGTTCTTTTCGCTATTTAGTATGTATCATGATAATTTTTTTACTAATTTGTGTATAAATTATTCGACAATTTTATTTATACTATAATACCACTATTAGACAGAAGTTAATCGTGTGATTTGCAACTCTAAAAATCGAACCCAGAACACCCGCATAGCAGATGTGTATTCTACCACTGAACCACTGACATTGCTTCGATATCTCTATTTATACAGGTTTAATAACAAATCGTGAAGTTAGAAGGCGTTGCATTTCACAAAATATTAATGTCAAAAAACTAACTAATATTTGAAATGGCATCCGTTTTTGAACAAATGCAATCTTTTTATTTTAAAAATATACACAATCTTTAAATGTCCATAACACACCGTGTAAGAGAAAGGGATAACCAATCCACGTGCACGATGTATTAAGCTAAATCGAATTTATAGTGTTTATTTCTGCTTTTTTATGTATAAGGAAAACTATTTGCGCGAATTCTGTTATACGAAATCTATGTAAAGTGTTCTACTGTTTCGTTTAAGACAGGTCTCGAACCGATCTGATTTAAATTGAGCGAATTATAAGCAAAAAACTTTTTTGTTTTCAATTTGCTCCCCTCTGGGACCAAAATTCAAAAATCCGACTCCGTTAGGATCTGCCCCATGCCCTATATTATTAGTGTGCCAAATTTCAACTTTCTATGTCTACGGACAGACATACAATAGGTAATTATAGATTAGATTTTCGTTACAGATTTCTTTACGTTTTTTTTTTCTATCCCTCTCCATTCATATCTATAACGTCCCATAAGGAACTTCATTCCAAAAAAAAAAACTGTACCTACGTCTTTCAACAACTTTTCGGGAACCTGTCCGAAAATAGTAATCCACCTCCTCCCTTCTTGTGCTCGGCTAAGAAAAAAGTTCTATTAAAATTTAAGTTTATATAAACGAATTTATACTGAAAGTTTTTCAAATAATGTAAGTGGACAGCCATTCATTGAACTTTAAACGGTAAATAGTCTAAAATCCGGTATTAGAAATATAATATTTGATGATTATATATTAGATAATACATACGTTGATAAATCGCACTTAGGTTGCCTAGCTAAATCGCGGACCGATGCTGTTAAATTAAATAAAATCTAATTAACTTTTTTGAATCAACTTCCCCGACTTATCAATCATTAAAATCGAGTCTAAAATAAGAGAATATAGCACAAGGAATTGAATTATACCATTGATTCTATACATAAATATAGATCATCTACATAAACATATCTTGTAAATAGTTGTGATATGTGTACCTTGAGTTTATTTGTTTTGTTAACAATTTATTTGTGTCATATTCTATCATCTTAGGTTTGATTATCATGATTAACAAATCGGGGAAGTTGGTTCAAAAAAGTTAATTAGAATTTATGTAATTTAATAGCATCGGTACGCGATTTAGCTAAGCAACTCATTTGCGATTTATCAATGTGTATATTATTATCTAACATATAATCTTTGACATCATCAAATAACAGATGAGGGTATACATTTCTAATACCGGATCTCGCACTTAAAGCGACTATAAAATAAATCGGCGGCTGTTTTTAAATCAATATGTTGAGTCTCGCTTAAAAATTATGTGCGGAATAAACTTTTGAGCAGTAGTGTAATACATTGCACAACTCCAGCATACACAAGTACTAGTCACAGTTTTAAAATATCAGAAGGGAGCGTATCAAAGATTTCAATTATACAGAAACTAACCCACTCTTGATTCTTAACTATGAAATAAAAAAATACTCGTATCTGTCCAGCACATAAAAACTTCTTAACGGTGAGGTTCTATGACATGAAATTTACAGTTTTAAGTTTTGCGGGATACCTATGTTTTTCTACATCAAACTCAACCGGAAGTGTACATGCATTATTCTTTTTTACAAATAGCGACATAGGTATATTCTTTTTATTTTCGAAATATCCATTATTTAGGTGTGCGAGTCTGACTCGCACGTGGGCGGTTTTTTTCTCTATAAAAGTATCTAAAATTTTCATAAGATCATAAGATAAGAAAAATGTTACCAAATAATTAATTAAATACACATGGAATTAAAAGACAGCGCCGACCGTCTCGTTTTTTTTTTTGTTTCAAATTCGATGTTGTTCCAATAATTAAATTTGGAATTAAATAATTTGTCTGAAAGTACCAAATTTTTTTCTCAGTGTTGGCGGCGATTTGGTTCAGTCTATAGAGGGCACATTTGTAAATCTGCCTCTGACGCAGTCTAAATAAAATTAAGCAATTCACTATTAGAAAAAAAACAATCATTTTTCATAGTTGCTCTTGCAAGACATTTCTAAATTTGTATTTTAATTTTTGTGAGATTTTTTTGTTAAACAATTCTAAAAAAACTTAATTGGTATCTACGATTATATTATATACTAAAATAAAACAATTATTGATCGGGAAAATCAACAATGACATAAAGGGATCATTTTCTCTATAGGAACGCAATGGCAAGAATGTTTCGCCCCTGCTATTTTTTACTAAGATCCCGTCATACATATGTATGTACTGTACGCTCCTTGAAAATTGATGAAGTCGTGTCTGAAGTACTGACTCAGTGAAGTACCTATCAATACATATATTCTACTTATACATGGATTCTAGGATATAAATATTACTGCTAAAAAAATAACGAGGGCGAAAGTGGATAAATCAAAAGGTAAATCTATAGTTTTATACCTGATAATATATAAAATGTTAACGAAATCCCTGTATCCAATTTTGTTATCTTGTGTTTTTTTTTTGAGATTTAAGATAATCGTTAATTACGAAGTATCGAAACTTTATAATTAACGATTATCTAAAAACTAAAAAAAAACATAAGAAGACAAAATTTCGGGTCATTAGCGTAGCATTGTTTTTGTAATTTGTATCAGGCTTAGACTGCAAACCGTGTTTTTCAAAATTTAGTATTGTAACGAGACACCATTGAGGGCGACAACAATACGCTTATTGTTGTCGAAACCGCGTAGACAACAATATGCACATTGTTGATAGACAACAATGCGCACGTTGTTGTCGGAACCGCGTTGTAGAATGCAGACGCTTCGAGAATGTTCCAGAATGCAACTGATGGAACCTATATAAGCGGAGCAGCAGTCAGAAGTGAAGCAGTTAAGTCAGTGTCAGTCAAGAAGTGAATAGTGCGCGAACAACATATATAAATAAATAGACGCCAAATAAATCAATTCAGAACTGTGTAAATAAATAATAAATAAGTGTGCTATATAAATTTTGGTGTGTCCTGTGATATAAATACTCATTAATGCACATATAGTAAATAGTGTTGTATTATCGTTGCTCAGAATTAATTTGTCTTTCCGTTATTTATTTTATTTCATTATTATAGAGAAGTACTTTTTAGTTTGTTTTGGTATTATTTATTTTCGTAAATAAATATTTTTACCACTAACAAAGAAGAGTTTTGTCAGTTTTATTATAGTATATAGACAGACAGACGGGCAGAAATTCTAGAAACTTAAAGGATGTACTTTTCATTTAGTTACATTTTAAATTATCCGCGTCTTGATTTTGAATGACCGCGCTATGTTTTGCTTGAAAAATTTACAAGGCAAATAAATACATGCAAAATGTTTCTGCTCTGTAAACTTCACAAAATTCATTTCAAATTCAGAAATGAGGTTAAAAGCTGTCATTTACAGTAACTTGTATTGACGTTCAATAAATACTACATATTTCCTGACATTTTATAGAAGCATTTCGTTTAAAAATTGCGATATATATGCGAAACGTGAACGTAAATTTGGTATTAAAATTAGATGACTCTATTTAAAAAAAATATTAAATGTTTAAACTACATATTTACATTTGAAATTTTATGTATGAGGGGTATCTCAAATTTCCGAGAAATGTTAGAAATTTTATCAATTTATTTCTTAATATAGGTATCTCAGTAAGTATTCAGAATGGTTTACAAATTCATTTAAAAAATTTATAATTATGAAATTAACGTGACCATATTTTAATACCAGTAAAACATAAGTAAAATCACCGAGAAAAATTCGTAATATTTAGAATATGTAAGTCACATAATATCTAAAAGCCGCTGCACAAGAGGCTGGATTTGCCGCTAGATTCCTTGCTAGATTTGACTATTAGTTTCTGAATAGCTTTTATGTGCTCGCTTAACACGATACGTCTTTTCAAGCTTGTTTTGTGGATAGTTTTGGTGGTTCAAACATAAACACAGAGGAAAACGTGTTTGTCTGAGCAGAATGACGCCATGTTGCTTTGCGGGCGTTTGTTCATGTCACCCACGTGACAGGATACAGTCTCCTGATTGGTTTTTGCTCAGAGCAAACAGAGGACGTAGCAAGAAAAATAGCCCCTGTTCTAATTTTAAAATCTATCTTGTGAGAGTAACGTCATTTCCAACCTCGTACCCAGCCTGCCGGCTAGCAGAACTCCAAGAAGTGTTTCCAGCCTCGTGTGCAGTGGCCTTAAGAAGCACTATTCAAAATTTTATCTATTGTCACCATTGAAAATTGTGAGAATACACTAATTATTTGTGAAAAGTACCAAGCAAGCAGTGTATTTAAAAAAATGCTCGTTCACATTTGATAACAGCGTAGTCTTGGAGTATAGAGTTAATAAACTTTTTTAAAATAACTACCGCTTACTTTTCACAATTAATCAATGAAATAAAAAGATTTAATTATTTTTCAACTGGAACGCTGTCAGGACATCATCCATGCTAGTTACACACTCATTCTTACATTTATAAAATCCATGTATTGCCGTCTAACAAATTGTACCGAAATAGTTGTTTGAGTACAATTTGACGTTGAGCGGGTAACGTAGTGGTGAGAACATTAGAATTCCGGCGGAGACAGATGTGGCTGGGACTTCTTCCTGCTGCCTCTCGCCGAGAAACGGTTATTCCTGTACCTGTTATCTTGTTGAGGTTTTCCATGGTTTCCCTCAATAGTTCTGAATAAATATCCAAACGGTTCCTTATTCAAGGCCATGGCCGAATATGCTCAAAACTTGCCTAACTTATCCTAATTTCCTAAAAAATGCTTCATTCGCCCATTGCTATTGCAAGTTGAATTCAGTAGAATATAACGGGAAGTGTGGTAGATGGAAAATAGTAGTGATGTGAATGGCGTCTGTTATGACACAAAGTCCCGAAACGGACGGTAAACGCATTACAGTAGAACGTCGATTATCCGAACGCCGATTAACAGAATCGCCAATTATCCGAATCGGTCCTAAGCGTAATATAAAAAATTAAAACCAAGTAATTTTTCAATAAAAACAAGTTTTGTGGGGACGCAAGAAATGCGAGTGACAATTGCCGTGTAGACGCTACAATGGTATCAGCACACGCCGAAGTTGGAACTCGCTGGAGTCCAGATATATTTCAATTGTTATGGTTGAAAGCTAGAGGCAATACACTATATATGTCCGATTATTCGAATTTTTGATTATCCGAATCGACCCCGGTCCCAGTTAATTTGGATAATCGGCATTCTACTGTATTATTATTACAATTTGACGTTGTCGCTATCATCTTGTAGTTTGCGGTTATGATATATACTTTTGTCTAAGACTGCATGCGTTTAAATCTACTTTTGATAATATAGCACCGTATCGTCTAATAATATTATACAAATGCAAAAAATCTAGGTATAGTTTTATTTTTTAAATTATACTTTCACTTTGTTGCAATCGATATACGAAAAAGTACGAATAAATTAGATATAAATTATAGGTGGGATATTTTTATTAATATTAGGATCAGATCCATGGAGCTTATATTACGTTAAACTGGGGAACTTCTCTGTCAATATTAATTAATTACGTAACCCGTGTTTATGCTACGCAACAATAGAATGTGATGGCGTTCACATTGTTCACAATATTATGTTCAATCGTTCGACGGGTTGACCGCAGATATATTACACGTTCGCAAAGACATTTGATTATTTAGTATTCTCGAAACGTTCGTAAGATTCGAATTATTGCTTGGGTGTTTCAGAAATTGTTTTTGCAGACCGATTTCTCACCAATAATACGCGACTACGATGCTGCGAGGTCGCTGTATATTACTTCAAACAAAACTTCTATTAATAGAATTTTATATTTTCTTACACTGATCATCCATGTATCATTGTATACAAGCAAATAAACTGCACTAGTGCTGTAAAGTAAGACAATACTGATCGTAAAATGACTCATTTAACATTTAGTAAAACAAAAATGTGTAGATCTAACCAATTCAACTGTAATTTCTACGATCCACTTAAGCCTACCATTAGAAGTATATGTAAAACAACAGCAGGCCCGAACAGTAATTTTTAGAATAACCTTAATAGAACTTAAACTTGCTACACAGCGGAAATGTTTTAAATATACTGAAAATGAAGTGAGAAGCAGCTATTTTATTGGCGTAGAAAAAGACAACTTTTCAAGCAAAGTTTTAATCAAAATGCGTATAGAAAAATGTTGTTTTTCAGTGGAAACTGTACAAAAAACGATTGTTAAATATATGAATATTAATGATGTGTCCACAAGACTCATTATTGGGAGCTGGCTCCGTGCGCTTCGCTCACTAAAAAGAGTCGTTCAGAGCGAGTCGTTCAAAGGAGCGACACTAGACAGTACGCACTACACAAGTGTGCAGACTGCAGAGGTGTGAACTGTCATCATACATGCTCAGGAGTCATGTAGCATTGCACAATACACACACTCAGCTCTGAGCTCATTTTAATATGATTCTGATCTTATATTGTTCGCATTTTGGATAAACTATATTTGTCAACGACGTCAATGTGAATGGTTTAAGTCACTGTAAGCTTAGTACTATTGCAATTACAGTGTGTCATTCAACATTAAATGACTCAGCAAAGATAACTCCGTACGTGCAAAATTCACTAGTGCCTCTGTGGCCTGTGCAGGGTGCGCTCTGTAAATGTGCGAATGCAACAGTAGAGAATAGCTCAGCGCAGAGCAATGGCGCTCGGAGTGAGTCATTCACAAAAAAAGAGCGACTCGCTCCGCTCCGTAAAAGGAGTCGTTCATTATGAACGACTCGCTCAGGAGCGACACATCACTATTGAATATTATACAGTTTAAAAAAAATATAATTTCAATCGATCATTTATTTTTTGAGCAGGATTGATTTAAAACTCTACAATTCTTTTCCTATGGAGAAATATTTGTATGTTCACAATCTAAAGTTATTGTGAAATCAGATTTTTAACGACCCTTTCTGCAACCCTGCATAATAGACCAAGATCCCAGACCCGCCAGACCTACGTCATTTCAGTGCTGCTACGATTTTATATCAGTAAAAATGTACAATATTTAGCAGAAAACGTATTTCAATTTGCTAGGTTGAAAGCGGGGGCTTTTAGAGATAACAAGTTCTAAAGCTACATACGTGCTTACTTACGTACGCAATGACATTATGCATGCATATGAGTGCAAGTGAGAGCATAAGATGATTTTTTTGACAGCTTCATGAAATGTAGGTTGTTTATTTGTTTCCATGGAGTTTTTCTCTCTTAAATTTATGGACTATTCTGTGTGATTGTGTAAACAAATGAAAAACCTATATTTCTTGAAGCTGTCAAAAATCATCTAATGCTCTCACTCGCACTCATATACATGCATAATACCGTTGCGTACGTAGGCAAGCACGTGTTTTATGTAACTTTAGAACCTGTTATCTCTAAAACGTTTCCGCTTTCAAGCTAGCAAATTGACATACGTTGTTAGCTAAATATTGTACACTTACTGATAAAATCTTAGCAGTACTGAATTAATGACGTAGGTCTGGCGGGTCTGGGATCTTAGTATAAGTCCGTCAATTTTAAACTATTTTTCGAAGTGTGTTGGAAAAATTGCACAGATTATAAGAACGTTGTTTCCAACGTTACTTTCAAATAATTTAACCTTTGGTCGCGTACAAGGTGAATAATCCCAATGCATTGACTCTTGGCAATTGCGACAGTTTTGTATCACCGTGTGGGTGTCTAAACTTTATAATCACATATATTTATTACGAGGGCAAATCATGGATTTTATGTCACACTAACCGCGTTCCGAAGGATTATAATGCGGCTTCTATTTTCCGTTCATGAAATTATTATGGTTATAACTATATTATATATAATGTACAGGTTCTTCATAAAACAATACTTTTCCTCTTTCTTAATGCCTTGGTTTAAAAATTCTACTGCTTGTTTAGAATTGACGAAGGAAACCGATCATTACTTTAAAATTTTAAAATCTGAAAAATCCATAAAATTTTTGAGAAACCAGAGAAATGGTAACCGGAAAGATGTGAAACAGATTAGAGAAAACTATATTTTAGGCATCCAAAAAAATCTATTTTATTAGCTAGATACATAATATATTAGCGGGCAGCTAACACAAGCTTTGTTGCCACGTAAACATTTCTCCTTGACTCCCATTAACTTATAATAACAATAATCTACAGTTTTTCTATAATAATCTCAGTTGTCAAGCGTTTATAATCTATACTCTTTCCTCTATAGTTTTGGTTTGGGAAACTAGATACAAAAATTTCTGAATTCACCCGTTTTGCTGCACTGTTTGTGATCACACTGTAATGAAACTATTATTGCGGTATGCTGACTGTAGATGACGGTTGTACCTTTCAGTTGAGAGAGCTATATAGCTCCACATGTTCGAGCAATCAGAACCATACCGTTTTATGTCCAACTCTATTAAATAGTCGTGGCTGTACCAATGTCCGTTAGATGTCCTACAATGGAAACTATTATCTGTCATCATGACCGAGAAGAACCCTAACCGATTTCACAAATTACTTTAGCAAACAGCCACTCAACAATTTGTCAAAATAATATAGATTGTCGAAATATACAGAGTCAGATTTTTATTTATGTCGCCAAACGGTAAAACTGCTTAAATTTTTGACAATTCTTTTCTTTGCCTCTGAAGAGATTGTGTAACGTTATTTTATGTAGCAATGGTTTCGATCCGATCAGTCGTTTGGTCTGTGTCGTGCTCATAAGCAAACACACATACAGACTTTTTCCAAAAATATATTTTTTGGACTTGGAAGACCTCAAAAAGAAATATATTCTAAAATTTTTGAAAAATGAATTTTGACTTAAATTAGTACCATTCCTTAATTTTTTTTTCTATTCCATTTTATTCCACTTGTTATTTATATATTATTATATTATATATATTTCTTATATATTTTTTTGTTTCTTAATTTTTTTTTCAATTTTCAAATATTTATTTCTTTCAATTTTTTAATCTTTTTAAATTTTTTAAAAATATTTTTTCAATTGTTTTTTTTTTCTAATTTTTATTATACAGTGGAAAACTTGCGGGATGTGCACTTTTGGTTCTGCCAACTATTTTTTGTTTCTAGTAGGATACACGAATTATTCACTCTTATCACTTTCGGTGAAGACGCTGTATATATAAATATAGAATGACAAAATTGAAAAAAAAATATTCAAATAAATTTAGGATTTTTAAAAATACCTATAGCATAAATACCGGAAGGAAAAAAAGAGTGTGGTACCGATTTGAGTGTGTTAATTCGCACATAACATTTTAATACAAAATACATAGCTATAGTTTGCTATTATATTATGGAACACCCATTGTTGACATTACAATGCGACGTTAGAAAAATGTATTATTCAAAATTTGTATACCTACTATTTTACGTTTTGTGCCGAAACTATATAGTTTTAAGAGTTTAATTTACTTATACTTGGTTGACATAACACGCAGTGGATTCATCAAATAAAAACTTAAAGTGCCTGATGAAATCGGTGTGTTGAGCGAAACAATTGTTACAAAATAATGTTACAATAAACCCATGTATTTGGACATCTACCCGAAATCAAGAAATCCGACCCTAGTAACAGGCTAGGGGCAACGACGCGGCGTCCGATGATCACGTACTTACCGCATACATAATATAACATTAGGTTCAAACGTTGTTTAAGTGGCTTCGAGTGAGCGGTCGAACAGCCTCCTCCACCTCCTCGACGGGTCGTCCTTCCTCTCTGTAATATTAGGTACACAGAAGGCACACTGGCTTGACCACAAACAGGCTTCCGCACGAAATGGCTTCAAGGGCTTGTCACAAAACCAATAAATTGACGTACCTATACACATGCCCATGACATACGTACATTGTGTATACTTTGATATCTATCTGTTTTCTACATTCAGTACGTACTACGCGTAGTTCATTCCGAACAGCTGTCAAAATGACGTTGACACCACTGATCTCGAATCCGATGGATTGTGAACGGCGACCTTTCTATGAAATCAATTTTTCCACCGTCAAATTGGTAACTTTTTTAGTGTACCTACTCATGTAATAAGGTTAGCTTATTGTAGATTATAGAGGTTCGATAACTGAGGTTATAGATTTAGAATCTGGATCGTAAGTTACGAAATCGTATGGAAATTCAATAAAAATCATTACCGAGTGTACAACTTGTTAAAAATACCTATAGGTAAAAGTGTGTTCGATTTTTTATTTACCTATGTATCTACAAGGTAAGCTCTGAACTACTGTAGGGGAGAGGGGGGAATAGTGGGAAGCTTAGCACTGAAACATACCTACCAGATAAAATATTATGATTAGACAACAAATTTTAAATCAATATAACGGTTTGACGCATTGTGAACGACTATGAATATATTTTTCTCGATAACGTAAAGAAATCTACGATATGTGTATAATTTTTATTATCAATCATCATACACTTCTCTTTTAAAACAAAAGAACAAACAAATCAACGTTACTAATATTAAATGTACACTGCTACAAAACGAGATATTAACACCCACAATATATAAACAAGCTAGAAAAACAAGTGCTGTATTTCGCGTGGTTTTTTAACGAAAACACCGATTTCGAGACTGTTTATTTAGCATAAACGGCTGTCGAAATGCCGTGGATCGCTCATGAAGGTCACGTGCCGACTGAAGACCAATCAAAGAGAGCCACTTGATATTTTAAGGGATTCCTCGCTATGCCTTGGTAACTTACTATGTCCCCTCCCCTACCTATTATTCAAATGTCAAAAATATCTGCGTTTCAATAATAATGTGATAAACATTGCTAAATGAAATAATAAAAATTTCCAAGTAAATTGTTTTACAAACAATTTTTTGTTCAGATTTATAATACAGTAGATTTTTCATTTGTTAATTAGTTTTGAAATAATGTAATATCACTAACAAAGAATTAAGCACAGGCGATTTTCTTGGTGGAAATAAAAATAATATAAAATAATATGACGTCTAATTAGATAGTATCTTAGAAAATATCCCGTACTAATAAATATTTTTAACTGTTTTTCTGTTGGTTCAGAGCACTCATTTATTGAGAGAAGAAAACAGTAAACAGCGATAATTATTTCTTAATGGCACAAATAATAGCTTTCCTCGTAGCCCTTCAGGCTTTCTTTGGCGGTGGACAAACTGAAATTAATAACATTGCCCATGTAATTTCCACATACCGACGAACTGTGGATCGGCATGTACCTATCTAGTCGAGGGAAAGTTATTGTTCGCGATATTGAATCGAACGATAATTTATTAAGAATTTTTTTATTACACAGAGAAAATATGTTTCACGATTATGGGATATTAGTATTAACAATAATTAATTTCAATAACAACCACATTTTATTAATCAATTATTATTACAAAAAAAAAATTGGTTGTCTGTAAAGTCGGTTTACGGACGATAGTTTTACGTGATAACGTATTCCGCTCGTATATCATATTTAATAATCACGCACAGGGTCAGGCAGAACGTTAATTTATTTATTAAAATTACTCACCACCTATAATAATAATTGTTTTTTTTAACTTTCTTTCTTTCGTATTTATTTTAAGTCTCAAAGATTAACTGTCATAATATTTTGAAAACAATTGTTTCATTGTTTATATAAAATTTCAAAACCTACTTACAATATTTAAGTATTTTCATACGTCAAAAAATTGATTTTTATAATGATAAAATTTGTAAGAAAACGATTTTTTCGAGAGATGAGACCTAGCTAAAACGATTTTTTGCCCCCCAAAATCCCTTTTCAGTAAATTTCATCCAAATCGTTAGGGCCGTTTTCGAGAAAAGCACGCACAGGGTCAGGCGGAACGTTAGGAACGTTACACTTTTTCGTGCATGCAGCCGGTGTTTCATCAATTTATAAGACGTTATCACGTCAAAAATTAGGTATTACTAGTTACATCAAAAAAATAATAGCATAATTTTTTATTTCAATATATTATAAGATTTAATACAAAAAGCTGTCATTAAACATTAATACTAGGTATTTTTAAAGTGAAGCATTTTAAAAAGTATATTATTGGAGTTGTCCATCAAAAAAGACAATATTTCCCTTCCGTTTGATCCCAAATTCTTTACTTTTGCAGTAGGTACCTACATCAAGGGCGTGGATATTTTTTTATTTTTTTTTTAAAGAAATTTATTGCTTAAAAAAACTATAAATACTTCTTTTTATCAACAAAAACCTTTGAAGGTTAACTCCGATCATCATGAAATTTGGACACAACATTCATCTCGGTAAACTAAGATCAATGTGCGTACTCATGTCCCTCCCTTCCCCATTCGTTCTTTTGCACTCGGGTGAAACCGGGCGGGACCGCTAGCTATTAATTTAAGAGACCAGACTGTTAAATTGTAAATAACGGATGGTGGCAGTGACGGTACTGATGGTGGGATAACGTGTCTTCAACAGTTTAAAATTAAAAAAAGTAAGATATACAACGACTAATCATTTGAAAATGAAATTTATAGTTTCACAAAATTTAAAAACAAGATTATATCATCGTATTAAAAGTAGAAAATTCATACAGTGTAAACTCCCTATTAATGAAAAACTCCTTACAACGTAGAAATTACTAAGGTTTGTTTGGTTTACATTGTTAATCATATATTGAAACACTCTATATAGGGTAACAACCATTCTCAATAGCAAAACAATACGTCATTATTTAGACCCCAACAATGGGATTATTAGAAATGTATTAATTTATTTGTTGTAAAAAGATACAATTAAAATACCGGCATAGTAAAAAAACGACAAATGAAATTAGTAAATTTTAATTTGGTTATGTAAATTGTTTTCACTTAATTTAGTCACAATTAAAACCAAAATTATATTGTTTTCGTTTACTCTCCGTTTAACGAAAACTTTTTATAACGCAGTAAAATACCTGGTCCTTTCAATTTCGCTATATAAAGTTTACACTGTATTTTTTCTTTCTCTTCTAAACGTTATAGAATTAAAAGATTATTAAGATCATAGATGTGTCTCGCGGAGCAAAACATAATAGACTAGCGAGACACATCTATGATCTTAATAATCTTTTAATTTTCTATAATCTTTTACATATATCGACAATTTTTTTAAATTATCACCTGATGATGACAACCAAATTGTCGAAACATGTCGTGTATTTTTGAATAAAGACTTTTATCAATCTATCTTGTGTAAGGATTAATTGAAATTTTGTGATATCTAATCATATCAACACAAGAATTAAGAGAAGAACTTTATCTTTTATGAAGGAAAGAAATTTATTTTCTACTTTTTAGTGCATTGATACAAGCGTGTTTTTTAGATTTTTTTTGAGAAACTATAAATTATATTATTGCTGTAAGTTCAGGATCTGTTTTACTGACAGGGAGTCTGTCGCTGTAGCCGCGCTCCATAACTGCCAGAACTGGCAATGCTTCACATCCGTTCCAACGTCACGATAGACGCGCCAAGTCGACCCAAGGCACCGGAGAAGGTAAACTGTCACGCAAATTGGCCACCATATATTTTTACGTACAAGATAAAGGTCATGGCGGTGAGGCTGGCGGCCATTTATATGGCTGTACGTAACCCCTTTGCTATTATATACCGAGTGTTACACATTTAGACCTGAAGTATTTGACTGCTGCACTGCGCGACGATTCCTTTCTGTTCGTCGAGAGTGACAGATACATTAGCGGTAATGGTATATTAGCTAATTTTGTTATCTGTCTCTCTTTACTGCGCGATTTTTTCTATCAGTATGCGCAGTTTATATTTTCATGTCATAGTGATCAGTATTTCTAACACGCTTATATAAGCTGTGTGTATTTGGGTCTAGTACGACAACTCGATGTGCCCAAATTTTCACTCTTTTTACCCGACTGCGGCGCAGCAAAAAAGGAAAGGTTATAAGAAGTATAGCAGTCTATCAAAATCTGTATTTACGGATGTTCCACCGTAGCGCCTAAACTATTCATCCGATTTTGATAAATAAGGTGTTAATCGATTCGTTATTATGCTGTGGGTAACATAGCCTACATTTATTTTTGAATTTTGGTCCCTGGGGTGAGCAAATTGGAAACAAATAAGGGGACATCGTATTGCTATTGAACTATATATTTAAATTTAAAAATGATATTTTACTTTTTAGTTCACATTGCTATAAAAGCGTGTTTTGTTTTTAACTCTAGTTTTTTTTAATAGCACAAACACAACTTTTATTATTCAGTAATTTTGACATGAAATTTTAAACACGTAAAAGTTTCTGTTTTTCGTTGGTTATTAAAATATTGTTTATTTTTAAAGAAAATAGCAGCGATACAAAAAATAAATTATCATAATTACATCCAATTTTAACTGTATTTTTATTTTGTGGGAAAATATATTTTTTGAAATTATTGAAATAAAAGACCGCGCACACTCGTCAATCATGGACCAATACGACCAGCACAGCACGGAGCTGAAAAGCCTGTTCGTGAAGGTACCTACGCTATTTAACGGAGAAGCGTACATTAGACTAAGTACCAGCAAACAGCAACGACTGTCAGCCAGTCGTCTGCAATGCCTGTCTAGTCGTGCTGGCTCGATCTATTGTGCTAGTGATGTGTCGTTCCTGAACCCGCGCTAAAAGTTGCTGGTCCATGCAGCTTTGTGCTTAATAAGTGTGCGCGCTCTTTAAACCGTACGACAAAAGAAACTATGATTTGTTTTATTTTTAAATTTCAAAATCGAAAAGATTGATTTGAATCTTGAAGGCCATTTTCGTCGAGCTGGAAAACTGTCAATACAATTCTCGATAAAAATATGCCTATAAAACATACTAAATTCGTTCCCCATTTACAAAAATATTTCTTTTGTAAATACTCTGAACATGAGTAACGTTGTATTTTTACACCCTGCAGTATAGCTTTAATGTCCTGGAAAAATGTAATGACTTATAATAATACAGCCGCCCAGTAGCACGATTTATCTATCAATGGTTTCCTATTTAGATCCGATCCAGTCGATAATTTTTGAATAAGAACAATTTATATGAAAACTGAAGCTTGATGAGGCTACACGTTTCATAAAAATAGGCCGTTAACATATTTTTTGTGAGACTATTTTTACGTAAATGTTTCTTTCATTATTAGTGACCGTTTTGGTATAAATAGAAAAAGAAAATGAAATAACGATAGGTTGTTTGTAATAATTGCCTGAATATTAAAACTTTTTTATTACAATTTGGTTATTAAATTGCCACTTTCATAAGTTTTAATAGATATGAGCTCATAAAAAAAGACAATTTGTAGTTAATTCTGAAAGTACATTACTAATGTCAACAACTTTGCCGATTATGAACATCGAGACAAAAGATAACTCGCTTTACTTGTAATGGGGTTGCAGAAATGTAAATGAGTTAACCTCAAGACTTTGCAAAGTATCCTCTTTCAATTAATTGATAATGTCCCAAAGTTCGGTGCAGTTTCTTTATTATATTAATGGCCATTTTCACCGAATATAAGTATAGTTATTTATTCGGTTCATTTGTTCTTCAGGTAACTATTTCTCCGAATAAATAGCGATAATTCATTTCACCAACCATAATTGTGTTTACTGAACGTATAAATCTATTCTGTCTTACTTCCAGGGTATAAATATTTATTCGCCTGATAAAATAATAATGGCGGCCACATTGATCTTAAAACCTAACCTATCAACGTGGTGTATTATATCTACAGACTGTTTTTGTGAATTTATTTATGTGTTGTTTATTAACCTTTTGTGAAGATAGTTGTAGAACATTAAGGTTAGTGGAAGTTTTGTGTGCAATTGGGTAAGGATAGAGCATTATTATTTTCTAAAACTTTTTTTACACTAACGCCATCGGTCGGACTTTTGAGCGAACGTCAAAATATTCAACAAAAAGAGCAAAGGAGTATAGTGCAGTGTAAATTTATTCTTTCAGTAACTTTTCTACCTGATAATTTGCTTGGTGAATTGAAAGTAAATTTTATTCTAGCGAGTAAATTTGTTCCGAGATTAGTAACTTCTATCTTTATTAGTGTTCGGTGAATATGGGCATAACTGGAATGTAGTTTTGTAACTACACTAGAAAATATTATAATGTGTTTCAAATGTAGGTTTTATGATTCAACAGATACTGTTTGGATTTATCGATGATACCTTTTTAACAATCTTCGTCTATTTTATTTAAGCTTTAGTTCAGGATAGCCTTCTGTGGTCGCTGCATGTGTGTACGTTTATACGAAACACGTGTGATCATTTCGTGTGTGAATATTGTTTCGAACCGAGGCCGCAGGCACCGTCGAAATAATTGAATCATTTATTTTACCTCTACAAACATTTGTCGACTTCAAGTGAAGTATATTTTTTCGAGAACTACACTTTTGGATTTGATAGTCATATATATGTTTAATTGATCAGAATTATTATTTTTAAAGCAAAGCGTCAACTTTTTTAAATCACAAATTTGGGTTTCAAGTATCGATAAAATTTGATTTTTTTATACATATCTAAAGATAGCAAAACGCATTATTCTTAAAAAAAAATTGGTTGTCCGTAAAGTCGGTTTACGGACGATAGTTTTACGTGATAACGTATTCCGCTCGAATATCATATTTAATAATACATAACCTAAATTTTAGTAGCTGTCATACTGCGCTCTCGCTTGCACGCACAGGGTCAGGCGGAACGTGACACATTTCGGAACGTGACACATTTTCGTGCATGCAGCCGGAGTTTCATCAATTTATAAGACGTTATCACGTCAAAATAAAATACTTTCCGTTCAAAATATGTCGACTGTTTACAAGTTCAGAAAATAGTGGAGATTTCCATCGAATTTTTTTGAATGCAAACTATTTATTTGTTTCTATAATAGATTTCGTTTTATTGGCAATATAATTTCGAATTCTGAGTCATTTTCAATACGTTATTATTTAAGTACGTTCCTAAAGAGGAGGTGTGTTCAACTTGTAAAAAGAAAACCCTATGTAAACTACCATGATTACAAAAAAAATAGTTGAGATACAGCACACCCTCGCTCACATGCGCAGAACTACAAATAATTTAAAATTAACGAATACCGCTTGTCATGGTTATTATTACCGAAATATATTTGTTAATTAATTGTTCTCAGTTTTTCAACACAATCGTAAGAAAATTACTATTGTTATTTAATAAAACATTCGCTTCAACATCGATCGAGATAGGGTTCCTATATAATATACAAATATACATACAAATTTTAATAGTCAATATTTAGAAATTTACTGCCGCAAGACTATTGAAAAAAAAAATCTAAGTATAAAGGACAATTATAAGTATGTGTATTCAAAGTTTCAAAAATTGATTTTTGAGAGAACGTCCTTAAAGTTTCACAACAGATACATTTATAATGATTTCTATAATTGAATACTTTGGTCGTATTTAAAGTTTCCACACGTCGTCGTTTCGTGTGGATTTAGGAAAAATGATATTTTGTATGACCGATGGTCTAAATTTAAAACCCACAGATTTATCTTCGCAATCGAAACACATCCGCGTTCATGCCTTTAAATCCCATTTGGATAAAAGACTGGACGTGCGGAATATAAAAGGGTCAAATTAAATATTTACATCTCATATTTATTGTTCGAGATGGGATTGTTTGTGTTAATCATGAAAGTGGTTTGGTTTTTAGCTGATGCAGGTGCGCTCTTGGCTGTCTATCGGTAAAATGTAAAAGGGTGATTTGAATGTAGAACGCGTCCAATCTACCTAAACATAAACTGTATACCTCTCTGTTCAAGTGCAGTCGGACGCGTTCAACTGTACAATCACAGAAACACTTTCGCTCTTTCAGACGACTCACACACTTCAAATTACCAAACCCTGCCGACAATATTATTGTAACAAAACTGCTCTAGGTCGTGGTGGAAAATATTTATTTATAATGATGAAACGTTAACAAAACAAATAAACAATCAAACGAAAGTACTACTTTATAACGTAACATAAACAAAACAACAATTATAACTAATAAAATAAAAGAATAAGTGATAATGAATACAAAGTCACTATTTATGTACACAAAATATTTACAACACATAATCACACCAAAGTTTATTTAGCACACTCATTTATTAACTATATATACAAGAGATTATTTATGTTAAACTATTTATTTCGCGCACTGTTTATTTACACAGTTCATTTATCTATTTATCTCAGCAGTTACCTCAGTACTGTTCACGGTACTCACTGTTCATTTATGTCGAATGATCACTTATGAAAGACACTGTATTACTCCTATCTACTGAGCTATTCCGTGGTTTATATATGCGCTGGATCGTTCTTTCCTTTCATTGTTGTCTGGAATATGTCAACAAAGCCCTTTTTACTTACGCATATTGTTAGAACAACAAGCCAATTGTTGTTGTCCAACAACAATCTGTGTATCATTGTTAGAATGACGAGCCGATTGTTGTTAGACAACAATCTGTGTGTCACTGTTAGAATGACGAGTCGATTGTTGTCTCACAAAATCCTTTGTCGTCGCAACGGGGAGCGTGTAACATTATAGTGTACTAGCGGCCCATCCCGATTTCACCCGGGTGCAAAAGAATGAATGAGGGGGGGGGCAAAATGAGTACGCACATTCATCTTAGTTTACCGAGATGAATGTTCTGTACAAATTTCACGATGGTCGGAGTTACCGTTCAAAAGTTTTTGTCAGACGGACAGAATTAGCGTTTTGTATATACAGTGTAAACTCTTTATAACGAAACTCAAGGGACCGAGCATTTTTTATCGTTATAGAGAGTTACCGTTATATGGAGTGAAGAAAGAAAAACAACCAAATTAACAATAATCTTCAATGTACTGTATAATCTCTTTATAACGAATTTTAAGGGACCGAACATTTTTTTCGTTATAAAGAATTTTCGTTATATGGAGGGAAGAAAGAAAAATAACCAATTTTTCAATGTGATGGAATAATCTTCATTAAATAATAGGAATTTTTCGATAAGTTTGGCGTCATCAAGTGCTTGTTGAATAGATAGTGATGGTTCAGAATGGTCCTCTTTATGTCTGTAAACATTTGCTGACGCCTAAATATGAACATATTTCTTCGTAATAGAGAATGGCTGTTGCGTTATAAAGAGGGTATTAATGTATAGGTTTTAAGGTAAACCAACCAAATCGTAAAAATTTCGACGTTATAGGGAGTTTTTCGTTATAACGAAGCACGTTATAAAGAGTTTACACTGTATATTACCTATTGGAGTTTTCATAGGGATCCCTAATTTAACTCGATTAAGAATAATATAGCGTATGTTACTCAGTGCGATAATGTGGCATTCTATTAGTGAAAGAATTTTTAAAATCTGTCGATTTTTTGAGTTTTTTCATTACAAACAAAAATACAAATCTTTTCTCTTTGTTATATTAGTATAGATTTGCTAATGTCAGGCATTGCGGCTTCGATATGACAAGAACTTAAGTTTGTTTTTAGACAAAATAAAAAATTAACCCCTTAATGCATCCCTTAAAATGCCACAGAAGGACAGTAATGTTATTCGAGTGTATGGTAACGTACGTATGTTCGTCTATTCCTTTAGCACGCTCTGTAGTCTAAACGACTTGATGGATTTTAACACATGAGGTGTCACTAGATTCGTCTTAATTGTGAGAGTGACATAACATTAATAATAATAATAATAATATTTCTCTTTATTTGTTACATCTCGAGATAACAATTAATGTCAACGTCAAATATAATTAAGTGGAATTTCCAAAGAATTCATCGAGACAGTAAAATGGTTGTTCAATTAAATAGAGCTTTAGAGAACTTTTAAATTTATTGTAACTTTCAATCTGTCGTATATCAGAAGGTAAGTTATGTTATATCTTCTGCGAATCAAAAAAGAAGGAGGTCATATTTTTTTAACCGAATTATAAAAAACGTGGAGGTTCTCTATTCGATTGTTTTTCTTTTGTATGTGTGGTCGTCGATATCTTCGCCGGCTGTGAATCGATCTCGATAATTCTTTTTTTATTCGATAGAGTTGGTCCCATATAATTTTAGTAATATCAAAGAAAGATTGCAAAAGTTGTAGTTGTCGGCGTGAACGTTGCTTTTCTGTTTCATTAGACACTAAAAAAGATCACCAAAAATTTTTAATAAAAAAATTGAACCTTCAAAAAGAGTAATTTAAAAGTGTGTAATAACAAAGTTTTAGGTCGGTACAAATTTAATATACCTACCTAAGTACCTACATAAAACGTGATAGTAATTAAATTGGTGCTGACTTTAAAACTTTGTTATTTTACGCTTTTTAGTGACCCTTTTTGGAGGCGGTTTTTTTTTGTGATATCAATATGGGTACCATTAAATAAGAGCTAGTAAATTAGCAGTTTCAAACATGTGTATAGATAAGGTGACCAGCTATACTCATTTACTGAGTTTTGTACTCTTTTTTCGCAAACCGTACTCTTTTCAAACCTGTACTCTGAAAGTACTCATTTGTATAATTTTATACTCATTTGTATTTCTAAAACATTTTTTTAAATTATTTTATTTCAATTTTATTTATTAAATATTTAAAATTATTTTGACAGTGATTTGAATTTCACGCGCGCATATTACTTGCCGTTTCCGGCACGTCAGAGGATAGGGCAATTAACACCAGACACGAGTTTGACAGTGATTTGAATTTCGCGCGCACATATGGCTGCCGTTTCTGGCACAATTGAGAGGCCGTATTATGTACCTGGAGAGATAGATACTACAGACCTCTTTTTATAACAATGTCAAAATTACATTTGTGAAAAGAGATGGATATATCTATCTCTCCAATATTAATTGTGTACGTAATCCCCAGGCTGATCTTTGATGTGCAGTATGTACGGCATGCTTGACAGTCTTGACGCATGCGTAGTATGTACGTTTTTTCTTCTTTTTTTTCACCTATGAAATACTTGCAAAGTGTACTCTTTTTGAACAAAAAATAGTCCAGTTTCACTTGAAAAAATCGCCGACCTCCTCGGTTATAACGCATTATTTTTAAACAAACACTGTAAATTGAACTCTATTTTTTAATTCACCGATAGTTTCAAGAATGTTTGTACCAACATCATACGAAAACGGCTCGACCGATTTCGATTAAATTCGGTGAACTATTTGACTCTGAATCTGGATTTTAATTGTAACTCTCAACATTTTGACCGCAATTTAACAATTCGCTGCAGCATATCAAATAAACCGTAAATCCGTATATTTCCAAGGACACGGTTGTAATTCTGTGAGACACGGACTTCGTTAGTATTCTGTACATATAGTACTGGTCATCCCGGTAGAAAGCTTCGTGTAGAGCTGGTGTGTGTGTATGTGTGGGGTGTTGTACAACTCACCCCTAAATGCCCTGTAAGTAGTCGTATACTTTTCCGCCCCTGCCCTCTCTATAGGCCTCACGAACCATTCCTAGCTTAGAGAAAATAATTGCGAAGGAGCAGCGCTAATTTTACACTATATTTGGTACACATTTTTAAATTTATAATTAAGTAATCGGTTTAGTGCTGGAAAAATTGAGTCCGAAAAAACCGAGAAAATTAACGGAGTAGTCTAAATAAAAGAGCGTTTTGTAAATGTGAAGGAGCAGCACTAAATTTACACTATTTATTATTTTGGAACCCATAATCAGTTAATTTTAAGGTACCTATGTATTCAGGTGTCCGAAATTATCGAAAAAAAAATTGGTTGTCTGTAAAGTCGCTTTACGGACGATAGTTTTACGTGATAACGTATTCCGCTCGAATATCATATTTAATAATACATAACCTAAATTTTAGTAGCTGTCAAACTATATTTTTACCGACTAATAATAATTTGATCAACCAAAGCAAAATACATATTTTTAAGCAATTATAAAAGACATTTAAAAGAATGTATATATATTATATATTTGTTAACAAACCGTATAATTTATCTAGGCCATCTGTCAGATGTAGCTTTCGCTGGAACAGCCGAAAAAAATGTTGAACGCACACTACTCTCTGACGTCACGCGAGAAGAGGGAGAAATGCGCACAAGCCGACGCTTGGACCGATCGTGCATCTCTATCGGTTATATCGCGCTCTCGCTTGCGGAACGTTACTCTTTTTCGTGTGTGCTGGCGGTGTTTCATCAATTTATAAGACGTTATCACGTCAAAAATTAACAGAATAGTTTAATATAGAAATTTAACCCTTTGTGAAGTATTAAAACTAGTCCTTTTTGAACAAAATAAGTTGGACAGAAGCGAACTTAAATTTTATAAAAATTGAATACGTGAAAATACTTCTCTGTTTGTAAAACAAATAATTTTAAGGGCGATTTCCAAGCCTATTTTTGATACTTAAATTCGCAATTTTTTTCTGAGAAAAGTAAGATAAATACATTTAAGAGAGTTTTGGGGTCTTTTCAAGCTTTTTGTGGATAGATCTGGTGCGCGCGCAGTGACAAACGTGTCTGTTGTCTGACTCTGAGCAGAATGACGCCATGTTGGTTTGTGCGGACGTTTGTTCATGTCCTGATTGGTTTTTGCAGGGGACCTACCAAGAAAAATAGCTCCTGTTCTAATTTCAAAATCTATCGTACACGGCCTGCCGGCCAGCTGAAGTCCAAGCAGTGTTTCCAGCCTCGTGTGCAGCGGATTTTATGCGGCTGACTCCCTTCCTTAACTATATTTATCTCTGAAGTCTCGGCGAACGAGGTGAAGAGGCGCCTCGTGCGGCCGCACATACATATCTGCGGCAGAGACGTGAGTCGATCGCGAAATGTGAAAGCCTTTCTCGAATTACTATACGCTGATCGATCTACTGCTGTTCTGTATTATGAATTCTACTCGTATTTTTTTTCTTTAACACGAATTCGACATTTCTCAAACTTTGTTTGTCTATACAATTATCTTTATGTTTACCCGATTAATTATGTATTCAACTATTTTTTTAGTTTATTATATAATACAAATAAACGCTAATGATTTCTACGATTACATGAATTGAGATCGTTAACTTCGCTTCTTCGACCCGAAGGTAATGTTTTTAATATTACCATTTCGATTCCACAAGTGGGGAATGGTACTAATTTAGGTCAAAATTAACTTTTCAAAATTTTACCATATCTTTCTTATTCTGAATTCAAAAAACATATTTTTGGAAAAAGTCTGTGCGTTTGTTAGTCTGTTTATCTGTGAACACGATAAAGGTCAAACGGATGAACGTATTGCAACCAAATTTTGCGAGAATGTTTACAAATATGAAGAGCCTTATTGTGTTTGGGGAAAATTGGCGCATGTGCAAAAGAGATATATGCTATAACGTTGTTTTTTATATAATAATGGTACACTTTTCATAACAGCTAATTATTCTATTTGTTTTTTCAAGAAAGTCTCATTAAATTTTTTTTTTCTTAACTTTATAGTTTCGGCGATATTTTCAAATACAGTTATTACTTATTGTTTCTGGTCCAGAGCTCGATTCTCCTCGATGTGAATTTCTGGCTACGGCCTTGTTTCTCAGCATCGTCAAAGGTTTCTTTTTCATTTAGTGAAGTTTATACCTACTCAATTTTAATAACGTTGCAGATGGTAGTTTGGTGTAACGGCTAGAGTACTGATCTTTAGATCAAACTGTTGTTGGTTCGAATCTCATCTCCGCTCATGGATTATTTGTGACGTTTATTTTAATTTAATTTAATGAAATTAGCCGCCAACGATGTTAATTGTTGAGCGTCTATAAGCACCTTTTCCAGATTCCGACATCTCGAATGCAATTAAAAGTAAATACTGAAAGAAATTATTTTAATTTGACATAATTTAATATTAACGTAATTTAATAATAAGACGCCGTAAGCAAAATATCAAATATTAGTTTATGGCAACAACGGCTCTCAAATGCCGTAAACATATTTGAGTCGGTATATAAAGCTGCAATATAATTTTTAATGAAATATTTTATTACATGAAAAGAAGCACAATATGCAGCATAAAAAGCACTGCTTTAAACTAAGTTATTTTTCTGTAGTTAATATTGCTTTACAACTTTTACCGTTAACGTGTACGGAGTGTTCTATTTGAATAGTACAAGGTTTGAAGATAACAGAAATATGTCGGTGTCAAGCTTCGTTCAGTTGAAATTAATTTTAGTACTAAGGCCGGTGCACACGAGGCTGATTTTGCCGCTGCGAATCACTGCTGGGACTTGTGTTGGCTGGTGTGCTGGCTGCGAAGATGGAAATGAAGTCTTTGGATGCGTGGTCAAACATGAATTTCAAAATTAGAACCTGGGCTATTTTTCGTGTTTGTTTGTCTGCTTGTTTTAAGCAACAACCAATCAGGAAACAGTATCTTGTCAAGTGGGCGACATGGACAAACATCCACAAACAAACATGGTGTCGTAGTGAGTGTTTTGTTCAAGAACGGTAGCAGGCTTCAATACACGCATCGTGTGAAGCGAACACATAAAAGCCATTACGAAATCAAGCGCCACAGGACTCTTGGAACCTAGCAGCCAAATCTAGCCAAACCAGCCTCGTGTGCCGCGGTCTAGAAACATTGTTAGAACTTCTGCTGGAAATGACGTCATTGCGGGCTCACCTGCTAGCTCACAAGATAGGTTTTAAAATTAGAACAGGGGCTATTTTTTTTTGCTAAGTATGAGCAAGAACCAATCAGGAAGCAGTATCTTGTCACGTCCAGAAACAAACACTATGCCATAGTGTGTTCTGTTCAGAGACAATAAACATGTACTTTTGTTACCGTTCTATCACAGTGCGTGTACCGAATCTACCTGCAGAGCAAGCTTGTAAAGACGTCTCGTGTGAAGCGAGCACATAATAGCGATTACGAAAAGCAGCGCTAGAAAACTAGTAGTGAAATCTAACAAGAAACCAAATCTAGCCTCGTGTGCAGCGGACTTAAGGTGATAAACTGCGTTAGACGTAACTATATCATCTATTCCTTTTTTTGAACTATTAAGTGTATAGACGGGGTCGGATTTAAGGATGAAAAATTTGAAGTTCTGAAAAAAATGTCATGAGTTTGTTTTAAATGTGATTTATTTTTTGTTCTGCTTATTGGGAACGCGAACTACATTTCTGTAGGATCAGAAGTATTGTGAGCAAGGTTCCACCAAAATTTTAGTGGTAATATAAATCGATGGAGTTATCGTTTTTTCTCATTTTTTTGTCTTTTTATCAAGTTTCAATTTCCTCAAATTTAAATTTATAATACATTCTTGAAAGTATAAATGGGCTGGAAAATCAGTTTTCATTTTTTATTATTTATTTATTTAGTTCTTGGAGAGTTACAGGAGTAGTTTGCATTATCCATATTTAAATAACGCAGTAGACCAAATCCGAAATTTTATTGAAGCTTTAAAATTAAACGATCGTTTCGGCAATTTAAGCCATCATCAGTAGCTATAAAAATTAATATAATACAAATTAATAATTACAATGACGATAGCTTAATCATTATCTAGAATCTAAATATTAAGTTTTTGATCTTACTTATATTTTATAAGAATATTAGTTTCTTATAAAATAGCTAAGATCAATATATCTTAATATCTAGATTATAAATCTATAATCTAGATATTAAGATATATTGATCTTAGCTATTTTATAAGAAACTAATATTCTTATAAAATATAAGTAAAGGTACGTCCAAGATGCAAGCTGGTAGTCAGGTAGTCAGACGCTGGTTTTCTGAGTCAGACAGTCGGCGTGCATAAAATCCTTTATTGCTAAATCGGACTGGCCATAATGCACCAGCGCGCAGTTTTCCGGCGCACCGGCTCTCTGACTCAGATATTTACCGGTATGAATTGTACATTCTGGTTTCAGACAACCTGCGTCTGACAGTGTTGTTTTTAGGTGCTATAAAATATGGATATCGAGGATTTTATTTCAAAAAAGGGTTTTGTGGAATATGGCCCAGTTCTTCGTAAGCCTGTGTTCAATTTTTGACAAAATAAAGTAAAAAGTATCCGGACTCATTCGGAAATATTAAAAAAATCGGTTTTCGTCGGCAAGTAATTGCGGAAAAAGGTGTTTGTACTCCCCGTAAATCGACCTTAATTTATTAATTGGATGTATTTCACTTTTAAAAGGTTTTAATTTAGATGTAACATTGTCACCAAGCAGCAACAAAGCTGCAATATTTAAAGAATATTTAAATTCTTAGCTTTTAATTTGATTTTAATTTGACTATTCACATGTATACTTAGTATAGCTAGGTGAAATATTATTATTATTATCAATCTGTACTGTTAGCTCTGTAATTATTTAATATGAATGCTCTGTCTGCGCCGATAACCAGCTTTCATATTGGCCACACCCAACGCCGCTCGGAGTAAGACAGTCAGACGCCGAAAATCTGAATCTGACTACCAGCTTGCATCTTGGACGTACCCTAAGATCAAAAACTTAATATTTAGATTCTAGATAATGATTAAGCTATCGTCATTGTAATTATTAATTTGTATTATATTAATTTAATAGCTAAGATCAATATATCTTAATATCTAGATTATAAATCTATAATCTAGATATTAAGATATATTGATCTTAGCTATTTTATAAGAAACTAATATTCTTATAAAATATAAGTAAGATCAAAAACTTAATATTTAGATTCTAGATAATGACTAACCGAGTGTCATTATACTTAATTCTTAATTTTTATTATATTAATTTTTATAGCTACTCATGATGGCTTAAATTGCCGAAACGATCGTTTAATTTTAAAGCGTTATTTAAATTTATTCATTTATTTAATCGTTCAAAAGACTACAAAGAGTCAAATTTGTCATAAGTAACACAAAGGATATTATACATTATTTGTTTAACAGATTTTATTAAAAAAACTGCAGAAATAAAAAATAACGTCATGGTTTGTAATAATTTTATTAAAAACGAAAAAAAAAATACAAAATTAATTTGTACACTTTTAGCTAGTAGTATTTCAAAATTAATATTTTCAATCCAAGAACGATTTTTGAAAAATAAACCCAAAACGTATATAAGTTTTTTTTAACAATCTATGTAAAAAATACGCCTCATAATATTTACATATTTCCATTTACAGAATTGGTAGTATTTTTTATCGTTCTTGATTTAAAAAACAAATTATACATTTATTTTTAAGTAATTTCATAATTTATATATTATTTCGCAATATTGCTGAACATATAGCCAAAATTATAATAATACAGTAGATACATACAAAACAATAGGTTAAACAATGTGCTTGTTGAAGTATAGAAGTGTGGTAATATTTAAATATTACTATAAAAAGTAAAAGTACACATAATACATAGTTAATAGTAAAAAAATACAATTAATCACAGATTTAAAAGATGCCATGACCCAAAAAAACGCATTATAATATGTTCTCGCGATCAGAAGCGGTTTCAAGTTTTTTTTTTAGATAACAGTGTTTTCGTTTCTATCAGAACTTGGTAACAAAATAATATGTTTCAAATACTTATTATTTAAAATAAGTCACAGCTCGTAGTTTTTTCAAGCAGTTGTTTTTTTTCTTTCGTGTTGTTCGGTTCACGTAAATTATAGTCGCTGGTGAAAAAAGAAGCTGGTATTCAAGATCACCGATATTGCACTTAAAAATAGTTTAACACACCAATGCTGGATTGCAGAAAGATAATTTGATATGACAACGATCTTAGATTATTATTATAATATAATTACTGTTTTTATATGTGCTGGAACAATCGAGAGTCGTAATCAAACTCCCTGTCATGTAGAACATTATGCACCACATTATATTGTACTCACAGAAAAATAAATAACTGATCTACATAGAAAAAGATCCGTTTTCCAGCTACATTTAGATCAAAATACGTCGGAAAAAGATGCTTCGAAGTAAAAATTGTACAAAAACCTGTTCTAAATATTCAGTTTGAAAAAAATACCGTTTAAAACGATCGATTATTTTTCGAGCAGGTTCGATAGGCCTTTTTTATGAAGAAATACGTGTCGTCACACTCTAAGGTCATTGATTTTCTGACAATGTTTTCTGCGACTCAATATCGGTGTACATTTTATGTCTGAAAAAAATGGCTTAAAATATTGTTGCCTCAATATCGATAGACCGTTTGCTAGTCGCAGTCGGTGTTTGATAGCATTCACAGAACGTCAGTATTTACTGTTTGTTTCGAGTTTTCATTTATGCACTGTCTAAGAAAATGCAAATTATAAATCTAGAGCGAAAAATAAAGCAGAGAAATCATTGCATCAAGCACAAGCGATAGAAGTTTGTTACATTTCCGTTAAAACTCACTGATTTAAAACCGGTCCTGATGTCTGAAGGGAATAGTTAAATGTCTTTAAAGTACGGTCATTACAATATTCACATTGATATAAGTACCTACAAAATGTTATAGATACATATTTAAGTTGACAGAACAATGCAAGGTTTCAGCAATTAAATTACCTGCTGTTGCTTTATTATAAGTAGATTACGTTTGTTTTGTTCATCGCATTGCGAGTTTAATGTTAGTTAAATAAATAAAGCATTATTAGTTGTTCCTTTAATTAAGAAGTCTATACCTATTATAATAATTTCTTTAGTATAAAAAACTCTAAATGAAATTTAGTGACAGCTCGGCTACTATGTAATAATGTGGAAATTTGTACCAATTCGTTTCTTTACACTTTGGCGGTATCAGAGCTTATACAATTTTTAGATTAGTCCTTACGCCAATGGACTAAACATTGATAATAAGATACCAGACTACACGCTTAGTAGCATAATATTTATTTGGAAGATCCGCTGGCACTTCTTACAATTATCTTCACCAACTGCAAACCCGTTCAAGGTGAAATAGTTCGACTGACGATTCAGTCGAAGAGTTGTCATTTTTGGTAGAATTGAACTTATCGCTCATAAACTGGGCCTTAGAATGCGTTGTCCATCTACACCTTGGGTACAACAATACCTCCGATACAGTAGTTTCGGCGATAGCCAATGTTGATGTGGTATTTGAATGAGCTGTAAAAAGGCTGTGCTTATTGTCTGAACAGTGTATTGTTTAGTTTGTGTTAATTAGGCATGTTTTTGAGTTGTGTTAATTGGATGTTTGTTTTCAGAATGTGCAGATGTTTGAGCTTTTGTGTAGGATGTATTTGTAAAAAATATAGATTGTATAAGAGTCAAGTGTAGTTTGTTACAGCAGCCTTTTTTTTCTTTTGAAGAATTTACGCTGGCCATTAATTGCCATTTTATAAATGAGCGGTTATTTACGTATAGACTTCGTAATTAAAGAGCAGAAGTTACTTAAGAAAGATTAAAACAAAGAGAATTAATTCATCAATGCCCAGTTGCATAATTAGTAGTTTAGATAAATATATTTATTGGATTCTATACTATATTAATTTTCTGCTTGGTTTGATTTACATTCAACAGTGATTAAACATGATAAACAAAAGAAAAGGTTTAATTATTAATTAATTATTCCCTAGTTAAAATGTCAGAAAAAATAAAGCCAAATTTGGGAATTCCTAATAAACAGAATCGCTGTTATGCATGCAAACTATAGTCTCAATTTTGTTAATTGTTGAAGTGCATTTTATGTTATGAAAAACGCAGATTTATTGTGAATTTATATCTAATAAGGAAGTTATAATAACTTGATATAAATTACTGTTAAGATAAAATCAAACCGACCTTGTTGCAATTGGTCATTGATGAGATTTTACAATATTAAAAATATCATTTTCTTTAAAAAAAACTTACCTATAATATAATAATTAATTAATGTAAATAGCCTATTTTTGGTTATAAAAACGAATGGAAATTCATGGACAAGAAGTAATGCTTGGGCAGTGATTTGAAACGTTGATATAATATAAATAAAACATTGAGACCATTAACATTGAATTTATGTTTAATATTAACAATGTGTACATTAATTGCACAGTCTGTTGGTAATAGCAAATCAATTTTCATCTCTGTAGTAATGAGAAGGATTTCATTTGCGTAAATAATGTTTTCGACTTTAATACTGTTTTTATGAAATTAATAACTATTTTAATTTATTTGATTCATATCATTCTCCATTTTCTCTTTATAGTCCAAGCGTCGGACGTAAAATGGTATTGATTTTAAAGAGGATGATACTTCTAGAAAAGACAATATATATAGTGACTCCAATCACTTTCCTGATTTCACAGCGGGAAAGACAATTTTCAGTATTTATTTTGATGCAGTTATACAAGTTTCATAGAGTTATAGTTTTTAATTTTTATGAGTTTCACAGTCAGTAAGAGCGTTTTAGAAATATATTATATGGTTGTTGCTTTAAATAATGATCAAATATGGTAACTCAGTTTTTTTCATGCTATAAAAAAACTAAGTTGCCATTATGTTTGATTGGCAACCATAAAAAAATCCTTACCGACCAAAAAATTCATAAAAATTACAAGCTATAACTTTATGGCCTAAAAATGAATACCGGAAGTGAGGTGTTTGCCCGCTGTCGGATCAGGTTCTCGCAGGGCTGTTTCTGCAAATGATTGAAATCATTATATTATGTAGGTACTATTTTTTCTGAGAAAGTTTCACCTCTATAAAATCGGAACCATTTTTTACGATCGGCGCTCTTACCGAATGCGCCACTGCTGTGAGTCAAATTGATTTGATCAGACTATACAAACCAGTAATGTGTATTATGTATAATATAAGGTTGTGGCATGACACTGAATTTCACGTACAGGAAGGTTATACTTGTTTTTAGCTATGTTATAGGTATAGATATTTTAAACTGTCAGATAACTCAACCTTATGCTATACAATTTTTTTAGTAATTAAAAGTTTTAGCAAATTAGCATTGAATAATTATGTCTTTATTAGAAGTAATAATTTAGATAGTTAGAAGGCAAATAATTAAAGAATAATAGGTCGGTCAGTTTCGCTTGAAGTTACCTATTAATAAAGGCGCTGCCCTAAAAAACAAATAGATACCAGCGTCCCGAGACAGGTGGCCGCGGTGGCTTATGTTTAATAACACAAATCATGCATTTTTGGCTCCAGTTTTGATAATTATATCGACTTTTGTGGTTGCTAATTTTAATTTTATAATTTTAAATTATCGTAAAAGTTCATTGTTTTCTACGGAAATGTGTTATTGTGTAATACATTTTCTATTTGCGTATTTATCATTAAGTAGATAATCTCACAATTTAAGTGCCTCTTCAGAACTTTTTGTATAATATTCATGTTATAAGTACTCCAACTGAATCATGATTGAACTGCGAGTAGTACTACTGAGAAATGTAAAAATCATTTTCAGATAAGCATTTGATCTTTTGAAAAACAACATCTAATATAAGAAAGAATTCCTCTTTTCTAGACGTCAATACAGAATGATTTTTAAGTTGATTCTTTTTTTTAACAGCGTGTGGAAATTAAATAGACGAACAAATATTTTAAGTAATTTATTTTTATCAAAACTTAAAAATAAGAGAAACAGCCTTTCAAAGTTTAAACAATTTTTTTAAATTTTATTTAATTAATTCAAAAGCCCGGTTAACTCACGCGAAGAATTAATGACAGTACGAATCGGAAATGCATCTCAAATAATTCGCGGAAGGCCCTTATCGCTACTACAAGCATGTACAAAAGCATGACTACGACGCACGTACCTATTTTTGTTTCCAACAAAACGGGGACAACTTCGAACAATTTTCGTGAATACTTTGATAATGACATAACATATTTCCATAGTGACATAACATAACGCCAGAGCCGACCTCAAAATTCTAAAAAATTTAATAAAACCTTGAAAGCTCGTTCCTATTTGATTATTGAGTTTTGATAAAAAAGTTACTTGAAATATTTGTTCGTCTATTTAAGTTTTACACGCTGTTAAAAAAAACAAACTTAAAAATCGCTGTGTAATAATGCCATTATGATTACCAATTTATTATTTCTACATTTATGAATATCTTAGTTATCGGATGTCTATCGTCTTCACAGAACTATACGTTAATACCTAAATACTTAAAACAAATTGCAAATTTGAAATTGGGATTAAATCGGCGTTTTGCGGAGGGCTCAGTTTGTTTAATGAACTTGATTTTCCTTTTTATTTTATAATCAACTTAAATGTTCAGTAATTACTCGCACATGCGCATGCGATGTTCAAGGTAATAACTATTGTTTTGGAAGTCATTATTTTATAATTAGGTAAAATAGCATCACTGTGCGAAATTCATCGGAGCAAAGTACACACAAACGTTACAGACTGTTTTTTGTTTCGAATATTATAATCGCCAAGATTATAATCTGACGGTGAAAATATACCGAGAGAAGATTAATATTAATTTATTGAACAGTTTTTAAAGCTGCTATGTGTAATTAAAATAAATGTTATCATTGGTCGTTTTCTTTTATTTTACAGTACCTACATAATATGGGACTATATTATTGCAGTTGAAAATACGCGTCTTGTACATAAAAATGTAATTTTAATACGTTTTTAACTACAGAGATACTGTCAACTAGGAAATGTGTCCAATGTCACATTTTTTTTAAACTGAATTGTTCACATATTATGTAATAATGCTGACTTTGATAAATTTTGAATGATTATACAGATTACGAATAGAATTAGTGTAATTATAATACAGAAATAAAAAACAATCTGAAAAAACAAATTAATCTTATAAAAATGTGGCAGTCATGTTTTTGAATATTAACCGATAAGTAGCCCAAAAAAGGTTTTGTAATAAATTTATTTTGGTTATACTTCGAATTTTATAAAAATTACTCCAGTAATCATTATTCTCACATTTTTAAATTTGAATGTAACTTCAGATGCAATATATTTACAAATAATAAATACTGTAAAGGCAATATAAGTAAATGCGTTCACAAAAATTTAAATATAATCATAGAAAATTTACATATATTGTCAAAATACATTAGAACGGGTAGCTATTTATTATTGCTTGATCGGCTTTATTAAATTACACTCTCCAAATATTTTTAAAGAGCATTTTGTTGTTAGCGAGCTGTTCAATTAAATGAAATGTACCTACATAAGTTCATTTAAGGACGTAGTCTGGTGTTCGGGTTTTGAAAAAACGAATTTATTTTTTTTACATTTATAGTAAGTATAATATATTGAGAAAATACTGTAAAAATTTTAGACAGAAATATTAAATATTTACAAAGCTATAGCATATAGTCGAGAGCAGCAACGGTCTTACGGTAAGACTCTTACTTGCTCTTACCTCTCAATTGTTATCACGTTACCCTTATACTCTCGCAGAGTAGAGCAAACAAATTAGCAGAAAATGATGCCTTTGAAGAAACGGAAGGTTTAATATACACCAGGCATAGCTGATTAGTGTAAATATTCATTTTTATTTTTTTGTAAGAAATCTGAAATTAAAACTTTAAACGCGTTTTTCTCAAAACTACGTTTTTATAAGTGGGGCGGGTGATTGAAACAATTGTATACAACCGATTGCTTTCAGTTATAACTGATACTAGAATTACTTAATTATAAAAATTATTTCTATTTTTTTTTACCGATTTTCAACGAAAAAAACACGATTTTCTCGTTGTTTTTTTTTAAACCCGCCATTTTGTTATTTATCAATAAAAATGTTTATTTGTAGTACGGGATAAAGCCACAAGCCTACGAAACAATAACCAATTTAATTTTTATAATTCAGTTGACTCCAAGTGACGTTATCACCCGCGCTACCCACCTACCTCCATTTAAAGTTGTCTAGGTTAAAAAAACAATTATAAAATGGCGTAAAATTAAGCAAAAAAATTTTTTTTTTTCTTAGTTTACGATGTCAGTAAAAACATGTAACAAAATTGAACACATCGTACATTATTTTGATATTAAAAAAAAACTCTGAAATAACGGTTGAAAACGAGCCTGAACATAGGACTACGTCCTTAACGTTGCAATATGAAATTAAAACATTTCGATCGCTATTTCAAAAATTCAATTCCGGTTGTAAAAATTAATTATTCAATGCATGGTTAATATTTCCAATTAAAACGAGTATTTATTGAGTACACATTGTTAATAAAATTACCCTGAGTTATTTGACGCACCTCTGTCGTCGGTGTCGGATTCCTTGACAGATTCGGTTGCCGCCGAGTCCGTGACAGTTGCCGACGTGTCGTCTTGCACTAGGGGTCTTGGAGTCGGAATCGATGTGCCGCGGTCATAGAGGTAACTCGTGCCAGCGCCCGTCGACGGCTGTCCTCTGTAGCCTCCGCCGCTTTCGCTGACTCCCCCCGGCGACCCGGTTGATCCGCTCGCGCCGCTTCCGCGTCTTGGTGGATCATTATAGTACGGATCCCGCGGCCTGTTCCCACCTGCATTCCCGCCGCCGCCGCCGCCTCCTGGGTACGGTTGACCGCCTGCAGGGCTGTTAGGGCAACCAAAAAAGATCTGAATATTAATGTTATGTGACTTCTATACACCAGTTGGAAAATCTAGCATTAGAAATAACTTTCAATACCTAAAATATCGAAAAAAATTAAAAATTTAGTATTGACGTTCTAGAATTATTTAGCAATAAAATTATGAAAGCCAACCGTAAGCAAATGAAAATAAACACAAACAAAACCATTTTTAAAACAGTATTTTTTAACATTCAGTATACGTATTTTAATTAAAATTGACAAATTGATTTAAATACTTATAAGTAAAGTTTATGTATTCAGTTTGCAATGCAATATTTTATGACGAGTTGTGACATTGGGTTAATAACGAGAATTTAGCGAGTTTTATGTCACACGAGTCATAAAAGTATTATAATCGGGATACATACTATACTTTTTGCACGTATCTCCTAAAAATAGCTGCGGATTCCACTGTATGTGGATTGTTCAGCACTTTCCTTCTTGTCTCTCAATTATATAGATCTAAATGACAACTGAGAGATATATCACTTTTGGATTGGTAAAAACGCATAACTTTAGTTTTACTTTACACACTAGTGCGAATAAGGGTAATTTTACAACCGACAAACAGGCACGAATAGCAGCTATTTTAAAAGCAGTCGTGCAAAAAACTTATTTTTGTAGGGTACGGACATAAAGTCTTGAATGTGATACATAATATAATGTAGACACATATCTCATCATTTAACTGTGCCTCAAAACCACAAATGTTTGTATTGTGTGGACATAAATAATATGATATTCTGAGGTCAGAGTATATTATAGCAGCAGAGGTTAAATGTATGCAGAAGTCATTTTTCTTTCCGTCTTATATGAGGTTTTATGTCACCTTAATTTCTTTATTTGGCTGAACAAACATTAAAATATCTATATTATATTATATACCTATCGAATTGATAATTTAGTGGTCATATTCACTGAACGTAAGTAGTTATTTATTCGGTTCATTTGCTCTTCAAGTAGCTATCCTCCGAATAAATAGCAAGAATTCAATTCACCAAACATAATTATGTTTACTGCAGGTATAAATCAATTCTGTATTACTTCGAGGGTATAAATATTTATTCGCCTGATAAAATAATAATGTGAATAATAATTGTGAATTTATTTACGTGTTGTTTATTAACCTTTCGTGTATAGTTGTAAAACATTAAAGTTAGTGGAAGTTTTGTGTGCAATTGGGTTAGGATAAAACATTATTTTGTGATTTTTTTTTGACGTTTACACTAACGCCATCGGTCGGATTTTTTGGTGAACGTCAAAATATTCAATAAAAAGAGCAAGGACTGTTAGTAGTGCTGTGTATATTTATTCTTTAACTAACTTTTCTACCTTTTATTTTGCTTGGTGAATTGAAAGTAAATTTTATTCTAACGAATAAATTTGTTCCAAGATTAATAACTTCATCTTTAAAAGTGTTCGGTAAATATAAGCAGAAGTCCATTAAAATTTAATTAAAAATAATAGTCAAACTTTTGCAACGTTTTTGAAAGCAGTAAATGTTTTCTATTACAAAGGATATGGTAGGCAGGTACCTATACCTAATTCTGTTTGTACTTTCAATGCATGCAACTTCAAGTAGGTGTTACAATTACAAATTGTAAATTAACAACCTTTATATAATATCAAGCACACGGTTACCCATTCTGCACATGACCATTAGGGGTGGGTTGAATTATTTTCTCTAAAACCGAAATATAGGCTGTTCAGCACATCGTGATTATTCTAATGTAATATAATATTGAGAAATTTGTGTCTGTATTCAGGGGCCGATTTTGGGGCCAAGGGCTTATTGAAGTTTAATGGAGCTCTTTGTCAAAACTCGTCAACATCCACCCGAAAAAATATAAAATTTCATACAAACATTGGTTAAAATTCACACAATTTGTCAAAATTCACACAAAAAATCATCGAAATTCACCAAAAAAAAAAATGTCATAAGTCATCAAAAAAAGTGGCAAAATTAACTCAAAATACTCTCAAAGTTCATTAAAAAACTTTCAATTCACCCATGATAATGATAAATTAATTATTAATATTAACTCTTTTTCGCTGTACGATAAGTGCTAATTGTTAATAATAATAATAATAATAATTTATTTGCATAGCCAATAAAGTTGGATACAAAAGGTCAGTACATAGGCATTACACAGTAAAATATGTTACGAAAATTCGTCTAGACTATAAAAATTTCTTTCAGTTAAAAAAGTCTTTAATTTATTTTTAAAATGCTTTAGCGATTTAATATTTTTTATATTGTCGGGTATTTTATTAAAAGTTGTTATTCCATTGTATAGACAGGCTTTTTTGTATAGAGTCAATCGATGAGTTGGTATCATAAGATTATTATTTCTAGTTTCATATTGGTGTTGCATAGTGTCACATTTGAAAATATCGATGTTTTTAAAAACGAAAACACATAACTTAAATATATAAACCGAGGTGAAGGTTAATAATTTAAGATTTTTAAAAAGAACTCTGCAGGACTCTCTTCTATCGGTTTTTGCGATAATTCTTACGGCCCTCTTTTGAATTAAGAAAATTCTGTTGGCTTCTCTTACTCCGCCCCATACAATAATGCAATACGACATAATGAAAAAGTATACAAAATTTAAGATAATAATTTAATTTTTGAGGGCCCTAGGGTTTAAACCCTGTTCGTGTCATGTAGATCCGCCGCTGTCTGTATTAGCATCACTAAAGGCGGCTAGAAACACTGGCGGAACTTGTGCTGGGCGCTGACCGGCAGGCTGTCTACGAGGCTGGACAGACGTGACTGCGGGCTTAGCAGCTGTCAGCCTACTAATTTTGGTATCCACTTTTTTTTAATTTCTAGTTTAGATTAATTTGTCGCCGCGTTAAATACTAGCCTATAAATATTCACCAAAGTTAACATAATTTTATTCAACTCATGCGCGTTATTCATGTTTTATCATGCCTAAAAACCGAACCCTAAATAGCCATTTACCGACTGGTGACAATTACTTGTCATAACTCAATGAAGATTCCTACTAGCTCGGCCATTGTGGAGTAATGAAAATAAACGTAACTATTTTCTGAGTCGTAACGAAATAGTAGGTATCAACAACTCCGTTGTTACCCATTGAGGCTAAAATTGAGAGGCCGAATGTTTTCGACATGGAGTTTATTCATATAACCGGCTAACCTCAAACCAAAACATTGAATCGTGCTGTTTGGTGCTGTTAGTATTGACAGTTTTTTTTATAAAGAAATAAATAGATATTTACAACATCTCATTATAATTAAAACATGAATAACGCGCAATTGTTGAATAAAATTATGGGCGCAACTTGTAGGCTAAGCCATGACCTGTCAGCGCGATGAATGACTTAGACTACTAGTTACGCCAATAACTATTAATCGATTAGAAACACTAATGTTAAATAATGTTTATTTCGGAATTCTCATTTTATTATCCGTTAGAAAAATAAACTGGTTCAAATATCGGTACATGAATTCGAACTTTCTAACACTTAATAATAATTAAAAATAAATAACAATATTCAATTTGTCTAATCTGTTTTAATTTTATAACGTCGTTAAACAGTATCGTTAATTTTTCATCAGCATTATCCAATTAAAAATTAAACGCAATTAAAAATTCAAAATTGAAAATGCCTTTATTTCATTATCCGCCTCTGCTGGCAGAAACCTCGGTTTGTATTGTTTCGAGATTTTCCGACCCTTTCGGTTTATTGATTACATTTTTAATGTAATGATAAAATATTTAAGGATTGTTTTATGGAAGTTAAACTGCTGAAAATAGCAACGAAGTATGTCAGAGCAGTAAAACTTCGTGGTCAATGTAAAGGGATTTGTGCGGAACTATACTAAATCAAATAGATATTAATTTTTCTAGACACATTTTGTTTGATTTAACACTAACGCACAGTTGCAGAAAGCATTGTCAGAAAATTTGATTTGACAATGATCTTAGATTGTGAACAGAAATATTTCTCCATATGAAAAGCATTGTAGAGTTTCAAATCGATCCTGCTCGAAAAATAATTGATCGAATGAAACGATATTTTTCTTAAGTTGTGTATTCTATTTCACAACGTTTTTTGTACAGGACTACTCACTTCAAAACAACAATTTTCTACGCATTTTGATCAAAATTTAGCCAGAAATAAGCGAACTTTTTCTGTGTAGATCACTCATTTTTTTATATTACTCATGCGGGAAAAGTGGTATCTTTACGCATGCTGTTACGGTTGAAAAGTGGCTATTTTCATTTGCGTGCGCAAACTTTATTTGTCGCACTGAAATTATTGTTTGCCGCACGCAAATTCAGAGTTACCATAGTTACCAATACTGAATGTGACAGCAAAAAATGTGTATTTTAAAATTGAACATTTGTTCTGGGAATTTTAATTTATTCGTAATAAAAAATAGTATGTGCAACTCGTGCGGCATTGTTGCACTAGTTGCACAATATACTAATGTGCAACTCGCGCGGCATTGTCGCACTAGTTGCACAATATACTATTGTGTGTGAGTAGAATCTTATGTTCTAGATAGCAGAGTATTTGAATATGAAATTAGACTGCTCCTGATGTTTGGAGACTAATTAAATGATCACAATCTAAGGTCATTGTCAAATCTATTTTTATGACAATCCTTTTTGTAACACACGATAAGAGTTCTCTAAACAGTTACTAGACCTACGCCCCTCATGTTTTAGAAAATTTCTGAAGTAAAAAAATCTGTGAGACTAATTTAGATAACCTCACGGGAAAAATGAAACTTTTTGAGTGTTTGTGTTATTTGTTGACTCCATAGTCCACAAGTTACAATATTTTTTCGTTCTGACGTTATCTGTTAGTCGGTAAACACGATACAGTTCAAACGGATGAGCGGATTGGAACCAAATTTGATGTTCGATATGCAAATATGAAGCAGAGCATACGTAGTAGAGATATTATATATTATAGCGTTATTTTTTTAGATTGTATTGGTATACTTTTCATAATGATTTATTATTTTATTGCTTTTATAAAAAAAAAAGTTTTTCTAAACATTATTGTTTCGAATATATTTTAAAAGTGAAAAATTCAAGTGTTCTTTTGTTCTGAAGATCTGTCAAAAAGAAGTTAATAAATTAGTTAGGTGTCTAGCTGACAAGTATGCTTTCGTTATATTTTACATGTGATACTATGTTATGTATTTGTGCAAACGAAAAACAAATATCATAATATTTCATAATACCCGTTCCCCGCGTCAAAGTTCAGGATAACAGAATTTTATTTTTATTTTCTTTATTATAACACATCAAATGTCAATATTTTTGAAGTTGAAAATAAAAAAATCCATCCAACTGGGCATTTTTTTATTTTTATTACATGATATCTTTACTATTTTGCGTCCACAGTCCACAAAACCGATAGAAATAGTTTTGTTTATAGCAGGTTGGAACATACCTACTGACTGGCACATGCAGGTTCGGACTTAGGAAAATTCTGTATCGAGCAATAATCATGTTGTAAATTCCCCGACGTCGCGACCATCGAATGCCGATCGAGCGAAGGCTGCATACCGACCGGACACACATTAGAGTTTTATTGTTCCGGCTCGATTTATCGGCCGGACAGTTCGTTGAAACAGAACGACTCTTCCGCGTCCAGTGTATACTCTATACTTTACTTAAGGGGGAAAAAGTTTAACTTGTGGTGCCTTTGTTTAAATTAACACAAATAAAATTGTAACGAGAGCTCTGTCTGCAATGAATTTTGTTTTCTTGTGGATTTCTCAGGGACATTGCATGCAGTTATTATAAACTAGCGGCTCAATCCAACTTCGCCCGCATTTCAAAATTGCTACCTTTTTTTCGTCGCTTTACGTTGCATAATTGGTCTCCATGAAAAGCGCTTTTATTTTAATGCGATAATATAAAGTCTATGTCCATCCTGAAGGTACATTCTAAATATTGGTGAACAAAATGTTAAATCGGATGAGTCGTTTCGGAGATTACCTCCTACGTCTAAACTTGCAAACTTTGCTTCTTTATAATATTTATATATATATGTAGCTAAAGAAATTTCATTAACCCTCGCTTCGGTGACTCGGTCTTGGTGATTTTAGTGGTTTTGACTCAATATAGGAATGCCTGGGTATCGAGTAGCCGGATGTAATGTAGCCTTTGCTTTAGTTCCATTTTTAGGGTTCCGTACCCAAAGGGTGTTCAACGGGACTCTATTACTAAGCCTCCGTCTGTCTGTCAGCGGGCTGTACCTATCTCATGAACTGTAATAGGTAGAGAGTTGAAATTTTCAGAGTGTGTATTTTTATTGCCGCTATTTCAACAAATAATGGAAACCCAAGATGGCGAATTTAAAAATGGCCGCCATGCAAATTAGAAAAAAAATTTCCGATAATGCTGATATTAAGCATGCGTGTTCAGTCCTATTAACAATATACGAAATGAAAGAAAAAAAGATGTCGAATTTCAAAATGGCCGCCATGTAAATAAAAAAAAAAACGGTTAAACTGGTGTTGGTCATGCGTGTAAAAAGCATCTCTTGTGCGATGATACGGAACCCTTCGTGTCTCTCGTCCAGTTATGATCAAAATATCTGAAAAATTTGCAAGGAAAATCCGTTTCGTATAATATATGTATTGAAGGAGATTTATTTGGTTGAGGAACAATTGAAAATAAGCTTTACCAGTGTATCGCTTGTGGCCAACGTTTCGAAAAATATATTTTCATCATCAGGGCCTATGAACATGTATAATATTCGTTAGATATATTATTATAATATAAAATATATTTTTCGAAACGTTGGCCACAAGCGATACACTGGTAAAGCTTATTTTCAATTGTTCCTCAACCAAATAAATCTCCTTCAATACATATTTTGGAACAAAACTTCTACTAACAATTATAATATATGTGTTGATATTTAACAAAATTCGACATGCGTGTCGAAATTCCTCTTAAATTTCAACAAGAGCTATGATTTATATATAGCGATTTTAATGCCCACAGAGTCATTTTTGCAACGGCGTAGGGACCAGAAAATATTGTTTTATTATTTTTTTTATATATAATAGTATAGAAAATTGAAGCGGGAACTACTATTGTGATTCTAAATTTTCGTTTTTTTTTTAATTACATCCCACCAAAAACACAAATGTGAAAAAAAGAGCCAAATTCGATGCAAAGATTAAGTGGGTGTTTAAAACATAAAAACTTACTAAATTTGTTTTTTTTGACAGTCAGCAAACCTATCGAATCTTTGTATCGAACTTGGCCCTTTTACCACATTAATTATGCTTTTGGTGGGATTTCAATACTTTTTATAAGGTTATATTCTTACTTGCTCTACTTAAATATTATCTAGACATGTAGTATATCATTATTTCAGTTATCATATTTCACTATAGAGGTAACCCGTCATTGCTCGTATTCCTCTCGGGAAGAAGACTAATTCAGAATGATTTAACCTCTATCACTTGGGGGTCGGAAATGCGTCATTTTTGAGAAAATCTACTTCGATTTTATTTTTTTAAAAATTCGAATTTTTAAAAATTAAAAAAAAAAAATCTCACTTTTTGGCCTGAATAGCATACTAATTGGCCAATCTTCCTAAAGATAAAAACCACAAAATTTACTGTTAGATGCTAAGTTGTGTGTTAAAACTTACAATAGGTAAATAAAAAATATAAAAATTCTTCATAGAAGTATCATTATCATAAAAAAAATATGCATTTCCGTCCCACGAGTGATAGAAGTTAAATCGTTCTAAATTAGTCATAGTTTCTTCTCCCGAGAGGAATACGAGCAATTACCGGTAACATAACATGACATATAAGCACGAACTAGACGGACGACCGGTGGATGCATTCGGGTCGATGCTCCCAGCACCGGCTAGACGTTTGTGAATTGTGATGATCTATCGGTCAGTCAGTCAGTTGGTCTATCAGTGAATTTCTAAATTCGTGATTTTTGCACACTCGTATCTTGAAAACTATTCTACCTAGACCTATGAAATTTTTAATACTGTTTCTTTATGAAAAAATCAGTTCTGTAACTTAACTAGTCTCGGACACAGAGGGGGTCGAAAAGAGCTTGAAATGGTTCCTGTAAATATATTGTATATAGTGCTTTGCGAGAACTTGGCAGGCGCTCTCCGTGCGCTATGATATTTCACATACAAAATATTTAAAGAATGGCATAAAATGTTTCATTTATCTAAATTTTCCTTTCTTTAAAATTTATTATGCTATTGAAACACGTTTATGGTAAACGTTTTTCTTTATTCCCTAAATATTGTAACAAACGAAAATTAACATATTGCAATCTGTCTAAAGTCCGCTGCACACGAGGCTGGATTTCACTACTAGTTTTCTAGCGCTGGTTTTCTTAATTGCTTTTGTGTGCTGGCTTCACACGAGACGTCTTTACAAGCTTGCTCTGCAGGTAGATTCGGTGATAGAACGGTAACAAAAGTGCATGTTTAATGTCTCTGAACAGAACACACACTATGGCATAGCTTTTGTTTGAGGACGTTTGTTCATGTCGCCTCCGTGACAAGATATCTGCTTCCTGATTAGTTCTTGCTCATACCTAGCAGCGGACAGCATGAAAAATAGCCCCTGTTTTAATTTTAAAACTTATCTAAGCCAGCAGGCGAGCCTGCAGTGACGTCATTTCCAGCTTCGTACCCTGCCTACCGGCCAGCAGAAGTCCAAGCAGAGTTTCTAGCCTCGTGTGCAGCGGCCTTCAGATAGTGGCACGATTGAGTTGTGTATTGTGACTGACTGCATCCAAAGAGCGTCAGTAATTACTGTATGTTTTTTCAGTATTCGCATATAAAATCCGAGTGACAAAGTTTTATACGAAACAAGCACTGCTAAAAGCCTAAACATAATTTTTGTTGTTGAATGGATTTGTCCCTACAACTGAATGCTTTGACCGCTACATCAAACGAAGTCATACATACGAGAATTAGAGATCGCTATGTTCGATGTAAGCTAAGAATTACCTATTGCCAGTATAGGCGAGCGGCTTTTGCTATTTTTGCGTTAATTGGGTGACAAATTTTTTTAATAAAAGAGAACCGGTTGAAACCTTTTGTAAGTTGTTCCTTATACTTTTCTAAACATTTTCTGAAAAAAAAAAAAATTTTTTTGTTAGTGTGGGCCAAAAATTGTTATTAACAATTTGTTTGTTTATTAACAAACGCTGATATTTTGGGTCTGTAATCAATTTTTATAGGTAAATTGGCCAAAAATAAACACTTTTTGTTCTTTGTGTTTTTTTTCGAAAAAATGCTTCCCTGCAGAGTTATAGCCAATTTTTAATTTAAAAAATCGAAAATTCATACTTTTTAATAATTTTTTTTCTCGCTTATTTTCGTTCGTTAAGAAAAAATAAAAAAAGGAAAATGAGGAGCACAACCAACACTTTAATATATATTTTATCCCTGTGTGTAAAATTAATTATGGTGCTAAAAACAGCTGATATAAATAAACAATAAACTCCCAACGGCGCGCGCGCCGTGCGGGGAGTATATAAAAAGTATATAAAAATATAAAAATTGATTACTGACCCAAAATATCAGCGTTTGTTAATAAACAAACAAATTGTTAATAACAATTTTCGGCCCACACTAACAAAAAATTTTTTTTTTCAGAAAATGTTTAGAAAAGTATAAGGAACAACTTACAAAAGGTTTCAACCGGTTATCTTTTTTATTAAAAAACAACAAAGCGCTTAAAATGCCAAAAGCCGCACGCCAACGTTAGGCCTATACGTCTATACTTTTCCATGGTTACAATATTGAATTTTGACAAGATACAAGCAAATAAAAAATAAGTTCAAAAACTAAAACCCGACTACTGAAAAGTATGAAACAAGAAAATATTCCCATTTGAGGATAGCCGTGGTCATATGCCACCTATCCTAATAAAACATTACATTTTAACAGTAGTAAGCGACCATAAGCTCTAGGACAAAATGCATCACGCTATACATCTAGAGAGGCCTCATATATATGAGATGGCATACGACAACGGCTATCCTCAGATGAGAATATTTTCTTGTTTCATACTTTTCAGTAGTCGGGTTTTAGTTTTTGAACTTATTTTTTATTTAAATCTTTTTTTAATTTATTTTTTATTTTTCAATTGACTCATCCCTGGGACCAAAATTCAAAAATAAATGTCGCCTATGTTACCAGGACCGTAATAACGAATCGATTGATACCTTATTTATCAAAATCGGATGAATACTTTAGTTTAACATCCGTAAATACAAACATACATAGACTGCTAAACTCATAACCCTTCCATTTGGCATCGCCGGGTCGGGTAAAAACTGATGAAACACAGTTTATTAACTCTTTTTTAAAGTATTTTAACAAGTTCCAGTCATCACACGAAGGTGCAATTTTGACAGATTGCGTATCATAATTACGTATCTACATAAAATGTTCCCTCAAATTTGCACCGATTTGGGATTTTGTGGAAATGTTTAGGGTCAAATCATCTTCATTTAACTGACCTATTTTTACTGCAGAATAATCTCAAATAAATTAATTTGTGCACCCGACTCGTTGGCTACAAACCTCACTTCGATAGTTCTTATTTTTTCTGTTAAGTTATAAAGTCATTAGCCAACAATTACAGTACCTTAATTCTTTTTGATCGATAAAAAAGCTTACAATTTACTGATTTATGTAATGTTTAATCAAAATTGTACTGGGTTCAAAGACTGACCCTTGCTTTCCATTGCTATGTAGGTAATTGTGTTTTATACTTCATTTCATTTGAATATTTTACGCGTTTTGTATTGCGTCCTTAAATAAGAATGATTTTAGCTTTTAATTTAGGTTAATTAAAAATAACGGTCTTGTCCAATAGCAAATCATGATTACTCTAAATAACAAATGCTTTCGTTATTGAGTTATTCTTTCATAATCTAGCGGATGAACATCTCGTATATCATGAAATAGTATAGTTTATGTTGCTAGAATGTATTGTCGATTATTTTCGACATGTAAATCACACCATGGTCGGTCTGGGACCTAAAAAATTGGTAGTCTGTAAAGTCGGTTTACGGACGATAGTTTTACGTGATAACGTCATTAAGAAACATTGAAATGCGTACAAGCCGACGCTTGGGCCGATCGTGCCTCTCTATCGGTTATACCGCGCTCTCGCTTGCACGCTCAGGCTCAGGCGGAAAGTGACACTTTTTCGTGCGTGCAGCCGGTGTTTCATCAATTTATAAGACGTTATCACGTCAAAAATTGTAAAACAATTGTTTGAAATATAGTAAAATACGAACTCATCACGCCTTTATATGACCGTGTAACTAAGAAGAAAAAGATCCGGACTGGACTGGCCCACGGAGGAACGGCGGCCAACCGGAAAAAAATCCAATATTCCATGAGGCCAGACCGACGCTGAGTGATACTAAGTAAAATCGAGGGTAAGCGAGTTTTAACATTTACATGAGCCAAAATATAACATCTAAGATGTATACTACAATTTTAGCAAGTATCCCCCATAAAATATCTGGCCTTCACTTCATTTTTAGTATATTTTAACAGTTTTGACAGTTCCGTTGTATAACAAACGTGAGTTCTGTTAAGGTTGTTTTTGAAAATTACTTCCTGTTGTTTTACATATACTTCTAATGCTAGGCTTAGGTAGAAATTACTGGTGAATTGGTTAGATCGCTTATTTTTGTTTTACTTTACGCACTAGAATCTAGAAGTTAAATGAATCATTTTACGAGCGCTATACAGGAATAAAAAAATAGGTATTTTATAAGGGACGGGGTGTAAAACAGTTTTTAATTATGTTTTCCGTACCTTTTTATACTTATATGATTAATTTCATGTAGGTATATAGTTTCTATAGTGTCTTCACAATAATTACAGTCCTTATAAAAGTAAAAATATTTTCATTTCTTTATGCACCTACTATTGCGAAAAATAACTAATAATTTAGAGTGATGATGATCCTTTTTGAAATATTAGAAAATTAAAGGATGAAACCTAGTGGCATAGGATCAATGAAATTGCAAATACTGAAGATGTTATTGCATTTTATTTTCTAACGTTTCGGCAATCTTTATGCCATCTTAGGAAAATCAAAAAAAGAAAAAAAAAAACACCATAAAGATTTCCGAAACGTTAGAAGATAAAATGCAATAACATCTTCAGTATTTGCAGTTTCATTGACCCTATGCCACCAGGTTTTATCTTTTAATTTTCTAGCACCTACTATTATTGTTCCTTTTAAAGCTATTGTCAAATCATCAGACAGTTTTCTCAACAAAAATCTGGCATCGCTAGGTAGACGTAATATGAAAAAGTTTGGAAACTACTGCTCTATGATACAAATATATGCATGTATTATAGCGCAGATAAAAAAAGCTTGCTGTGTTTTATTTTCTATATTGGTCAGTACATTTGTCATAAAACCTTTTTAGTTTATAAATCCCGAGGCTTTAAGCTAACATGACGTAAGCTGCTTAATGAGCGTACTTGCTCCGCGGATACATACATCAGTGGCGTAGTCAGAGGGGGTTCATACGGCGCATTTACACTCCTCAAAAATATTGTATTGGCGACAAATGGATGAAGTACGTCAGATATTAGTCGACGGCTCAAAGAAAATTTTCAAAACGTTTACGCAATCTTTTTCGCCTCAATCGACAATACCTAGTGGAGAGAAAAATACACCTCTGTATGTTAATATATCTTCAACAATTCAATATTTTATTAATTCAATAGGTCAGAAATAAAAAAAAGATTTCATAATGATAAAAAAGTAAGTTAAAAAATATATAGATAATAATATGATGGTTCATTAGTTACAGCCCACGCTTTTAGTACTTAAATTATTATCAAACATCATTTTAGTACATTTCAATAAAAGTTTTTCTTTAAAAAGTATTCTTTTAAATATTTATCCGACTACGGCGAAGCCAAAAGGAAGGGTTATGAGTTTAGCACTCTATGTATGTGTGTTTGTATTTATAGATGATCCACCTTAGCGCCTAAGCTATTCATCCGATTTTGATAAATAAGGTGTCAATCTAATTTTTATTATTTGAATTTTGGTCCCAGGGGGGAGCAAATTAAAAATAAATAAAAAAATAAATTAAAAAAAAAATTAAATAAAAAATAAGTTCAAAAACTAAAATCTGACTACTGAAGAGTATGAAACAAGAAAATATTCTCATCCGAGGATAGCCGTGGTCGTATGCCATCTCATATATATCAGGTCTCTCTAGGTGTATAGCATGATGCACTTTGCCCTAGAGCTTATGATCGCTTACTACTGTTAAAATGTAATGTTTTGTTAGGGTAGGTGGCATATGACCACGGCTATCATCAGATGAAAATATTTTCTTCTTTCATACTTTTCAGTAGTCGGATTTTAGTGTTTGAACTTATTTTTTTTATTTTGTTTTTTTATCGAAACTTTAATTATTAAAATTAATTGATTGCGCAAAAAATTACTGAAGCAAGCATTGTCGTCGGGAAAATATAATATGTGTACAAAATATCAAATCGATTAGATATAGTCCACCATATTGGATTAACAATGACGTCACATAGCTTATCGTATTCCACTCGTCAAACTATTTCTTTCCATACCCATGTCAAAAGGGTCGTGAAGAAAAAAGTAACTTGCCATCTTGAATCATCCGCCATATTGGATATACAATGACGTTATATAACTTATCGTATTCCAGTCGTTGAACTATTTCGTTTGATACCCATATCAAGAGGGTTGAGAAAGAAAAATGTAATCCAACATTTTGAGAGAGGTCTGCCGTATTGAATTTATGCATTGTTACCAGACGCACGTCTGTAAAATTTCAAAGCTCTAGCTTAATTAGATCTAATCGATATTTTGAATTAAAGATTTGACCCAAACTGGCACTATGACTGACTGACTGACAAACATGTAAAGTGAAATAAATGCTTGTAAAAAAGTAAATGTGGACATTTTTCTAATATTTCTCGCTACGCTACTTATACATAACAGTACACTGTTAGTATCACATACACTATACAGCATGTTCTAAATTGGATAAAACTTTATGTTTGTTTTAGTTAAAAGCCAAAATGTTCTGCGACTTTTCTTGTCATTAGAAATAATTTAGTGCAACGTAAGTACGACATCAATGTCACTTAATAGATTGAAATGTTTTAAATGACGTTTCTCTAGGGAAATAATTACAATAATGCACTTCTCATTTATCAAAACTATAGCTGATTCCATTCCTATTTTATAATGCATAAACATGAATAGAATAGAATAGAATAGAATAGAATAGAAATTTATTCATTAACAGTGACAAAGGTATGTAACAAGTCATTACAGTATATATAATATGCAATTATGGAAGAAAACTAAATGAAACATTTTTTTATTGTTTTCAAAACGGTTAGAGTGCAAAATATCAATTGGAAATACACAATTATTATTTTATATAACATATAACAATATTATGAGCCGTTTTAGGTGTGGATTTTTTTATAATTTTTTTGCGCAGTGAAAAGAGAAAGGCGTTTAGGGGGAGTTCTTCATAAACAATTACGGGGTCGTGTCTACGTGATGGCGTTTTCTTTACGTAGTGAAAAGGAGGGTAAGGCATCTGGGGGGAGTTCTCTAAAAAACAATTATGGGGTCGTGTCGATGCGATAGCGTTTTTCTTTTTGAATAGTGAAAATGGGAGGACGTTTGGGGGAGTTCTTTATAAAACAATAATTACAAGGTCGTGTATACAAAGTGAGATAGTAATACAGTAATTCTACACTAGTTACTATGACGATGTGATTTCTGATTGTCTGCAAAGTTTTTTCTTTTTTAGAATGTCAAAATTTAGCGTTTTTTATGGCTTAAAAATAATGTCAAAATTTGGACACATCGAGTTATCGAACAGGACCCGTTTAAAACGCAAGTTAAGTATATTGTGCAATATAATATATTTAATTTCAATAATTATTAATAATGGGAATGCGGACACAGGTATATAATTCTTTCCTTTATTGCTAACGTTTCGTCAATAATTTTGACTTTTTCAAAGCTCAAGAAAAAACAATTTTTTTAAATTAGAAAATGTAATTAAACATAAAAAATTACAATTTTTTTTCCACTTTTTTTGTCCGCATTCCCATTATTAATAATTATTGAAAATAAATATTACGGACTTTAAATGGAAAATAATAATATATTAAATGTTGTATTGATCTTTTTTGTATCCACTTATAAATACTGCAGTTATAAATATAAAGGTATTGCCAACCAAGTTTGCAAGTTGGCATTAAAATTATTTGTGATTCGAAAAAAAAAAACTAAAGAAAGGCGCAGTTCGGGTTTTTCGTGAAAACGCCGAGTATTACTGTTCCCTCTATCGTCTGCACATGATCTGTAGACGCCTGGGTTTTTTCTTTTTTTTTCGACCCTGCTGTAGCTCTCTTTTTCGCTCGGCATTGGACTTTTTAGGCTTAGGGCATTTCTCTCGATGCGAGCTTTCCGTTGACTCATTTTTAATAACTAGTGTGACCTGTGCGAATTATTCGCACTAAATAAGTATAATAATTATCACTTTACAAAATTATTTTTTAAATATGATTGCAGGTATTCAATTCGTTTCTAATTTTGCACACTGCTTATAACGTTCTTCTTTTTGTTGTATTACAATATGAAGCTCAGATGACAGATCGAAGAAATATTTTACTAAAATTGTCATATAGAGGAGCAAGTAGCAAAAGCGTTGAGCTAAGCCGTCAGATGGCATCATGCAGCGTTGCTCGCTGTTTCAAAATTAAAGCCGTCAGATGGCAGTATGCAGTATTGTGTCTGTTGTATTACAATATGAAGGTCAGATGACAGATCGAAGTGTTGACGTTGTTTCAAAATTAAAGCCGTCAGATGGCAGACGCTGTTCAGCGTTGTTGTATTTTAATTAATTTACAAAAACAAAAACAATAATAAATTTTTTAGTTGTTGATGTCAGTAGAGCAAGCAATTATCTGTAAAATGATATATAATTTATGTGGAGTAATTGTGAGGTTTTTTCTAAAAAGGAAAGCAAACATCTTAAACCTTAGCGTATTAATATATATGATTCCTAGCATATTTGCGATATGTTCAACTAATTTGTAATTTTCAATTTAATACCAATTTTTACTTACATTCCGGCAACTATTTTTATTGTCACACTGCTAGTATAGTGTTCCGCGAGTTCTTTGAAATGACACGTGAATCAACATTAACTTAAAACTTTACACAAAGCTAATTCATGACTATCGCGCGCATGCACTTACACTTGTGCGATGACGTCACAGGTAAAGCAAATCGTGCGCAACAACTCGTAAAAACATGCTCTACCCGCTGTGGGCACAACCGTTGTTAACTCGTAGTTATTAGCGATTGAAATCTACGAGCATTTTGTAATTCAAGAAAGTTCGATCGGCTATCACCGTATTTAACGAACGAATACACTTTTTCACGTCAAAATAAAGCTTGCAAAATAAAACTTTTCAATCATTCTATACATAGATTCAACGGAACGCTGTAGTACGTCACAAAGAATAATAATGTACACACACATATGTATAGTATCACATACATTAGTTGATTACTGTACATTTTAATAATTCTCAAAGAAACGAGAGAAATTTGTTAAAAATGTTGTTTTTTATTTATATTTTGTACTAATTATTTTTTAACCTAATAATTCCCATTTTCAAAGAATTCAAATTAAAATAATGACATAAAAATTCTTGAAAAATATATAAGCAAACATGTACGTGCTTTGAAAAAATATTTTTTAATTCAATATAAAAATAATTGTTCCGTATTGCGCGGAACATTAATAATATTAAATCTCGTTATAACTTTCGTCTATTTTGAGCTATACTGTGTTTTGTAGCGAAGCCAAAAAAGAAATTACATATAAATATAATTTGTATACAATCTGAAAAATAGAATACGCATGACATATCTTTTTCTTTTTTTTTTAAACAGTATTTACTGAATCATAAAAATCTAGACCACAGTGTCATTTTATTTTCTTTCCCATAACGTCTTTTATTTGTAATGGATAGGTATGTATATTATTTGAGGATTATATTTTTTATTCGACTCACAGTACAGCGGTAAAGCCTAGAGTATTATGACTGACTCGTTCTTTCAAAAGACTAACATTTTAGTGTACTTAAATCCTGCTAAGGTAAATAAAATAAATGACAAAATAAAATGCAGGTTAATTAAACATAGATAATAATTAAATTGTCACAAATTTTCTTACCCTTGGTCTCTCCATCCACCATATCGATCTCTGTCCCGATCGCGATCCCTGTCTCTGTATCCTCCACTACCGCCAGCTCCGGCGCCTCCACCATAATTCCAATTCGACGCATAGCCCCTATCGTAACCTCCTCCCCAATAACCCGTTGGTTCCGGTCTACCGGTCGCAAAAAAGTATCCTTTTCCCGAATCGTCCCAGCCCGACGAACCTTTGTAAGTTTCATCCCATGGTCGGTATCCATTTCCTTCGTATCTGTTATCATAACCTCCACCGCTGCCACCTCCCCCTCCTCCTCCTCTATTCCAGTTATCGTAGCCATACCCTCCGCCTCTATTGTAACTGTCATAGCGGTCGTACGGCCGTCTATCGTCGTAACCGCCAGAGTATCTGTTATCATAATCGTATCCACCGGCACCTCCACCGCCACCTCCACCGCCACCAGATCCCCATCTATTAGGTCTACGATCATCGTAAGCTGGAGGTCGATATCTGTCGTAGTAACCTCTCTGATCGTCGTAAGGATCGCCTGCTGGATATCTTCCAGGCGGTCTCCTCTCATCATATCTATCAGAATAGCCTCCTCCTCCTCCACTGCTTGGATATCCTCCGCCGCTTGGATATCCACTACCGCCACCGCTTGGATATCCACTACCGCCACCGCTTGGATATCCTCCGCCGCTCGGATAACCACCACCGCCACCGGTAGGATATCCTCCGCCGATAGCAGGGTATCCCGATCCTCGTCGGTCATCGTAGCTGTAACGATCATCGTAAGAAGGATAACGACCTCCGCCACCGCGATTTCCAGTATCATACGGTCTTTCATAGTACCCCCCTCTGTCAGGAAATCCACCTCGGTCAGGATATCCACCTCTTTCGGGAAATCCTCCTCTGTCAGGATAGCTTGCTCTGTCTTGATAGCCCGCTCTTTCCGGATAGCCTCCAAATCGATCGTAGGGTTCGCATCGTAGACAACGTGGCTGAATGCCGTGGCTCGAAACGGGGGCTGTTTTCAGGTTACGACTTTGACCACCGCCCTCGGCATAACGGCTGTGATAATAACGGTTATCCCGAACTGTTCGATATAAACCTGGTTTCGATAACGAGTCTTTAATTAAAGTAGTTTCTTCGGCTAGTGGCGTGGTGGAAAGTTCGGTTATCGTAGGGGACACCAATGTTGCTAGTGCTATTATTAAATGGACTAATTGGTGATTGTTCTGAAAAAAACACAAAATTTTGAATTACATTTTACTTAATATACAAAGCAATAATTTATTGTTAAGGTTAATAATTTCAATGGTTGTTAGAAGTCTTGAAGATGTTATGAATTTTCAATTAAATACGGCTAACTATTTTGCTGTGCTTTAAAAAAAAATTATATTTGGCATCTGTTACGGAGTGTAAAGGAGACTCTTATCTGAGTTCAAAATATAGGATTAATTAAGCTGTTAAATTGTTTAAAAAATCTCGTCTTTTTCAGATCATTCAAATAAAATGTACAATGTAAAAAACATCATGATTCGTTATGTATAATTTATATTTATCGACTACTGAACGGACTAATAGAAAATGGACACGTTAATTTATTTGCTGCTCTTCTTCAAATATTATTCTATGTAGTCCTAGCTTCCTTTGTGGTACATAAATATTTACTGGAGTTTTTCGTATAGACAAAAGAGTTGTTCTTTTTATATATACATAGTGCACTAGTGCACTTGTCATACTCGACTTGTGCATATGAAAACATATTGACATAGTGAATGGACAGCGCAACAGACCAGAAAAACTGTGGCTCAGATTAATGTAACAATGGCTGCCTTTTCACGTCCTCTTCTAAACTTGGACCAATAGAGCTTTCAAGAACCGTTCGTGTTCACAGAGATTCAAACTAAATTTTTGCAAAAATTGGCTGCCAATTTATTTTGTCTCGCTCACACTTTCAGACAAAGAATGCGCTATCAATTCTCTATGGCAATGGCAGCAAGAGCCTCCTACTTATGTTATGCAACTTTTACTATGTCATATAACCGTTTTCTATAAATGTATTTCTTATTCAAAGCAAATATCGTTTGTGTATGTTACAACATTTCATATTAATATAATACGAAACCAAGTTCAACGTTGCATTTTATGGCAAAATAGTATCGTAACATAATGTAAAGAACGTTAGAACTTTTTTATATTTAGGTACATTCGGATTTGAAAACGTCAAGTGCTTTTTAGCATGTAGATTTGTTTACAATCTATACTAAATACATTACGGCAAAAATTTATAAATAAAAATAAGCACTTCCATTAACTCACTTTTATCATTCCAAAATGCCAAGTAAGGGAATGGTGCTAATTAAGGTCAAAATTCACTTTTCAAAAATTTTCAATATTTTTTGTTTTTAGGTCTCTTGAGTTCAAAAGAAATATTTTTGGAAATAAGTCTGTTCGTCTGTTTGTCTGTGAGCACGAAACAGGTCAAACGGTTGCGCGGATCGCAACCAAATTTTGATAAGATGTTCGACAAGGAAAAATTCGTAAGAAATTGTTTTTTTTTGAGTTCGAAAAGCTAAAAAATAAACTTCTAGCTATATTTTATATATTTTTGAGCGTTTTGAACTCGAAAATAACGGGAAGTTTCAGGGATGGCCTGCAGTGTCAAACTTCTTTTCAAATTTTTTTTATATGCTTCATGATTTCGGAAATATTTTGAAATTTAAAAAAAAAACAGCTGATCTTTTGTTACATAATATGATTTTCAAAAAGAAATTACTTTGATAGATAACAAGCATGCTTTGGTTAGTTTTTACTTGTTATATCATATTACGTAACCATATAACTATGTAATAGCAAATATTATACTATTTTTACTAGCCTTTACCCGCGTCATCGCACGAATTAACAAACTTTTTTATCTTTATTATATGTCAAATGTCAATTTTTTTGAAGTTGGAATAGTCCTGTTGTGCAATTGGCTGGAATATTTAAATTTATTGCAACGGTTATTTGAAATTTTTAAAAAAATCTAGTACAATCTATATTTATTTTTCAATACTATATGCAACTAAAAAATGTTAAGTTTCTCAGTGTGTTGACAAATTGTGTAGATAAGGGAATCTATGTTTTTCAAGAGTCCGAAAATACTTCCTTGATATTTAAATACTGGCTAATTAAATATTAAGGCAGTATTGTCGGATAACTAAAATTACTCCTGAAAAACATAGATTGCGTATCTACACCATTTCTGGCAAAATAGTATGTTTCACGTAGATGTCGCTTTTTATTCTTACAGTTTGCACGAAAAAAATATATTGAAATATAATCGATATTCCATAAACATTTGCGTTCATAATTTAAACATTAGTACTGTATTCACATGTGAGAAATTTTCATTGCATTGTTTTTAATTACGGCCACTGAATTTAGTAACGTTGCACCGCGCATTTCAACTTAGAAATGCATTTCCGGTTAGTCTATTATAATGCATGTTAATATTTTTACTTCACGCAACGTAATTAAATGTTTGTTTTTTATCAAACAATAGACATAACAAGAACCACCTATGATTTTGGTAATTTGTTTTGTTATGTTAAATAGGTAGTTTTAAAGGTAGCAATTAGTGGTTGACAAAATGTCGACATAAAATTTGAATTGCTTTTAGAGGTATTATAATAATTATAGTGTACCTATATATCTTAAAGTGAATGTACTAAATGGATCACTCGTTGATTTTTCGTTAAATTCGCCAACAGAAACCTTACGTTACACCAAGAGTAGCTGATAAAAAATTCGCTGGGTGCGTGACGGCAGCACTGCCATTTTTCATGCTCTTATAACATTGTGTCAAATCAGAATTTTTCAAATAATTTCAAATAATTGATATAATAATTAAATGGAACCTTTAGTTACCTATCGAATTTTTTATACCCAGTGTTTCTAACAACACACAAACAATGGATAAAAAATGACGGGTTGCACTCCGGTAGTGAAATCTTGAATATTAACGTCTTAATTTTTTGCATTTAGAAGCATTGTTTATTTATTGACAACACTTGTAAATAAAATGGTTTGTATCATAGATTGCATTTTTATGTACGATATTTCAACGCTAGATGTCTAACGTTGTATAAATAAAAGTTCGATCAGGACACGTGACCTGACGATCACTTAGAGAGTCTCACCCAGTTCTTACTTTTCTGACGCGAGTTTAACATTTTTTATTTATTACAAAAAAAGTGTACAGCGCCGCTAAAGAAGTTTTCACTTCAAAAAAAATCGTTAATTAAAGGTTACATGTAGGTACCTAATTATTATATCAATTGTTTGAAAAAAAAATCATATTGAGTATATAATTATTATTTGGAAAAATGTAAAAAATATACCTATATCATTTGACGTTTACTTCTACGAAAACTACTAGCTCCACTAGCGGGCAATACAGAGCGGAATTGAACTGACTTATTATTATTGTTTTAAACCGTTAATAATGGCAGGAAGCGAAATGAAAACGACATCTGACGGCCACATGAAATCATACTCTATAACCTTTACATGATATTGCCCATTTAGTTCACAGCTCATGCTGCGATCGATTTAATTGTTCCCATTCTATACTCTATACTCTATACTCTATGCTCTATACTCTATACTCTATACTCTATACTCTATACTCTATACTCTATACTCTATACTCTATACTCTATACTCTATACTCTATACTCTATACTCTATACTCTATACTCTATACTCTATACTCTATACTCTATACTCTATACTCTATACACCCGACCAATAGTTTTCGATTGAGTGCCAAGTTTTATTCATTTTAAGTCATGCGCTATGATCAGACACAAACATTCTAAAACAAGGCGTTTTCAGAATTGAAGTGTTTGTAGCGTATCCTAATATAAAAAACAGGAAAATGAAATTAGAAAAATCTCGATGCAATTTTATTTTCAATTCAGATTTAATCGAAATTAATTGTTTTTTCCTAAATATATAGCTTTCCCTTTACTCAGCATAAAAGTTAAATCATTAAATATCGGCAGTTTAATTAAAAAATGGTAACAACGATAACAGATATATAGCTGGCTCACAAAATGTACCATAGATTGTCGATATGAGTCATTATTCAGTAGTGCAATGCACCCCACTATTTTTTGAGTTGTCATTCATACAGGAAGTCCGGTTCATGCACTACGCGCACTTGTCTCTCATCTTATATATACAGTGCGTTTGTGAAAATATGTTTCTAAACTCATTTTAAGAATAATGCATAAACAATTATATCATCTGCTTGCTATTTCGTATTTTTGCCTTTACTGTTTTGTTAATAAATATCCAATCAAAAATATTGGCGTATATTCTTTACAAACATATCTTATACCAAAAATATTGGACTGTTAATTTAAGGAAAAATAACTAATGGCCATATTCACCGAACGTAAATAGTTATGTATTCGATTCATTTGTTCTTTAGGTATTTAATTCACCAACCATAATAATTATGTTTACTACAGGTATAAATCTCTGTCTTACTTTCAGGGTATATAATACATATATTTATTCGCCCGATAAAATAATAATGGCCGCTACATAGATCATAATACCTAACCTATAAACATAGAGTATTATATCTACAGTTGCTCTTGTGAATTTATTTATGTGTTGATTATTACCCTTCTGTGAAGTGTATAGTTGTAAAACATTGAAGTTAGTGGAATTTTTGTGTGCAATTGGTTAGGATATAACATTATTTTGTAAAACTTTTTTTGACGTTTACACTAACGCCATCGGTCGGATTTTTGTGTGAACGTCAAAATATTCAACAAAAAGAGCTAGGAGTATAGTGCGGTGTATATTATTATTCTTTAACTATTTTTTCTACCTGATAATTTGGTTGGTGAATTGAAAGTAAATTTTATTCTAACAAATAAATTTGTTCCAAGATTAGTAACTTGTATCTTTAATAGTGTTCAGTGAATATGGACATAAAGAAAATAATCATTCTCAGTTCTTTGAATGACTGGTCATACGACCATTGCAATGCTAAGAAAAGTAAGGAAAATACTGTGGTGTCATACGATGGCCAAGGTACCTGGAGCTGCCATTATTATGTTTGAATATTTTGATATTTTACGAAAAAATCCTTTAAAATCGGATTCTGAAATATTTATTATTTTAATAAGAACGTGTAATTAGAATTTAAAACACATGTTAATATACTTATATAAAATTAACTAAAATGTACCTTTTCGGAATTTAAATTCAAACTTAATGTGTAATTTAAAACATTTATTAAAATCGTTAACTGCATGGGAAAAAATAGATTGGTTAGAGGTACATTTACTCCTGTTTTTTTGGAATTTTATATTCATTACACTCCAGTTTTATGTAGTGACTTATTTTCGACATTAAATTCACTAAAATAGTTAAGATAATAACGGTTTTTTTCAAATTTCAAGACTCCTTAAAAGTAAATTTAGAACCATAACACAAGTACCTTGTTAGAAATATTTTTAGTTTATTTTTTAACAAAATAAGTTGCAAGATTAAAAATAATTAGTTTACCAACTTTCGACCGCTGTGGTTATTATAGATCGAGATCTACTAAACTTTTTGGAAACTGAATTAGGCACAGAAGTGATATACTTCATAATGCATTTTAATCAGTGCAAACGGCAAAAATGACATTTTGCGTCACCAAATCTAGTCGTTTTTAGGGGTAATCAACCAGTAAATATATGCACTAGTAGGATTGAAAACGTCAACTCATTTTGGCAAGGCTGACATTTTCATAGTAGGTATTTCAAATACACCTTTTCTTAACTGTGTTTAAAAAGGCAAAGCAAAATTCCGGTCGGAACAACCCGATAGACTTCTTTGAACATCTCTTATCTTATTTCTTCAAGGCAGTCTGCCGGGGTGTTCAGACCGGAAGTTTGTTCTGCCTTTTTAAATACATAATAACGTATGCCTAAATCAGTTTGCAAAAAGTTTTGACTATTAGCATTGTATAGTACCTTCAAATTTCTTATTTATTGTCAAGTAGTATTCTGTATTAACTACTCATTTATATAGCAATTGCGAAAATTACATATTTTTGTGAAATCTGCGTTCTTCTTGATTTTTACAATGAATATATCTACTTTCATTTTTTATATTTTTTGAAACATACTATAATATTTGTATGTGCTCCAATTACGCATGCGTGGATATACTATTTGACTTTTATTTTCATTTGTACTCTAAAAGTCCAGTGAACCATAAATGTACAAACAATATGGGTCAGTAACTAGATGTTTGACCAAAGCTGGTATTGTTTTGTGCTGCGGATACCAGGAACGTATCTAACTAAGAGAATTGTTTAATTACACAGCTTTACACAAACATAATATTTCAGTACTGTTTCTGTTGCATAAAAATTGTATTATATTTTTGAAATTCTCAGTTTCTCTTAGACAAGACTCGCACTGATTCGCCCCGGATTAGCCCGGCAAGGAACCAAACAACCGTTCATTCAGTACTGCAACGAACTAATGCGCTATATTTCGCTTAATTTTGTATTTGAAAAGGACTGGTTGTTTCGTACTATGCCGTACCGATTTAAAATATCTATAACTTACAATTAAATAACTATACTAATATTATAAAGAGATAAAGTTAATCAGTCTGGATGTAGGAGGTAATCTCCGAAACTACTCATCCGATTTAAAAAAATGTAAACACGTAAGGTGGACATAGGGAAATTAACATTGGGAAAAAATGACTGGATCAGAGTGAGCCTTGAAATCTTGTTTTTCAATTTGACAGATAATATTCTTTTGCAAAATTAATGTGTATACTACCGAAGAAAATATTCAAATGATTACAACATAATCGGACTTTTTTATTAATGGGACATTAAATTCCCAAAAATACTTAAATATGGTGCGAGATCAAATATCTCCGCCTATTCGTGTTGAACCTAAAGACATTGGGCCACTGATTTACCAACGCGCATACGTCATACCAGTCAGACAATTTTTGAATGAAATGTTTCCAAACAGATGGAGTTGTTTTTTTTTTGTTTTATTTTTGCACAAAAAAATTGAAATAATGATTTATAAGAGCTTTTTATTATTAAAAAAGCCAAGTAAAATAAAAGTAAATCAAAATAAAATAGAAATCCTCAAGATTACCACGATAATTCAATAGAAATAACAATTAATGCAGTCATGGCTAACTCTGATCCAAGTATTTTTTCTCAATGCTAATTTCCCTATGTGCACCTTACGCGTTTACATACTGTATAGGACATGTATTATTGCGTTAAAATAAAGGCATTTTTCGTAGAGACCAATTTTTCAATAAATTCGGGCGAAGCCAGATCGGGCCGCTAATATTTGATAATTTTCTTGTAATACATCTATGATGCGTTAAGTGATTATTATAAATTAGTTTACTTAATTACCATACATAATTATTTCTGACTCAGTAGCGAAAAGGCATTTTTGGTTTACATATTATTGAGAGAATCTAACAAGGTGTGGAAACAGTTAAAAACTTTAGCTATTTCCAGTTCATTGCAGATTTTAAATGGAACAATATCGCAAGGTGAGTTTAATTAAATTGGAATTTATTTTTTATGTCTAAAGGAAAGCAGTTATTATTTTGTTTGGGGGTATTTGTGACGTGTGAGTAGTTTACTATCGGATTTTCAGTGGTAATTCTACGAGAAACTTTTATTTAAATTTTCCGTTAAAGCTAGTACCTATTATATAAAATGTTCAATATTACCTATTTTTTGTAACAAAAGTAAAAATTGAATATATATCATCGGTTACCGATTTTGAAAAAAAAATTACGATTTTCCTAGTTCGCTACTGAATTTCCTATGTTTTTGTTTTACTATAGTAGATTATTATTACTAGTATACAAACATGAGAAAAGCATGCTACTATACAGATTGTATCAAATCAAAACAGTCCATAGAAAATTCTGTGTGTAAGACAGAGACGAAATTATATAAAGCACTAAAGCAGTAAGTAAGAATGAGATAAATGATCGCTAATAGTTACTGTGGTTATACAATCTGATAGTATCATCTTTGCTTTCTACAGTAAAAATCACAACTTTATCAAATGTCAGTATGCACTAGTGAAATTATTGATAAAATGGCTATTTATTATAATCGATTAGGATATTGTTTGGCAGAACGTGGAGGTCTTTTTAATTAATAAATTAATTATTAAAAGTATTGTTAAAACTTTTGTACCAGATATAAATAATAATACGAATTAATTGATAAATTGGTAAAAAGATTTACAGTGTACGTAATTATTTATTTACGTAACCACAGTAACTCTTAGCGATCATTTATCTCATTCTTACTTACTGCTTTATATATCGTCTCTGTCTTACACACAGAAGTTCTATGGACCGTTTTGATTTGATACAATCTGTATAACAGGAGAACATTATTTTACTCTTTATCATAGTAAAATAAAATAGAAAAAAAAACTTTCGTTTCTAACTTTTGTTTGTGTTTACATAGTAACTCTCCGAGGATCTATGCAAATATCTAATTAAAAATAGGTACCTTCTGTACACAGAAATACGGACTGTAATTGAAATTAATTATTATAATGAATTTCGCATATTTATCTTTATGAATGAACGTCTGATTGAAATATCCATTTCAGAAAACAGAATTTACATAGTTTTTTTATTGAAGTACAGTAAAACTCAGAGTTAAATTATTATATCTATTAGTAATATTTATTATTTATAGCTCAGCTAATGATAATGTCATAATAATATGATAATATTATATAAGACAACCAGCCAAGTCATTTTCCAATAATAATATGTCTTCGATTTAGATTATTCTTTGACTCAATGTTAAGTAAGAATTTATTACCATTCCAACAACAGTGTCGGAATGGTACTAATTTATGTCAAAAATCATTTTTTTAAATTTTTTCGTTTTGAGGTCTCCCGAATCCAAAAACATTGTTTAGGAAAAAGTGTGTGCGTTTATTTGTCTGTGAACACGATACAGGTCAAGCAGTTGAGGGAATTAAAACTACATTTTAGGAGGACGTTAAATATGCTAATTTGAAGACTGAAGAGCCCTATTGTTTTTGTGGAAAAGGCACAGACGAGATTATATGCCGTAACGTTGTTTTTTAATAATGGTATACTTTTCATAATAGTTTATTATTCTATTTATTTTTACAGAAAAGTTTTGTAGAAATTTTTTTACTAAACTTTATAGTTTCGGAAATATTTTGAAAATAAAAAAGCATCAACTAATATTCCTTGTTCAGTTGTTCTGCAGATCTGTCAAAAAGAAATTAATTAGACAGCTGACCATTTTTATATCACATCGCATTACCACACGCGTTAACAGAAATGTTATTTTCTTTATGTTGTCACAAGTCAATATTTTTGAAGTTGGAATGGTCCCGTTGCCCAATTGGCTGGATTTTTTTACATTATTTCGAGAATTGTAAAACAGATTGTGTAGTAGGTAATCGTAATAGGATTAATTTTGTGTCGGTACGAAAATGACCAAAAATCAGTAATGTATTGATTTTTTATTTGGTAGATTAATAAGTATACTCAAAACATTTCCAAATTTATAACTTATGAACAACTGACACATTAGGCTGTTAATGGCATTGAATTATATGCGAGTCTACTGTAGGCACTCCATAATTTAATAAACTGGAAATACCAATGAAATTAATTACCTAATTAATTTTCGATAAATATTTATTTCCTACTTTAATTATACTTAAAATCATAATATTTCTACAACTTGTGGTACCTTGAGGTTATAATGGTTCAAATCCATGCTGTAGAAGTTTAAAGGTTACGCGCTCAAGAAAGTGCTTTAATTTTTTCCAATTTTTACGTTCAGGAAATATTTATGCTTTCTGGTTGAATTATTTACGAAATTATAGAAATATTTGATAAGAATATTAAATATTTAAAATCCTAATGGCTATTGTATTTCATTAATATATACATTCCTTATTGCTACAATATGTTTATTTTTTCTATTTCAAAATCAGAAGATCATCATTTGTTTTTAATCATCAGGTAAATAACCTCTAAAAAAGTGACAAGGACAAAAAATCAATTAAAAAGAAAATGAAAAGTCTGAAACTCTATTTTAGCTTGTATTTCGGATATTGCGATAATTTTAGATTATTGATTGATAGATTTTAGAATGCGTTAATATCACAATTTTAAATTGTTTTTTTATTTGAATAATTTTTCTAGAAAAAATATTTTGCAGTCTACTATTTAATTGTTATTGAACATGCGTTAGCCACTTACGATTTTGCTAAAATGTGACCAAAAAAATATATACTTTTTGAAATAACACGTAATTATTATAAAAAAATAGATTTCTGTTAAATTAATGACTATTTAAGAATAGCTAATTGTTATTGATGATTCGTAATAATTCTGTTATCTGCTCAAATAATAAATTGAAATAAAAAATGTTCTCTTTTCGCATTGTTAGACTCTTGTGCCAGTAATAACATTGGAATCGAGATTTTATGTTTCACAAAGGAGTAGGAAAAAAAGTTGTCTGTAAAATACTTTAGCTACGAAACTCCACAACACCATTAATTACTAGATATTCTATTTAGATTGTGCAATGTGGTGTACTTTATTAATATGAAAACTTTGTTAATCCCAAGTTTGTTGGGATATTCTGTTTTGATAAAAAGTACGTGTGGTATGTTTAGAATATTAAAAGTGTATTTCTGAAACTGCTTAATAAAAACCGAATATATTTTAAATATTGATAAATATTCTATACAACAATAAAATTTATATTTGATTAATTGAAGGAGATATATTTGAGGAACAATTGAAAAATAAGCTTTACCAGAGTATCGCTTGTGGCCAACGTTTCGAAAAATATATATATATTCATCTTCAGAATCTCAAAAAAAAAAATGAAAATATATTTTTTGAAACGTTGGCCACAAGCGATACTCTGAGTATTCAGTTGTTCCTCAACCTAATAAATCACCTTCAATACATAATTTTGGAACAAAACTTCTACTAATAATTGATTAAATTATTGTAAGGTTTTTTTAATATTTTTATGCCAACAATCGTGTCATATGCTTATTTTAAACTACAGCAGCCGTTGATGTACAACCAAGATATTTTTTTAAATTCAGTTTAAATACAAATTTTACAATTATCCGATGTTTCGTAATTAAAGAAGATCTGTAATAACATATTAAAAACCGGTAACTATATATTAATTTGCACGCAACGCTTGTCTATCATGTCGTTTTCCAGAAAAACACATGTTTTTTTCACGTGACAGCAATAAATGATTCTCAACACCACACTAAAAATAAATAGTGCAATTTTAATACTTACATATACAAATATCCACATGATGGTTTTTCAAATATTCATAAATAACATTTGAGTTAATAAATAAATCACTTTAATCACTAATGGATTATCTTAACAAAATCACACTTATAACACCATTTATCACAAAAGTAAATATTATGTCAACACGCGGAATAATCCGAACTCATCGTAACAAATCAACCGAATTGTGCAGTGAAAACAATTGATTGTTTGGTGATAGCAAATGAACGTCTAAAAACAAAACGAATGCGTTCGAAAACAAAATGAATTCAGAAACAAATGCATGTATGCATGATGTTGGCGCAATCACGTATGAGAATGCGGCATGGCACACAAACGTTTATAATAGTTTTTATGTTGTGATTATAATTAACGAAGAGTTAGGGATAACCTTGCTATGTGTGCTAAGCTAACTAACTGACTGTTATAATAATTATGTGTGTATGGTCACGACTGCCCAGTCGGTAACCACAGGTGTAGGAGGTTGCAAGTTAAACTGCGTAACAATTGCTATGGGTCGTATCGGAAAATAATTAACTTTAAATAAAAATAAATAGCTATGTTTCAGTTTGAATAAATTTGTACCAGGTCGTTAGTTGGGTCTTGTTAACGTTTTAATTTAAATTTTATTTAAAGAATATATCTGATGTTTACTGTTCGATAAAGACAAACGTTTTAGTAACAACAGGAAGGCCCCCTATTTATTGCTGTATTTTTAAGTAATAAAGCCTGCGTTTTAATGAAACGAATTTAGGTCAGTATACTCAAATCTTTTTAATTCTTTCATGTGAAAAAAAAACTTGCAATAAATTTGAACATTTCGTTTGTTGGCAAATTATTTTTGAAATAAGATTGTTCCTTACTCAGCTTGTTAGGTTATTTATGTAAAACTAGCGGTCCATCCCGGTTTCACCCGGGTGCAAAAGAACGAATGGTGGGGAGGGACATGAGTACGCACATTTATCTTAGTTTACCGAGATGAATGTTGTGTCAAAATTTTATCGGATGGACATATTTTGAGTTTTATATTATATATTTTTTACACCTTGGGTTACATTATTGGAGTTTACGTAGGGATCCCTAATTTAACTCGATTAACAATATAGCCTATGTTACTCAGTGAAAATGTAGCATTCTATTAATGAAAGAATTTTTAAAACCGGTCCAGTAGTTTTTAGTTTATTTATTTATTAGGTATAGATATAATATGTAATTATTATCGATTTATAGGAATAATTTTTACTGTTCCTTAAATTATGGCCTCACTTCTAACTAGATGCTTAACTATTTCTGGTTGACGAATAGAGAAGTTGAATATCGCAAATATTTTTGGAACGGTATCTAAAAACTACATTATCGTGCATTCTATATAGTTCCACTGTTTAATAGAAAAAAATTACATTTTTTTTATTAATATTTACGGTAAATCCGATTTGTCGAATATACATTTAACTGTATTTTATTTATTCATTTTCGCTATAAAGTCATTATTATTAATTGTATTTTTGTCAACTGGCCTAAATAGATTGTTACATTGATTTCTCTATATTTATATATTAAGTCGGGTTTTAAAAATGTCGACCATGTGTTCCGATAGAATAAAAGTTCTCTTAAAGTTTTCATCGTTCAATTTAAAATGAAAAAAAAAAATTGGTTGGCTGTAAAGTCGGTTTACGGACGATAGTTTTACGTGATAACGTTTTCCGCTCGAATATCATATTTAATAATACATAACCTAAATTTTAGTAGCTGTCAAACTATATTTTTACCGACTAATAATTTGATCAACCAAAGCAAAATAAATATTTTTAAGCAATTATAAAAGACATTTAAAAGAATGTGTATATATTATATATTTGTTAACAAACCGTATAATTTATCTGCTGTTATGAAATGCAGATATCTCGCAAGATTTGTTTTTGATACAAAATGTAGCTGCGTTTGTGTACAAACTATCAATTGATCAATACATTTCCATTCGTTGTGAATAATATCATATTTTATCCATAATGACAGCGATCAGTTATTTTTAACAAAATAAAATGACATTTATTAATTATTATTAGCGCCATATTGCCATTATCGTGCGTTCAGTTATACTTTGGCTTGGATGAATCGGTAATAATTACATGACACAAAAAATATCCGTGCAAAAACGAACAAATAACGATGTATTATCTGAAAAATTGCTTTAAAAATTCGATAATTTATGACATTTTTATTAGATATCTTGATTTTAAGTCGTAATTTCCACGGTTTATAAAACAAAGGCCATCTGTCAGATATAGCTTTCGATGGAACAGCCGAAAAAAATGTTGAACGCACACTACTCTCTGACGTCACGCGAGAAGAAATGCGTACAAGCCGACGCCGATCGTGCTTCTCTATCGCTAATACTGCGCTCTCGCTTGCACGCACAGGGTCAGGCGGAACGCGACACTTTTGGAACTTTACACTTTTTCGTGCGTGCAGCTGGTGTTTTATCAATTTATAAGACGTTATCACGTCAAAAACATTAAAAAAATGACCAGAGAATATCCAGAGACAAAAATGTAATGTTAACAAAACAAAACTGACCGAAATATAACGATTAACTTTTAACGAGTGCTTGTAACAGGAGGTTGGTAATTTGGTGTAGTGTCAACAATAATGGGAGACAACAATTATTCTAGTGGAACATATTTTATAAAAACAATTGAAAGTTAATGACAATCGGATCAAAGGCAGACGGCCTTGTCTACTGACATCAAGGACTATAATGACTAATGCTTAAGTCATTATACCCGCGTATAAAGCTTGTTTTTGTTCTCATTGTCACTAATTCTTTCACAGTAATAATTATTTTAGGACAAAGACGAAATAAAAGATACAATGTGTTTTTGAATACAAAAAATTTAATATTGTTGACATTTCCAAAATTTTTTTTCTTTTCGAGTATTGACCCTCTTTCTTAGCAATAAATTTAAAAAGATGGTTATTCTACAGAAAATCAAAAAATGTTGAAAAAATCTAATTTCACACGTCAAAAGATTGTATAAAGCTGAGCGTGCATTTGGTAAGGTTTTCTTTTGAAAAATGTGATGTAGTAAGTTGACGAGTATCTACAGTATGGTTTTTTTAAAAACCGAACACCTGATTTATTCCCGTAGGTTGCATTCAAAGGAATTTTACCCCCTGTAATAATCTTCATAGTTTCAGGGGGGAAATCGATTGCCGGATTTTTTATGACCTAGTGCATTCCGGTGCAGTGCAATGCACTTGCACTCATTTTATTAAAATGAGGACCCCCGTTTTTTTTTGCATTTTCTGATTTTTTATGAAAAAATAAACACTTTTTGTCCCGGATATTTAAATAAAAAACGCGAGTCTGACCGGATAACCGCTCAAAATTATGCCACGCACGAAATCGCGTTTCGACGCGTCGAATCCAAGTTTCCGGGTATTTGACAATCAAAACAAAATGAAAATATCAAGGAAGAAGGAGAAATAATCATCAATAATAAACAAATCATATCCTTATTCTATCATAACCTTATTTCTCCTTCCATATTGTTTTGATTGTTTTCCCACAACACAGGCAAGGTAAATACCCGGAAACTTGGATTCGACGCGTCGAAACGCGATTTCGTGCGTGGCATAATTTTGAGCGGTTATCGGGTCAGATTCGCGTTTTTTATTTAAATATCCGGGACAAAAAGTGTTTATTTTTTCATACAAAAATCAGAAACTTCCAAAAAAAAGGGGGTCCCCTTTTTAAAAAAATGAGTGCTAGTGCATTGCACTGCTCCGGAATGCACTAGGTCATAAAAAAATGCGGCAATCGATTTCCCCCCTGAAACTATGAAGATTATTGCAGGGGGTAAAATTCCTTTGAATGCAACCTAAGGGAATAAATCAGGTGTTCGGTTTTTAAAAAACCATACGGTATATTCATTTTGAAAGAAAATTGGAGGAAAACAGAATTTCTTTCAAAAAATGTAAATACATGTTCTCTAATTATTTACACACTTCTTGAATTGAGAAATGAAAGTGATGAAAACCGGAATAGCAAATAATGTAGTAATCTGCGAAAAATCTTTATTGCAATCTTGAATAACATAATAAAGGAGATGAAGTAAATTATATATTTAACTTTTAAATACATATAATATAATGCAGTAAACATTAATATTTTATTATGTTTTCATTGCATTTATAATTTTTGTTAACCAATTTGTAAAATTTAGGTAAACTTTCCAGAAGCAACTCCAAATATACTTTAAACTTTAATTCGTTTTATAAAATTGGCAATCATATAACAAAAATTTTATTTCGGAAGTATACTAATTCTAGATTACAAGCACAAACTCTATTAAAATATGTTAATTTAATTTGCAGGGACGGCTATTTCTACCGCTAAACATTTACTGCTCATAGAATAGTATAGATTGTACATCTGGGGCGTAATTATAGTATATTGTGCGACTAGTGAGAGAAGGAGAAGATTCCATGAGCGTGAAATTTGCCGCACGAGCGTAGCGAGTGCGGTAACACGCCAGTGGAATATTCTCCTTCGATCAATGGTTCAAAAGCTAGTAGCATCGTGACAGAAAAATGAAAAAATCAATATACTATGCGGTGTACACTGATTTTTTCATTTTTCTGTCACGATGCTACTAGCATTTGAACAACCCACACAAATTATTAAAAAAAATGTGTTTCTTAATTCCCTGGAAGTAGGCAACCCATCTTCTGTATCTGAATGAACTGTCTATCGCAGATAATTTATTTGTTCTAAATATTATTGTTCAATAAAAAAAGCAATAATATTGAATTATATTAACATTATATTAGTTTTAATTCGACAAATAGAATTACCATTTTAAAATTAGCTTTCTTAATCGATACCTGAAATAAAAAATGTGGAAATTGTTTGACCTGTAGGCGAGCCTTAAAATTTCCGGTATGTGATAAATAAACGTTACAATAAATTGGCATTATTATGTTAGATCCTAGATGCGTCTTTTACGTCGTAAGAAAACATAACCGGGCCTTTTTGGATCGATTTGTCTAATAAAGACAGACACAAAATTCAATGTCCGGCAAGGTGTTATAAAAATATTAAAATTTCGGTCTTGTGTTTAATCAGTACCTAACATGACGTGATAACAGCATTAAATTCCGTGGCATAGGTGGAGGGTAATCTCGCCTGCAAGAACGCTCAGGTCTGCCTGTGGTTTTCTTGGCAGGACAGGTGGCAGATCGGGTTTAATTACTCCAAAAAAAATAGAGAGGGAAAGAGAGACGGACGGACGCCTATCCAAAAATAGTCAGGAAGAGCTTCCTATAACTACAAAACGCAAAGATCTTATGAAAACTCGACTTTCAAAAATCGGACCGAAACCAATATCTTTTTTTTTTTGAAAATTTTCAATAGTAGGAAGTTAATAAATAGAGCTGTAAAAGTAACGAGAAATTGTGTACCCGTATGTATTCGTTACTTAAAGAACAAGTACCCGTTACTTTCGTATCGTTACGTTACTCGGTATTTTTCAAACGACATACAATAGTGTACTTAACAGCATCAAGCAATAAGCATGTAGTTCGCATCAAAGCGCGTCGCATACGTGATACGACATGAGTAATGACTTCGTACTTTATGAATACTTATAAGTATAACACATTGTGTTCGTATAACCGTATCAAACGAGTCGAACTGACATAGATACGAAACATGCGGGTAACGAAATGAATTTGTAAGTAACGATTCGTTACTTCGAGTTAGACGATGTACCCGTTACTCAGTAACGAATACATACGGTTTGTTACAGCTCTATTAAAAAATAGCTTATAACATTTTCAAAGGTAGCAAAACTAGAGCCTGTTCTTAAAAAGATAACTGGAAGCTGAATTTATGAAGACATAAAAAACGCATATAATTATAATTTCGCGTTTATAGTTCGTTTCTTTTTTATTATTAATCTGAAATCGTCTTCGAAAAAGTGATAAATGTTTTATTGAAGTGGCTCATATCAAAATATGAGTCTGCAATCAGCTGAAAGAGATTTTCGAATTAATTAATCACATTCATTGGAATTCCAATTCATCTGTCAAAATAAGACCTTGTGTCTATTTAAGTTCAAAAGGCGTTTTCATTGTTAACAATAAAATTATTTCAGATACATATTTTGTAACAAAAAATCAATGAAGTGACCTTTATTGTGATATTTTGACAGGTTTGCATAATATCGTGAAATCATTAATTAATCATAAAGACTCATTTGTCCAAAAAAAATTTACATTACCGAGGCAGCGATAAACATCCAGTTACAAATTTATTCCAAATTGAACATTTCTCAAAAAAAAAAAAATAAACAAAGGAGAAGAGATTGGCTCTGACGTGGCGTCTAAGCAGGTGAATGATTTCTTGTCAAAACAATTACTAAAACCTTATCTACTATTACTGATTATATTTTTGAATGAGAACTTTTAAAATTTATATACGCTGTTTAAATTCTGTCGAAATCGAAAAACCAAATGTCTCAATTTTGAATGAACACCAATGATTGTTTGACAAATTCATTTTCTTTGATCGCTTAAAAAAGCAGGACATTAGTGATGAGCAAAATCGGTCTTGGGTTTGCAATTTTGGTCTTGCGAAAGCAAGACTAATATTAAGACCATACTTACACTAGCAAGACCAAGACCTAATAAACAAGATCAAGACTAAAACCAAGACCAAATGCGCACGTAAAATAAAGTTTTAATAATTTATACTTTTAAAAACCTGGATGACGATTGTATTTAGAAATATTATTTAAAAGCACGTAAATAACAGGTTAAATGAGCAAGACCAAGACTGAATATGCGAGATCAAGACCGAATAAGCAAAGCCTAGACCAAGACCCAAGACGAGAAGTATTTGAGCAAGAACAAGACCAAGACCGAATAAGTATGGAGGGTGGAGGTAAGGAGCACAATCTTATATGGGAAATAATTTGAAAAAGTGTCCATCAAAATGTACTAAATAACAGTTCAAAAATCGTCCGGAATGGCGCTAGTGCCGCACGGGGGTATTTGTCAGAGACATGTTCTCTGGTCAGAGACAATACGGTATTTGTAGTGATTAGAATCGTATGTAATGCTGTGAGAATTTTTTAGTCATTTTATACTCTTAAAACTTTTTAAAATTTAAAATATTGAACAATAATGGAAAAAGTTTGGGTAAAATTTTACTTATTCGTCGCTTTCGATTATGGCAAATTTTGAACGCACCTTAATAGTTAAGGTGCGTTCTAAATTTGCCATAATCAAAAGCGACGAATAAGTAAAATTTTACCAGTTTTTGCTGTGAAAAGTTGCTCAAGTGGGCGTAAAATGAAAAATAATACACCTCAGTCTGTGTCCTTTTTCCAGTCAACAGTATGTAAAATAACTTTATACAAAATATTTATTCATTTAGCACTTTTAAACTAATATAATTTTTTTAATAAATTAAAAAATCAACATTTTTTTGTTTATATAAATTTACAGACACCAGCAAGATTAGAAAATTGGAAAATGTCTTTAGGCAACCGATTATATTTGTTCATATCGGTATAATCGTTTATTTATTACTAAATGCATAATAGCACGTTTAAAAATGACATTTAAATAAAAAATTATCATATTGTTTTCTTATTTTTGTTTTACTTTCGAAAAGTGCGCCATTAAAAAGCGAAAATTCTTCTTTCTTCCTTTACTTTTCTTTCTTACTCTAATCATTTTTGCCCTCCATTCTATGCTCCATACGCTTGCTTTAAAATATCCTCCATACTTTAAAATTTACCCTCTTGCAATAGTGGCGGTCCCAATTTAGGGCATTTTGATGGACACTTTTTCATACACAGAGATGGTTCTCCTTAAACTTCTACCCTCCATACGAATAAGGAAGACTAAGAACTATACCTGCCTATACCAAGCTTATCTCAGTCTTGGCCTTGGTTTTTCAACGACACGGTTTACGCATCTTTCTAAAAGTGCAGCTTGTTCTGTGCCATGCCCTGCTTTGCAGAATTGCAAGCTTGTATTTTAGTAAAATACAGTTTTGTGGTATATATTAGCGGCAATGCATTATTAATCGCTAATGACTTTTTATTGAATGAACAATTTCGTAAATCCTTTACAAAAAATGTTTGCATTATTAATTCAAAACCAACCAACAATTTTTTTCAGCAACTCATTATAATGTAAATAATTAATCAGTTTTATTGTCATGAAAAATTCGTCCATCATTAAAATGAATGCAAAACAGAATGGCGGACAAATCTGTTCATTTAATTGTGCATTATGCATAAACGCGGTCATTCTTTGTGGCAAATTTAAAAAAAAAAATGCCGGCTAAACAGTGTCGCACGCTACACGTCGGCATAATAGAATATTATTTGATATCCGAGACAATAACGGTGAATAAGTAAATTTGGAATCGTGCAGCTGAACGTGTAACGCAAAAACGTGACGCAACGCTGCACCACCACTCCTCTCTGCTGTTGACGTATGGACCTGTGTGTGCGTGTTTACAGTCAGTGCAACTAGATCCTCACCACGCTTGTCTCAAACACTAGTATATTCTCTTTTGTAATGTTTTGTCTATATTATATACGTATATATTCGTGTTTGTAATGACTCATGTAACTAGAAGTTTCACTTCTGTTGGTTAAAATACACAGTCCATTTTTAACTGACTGTTAACACCATAGAGATATTACAAAAGAGAACCCGAGGGAGCAGTGAAAGTGTTTGCAGTTTAGAGCGAGAACAGTTAATTATCTCTAAGGGAACTAATGATGCTAAACAATGCTGATTTGAGTAAACACACTAATTTTCCGCAGCGTTCTCTCTCTTAACTGAGAACACTTTCACTTATGGCAAGCGTGCGCACTAGCGTACTCTAGTTACTTATATCTCTATCGTCAAAAGCGACATTAATGCAAATCGTCAAATGTTTTTATTTGTCAAAGATTTTGCTGTCACTATTTTTATAGAGTTTTATTTTTTAGTTCATCTACGAATAACGTAAGATCAGCCTAATTTGAACAGAGTATCTTGGTGTATGTTGGACTATGAATGATCAAAGTTAATACTTTATAATATAACCTGACAATCTATACAGTCGGTGGCTATTAAGTACATAATACGCACGCAGAAGTTCTCAACCATTTTGAAAGAAGCTGACGATGATGCGTCAAATTGTAATCCGAGAAAATAACAGAACACGAATGATTTTTCAGTGATATTCTGAAATTGGGTAAATTCTTTTTTACTATACATTATAATACATTAGTCTCGGTAATGTGAACTAATCACTAAATACCGCATTAAATAATCAGATAACGATTTAGTTTTTTGGGTACTCAACGGGTCCTTATTACTAAGCCTCCGCTGTCCGTTCGTCTATCTGTCAGCGGGCTGTATCTCATGAACCGTTATAGGTAGAGCATTGAAATTTCCACAGAGTGTGTATTTCTATTGTCGCTATAACAGCAAATAATGAAAAATCAAGATGGCGAATTTTAAAATGGCTCCCATCCAAATTAGAAGAAAACTTCCGATTAAGCTGATATTAAGCAGGCGTGTTTAGTCCTATTAACATAATACAAACATTAAAGAAACAAAGATGGCGAATTTCAAAATGGCCATCTACAAATAAAAAAAATCCGAATAAGCTGCTATTGAGCATGTGTGTTCAGTTGTAGTAAAATTACACGAGAATGAAAAATAAAACCAAGACGGTAAATTTCAAAATGACTGCCATGCAAATAAAAAAAAAACGATTTACCTGGTATTGGTTATGCGTGTAAAAAGTACATAGTGTTATATCTTGTACGGTGGCATGGAATCGTTCGTGTGCGAGTCCGACTCGCACTTGACCGGTTTTTAGAGAATGTTCATGGTTCAAAAACGTATTATACCTATTATAAAATTATAAAAGAATAAACAAAGAGTAATCTCTTGTAGGTACATTTATAATGTAGTTTTAAATATGTGTATATAAGTCTATTTTTTATTATTTGTGCGTGTTTTAGAGTATAAAAAGATTTGTCGTTCACGTTTTGAAATAAGTAGAATGCTAAATCATGTATTCACGTTGTTTGATGTTCATGTTTTGGGATGTTCACGTTACCGAGACTTTATTGTCTGATTGAAACTCTACTATTTAAAGAATAGTGGATTTTCCTGTTCGAGTAAAAATATATTTGATTTTCGATTTGAATAGAATACCAACATGCGGGGAGAAGTACATACAGAGTGTTTGGGGAGCAAACTGCAATATTTGGAGCAAGTGTCCTAAGATGAGCCCTTACGGAAATATAAGCTTGTGTAAAGCTCGTTCTGCAGTACATAAATAAGTATAATTAGCAGAGCTGACTTGAGTAGAACTATTATAACTTCAACATATTTTTGCAGTGCGAACATTGACGTTTGAACAAGCTTATTTTTTTGTTTATTTTGACCTCCTGAATACATACTCAAAATATTGCGGTTTCCTCCCTGAAGACTTTTTACCCTGATGAAGGTTTTTAACATTTTCTAATTCAAAACTTTCTTTTTCTACAGACAGATAGACATGTTTTTTTCAAAAATTCAACGAAATACGAAGAATGCTCGTGAAGAAATTTTGTGAAAGCTGAAGACACATTTTTCTTCACTGTTTTATTATATTATGTATGGACAAATATAAGGATTATTGTTTCTAAAGTAGGTCATGAACGCGTATATTTTGAGAGCCACTGTGTAACTGCAGACAGGTACAGCGTTTGACTGCAGCCTAGTTAGATTTATTTGGTCAGCGGAAGGAAATGATGAAATCCTGTACAACAAACCACGATGTGTGCAGCGTCCTTCGACCGTGACGTTTACTCTTGTACAGGAGACACCTGTACAAATAATAATATATTGCCCCGTAAACAAAGGTTTTGCCGAAACAAAACGGTGTACGAAAAATATGGAGGGGACGCACTGTCATGTACCAATTAAAAAATTCAGTTGTGAAGTGATTCGAATTTAAATAAACATTTTGATCTCACTTTAGAACAGAATATGTTAATTACATAACATAATATGTCAAAAAAATGTTATTATTTTAATCTTTACTTTCGTATTTTACCTATAAATTAATTAATTATAATACTCAATTGGTGAGTAGAAAAAAACACGAATGATAAAGTTTAAACTAGCCCTGGACAGTGGGCAACATATGACTTCTGAAGTGCAACCAGCTCTAATCTCTATTGTTCCAAGGGACTCTGTTCGTTGCGCACATGTGAATTTACGACCCCAAGTATAATTTACAGGTATAACGAAAATATTTTCGAACAAAATAATTATAATTAATTAAATTCATATTTAAATAATAAAAAAAAAATAAACAAATATATAACAAACTTGTTTTAACATTACTTAGCCTATTATGATTTGGCATCAGATATATACGTCACCAAATATTTGTAAAAATATATATTTTACGTACCTACATTATTTTTATTCAAATATAATTTATATATTATGTATACCGGGTGTTTTTTTGAAAACTTTCGATATTTTTCTTTTTTAAAGAACAACGGGTTGAATAAAAAAAAGTTCGACCGAAAGTTATTGAGTTTCGAGAGGGAAATCGTTTGGACGCAATAACCACCCCCAGCACCTCACCTCTTAGCAGAGGGACGGGGTGACTTTTGTTTTTTAAATGGGAATCCCCATTGTTTATCATAGAATTTTTTTTGTATGTGAAAATGAACATCTTATGTAAGAATTTTTTTTTAAATTAACTTTTAGTTTTTTTGCAAATCGCGAATAATGATTTTTTTTAATGGTAAAAACTACGTGCCCAATTCTTTACCATTATTAGCGATTTGCAAAAAAAAAAACTAAAAGTTCAATTTAAAAAAATTTCAGACAAAAGATGTTCATTTTCACATACAAAAAAAATTCGATGATAAAAATGGGGTTTCCCATTTAAGAAACAAAAGTCACCCCCTCTCCCTGCTAAAGGGTGAGGTGGTGGGGGTGGTTATTGTCTCCAAATGATTTCCCCTTCGAAACCCAACCATTTTTGTTCTAACTTTTCTTTTATTCACTCCGTTGTTTTTTAAAGAAAAACGTCCAAAGTTTTCAAAAAAAACACCCGGTATAAAACAAAGTCTTTCCGCCGCGTCTGTTTGTCTATCTGAAAGTGAAAAACTCAAAAACTACCAAACGGATTTTAAAACGGTTTTCACTAAAAGAAAGAGCGATAAACGAGGAAGGTATATAATTTGTACAAAATGGCTAAACTACGACGGTGTTTTGCCAAAAAAAAAAGAAAACAGTTTATGTATGCTTACATGGCTAACGCTGGCCAAATCTTTAGAGATACATCAAAACAATGTACTTTGAAAGTTCTGCTGTGTAGATGGGAATTGGGAAGGTCAATATAATATTTCCAGAACAGTGTTGCACCCAGGTGAAACCGGTACAGGCCGCTGGTTAATAATAATTGTAATAGGTATATGATCTCCATGGCTGAAATATTGCGTTATTCATCATATTATGTCTGATATATTTATTTATTTTTTTCAATTATGTAATTACATAATATGTAATTAATAATGACCTGTCACTTAGATTTGTCAAGAAAAGAGACAGCTATAAAAGTTATGTACCTCTCTCACTCACTTTAACACTCGCTTTTGGGAGCTACTTGGAGAGCTCCTAGGAGCTCAGAGCGGAGGTTGCCCAGCGCTGGTGTAAACTACTTGCAAATATATATTTTTTTATCGATAGAATATAGATAACCCTACTGTATTTTTTATGAAAACCTTATTACAGCCTAAATTTTTTATTTGTCATATCGACGTATTTCGAATTTATTTTTTATCAAAAATATATTAATCGCCATTTTCATCTTTTTCAAATAGAAAGGAGCTCATTTTGTATAAAATTAACAACAATATTATTTTTATTATACGCAATTTAAAGTGATATTAATTATTATGTTTATGCATATGTAATGATTGTATGATAAAAATATCCATTGTTACATGATGACAGATTATTACAATTATTATTAATTTTAAGGCGCATTTAAAACAAGTCCTATTATAGTTTCGTGCACCTTGAACAATTGAATGTAACACTGAAACAATTAGTCAAATGATTAATTATCTTTAATAATGATGTTAATTACCGACCCTTCTCACAAAAAGCGACCCTGCTCTCTAAGAATCGACCCTGATCACTAACGAACAATGCTTTCTAATTTGAAAACATAAACACAACAAACGAATTTTTTACTTTTCTTGTAATAAGTAATATACACGAAAAATAGTACGTTATCACCTTATGGAGTACATACAATTTGAAGTATTGAGTGTTTATTTTCGAGCAACAGTGTCCGAATAGTGGAGAGCAGGAGCGGATAGAGCTGCCGGGATACCGTGAAAATTCCCGATGGGTCGTACATAAATTTTTTAAGGAGCCGGCAGGAATAAAAATTTTTTGGTGAACTGCCGAGCACATTTTATTTTTTTTTACAAATATGTCATTGATATTCAGAATTAAAAAAAATGACGTTTAGAAATATAAATAAATATTAAATAAATATTTTATGATATAATTTACATTACACGTTCCTGTTTGAAAAGACATAGTTCTTTTGCTTACCCGGGGCGAACCTCCTCCACCACCTCCTTTACGCCACCACTGTTTGAGAGTCAATATTTAAAAAAAATCTCAGAGGAAGTCCCGCTGTATGTGGGCCGTCGATATCATCTATCTCGATGCTATTTTCTATGTACAATCCGCTTCTGGAAGCCATTCGCGAATGTCGGCATACCGGTGCTCGATTGTACAATATGCACTATTCTACAATGTTGATCGAAAATAAAGATTCGACATTTCACATAAACTGGCATTTCATTTTGGTTATCTAAAAATTGCCGAATGTTTACTTGAATTTTTCAGTTACTTACTTTTATAAATGCTTGGTTTGTATTTTTTTCGTATCGTTGGAAAATGGCTTCACAATTACTTCGTCGTGCACAAATAAAGAATTATACCTCCGCTATATTATACAAATGATGCGGTAGCACAAAAAGTTGCATTTTAAGTTAATTTAATGGTCCGCCTGTTATCTGTTCACGGACTATGCACTCAGACACTCTTAGCTCATGAACATCTACATTTTGCATACTATGATGTATAGTTCATGAGTCCGAAATGTGCAAAATAAACAGAAAAATTAGCAAGCCAAAGCAATTCAACTGAGAAAAATTAACGACTAACTTAATTATATTTTATAGGCTGTGTGCACGAAGCCTATTAGCGCCGCTAGTGGGTAATAGAGAATTATTGAACTAACTTTTTATGGAAATCGCGACATGTTTCTAAGGTGATAAGTCAAAAACTTTAGTTGGCCATGATGTGTCAAAAAAATGTAAGAAGGAAAACTGATGTTAATTTGTTTACACTGACAGCGGAACGTCAAATTAGGGCGCCGATGGTCTTTATTTTACTTAAATCGCCATCAGTGCAACAGCCCGGAACACAACAAGCATTTCCAGATCGCTTAGTTTTCCTATGTTTTCTTTGTAATTAAAAAACTTCATAAAATTATAATTATTTTCAATTTTAATAAACATTGCTCACTGACATACGGAAAATTTGAGTTCGAAGTTTCCCCTAGTGCTCACCACAAACGCTCGCATCGAAAAATTTGTAACTCCGCCTCCGTGCACATAGCCCATAGATACAATTTTGTAACGACGCAAATCGGAATTTCGGTGGTAAACAAAAAGCCGTGTTTTGGCACTGCTGCTGTTGAGTAAAAGACAGTGCACACTTATAAAGCACGGATTGGCACAACCAGAACAGCACAAACTGGTAACCTGCACGATGTCGCACACTAGACCAGCACAAACCAGCATGAATCAGTAACTTTTAGTGTGGGTTCCGTACGCGGTAGACATTTTGTAGTTTTCAAGTATGCAGTTTGCAGTATGGGCGTGTGTAGTTCGACTAAGAAGTTTTAATTTGGACGGTGTTGTCTGAAGAAGCCAGGAAAAAAGAAGGTTTTGGGCTCACCCTATTAATGAAAATTAATTAATGAAAACGCACATCACTAGCTCATTAGATCAGTTCAGCACGACTAGACAAAAATGACGATCGTTAACGGTTGCTGGTTTAAAATGTGCTCTTCCGCCAAATAACATGGATCCGTGCTATGCTGGTCGTGCTTGACAAGTATGCGCGGTCTAAAGAACAATATTTTATAACACATTAAACGCTTGGAAAAAAGCTCGGAAAAAAGCGCACTGGCATAGGCGTTCTCTTCCTATAGGTTTTTTTTTGCGTTTTTTCGAAGTTCGTGTTTTTGCTTGGAAAATCAGGATATTTGATTTTTTGATTGTTGACTGATTGTTGCTAGGTTAAGTTACCCGTGATACCCCATTTTATCTGGATTAGGAGCGTTTTGTGTTTAGGGATTAAGTTTACCGTGCATTACTGCCCCATCCATCTGTTAGGAGTTTTTTTTCTTATTTTTCTTTTTTTGGGAACAATCTGGAAATTCTGAATAAAGTCAACTTATCCTGATGAATCATTGATTTTGATGCATAACCAGCTTGTATTGTATTCTTTTGTTATTCAATGTCGAAAAAATTTCTGGATGGAGTTTTTGCCTGTTCCTGAAAATTGAAATTCTGGAATTTTCGGGAATAATCTTACCTATCCCGAATAATTTGTAGATTCTTTCTAAAAGCGACAATTTTGCGTGTTACCCCTTATGAATTTTTTTTTTGTTTCAAATGTGCACGAGTTGTGACGTCACGGGATCAATATACCGGGTGTCATCATAATTTGTGCTACTAAATATGATTATGATTTTAATGTGTTTTAATTTTATTTCGATACTTTTGTGTTTGTCTTTTGTCATGGTGGATTTTAGTTGCCAGAATCCTGTCCCTGGTCAGGACTATCCAGGAGTGGCTGCTTGCGATTCTGCGTCCTGGCGCCTAGGTAACTCTCAGTCAGTAGATATGTGACCTTGTTGGTCTTGCTGATTGGGATCTGTTGTTATTTATTTTTTTAGGATTTTTAGAACTTTGTCTAGGGGTTGGTAATTTTTAAATCTCGAGTTTAAATTTTTGTGGTAGGATTTTTTAGCAGCCTTTACAGGCTGTCGTTGATACATTTCAACTTGATAGATTATTTTTCTTTTTGGGAAATTGTTGATTTTTTCTTTTTACATGCTTAGCCGTAATATCAATCCACGGCCCCGCACCAACTGAAGCTAGCCGCGCATCCGATTAAATTCGGTTATCTGCCAATTGCAGTTTACATTGGTGAAGTTTACTAGTAGCCCGGTTATCGACCCCCTAACAATTTTTTATCAATTTCAGCCATCACCAGGTGAATGCTATAATATATATAAGAAAAGGTTAATTTGTAAATTAAGCCACCGCAGAGCGTGGCCGGGTACAGCTATACTTAATAATATATTTGTGTATAAATAGTTAATTATACAATATAAATAATTCGATTCTAAGCGGATAACGACTATTAATAATAACATATATGACAACACCCTGCAAATACGGCTATTATTCTGTGAGAAATTTAGATGTTGCATAACATGTCTATCTTTAATAGGCAATCTACAAATTCGTCTGAAACCGGACAGGGCCGTTATTTTTTTAATATTAATATCTTGTTTGATGCTTGTTGTGAGGAAGTTATATTTTTCAGAGGTAGGCGTGCAGCGTTATCGATAAAAAAAATATTATCTACTATATATGCAAAACAAATAATATGTAAAAATATTCAACAAATTTTTCAATAAATTTTCCTGAGAATGACAGGTTATAATTTACATAGTTATCGAAATTCACGTAGCACTGCATGTTCAGGCATTAGACTGTAGGACCTATATTGATAGGGCGAGCTGAGCTACAGTGTAAACGTAGGTACTACGAATGGCGAATCATACATATGGATTGCGAAATTATGCAGCAACAAGCCTTTACTCCCGACTTCGTTTGCTTTTACGTCCGTTTTGACAGAAATTGTACCTTCTTCTTACTTAATTAGAGCGATGGTATGTATGCTTACTAGGCGCCAATGACAATATCTTTTTGTTTATTAAAGTGAAACTTTTATTCTATCGCCCCGAATTTTTCTGACCGTCTGTTGTATGTCGCATTACAGGCGGCCGCGGAGTAGGGGTAAAGTAAAAGGCGTTCGGAGTAGGCGCTCGGTAGAGCAGCCAAGGCCAATATGGCGGCGCCCATGGTTAGCATCAGCTGACCGTGTAGTATGTATAACACATAATCAATCTGTCATGCCGGCAAGTGCTGTACAGTGTTTACATGTTTTTATTCGTGTATTCATGTGAATATTGTTGTTTATAATTAATCGTGATGGATAAGTGTCTACAATCCAACGCCTACAATTCAATAAAAGTTTCACTTGCGTCGTGGTTTCTTAAAACCACACAACTGTTTTTTTTGTTAGATTTTATTATTTTTTTTACATTTTGTATTTACTTACAATATTCCCTATTTTAACAACGTTTTTTTCTTGTTTTTTTTCTGCTACAATAATGTTTATTGCAAGGAAAAAAAATTGTGTTTTAAATTTATTTTAGAATGTTATATTAGCCCAAGAGTCCGTAACACTAAAACCCTATGGATCTCCGAATAGGCAAGCTCCCGGAGATCTGAGAAATTTAAACCCTGCTTAACAAAAAAATATAATGGATGGAAGGCTAGAGTGGGCCGGACTGTGAAAAAGGGGTAACTTCATAATAGAATGTTGTTTACTTTATTTTTAAGTTTACGTTTCTAACTTTCTAACGTGCTCAAACTCGTATGGTTGGCAGATTCCCATGGGCTGAAGCCCCCGCCAACGTCTAAAGTTGATTCGGAAAATAGGTATTCTTACCTCATAACCGAATAGGTTGAAATGACATTTAAATGAAAGGTTTTAATTTTTAAAATCGTTTCGTGGTGGGTTGGCGGGCCCTTCATTGAAAAAAGTTAATTGAATTTTTTAATGAAATTTTTTTTACATAAATGGAAAGATCACAAACAAGTTTTATAGCAAAACTATGTTTATTTTATCACATAATTAAAATGTTATATGGAATTTGAAAATACTTTTTAGTTCCGATGATGTCGTAATGTTTTTATGGCTTTGTATCCATGGTGAGTTTGATAGTACCTGCGTATAATATACATGTAGGTACACAAAATAAACTTAGTTAAAAAATGTTTTTATTCAACTCATGCGCGTTATTCATGTTTTATCATGCCTAAAAACCGAACCCTAAATAGCCATTTACCGACTGGTGACAATTACTTGTCATAACTCAATGAAGATTCCTACTAGCTCGGCCATTGTGGAGTAATGAAAATAAACTTAACTATTTTCTGAGTCGTAACGAAATAGTAGGTAACAACAACTCCCTGTTGTTACCCATTGAGGCTAAAATTGAGAGGCCGAATGTTTTCGACATGGAGTTTATTCATAACCGGCTAACCTCAAACCAAAACATTGAGTCGTGCTGTTTGGTGCTGTTAGTATTGACAGTTTTTTTTTATAAAGAAATAAATAGATATTTACAACATCTCATTATAATTAAAACATGAATAACGCGCAATTGTTGAATAAAATTATGGACGCAACTTGTAGGCTAAGTCATGACCTGTCAGCGCGATGAATGACTTAGACTACTAGTTACGCCAATAATTATTAAATTCCATATAACTTTTTAATTATGAGATAAAAAAATAAAATAAACGTGGTTTTGCTATAAAACTTGTATGTGATTTTTCCATTTATGTAATAAAAAAATTTCATTCAAAAATTCAATTGCGGTTGGCGGGAGTTTTGGCCTACTGAAACTCGCCAACCTACCGAGTTTAAGCACGTTAAGAACGTAAACTTTAAAATAAAGTAAATATCATTCCATTCGGAGATGCATAGGATAACTGTTTTTTTGGGTCACCGGAAGTTACCCCTTTTTCACGGTCCGACACATTCCAGCCTGCCAACCATTGTATTTTTATTTTAAACAGGGTTTAAATTTCCCAAATATCTTTGAACTAGCCTATTCGGAGATACAAAGGGTTTTAGTGTTACAGGCTCTCGGATATATGTTCTTATTTAAATAAATTTCAGGATTATCCACAGAACTTAGCACCCATTTCGATCTTAATTCTTTTGTCGGCGAAGTCGACAACCATGCATATTTTCAATATTGAACTTAGTTCCCTTTTTCACATTTATATTTTGATGGGATTTATTAATTCCAAATCCACCAATATCGGTTTTGTTTTAATTTGGCAATCTTCAAATTCCTTCTTTTACATTTATTAAAAGTAAATGACTCACATTTAATGTTCACTCTTATTCGAGGCTCAGTTTTGTCACTGGGATCATGTTAAATATAGAAGTTGACAAAAAGTTGTTATCGTTAAAAACAACTTTTATTAAAGTCTTGTATAAAATAACAGAAGATGAAACGGTATAATAGTGAATAAAACTGTCCACGCTGTAATGGAAATTATTAGATAATATTGCTGCTCTTGGAAAACTTTTTTCTTTTTCCTGTTTTATCAAGATTTAAAGTGACGAGGTATTATGATTTTTAAAAAAAAACTTTATTCAGCTTGCTTTTTTTATTTATGGTGAAACTTAGCATACTTAAATGATGATTTTTTACAAACGCAGTTTTCATATATTTGTACAATCCAAATTTCACTTAATTATTTATATTAAACTTGGATATTTTCTAAAAAAAAAAAAAAAACAGTTGGCAAAACCAAAAATGCACATCCCGGAAGTTTTCCACTGTGTAATGAAAATTGAAAAAATAAAATTGAAAAAAAATATAATAATATGAGAAATATAATATAATATATAAATATCAAGTGAAATAAAATGGAATAGAAAAAAAACTTTAACGACGTCGGCAGGGATCGAACCTGAGAACAATTATTTAGATTTCTCAAAATCTATTGGGCGAATCATTCCAAGTTTTCAAAAAATCTAAATTCAGCAAGCTCACGTCAGATGCTGCAACCCGCGCGACGTTTCAATCGGACACTCCGTTGAAAAGTAATGAGAGGTTTACATATAACACACACACACACAGCCCTACGGACATCATCACCAAATTAGTCACTAGCTTCCTAGGACCTCAATACGGCGAGATCTGACGAAAACTCGATTTTCTAAAATCAAAGTGAAAACAATAACTTCCCGATTTAAAAAAAAAAAGGTTTTTTTTATAACGGAAACTTAAAAAAATGGTTAATCGCCGTGCGTTTTGTAAGTTGCATGATCAGAGTGGATAAATACGTAATGTTTGTAATTCTGGTTCGTAGATACACTGGCTTATAAGACATGTCCCCGTTTATTGCACTGTAAATTGCAATACGAATTGTGTAGACTGTAGACGATCATGATGTGAACGTTCACGTTAAATAGTAGGTACAGATGTATTTTGTGTTTACTTCATTAACACTCAGTGAAGTTATGGAGAGCGGGTGCTGCCCGCGTCAGGCTCCGGGCTTTGTGCCTTGGTCCTTTTACTTTTGCCTATAACCATCACCGCATCAGCGCATATTTGGAAAGCCGGTGTTGACCATAGCTGTACTAGATCTCTGCACTGTTATTTTATGTCCGAACAGAACCTGATTGAAGACTAATATTATTATTATCAAGGAACACTATACGATTACACCGCGTCAAATATATACGGTGTAGCAATTAAATAAAGGAACTGATCTGGAAAATACGCTTTATTGAAAACTTATCTATACTAATATATAAAGATGAAGAGTTTGTTTGTTTGTTTGAACGCGCTAATCTCAGAAACTACTGGTTCAAATTGAAAAAAAAATTTTTTGTTGGATAGCCCATTTATCGAGGAAGGCTATAGGCTATATAATATTACGCTACGACCATTAGGAGCAGAGCATTAATGAAAAATGTTGCAAAATGTATCTCAAAAATAAGCTTCTATTCAGGTGAAATGCACTAACTAAATATACTCATATTAGCGTCCTGAGTACCTACACAACGTCGGATGGCTCAATCGGTAGAGCATGCGACTGTCAATATCAGGGTCGTGGGTTCGAGCCCCACGTTGGGCGAAAATATTTTTATTTTTTTTTTATTTTCTACATTGCTTTCTTCTAAGGCTTACATTTAAATTTATTTAAATTTTATTTAATTAATTAAAAAAAATTATTAGTTTAAAAAACTATAAATACTGCTTTTTATCGACAAAAGCTTTTGAACGGTAACTCCGTTCATCATGTTTGGACACAACATTCATATCGGTAAACTAAGATGAATGTGTGTACTCATGTTCCTCACTTCCCCATTCGTTCTTTTACACCCGGGTGAAACCGGATGGGACCGCTAGTTACAAATAACTGTTTATCTTCCTCAATATGTTCCCTTTGCCTATCTATACACCGTTGCATACGAGTCTTACATTGTCCGACTTATAGAAAACGATACTCTGAATTCAAAAAGCTCTCCCGTTGCTTTGCAGCTATCTCCCAATCGAAGATAGAGCCTTTCTAAAAAAAATTTGAAAAATCAGGAATATTCCTCGGTTCCTGTTATAATTCGGCCCAGTCGTAGAAAAAGAAACGCTGAATTCGAGTCCACTTGCCGGTCCGTACCATTTACTGTTTCGGAAATAGAGACATTCTAATGTAATGGTAATTAACATAAGCTTGTTTTTTTATTTCGTATATCATTTCATGTTGGTATAAGCCGTGTGGACACAAAATGTGACTTTTTGACAATTGCCAAAAATTAACAAAAACCGACAAGTGCTTTTTTTGGATAAAATTGGAAAATATCTCAGTCCGTTTTCAAATTCGGTAGACTTATAGAAACTAACACGTATCATTTCGAGAAGATTATTTTATTTTGAAGATTCCAGATATTTTTCCTACAATTCTGAAATAATGCTAGGATCTTTTTAAAATTCGATATAATACTCATAGAAAACGATACGCTGAAATCACCGAGCCCGTCTGTTGCGCTGTATTACTTACCGTTTCGAATATCGATTCGTTATAAGTGTTCTTCTGGAAAGTCTGGAATACGTATTCGATACTTTTCAAATTAGGTATACTGACAGAAAACGTCATAATGAACAAATTCGGTTCAATATTGCTTCAAAAATAGAAGCAATAAAACAATTGCACGTATTTTAAACAGTTTTTAAGTCATAGATAGCACTCTTGAACTTAGTTTTAGATTCAGAATGCCATTTTGTTCAGTCTAAGACATATTTCGGCATATTTCTCATAGTAAACCTTTGTTTTTGAAGTGAAAAACTTCTTTAGCGGCGTTGTACACTTTTTTTGTAATGGGTAAAAAATGTTAAACTCGCGTCAGGACACGTGACCTGATCGAAAATTCGTAAGACGGATGGAGAGTAGAGGTAATATTCAAGTTTTCACTTCTGCCGGCACTCCCGAAGTGCAACCCGTCTTTTTTTTTTTTTGGGCAGTTTTGGAAAATCTCTCAGCTCCTTTTCAAATTCTCTATTCGAAAATGACACGCTGAATTCAGCGAGCTCATCCGTTGCGCTCTATTACTTACCTTTTCGGAGATCGATCTATTCCATTTACATTTCTGGAAATTTCTGGAATACGTTTCGGGTACTTTTTAAATTCAGTATTCTGACAGAAAATGACATTCTAAATTCAATGAGCACACTAGAAGGTCTGTATCTATTACTTCTAAAATAGAGGCGCTCAAAAGAAAATGCATGTAATTGTTGTCATTGATAGCAAACTCGAGCTTATTACAAGGTTTTATTTAGTTTCATCTGTCTGTCTGAAATCAAATCTTGCAAGTTAAATTTGACCCACTTCCCGGATTCCGATTGAGCTGAAATTTTGCACACGTAGGTATGTAGTTCCGGTGACAATACTAACTGACCGTTTCGGCTTTTGTCCGGATGCAAATCGCATTTTTAATAAAGCACACTAAAAACTTAAAAATAAAATTAACAGTAAAAAGCATTTTTAAAAATCAGCTTTTATTAAATTAAATGCACTAAAAGGAGAAAATAAAGTTTAAATTAAATCAAACCCAATCATTCATTACGTCATAATACCATTTATATGATATAAAAGCTTGTCGCGAGATATTCCATTGTAAATAAACAAGAATACAATCTGGATCCTTGACACAAGTAAATTCTAAGAGAAAATGTATGTTTTTCTTAAAATATATTTACACAGGAAAATCTCGCGACAAGCTTTTATACCATATAAATTGTATAATGTAATGAATGATTGGGTGTGATTTAATTTAAAGTTTATTAAATTCTTTTCAGTGCATTTAAATAAAAGCTTGTTTTTAAAAATGTTTTTTTTTTTAGATTTAGAATGTCATTTTGTATCAGTTTAAGACTCGTTAAGACGCTTGGAAACAAAAAATGACCTTTTGGATTTTGTCGAAAAATGATTTTTTTCCATAGTAATAGTACCTACCTACAAGTTTGTAGAGCGACTTCATAATAATCTGTATAATGAGAATCCAATGTTAATATCAGCACTGTTTTTATGACATGAAATCAGAGAAATATAGTTTCATATTTTATTTGTTTTCATATTAAGTATATTATGTAGTTAGATAATACTAGTGAAATATATAATATGTATCGAAAACATAATTACATAGTTTACTTATTAATTATAACTGTGTATATTAAGACCTACATATTTTTTTTCAATAGCGTAAATAGTTCCATTGAAAAGATCTTTTTCGTTTTCGTCGGCATCTTTTACCAGTGATATGGCGCGGTACAACGTTGTCTTTAAGGCTGTGTCAAACCATTGACAAAGAGAATAGACTATGCGTCTTAGCAAGATGTGCAAAGACCGCTGCACACGAGGCTGGTTTTGCCTCTAGATTATCTTGGAAACGCGACACAGAACAGAGAAGAATGTATTTTTTCAGTGATTTTTCATGACTCATTAAAAAAATCCAATTGTATTTTTCGACATTGTGTTTTTCAAATAGTCGACAGTGACTGTTCAAGCAGTCAGTAGTGACTGCTTGAGTGGTTCGTGTATGTTGTTCGACCATCAATAAAGGCCGCTGCACTCGAGGCTACAAACGCTGCTAGATTCCTTGTTAGATTTGCCTTCAACTTTTCTACCGCTGGTTTTCTTGATTGCTGTTATGTGCTCGTTTCACACGAGACGTCTTTCCAAGCTTGTTTTGTGAATAAATCTGGTGCGCGCGCAGTGACAGATTAAATATAAGCACAGAGCAAAACGTGTCTGTTGTCTGACTCTGAGCAGAATGACGCCTTGTTGATTTGTGGGCGTTTGTTCAAATCGCCCACGTGACAAGATACTGCTTCCTGATTGGTTCTTGTTCATACCTAGCCACGGACCTAGCAAAGAAAATAGCCCCTGTTCTAATTTTAAAATCTATCTTGTGAGCTATAGTAGTCGAGTCCACAGTGACGTCATTACCAGCTTCGTACCCAGCCTACCGGTCAGCAGAACTCCAAGCAGTGTTTCTAGTCTCGTGTGCAGCGGCCTTTCTCAAGCAATCCGCGTACGGCCGGCGTTAGTCGTTTATTACTGGTGAAAGATCAGCTTACAATGTCATTCTTTCTACGCCACTGAAGTATTTTTCTGAAAACGTGTCATTTCAACATATTATAAATAATTGTTGCAAATATTACAATATGACGATTATTATTTTTTTATTTCACTAAGTTTACTAATAAATAATATCGAAAAACAATTAAAAAAAATATGGGAATGATTTTTTTTTAATTTTACAATATTTTATACATATTAATAGATAAAGTATCTTAAAATAAAATTTGGAATAAAACAACGGAACACTTTGCAACAATAACTATCGTCACATTTTAGCACCATCTAAATAACAGCAGGATACGTTATTCGTAGAAACTGGGATAAGATATTAATGTCTTTTATTATTATTTCTGAACGTATTATAAAAATTCAGTATAAATAAAATTTATTTATTTATTATTCACAACAAAATATCACATTAAAATAATAGTAAATAGTATCTTATTGATACAAATGTAAACATAATATCAATTTCGAATTAAAATATATATTTGTTTTTAATTTTCTATCTTTCAAATTATTCTCATAATAGTAGGAGAATTATCAAAAATTTTGAGTAGGTATTTGAGGTAGCGTGAAAATTTGTGTAACACTTCTTTTGTAATGTCTAAACACAAAATCGAAGACCTGGCTGAAGGGTAGTGGGGTCTAATCAAGCTGTGAACATTTAACTTTGCGAAATTTTATTTGAAAAAAAAAATGCTCGAGGCATTTTGAAATCTTAATATCTTCACATTTACTATTTGATAAAATAAAACATGAATAAGCCAGACATTTAGTCGGGTCTAAATGTTTGCCAGGCGATTACAATAACAGAATTTCATATATGATACACGTAAGGTGCACATAGGGAAATTAACATTGGGAAAAAATGACTGGATCAGAGTGACTCTTGAACTCTTTTTTTCAATTTGACAGATAATATTCTTTTGCAAAATGAATGTGTATACTACCGAAGAAAATATTTAAATGATTACATTATAATCGGACTTTTTTTATTAATGGGACATTAAATTCCCAAAAATACTTAAATATGGTGCGAGATCAAATATCTCCGCCTATTCGTGTTGAATCTAAAGACATTGGGTCACTGATTTACCAACGCGCATACGTCATACCAGTCAGACAATTTTTGAATGAAATGTTTCCAAACAGATGCAGTTGTTTTTTTGTTTTATTTTTGTATAAAAAAATTAAAATAATGATTTATAAGAGCTTTTTATTATTAAAAAAGCCGAGTAAAATAAAAATAAATCAAAATATAATAGAAATCCTCAAGATTACCACGATAATTCAATACAAATAACAATTAATGCAGTCATGGCTAACTCTGATCCAAGTATTTTTTCCCAATGCTAATTTCCCTATGTACACCTTACGCGTTTACATACTGTATGTGAGGAGTGCGACTAAGACGCTACGGGTAGGTTGAAGTCTGTATATCGGCGTATATCGCATCACACCACACTTCAACTCAGCCCATATACGTTCTCTCTCATATTTGAACCTAATCATAGTGTATTACTCGCACTTATGAGTATGAGTAAGAAAAAAAACACTCTAGTGGCCATATTTCGGTCAACTATGCCTATAAGTACCTATCTCTGACCCAAAACAAAGCAAAAAAAAAACGAAAAATCGAAAAGGCCTTTATCCCCTCTTTGTTTCAATATTTTTGGCATTAAAAAATATGTTTTAAAAACTTTTAAATAAGCTATTTCGATGGAAAATTCAATTCTCTACAAAAAGTTTTATACAAAGTAAATTGAAATTTTGCTTCGTTTGTGAGCTATATTGAAAAAACTGAAAAGGATGCATTTTCACTCCTATCTCCAATTTCCACCCTCTAATTTAATAGCACTCCGCGATTTTTTCTTGTCAAATAACCCATTGACCGATTCCTGCAATAAAAACCGTGAACGTCTTAGTTCCTTATTGTCCTGTTTTTTAGGACATAATCAATAACCTATAGGCCCCACTACCCTTCAGTCAGGTCTTCGATTTTATGTTCAGACATCACAAAAGAAGTGACACAAAGGACCCCGCACGGAACATATGGGAATTGGCCCTCGGTTAAAATCTTCCATACTCGGGGATATTATCCAAAAATCGACGCTGATCAAAAGTCTCCATGGGCACGAAGTCCGGCAATGCGATCCCGGGGAGTTACTTTTATTGCAATCAAAATAGGGAAACATACTTACCTGTATATCTTACCTGTTATAATGTCATAATATGTATCTTTGTGCTAATGACTTCGAGCCGAAGAACCTTTTTTTTTCTCTTTGTTTATAATAAAAAAAAAAAAAAATAGGGAAAATGAGCAAATGCACCCGTCTCCTTGTGATATTCTATTATAGACATAATATCTACATCACACAGATATATCATATACATATACAGATTGCAATAAAAGTAACTCCTCGGGATCGCATTTCCGGACTTCGTGCCCATGGAGACTTTTGATCAGCGTCGATTTTTGGATAATATCCCCGAGTATGGAAGATTTTAACCGAGGGCCAATTCCCATATGTTCCGTGCGGGATCCTTTCAACGCTGCCTCAAATACCTACCAAAAAATGTTTGATAGCTCTTGGATTATATTTTATGGTGCATTCAAATAAAAACTGAATATATAATTCGCGCGGCGATTGTCACTTATTTTACTAATATAATTATGATTTCTTTTACATAATTAGTTCAGTCGTGTTTCCCTCATAGTAGCTATTTAAATTAAACCTTTTTCATAGATTAATCCGTTTATACTGCGTTAGTCAAAAGAAAGAACATTAATAAATTTGTTTATGCAAACATTTAATTTCATCGGTCTAAAAATTGGAGATACACTCGATCGTCGCTTTGCGCGTACCGTCCGCCGTGTCGTTTTGAAAAATGCTGCTAGAGGCGACGCTACAGTTCCAAGTGACTATTGAGTATATCTATAAATTATCTATCTCCGTGCAGATATAGTTTTCAACAATTTTTGAATGCACAAAATGCGGTCATTTCATTTTGAAACTATTTTTTGATCTGTATATAATTACCTATAATAAAAACAAGAAGTGGTACATTCTGTTATAAGGGCCATTTCTCTCGAGCAGGGCCGTAACTAAAACCTCGGGGGCCCCGGGGCAAGAAGTAAAATTGGGCTCCCCTACGTAAAATTTAAAAAAGGCCAATAGGTACTTATTATTTTGTTCAAAATTATGACGTAAGATTTTCTTTCCTCTTTTGCATTGCTTTCGTCATCGTGCTTGTTTGATTTATATTCGTGATGGAACTATTAAACATATTCGAATGAAAGATCGTTAGGCCTCTTGTTAAGATTTTTATGACGGGCGACGGGCCGACGCGCGGTGTTCAATAGGTGGGGTGTGGGTGTTTGTTAACGCGACGGGCATGTAATCGTTGCAACAAAACTCAGCGGATATCCGCACGTCGCCGCGACGGCGGTCGGTTCGATGCAGTGGACCACGTAATTTCATAGAAGTTTCTTGACGACGACAGATGTGCGCACACGTTTGTACCTATACCTACCTACCTACCTTGTGCTGCTCATTGTGAATATGGAGTTTAAAATTGATATTGATAAGGATTTATTAATTAGCCTTGTTCATAATAGGCCAGTGTTGGGACAAGACTTTAGAAAATTACAAAAATAAACAAGCAAGACATAATATAACTTGCACTTCTTCGCCCTTTAAGTATAGAACTGATATCGATAACAACAGACGCGGCGCTCACTTATATTAGCGGATCGTGTTCAAAGGTAACCGTTTCGCGTCGGCCCGTTCCCGTTGACTAAAACGGTCGTTAACAAGAACCCTAAAGGTAGATAAATTCTTCGGCGAACCATGAATAAGTCTACACGAAAAATATGTGAGTTTGGTAAGCTAGTTTTCAGTGAGAACAGGCGTATTTGGTGAACCAGCCTATCGCGAGTTAGGAATTAAAACCAAAGGGAATTGCGAAGCGAAATTTTGGGTTCGTCAGGGGCCCCGAGGCACCACCCTGCTTCTCCCATTATCGGAACGGCCCTGCTCTCGAGTATAATTTGTCATGAGTGTATTGAAATAACAACATTAAAATTACCAAAACACCATAAAAGAATGTGATAGGTCAGGCGAACTGTTAGATATATTTATAATTATCGCCTAGACATGGCGCTACTTTTGCCTTAATATCAATCCGAAAAGAATTTCACAAGGGACGAAAATACCTTACTTTTGATCTACGCATGTGTGACGTTTAATTAGCCTGAAAAAAAGCTATATTTTGAACCCGAAATTAAGTACTAAGTAATGAAGTTTTTTCAATACACGTATTACAAAAAAAAATATAATATATCTACAGTTTAGCAGGTTTTGACTGTGGAAAAGTTAACTTCAATTATTGTATCTCACGTATGTCTTATTACGACATAGAAATAATAAATGAAAAATGTCTGCCCTTCCAGAATCAAACTTCGCAATGTAATTAATATGAAAAGTTTTAAATTAAAATAACAATTTTCTGGAAGCTAAACACTCTTTGGAAAAACGAAATGGAAAACAGGATTTTCATCTAAAATGTACAATTTATTTACATTTGTCGTTTTTTTTTCTATATACAGGCTTGATCAATAAATAAATATTTATTTTTATTACCCAAACGACATCTACTCATTCGTCATTTAATTCGAAAATCTAAAACAGGATCGGTTGTAAAAGTGAAACAAATTGAATGGAAGAATACAAATAGACTGTTAAATTGTAAAGATCAAAGTAGAAAAAAATGAGCATTTATATTACTTATTTCCACTTAATGCTGTGTAATAATATTGTACATACTACTGCTTAGAAAATAAATTATGGAAGAAAAGGAACCATTATTGTCAATATAATTAATAACACAAAAATATAGGAACAAAATAATGTCAAAAATAAATAAATACAGATGATATACATTTTTAAAATCGTGGTTTTCATTTTCGAGGACCTATTCAATAAAACACAAAACAATACCAATACTTAGTTCGCGTTTTATCAAATAATAACAATGATAAAAATTTAAATACGTCGCTAATAACAATTAGTAAATGAATAACTGTTCTCTAAAAACACTTTATTTTGCACCGTTTCAGTTTACTTTTAATTCTTTCTGAGGTTGCCTGCACAGTTCCTTATTTATTCAATTACTGATAATAAAAACGTTCATTTCTTCGTCAGTTTCAAATGACTACAGCCGTTTAATATAAAATCATTTACGTAAATCTATTAAAAAAAAATCGAAAACCGACATTTCCACTTAAAAAGTACAGACGTACCTTTATTTATCACTAGATTGTCTAAAATTCCACTTTTCTCGTTTCAGAACGATCAAAACCTATCAACGCATTCACCCATCAAGGTGGAATTAAACCACTGGCGGCCAAATTTCCAGCGGGCTGTTTGATTTTCTTTCTTTGTTTCGAACTGTTGCCGCCTCGTGCCGGTGGCGCCGCGGGTGGTGCCGGGGCGAGTCCCAGTCTCGCCGGGGGACTGTTGTTAGCGGCGATATCGTCGCGGAACGCCAGGAAGCCGAGCTGAGCGTGAGAGGCTTCGTTCAACGCCCGAGATCTTATACAGGCACGGTATTGGTCCGCCGACAATTTCTGACCACCAGGGCCGCCGGAACAAACCTGAAAATAAAAATAGTATTGCAGTACGACGAGTCGATATAAATTTTTTTTTATGATAAAGTAGTGTCTGTTTTATGGATGAATATTTAAATATTGCATTTTAAATTTGTTGACTTTCGATGTACACAGAGATAGGTATATAAATAAATGAATCATTGAACAATTAAAAAAAATATTGCTTACTTTCGGGTGCCAAATATGAAATATTCCAGGGTCAGTGGCTCGGACGACTTTCATATGACTTCGCACATATTTTCTGTATAGCATGACGTCTTCACCACCCCAGCCGACGATTTCCTCGTCGAAACCACGAACTTTCAGGAAATCTGACCTGTTAACAGAAAAGCATTTGATGGTAACAAAATTACGTTATTTTCTACGAACATTGTTGCTTTTTGAATTTTTAGTACAGGACTTAATGTTTGAATATTAATATATGACGTATTCAAAATTTAAAACGCTACGTAACGATCTAGCAATTATAAGGATAAGGTATTTTTGAATATTTTTTTAAAGAGGCTTCGGCAGCCAGGCCATTAGCTCCAGGTATAAAATAGGTTGCTGTAAATAACGAGGTTTAATCGATGCTTAGATTTTGCTAAAAAGTTCAGTATTTTTCAGGAATTGGAATAATTTTTCAATATTTTCTCTGCTGTCGCTGGGGATGTCTTGAAGTTGAGCAGGGAGTTGTAGTCTATGGTGGGCATATGTTTGACATTCGGTGAGGATATGATGAACGGTTAGTGTTGTATTGAATGTGGGGCAGATGTCCGGATCAGTTCTTCGGAAGAGGTGGCTATGTGTAATCAAGGTGTGGCCAATTCTTAGTCGAGTCAGCGCAGTATTTTTTTTACGATTCATGGGAAGGTTGATCCATTTCAATACTGTCGGTTTGATGACTCGAAGATTGTTGTTGGAGATTGTCGTCCATTCAGATTGCCAACTTTCCCGGATTTTGATCTTGATTAGATTTTTGACGTCAGGGAACGGAATGGGAATGTTGGTTATGGGAAGATTTGTAAAGTTTTTGGCAGCGAAATCAGCTTTTTCATTGCCGTCAATTCCTACATGGGATGGGGACCAAATAAAAATGACTTCCTTGTTTTGAACAGACTGGATTTCATAGAGGACATTTAGTATTTCAGTATTTATGGAGTTTGTTGACGAGGGAGATAAAATATATTTTATTGACGATAGGGAGTCAGAGCAGATAAGAATATTTTTGAAAATCATTGATTTGAAAACATTTTTACATAATAATATATAATTTAATAGTGTGACTTCTATGCTTAAAGAGTAAAGAACTGTAACATTATACTAGAAAAAATAGCCCCAGTATTTGAAATATGTAATACAAGTAAGTTTGTATTGAAACGTAGCTCTAAAGCGTATAGAAATTAAAAAGCACATTTGCCATGGAACAAATTCAATAAAAAGATTTGCGTATTATTTCTTTATCGTTGACTTACACTGAGAGTCAATTTTAGGTATTCGAATAAATAAAAGGTCTCTAGAAACATGTTTTCAAAGTATTAGTAAAAGGTTGGCACAAAAAACAGACAAGAAAAGAAAACTAAATGAAAAGACAGATACACAGGCATACGGACCTATAAAGAATGTCTGAAATGTAAATGAAGTTCAAAATCTTATTAAACTCGCAGTTGTTTTTGGGTTCAGAAACTATGCTTTGCCAACATCAAAGTTATAGTTCATTAAATCGAGAAGGTTTTGTTTACAACAGCCTTTTTGTTGCGGATTCGTAAAACAAGTAATTTTAACCTTAAAATATGAATTTAAAACTATACAAAATCCATGGAATAAGTTTGGTATTTAATTTTAACCATATTATATACATGCATATTTACAAGTGGTGGAAGCAAAGGTGTTTTCTCATAAATAAGCACAGTCATAGAAGATGATATTTGCAGTTTCTGTTCATTATTTTCTCGTTTTTTGCTATAAAATAAAGCTCCTGAATTTTTGTTTCAACTATATTTTACAGTAAATAATAATACTTGATAATAAGTCCTTTGCTTCCACCATCTGAGAATATACCGTGTTATTATTATTTATTTATTTATTTCCTCAATAAAAATATACAATTTATATAATGTATTAGTTTACATAGGGGACATCCTGCCCAACTTGGATGACCAGTGCTATAGAACAGGAGTCAAAAAATATTACAGACTTGCTGATTTGAAAGGAAATAAAAAATTAACACAAAAAAAGCGAGTGGCTATGATTAGTCCTGCAAATGAAAAATCCGATTAAGATAGGACAAGTCTATTACAAATTTATAAATTCTGTTTATTTACCAGTCATGGTATTTTTTAAAAGAATCACAATTTCAATTTTCCTATTTCGCGTTCTTAACGCGCTATCAATTCTTACACCAGAGAAATTAGACATTATTTTTTTTACATAAACTAGTGCTAGGTTGCAGAAAGAATTGTCAAAAAAATTTGATTTGACAATGACCTTAGGTTGTGATCATATAATTAACAGTTTCCATACATCAGAAGCAGTCTAATCTCGTAATCAAACTCCCTGTCAGCTAGATTCCTGGGACATTAAATTGTACTTATACAAAAACAAATTATTGTTTCATATAGAAAAAACTACATTTCAAAAATGCATAGACAAACGTTGTTTTGACGTGGAAACTACAAAAAAACGATACTAAATATATGTATACACAGTTTAAGAAAAATATCGTTTCAATCGATCAATTAATTATTTTTCAAGCAGGATCGCTTTAAAACTACAATTCTTTTCATATAGAGAAATATTATGTACATTCACAACCTAAGGTCATTGTCAAATCAGATTTTTTGATAATTATTTATGCAATTCAGCATCAATGGCTCTGGTACACAGTGAAATACTGTTTTCTTTTTATTTCGAAAATTGACTTGAGATTTTTCTTAATAATATAAAACAAAGTCGGGATAGTTACAACACTTATAACTCAAGAACGGCTTAACCGATTTTAAAAAAACTTTTTTGTTCGATTCGTGTTCAGGTAGATTAAACCCTACGGTGGCTCGATTTTTGAATTTTGACCCCAGAGGGGAGCAATACACTAAAAACGCTTATTACTCCCTCAATTTATATCAGATCGGTTTAAAAATTTTACTTAGATTTCGTACAATATAATTTGCCCAAACAGTTTTTTATACTAATAAAACATTGTCGTCTGTTGGTTTGTACTGGTTAAAATGCATTTTGTTTTTTGTTTACTTGTTACGTAGGTAAAATGTAATTTCAACTGTAATTGGGGTTTATACCCTGTTGTTGAATTAAAATAAATAAATAAATAAATACTCATTTATATTGAAATCAAGCTGTATAAACTGAATTTGATATTACTGATGGAAAACATCTTTCGGTTGTCTCTGTCTGTTCACAGTGTGCTACGGAAATTAGAAGATTACGTATGTCCAGTCTTAAAATAAAAACGACTGCTACTTCTAATATAGTAATTCAATTTTTTTAATTAGTATTTTGTGAAATGCAACGTCTTATGAGTTATTCTGCGCATATCTTTCATCTTATGTCTGTTAGGCGGTACGAAGTTTGCCGGGTCAGCTAGTTTAATAATATTTCTATTACGTCGTTTGTGTATAGTTTTGTACCCAACAAATAATTCAAGAAATGGTAACGTAGAGTAGGTTAGCATAATACACCTGTGAGAAAGTGAGTTACCTACTGATATGTCAGTGGCGGCTCGTGGGCCCCAATGGAGATTCGTTTATATATTCATGGGCACAGGCAAACATTTTTTTTACGGAAGGGCTGAAAAATAAAAATTTCAAAACCGGAAGGTGAAAGGTATACTAGATTTTATTGCACTGTGTTTTTAACTCAGCCCTCCCTGATTACCCCCTTGCTTATACTTCATACCTTAGAAGAATCTTATTTTATTCCAAATATTATTTTTATGCTAAAAAGCAAGCAAAGCCGACAAAAAAGTTTTTGTACATTTGATCTCTTGCACAGTCACGTGTATTCAGAAAACCAGGAAATATATAGTCCGGGAGCTGTCGATCTAAAAAGCCCCCTCATATGTGCATACACTTTTTTTTATGTAAATTAATAGTTTAAAAGTATATAAACAAGAAACGCTTGGTTTGCGTTGATTTAAATAGCCGAAAAAATGTTTAAAAAAATTAATTATAAAAAAATGACATTAATGTTTCTCCTACATCACGGATATTGGTTGCTAGCATCCAATTTTACAAAAAATTTCGTGCTTTTTAAGAAAACATTCGCGCAAACCAATTTTTTTTGCCGAGAGAGTCAGGCAACCCTCTTAAAGTTTGTGATGAGGGAGAAAATTTCACCGTCATTCGTAACATAATTTTTTTTTTTTCATTTTATTCGTTTTAATGTGAATTTTAAGAATATGTAGGTTTGCGGGCTCTAAAATTGCCGGAAATACTCCGCAAACCAGTTTTAAATGCGCTAGCTCCAAGCTTATTTTCCACTAGTAATATTTAAATCAATAAATTTATATTAAAATAAATGTTATATAAAATTAAATATTGAATTTTTTTTTAGATTTATAATTATGAAAGGATATATATGATCATGACACAATAGACTGAAGGGACTAGTCACTAGTCAGCTGCAACATTCAAAAATGCTATAGGACAACCATTACCTTTACCAAAAAAAAAAAGAAATGCTTATATTATATCTCCTCTCTGTCTTAAAGTATTATGTATACCCTATAGCAAATGCAGGTAAATTTCAAGCGTACAGAAGAAAGAAAGAGAAAAATTTCTATAAGTTATTCCACTGCAGCAACTGTATCATGTATAAAAAAAAGAAAAATTAAATTTTGTAAGAAACAAAATCAATATTAATATAACAAACAAGATTATAATAATTGTGGAACAACAGTAGTTCTACAAAAAACATTTATTTTAATATAAATTTATTTATTTAAATATTACTAGTGGAAAATAAGCTTGGAGCTAGCGCATTTAAAACTGGTTTGCGGAGTATTTCCGGCAATTTTAGAGCCCGCAAACCTACATATTCTTAAAATTCACATTAAAACGAATAAAATGAAAAAAAAAAAATTATGTTACGAATGACGGTGAAATTTTCTCCCTCATCACAAACTTTAAGAGGGTTGCCTGACTCTCTCGACAAAAAAAATTGGTTTGCGCGAATGTTTTCTTAAAAAGCACGAAATTTTTTGTAAAATTGGATGCTAGCAACCAATATCCGTGATGTAGGAGAAACATTAATGTCATTTTTTTATAATTAATTTTTTTAAACATTTTTTCGGCTATTTAAATCAACGCAAACCAAGCGTTTCTTGTTTATATACTTTTAAACTATTAATTTACATAAAAAAAATTGCATGCACAATATGAGGGGGCTTTTTAGATCGACAGCTCCCGGACTAATACTTCTTATTATATGCTAACAGAAAGGATGAACAACCGTATTATTCTAGATGTTTTTATAGTCTTGTTTCTATTGAGATAATAGTGTTTGAATCAAATTATATATTACGACATTGTAGATTGGATTCATTGTTGATATAACTGCAGCAAACAAGCGTCTATCTGTTGAACAATGCATGGGTGAAAATTTCTACATGAGACACCATCTAAGTAGCTACATACTCGAAATGCAACCATATGCTTTTGCTATATTATGGGCGATCGTACTGACGTTATGGTTGCCATAGCAACGGACGTTAGAAGTGCAGAGTTTACAACAGTCTGGCACAATTCTTCATTGTAGAGTGTACCACTGTATGTTACCTTAATATTACGTTTTCTGTTGATGTGGCGCGCAAATTTTTTAATGCTTTTATTAAGCTTGCCTTGTTTGTGTCTTGTTTAGGTCAAATCTAGTAATTGCATTTTTTTGTACCTATTTTTTTAATAATACACCTTCTGTTTGAAATTACTGCTACTTTACTAGAATTTGAATTAATTACAAAATTTACTTATTAGATAATAAATAAAATTACCGATCAATTTTTCAGACAATATATTAACAAAAAATATAATTAATACATTAACGTTTCGATCCTTCTTCAGAACGGATCTAAAAAATTTAAAAAATAATTAATATTTAATTTCTAGTTCGCTTTATATAAAAATCTTTCAAAATAATTAATTAGTATCAAAATATTGAAAAATAATTTTTTCAATATTTTGATACTAATTAATTATTTTGAAAGAATTTTATATAAAGCGAATTAGAAATTAAATATTAATTATTTTTTATATTTTTTAGATCCGTTCTGAAGAAGGTCCAAATCCGGATCGAAACATTAATGTATTAATTATATTTTTTGTTAATATATTGTCTGAAAAATTGATCGATAATTTTATTTATTGAAGAGTTCTAATCAGACGTTAATCAAAGATTTGTTTACTTATTAGATGTACTTATAAAAAATATTTTTAATAGGAAACGATCGAAAAGAGAAGCGAAGATGCACTTAACCTACTTTACTTGAATAGTCGCCACTGGAACAAAGACACCCTTCTATCTAAAGCCCGCTGCACACGAGGCTGGAAACATTGAGTAGACTTTTGCTGGCCGGCTTGAAATAACGTCACTGCGGGCTCGATGGAATTAAAAATTAGAACAGGGGCTACTTTTTTGCTAGGTCCTCTGCTTGCTCTGAGCAAGAAACAATCAGGAAACAGTATCTTGTCACGTAGGCGACATGAACAAACGCCCACAAACCAACATAACGTCATTCTGCTCAGACAACAGACATGTTTTGCTCTGTGTTTATATTTGAATTGTCACTGCGCGCGCACAAAACAAGCTTGAAAAGACGTTTCGTGTGAAGCGAGCACATAAAAGCAATCAAGAAAACTAGCGCTAGAAAACTAGTAGTCAAATCTAGCAACCAATCTAGCGGCAAATCCAGCCTCGTGTGCAGTGGCCTTAACAAAGTTCCTCTCCTTTTATACGAGATGGTTCCAACCAAGCCTTACTTGAATAATATTTATTTGTGCATCTAAACATAAAAACTAATTATTGTAAATTTCTATATATTCTATATACCTATTAGAATGATGAATTGATGTTGCTGTGTCACTGTGGAATAATTCAACTCAGTCCGCCGCCATAGTGGAAAGTTTCCGGGTTCGTATCCCGACGGTGACATTATTGGAAAATATTTTCTTTTAATATAGCGTTGGCACAATGAGTGTTTCTTAATGTAGCAAACAGTAGCTATACTATAAAAATTATTGTAACAATCGGGAAAACAGGGGTAATCTAATACTTTTTAAACTTTGTATATAAAACTTTTTCAGTAAATAGTCCAATTAGGTTTATAAATAAATTTACTTAGTCTTGGGTATGGTGGTAATTTACAATAATGTGAAATTCAAAAAGACAACCAAACAAAAGGTTCTGGCCACTCGTCCTCGTGTCTGAAAACAGTGTGCAGCAACTAAGGCTATTTACACTGAACTAAAAATAAAGAATATGAAGGTAAGTATGTACATACATATAATAATTAATTGGATACAATATCGTTATGATTTTATACATTAGACTCTTAGAGTATCGATAAGCAGCCTTTCCCGCAATTTTAATTACAATGATGATGAATCATTGAAACGTTACACCTTATAGAAACACGGTTCATGTTGGTGTTTGGTTAAATGCACAGATTATTTACTGTAAGTTCGTAGTGACGTGTAAATACATAGACAAAGTGACACATGAACTAGAAACGGATGCCAGTGACACAGTACTTACTAAGTCTACACTGAAAACCTGTGACTCATGTGTGACCACAATATTCACAGCAGTCGAGAGAATTTCAATGTTACAATATCGTCACAAAAGTCATACAATCTACTTATGGCCATATTTACTGAACGTAAGTAGTTATTTATTCGGTTCATTTGTTTTTCTCCGAATAAATAGCGATAATTCAATTCACCAGTCATAATTGTGTTTACTGCAGGAATAAATCTATTCTGTCTTACTTCCAGGGTATAATTAATAAAAACGCGTAGAATTGCAACTCGTTCTCCCACCACAGCTGTTACCGTACCTCCCACCATATGTGGTGGACGTGTAGGTACAAAATGTTGGACGTAAAATCTATTATGGCCATATTCAACGTAATAGTTATTTATTCGGTTCATTTGTTCTTATCCTCCGAATAAATAGCGATAATTCAATTCACCAATCATAATTATGTTTACTGCAGGTAATAAACCTATTCTGTCTTACTTCCAGAGTATAATTAATAAAAATGCTTAGCATTGCAACCCGTTCTCCCACCATAGCTGTTACCGTACCTCCCACCATATGAGGTGGACGTGTAGGTACAAAATGCTGGACGTAAAATCTATTATGGGCATATTATTTTAACGTGATTATAGTTATTTATTCGGTTCATGTGTTCTTATCCTCCGAATAAATAGCGATAATTCAATTCACCAAGCATAATTATGTTTACTGCAGGTATAAATCTATTCTGTGCAAATTCTCGGGTATAAATATTTATACGACTGATAAAATAATAATGGCCGCCACATAGATCATAATACCTAACCTACATCTTCAGTTGCTCTTATGAATTTATTTATGTGTTGTTTATTAACCTTTTGTGAAGTCTATAGTTGTAAAATATTAAAGTTAGTGGAAGTTTGGTGTGCAATTGGGTTAGGATAAAACATTATTATTTTGTGAAACTTTTTCTTTGATGTTTACACTAACACCATCGGTCGGATTTTTGGGTGAACGTCAAAATATTCAACAAAAAGAGCAAAGAGTATAGTGCAGTGTATTTTTATTCTTTAACTAACTTTTCTACCTGATAATTTGCTTGGTGAATAAAAAGTAAACTTTATTCTAACGAATAAATTTGTTCCAAGATTAGTAACTTCTATCTTTAATAGTGTTCGGTGAATATGGGCATCACTGTATTAATTTCGAATACCTTTGGCTTCCTGCATATGAATTTAGCGCCGATGAATACAGAAAAATCTATATGCTAATGCTGGACATAATATGATAAAATAAATACATGACAAATGGCGATCTCCGCATTTGGTAGAAAACAAATGAAATTCTTAAAACTAGATTTAAACCTAAACGTTTTATTAGAAAGCCATCATAAATGTTGTGCGCAGCAAAATCTAATTTTGCGTTCCCTCAAAAAACCTTTTCGAAGTGAAAATTCTTTAGTGAGGGTTAATTCGTGAGCCAATAAAACGAAAACGCGATATAATAGATTGAAAAAGAAAGAGATAGAGCACAATCTACAACTGACGCACTACTTATGAATTACGCAACGCGCGTGGTTGATGCTGCCATCAATGGTTGGGTAGTTAAAATTGGCAGGAAGTTTCAGTCTTAAGCAAATACTTAAGCACTCTTTCAATTTGTTATTTTATTTTCTTTTATTAATAAAACGTACAAAAATCTATCTGATTTTCTACTATTTTGTACTTGCGGGGTAATCTTTAGAGTGGCAACATTGTTTTCTAAATATACGCTTACTTTTGATTCAAACAAACATATAATATTGTTTGCATACAGGATCGGTCAAACTATATTTTTTGGTTATTAAAACACATTAGTAAAATTTTAATAATGGATAAATAAGAATTACCATAAGATATTTTAATTAAAATTCCATAACAGTTTGTACTCTAAATTTATTTTTATAAAAAGGGATATTTTCTTTTTACAGCTATTCCACTTGATTTTGATTTTTTAAAAAATATTGTGTTTTGATAACTTATTAGTGGGGAAAAATTAGAGTTTCACTTCGGAAAAATTCTCCTCTACATGATTCCTTATGAAACGTGTTTGGGAAGGTGCGAAGAACAAAATATAAAAATGCCACCGCGAAATTTTTCCTACAAATTTTTTTATTAGACAATCTAGGCGTAAAAATGTGGTTTTTAATTAATAACTTTTGAAATAAATGAATAGCGCCATTGGAAAGAACGAAAAATTTCACGAAGGAAACATATGTAACATGTATTTTTCACATGATATTCGAGCGAGCAGAAATTTATTAACTAAGGTCACAAAGTTACATGCGTCGACCGTCTGCTCACATTAGAATAGGCTTGTGGGAGCGCGCGCGCTGTACGAAATTGGCTGTAACTTTTGACTGGGACAAGCAAATGATACGAAACCAATTGCAGATGATAAAGTTAAATTTTCTTGAAGTTTTACGTGTGTTCCAAAATTTTTTTAAGTACCTTAACAAATATACAACCATGTAGCTCTACATTGGAGCACTGCGAAGGTTTTCAATTATTTGACAAAAAAAAACTAATAATTTACTATAAAAAACTGGAGGTGGAATTTTTTGTTAACACAATTTGGAGGATATTGCAATTGTTTTCATAAAAAAATATGTAGGGGAGAACTATCCCGAAGATAAGGTCTGTTTTCGGCTAATTTACTCAACTATACCTGTATTGGCACGTCATCCCATATCCAAAATCTCTCCAAAATCCCGTATCCCTGGAAATGATCAACTGATCCGTTTCGGGCGGAACTTCTTTTCCTTGCAACGTGTAAACAACATGCGGATTATATAGACTGAACACAACCGGATAGTAAACTTTTTTGCCCGACTTCGTGTTCCATCGACAGCGATCGAGAAACCTTGCACTAAACACGACATCCACATCGCACATAAAGAGCAACACGTCCCGAACAGTCGAGGCTTCGGCCTGTTTGCCGTCCCACGCGCGTTCGGCGCCCACGCGCAATCCTTTCCCGCGCGAAAACGTTTCGTTCAACGCCAACAGACGCAAATTAGCCGTTGTACCGCCACTGTTTCTCATCGTCAACACTCGCGACATAATCGCCCTCGCCTCGGACAAACCTTCGTCGCCGAAATACACGACCGTCAAATGAACGCGTCGATCGTTCTTCAAACCGATCTTGACGAACTTGTCCATGAAACTTTGAAACGTTGCGATGCGACCGCTCAGCGGCAAGATAATGTGAATCAGTTCTTTTTCGCGAACCGGCGGCAAAGTTTCGCTGTTGATTGTCTGCAGGGGCGCGAACGGACGCATCACTGTCACTTTCGTGTAACCGCCGTTACCGGTGTGGTACACGCTCTGAACACTCTGATGATGTGCGTTTGTTTTGTTTACACTTTTAGTCCGAAAATACAATTCGTATTGTGTACCGGTCGTGGGTTCTACGCGATATAAACCTTCTAAGAAGTCGTCTAAAGTATATTTCACTGAAGGTGCGCTGCGACGTTGAGCCGTAATGTTTTTATTCAATGTATCGATGCCTTTTAGAAGCGCTTCTAATAAATCTTTTCTTTTATATCCTATGGGTTTTTCAACAACTCTCTTACCTAAACCTAAATCGACGGGATACACTCTACTGAAAGTGAAATGATTGAACGGGATAAGTTCGTACTCGTTATTCAACGGCAGACCGTGCAATATTTCGGCCGAAGCGACTTGGCGACGGATGTAAGCTGCACATTCGTTGCCGATTGTGTTTCCGGTCGAAGTTGGCGCACTGCTCGATGACAATAATGTGGCGTTGTTGTTGACATTATTGTCCTGTTGTTGATTAGCAGCTGTTAACAAAACACTGCCTGCCGCATTGATGTTTGTTGCCAATGGCAACGATGCACCGCCGCCTCCTGAAACAAACGAGCACCGTTAGAAATACATTTCCAAAAATATTGAGCAGTATGTAAAATGTCTTTAAAATTATCGCTTTGCGCGTCAGAGCTGACTTTCGTTCATACAAGAAGTTATTATCTAAGTTAATTTCACACGAAATCCATTCAAATTGAAGCTTTTTGAAAAGAGGGGATTCTGATCTATAAAACAGAACCATTTTTAAATCCATTCTAGTTTATATTTTGTTCTTATCTATAACATTATAAACAGATAGCAATTACCAAATAATGTTTTTTTAATCAAGTTACCTTTTAAAAACATTTTTAAAAAGGTACGACAGCAAAAATTATGCTTAAAAAAGCTAAAAGATTAAAAAAGTTAAGAGAAATTATAAATTGATAAAGTTACTTATGAGTTTCTTTATACGTGTTTTCAGTTTTATCCCATTCAATTAATATATCAAAACACATTTTCGATTGAAAAGAAAAGTTTTTACATTCACGTATAAATTTTCATAGAATTTGATTCAGCATTCTACGTTCTTTTGAAAAAGAAATTAGATAAAACATATTATAAGGAAAAAAGTTATATAGATATGTACATAAAAAAACATCGTTACCTACAACGCATGCCAAATACTGAAATTAAGAAAAATGTCATTCTAAGGGTATATTAAGGTGTTCAATTTAGTGTTTCGTCAACAAATTTAAGTTCACCTGATAATAAGGGAAGGAAAAAAGTCGTGGTACCGATTAGAGTGTGTTAATTCGCACACATCGTTCTCTTCGCTTTAATGAGGCGAAGTGCACAATTTATGTTTCATCACGATGTGTAGGAATTAACACAGATAAAATCGATTCTGAATCGTATTGTAAATGGACGCCACCCAGTGACATGATGTAAATTATAATAAATAAATAAACATAAATAATAAACAATAAACATTGTACCGAACAATCATTCAGCTATCTACATCGCACGAAAATGATATATATCTATTGTGATTGTGATTTTGCCTTGACAATGTTATTTCTCATCAATATAGCAATTTTTTATGCAAGAGTTGTTTGTTAGAAGAAGATAGATAGTGACGCTACCAATGCATTGAATGCGTCATTTTTCGTCATCATTCGCATAATCTCACAACGTTCAAACTTTAAAATTTAATGAATTACGGTTGAATTTCGACCATTTGGCTAGCACTAGTATATTTAAATACTTACATTATTTTATCGGCAAGATTTTAAACATGGGATTTAAATTAATAATTACGGAATGTATGGAAGAATGAATTGGACGTGGATAGAGAAGGATGAAAGAAAAATGGCTGTTCGTTCCACACATTAATTGATTAGCCAAATGGTTTAATAGAAACTTGAATATGGTCGTGGCTAATTACGCATATAGCCGTAGAAGTCATAAAACAATATATTAAACAAACATTTTTTTTTATTAACAAGAAAAAACAAAACGCGATTTGGCATCTGTGGCCATTATCGCTACAAAAGTGACATAGTAAAAAAAGTACAAATTGGTTAAAGGTATAAGTATGGTAATAGTTAACAATAGGTATAAGTATATTATAGGTATTTATATTTTGTTATATATATTTGTTATTTTCAAGTAATTTATTTTTTTTAAGATGTTTTCTAATTTATTGTCTAGAGCAAAAGATTTTGAACTGCGACCTGTGTTTTTTTCTGATATTTATTTGCACTGTACGCTTTGAAACAATTAATTCTAATTAGCTAAATGTCAAAAGCACTCGACTTCAAAGTTTAAATAACACACTAATGAACAAAATTAGTTCATTATAAAATCTTAAAGACTTTTATATGAATCCTGTATTTTTCGTCATTTTAATAATATGATGAAGATTTTTATACGAGTAGATATAGCAAATGGCTTGTCATATACATTTTAAAGGAGTTTAATATTTAAGTATATGAAAAGGTTTTGTCAAAAAGATTTTGAAATTTACATTAATCACAAATCTTTACTTAATACTTTCTATAAAAAACGACCTAATGCTTTTATTATTACCTATTCACAAGAAGTTATATCTAGGTTAATTGGCACGAAATCCATTCAAATTGTAGCTTTTTAAAAAGAGGAGATTCTGTTCTATAAAACGGAACCATTTTTAGATTGATTCAGGTTCATAATAAGTCCTAAAATTATAATTGAAAATCTCGAATACCTAGCAGCAATTGTCGGTAGGTCTGTACGTCCGAGCTTTACAGATCGCAATTTTGGTCGGATCGCCTTGGTTTATATTGTATTCACTTTGTTTATTATCAGAGTAGAACCCTATTTAAATTCAATGAAATGCGTTCAATATAGTTTAATTTTTATAAACAGTTTTTATTTTATTATTTTTGACAGCTAATAGTGTGAAAAACAATATAATAATTACTGTGTAAATTACCTTAAAATTAGTGCTACACTTCTATACCATAATAACACCGGCACATCTAGCAAGCTTCGTGGCGTAGTGTTGAAGCCATATCAGTAGGGGCAATGTCCTGGGTTCGATTCCTGGCAATATTATTGATTTTTATTTTTTTTCTATTCCATTTTATTCCACTTGATACTTATATATTATTATATTACATTATATATATTTTTTTTCCTTATTTTTCAACTATTTCAATTTTTAATTACCTATTTATTTTTTTATGTTTTTCCAATTGTTTTTTTATTTTAATTATACAGTGGAAAACTTGAGGGATGTGCACTTTTGATTCTGCCATTTTAGTACAATCAAAAATTGACTCTTTATGTTTTCATATCTATAATAGCTTTCAATAATAATTGTTTGAAAATGAAAATCATAATAAGCAATCAAGGATTTTAATAGTAGGTTCGTTCCAAGCAGCCGTGAACGGTAATTAAACCGTACACAGTCTTGTCACTGCGCAAGACTAATTGGCGCACTAGCTCAAAAATCGATACTGCGCAAGACAAGTGTATGGTTTTATTACCATTCACGGCGGCTTGGAACGAACCTAGTGAGTTTTTCTAGCTTTGGAATTCCTCAAAGTCTAAACAAAACTGCAGATTAAATGCAGTTTCTTTGAACTTAACCTCAAATTGAATAAGCTGCATGACGTCGGGGCGCCCCTGAATTTATCTCCAAGCACGTGCCGGGCGTTCAGAGCCGGCCCCGATCATATATAATTTTATCGAAAATTTGAAGAACAGTTTAAAGAAAACAGTCTGTGTATGAAATAGCGAAAAGGAAAGTTGAACAATAAGCAAAATTATGTGTTAGCAAAAGGTCACCTGTACTAATGAGCAGGATAATAAACTCTGACGTTGGATACATGTTCGGTAGAGGGTTGGCAACAGTGCAGAGATGAGAGACTTACTGTCAACTTCACTTCCCTTTCACTGTCTGCATCTTAACACTAATTACGAACTTTTATGTAATAATAAACGACTCCACGGCATCGCAAAAAACCAATTCATATATAACTGGCATTATAAAACTGTGTCCCGACGCTGAACAGTAGAATGCGATGGATATCCCGTTTGCAAAGAGCTATTGTAGAAGAAAATTTCTGATATCTAAATAATGGATTATAGATAGACGGCTACTGTCTAAATTAAAGCATAAATTTAACGCGGCGACAAATTAACCTGGATTAGGGATTATAAAAAAATTAAAGTGGGTAGCAAAAATCAGCTGCTGAGGAGAATAGTATTAAGTAAAAAGTAGCAGCTTAATAATAAAATTAGTTGTAAGCTTTAAACTAGAATCGAGTTTTTGTTTTGGTAACTGAATAAATTGTTAAGCGGAAACTTGACGGAAATAGAAAATGGGCATTCCTAAATTATACAATTCAGATTATGTTATATCTTTAAAGTTATAATCAAATAATAAACAAAGAAACAACATTCAGAACCGTAATATAAAAACACCATCGTATCGACACGACCCCGTAATTTTTTTTTAAAGAACTCCCCCAAACACCCTCCTGTTTTCACTACACAAAAAAAAAATGCCATCGCATCGACACGACCCCGTAATTGTTTTTAAAGAACTTCCCCCAAACACCCTTCCCTTTTTACTGCGCATAAAAAAACGCCATCGCATATCGATACGATCTCGAAATTTCGTTTTAAAGAACTACTCCCAAACGCCATCCCTTTTTCACTGCGCAAAAAACGCCATCACATCGACACGACCCCATAATTGTTTTTAAAGAACTTTCCTCAAAACACCATCCCCTTTTTACTGCGCATAAAAAAACGCCATCGCATATCGATATGATTCCGTAATTGCGTTTTAAAGAACTCCCCCCAAACGCCCTCCCCTTTTCACTAGTGTAACGATTCAAAATTCTTGTTTTATATTGTACCTAGTCTTATAAGGAATCATTAAAAGTGTGTATTTACAGTAGTTGCTTATACGTTTTATCACTGCGTGGTTTCATTTTTGGTAAACTGGGAAAGAAGGGAGCTCGGGATGATATTTTTAGCGAGAAATTATATTATAAATAAAGCTAACGCATGCTACGTCACAGACAATATAATAAGCTGAGTAAATTGCCTGAAATATATGATGCTTGAACTTGCTTTTGTAATTTGTGCTGTTTAACCTGCGGAAGTTTGTAGATTTTACTAGCTCCAACTATTTTGGGTTAATTGTATTCAAAATAAATAAAAGGATGTAAAAAAGAGACAGTGTATTTTACACTACACAGTATAGAATTAAAACTGGCACAATTAAAAAAAAACAGGAAAAAATAAAAATGGCACGACCTTTAGGTTACTAGGCAGCTGTTCTACCTCATCGTCACCTTAGCTTAGTGTTTTACGGCCGATTTTTATAGTAAACCGTATATTGTAATATTTAGTAACCAATTCCAATCACACGAATCGATTTCTCCTTACCGCGACCGTGCCAAAAAAAGTTTTACTACAAAATCTAAAAAATTAATGAACTAAAATTTCAAAATAAATTGATGTTTAAAAGCCGCACAGAAGTTTATAAAGTTTATATCATTAAATAACATTATCACACATAAAATATAATAAAATAAATGGAGGTTGAGAATGACGATTGAACAGCATAGCGTAGAAGCATTTCATACAAAACATTATACGCTTCAGACATCACCTTTTCAGTTTAATGAAACTTAATAATAATAATAGCGTTCATATATTCTGGATGACAAAGCGTTACACATATATAATTAGTATTTAATAACGAATTCCTAGCTGAAATGAGAAATGTGGAAGCTATTTGTTTATTTGTCAGGCTTACAGTTTACTTGACGTGCTACGGAGATGTTAATATAAGCTCATACCGGGTGTCTGACACAAATAGGCCTATCAATAATAATAGACATGACGTCAGATTTTGAAATCTAGTTCTATAATATAGGTACACGTCTACTATTCTCGAAAAAAAAAAACTTTATTTCAGAAATAAATTAAATTTTAACGCAAATTATTGCATTTTTATCATCCTATTTTGAAGTGACGTCACGCCTTAGTGACAGCTGACATTAAATGTTGGATTTATGGGTGTAAATTTACTTAATGATATGATTTATATTAAGTATTTTCTTAAAAGTAGTTACTTTAATATTACGGTTTTCTTTCGTTGCAAGTTCACTAACTTCAAAAATAACCTATGACATGTATTATAAAATATCACAAAAAAAAAAAACGAACAAACAACAAATCAACTAATTAAATGATACAGAAGTGAATGATCGCAACAAAAATTTAAGTGACACGGTGATTATTTCCTTCAAGTGTATTCTCTTTGATTTAAGAAGTCGAGACGTCATTCGGTGTTTCAGTCAACATGACCGATTGCAGTATTTTATACTTTTATTTTATTAAAAATCTTATTAATCTCAATGTTTATATTAACACTGGGTTACTTTTTAGAATTCTTTTAACATATATTTTTCTCTAAAGACTAAAAACATTTATTCTTTGATTCTTTTATACATACATACATACATACATAAAATCTTTATTTAGGAAACAGTACAATGCTGTATAAAATGCGTCATTAAAAACAATATAAAATTACTAGTTAAAATAGTCTTGTAGAGTGTAATGGCATTCGTTTAATAGATAACTTTTTAATTTAACTTTTTTTTTTAGTGGCAGGTTTTTTAAATAATACGGCAGTTTATTAAATATTCTTATTATTGAGTTGTAGGGTCCAGTATAGACAACATTTAATTTTGTTTGCAATAGGTATATTAACCGATTGATTTGATTTACTTTTTGTGTTGTATTCATGTTTTCTAGTACTAGTCTCAAATAGTTCCATGTTATACTGTTATTATGCCTATTCATGTCAAAGAAAAGTGATCGGGTGCAGTACCGGAAGGTTTCTAACTGTGTATTTTAAAAGGTTTTGTTTATTTACAAATAATTAAAAAAAAATCTTTGTAAACTAAAAAGTCATTCTGGAATTCTTTTATACATTTTAAAGTGTTACATTTATTGAAAATTTTATACGAAATTAGTTATTTAACAAAATATTTCACTAAAAGAAAAAAGTTGTCCTTGTATCTAAAAAATAATTTATTTCGTAAAAAACAAAATAAGTCATGAGACCATGAACTAGATACACCGTTAAAGGTAAACACACAAGGAGTCCTGGATACAAAGTGTTGAAATATCACAATATTTTGACGTCACTTGGTAACCGGTTTCGTTATTAAAAAGTTGAGCCGTTCCCACACGAGTCGTTTGTTTGCAATTTGAGTTTCAAACCGGTTCAGGAAGCGATCATTTTGTGACTTTTCGTACGTCACAGGTTGAGAAACCGCACTTGAGTCGACAGAAACACGACCGATTTGAAATTAGTTTCAAACCGGTCGTGTGCGATTGTGTTTGTAGATCAATAAGCAATTTTAGTTGCATAGTTGCATGTTGTTGCGGAACTTTTCTTCTGTAAGGTATAGGAGCAACCATTGTTACTAATTTAGATTCAGTCGGATAAAGTACCTCGATCGATTGCATGATAGTCGCATCCTGAACTGGTCTGAAGCAGACGACCCGTGTGTGGAAGGTCTAAAAACTTTGATATTTTTAATTAAAAAAAAAAAACGACTAAGTGCGAGTCGAACTCGGGCACCGATGGTTCCGTACAAACTTGTAGGTATGTAAATAGTTCATCCATCACGGGAATCGAGTCTCGAAGATTTTTCCCGCTTAGTCGCTGGAAAACTGTTGTTTGCCAACTAAGCGTGTAATTGCATTCAGATGGATTACTGAACTGCATTGCAACTCGTGGCTATATCTGATAGCTTAGTTGTCGTACCGTATTATATGCGAGAGTTTTCATATTGTACTGTATAAACGCACCGGTAGCGGACGCTCCTTTTGTATTAGAACTGTTACTCTGTACGTGCGTAGCATGTTTTTGCGGTTTAAAAACATTTTTTTTGTGATGTAACAACAAATTTACAGTCTTCGGTTTTTTCCTTTTACTTGTGCTGTAAGACATTGCTTCTTGCCTAATTTCATGATTCTAGGTCAACGGGAAGTACCCTATAGGTTTTGATTCCCAAGAGTCTTGAAAGACAGACAGACGGACAATAAAGTGATCCTATAAGGGTTCCTTTTTTCCTTTCGAGGTACGGAACCCTAAAAATTGCACATTTATTAACCGAACTGTAACAAGTATATAATCTTTGTGGGTTCACAGTATCTTTCTTAAAACATGAAATAGCATTTCTTTAAAAAGCGGTTCGGCTTTTTATAAACATTTAATTAAATGTGTGACGTATTATGGTAGGTATATGCCACATTGTAAACTGAACTTGGTACATATTTAGCAGAATGGCATTTGGTCCGCATACATTTCACGTTATTTCTACAATACACACAGTAATTAAATACCAAGTATGTGTAATAATATATGACTAGCAGATTATTTGTGTCACAAAGCAAAACACATAACAGATTGCCTAATCTACATCAAATGTTTCAGACTGACTAACAAATGCGATCCTTAATTATATAACTGACATTTCTGGTTGCCGCGTTTTGCTTGCAGATTATTATCTTAATTTGCAACTTGAATTTCAAAATACTTTTTGCTGTGAAACATCTAATGGCGCGTTTGTTGGTTGGAAGGAAAACGGTGCACTCGGGTTGACAGTTTTATGAGAGGACGTTACGATTGTGTGCGTTGGATAAAACATGGCTTTAGTTGAAGGCGACATCTAGATAACAGGGCGAAATTTAGTTACTAGTATTTCGTTAGATGACAGTGTGTGATGTTTGCTTTGTGTATGTGTTGGATCATTACTTGGTATTTGTTAAATGCGACAACTAGATGACAGGGAAAAATTTAATTACAGAGTAAAATTTAGTTACAGGGCGATATTTAGTTATTGGAATTTCGTTAGTTGACAGGGTGAAATTTAATTACTAGAATTTCGCTTAAATTTATATTTAACATCATACAGACGTTCCGCAACGGATCATTTTTTAATATGTAACAAATGGATCTGCAAATTTGAGTATTTTGTACACAGTAAAATTAAATCAGTTGACTTCAACCAGCTCTCGTTTTATTATTTTATAAAGTAATAAATATTAACAAAAACTTCTCTTTTGACAATGTAGATCAGATTCTATAATTATTATTTCGCTATTTCACAACTGTCTCAGTGAGCTAAAAATCATTTTGATCCAATCTTGGCATTCGAGGCGAGAAAAATGGTTTATTTCGTTTCGTCTCGGCTGCAACACATTAATTCTTAAGTTTGAAGACTGCACAATAGCTGATAATGCACAACGAATCCAGCCTCGAAGATTATAATAATAAAACAATAAGTACTTAAGTAGTTGGAGTGAATTATACACAAGTTGCAAATAACGATCATAGTTAGTATCTGCTGCGTCTCTCCCCAAATCTCTAGCCGCGTACTCATCCCGGTCGTTATTATAATACATACAAACGTAATATAACATTAACTTTTGTTTCAAAACTAACTGAGAGCAAACTTTCCAACTATATCTTTTGCCACAAAACATCAGATAATAACAGCTTAAAGCATATATACATATATTAGATTATATGGAATGCTTCAAAAATATTACTATAATCTCGCAGTTTGTGTCGTGTTTACAAACAATAAAAATATGTAAATAAAATTCTTTTGTTTTTTAAGAACTCGCCAAGTCGAGCGCTCAAATAGACCGCGGTTCAAATTTAAAATGTAATGCTATGGAACTTTGTTTAACATGTTATGATTTAAAAAGTTTCTGCAAAGTGTTGAATTGAGTTAATGCCTAACTTCAGTGAATTCATTCTATAGGAGTTTTGTCAAGAGATGGCTAGACGCTGAAAAGGTGTCAATTTGCGTTCCTGAAGAAGGCGATAGTAACTTTTAAATGTATTGTTTGATGAAAATTTGTATCTGCTTTAAGTATTTCATAAATCGTAAGGCGTTTCCGTATACGTTAATGAAATTTCAAACACGACAGTATAGACTGTAGACAATCCTGCAATAATGTAGATTCGTAGAATAATTGTAAATCATTTTGATTTGAACTTAGCATAGATAGGTGACGTATAATACGCGACACGGATCTAAAAGGTTCGGAAGTTAGTCACAAACAGCGTTGCAAAGGCACATTTTAGAGCCGTTGAAACTCCCACCACCTCCCAGCTATCTAACGGCACGTGTGCTCATCGGTGATTGGCCGTGATCGCTCGTTGACTTTGTCACTTTCCTGCTTTAAAGTACAGTCGAGTACGCTATTGTCAAGTTGTTATTGCTATTTTAGTTTGGTTGAGTTGCCAGTTTGTAGTTTTTTAACAGACTGTACAAGCGCAATCCTGCATTTGCATCTAACTTCCGAGCCTTTTAGATTCGTGGCGCGTATTATACCTAAGGTTTTTTCAAATCATTCCTAAACTCTTTAAGACTGTTCTGATGTCATTTAATATATGGTAATAAACAAGTGCATTGCTTATTTAAAATATTTACCTGAATTTTGAATTGATTTAAAAGAAAGCTAGATACGTACTCTACGGTACCACCACAATCTGTCAAAAATTTCAAACCAAAATGATTTATTACTCTACAGTTTACACTAATTTAGGGCTGAGAGATACTATAACAGAAATTTAAAAAAAGCACTGAAAGGAAAGTTCTGAATATTATTCAAAACAAAAGAACAAGTTAGGTACTGTGAATTATTTGTAATAAATTATGACAATTGTAATTTTTTAATCATTTCGTTCACGACATCTCACGAACAACTTAACATATTTTGATCGTTCTTAAGGTATTCGACAAGCGTTTCAGAGTTTTAAACCTGATTAGATTTTGGAACCGATCGGTTCAGTAATTCCAAAGTTATTCGAAAAAAAAGTTTTCTCAAAATTGAACCCCTTTGAATGCCGCAAGAACGATTTCAGTGGGTCGACCTGTTCGGAAGATATTCAAGGGCTACACACACACACACACACACACACACCCCATCACACACTGAGATCACTTACAACGGTAAATAAGTAATAATTAATTATATTATGTATTTATTAAAATTGATCATTATTTCTTTTATTATTTTATTATTATTGTCATCTAATTCTCAGTTATGTTAAAAATTTCAAGTCTCTATCTCATCAGGAAGTTAATTTAAAATCAACTACAAAGTTCCGTCCGACATACACGAAAAGCAACTTAATATAAACGTGGTAAAATGGAATTTTGTATCCCTAAATTTTTAATTGCGTTATCTTTTTCCCTTTAGATAATAGTTTCGTCATGAGTTGCGATACTACCGAGAATTTTGAACAACTATTTTCGTTGCTTCTTGCTTTATATATAAGCACGAAGTAAATATTATTACAGAAATTAAAACTGGCATTGTAATCAGTAGCGTAGCAAAGTGGCCAAGGTCTTCGAGACAAAAAATAAACTGGGCTTCCTAACTTCATCTATCTTCATCAAAATAAAAAATTTATATATGTAGCAAGAAGAATCTTCGGTGTAACCATAAATAAAATAATTTGTCTAAACTCTTATTTCGCAAGGAAGAAGTTAAAAAATCCTGAGGCACTGTTTCACTTTTAACTTCGGTAGCTACGCCACTGGTTCCGACAACAAAAAATAATTAGCGCAATTTGCTCAAAGAGCAAAAAATAAAGAGGCAATTTGTATACCTAATAAAGAGGTGGAACTTTGGCCCTATACTTTAGGCATCCGTATAATCTACGATAAGTTTGGTGGAACAAAGTTCCTCCAACAAATGTAAATTAATCCTACATCTATTACAGGCTGTGTCGCGTTTAAAGCTTAGTTTTCATACACGCACTGCGGCACTTTGTATTACATTATTTTATCTTTCACAAAATTGTTACGCTAATAGAATTAATTTATAGATTATATTGGCATAACTGGTACAGTAAATTTAATTCATTATCAAACATATTACATTACAAAACCATAAAGCACAGTGACCAGTACTGATGTCAATTAGTATTGTGAATTGAATTGAATTGAATTGTAAATTATAGACGCTCAACATCTGAGATCATTTCAATTAAGTTTAATTTTCTCGTCAATAATTTGCTACATTTTTTGAGCTCGCAGTTATGCCAAACAACCAGTTTAGTATTTTTACTATTGACCATCAGTTTTCAAGTAGATACACAGATTAATCAAATTTATAGTCCAAGCTCCCATGACAAAAAAAGTTACCCCATCGAACACCTCAAAATTATAGAGTGAAAATGGCTGAAAAACATGTAAGAAACATGTTACGCCCGCTAGACTAGTAAAAATTTGTTAATTGTTATTTTTTATGAATTTTTGATAAGTTAATAGATGACACATTTAATTAATAGATAGAGAAACGATAATAGAAATGGTCAAAGAGCACTTGGTGGCAGAAACGCTCTCTTTCCCCGTTATACAAATCCGCTTAGTGGAGTAGGGGTCTAGCGCGTTGCGATACGACGCTCGGGCACTTAAAAACGGCAAAATATAAAATGACTGCAAGGCATCTGGGGGGACCTCCTAATTGCAGGAAAAAATATTTTCTGCCAATATACCCCCTGCAGAGACTTTCAAAATCCTTTAAAAAAATCGAAAAAAACGTCAAAAAAAATTTAAAAAAATTGATGTTGAAACTTGACTTTACCACAGACCTAAAGGGAGCCTCACTTTAGAATTGTCAAATTTTACCTGCATGATAAAATATGACGTCACTTGCGGTTACCAAAATGAAAGTTTAGAGGTGCAAAATAAAAATATTGGGGGCTGCCAATAACGAAGGCGTGGCAGCCTTCGATATTTTTATTTTGTACCTAGAAACCTTCATTTTGGTATAAATATCATCGATGCATTCGATGACATAACAAAACAATCATATTTTATCATGCGGGTAAAATTTGACAATTCTAAAAGAGGTTCTCTTTAGGTCTGTGGCAGTACCTACTATTTACCCACGAAAAGTCGTCTATGTATCTTATCCATAGGATATTTATACCCCCGGCTCTCGGACTATTTGTCCTCTTGTTGCTTGTACGTCAACAAATGACGACACGCCTTGTTCGATTAATTTTGAATTAGCAACAACCTTCTTGTTTATTGACATTTTTAAGATATTCGGAGAAAAATAGGACAACACTCAATTAGAAAATTACTAACCGACATGCGAAATTTCGCGTCCTGAATGAACAAAGTTTATCTAAGCGAATAGATTTTACAGATAATATTTTACCGACAAATGAAAAATAAATATAGAATTAAATATAGTATCAGCTGAATATTTTCAAATAAAATATTTCCTGAAGGTTCGATTTATTTTCTTTTATAGACGTGAACTGAATTCCACGTCTTGTTCAAAACTTTCGTGTTAAAAAGCTTTTTTCAGAAAGAAAAATATATTTTCTAAAACAGAAACGTTATTACATTTTTAACAAAACTTACAATTTAATAGCTGAAACTAAACTAATGGTTTCGCAATAGCGTATTTTTGTACGAAATACAAACTATTTTATATAATATAGAATATAGATGCTTCAAAGTTTAAAGTAGGTTGTGTAAAAACTCTGTAGTATTCGATACATTATTCATATTATGAATATTTGACATGAATACAATTTCTCTCCGAAAAGTGTACTAGAATACAACTTCGCTTGAAAAATATATGTGTTCTTTGTTTTTACTTTTTTGTTTTAAATAGATATTACATAGCAATATGATAACTACGAGTAAGTATACTTACACAAATCGCTTTGGGAGTTGTTATTTCAAATTTATACTTTTTCTATCAAGCGATTTTATATAATGTTCGGAAAAAAGTTTTAGGAGAAATTATTTTCTACTTTCTACTTTTTTTTCAATACCTATCGTAATTTCTATAATTATTCTAAAATTAAAAATATTACTAGCGGTACCGTCTTGGTTTCACCCGGGTGTGATTCTGCAAAATGTATTTCGTTTGCGGTCCGGCGTGTGAACTACTAGCATTGAGCAAATTCTACCAGATTTGCATCTGAACTAATAGCTTTGAGCGAATTCTATCAGATGTCACTACTTGGTATTAAACAGTTTTTTGTTTGCTTCTGAACTAATAGCTTTGAGTAAATTCTATGAGATGTTGCTACATGTTACAAAAACAGTTTTTTTTAGAAAACACCGTAATTTTGTACAAAATATTTAATAAAAACTATCAAATAGCGTATGTTGGAACAAGCAAGACACATTTACAAAATTTCATTAAAATCGGTTCAGTGGTTTCGGAGATTAGCGTGGACGAACATAATGACACGAGATTTTTATATATACATTAAAGATTTTTTAAGATGATTAGTATTAGTACCTACTTATGTGACCACACGATAAATGAACTACTTTGTCTACCCAATTATCGATGGCAGTGCTAACCAAGCGCGTTGTGTAGTTCATAAATAGTGCTTCAGTTGTTGACTTTGCTCTGTCTCTTGTTGCTTTTTCGTTTTGTTGACTCACTTGAAAAATCATAAGGTATAACTTTTGCTCGTAAAATGACGATATCCTATAGTATCTGTATAGATTTTCAATAAAACAAGTCAGTATAATATATAATATTACATACCTATATACAGAAACAAATTTACAAAACTGCAAAACTACAACACAACAACTCTCTATCTTTGATCAGTAATAACTCACTTGTTTGTGATTACAGAAAATTACTCGTTGCTACGTCGTCGTTCGACTTCTGAAATATGTAGATCATCAAGATATACTCAGCGCGCTTTATATAATTTGAACATGTTTATTTCTTCGAAGGTTGAAAATAATCAAAATGAAAATGATGATAATATTGCAGTGACATGAATACAGTGTGTTCATAAATGCTTAACTATATTGTTGCCTTTACCATTATAAATATTTTATTTGGATACTTTCGGTAAAAAATAAAAAATATATACAGTATTACTTACTGTATATATTTTTCATTTTTTTTGCAACTAAAAACATATTAGTAATTTTGAAAAAAAAAAAATATTTATGTTCGAAGTTTTGAATGGCAGAAAAGTGCTCTACTTTTATTCACTATGTGCAACATCAAAGTCGCGACATCTAGCGCCATTGATCGGCGAAATCACTGCCACTTTTATACATTACTAGCGGACCCGGCGAACTTCGTACCGCCTAACAGTATATACATGGGCGTATATGTGTGTATGTCGAGCACTCCGGCTGCGCTGTCGTGCCCGGTGCAAAAGAACGAATGGGGAAGGAAGAAAAAAAATTTAGGGGTGGACTATCCCTAACATTTAGGGGGATGAAAAATAGATGTTGGCGAAGTGACACCTGTAGACATCTGGCGGGGATAACTAATTAAATGACGATTGATCAGTTTTCGACCGGAGAGGAAAAATGATTAAATTACTAAAATGGCTATTAAAAAATAAGGGTTGATCGTAGAAGGGTGAAAATTGAGGATTGTATGTATTTTTGTATGTTGTATCATAAAAAAATAGAAATTAAAAATTTTGTCTAAAAAATAAAAAAAAAATTAGGGGTGGACTACCCCTAACATTTAGGGGGATGAAAAATAGATGTTGGCCGATTCTCATAGATACCGGATAAGCACAAAAAATTTCATCAAAATCGGTCAAGCCGTTTCGGAGGAGTTCGGCAACGAAAACTGTGACACGAGAATTTTATATATTAGATGTCAAATGGGACAATTAGTAACAAGTGAATTAAAATTAATGTGCAACATCAAATTTTCAAACCAAATGTGAAAAAAAGGAAAGTTAAAGTTTATGAAAACTGTGATCAAATAGTTCAATAATATTAAATATGTATTCAGTATGTATATTAACTCTTTGTTCCGTTTTATTCTATATTTTTACCTTTGATTTTATATCAGTACATGTGCCATAAAAATGCCAACTATCGCCGTTAAGCGCGCACGGTCGTTCAGCGTCTGCCTTCCAAGCAGGTGCACACTGCACATAGCGAATACGTCGCGTGGTGCAGTACTACAAAAATATTCAGTGGTGTTTAGTTAATTTAGTTGTATTATAATACAAGAATAAAAACTTGTGACTAATAAAATAAAGTAAAAATCAGAGTTCCAAAAAACAGGTTTGGATAATTATTTACATCGTTGAACCCACACTGTCTTGCGTCACGGAGCTACGTCCCATTCGGCAGCGATTTAGGTGTAAAAAGGTCTGTTGAAGCACTACAACTCGCAACTCAACAAAACTAAAATAACAAAAACAACTTGACAATAGCGTACTCGACTGTACTTGAAAGCAGGAAAGCGACAATTGACAAAGGCAACGAGCGATCACGGCCAATCACCGACGAGCGCACGTTACGTGCAGGTAGCTGGGAGGTGGTGGGAGTCTCAACGGCTCTAAAATGTGCCTTTGCGACGCTGTTTGTGACTAACTTTCGAAACTTTTAGGTTTGTGGCGCGTATTGTACTTTCGCATTTATAATATTAGTGTGCATACTAGAGTGACCTGTGCGAATTATTCGCACTAAATAAGTATAATAATTATCACTTTACAAAATTATTTTTTAAATATGATTGCAGGTATTCAATTAGTTTCTAATTTTGCACACTGCTTATAACGTTCTTCTTTTTGTTGTATTACAATATGAAGCTCAGATGACAGATCGAAGAAATATTTTACTAAAATTGTCATATAGAGGCGCAAGTAGCAAAAGCGTTGAGCGTCAGATGGCACATTGCAGCATTGCTGTGACGTTGTTCAGCGTTGCTCGCTGTTTCAAAATTAAAGCCGTCAGATGGCAGTATGCAGTATTGTGTCTGTTGTATTACAATATGAAGGTCAGATGACAGATCAAAGTGTTGACGTTGTTTCAAAATTAAAGCCGTCAGATGGCAGACGTTGTTCAGCGTTGCTGTATTTTAATTAATTTACAAAAACAAAAGCAATAATAAGTTTTTTAGTTGTCGATGTCAGTAGAGCAAGCAATTATCTGTAAAATGATATATATTTTATGTGGAGAAATTGTGAGATTTTTTCTAAAAAGGGAGGCACACGTCTTTAACCTTAGCGTATTATATATATGATAAGATACAGATTGTATGTGGCGTATAAATGCAACAATGCATTATCGTAAACACTATACGTAACCTTTTTTCAATGCGAGCTCGCAAAGTAGCTGCCGCGATGGGATGGTGGTGCGTTGCAACGGGCGACGCTTTGTGCCGAACGCCGAGCGGAACACGTGCTGCTATTGCATATTATAGCAGCAGCTAGTTGCGAATCGATTGATAGCTGAGTGCGGAACCGTGTAACGACCGACTCCGTATTACTGTCACGACCAATAAAACTGCCTACTTTAATAAACAACTCCAAAGCACACTGCAGCGGGTGCCAAAGTATTGGATCCCACAACAGCTTTATTGTCATTAAGGCTAAACCTGAGCGCTGCGTCGATATAAAAATGCCTGCCTCAACAAAGAAATCTCTTTTCATTAACGCGGCGCGTACTTACAGTTCCCATTAAATTATTCAATAGTAACTTTTACCAACTGGATTTCAGGGCAGTAGCTAGGAGTGGTGCAAGGAGGCATTGATCTAGCTTAAGATGCCAATGTCCTTACTTAAAAATAGTCGGCGATCTTGTCTTTTCAACTTGCTGATAGGGATGTGAGAAGGAACATTTTCTACGGAAAATTTTCAATGTCAAAAAGACAATTTTTTAGTAAGTTTTTTATAGGACAATTGAACTTTCCATATTTTGTTTTATTATTCAATTTCTGTTTTATTTAAACAAAAACTACAGGTTATAATTCTAGTTTTGTAATCCACATGAATAAAACTAAGTTTTGAACCTGTTTTACTGAAGATTTGTTATATTGTTTAATTTGCAACTCATAACAAGTCAATTCATCCTTTCATCCTATTTCAGAATAATAAAGCACGCAGAAAATGAATAACCCATTTCTCTTGTTATTAGATAATGAGGCAGTGACAGAGGCTGCTGCAGTTATAAAGGGAATTCCCCTCATGTAAACAGCACTAGATTATTGTTTTCTGTTGGAAGGGCATCACATTCAGATCTGATGAAAATACTCATTTTGCTTACTTATAGCCTCTAGTGAACGAGAGTTTAATTATTTTACAATACCTATTATTAATTTAGTGGCTTAGAAAATATTCCGTTTGAAAATTTTCCGAAATCCCTATAACTCTACTTTCTAATGTAGCACATAAAATTTTATTCTGGCTGTGATTTGATTTTATTTGTTTGAGTTAATCTCGGTTTTGACGAAAAACGTATTTTAACCAAAGGGAAGATGGAAAAAAATCCTAAAAATCATCAAAATCGCTCTAAGTATTAAACAAAATACCCAAGAAGAGAAAATTATTTCAAAAATAAATTATTTATATGCAACGTATCAATTTCTTTTCGTCCATTTACTTCTAACAATAACTTCAATAACTAATTAAAAAATCGGAAAAATAATGGAATGGTTTAAATGAAAGATACGAAAGAAAAATTATCAGAAAAAATTCTAGTCAATTGGGTGACGGGACCATTCCAACTTCAAAAATGTTGACATTCGTTATAGTGCAATAAAGAAAATCAAATTTCTGATATCGCGTGAGGTGACACCGGTAATGGCTAGTATTAAATATGATATTTGCTGTTCGTTGCCATCTGTAAAACAAAAGAACAGGTGATTTTTTATTTTCAAAATATTTCCGAAACTATAAAGTTTAGAAAAAAAATGTTTTAACAATAATAATAAGCCGTTATGAAAAGTATAGCATTATTACATAAAAAAACACCATTATAGCATATATGTCTTCTACGCATGCGCCGATTTCCCCCAAAATCAATAGGGCTCTTTATAGTTGTATATCAAACATCCTCCCAAAATTTGGTTTGAATCCGTTTACTCGTTTGACCTGTATCGTGCTCAGTTCACAGACTAACAGACAAACATTTTTCCAAAAATATGTTTTTTGGATTCGGGAGACCTCAAAACGAAAAGAATTGTACAATTTTGAAAAGTGATTTTTGACCTAATCTAGTACCATTTCCCACTTGTGGGTTGGAATGGTAATATATAGGAAGTGATGTTTTCTTGTTGATAATTATAATTTTGTCTTTTAAAAAACTTTATATAAATTGACAAGTTTGCGTGTACAGTTGCAAGTATTTAAACTACAATTTTGTACCTACAATTCCATTTAGCTATACACAATGTATGAAGAGAATGTCTTCTAAGAGTCTGGTCTCATGCCGATAAGAGCTCGAAGGGAAAAGGGCCATTTGCCCATTTTTATTTTCAACATGTCAGGATATAATTTTATTTAGTGCGTGTTAAAGCCCTTCTTATACCTATTCCAAATGTCGTTTCTATGTATTTTACATGTACGTATTTCTCCTTAGGTATTACCGTTTCTATTTGCGAAAATGTAAACGAGATATGTCACCATAAATTGTTGAAATCTTCTTATTTTGTTTATTACAATTTCAATAAAAAACATGAATATCTGTTGTTAGTAAAAATATTCTACACCTTTTCAGAGTAAATATGACTATTTCACATGTTTTCAAAAACGTTAAAGAGATGGTTATTTTTTCAAAAGTTTAAATCTCTTACACGATTTATTTTTTCCGAAATTCTTGCTTCAAATTTTACTAAAAGTATTTTTAACAATTTTCATATTCACTGTCAATACACAAGAAAAATATGTAACGGTGTTGTCTGTAATTTCGTTTCTTTGCAGTTTTTTTTACGACACGCCTATCTATCTTATTGATTTTGATGTAACTAGATACCCCATCAATTCTTAAAGACCGCGCACACTTATCCAGCACGGACCAGCCCGACCAACCCAGTACGGATCAGACAAGCTATTCCGTGAAGGTACCCATGTTATTTAATGGAGTAGCGTACATTAGATCAGCGCCTGCAACCAGCAACGACCGTCAGTCGGTCGCCTGTCATTTTTGTCGAGTCGTGCTGAACCGATCTAGTGTGCTAATGATGCGTTATTTTCATTAACAAAGTGAATTCAAAATCTTCCTTTTTTCCTGACTTTCCCTTCTTCCTCTTCATACAATATCGTAAAAATAAAACATTCTTCCACGTCTTTTACTTTGGTAGTTAAGGGTAAGTCGATACGAGTGAAAAAAAATATCAGCTTTCCTTAAAGATATTGTTTAATAATCAAACCAAAAATAATTGTCTTAAATATTACAAAAATTATACTATTTAACTTGTCAAGGAGACACGTTGCATAAGCTATTAAAATCAGATTTCAAAATCTAGAGCTGATCTAACATCACCGAACCACACGCTTATTAGTTGAAAACTGCAAAATGTGTAGCGCACACGGAACCTGTACTAAAAGCTGCTAGTTCGTGCTGGTTTAGTGTGCGATACCGTGCAGGTTGCAGGTTCGCCTGATAAGTGTGCACGATCTTTTATCCAAACTTTAAAGATATGCAACTTTTTACCCGTTGATTTTTCCAGTAGATGTGAACTAGAATGTATAAAATTCTAGTTCACATCTACTGGAAAAATCAACGTTCATATAAACAAAACCTAGTAGCATAGACGGCGATGGTCTACCTAACTGAAAATTTAATTTCATACGTTAGTACAGCCCTATGTATAAAACTATTTTTAAAAATGAAACAGAAGAACTATTTAAAAGTTATCGGTTTAATGCTAATGTGTGTTATTTCCAAGTATTTTAATTGCGCGAGGAAGTTAATTAATTTAAGTCTTATCGCTGAAAAGTGCATTAATCATAGTAGGCTATGCGGTGCACCGTCCAAAGCGCAATGATTTATTGTGAGAGAAGTGTTGTATCTTGTTAGTAGCTTACATTAGCTACCACTATAGTTAGTTTTTAGCCATGCCACGGTTAGAACTTGAAATACAGAGGTTCGTTATAAATTCAAATAATTTTTAAACATTTAAAGGTTCTTTTTCTTATTAGAGCCCGACTTCGGCCGAGCGGAGTCACCTTCCTCTAATGATCATTTTCACTGAACGTAAGTAGTTATTTATTCGGTTTATTTGTTCTTCAGGTAGCTAACCCTCCGAATAAATAGCGATTATTCAGTTCATCAATCGTAATTATGTTTACTGCATGTATAAATCTATTCAGTTTTACTTTCAGGGTATAAATGATAAAATGATAATGGCCGCCACATATAGGTCATAATACCTAACCTATAAACGTGCAGTATTATATCTACAGTTTTCTCTTGTGAATTTATTTGTGTTGTTTATTAAAGTACCTTTTGTGAAGTGTATAATTGTAAAACATTAAAGTTAGTGGAAGTTTTGTGTGCAATTAGGTTAGAAAAAAACATTGTTGTTTTGTAAAACTTTTTTTGACATTTACACTAACGCCATCGGTCGAATTTTTGGGTGAACATCAAAATATTCAACAAAAAGGGCAAGTAGTATAGTGCAGTGTATATTTATTTTCTAACTAACTTTTCTACCTGATAGTTTGCTTGGTGAATTGAAAGTAAATGTTATTCTAAGGAATAAATTTGTTTCAAGATAAGTAACTTTTTCTTTAATAGTGTGTTCAATGAATATGGGCATAACTCCGGCATAAAATGGGAAGGAGACGACGTAGTAAGCTGAAAACCGGTCACATTCGTTCAAATTTCCCAAACTAGCAGCTAAACTCTAAATGTGACAGTGTACATTTCATGATTGGTCATTAGTCAGACCCCTCGCTTTTATAATAATTTATGAACCTGCTGTAAAAAAAGATTTTTTCGTAGTTAAAAAAAAAGCTTGTCTTTAAAAGTTTTCTTTTCTAAAATTTTAATTTTTACTACTAAACATAAATTTATTAAAATTAATTGATTATTTAATTCTAAGTATTGTCATCCCGAATATTATGTATACAAAATTTTAAACCAATCGGATATGTAGCGTCCGGCATATTGGGTTTACAATGACATAACAAAGCTTATCATATTCCACTCATCAAACTCTTTCATTGATACTTATGTCAGGAGGTTGTTAAGAAAAAGATAATACGCCGTCTTGCGGCATCCGCCCAATTGGGTTTACAATGACGTCACATAGCTTATCGTATTTCAATCGTCAAACTCTTTTATCTAATACCCATATCAAGAGAGTTGAGAAAGAAAAAGGTAATCCGCCATCTTGAGGCCTCCGCCATAATGGATTTATGCATTGTCAGCGAACTTATGCATGTGTGGAAAATGTCAAAGCTTTAAGTTAATTAAATCTAGTCTAAATTTGGATTGAGAGGTTTGACCGAAACTGACGCAGGCAGACAAACATGCGGCGTTAAATAAAAGCTTGTAAAAAATTAAGGAAGTTCTTGTTCACGCAAACTACTAAAATAACTACCTTATAACATGTAGGTATGTTTGACGTATCATATCAGATATGAAAAGTAATGGGAACACGAAGAAAATTGTTTTGGTGTCGCTGTGTACCGAGAGATAATCTTTAAAGTATTACACATACAACATATATGTCGGATTAACTCAACTATGTTTACGTCTACTGAAAGATATCAGATTTATATTAATAGCATATTTGCGTGACTCTATTTTAACACTAAACATTTTCCAACACTGGATCTAGTGATTTTTTTTCTTGCATAAAGCATAATATTCTAGCGATATGTATAGCGCCACTTAATTAAGACAAAATTTAAATATTTATCAAAATTATACTGCCTATAGATAAATATTCTGCAAACAGATTTTACCTTTCAACTTCACAAGTGGGGAATAGTACCTATTCGTTTAGGTCAAAATTCACTTTTCAAAATTTTCGAATGTTTTTGTTTTCGGGTCTCTTGTATCTAAAATAGTATATTACACCACAAGGGCCGAAAGTGTGATATCTTGCCCTGTGCGCCATGATGCCTGAGGCAAAGTATCGTACTTTTGGCCAGTGTGGTGTATACTATTTTTCTTCATACCTCGGTCGTAAGCACGCTTATTAAATACATTAAATAATTCATTAATTGGGCTTTTGAATGAAATTGTTTTTGTCATAAATGGAAAGATCGTATATAAGTTTTATAACAAAACTATTTTTCTTTTTTTTATTTATGTTATAATTGAAAAGTTATATCAAATTAAAAATACATTTTTGTACCCAGTTCCGAGAACGCGCCGACATTTCCCGAACATAATGTGACGTCATAATGTTTTAGTCAATACACATGTAGAAGCCATTGATAGTATACTGCGTATAGGAAATTTTACCATTATGACGTCACAACTGTCAAAAACAATTTTAGTGCGTTTGCAGTCACGTGATTTTTTTTAAATATTTTATCAATTTTAAATTGCTTATAATTAATTTAAAAAAAGTTTTTTGAAAGTTTTTCGCATCGATTATCAATATTATTTATAAATAATAAAGTTTTAAAATACAATAAAAAAATCGATAATTATTTTTTTTTTCAAAAGCCTAATTACGTATTTATTACACAAAAACACAGATAATTCCAAGTTTATACGTAAAAACACAAATGACCGCTGTTCGCCATTATTTGCTAAAATGTAATAGGGTCGCTATGGAAACGACATCTAAACAACAGTTGATTTGTTGTTTTTGCTTTACGACCGCCCGAACGTACGAATTTCCTGTATTTTAGCGTGTAATCTCACCGAGGAGTAAATGTTTTTTTGTGTTTTTATGGTCCTTGTGTATTGACATTTCATAAAAAATAAACAACACTTTATTTACTAACAACTATAATAATTACCTAACGTATCTATCCACTACATTTGTATCCATGGTTACTTTGTTAGTATATATGTGGCTCCTAGAAACAAAACCCGCCAATTGCACATAGTATGTATTTGCGTAATACTACAATGTTTATTATTACACATACCTTCTGCCATCTATGTTAAAGAAAAATTTGTTAGCCAATCATAGACAATAATAAATGTAGTTTTTGCTTCTTACTTCAGAAAAAAATGTTCAGATGGCAATATGATTTAATTTTTAAAATTGTAGTGGCGGGTTTTAAAACAAAATTTGTAATATAGCGTGTTTTGTTACACAAGAGTATAGCATATAGCTGAATTTGAAACACAGTTTTATTTTTACTTAGAATTCAAGCCACCATTGACGTGCAATCATTTTTTTAAATATTTTTGAATTTTGATACAATATTTGACAAAACATAATAATATACTAGTTTCTACGTAAAATAATTGCTACTTTTAGAATAAAACAAACAAAAATTAAAAAAATTTATTTATTTTGTTATAAATTTGTTTAACAAAAATATGACAAATTCAGTTTGTACTTCTTTGAAAATAGATAAAAAAAAGAATTCTGAGAAAAAATTATCACATTATCAATATTATCACATAATTGGATATTAAATTGGGGGTTTGGAGACTAGGATCTCATAGTTTCATCATGCTCGTCCGTTGGTATTTCACAGCCTGTTGTATTTCTATATTAATGTTCATGCTCATTTATGTTTTCATCGGCGGCTGTTAAGTTTTTAAAGAAAGAAAGTGCGTCAAGATTCCTCCATTCATCACCATAGTGCTTTTTTTTAGTAAATTATTTATATCTTGTATTTTTTTAATGTTTAATGAATTTTTCACTGCTAATATTTCTGGCTCTATAAATGCTATTGAAGTAGCAGGTTTAGAAACTTTTTTTGCAACTCCAAACTGACTAAAATATAATTCTTCTCCTCGAACTAATATCACATTTCGCACATTTTTTTGCAAAAAAAATCGCTTGGCTTTGCTGAATTTGAAATGCCAACTGTTGGTAGATTTCAAAACTTTCTTTGCTTCAGTTTTCCAATCGAACACCGGAACATTTTCATGACCTAAATGGTACAATGAAGAGTATTGTTTAATTATATCTTCGTACCCTGATCTGTTTATAATTACATCCTTTTTGCGAATTTGCTTCTCGATATGACCGAAAACTCTATCAGGTGGTATAAATGAGTGTCCAACTATTGGAAATAGTAATTCGAGTTGTTTTACATTTGGCGGTGCATAACTATGCAGCCATTTAGCACACATTGCTATCATTGTAGTGTTTTTATTTTGACCGCCACACCCATCCGCGACCAAACGTACTGTTTTTATTCCATTCATCAAAGTATTATTTAAACGATGAAACACAGCACTAGCAATTTGATTGCTTCCTTTTGCTATTTCACATTCTAGCCACGTGTAAGAAAATACATTGTTTTCAGTTATTTTTGCACTGGAGTTACCCATAACAATAGTGAAATTATACAAATTTAATTGGCGCGAAAAATAGGCCATCTGATCAGGAAGCTTCGGTAATGCCATATTTTGTTGACAATCAAAACTAAGAATTAGCATATCTTGACACTCTTCCCGAAGCAACTGATAGAACGCCTTTGATTTTCTTTTGTGCAGGGTATGTTGTATCATCAAGTTAGTTTTGATCTGCGTGTTCACTTCATCTTTTATTTGTTGTTTCAAATTAATGCATTTTGAGCAAGCATCTGTGGATGGTCTTCCAAATCCTAAATTGTAATTTTTGTTAAAAATGTTCCGAAAAAACCACTGCGACACTTTAATATCGTTTTTGTTATTATAAATTTTCCACAGTTTTTGAATGGACAGTTCCGTTGATAAATACAACCGACCAGACTTGTTTCTGTAGTAATGAGACTGGACGGCTGTTAACGACTCTATAAAGTTTTTTACTCTGTTTACATTGTCAATATTTTTAGAAGATCGATGGTCTCCACCCCTAGTCTCGTGAGGAGCCAGACCTGTTTTTTTAAACCGTTTGATAATTCCTTGCACCCGGTCTTTATTGATTCTCAAAGATTTTAAAAATTTTTGTCTGCAGACTTGATATTTTTTTTCATTTTTATAATCATATACGTAATATTTTATAGTAATAGTTCTTTTTGACTTATTTTTTCTATTTGTGTTGGGTAAATTACTATCGCAATATTTTAATATGAAAGCATCTTGGGCTGCTTTTGTTCTGTTTTCGTAAAATTTTTTATGAAAATGATAAATTGTTCTTGCGTTTAGTTCATTGCATTTAAAATTTTTTGTTTTATGAATACACGTTTGTTGAATCGGCAGTCCTTTAGGTTTATATCTACAAAAAATTTAAAAAAACAGTGGTGATAATTCTTTATCATATTTAATTTTAATATTTACTACGCCACTGCTCTTACATGTTCAAAGAATGAAAACTTACCTATTACTTTTGGCAATTTCACATTTCCATGTTGATTTTAATGGAATTCGTTTCCTAGCATGTTCAGGTGCACATTGCACTACTTTTTCGTTTAGTTCTTCCATTAATATTTAAAGATTTTTAAAAAATCACTAGCAACAAATTTGACACAACAGCGGCCATAACACATTTGTGAAAACATTCGTTCATTTGATTGGTTCTCATGCACATAGCGGATTTTGATACAAAGGTATTGTTGTGAATGGAGTATTTTGAATCCAAACCTGATTTTCAACTCGTGATTTTATATGAAAAAGGGCTCATTTTGTAATAAAATTAAATATTACGAGGTTCACAAAACGACAAAGATTCCAAAGATGCACATAACGTCATATCTTAAAAATTGTCAGATGGCGGGTTTTGTTTCTAGAGGCCACATATAGTGTAAACTCCATTACGACACACCCACTCTAAATAACGACAACAATACGTCCTCATTAATCAATAAACAGTACTTGTTTGTTATTTTGTTGCTTTGTTGTCAGCATCATGCGTACTAAAGATTCTAAGAAATACGTTCTTTTGTTTGTTGAGATTATCTTTCATATGTTTAGCTCAGCTGTTTGGTGGTCAATTGTAAATTTTATATATTATGAGTAAATACATATCTATTATAGTAAAAAATAATAATGGATTCTTTCTTCTGTCCGTTTAACGACAATTCTCAATAACGCCACAAAAATAAAATGCACAGTCTCTTGAGTGTCGCTATATAGAGTTTACACTGTATACAAACATTTATAGTCACGTGATATTTTATAAAGTTTTATACATTTTATTGAATTTGTTATTAATTAACTATGACTTTAAAATGTTATTCCTTTCCAGTATTCAATATTATTTATGATAAATTATTTTTAAAAAATTAAAAAATCACATTTTTTTTTAAATTTAAATTCAAAAGCCCGATTGCCTAAAGTAAAAGATCATTTTTCGCATCAATGAATGTCAATTGCGTAAACATTGAGAATCGCAATTGACCGTCTCGGGGATACTTTACATTGATCGTTATACAGGAGAGCAATGCTATCTAACGGCCATCAATTGAACCAAATCTAATTATATTTCGCTATAATATATTATATTTGTTTTAAGATTGAGCTGGATAAACGCATTAAAGTGAAGTTATCTTAATTAGTTTTTCTTGCCAACGCTATTTATTTGTAATTCTCGATAGTTTTTGAAATGAAACTTCCATAGTTTTATAGCGAGGGTGAGTTTGTGCGACCATGAAACGAAAAATCGAGATGATAGATAGAGAGTTAGATTAAAAACAGAAACATTCAACAATAACTGACACATTACTATTTATGAACTACACAACGTGTTTTGTTGGCACTGAAATCTATGGGAAGTTTTGTTTCTACCGTGTCATGTGGTCTTAACCACATACTATCTTTTTTTATTCATTATTAGAGTTTTTCGCTAATCCGAACTCTCCCGATTTTTATTAGTACCGATTAGTGAAAGTGTAGTAGATATTTTATAAATTAGTATAGCTTGCGCGCTTCGAGATATACATTGATCGAATTGCTTGAGATATCGCAAGCAACTTCACGATAGAAAAGGGTACCAAACAGGAGATCGGAAATCTGGACGAATATGGCTGCCTACGTGTAGAGAAACGGCAACTTCACTCTGGTGTAGCGTTAGATAGATTTATAAGAGAGCTTAGAGAGAAATTTTAACAACATTGACACATTAAACATAAAAAATATAATACCTTTGATCATTTTAATGTAACCTACAAGAGAAATTGTATAGAATATTAGAGCTCCCCCACGTGACATTTGTTAATGCTTTGAAATTTCCTTCTGCTCTTTATATTCTTTGTTAGGCGGTATCATTACGTACGTACTTTAAAAAAGTACCGCTATCATAATATTTGCACAGAAATGGCGGTCCTCAGCACACAGACGTAAATGTCTGGTAATTTTTTTCGCGCGACGTTTTTTTAATAATAAGCAAAAATTGTCATTAGTGATATTAATATTGTAAGCACTTATATTTGACAATGCGAGAAAAAAATTTTTTTTGTGAAGTTAACAAGAAAAAAATCAATTAAAATTGTAATTATATTTTTATTTTCAACAACCGGTCGTTTTTTATCACAGAGTACAGACTTAAAAAGATACTTTTTTTTAAAGACATTTATATATCTATCAATGAAAGTAGCTGGTATATTGTAACAAAACTGTTCTAGTTCGTGGTCGAAAATGTTTATTTACAATAACAAACGTTTAAAAAAACAGTTAAACACACAAAAGAATTTCTCTAACGTAACAGAAACAAAACTAATAATTTCTGACTAATAAAATAAAAGAAAAAGTAATGAAGAATATAAAGTCACTAATTATGTACACAAAATATTTACAACACATAAACACGCCAAAGTTTATTCAGCACACTTAACTATTAACTATATACACGAGATTATTAATTATGTAAACCAGATTTTATATAATCGAAATCAATGGACTATTAAACCACACTCCGCACTAGTATTTACACAGTTCATTTATCTGCTATCTCTACAGTTACCTCGGTATACTGCACCGACTAAACAATTTATGTCACAGGTATTTGTAACCCATTGCACGTTTGCCGTATGGACTCTCACACACGAAATCTGACTGACGCTTTCCAGCGTTTTCTAGAATCTTCTGGTCTCCTCTATTCCTGCATTTATTGTTGTTACAAGTTTGGGATTTGGCTTCCGGCCGCCACAAAAAACCTTATACCTGCGTTCATTGTTGTTGTCTTCTAGAGCATTCTACAGAAAGCAGTGGCGTTCGCAACAATATTATTACAGAGGTTAATATTGGTATGACAAAATATTTTTCAAAATGAGACAAAAAAAAACATTTCGTCTATCCCCGCAAAGCCGCAACATGGGGGGAATCCATGGGATATTAATTCTTATTAATTACTGAAGAAGTTAAGAATAAGTTTACAAAAAAAAAAAAAATAGGTAAGAAAATTTAAAAGTAGACAAGTTAGAATCCAGAATAAAATTTTTAAAAAATCATGATTTTTTTAGTTCAGTTTTAGAAACTGTAGGTTCAACAGACCGCGTACACTCCTCAAGCATAAATCTGCACGATCAGCACAGCACAAACCTGCAACCCACACTAAGTGCATAAATCAGCACAAATCAGCAAATTTTAGTGCTGGTTTCGTAATGTTCGGTAGACATTTTGTAGTTTTCAGGTAGCTTTATCAATGCAAATTAATTAATTAGCATCATTAGCACAAGAGACCCATTCAGCTCGGCTAGACAAAAATTGCAGGCGACCGAATGTCGATGCTGGTTGCAGGTGCTGGTTTAATGTGTGCAACAACGTTAAAAAAACATGAGTACCTTCACGAACAGACTTTTTGCTCCGTGCTATGCTGGCCAATTAAGTTTATGCTTGATAAGTGTGGGCAGCTTTGAAAAGTTTAGTGTCTTAGAATTAAAATTCACAAATCATTTAAACAAACCACTTAAATATCGCCCTAATCTGATTTTATTTAAAAAAATAAAAAACGCCAATTTATTTTTTCAATGAAACCATTTTTTTTCTGTTTACTTTGTTAACAGTTTTCTCGATTAGCATCCTCGTCGCTGTTAAAATGTTTTTTTATTATTTTAAAGAAAAATACAAAGATACCAATTAAAACTTAGATCGGTAGCAAGATGCTGTAAAATTGCTACACCTATCCAGAATTTTTATGAATTTATTCATTTTCGTTATGAAAACTTTAATGAAATTTAAATTTTAAATGAAAATTACATTTTCTGCTGCGAATTTCTTTATTAAATTTAATGAGTATATTTTATGGTTATGTTCATTTACAATTCCTTGCCCTTTGGCGAAATTCTCATTAATACAGGATTTTATTTGATCTTCCAATCTCATTCTCTTGCCGCTATAAAACGTAGGGCGTAAGATATTTTTTTTGCAGATATCTTTTCTACAAGACTATTTCAGAAAATGTATATGTTCTTTGAAAACACCAAAGGACCCCGCACAAACCTTATGGGATTTGGTTCTCGATTAAATTGATCGAAAATGGTTTTATTTTATAGTGTAAAGGTCACTAAGCAAAAGTGTCCATGGGCGCATAGCCTAAAAAACCAATAGACTTTTAGTTACAGAGATATCCACTGAATTCACAATCTTAAAAAATCCTAAGCTCTAAAAATATGTTTTTGAATATGGCATTATTATTTTATAGATACAAGGTTATATTATCTTCCACATTATCTAGTTTTCGAATATTGTTCTATTAAAAAAAAGCACAAAAGTTGAACATGGAACATGTTTGTGATTTCAATGGATATCCGGATCCCTATATTTAAAATCTCGCTAAACATATATGTAGCTAAAAATCTATTGACTTTTAGATGCGCCCATGGACACTTTTCTTGGTGACCTTTGAACTATAAAATAAAACAATTTTCTATCAGTTTAACTGAGAACCAAATCTCATAAGGTTTGTACGGGGTCCTTTAAGTGTCAGGCATCGTGAAATTAAAAAAAAAAATGAGTTAAAGGACAAATAAACATTGTTTTTCTTTTCAAAGGTTTTGTGCAGTCTTTCTATTGTAGTGAGAAACGAACAACTGAATTGCGATACAGAAACAAAAAACGTGCGCGACAAAGCAAATTGAATAGCTGCCCTCCGCGTGGTCGCGTGAAATGCATTTACACGTGCAGAAGGTATCTGGCTAAACACATTTCGTGGCACACACATAGTTTAGTTGTAAAAAATAACCGTAGATGAAAAGAGGAAAAATCCCTTTAAAGCTCAACTAAAGCCTGACAGAGTGCATCAAGACACAGCCACCGGCCGCCGCCGATGGGAAGACTCTCTGCTCTTGTGATTTCTATACAGGTTGTTTACTAACATTCGATTTAAGATCTTTGTCTGACGAAGCCAATTTTAACAATCAGTGTCGCCTTATTTTGATCATATGCTATGAAAATTTTTTTCTACTAATTGTTATAAAGCAAACATACTTTAAGTGTAAATCATTTAAAATGGGGTGTTATATTTAATAGGCATGATGACAGTATAAAAGAGTCAAAGAATAAATGGTTTTAGAGATAAATATATGTTGAAAGGATTCTAAAAAATGACCCAGTGTTAATATAAACATTGAGATTAATAATATTTTTAATAAAATAAAAGTATATAATACTGCAATCTGCCATGTTGACTGAAACACCGAATGACGTCACGCCTTCTTAAATCAAAGAGAATATAAACACTTGGAGTGCCTAGGTAAATAATTACCGTGTCGGTTCAATTTTTGTTGCGATCATTCACTCGTGCATCATTTAATTAGTTGATTTGTTATTTATTCGTTTTTTTGTGATATTTTATAACACTTATGTCATAGGTTATTTTTGAAGTTAGTTAACTTGTAACTAAAGAAAACCGTATTATTTTTACTAAGTAGGTACCTACTTTTATGAACATACTTGATAATAATCATATCATCAAGTAAATTTACATACCTTTCTAAGAACTACCTCTGAACCACAGTTCTACACTCATAAATACAACATCTAATGCCAGCTGCCACTGAGGCGTGACGTCACAAGCGTTGTCGCGGTTACTTCAAAATAAGCAGATAAAAATGGAATAATTTGAGTAAAATTTTAATTTATCGTTGAAATAATGTTTTAGTTTTCTCGGGAATAGTAGACTACATTATAGAACTGTCATCATGTCTATTGTAGAATAGACGTCATGTTTTTATTTTATTCAAAAAGTTTGTTAACTTTAGGAGGGTGGAACACTTCAGTGGTGAATCAATCAAAGGGGCACCGAATCGGAGGTGATGATGAAGATATTGCGTCAATAAAATCTTGAAAATACTGGTGCTTGTTCACTTCGCCTTATGGATTAAGATTATCTTAATATATATATGCACGTGTTTTCCAAATATGATTAAATATTTACTTTCCGAACAACGACCTTCACGGGTACGTCAATGCATTTTTAATCTGATCCACGCTACACCGAATTTCTTTATTTAAATTTTGTCACGTAATAATATCCTTCACATGACATGTCACATAATATAATCGACGAAAAGTAGTCCTTGCGTGCCTGAAAAATGACTGCACTTTCATTTAAATGTATACTTTGATTTTTATGTAACCGACGTGACGTGACGTCAGAACGAGTTGTAGTTCATAACGACGTTGGAGCAACGGAAATAACCAATCAAGTCTCCTTATTAAGGTAGTTTCTCTCACCGACGACCAAATACATCCTTCGTTTAACACTAAACAAAAATATCGATAATAAAATTATGAACTCTAATAAAACACACCTTTAGGGTTTAAATGCATACGACAAGAACAAAAAGAATTATTGGGCGTCGATTGCATCGCAAAAATTGAAAAACAGACTTCATCATTTACACGCTCCAGGTCTTTTTGACGTGATAACGTCTTATAAATTGATGAAACACCAGCTGTACGCACGAAAAAGTGTAACGTTCCGCCTGACCCTGTGCGTGCAAGCGAGAGCGCAGTAGGCTTCGGCCCAAGTTTGACAGCTACTAAAATTTAGGTTATGTATTACGGAACTTTTCATAATGACCAGAGATGTTCATAACTGTAACACCAGATCAAAAACGCAGTTGAGACTACCATCTCACAGATTATCTCGGTATAGCAAAAATATGTACCTATTGCAACTGTATTCGCTTGTATAATAAGTTGCCTTTAAATCTGAAAAAGGAAAACAATATTTCTAGATTAAAAAAACAATTAAAGTCACTTCTTATTGAAAATGCATTTTATACCGTAAATGAATTTATGGCCTCTAATTAATTGTAATTGTAATTATTTTTAATGTGTTATTTTAATTGTAGAATTGACAACAAATCCTCCTGCTGTATGCATGATTTAAAAAGGATAATACATTTATTATTATTATTATTATTATTATTATTAATACGTTATCACGTAAAACTATCGTCCGTAAACCGACTTTACAGACAACCAATTTTTTTTATAGTGGCATAGACGCGCTTCTGGGTACTTTTCAAAAATATTAAAAAGTTATTTCAGCAAAGCTGACGTAAAACTGTATTCAAACGGAAAATAATCTGCAGTACCCCAAGAGGGAACAATAATTATAGTTTTATTCTGCAAGCTTCAGGTGTATAGTAAAACTGGTTTATACTTCGCGTAACACTACACACAAAATATCGATAATAAAATTATGAATTGTAATAAAACAGAACTCATAGGGTTTAAATTATTGGACGTCGATTGCATCGTAAACATTGAAAAACAGACGTTCATCATTTACACGCTCCAGGTCTTTTTTTATCAGGAGGCATCGGCGTGCTTTTGTGCACTTTCCACAACAATATTGAAAATCTGTTTTAGCAAAGCTGACGTAAAACCGTATTCACATGGCTTTTTGTAGCCTGAACTTTTTTTGAAATTTGGCCTTAGCACACCAAGAGGGAACAATCCATGCACATGATACTAGAAATAAATCTAATATAATTTTTCCGAAATCTATTAATAGCAGCGACGGTCTGGCCTCAGAGAATACCGGGATTTTTCCCGGTGGGCCGTCGGTTCTCCGTAGGCCAGTCCGGATCTTTTTCTTAGTTACATGGTCACGTAGAGGTGTGATGAGTTCATTTAGGTACTTTATTTCAGAGAATTGTTTGACAATTTTCCCGGTAACTTTTGACGTGATAACGTCTTATAAATTGATGAATCACCAATCTTATAAATTGATGAAACACCGGCTGCATGCACGAAAAAGTGTAACATTCCTAACGTTCCGCCTGACCCTGTGCGTGCTTTTCTCGAAAACGGCCCTAACGATTTGGATGAAATTTACTGAAAAGGGATTTTGGGGGGCAAAAAATCGTTTTAGCTAGGTCTCATCTCTCGAAAAAATCGTTTTCATACAAATTTTATCATTATAAAAATCAATTTTTTGACGTATGAAAATACTTAAATATTGTAAGTAGGTTTTGGAATTTTATATAAACAATGAAACAATTGTTTTCAAAATATTATGACAGTTAATCTTTGAGACTTAAAATAAATACGAAAGAAAGAAAGTTAAAAAAAAACAATTATTATTATAGGTGGTGAGTAATTTTAATAAATAAAATTAACATAAATTTGAAGTGAAAGATGCAATATCATAGATTCGAATTATTATAATTATTATATAAATTTAGGTTATGTATTACGGAATACGTTATCACGTAAAACTATCGTCCGTAAACCGACTTTACAGACAACCAATTTTTTTATGTCCCAGACCGACTCTGAATAATAGTGCCGAATATCACGCATTAAAAATGTTTACTTCTTGATATCAAAAATCTTGAATTTACTAAGTTTAAAAACGAAATAAAGGCAAGTTTACCCAATCAATGTTGATTGATTATTTTCGTATTTAATTATGTATTTTACTTTGCGTATTAGTAATTTCATATTTTTGACGTATCCGCTTGTAAAGCAATGTGGATAATAAATCCTATTCATTCTCTTCTATTAGTTTCAATCTGCAAGATTCAGACGCAGGTATAATAAAACTGGATCATACTGTAGCAGAGTCGGACCCGCACGACATAGAGTACTAAGGGGGGAATGAGACATTAGTAGGGTAGTGTGGAGTAAGTGTGCCATAGTAGTGGTGGCAGCACTGCACAGAGAGACTTAGAAGAACAATGGCTGAGATTACAGTGATGGATAGCCGTATCATACTCGGCATTCTAAACAGTTTAAATTGTCACACGAGCAAACGCTATTTGACATGATTTACAACGGTACAGGACTGATGTTGACTCAAAACAGGATAGGTACCTTCGTCCTTTATTTATGTACGTCTGTATGTCGCGCACCAGTCTTTACAATTCATTTAATTCGCGAATATATACATAATTATATTAAAGCGAAATGATGAAATGTTTTATAAATTACACTGAGTGCACTTGTACGACACTCATGGAAGTTGCACACTGGAAAATCAAACGGTAATGCGCGTCTTGATTCCCCGACAATATAATATCATCTTGACTAAATATCCTACAGCCAAAATATCTCCCGATATAAAAACAATTACGGGGTCGTGTCGATGCGATGGCGTTTTTTTTGCGCAGTTAAAGCCGGGGGGCATTTGGAGGGAGTTCTTTAAAAAATAATTACGGGGTCGTGTCGATGCGATGGCATTTTTTTGCGCAGTGAAAAGGGGATGTTGTTTGAGGAGAGTTCTTGAAAAAACAATAATTACGGGGTCGTGTCGATGCGATGGCATTTTTTTGCGCAATGAAAAGAGGACGGTGTTTGATAAGAGTTCTTTAAAAAACAATTACGGGGTCGTGTCGATGCGATGGCAATTTTATTGCGCAGTGAAGAGGGGAAGGCGTTTGAGGGGAATTTATTTAAAAAAACAAATACGGAGTTGTGTATACAAAGTGAGATAGTAATACAGTAATTCAAAACTGGATTTTCGAAATGACTGTATTTTCTAAACTTGTTTATCATAGGTCATAATTGACGGCGACCTTTGTTTCATAAATAGTCATTATCTATCAGCTATCAGTGCAGTGAAAGACTGTCAAAGTCTAGTGAAATACATATAAATTGCGGGTCCAGTACGATAACTCGATGTGCCCAAATTTAGACTTTTCTCTTTTTAAGTCATAGAAAAAGCAAAGTTTTGATGTTCAAAAAAAAAAAAAAACTTTGCGGACAATTCACAAATTCCTCAAAAATACGTAAAAAAATTAAACTACTTTTTGTCTTTCACTGACATTTTTTTAATCTAACCAATCAGATATAGGTACACGTCATAGCAACTGGTGTAAAATTACTGTATTCACTCTTTCACGACCCCGTAATTTTTTTTAAAAAACTCTCCCCAAACTCCCTCCTCTTTTCTCTACGCAAAAAAAACGCCATCGCATCGACACGACCCCGTAATTATTTTTTAATGAACTCCCCAAACGCCTTCCCCTTTTCACTGCGCAAGAAAAACGCCATCGCATCGACACGACCCCGTAATTGTTTTTACTTGCCTTTTCACTGCGCAAGAAAATCAATTTATTAAAATCAATTTCACGCACTTAAAGCGGCTAATATGTTATACTTATATATGTTATATAAAATAAAAATTGTGTATTTCCAGTGGATGTTTTGCACATCGAGTTATCGTACTCTAACTCAAATTGCATATTGACCCCCGAGTGTCATTTTATGATTTTCTCAAAATTGTTTGTTATTAAAAAAGCAAACAAAAATGTTTCTTTATGAGGGAAGTACGTAGATGATATTTAATTTTTTTTTTTGTTTTATAGGCTGTTTTCCTATTTCATTTATTCGAGGTAAATACGAGTACGGGAATTATAAAAATTGCAAATGACGTATTAATTGGATGTGCCCACAGAAACATTCAGGATTGAATTTTGGAAATAGTAGACGTGTATACCTACATTATAGAGCTGGATTTCAAAATCTGTCATCATGCATATTGTATTGCGGGATTCCAGTGTGCGACGGCTTCACTCGCGCTATTATTGGTTTACACAAGAAACTTTATCTTACAAACATGATCATAACGATGACATCTAGCAGACGATATTAACTAAAGCAGTTATCTAAGCGTTAAATTGTTTCAAGCAATCATTGACTAAAGTAAAGGGGAAGAGGGCTAACTGTAACATATTTATGCGATTCTATTGCAAATAAGCATACCTATAATATCATTACGTAAACTGTTTTGATAGATAAGTGTATCGTGTCCAATGAAGAAATAATAGAAAATATTTGCATATATTTATCAATTATTATTTTTTTAAGAAAAAGTGCGCTGTAACTATTTACCCGGAGTTTGGCTAGTTGCGACTGTCAAACATTAGATCGAATTTACAGAATAACAAATGACAACTTTGCACAAAATAATTTTGAATATAGACTTACCGGTGACTTGTAACAGCTGTAGTTTTAGAGCCTTTATTTCAGCTGTGAGTCGTTCCACTTCCTGGCGGTTTTCTTCTTCACGCTGCTGAAGAAGCTGAATGTATCCACTAGCAGATTGCTGAACATCTTGTTGTTGCTGTTGAAGCGATAACGGACCTGTAAAAATTAAACTAAAATTAACTCAACCGAATACGACCCAAAAGCCTTTCAAAAAGTATTTCAAAAACTACGTGCTGAAGTCTTATTGAAGTGAAATTTCTTTAGCGACGTATCTGTGTAAAATTTTCTGTAATCTATACTAATATATAAAGCAGAAGAGTTTGTTTGTTTGTTTGAACGCGCTAATCTCAGGAACTACTGGTTCGAATTGAAAAAATGTTTTTTGTTGGATAGCCCCTTTATCGAGGAAGGCTATAGGCTAATAGACTAATAGAAGCGGAAAATCAATGAAAAATGTTGCAGAATGTCAGTCAAAATTTTTCACAATATACTTTCAGGTGAAATGACCTAACTGAATATCCCAATATTAGCGACACACGAACAGTAGCTCGGTTAACTCAGTCGGTAGAGCGCTCGACTTTTAATCTCAGGGTCCTGGGTTCGAGCCCCACCTTGGACGAATATGTTTATAATGTTTTTTATTTTTTATTTTCTACATTGCTTTCTTCTAAGGCTATCATTTAAATTTATTTTAGTTTTATTCACGACTATTTAAAATTAAATAAATCTAAATAATAGCTCATTTGAAAACTATTACAGTACCTATATATAAAAATAATTTTCCTACAGAGTTTTCAACTAAATATTTATTATATTTTATTAATTATACAGTAATTATTGATTTAAAAGAAATAATTATTACTTAAAAAACATATTTTCATCAAAAATGGAGGTTTAAGTTTAAAATAAGTAATAAAGCAGGGAACTGCCGAAAACTTCAAAAAATTTGGACCCAACATTCATCTCGGTAAACTAAGATGAATGTGCTTATTCATGTCCCACCCTTCCGCATTCGTTCTTTTGCACCCGGGTGAAACCGGACGGGACCGCTAGTGTTAAATATAAGAGAAACCTTGGTAACGTAAAATAGATAACGCGTGAATAAAGCGAGTTAAAAATAGCACAAACGGCTAAAGAAGTTTCACGTACCACGTGAGCTTATGTGGGTGAGACTAACACGTTTTTCTTAAGTATACTGTGACTTTGTATATGAGTCGATTTTGGCTAGTTCTTGTTATAATGTAGAATTAACATTTAACGAGGGTTAAAATAAATAACATACAAAATGAAATAATTTATAATAGTGTTAAAAATAAATTAGATTGCAGGGAGGTAGTGTGAGAAGTGCGGGTTTCAAATATGTACAGAATGCTGGAAAATTAAAGAGCTTTATAAGTGTTGGTGAATCATTAATAGGACATCAAAGCTAAATATAGTGGCAAAGTAAAATTTCCTTCCTTTGTTAAATGCATTGCACTCCTTATCTTTCTGACGATTTACATCACATTAAAAAAATTTAATAAATAAGCATTTACGTTGAGTTAAAACACAATTTGGTTTAGAGAAAGGCCAAATAAAAAGAAGAGACAATATTTTCATCTCCAAGAATCCTGAAAACCGATGTTTGAAATTATTGAAAAAAACATAGAATTAAGAAAGTGGTACTGATAAAATTTTGTAAAATTATTTATATATAATATTGCGTTTGATTATAAAATATTCAGCTGTTTACAATCTTATCAATCAAACAAAAATAAACAATACATTATCATTGATCACTTTGCAAGGAAAATTGTCCAGCGAAAACGCGTATAATCTTCGCAGCTGAAAATATTATTTTATAAAACATCTGCACTGTTGATAACAGAGGATTTAATAATATTATCAGGTAATATAATCCACTATTTAAAATAAAGTACAATGATTCCTTTATTAAGATTTCTTATTTATGGAATTTATTGTTAACTTATATTGCTTTGTAAAAACTAAAACTTTTCAATATTTTTTTTAATCAAAAACATAATTAGATTATTGTCCTTTAAGTTTTGTGCGGAATAACTTGAAGATGTTTATAAAATGAACACGACAATTTTTGGATTAGTATCGTCTAGTAGACTATATTATTATCTTTTCAAATGTTGACAAATAATATTTCTTAACAAGTTAACAACACGTGCGACTATTTGAAGATCTGTTTCAATTGTAATTTTAAGATAACTCTCAATAAATCCTTGATAAATCTCAACAATAGCATTTCGTGTTAAGAACAATGATTATTATTTTATGATACTAGTTTATTTTGAAACGTGATTTTTGATAAAAGTATAAAAGTTGAAATTTTCAAGACAAATCAAATAGTTTTGTGAAAAGATTTCTGAAATTAACTTAGCGATAATGGTTTCCAAACGTATCGTGTTTTTTGTTTTGGCATTTGCCTGCATTCAGGTATAACGTATATCTAATTAATTAGTTTAGACTATTATTTTATTACATTTTTTTTACAATTTGAACATGCCTTTATACTCTTAGGGTCGGTTTTACAACTCGAGCTTAAAACTAGTATAAGTATCAGCTAAACGACATGCCAGATATTGATAACCTTTTTGTTATCGATTCAAGTTGTGCTTGGCGTCTTTCGACTTTTAAAATTTGGTGCCCAAAGGGAGCAAAATAAAAAAAATTAGTTGTATTGTTATTTTTTTCTTTAAAAGACAGCGGGTTGAATAAAAAAAAGGTCGAACAAAAGTTTTTGGATTTAAAGAGGGAAATCGTTTAGATACAATAACCACCCCCACTACCTCACCCATTAGCAGGAGGAGGGACTGACTTTTGTTTTAAATGTAAACCCCCTATTTTTATCATCGAATTCTTTTTTGTATGTGAAAATGAATATTTATTGTCTGAAATTTTCTTAAATTTAACCTTTAGTTTTTTTGCAAATCGCTAATGATGCTTTTTTTTAATGAGCGTTTTTGTCAAAAATTACGGGTAGAATTGAAGAAAAGTTCAGACAAAAAATGTTTTTTCCCAAAAAACAACATTCGACCATAAAAAATGGGGGTTCCCATTTAAAAAAAAAAAGAGGCGCCCCCGTCCTCTGCTAAGGGGTGAGGTGGTGGAGGTGGTTATTGTGTCCAAACGATTTCCCCCTCGAAACCTAACAACTTTCGTTCAAACTTTTTTTTATTCAACCCGTTGTTTTTTAAAGAAAAACGTCCAAAGTTTTCAAAAAACACCCGGTATATGTTTCTTGTCTAGAAATCAACTTTATTTTTTCATTTGCAGTTTTCATCTGCTCGCGAATATAAACTTACAGACGATGAAGTTTTAAAAAAAGTTACAATCGAAGCCGAAAAATTAATCAACGCTTTAAACAACCACCTTCTGGAACTAAATCAGTATCACAAAAATGATCTTGATGAACGTATCTTCAATATAGAGAAAATAATCAAAGACGAAATTGAACGAATCGAGAAAGCAATTAAAGGTGAAGTGGCACGTATAAAAAAAGCGATTAATGACGCAATCCACGCTGTGGAACAGCTTGGTATCAATGTCAAAAATTGTGTTCTAACCGGAAAAAATGAGCTCGAAGCTCTTCCCGGAAAAACTGTAAAGGAAGTGAAATCATGTGCAACCGATAAAATAGCTGAAGCTAAAGCTATTGTTGAAGGCACAAAACAAACTATAGAAGAAGCTTATAAATCTATAGCCCATCTCAAAGAGAAGTTGGAAGCGTGCTTGAAAAAATGGAATCCCGTTAAATGCGTCAAACAAGTTATTGAGGATACAACTAATGCAGTGGGCTCAGTACCGACTGAAATCAAAGAAAACGTTAATAAGGCCTTGCTTTTAATACAAAATTTAAAATCTGATTTGGAAAAGTGTGCCTTGCAAAAATTCATAGATGCCATCAACAACCTCCAAAAAATTCGAAAGGACACCACTAGCTGTATATCTAATGCCATAAAAATCAATGATTTATAATTCTTTTGGCTTAAATAGTTTATAAATGGAATATGTTTTTTGGGTTGGAGCCGTGTCTGGTGAAACACTCCTGCCAAAATTTCGCAAACATTGCAGTGTGCATCATTAAGACTTGGGAAAACTGCTACGCTGGAGTGTATTTTTTCAGAATGTTGATGTCTTGATGATACAGATTGCAATGTTTGCGAAATGCTGGCTCCAACTCAAACACCATTTATCACTTAAAAATAGAATCTGATCACGGAAGCTCCAAATTTTTTATATTTATTCGCATTTGAAACTGTGTGAACTGATTTGTTTGGATTTTTCAATCATCGTATACCTCTACTATGAAGATTATTTTAATGTGTCTAAATACTCAAAAATAAACTGATGTGATTTTAAATATTATTTACTCTAATATAAATTTAAATAAAAAAAAAATTTCTTTTACATTTGTTTTTTATTTGCTAGCCATCAAGACAAAAATATATATTTAGACACCTCTATAAAGTGGAGAGTATGTAGAGCACCAACTTTTCTTTTCACAGAAATTATAGTTTTTTTAGTATCAAATTTCGATTTTCTTTTAGATTTTATAAAAAATACGTTCGTGTCAAAAATATCGGCTAGAAAATATTTTTTATGACAGTTTGTATACTCTAAAAAAATACAAAATAATAAAACAAGATTCTTCTTTTTTCAATTCTTTGATTAACGTCTGAATAGAACTCTTTAAATAAATAAAATTGTCGACCAATTTTTTTTCAGACCATATATTGACAAAAAATAATATAAAAATATAAATCAATATAACAAAATATGACGTTTAGATCCGGATTTGGATCTTCTTCAGAAATATCTAAAAAATATAAAAATTAATTAGTATTAGTTATTTATTATCTTATAGAATGCACGAATGATTGATAGTTTGAATCGAAACGTCATCTTTTGTTATATTGATTTATATTTTTATATTATTTTTTGTCAATATATGGTCTAAGAAAAAAATTGGTCGACAATTTTCTTATTTTTTTCATTGTAACAATCGATTCTACCCGGCAGTCCTAAAAATTCATTAGTTCAGATTTCTTACGCATTTTGTTTCGCATCTGCACAAATTTTTATTGACTTATTTTCAATGTTAAAAAACATCTGAATAAATATTCACAACAAAACAGTTAGGTATTCGTAGAAAATTGTATGTTATTTACAAAACGTACAAAGCTACAATTTTTTACAGTTTAGTTTTCATACAAAAATCTTAATAGAGGAAACGGGGTTAAGATTAAATTAAGATTTATTGTTAGGTCACAGATACAAATAAATCTCGATCTTACTTTAATTTATTGCGCAACTTAAATCTGGCTCTATTTATCTTCACTTAAAAATCATTGCTTAGAAGATTCGACAATCTATAAAGGGCGCTGCACACGAGATTAGAAACACTGCTGGCATTTCTGCTGGCTAGCAGCCGGGCGACGAGGCTGGAAATGACGTCACTGCGGACTCGCCTGCTAGGTCACAAGATGGCATTGGTGTAGCAAGAGAGAATATTAATTGTTGTACAAATAACTAGGTAAATCAACATATTTTCTTTGTTGTGGAATTTCTCCAGAAAGTCGTGTTGATCGATTTCCCTTCTATGAACAGTTTTTAAATTATGTATAAGTGGAAGCTGGTACTGGTAGGTAGAGTTGAAAATTTGCCCCCCCCCCCAGGATAAACTCGTTGCTATGCCTCTATATGCAAGATGGATTTTAAAATGAGGACAGGGGCTATTTTTCTTGCTTGCTCTGAGCAAGAACCAATCAGAGACAGCTTCTTGTTACGTGCCCAAATAAACACTGTTCCATGGTGTGTGTTCTGTTCAAAGACAATAAGCGTCAACTTTTGTTGCCTTTCTATCATTGTGCGTGCACCGAGCCTACCTACAAAACAAGCTTTAAAAGACGTCTCGTGTGAAGCGAGTAGTGATGTGCCGGATCGTTTAAAATGTATATCCGCGGATACGAATCTGAATACGGATATTTGGTTTGAAAATCCGCAGATACGGATACGGATCTTAACTTTCTTAGAGTACGCAACGGTAAATATTGCACATCGACCTTTGGAAAGAGACTATCTGTTATGGGAAAAAGTTATTGACCTCTTTAAGAGTTAACTCTCATAACAGATTGTCTCTTTCCAAAGATAGATGTGCAATAACTCATTATAAAGATAGTTTTTTAGTACCTTTGAGTTATGTACTGTTGGTATGGTACTCACTACGATAATTAATGTTTGCAATATAAAGGTGCCAAATACGATTTTAAAAAATAAAAAATAATCTGATTTGAATTTAAGTTTTTTCATTATTACCTAATCACCTATATATATAAAATTTCATCTATGAATTGAAAATTAATAAGGTAAAAGATCCGCCATTAAACTAACGAATACGGATCTTTCTTTTCCTTCGGATATCCGCGGATACGGATATCCGGCACATCACTAGAAGCGAGCACATAAGAGCAAGCAAGAGAACCAGCGCTAGAAAACTAGTAGTCAAATCTAGTAAGGAATCCAGCGGAAAATTCAGCCGCGTGTGCAGCGGCCTTAATAATGTACTACTCACCTTAGCTGTCGAGCGCCTATAATGTACAATCTATTTCATAATTTCATATAATCTCATATAATTTGTATATTTTATTATTTTTAATCTTTATTTTTTATATTTCTTTGTTTTATACTTTTATTTATTTATTTTTTTTTTGTATAATTTCTACATGTCCTAAAACCATAGATACTCCTGCCCTAGCACTGGCTTCAGCCAAGTTGGGCAGGCTTATTCCAACTCTAAAATTGTAATATAAATGTACGTAACACACATTTTTGGAATTAAATAAATAAATAAAATAAATAAATAAATAGTTATAGTGCGTTAATGGATTCACTTGTTTCTAAATCGAGTCGATGTATAACAATTTATATTTTTTCTCATTTGTAGAGACGCAGGTATTCTTGTCTATTGGATAGTAATAGAGCAACAAAGTTGAGTTTAGTTTTTGCTGAAGATGGGAGCATAGCTCTCAAAGTGTGCATCCAATAATAAAATAATTGTGAATAAGAAGTGTCTAAAATCTAAACTATTGTTTTTAAGTGTTTTCTGCATCCTATGTTAAAGATACAAATCAATTGTCACATTTCACGAGCTGACACGATGTACGATTGTACTTCAACATAGGATAACGTGCCTAATCGACAGAAAATGTCTATTATTGTTTTTTATGGAATTTGTAAAGGTGACTACACACTTGAAAAGCAAGTAAGAGCAATGACGAAAAAATAGCTGCTCTACTGTCAGTCTTCAAAAAAGGTTGCGCACATAACATGGAGAATTATCGATCCATTGCTTTGCTAAGTGTTTTTTTCAAAAATTATCTAAAAAATAATGTATAATAGAGTAACGGATTTTTTAAAGAAGGAAAATATGTTTAATAAATGTCAACACGGTTTCAGAGAGGGCTTCTCAACTGAAATAGCTACCGTTGCCTTTACCAAAAAAAAAAAATCATGAGCTATTAGATAAACACAACCACGTCGTTGCAATTTTCTTTGATTTATCCCGTGCTTTTGAAACAATAGACATTTCCTTTATCCGTCACAAAATCTATAATTTGGGAATCAGAGGTCCATTAAATGATTGGTTTAAATCCTTTTTGTCAAATAGAGAAATTTTGGTTAAAATTGAAAATAGCTTCTCTGAGCCCAAAAAAGTCAATATTGGTATTCCGCAAGGAAGCGTACTAGGTCCGTTAATTTTTCTTATGTAGGTATGTTAATGATTTGCCGGAACATATTGAAAGCACCATTTATATGTATGCTGATGACACCTCAGGTATTATTTTAGCACTGAATGTTGATGATTTAAACATTAAAGTTCAAAATTTAATGCAGCAATTTAAAAATTGGTGTTTCAAAAACAATTTAATACTGAATCAAAGCAAAACTCAAATAGTTAATTTCAAATCGAAGTTTAATCAAAATAATCTCCTCTTTGCAGTTGACAACAATATCTTTCCCCCAGTCAATCTTGCAGATTCCTGGGTGTAGTGTTAGACCAACATCTTAACTGGAGCCACCACATTAATAATGTATTCCATAAACTAAACAAATGCCACTATGCCATAATATCATTGAAAAACTACGCTGACAAGAAACCTTTACTGTCAATATATTATGCACTAGGGTACTCAAATTTAAACTATTGCATTAGTTGTTGGGGTCATGCACCGGAAGCAGAAAGAGTATTTAGAATTCAAAAGAGAATACTTAGAGCTATTTTTAACTTACGATACTTGGAATCCTGCAGAAGTTTATTTAAGGACAACAATATTTTAACACACAGATTATAATCTTCTCAATCTCCTTACTCATATATATATGTATATAAAATACAAAATAATCTTAACCCCAATAGCGATTTTCACAACCATAACACTAGAGGCAGACACTTAATACGTCAGGACAAACACAATAGTGCATTTTTCCAAAGATCACCTCTTTATATAGGGTCACACTTTTTTAATCTGATTCCATTATCTGTAAAAAATTTCAAATCAGTTGATCAGTTTAAAACGCAAATAAGAGAATATCTACTCACTGCACATTTGTATTCTCTGAATAAATTCAGTACGCTGCTGTCTACATAACTTTTAATAGAATAATAATTATGTTTTCTTTGTTTGACTTTGTAATTAGACCTATGGTTTTTTTTACAGTAATTCTATTCTATTCTATTCTAACGACGAAAAATCTACTAAAAAGCCGACTGAAGATAGACACATGGCCTGCCGATTTATTTATCTACTGTTAATTCTATTATTTGTGCGATGCTATTTTTATTGCCTTTTCATGGCTCAGCTATTACAAGCCTCCAGTTTCTGGATTATAATCTGAAAACTGATAAAAGTATCAGTTGATTTATCAAATTATTATTTAAATTACTTGTAACTAATTCTAAATGTTTAGTAGATTAGTATAGTGTAGCAAACTCAGTGAAGTTTACACTGAAAAGTATACGTTAGGTTCACCAAAGGTTTCATTTTGTTCTAGCAATATTGTCAAATTCAGATATTATCGCGTGATCTGCACTACACTACGTTCTTCTGCTCAAGAGTCGGCACTACTAGTGTTTACATTTTTAGTCCGACACTGAAATACCAAACAGATCAGTGTTTTGTTTAACTAACGCAATAGTGCTAAAAGTGTCAATACTTTTAATACTATATTGCACGATATCAAACACACATGATCGTTATATAATAATATCTTTTACAAATATTAGCAACAGATGAAAATACGCTAACAGGTTTGTCATGTTTCCCTTACATAAAAAAAAACATGAGAAACGTAATGTTACGCTATTATTAATGGTAATTTTATCAATATTTTGTTTATTCTAATGTAACCGTGATAAATTAAGCTCATTGCCAATTCATATATAAACTTGAAAGAATACAATACTTTATTATTTTGAACTACTGTCACACTGACACAGTTGATCTTAATGAAGAAAATGGCATCTTACAAATTTTTGATTTGTTTCTTGGTTGCATCCCTTGCATTTGATGTAAGTATACTTTAATATATATCTCAAAAGTGTCTCAAAATAGTTATAAGTCGGGAAAAATGTTCTAATTTCAAAATAATTTGCAAAAGGATTTTGCACATTTGATTATAAGACGGAAAAGAGAGAATTATAAAAACAAGTATTTGGCAACAAACTATAACATCTAGTGAAGCTTAGTGATTTATGAAAATTACCTTATTTAAAAGTCAAATAAGTTTTATTAAGTATTTGTTATCTCTTAAATAAAGAGAAATCAGCGATTAAACATTTAAAGACATACAAAAAAAAGTGTACTAAGTTTCTATTTAATGCAGGGAATAGTAGCAATCATTTGCAAAGCTATTCCGATTTTTTTTTTGCATCGTATCAGGGAGCCTGATTAAAAAAGTCTAAGGGCACGATTGGTACCTTGGTCGGTTATTGTTTAAAAAGGAAAAGTTAAAAACAAAGGAGGAAAGTTATATTTTTTTAAACGAGATAATTTTTATATTAATCTTTTAGGTTCTTTTGAGTCGAAAAGGTGCTTAGAATCAATACTGTATCTTTGCGCCCTTAATTGTTATTTTTTCTTTTTAATTCATAGAAGTTAAAAACGGATGTTTTCAGCAATGAATAAGTGCATTTAATAATTAATTAATTTATATATTTATATTAACTGGTCAAATCATCGGTAACAATATTATCTAATTTGATTTGAAAATTTCTATCCGTAACTACCTTTTTTTTAATTGATAAGTATTTAAATTTATTAGTATTGTCTTCTCACTCTCATTTTTCCGTATGTTGTGAGTAAAAGTGAGACGCAAAAGTTCGCGCATCGAGAAGAATTCAAACTATATATTATTTATTAAAAACTTTCAAATAAATGTAGATAATATTTTATAACATTATATAAAAAAATATAAACTAAAATAAAACTGACTTTAAAGTGTAGGTACCTACTTATTTATTACTGAAAATATCCTTTTTAGCTTTCATGAAAAATTTACAACTAAAGGCGTAAAAATACAGTAATGAGTCTGAGCACCTTTTCTACTCAAAATAACACAAAGATTATGAAAAAAATTGTCTCGTTAAAAAAAAAATATATAGTTTCCCCCCGTTGTGTAAGCATTTCTTGTTTAAACAATCACCGATCACTGCTCTAACCGGCACTTTAGACTTTTTTTAGTCAGGACAGTCTCCCTGGCAAGATTCAAAAAAACTGACAGAATAGTTTTGCAAACTACTGCGCCACTATATCCTACACTAATTAGTGATTAACATAATAATATCAAACGATTTTTTCGTCCTGATATTTTTTAAATGAAAAAATAGAAATGACACTGCTGGGACTTGAACCGGAAACTACCAATTTCACGTTAGACGAGTTTCCATAACACATATTATGAAATTTTTTTACACATAAGACGTCAAAAAATATCATAGCGATAATCATATTGATTGTTAATAATTTTCAGTGTTAAGTTAATAATACCGCATATGAACATTTCTTAAAATTATTAGTTTAATTTACATTTGTATTTATGTTTTCAGGGCTTGAAAGCTCAAAGTGATGAAACTGTTGAAGGTATTGATAGCGCAGACTTTGAGACCAGATCAATTGAGTCTCTAGTGTCACAAGCTGAAGCCATTATTGAAAAGTTGGAAGATGATGTCAAAGAATTCCTTGAAAATAAAACACAAGAAATAGAAGAACATCTTTCAGAGCTTAAAGATAAAGTAAAGGTAGAAATTACAAAAGTCGAAAATACCATCAAAACGGAAGTATCGTTAGTAAAGAAAGAAATTCGAAATGCTGTAGAGAAAGTTGGAGAGACTGTGAGTGGCGTAAAAAATTGTGCAGATACCGGAATTAAAACAATTATACATTTTCCAAACAACACGCTTGTCGAACTCAAATCGTGCGTCACAGATCCAATCAAAGAAGCGGAAACAATTGTCAGTCAAACAGTTGAAGCAATTAATAACACATTGAACGAAATTGAAAGTTTGAAATCAAGCTTAAATGAGTGCCAAAACAAACCATTGACGGCAGTAAAATGTCTTATTGGTGTTATCAACAAAGCCGCAGATGCTGTTACAGAATTGCCAAAAGTTATTCAAAACAGTTATAATGAAGGAAAAGCTTTACTCACAAATTTATTACCAAATGTAGAAAAATGTCTAAAACAAAAAGCGGAAGATGCAGTCACTAATATTCAAAATGTTGGAAAAAATACGGTTGATTGTATTAAAAAACTGATTGTTTAAAGTACTTCATTAAAAATATGTGTATGAATATACCTATTCTGAAAAATAAAATATATGGAATTCTGCAAATAAAATTAATTTCAACTGATCTAATATTAATTTTTTATTTAACCCTTAACCCTCAATTATAGAAATGTAGAAGTTTTCAATTCAACACAACTGACGTTAAAAAGTATTTAAAACTTATTATATTATCATTACATAGTATAAAATAAAGTCGCTGTTTCCCTCTGTTTCTCAGCTTACTTAGCTTCTAAACCACGCAACGGCTTTTGAAACGGTTTTCGCTAATAGAAAGAGCGATAAACGAGGAAGGTTTGTGTACATAATTTGTAAATATATATAGCAAAATATGGCTGAACTATGACGGTGTTTTGTCATCACTACATTAAAATCAAGTCGCCATTTCCCTCTGTCTGTTTTCCGCTTACCTCTTCTAAACCAAGCAACGGATTTTTCAACAGTTTTCATCAATAGAAAGAGCGATAAACGAGGAAGGTTTGCATAAAAAATTTGTAAATATTTTGCACAAAATACAGCTGTACTATGGCAGTGTTTTCTCATACTACATATAGTAAAGAAAAAAAGTCGTTGTCTGCCTCCGTCTGTTTCTCCGCTTACTTCTTCTAAACCACGCACCGGATTTTAAAAAGGTTTTTACTAGCAGAAATAGCGATAAACGAGGAAGATTAGTGTATAATATAATTTGTAAATATTTATTACAAAAGATGGCTGAACTATGACGGAGTTTTGTCATCACTACATAGTATTAAAACCAAGTCACCGTTTCCCTCTGTCTGCTTTCCGCTTACTTCTTCTAAACCACGCAACGGTGTTTTTTCAAAAATCACTATCTATATCTATATATTATATAAAAATTAATTATCGCAAAAACTCGAAAATGGCTCAACCGATTTGAATATTTTTTTTTGTTTTCTTCGCCTCAATACAGGGGGACTTAGTAAAAAAAAATAATAAAAATCGAAAGGAACAGTTGCCGTTGCCGAGCGGGATGAAGCTCCGTGAGGTAAGATTGTAATACGGTGGAACCGTAGGCTCTACTAATTATTTTTGTCGCTGTCGAGCAGGGCGCAGCCCCGTAAGAATGGTATTATGACAGTAAATCTAATAATTCCACAAAAATCTAGTAAGTAAGTGTCAACTGTCACTTGCTGTAAAAAGTGTAAAGTCTCGTTTGTAACAACTCCAGATCCAGTCGAGTATTTCCGCAAGAGTTCATTCTCGCTGTCAACAATTCTGTCAATTAAAATTTGACAGTTGGCCCTCTATAAAATCTCGAAAATCTCGTCCTGTCCATAAAAATACTCAAGAAAAATTATTTTTCATCTGTAATTTTCTCAATTACCTTCCCAATGAACTTTGAAAAATTGGCATTTTCGAAATAAAGTTTCCAACGAAAGTTGTATTTTTTTGCCAACTCAATCAAAATACGTCATAAAAATTGGGGTTGATATTTAAAAAATTCGACTTACCCCCACCCCCCGAGGATGGTTGGGGGAAGAGGGATGATTGTGCCCCCGAACGATGACTCTCTAACAACCGTACAACTTTTGTTGGAAACTTTTTTTTAACCCCACTGTTTTCAAAAATCAGCCTGGTAAGATTAAAATGGATCACCCAGTATTGAATTTACCTATATACCTTTTGTTAATATATTTTTCTGAATAATTGTTCGTTAATTTTATTTATTGTAAAGCTAGTATACTTAAAATGTCACGATCTTGTAATTTTTTTTGAAGAGATAAAACTACCTCCACAAATAAGTATTAATTACATATACACAGAAACAAAATTAAGACATAAACTGTGGACGCTGATGACCTTAGTTATCAAGCGTCTTTAATCTACAATCTAATCGAGACAAAAATTATTTTATAGACCTAAAAACATTGGTTCTTACGCATCGTTGTGTGGGTGATAAGGCGTGGTCAAATGGCACTATTCTAACGACACATCGTTACTTTGTCCATATTGGTCTATCCGTTTTAGCTCTAGAGCAACATCTGGACACAGTTGACTAATGAAGCCAAATAATAATGCTTTTCACTACATGTCAATATTTTTAAAAGTTTACTAGTAATATGCATTTGAAATTTTCTTTTATATATATTATGCGTAATTATTGGTTTCTGCCTAAATACGCTACGATTAAAAGGGAATGAGCAGTGAGCGATGCGTACCCAGACGAAGCCGAACCGGACATTAAGTATAATATAATATCATGTAGAATGTAATTATTATTCAATTAATAAATTTCTAACTAATACGAACCTAGTTATTAGCTAAATGTTATTCTATATACCTTACATCTTATTAAGTGTTCAACGTTTGCTGCAATTGAAAAAAATCCAGCCAATTGGGCGACGGGACCATTTCAATTTCAAAAATATTGACATTTGATATAGTATAATAAAGAAAAGGAAAGAAAATTTCTGATATCGCGTGAGGTGACGCGGGTAACGTTTAATATTCAATATGATATTTTCTATTCGTTGTCTTGGTTACCTACATAATATGTTACAACCATAGAGATATAAATAACTAGAGTTCGCTAATTCGTATGCTTGCCATAGTGAAAGTGTCTTCAGTTGAGAGAGAGAACGCTGCAGAAAACCAGATATTTGTTTACTCAAATCAGCATTGTTTTGTATCATTAGTTACCATGGAGATAAGGAATTTTTCTTTCTCTGAATTACAGACACTTTCACGGCTCACTCGCGTACTCTAGTCTAATATCTCTATGGTTACACCTCATGTAAAAATTAATCAATGCATGCTTAACTAGTTTATTCCTGACAGATCTACAAAACAAAAGAACACCTCATTTTTTCCTATTTTCAAAATATTTCCGAAACAATAAGGTTTTGAAAAAAAATTTTTAACGAAATTTTCTTGAAAAAATAAATAAAATAATAAGCCGTTATGAAAAGTATATGAAATTAACATTGGGAAAAAATGACTGGATCAGAGTGAGCCTTGAAATCTTGTTTTTCAATTTGACAGATAATATTCTGTTGCAAAATGAATGTGTATACTACCGAAGAAAATATTCAAATGTTTACAACATAATCTGACTTTTTTTATTAATGGGACATTAAATTCCCAAAAATACTTAAATATGGTGCGAGATCAAATATATCCGCCTATTCGTGTTGAACCTAAAGACATCTGATCACTGATTTACCAACACGCGTACGTCATACCAGTCAGACAATTTTTGAATGAAATGTTTCCAAACAGATGGAGTTGTTTTTTGTTTTATTTTTGTATAAAAAAATTAAATTAATGATTTATAAGAGCTTTTTATTATCAAAAAAGCCAAGTAAAATAAAAATAAATCAAAATAAAAAAGAAATCCTCAAGATTACCACGATAATTCAATAGAAATAACAATTAATGCAGTCATGGCTAACTCTGATCCAAGTATTTTTTCCCAATGCTAATTTCCCTATGTGCACCTTACGCGTTTACATACTGTATAATAAACACCGTTACAGCATATATCTGCTCTGCGCATGCTCCGATTTCCCTCAATAACAATAGGGCTCTTCATATTTGCATACCAAACATCGTCCCAAAATTTGGTTTGAATCCGTTTATTCGTTTAATCTGTATCGTGCTCAAAAACAAACAGACTAACAGAATAACTGACTAGCAGACGCACAGAGTTTTTCCAAAAATGTGTTTTTTGGATTTAGGAGATCTCAAATAAAAAATATTGTAAAAATTTGAAAAAAAATATTTCGGTCTAGGTGTGTTGAACTGCAAAGTCACAGACAAAGTGACGATTTTCTTCATTTTTAACCGACTTCAACAAAAAGGAGGAGGTTCTGTGTTCGTCTGTATATATTTTTTTTTTTTTTATGTATGTTCACCGATTTCTCCGTCAATTATGGACCGATTTTCAATTTTTTTTTTTTTATTCGAAAGAGTGCACTTCCGAGGTGGTCCCATCGGAACCAAGTCAGGATCTGATGGTGGATCCCGGAGAAATCGGGGGAAACTCTCAAATTTCAAAGGCATGCATAATGTTTTTTTATTTTATGTATGTTCACCGATTTTTAGTGTTAGTTTAACACTAAAAAGAGAAAAATAAAATATTTTTAACAAAAAAATTGAACCGACTTCAAAAAAGGCACTAAAAAGTAAAAAATAATTGCGTATTGAAATGTTTTGGAGTCGGTGTCAGCCAAAATGAAATCTATTCCGAGAAATACACCGACTCCAAAACATTTCAATACGCAATTATTTTTTACTTTTTAGTGCCTTTTTTGAAGTCGGTTCAATTTTTTTGTTAAAAATATTTTTTATTGATTAAACTAGCTTCAGCTGTATAATTGATCGATATAAAAACTCTTGTATGTACTAAAATCTGTTTGCTAGTAAGAGAAAACAAAAGGCCGCATTGTACACCATGTGCAACTGCACAAAGTTGACGATTTTATCTCTTTGTAAATATGTATTGATTATTTCAATGCAATTGATGTTTATGCACACTTTAGTCACAAAACAATCTATGTTACCTTTTCGCTGATTTAGAATATAATAAAAAAGCACGTACTTCTCTTTAGATAAATTTAAATACATAGACTTGCTTTGCTCAAAAAAATTATGATTTGATTCAGAAAGACTAAAATTAATTTGTCCCGAAAGTTTTCAATTTTCTCTATTGCGAATCGACTGAATTAAAAAAAGACGCGTTGTATTGTGATACTTTTTTGACAATAACTTTTTTATACTTACTATAAAATTGATTTTATTCATGTGCAGTTTTGTTTCTCTAGCGTTATGTACAGTTTATTAAACACTTGAAATAAAATAGAAAAGGTCGATATATGGACGTTTAGACTCTGTTGAAAGTAACTTCTAAAGTAAACTATCTACATATTTGTTTATGTCGTAACACGGAAATTATTTCTAACAAAAAGTGTATATAGTTCTTTTTGTTATAGTCTTTTTTTAATAATTATTTTATTAAGAAACTAAAACAAAAATGCTGATATCATTATGATAAATATTGATCAGGTAAAGTCCGTTTATTGTAGATCTATTTGATGCGTAAAACTTCTTGGCATTTAAAAAATATTTTTGTAAATTTGAAACGTAACATTTCTACCTTATTATTTGTCAAAAAAAAAAGGGTAAAACAGAAATGTTTCAAATCCCAACGCAGCTGCAGGTATGAAAATGTAGATGAACATTTTTTTAATTTCGTACAAAAAATTTTACCTATCCTAAACTTCAATTGCCACTATAATAAAATTGACAAACCCAGAAAAATACTACTCTTTTATCCAGAAACGTCCGTATATTAAAAACGAGATGAAAACTACAAAATTTTGAAGGTAGTAATAGTAGAGAGCTAGTGATAATTTTACTTATAGTATTTCCTCAAACCGGAGTTTTTGTACATTCATTAAGGGCACTACCCTGAACGTAAAAACTGCAGTTTGGCAGTTGAGACCGAGGACAATGCTTGGGTGGAGCCGGTTCAAGATGTCAAGCTGGAGATGTCACTTAATATAAGTATATTTAATCATGTTTGAAATTTCCTGAGCCCTTAAGTACAGCAACTCAAGTCAACAACGCTCGTCTGGCAAATGGTTGAACATGTCAAAATTCTTAGCTCCCACAAAATATTTTTCAAGGCTGATTTTTCAAATCTGACAGTTTATCTGTTTAAGAATATGAAAAAATCAATCTGGCGGCCCATGCTTAGGGAAAAGTCTGTCTGGCAGGCTGACGAAAGTGCCCGAACGCGCGCTGTCGCTTTATAAACGTTTTCTACGGTTCTTTTACCAATGAAGATTTCTTTATGAGTTTTTCATTCACCGTTCAGCGCTTTGCCAGACGAGGTTGTCCTGGTTACGAAATGCCAGACTTGAGTTTTTTTGCTCAAGGGCATTACCGCTCAGGAAATTTCAAACGTGATTAAATATATAAGTGACACCTCCAGTTTGGCATCTTTGACCAGGTCCACACACGCATTGTCCCTGGTCTCAGTTGCCAGACTGCGGTATTTACGTTCAGGGTAGTGCCCTAAATGAATGTGCAAAAACTCAGCTTTGAGGAAATACTATAAGTAAAATCGTCACTAGCTCTCTAGGGTAAAAAACATTTTTTATATTTTTAGTCTAAAGTGACTAATTTTTTTGTTCTCCGGAAATTATTTGACCTAGGAACATGAAATTTTGTAGACATCTAGTCCACAGCATTCCAACTAAAGATAAAAAATGTTGATGAAAATAGATCCGGTGCTTTCTTACAGAAGCGCCTGAACTATGACACGAAAACAAAATTTATACTTGACAATATTTATTAATACACCGACGATGGCTGATTGTGCAGACAAAGACTAAAAAATGTTGATATAAAAAAAAACTTGACCAATTTTTGCAATTAGAAATGAACTTATGAAACTCAGAAAACTGTTTTCAATGAGTATATTCAATGAAAATAAAAGTAGATAAAGCTTGTTCACATTTTAAAGATAAAATACTATAATGCTTAATTTTTTTCTTCGAGAATGTCAATGTTAAATTTTCAAATATAAAATATGACTAATAGGATAATATGTTACTTTATTTAATTTTCATTATTCTTCAGATGAATGAAACAATCCACTTGTCTAAACATATAATAATAAGTCAAATGCTATAATGTGTCAGTAACTAATAATTACAATGTCATCTATATAAATATATGAATTGCTTGAAATAGCACCGAGAATGCGTTCAAGAAATACGCAAATTTTATATCTTATCAAACTACGTTTTTCACCTTACAGTACAAGTGAATTAGTCCTATTATAAATAGAATTCTATACAGAAGCGAATATTTACACACTATTAAAAATGTTACATAAATTAAGACTTTCTTGAACACACTTTTTGTAGCAGCATTGTTAGTTTAGTTGGTGCTTTGCGTCACCAAATATTTTTAAATAATTTTTAATATATAAGTATTCCAAAAACTTTCGTAAATCCAGTTTAAATTTGGCCTCCATTCGAACAGAACGGAAAAATAACAAATAAAAAAAATGTTCTCACCGAAATTTTTCACCGTGATTTTTGTGGTGTTCTGTGCTGTTGTACATGTAAGTATTTTTTTTTATATAAATGAAAACAGGTGAAAATAATGACCAATGATTTTAAATTTGATTTTAGAGATTAGGCTAAATGAAAAATTAACTGAAAAATAAAAAAATATGTTAATGCGCAATGTGTTATTGCTTATTTTTCGATTTTTTTTACACCATTAACTTTATATTTTGAAACAATAGTTGGCAAAACCAAAAGTGCACATCCCGCAAGTTTTCCACTGTACATATTATAATGAAAAAAAATTGAGAAAATAGATTTAAAAAAAAAAAAACAATTAAAAAAATAGAAAAAAAAATAAAAATAAAATGGAATAGAAAAAAAAAATATTACTTGGTGTCAGCGGGAATCGAACTCGGCACCTTGCTATTACTGGACTACGCGTTTAACCACTCGGCCATTCTGATATCCCAGCTTGCGTTGTTATTATGGTATAGAAGTGGAGCAGTTATTCTACGTAATACACTACATTACAATAACAGTAATAGATATTTTTTTGTTTTTTAAAGGTTTTTTATTTTAACTATTAGCTGTCAAAAATAATAAAATAAAACTGTTTATAAAAATTAAACTACTGAACACATTTATGTGAATTTAAATAGGGTTCTGGTCTGATAGTAAACAAAGTGAATAAAATATAACCCAAGGCAATCCGACCAAAATTGCGATCTGTAGAGTCGTGACGTACGTACATACGTACATCCGTACATACGTACATACGTACAGACCAACCGACAACTGCTGTTTGTAACTTTCAATTACAATTTTAATAGTATTTATGAACTCGAATTGATTTAAAAATGGTTCTGTTTTATAGATCAGAATCTCCTCTTTTCAAAAAGCTTCAATTTGAATGGATTTCGTGTGAAATTAACTTAGATATAACTTCTTATATGAACGAAAGTCAGCTCTGATGCTCAAAGCGATAATAAAGCACATACCGCTAATTTAGCGGTATGTGCAATAATTTTGAATTTTTAGTTATTAAAACATGTATTTTTAATGCTTTTCATATGTTTACTATTATGCAAGATTCATTGTTTTCAAATATAAAATATAGATTACCCGTTTATAACTTGCAAATTTCTAAATTTATCGAGGTAGGACAAAAAGCATCGTTTAGGGCATTAAATTTCCTGTGGGTTGTAAGACGATATAGAAAGTATTCGTAGCACGTGTTCAATAAAAACATGTTAAACTCAATGATGATTTGAACTTTGCCTATATATAATGTTTCAATTTTTAAAGATATCGTTATGGGATAAAAACACCACTTAGGGAGTTTTTTGCTTTATGAACACACATAATTTCATTTACAATTCGATAAAGAACATGATAAATTAAGCTGTTGAAAAGGACATTACATTTTGTCATTGACGAAAGCATTGGACTTACCGGTTCGTTTTTTGGCTATACATTTTCACATATTGATTATGTGTATGAACCAAATTTTAAAACATATAATAACGGAACAATTTTTGTTTGAAACTTTTTGTGTATTCAATACTTCTTGAGATTTTTGCTGCAACACATTTATGGGGATAGTTCTACCATTCCCATTGCCTTCAAAGGCTAGATCTCAGGTGCCCTAATAACAATAAATGCCTCTGTGCAAAAATTCAAGCTTTTATCAAGAAGTGTACAATATTGCTATATTTTTATTGGCCCCACTATTAACTTTTCTGTTATTTGTAAAAAAGGCAGTACAGACAATAAATTTTAAATTCAATTTATTAAAAAAAAAAACTGTTCTCGATTATTTATGATATGCTTTTTTCTTTTCAGACACTTCATGGCGCACCGGCAGATTTAGCGGAAACGTTAGACAATGCTGTAGAAGCAACTACAAAACCTTCAAATATATTTACAAATATTGATGATTTTGTGAAAGGTGTGTTCGATAAAGCTTTCGCTATTCCAAAAGGCATCATAGAAACGGTAACGAAAACCATTCAGAATATCGTCAAAGGATTTTTATCATCCAGTGAAAAAGTATTGAAAGATCTTGCTGGAAAAAATAACGTGGTAGTGAAAACGATTACCGACGTCCTTAATAAAATAAACGACGTGAACATCTTCGACGCCATTGACAAAAAAGCAAATGAAGTGATTGATTTCGTCGAAGTGCACATTGAGGGTTACGTGGGAACCGTGAAAAACGCTTTGGAAACACAATTGAAGCTGATCAAAGGTCTCGAGGCCTGTGCCAAAACACAGAACGTAACTGGTTATCCAAAAGACGCTGTCAGCGAACTCACCGGTGTCTACAGAGATGAACTTCACAACTTGGTTGGCTCTGTAAACAATACAGTCCAAAGATTCGCCGATATTGTCAACGCCCTTCCAGAAGCACCTGTGCTACTGGAAGCATGCAACGAGACATTGTCTTGGTGTACCGAAAGAGCCGGAGTTGAAATTGTATTATCTGCGGTTGGATTGAACGCAAAACTTAACGAAGCTCTTACACAGTTGGCCAGTAAATTTGTAATTGCTTTGCCTTACACACTATTGAAAGCAACTGAAAAAGTTCATGAAATAGTTGGAAAGTTTGCAGATTTGGGAATAAATTTGAACACCTGTATTACCAATGAAGTCACGCCAACCCCTGGCGCCGCGGCACCACCGACACCTAGTTCATAAATACGACAAAAAATTACAATGTTCTCCTGAAAACTAGTTATTATGTAATTTACCAGTTCTTGACAATGATATATTGTTATTTTTTATTACCAATTTTTTAGAATATTACATAATAATATAGGAATCATGAGAATACAAAAAGAATTAAAGGCCATATTGACATAAATAATTAAAGCCTCTTATTTAGCTTCAACATCACATAACAAAAACTGGATTTTTAATTTAAGACTTTCATGTGCCTACTTTTTCTGATTATATTGTAATAGTATTACTGATTAATATATAATAGCGTTATAATTACATATTTTTATATTTTTTTAATGAAGTTAGATCAAAAGGGTTTAAAACTTCAAAATATGTCAACAATGATGTAATATGAATTATTAAAAAATTAAAGCAAAAATAATTTCGTGTTTTATTCACATTTAAAATTACTTTTAAAATTTTCAAGAGTGTCAATACTGAAATAAGGCCTTTTATATGATTAAGTGAGACTAATTAATTATTAGGTAATCTTGAAAATATAAAAAAAGGCAACTATTGTTACTAATAATAATTTTGTTTAGGAAATAGACGCATAGTCATTTTCTCTTATAAATCATATCTAATAAAGAAGAATTGTTAAAAATTTCCTACAACACTGCAGACTCCCTGACTCGCACATCTTTCTAAGGTAAACAATGTCGTCCCTGGCTTAAAATGTTTTGAACCCTCATGTATAAGCTATTGGGTTTGATATTATGGTTATTTTACTGTTAAATATATTAAACTATATTAAATTAAGTATAAGTTATAAAAACTCGGGTCGCAGTGCGAAACCCTGCCGACAATATAAAGTATTTGCTTACACTGGTAGTGTGGCTTTATTATGTGAACTTAACCATTTTATTTTTGGACAAAATAACAATTTTAACCCCTTATACATCCCTTAAAATAAATTTTTTTATTCCAGTTTCAATATTACTATCAATTTACCAAATTTAATTCACTAAGTAAATCCATATCTACAAACTAACGTTTTCATAAAATGTTAAAGTCCGGTCCTGTCGGTCCGATTTTAATAAAATTTTTGCATCACATTTTTATATTCACTAATGGGTTAAATTTCAATTTTGAAACGATTCGGAGAATGTTTTCGGTATTTTTGGGCCCAAATATATTTTTCAACCCCTAAAACCCACCCTTAAAGTGGCTCGATTGCACTCATTTTAAATACGCTTTGTGCGGTGATGGATTTAAATATGTGATCCAAATTTCTCTAAAATCAATTAACTCCTTCGAAAGCTATAGCCCGTACATACATACATATATCTATATATATAATGGTTCCAAACTTCTTAGGAGGCCATGAAACGTCGAGAAATTTTGGTCCGACCCCTAGATCCCGCCATCCAACCGGCGCCAATAGTGTAAGTGTCTTATGGCAAATACACTAATAATAATTGTTTCAAGATAATATTATTGTTTACAGATACCTTCAATACTCGATAATGTATGGAATTTTTCTCTGATTTTAAATATTGTTATAAAATACACGTACAAAAATTTCAAAGGATACAAATACAGGGTGTATGTTAAACTTGCAAGTAGAATATAAAAGAAACGGTCTATTAAAAAAAAAACGATCATGTGCATGTTGGGTATACACATTTGTGAATTATGAGCGTTGGTTTATAAATATCATATCCTAACCTAGGAATGTGTTGATACTGTTTTGTAGATAATTAAAAAAGAAGTCGAGTATCCGTGAGTTGTTATTTGCATAATTAAAATTACTTCGGTGCCTTCCAAAAAGCAAATAGTTCTAACAAATATTGTCATGCACATATCGGACGATTTTTTTATACGCTTTATATTAGTTTGGGTTGTAACTAAGTATGTATGTCCGTAACGGAATCTTTGAGCATAATTTTCACCAATTTCCCGAAGTCTGATTAATTTGAAACTTTGCATACGTATCAAGGACCGATGACAATGCAATAATTTGATAACAGTTTCCCATTATCCTTATTAGGACCCCCAGGATTAATAAATTCTTTTATAGATCCTCAAACTAAAAAGTGAAAAATAAAATATAGTTTAAAAAAAACTAAAAAACACGCTTTATATCGGACTAAAAAGTAAAAAATAATTGTTTTAAAATAAGCTTAAAAAGCGTGGGGCGCTTTGTTCCACATTTTCGTACATCGAGCGCCCAACGCTTTTTAAGCTTATTTTAAAACAATTATTTAACGTTGATACAGGCGTGGTTCTTGTCTCCGCTAGATAATAGAAATATGACAGTGATATAAAAAATACTGTAAGAAAAAATCAGCTGAACTCCAACAGTTTGTTAATATATTATCTTGTTTAAAATAATTATCGTTAAAAGTATTTTTAAAGCGCTACTGTTTTGATTTTCTTCGTTTTTTTAATTACATGATCGCAAAGTGCGAGGGAGGGGGGACGCAGTAGTAACTAATTTAAAACCTTGTATATTCGGAAAAAACCAAAGAAAAAAGTTACTTAAGAATTTTTACTGTATTTTTAAGGACCTGTCTAACGATACCACATGCAGTGGGGTGCGCGAAAATAAAATCTTTCATCCCTTAGTTCTCTGAATGGAAAGACCCCCTAAATTATTTTTTTTTGCAAGTTCATTGTACAATTCTATGGCGGTTCACATAAGACATATGTCTGTAAAGTTTCATTAGAATCGATGGAAAGATGGCGGACTTATAAGGACTGTGACATACAGACAGATGGTCGAACGAACACGATGAAATTATAAGGATTCCGTTTTTGCAATCTGGCTCAAATAGTGAGTAAAAAAGCTCTGGTACCCAATTAAGGCGATAGCAATGCTTCCTTCGGTCGCTTGATATTTCTACACATTGCCTCGCATATAATTTCTCCCCCACGAAATATCGAGCGCAAACAAGCAGCAAAATTATCAATTTTACCGCGACGATATTATGTTTTTAACGTTTCTAAGTACTGTTAAAGGAAATATCAAGTTAATTGCGATGTAAATTCGTAGTCAGATAATTGCAAACGAGCTCTTCTTTATTGTTAAAATCAGTGATGTCAAAGATATTGACCGCGGGCCACATCCGGCCCTCAAGCCATGTCAATACGGCCGGCGATCAGAATCTATCCAGTGAGGATTCCAATATATTCTGAAAATAACTACCTCAACTATGATACCTGACATCAATGAGCTTATCAAAAACAAGAGACATCAAGAGTTTGGATCCCATAGAGATATTAGACTAGAGTGCGCGAGTGAGCCGTGAAAGTGTCTGCAATTCAGAGAGAGAAAAGTTCCTTATCTCTATGGTAACTAGTGATACAAAACAATGGTGATTTCAGTAAACATATATCTGGTTTTCTGGGTTTTCTGCAGCGTTCTCTCTCCCAACTGAGGACTCTTTCATTTATGGCAAGCATACGAACTAGCTGGATCCTCAAGCTCAACATAATTTACTCTTTTTATTACCTTTATATGAAAATTGATTTAAACTAAATAAATAAAGAAGTATGTGTTTTAGTTTCCAATTTAGATATAAATCAGTTTCACGCCCCTGATCTAAATGACATACTCTTGACATTAGATGAACGCTTGTTAGCAAAAGAAATAAGGAAAAATAACGAAGGGACAATGTTGTAAATATACGATTATCTCCATTAAAAAATAACTGTTGTCATCGTAAAATCTTAGAGATTTTAAAGACTTGTCATATATTCAATTCTGTGCCAATATTTAGAGACTAGCGACTAGGAACGATAATTTAGTGTATTATATAATCGAAATTTGATCGAAATTAAAAAAAAAATAAATATATAAACTCTTTAGATACACCGTATATATAAAAACGTTTTCTATTTTTGAATTAAATAAGAAATACGATAAGATATTTTTCTGAACATATAAAAAGAAAAATATCAACAATTTTTTCATATTTCTGTGTTAAAAAGAAACAAAATGCTAGTTAAAATTAATATTGTACTTCTTTTGTCATTCATGTGTATTTTCCAAGTAAGTGAAAATTCTTACTTTATTTTATTTATCATTATTCTACTTTTTAATTTGATTTTTTTTTAAATAGCAGTACAATTTTTTTAACAATCTGTTTGTGTTTGAACTACAAACAGAAATATCACTCTTTTTTCGTGTTTCTTCAAAATAACAGTAGATATACCTATTTATTTATTTCATTATTCTGAAAAAAGTGTTAACTATTATAGGAAATCCGCGCCGCAGAACCAAATGAACGAGAAAAGACAGATTTTCTAAACATTTTTAAAATATTTGGTGGTGGTAGAAAGGTCGCACCTGATAAAACAAATGGAATATTTGAAACAATCAAAACAGATATTAATAGAAACATAAAAAACATGGTCGATACGACGAATCAAGCGGAGAAAAAAATACAAGATCTTTTCGGAAAAAATAAACCAAGTGTATTTAATATTATTAACGTTATTAAAAAATTCCATAAACTTCTAACCGAACAAACTGATTCACTTCTAAAAACAATTAAAACGTTCCCCAAATCTTTGGAAACATCATTAGAAAGAATACAGCAAGTTATTACGAATATAGTATCTTGTACCAAAGGAAAAAACAACACCGACGATTCAAAAGAGCCAATGAAGCAAATAAACGAAATGTACAAAAATGATTCCGAAAAACTGGAAGCTTATGTGAATTCTACATTGCAAAAATTATTAAACGAATTACAAGTTCCTTTGGAAATAGAAACAGAAAATTGCACCGGTCTTACTTTTGTGTGTGTAGACCGTGCCATAATGAATACAATGTTTAACACCATTCGATTGAGTATAAAAATAAGCCGCATCATTGAACAAATGAATCAAAAAATGGCTTCGACACTGTTCGAACTTAGGTCCAAAGGAACGGAAACCGTTCTCTCGGTTGCTGTAAATTACACGAAGCAAGGAATTGATATGAGTTCTTGTATTACAGATAATCTCATTAATTTAATATTCAATTTGCCACTTAATTTAGAAGATTCGCGCACTTCACATAAAAGTGAGGAATAAAAATAAAAGTATTTATGGATATTTTTAACCTATCTGTGAAACTTAAACATTTTTACCAATTACCAAAATTTTAAAAGTAAAGAAATCTGTTTTTACGCTTATAACGATGTATTGTAATTTGTTACTCTATCAGAGTCAAACTGACCTAAGTCACAATTAGGGTTGTCACCTCGATCCTAGGTCTTGCCCAGTGAAGGGAGTCTTTAATTTTAAAACATATGGATTTTTTAACATTTTATAAATTAATAATATGTTATTAGAACTATTTGCATCCATACTTAAAATGTTAATATTGAAAATTCTAGGAATATAAATCCACATTCTTATTATTTTCAATATTAACATTAATAATATATGTTGGCCTATTGGAGAATTCTGCAAAAAATTTTAATATCAAATTTTCAACATCAAACGACAAAACTTTGCATCACTTCTTCCCGCATTATGAATGACATTGACATTGCAGAATTAAACTGTCGCTCCGCTGTGTTGTGCGCATACCTCAAGACCGCGGTTTTCCAAACAAATCATGGTGTGATTGTAGATGTCTTTTGACGCTTCTTTGCGATCTTCGTAGAATTACATTATTCGCTTTCTTACTCCAAACTTGATGTCAAAACACCAGACTGCGATCGGATACGATTTTAGATTTCCTTTTTTTTTATAATTTAACATTTTGTGCATATAAACGTGTGTTTGTAATTAAACGTCTGTTTGGCGTGGAAAAATTTGCGTTTAACCGGAAACCCGGAGATTGTTTCCAAAGCCCGGAGACTCCAGGCGAGAGGCGGCAGCCCTAGTCGCAATCTAAAATACTCTAAGAGAAATATTTGAACGTGTAAAATGGCTTTATCGAATTGTGCATCTTTCTGAAATAAATTTTTGTAATTTGTAAGTTTTCATAGATAGAGGTATTTTTTTAGAAAAAGGCGTCTCAAAAAGTTAATAGGTGTGTGTGCCTCCCAACTAACGAATCAAAGATTTAATATACTTTTTTTTGATAAATATTTTGAGTATAATTAGAAACAAAACTGGTTTAGATTCATTGTTATCGTGGGTCGTTTTCATATATATGAAAACGGCCCACGATAACAATGATGGCTATTAGAAAATAGGTTAAAAGAAATCGTTTTAATTATTTATAAGACATTATATTTTATATGTTAAGATAAATTCGTGTAGTAAATTAAAAAATAAATTTTTAGTGTTCTATTTCAACATTATTTTTACCAACCTACTGCAGTAATGAAGTAATAGAATCGAGTTGTTTTCCAATTCAAATTTATTTTTGGTTTCGTAATATCATTATCAGAAAATATGTCTTCCAACTTTACAGGGGAGATAGAAAATATCTCAGGATAATAATATTCTATAGAAATTGTTGGTTTTCGGACAACAATTGACCGGTACCGGGCCAACATACGATACAGAAAAACTGTCTGAGATCTGGGGATTCGCAATTAATTTACCATGAAGATATCACAGAAACAACGGCGTTCTGACTACTTCGTATATTCTGAAACCTATTAATTATTGTCAAACGCGTCATCATCACAACCTGCTTGACATAAACATTATTCATTCGTTAAAAAATAGATTCACATGTAAATTGACACAGGTGGTATTTAATTACGCAGTAATATCGTGTTATTGATGTTGCATAAGATGATCAGGCGTAGACGACAAAATCTTCTCATTCATACATTTCGAGAAATGCAGTAGAATAAAAATAATCTTATACAGGTATTTACAAAAAAATCCAGTCAAATGGGCGACGGGACCATTCCCTATATCAAAAATATTGACATTTGATATAGTATAATAAAGAGAATAAAGTTTCTGATATCGAGTGAGGTGACACGGGTAATGGCTAGTATTCAATATTATATTTGCTATTGTTGCCCTGGTTACCTACATAATATGTTCCACGTCATATAAAAATTAATCAAAGCATGCTTAACTAGTTTATTTCTGACAGCTCTACAAAACAAAAGAACAGCTTTTTTTTCAAAATATTTTCGAAACTATAAAGTTTAGAAAATAAAATTTAACGAAACTTTGTTAAAATAATAAATAGAATAATAAACCGTTATGAAAATTATATCATTATTATATAAAAAACACCGCTATAGCATATATCTCTTCTGCGTATGCGCCGATTTTCCTAAAACAATAGGGCTCTTCATATATTTTGCGTCTTAAATATCCTCTCAAAATTTGATTTCAATCTGTTCATCCGTTTGACCTGTATCATGCTCACTGACTAACAGACGCACAGAGTTTTTCCAAAAATATGTTTTTTGGATTCAGAGGACCTCAAAACGTAAAAATATTGTAACATTTTTGAAAAGTGAATTTTGATCTAAGTGGGAATAATAAAAGACAGAAAATAACAACTGCAGATTTAGAAGAATGAACTGAATACAAATGCATCAAATTATAATCGGGGATGTGAATTTTTTTCAAAAAAATGAATTAAAAATGTAAATTTTAAATACAAAATCGTATTATTACATATTGAACTTTACAGTTAAATTAACTTTTTAAGTAGGAAAAGCATGTTAAAACTGCGCTGATATTTTGAATGCTTCAGAACCAGCCAATTCCGTAAATTACGTCAAAAGACTGCGATGCTGTGTATAATACATAATGCCTCTCTTTATCTGTGCAAATCTGCGTCTATCATTGTTATTAAGATTATAAAAATTCAAAAGCTTTGTGATGAATTTATTTTCACAGTGAAGTGCTATGTATCTAGTTAGCCTTCTTGTTACTTGTATGCAGACTGCGGACAAATGACGTCACGTCTATAACTATAACTTTCTTATTTGCCAATTATTTTAAAAACGAAAAAATACGGAGAAATTACTTTTTCTCCATTAATCCTATTTAAAAAATCAGGGACAATACTCAATTCTGTATTTGTTTACTAAGGCCGTAGCATTAACTTTGACAATGAATGTGATAAGTTTCAAAAATTATTTGAAATTTTTATTTATGTATCCGCTATCGTAAAAAATGCTTTTGTTAATTTAAAGTCGTTTTTAAATTTCACGGCATGTCTATTTCAAATTTCCAGTTCCCAAGTCTTAATTTGTGAACTTATACTTTTAATAGAAATTTCAATCTATTACTAATATATAAAGCTGAAGAGTTTGTTTGTTTGATTGTTTGTTTGGTTAAACGCGCTAATCTCAGGAACTACTGGTTCAAATTGATTTTTTTTATTGGATAGCCCATTTATCGAGGAAGGCTATAGGCTATAATCGCTATATAATATCACGATATGACCAATCGAAGCGGAGCATCAATGAAAAATGTTGCACAATATAACTAAAAAATTTGTCCGTCCGACAAAAACTTTTGAACGGTAACTCCGATCATCTTGAAATTGGGCAAAACATTAATCTCGCTAAACTAAGATGAACATGTGTACTCATATTCCTCCCCCCATTCGTTCTTTTGCACCCGGGTGGAACCGGGTGGGGCCGCTAGTGAAAATATAAACTGGGAGCCCAGACAATCCTGACTATCGGTAGTCTTAGATACATTTCAAACATAATGCAATTTATACTTTGCGTCCCTTATCAATTTAGTGTTAATATTTCCACAGTATCTACTGTTATTATTAAGTTGATTGCTCGAAGAGTCGACGCGATTCAAAACAGTAAATACCAATTTTCCGGAACACCTGTTTAAATTATGCAAATTTAATATATAAGTACACAGTGGTCGAACAATCATTCTCTCAAATATTGTAGTGCTGTGAGGATAAAACACTTAGCAGAAGCATATTAGTTAACAAAATGGCCGCTGCCATTAACTCTTTTCTATTCTTGGCTCTTGCATGCCTTTTACAAGTAAGTACCATTTGGCAGACTATTACAATTACCGTGTAAGTAGCATGACCTAAAATTATTATTTTATTTATTTAATATTATTCAGTGAAGTGAAAACATAACAAATGAAAATTGATTTTGCATAGAAGATATAAATAATTCTTTTTATATACTTATTGTATTCGGCCACTGGAATTCAAAAGTTTAGAATTGATATGTACCGACAATTTCCCGAATATCCATAGTAAAATTAGACATTTCTCTTTAACCGACCAATACTCGAATTAAACGACGCATCCTCAGTTTCTTTCCTGAATTTAAGGACTTCGAAAATTTTTTGCAATATAAAATTATAGTGATCAATATTTTAGAGTTTGGAAAAAATTACTTCAATCTGTTTTATTAACTTCCTATAGTACATTAGGTAAGTTATTGTAATGTATCCTACAATCGAAATTAAAAATATTTTTTAAAGGTCACTACACCATTTTTGAAAAGATATGTATGTGCGCATGTGTGAAGGTGTGTGTATGTGTATGTGTATGCATGTATGTTCGTACGTACGTAAGTGATGATTTCTTTCTGAGACGAAATCTCGAGAATAAAAAATGATATCGATTGAGGTGCCAATCGACACGTATTAAGAAATGTTTTCAAAATCGACGTAGCCATTCTTTTTTTAAGCGAAAAATAAGTACATTTTACACAATATCTCGACCTAGTGGTAATGCCAATCTAAGCTGATTGACGTTAATATGATCCAGAAGAAATTTTATAAAAATCGGTCCAGTGTTTTTTTTTAAATAAAAACGCAAGAAAAAAAGTGGATTTTACACGAAATCTTGCGAATAAAAATGATATCCATATTGTTATAGCGCCAATCAAAACTTATCAAAAGTCAATATAATCAGAAAGAAATTATATCAAAATCGGCCCAGCCGTTTTTTAAACGAAGAGACTGCAAAAATTATGTAAATTTGACTCTATTCAATAAATAGAGTAACTGTGATCCATTGAAGTTAATGATGGTATTTGTAAAAAAAATTCCGTGGCATAAGGATGGAAATAAAGCAATACTGAAATTTTTTTAAACTTGCATTTAATGCTGACGTTCGATACGTTTTGTGTCATCAAATGACAGCATTTGAAAACTCTGAAGATGATACAAAACGTATCGAAACATCAACATTAAATGCAAGTTTAAAAAAAATCAGTATTGCTTCATTTTTGATCCTTATGTCACGGAATTTTTTTTCCAAATATATATCATGCAAAAATTATGTTTAAGGATTTTTGAAAAATACTTCTGGTGAAATTTATTACTTACATATTTAATATTCAATATTGACGATACTGGGAAAGTTAGTCGTTTTGGACATTGAGTCGCACTTGTGGAGTCGCAACAAACGACCTGCTTCACGCATAGTTTCTGTCTGCAAACTCACCGCCTAAAGTCAAGATCTACACATGTTTCTTAATAAATTTGTATATTTCAGAAAACAACGGTATCTGCGTTCTCAGTGGACCAATTACCAAATGTTATTCAAGAGAAGGTAAATGAAATAAAAAGTGAGGTCACGGGTAAAATGAACGAAATAGATAATAGAGTGTTGTCTGTCGCAGAACAATTGACCGGCGCTGCTGCTGAAATAGAAAAGCAAAGCATAGTCGCTAAATTTGGTGAGTTTCAATTATAGAGATATAAGTAACTAGAGTTCGCTAGTTCGTATGCTTGCCATAAGTGAATGTGTCCTCAGTTGAGAGAGAGAACGATGCAGAAAACCCAGAAAGCCAGATATATTAAACGGAGAGCTGGCTACGGAGAAAATGGGTGACTCGGTGCAGAGCTGAAAATTTGCAGAATAATAGGAGATAGTACAAGTAAGTAGGGAAAAAATTGCCAGAAGGCTAGGCGGAAGATAAAGAGCCGCCAGAAGGCGCTAATGTTGCGAAAAATCAGTGCACTTCTGGCAATTTCTATACCTACTTATTCTGTAATTCAAAACTAGATTATATATATATTATATAATATAATATTATACATTATATAGTTATAAGGGCATACTGAAAATTCAAATATGATATAATAATTACATTCGACAAATATTCAAAATTAATGTCATTTTGATAGAAATAAGATTAAATAAATTAATAAAATTACGTTGTTATAACAACGTATTTTTATTAATTTTTTAATTTTAATTTTAATAAATTTTTTAATAAAATTACGTTGTTATAACAACGTAATTTTATAAATTTATTTAATTTTATTTCTATCAAAATGACATTCATATGCATGCATAATACTATTGCGTACGTAGGTAAGCACGTGTTTTATGTATCTTTAGAATCTGTTATGTCTAAATGGCCTCCACTTTCAAGCTAGCTAATTGGCATACGTTATTAACTAAATATTATATATTTACTGATAAATCGAGCGGGGTGACGTAGTGGTGAGAACACTAGACTCTCACACGGAAGGAATCCCGGCGAAGGCAGATGTGGCTGGAACTTTTTCCTGTTGCCTCACGCCGAGAAACGATAATTCCTGTACCGGCCATCTTGTCGAGGTTTTCCATGATTCCCTCAATAATTCCAGATAAATATCGAGATGATTCCTTATTCAAGGCCATGGTCGATTACCTGTCAATCTCCTAAGCTCAGAATTTGCCTAAATTTGTCCTAAAATTCCTTCATTCGCCCAATATTATTAATTAAGTGGAAATTTAAAAATGCAGAAAATAGCGGGAAGTCTGATAGATGGAAAATAGTAATGGTACGAATGGCATCTATAATGACATAAGGTCGAGATACGGACGCTAAACCCATTATAACTATTACTATTATTATTATTATTACTGATAAAATCTTAGCAGTACTGAAGGTCTGGCGGGTCTGGGATCTTGGGCTATAAGGAATACCCACAAAGAACTTTTATCGCTTAGTGTCGTCAGAATTTTCATTTCTTGGTTCAACTCCATTACCATCTTCTTCATCTGTAGGTACCCTTCATATCCTCGCAAAAACACCATCTTCTACTTCATTTTCTTCTACATCATCATTTTCAAGATTCGAATCTATCAGTTTATCTGTTTCTCTCTTTGAAACAAGCATAGAGCCTCGATGCTGCGCGTTCATTTATATAAAAAAAATTGGCGAATTGTTTTTGATATTTAATAGTACAAATATTTATGACACTACTGTCATTTAGTAATAACAATTTATTTTTGTCTGAATAGTTATAATTAAAACCAAGATTGAATTGGGAAGATTGGAAAGCTCAATTCGCGAAACGTCTAATATTTTACAATCAGCGTTGACGAGAAGTTCTAATGAAGTGCTTGAAGCTTTAAAAAAAGAGTTGGAAAGCCGTTCTAAAGAAATAGATTCTCTCGAAAAATGTGTGACGAAAAACGGTGTTACGAATTTCGATGACGTCGTCAACGATCTTATTAAAAACGAATTCAATCAACAGTTAGAATCGATCGAGCAAATTAAACAGGTCATCCTTTTAAAATTAGGCGAAGCTATGCAACTTGTTGATAGTTTTCCGAACGAAATTAAAAGCTGTTCCGACTATTTGACTGCAAAAAGAGAATCGCAAGCATTTTTGTGTATCCGAGAAAAAGTGAAACAAGCGACCGATAAGGCAAGAAATATAGAACAGCAAATAAAGGACGAATCTAAAAGAGCTTTCGACTTATTGAACCATATAAGAGCAGAGATTCCAGGAATTGTTACCAGAGTAATCAAGCAGGCCGAAGAAGAATTCAAAAAACAAGGAGTGGATTTCTCAACATGCGCACCTTAGAAATTTCTGTATGTTTATACATTAAATGAATGTAAATGTCAATTTTTTGGTTATTTGCTTGTCCGTTTATATTTCAACGAAAGTTTTATTTGACCACAAAATAAATTAATGTGAGAATATTTATTGAAATTAAAAAAACTATTATAATAAGTTTTCATGAACTTAATGTCAACTAGATAATGACATTTACATAAAATATAATATATTGAAATACGAATTGAACTTGCAAAAGTCAAAACATCCGAATAAAAAATATCCTATTATTATATTTTTAAAAAATTGTTCGTGGAATTTTAATAGTCAAAAAATAAATTAATTTTGAAAGAGTTTTCAGTTTTGTATTTAATTTAAAACCTAGTTTATAGAAGCAAACTGTTTTTATTTTTCACTATCATTCAAATAAACACAATCGTCAGTTAGCAAAATCACCTGCACATACGAAATCCATCAAAGATTGAGAGCCAAATACGCTAGGAAAGTATCTTTGACACGCGACCTTCGCACCAACTCGTGTTTGATTTTTCAAAAGTGGTTCACCCAAAACTTACAAACACATGGAAACCAGCGTTATTCTTAATTATAAAAAAATATTTACGCCAAATGTCAGTAAAAAACCTACATAAATGATATGCATTTTTAATTTCTAAATTTTTTAAATCTTATTTTTGTTAACAAAATAACAATTATGATATTTTTCATGTATTTAATAATGATTACAGACGTAAAATAAAATTTAATTACCCCTGACGACGTACTGTTGCAGTTCATTATTTTCCTCTCTAATTTATAAGAAAATCCAGGAAAATGGTGGAATTGTAATTCTGGATGTTTAGTTGGTGTATCTTTACAATCAACAACACAGCACTTCCGATTTGATAGCTTTTTCGCCATTTTATTCGACAATTAATCCTTATTAAAATTCACGTATAACATATGACACTAAGGTTTTGTCTGAACCAGATTTAAAAAAAAACCACGAGAGAGCGCAAAAGTCGCCTGTCAAAAGATACTATCCTGGCGTTTAATCAGTAAGAATTTTTTGACAAAATTATATTTAAGAACATCAAAAACGAAATGAATTTTTAGCAATATTGACTGTGACATTTTAGTTTTGAGTGTTCAAATGCGAATTTCAAATATTCGCTAAAGTGATTTTCCAAAAACAGATCATGTGAATTGTATACACAAGTGTTATAAATATGTTTATTGTTATAAAAAAAATAATTAGGCTACCGGTTCAAACTACCATATTAACTATAGTTTGATACAAAATATTAATGACATATGGTTGGCACGCCCTCCTGTCTTTTATTTTTTAGGTTACTTATAAAAGAAACGACTGGTTCAAGAAATTTCTTTACATTGTCAAATTGTACACAAAAAAAATAATTTCTTTATTTAGGTATTTACTTAAACCATTTTTTTACCATTTTAGTAACTTTTCCATATGAAAATTTAAATAAAATACAATAATGTCTGGGTTTTCCTTTCACGCAGGGGACTAGATGGTAGACATTTGGCAGGCAGTTTTCTAGGAGTCTGACGATGTTGTGGAAAATATTAAACTTGAAGGATTTAAAAAAGGGACTACATTTACTTTATGAGTGAAAATAAAGTTCGATTTCCAGAGGTTACTAAAATTCAAACACTGCTTAAAAGTGGCGTAGATAGGGGGATCGGTCTAAGAACTCTAGTTCTCACCATATGGCACAAAATTAAACATAGTTTTTTTTTATTATAAACTTTTGGCTTTTACATTTTTGTGTATTCAGCCACTAACTAAACTATAAATAATTCTGACTAAATATATTACCACAACGGGGACACAAGATGGATGTCAGGACCACGGAAGTGTCTCGGACCCAACATAGTTTTAAATTTCACTTAAAAAAAGGCATTAATTTATACAATCATTTTTATAGTATTGGTATTTCCCTTATAACATAATGTTATAAATTTTTCAAAATAATTAGATGATCAATTTTGAAAGAAATTGAATACAGAATATTAAGAAAAAAATCTCAGTTTTCAGTTCCTGGCATTCAATTTTCCTCGTGATGTTCTAATGCATTGCTGCATCATTTCCAAGTGGATCAAAAAAACTCGTAAATAGTCATATATCGTTAATATTGAGTGCACTCACGGACGTGCAAATTATTTTCGCAGGGTAAAGATTAAAGTCATGGTTTTCAACCCGGCTACTAAAGGTTGATTTACAATTTTTTTGACACGACGATACGGCGAGAAAGTAACAATTCGCATTGCTTTACTTGCCATTCAGAAATTTTTCTGCGCACTAGAAAACTTTAATTATGCTTAAAAATGAAAAAAGCAAAACGGTAAAAATCTAAAAAAAGAAAACAAAGCAGAGCGGCCCAATGGAAATCTTATATACCGTCGAGTCGTAAACTACGATTTTTTTATTCGAAGACATGGAAAAATCTTATGCTAAATTGAAAATTATGACTTTAATGTTCCACGGTGCGATGATGAAGGCAAGGTTGAAGCCAGGAAAAAAAATAAAAATTAATTATAAAATATGCAATTAAGTGTAAAAAAAAATAATAAATAACTAAACAAATAAATAAATCAAAGTGATGTGTCCACTTACCTGACAATAAAATATGGTCCCACCAACATATTTACCTGACTCTACTAATTGAACCATAATAATAATAATAAGACAGTAATACATATAGCCATAGCAGCTGAGCGTATTACAATAAAATAAAAAAAAAAAAAATATAGTATCAAAGAGTTGAAAATATTTTAGTAAGTATAAATCGGAGAGTTGGCTAAGGTGTTTCAGAAGGGGGGCGGGTCTGACTCCCCCCTGCCGAATAATAATAATAATACGGCTTAGGATAAGGATTTCGAATGAACGGATCTCTCTTCACCCAGAGCAAAAACTTATTTACGCTACCGCTTCTTAATATATTCATTTTGTATTTTCGTAAAAATTCCAGTCCGAGAACCCCAAAATAAATATCTTAATAAGTACTCTTAAATTCTAAAACTTTATACTCTGCATACTTAAAAGAATGTTATATCAAGGAATTCTCAAAACCGATAAATACGATTTTGACATAGATTTTTTTCTTTGAAATTGGAATGATAGTTTGGAATAATGAAGTTATTTTTTTATATCAAACTCTCTGGAAAAAACCTTTGCGTATAGAGTCGAACAAAAATTGAAAACACAAAATATTTTCAATATTATGTGAGAAGGGCAACTGAACGTTGTAAGAATATTTCGACAAATAAAGTTTTCTTTGTAATACAGTGACTTCTTCGAAAAAAGTTGTCAGTGGACTATAGATATTGAACCAGTATGTAGATGTTAATTATTCGTCATATTATTATAATTAAAGTGTTTCCGTCATACATAAGTGACGAAACACTATTATATGTAATAATATAATACCAGCAGACTGTCATAATTAGCGATCATTTCTTTCTGCCTGGAGTTCAAATCAACATAGTGCGGTTCAAATATGTTAATAAATAGCAACTGTTTATTTTCTTTAGCTGTGGTGTGGGTATTTCATGTAAGTAACTACAGACGTTCCGAGAATGTTGCAGTTTTAATTAATAAAGCGGTTAGGATTCTACTAAAAATTAAAAAAAAAACTTTTTTTTTAATCCACTAGATTCGTGTATTTAAAAAAAAAACAAATTCGTTCTCAAAAATACAATTTTTTTACGAAATGTTTACTGCTTTGGAAATCTTACTTGGCCTAACGTTGAAGTCTCTCTGTTCATAATATTAAGTTAATTCGTGCATATTTTGATACTTAGCCTGGCTATTATAAAAAATGCTATCCAAATCATTTTGTACAAAGAATTCTTGACAACAAATTCTTCATAATATAAAGTCGCGTTAACAAGATATATCATTTTTTTTTTAAATTACCGCTTACTAATTATATTTAACAGTTCAACAGAGCCTATTTTTCAATAAAAGATTATTTTGAAACATGTCAAAACATTGAAAACAATGAAGTTATAATCAAATCGAACACTTTTGGTATCCCGCTTGACCTAACGTTGATGTCTCTCTCTCTCTCCATATAAAAATCAATATATTATTATTGTCACACGGATAAGCTATTGCCTATTAAACATACGTAAAATTTACAGCTACCACAATTAAAGGATTTTTGATGAAGAATTTTATGACAACATACATGTTTCCTATAAAAGTCGCGATTACGAGACGTTTTTTATTGAAATATCTTAATATTTTTGTGAAGAGTCAAAATTAAAAAATACATAATTGGGGTTTTCTTAAGCTGGATTTTTTAAAAGATTACTTACTCTTTATAATTAATATTATTTCAATTGATATAAAAACCGTTGTCATTATTGCAGAATACAAGATCAGCACCTGTAGCGACTGATAACAATATATTTAATATTGTAGAAAATAAAATGTCGAACATCAAGGAACAATTCTCGAGTAAAATAGCCGAATTAGAGAACAAAGCAAATTCTGTCAAAGAACAACTCTCGCAGACTGCCGCCGACATCAAGAAAACCAGTTACTTTGCATTTTACGGTAAGAAAATTGTTTTATTTATATTTCAATTTAATAATAATAATATTTCTTTGTTGAAATACACAATTTGGTTGGTAGCATTCACTAGGATAAAAGATACTGTATCGATGGAAAACAATTTATTTGGTACGTGTCTATAACTCGTAAGGTGATTTTACTTCTTAAGTGTGTCCTTTAATGATGTAACGAATGTTAATCTTTAGACATTCGTCGATATTCGAAAATGCGATTATTCAGCGTCATTTGTTCAAGGTTGAAATTTGACAGCTAATTGGCCGCGTAATTCGCACGCATACATTTGTAGTAGTTCTGGGCACTAGATTGATTATTAATACTAAATCAAATGCTTTATAACCTAATTTAGCAAATATAAATATAAAATCTAATAAAAGTTTATTTTCAATTACCTATAAAAATTATTTTCAATTACCTATAAAAATTATTTTAAAAAAAATATTGTTTTTGTGTTCAATCAATCCGAGTGCACTACAGTGACCTACAATAGATTTGTGAGGGAGAGTTGGAAAACAGCATTTTTGCTGAGGTCGGTTACCCTTTTGATTTCGTCATCAATAAACTATTATTATTATTATTATTATTATATTTTCCCATTCTAACTCCAGTATAAGTGGTCCAAATTCATATTTCAAAATGCTATAAATTTCTTTCTTTTTGAAGTCCCCTGAGTCCAAAAAACATATTTTTGGAAAAAATTTGTTCGTCTGTTTGTCTATGAGCACGATACAGGTCAAACAGCTGAGCGCATCGCAACCAAATTTGGACAAGAGGTTTGGTAAATATGAAAAGCTATATTGTTTTTGGAGAAAATTTGCGCATGCTCAGAAGAATATGCGCTATTTTCGTTTATAAGTGTATTTTTTTCAAAATTATTTATTTATATTTATTTATTATTGTATTTATTTTTTCAAAAAAGTTTACAAAAAAATTTTTTTTTCTAAATTTTATAGTTTCAGAAATATTTTGAAAATAAAAAAAAATCATCTGTTTTTTTGTTCTGAAGATTTGTCAAAAAGAAATTAGCGAGTTGGCAAGCATGCTTTGATTAATTTTTATACCATATTATCTACCCTGTACACAAATAGCAAATATCATAAATATTTAATACTAACGGTTACCCGCCTCACCGCACGCATTAATACAAATTTTCTTTGTTAAAATAAGCCATGTCTTCGAATGGTCTTGTCAATTTACTGGATTTTTGTCTCTTATTCTGGTAAAGCAACTGACAATTCAGAGAATTTTTTACTTTACAATTAATATATATGTTATTAAAATATGTTTTTTCTCTATTTTAGCTACCATACATACCGAACAAACTCTGCAAAAATTAGAACGCGATACTTGTAACACAACAAAACAAATTCAAGAAAGTTTATTGTCTACTTCAACCGACACCATGGAAGCTTTAAAAAGGAAGCTGTCAAATGATTTTTACGAATTAGACAATTTAAGAATGTGCGCTGCAGATAACGGTATTCAGAATTTTGATAAAATTGTGACCGAAGTAGCAAATAAAGAAATAAATGAACAATTCGAGTACATTGAACAAATATTCGAAAGAATCAAAAGAAATTTAACAGATATTATTGTCGTTACCAAAGGAATACCAGAAGGGGTCGAGGAATGCATGTTCGATCTACAGACAGGACCTGTCAATATCGCAAAAGAAACACGTATCTTCAATTGTATTGGTCAAATTTTACACGCAGCAGCGGATAGAACGAGAAGTATAGAGAAAATGCTGACTTCTGATTCGCAGCAAGCTTTGGATGCCATGATCAAGTTGAAACACGAAGTACCTGAGACTGTAAGAAACTTAATTAGACAGATAAAAGGACAGTTAATGAAATTGGGGATAGATGCGAATGTGTGCGGATTTGTTTAATAAATCTTAAAAATCAAAGATTTTTTATATGAAACATCTAATGGCGCGTTTATATGAGAGTAAAAACGTGCAATTGGCACGATACTGTGATTATACGTAGTTACGTTTTTTAATTTCGTTAGATAACAGCGCGTAGCGCTTGCTGTGTGTATGCTTTTATTTAATGTAAAATTATTGTGATATATTTCTTCTATAAGGGAATGGGATAAGTATATTATTGCCTAAAAAAATGACTGAACAATATGCAAAAGACATAAATACGTTTTCAATAGCGCGTGCATAGTTTTACTAGTAAATTATTGTTAGATAGAAAAATATAACTTAGATTTATGTAACGTGTTAATGTATTTACTATTTCTAAAGTTATTTAATCATGTATGTTGTAGATTTAGTGTGTTTATATTATATTTTATACATCGCCTGTACTTTATGATATATGATATAAATATAAATATTGTTAATTTTTAGTAAATATCTGGCAAAATTGAATTTTTGTTCAAATTCATAACGTTTTGGAAGACATTATTTTAGATCCTTTTCAAATTAACAGTGTATACTTAGGTAAAAAGACACTGTTCCCAATCAAAGAAAACTTCCGTATTTGTATTTAGAAGATACGACCGTTTTAAACATTTTCGTCAAAACTTTATATTATGTTTCTTTCGCTACATATCTAAGTCACTCAATAACTTCATACATTAAATTTGAGCTCAGTCTGATTGCTAGCCATTACGAATTGTATCGTTATTTGTGCCAAATAAAAGTATTTATAAATAAATAGCTTAGTTTTTATTTAATGCTGAAAATTGTCTAACAATATTAGGGATCAACAGGTTTAATAATTTTCTTAGAGCGAAGTCAAACAGAGTTATTTATTTCAAGAACTGTGCAGAAATTTCCTTTTAAAGAAATACACAGTCCTCTCTATAACGATTAGCAATTGAACCTGGTTGATTTTCTATAAAGCCTGGATAACACATAAAGCAAGCTTGGCCCAATATCGTCCAATAACGATTATGTGATCGCTTCACCAATAACAATGATTGTCAAATGTTCGAGGTTGGAAGGTATTGGAGGGCTGGTCGAAAAGAACAACAAATACCGACCAGGTACCAACCCGAGTCAAAGTACCCGTCTTGCTTGACAATGCTTCAATGAGTCTGGCCACACATTCATCGATAAAAACAATAAGTGAAATAACATGCGTAATAACAGAAAAAGTATTTTGTTTCAATAAACATATTTTGAGAATACGTATTTTGCATTTAGTAAATACATACTAACACAACTATCCATTTTGTATTTGAAATAGAAAAAAACAATACGTCATTTGCATTTTTAAGCGATTTCATTCTCCTTCACGTTCCATATTATATTTGTTTGTAATTTGCCTGATGATTTGATGAAATTATTATTGAAAGGTATATTAATAATTATAATGTTAATACCTACTGCAAAATAACTGAGCCGGCGTAATCTTGAGTAAATGTTTTGGAAGCAAATATTCGCCAAGACACATTGGACAGTATGCTGCCAGCGTATGTTGCTACAGCACGAAGAGGCAAACATAAATAAGCAAATATTTGCCAATGACTATATAGTGTGGTCAAAGTCTAAGAAGCGTTGCTCTCTGCTTATAATGAAAACTCTCTATAACGAATAAAAATGTTCTGTTCGGTTGCTCGAGTTTAGTTACAGAGAATTTGGACTGTGAGTTGCAAAATCTGTATAAATTTCATCAATTGTTTAAACATTTCAAAAAAATGATTAGTTACGTCAAATGGACTAATTGATTTTATAAAAGATAAATACATATTTTCCCACATGGAAAGAATGCGTTGTACGATATATTGACTTGCATTTTTTCGTATTTGTTTAAATAGCTGCATAAAAGTGCCAAATTAAATATTGTTGTATACAAATTATTGCATTAATATCTGTATAATTATCTATTATTTTACTTCCAACCTTCAAAAAAAATATAGGAAATGTACAAGAATTGAACGTATTAACTGAAATTGATTATTAAAACGATAATAAGTTTTATTGCTGATTCATATACAAATATACAAAAGTTTACAAACGTCAATTATAATACACATATTTGTAACCATTGTTTATAAGAATTTTCTAAAATTGGCATAACACACGTATGGTATCTTTATGGTAGTGGCTTCATTATATTTTTAGGGACCTGTTCTTGCAGGTTTTCCGGTTATTTTTATGATACCTGGATTGTAGAGTTCATCTACAAAACTTTGATCTATTTGTTCGTCATCACTCAAAAACGTTGCTACTCAAAAAATAGGGTTCTTTTACCAGGCTACGATTACGTTACGATAGAATTCCTGTCCAAATAGAGAGAGAATCTGCAGGTAAAACACGTTCTTAATTTCCATAATTAACTTTTTACTTTGTTTTAAAAGCTAGACAATTGCCGTTCTCGAATCAAAGATTAAATCAAATATGTATCTTGTAGTACAGATATAAAGTACTTAATAAAATATGAATTGCACATACCGCTAAACTAGCGGTATGTGCTTTATTATCGCTTTGTGCGTCAGAGCTGACTTTCGTTCATATAAGAAGTTATATCTAAGCTAATTTCACACGAAATCCATTCAAATTGAAGCTTTTTGAAAAGAGGAGATTCTAATCTATAAAATAGAACCATTTTTAAATCAATTTGAGTTCATAAATACTATTAAAATTGTAATTGAAAATCACAAACAGCAGTTGTCGGTTGGTCTGTACGTATGTACGTACGTACGTACGTATGTACGTACGTCACGACTCTACAGATCGCAATTTTGGTCGGATTGCCTTGGGTTATATTTTATTCACTTTGTTTACTATCAGATCAGAACCCTATTTAAATTCACTAAAATGTGTTCAGTAGTTTAATTTTTATAAACAGTTTTATTTTTTATTATTTTTGACAGCTAATTATTTAAAAACAATATAATAAATGCTGTGCAAATATAGTGTAATCCATAAAACAAGTGCTACACTTGTATACCGTGATAACACCACTGCACGTATTAGGCAGCCGTGGCGCAATGGATATGCCGTTGGATCCCCAAGGGCAAGGTCCTGGGTTCGAATCCTTACGATATCATTGATTTTTTTTCTTTTTTTTTCTTTTTATTTTGTTTTATTTTATTCCACTTGATATTAATTATATATTATATTATGTATAGTTATTAATTTATTTTATTTTTGCAAACTTAAAAAAAATATTTTTTCAATTTTTAATTATTTATTTCTTTAAATTTTTAAATCTTTTTAAATTTATTAAAAATATTTTTTAATTGTTATTTTTTTATCATACAATGGAAAACTAGCGGGATGTGCACTTTTGGTCTTGCCAACTATTTTAGATTATAGACACTCAACAGTTGATGCCATCACTCATCAACGTCTAAAGTTATCATCGAAAATCGAAACTTGATTCATAGACTAGAATTTCAATAACATTACTTTATTATAATCAAACCGTGTTAAAACACAATATTATGAAATTATTCCATAGTTTTTTTATTTTTGTCAGAGCATCTATAACTTCCAATAGTCTTTTTGTGTATTTATATGTACAAGTGTTTTGGCCATTGTTTACTTTAATGACCGTAACAAATTAATTATTCTTATGGATAATATTTTACTGTATAGTTTTAATATATAAATATTGCATATTCGCATTCAGTCTATTTTGTTAAACGTTCATTTCAAAAGATCTTTCGAAATGGCTCCTTTGAGTCTTTTTTGGGCGATTGTTATTATGGGAACGATCTGTCATGTAAGTGTTAACAGTATTATTAAACATCGCATTTTAAACAATAGCATGAGATATTAAAAATGCTTGTTATAAATAATATAAATATGATGACATGCGTTGATGAAATCGATTATTATGACTCCATACATCAGACATTAATTCGTCACACAAAAACGTTGAATTTATGTAATAGTTTTAAAAATGTATCACCAAAAAATAAGTTCAAAAACTAAAACCCGACTACTGAAAAGTACGAAACACAAAACTATTCTCATCTGAGGATAGCCGTGGCACCTACTCTAACAAAACATTACATTTTAACAGTACTAAGCGATCATAAGCTCTAGAGTAAAGTGCATCACGTTATACATCTAGAGGAGCATACGATGGCATACGACCACGGCTATCCTCAGATGAGAATATTTTCTTGTTTCATACTTTTCAGTAGTCGGGTTTTAGTTACTTATTTTTCATTTAAATTATTTTTTGGAACTTATTTTTTATTTGTTTTCAATTTGTTCACCCCTGGAGCCAAAATTCAAAAATAAATGTAACCTATGTTACCCGAGCTATAATAACGAATCGATTGACACCTTATTTATCAAAATAGGATAAATAGTTTAGGCGCTACGGTGGAACATCCGTAAATACAAACATACATAGACTGCTATACTCATAACCCTTCCTTTTTGGCTGCGCCGCAGTGGGGCAAAAAGTGTATACGAGTGAGAACGGAACATTATTTTTTTATAGCAGGGTGCAAACGGCCAGACTACGGCCAATGGATCTTCGACGCCGTTCGATTTTATTAAAAAAGAAGTGGACAATGTTTTGAATACAATAACTGGCTTCACACAACAGTTTCTTAAAACCGTTTACGGTGGTACTAAAGTAGGTGCCGGTATGGCGACACAAGTGAACCAATTCAATTTAGGTGTTCGAAAAGGTAAGAGACACAAATTTGTTAGATTTTTAAAAAGAGTTCATTATTAACTATTCTCGAACAAAATAGTTTGCTAAACATTTCTGCGACTATTTGAAAAAGAAAAGAAAAACAATAAAATATTTTAGTTTAACTTGTTATTTTAATGGAACCAAGACTTTTTTTAAATACGAGTAGTACCTATCAGTTGTTATTATAGTTAGGCAGATGGTGACAGAAATGGTCAAGGAGCACTTGGTGACAGAAACGCACTCTTTCGTATAGTCTGACTCCCCCTCTACAAATCCGCTTAGTGTAGTAAAGGTCTAGCGCGTTGCGGTACGACGCTGGGGCACTTAAAAAACGGCAAAATTCAAAATTCTTCTACAAAATGGCAGAAAATGACTGAATAGCATCTGAGGGACGTCCTAGTTGCAGAAAAAATATTTTATGCCAATTTGCCCTCTGCAGAGAATGTTAGTGTAATAAATAAATAGGTAAAAAAAAATAATTTAAAAAAAAGCTCGGTGAGTGAAATCAAGCTTACAACGGTTCGTCTTCTTGTAGAGAATCCCGAGGTACAGTTTTCTGTCAAAACGCGCTAAACCCCTACTCCATTAAGCGGATTTGTGGGAGGGTGACTCAGACTACACGAAAGAGAGCGTTTCTGCCACCAATTGCTCCTTGATCATTTCTGTCACCATCTCTTTAACTATTATATTTTATGGCCCCTGCAAAACAGAAAAATTCCCACGAAACAGACATATATTGCATGACGAATAATGTGCATCACTACGCTTAGTCTTCAGTTTGAAACCGTCTGCTGATGATGTTAACATGGCTAGCGAAACGAGCGTCAAGAAAAATGCGCTGTCTAGTTTTGGTGCGTTGTGACAATTTTTTATAAAATTCAGTATCTTCAAAGGCGCAATTTCACTTCAAAATATTTGTTAATTTTCTATGGTACACAACATAGGTTTTTTTTTCAGAAATTAAAAAAACAGAAAATACAGTTACACAAACGGGAGAAAACATATTCCAAACAGTAATCGATATTATTCAAAAGCCTGCAACAGATGGAAGCACTCATCTGGCTGACCTTTTGAAAATGCTTTTACCAAATGAAGCGAAAAGAATTGACGCGTTGAAACAATGCGCCGAAAAGAACGGAATAGTCAACATACCCACGGACAGTGTACTGGCGTTGACTCAGTGTGCCAGAAACAAAATTTTTGAAGCAAAACAGATTTTTGATAACTTTATGGGCAACGTTTCCCTTCTTCAAGATACAATGGTAAATTTTCCAATTGACGTAAACAATTGCCTCGAACCTGTGGCGACGGGAGTACTTAATAGTAAAACGGGAGAAGATTATTTAAAATGCAATTCAAAATTGGTGTCAAAAACGGCTACAAATACTTTTAAAAGTATTCAGAGTATTATCTCGGAGACAAATAAGGCTTACAAATATGTAACAAATTTTAGGGAAGATATAGTTGACTGTCTAACAGACACGGCGGAAAAATTCGCATCTAAATTAATATCACAGGGCGTCGATTCCTCTGTTTGTAATTTTCAAAATATTTTCTCCCAAAATTAAAAAACAAAAATTCATGTATTTATTGTCTCAATAAAAAAATTATTTTGGTTTGAGTATTTATATTTATTTGTAATTAAATATTTTTATTAATTGAAAGGTACACCGATATTTTGATTTATTCATTCGATGAAATTTTTACTACATTGTGAACCGTTACAATACATATAAACAGTTATCAATAATTATTAGCAAAACAACTTTCTAAGATAGATATATGAGAGTACGTAAATAAAAATAATTTTGTCTACAGAAATGATTACACATCCGTGAAAAAAGATAATTTTCTTGCATTTCTTCAAACTTAATTTATTCATTGACATTAACTGGTTTTGCTTCGACTTTGTAGCGCCTCTAAAATATACGTTTTAAATCGATCAAGTAAAAATTAACGCCAGATGGAGACAGCACAATCAGTTATCCGTTTTTATTATAAATTACAAATGTTTCCACGAAAGCTTTTTAATGAGATTTCAGTCAGCGCAACTTCCATCGTCGCTGTAATCGGTTTTATTTGTCTGAAAATCAGCTTCGTCAGTTCGCTACTGAATGAATGCGAATAAATCGAGTTTAATTTCTATACTAGCTGCTTTATAGCCAGACTCGAAACGGCAGAGATTAAACTCACGTTCGACTTGGCTTAGTACTATCAGCGTTTTTAGAGTTTACAAGAAAAAAAAAATCTTATAGGTTTTTGTTGAATAATTTATGTCTAACCATTGTTTTACCAAAAAGGACATAATATTTCTGATTAACAAACAGTTTTAAGTTATTTTGTAAAATGTTCTACAGGTTTGTGAACCATTTTAAAATCTAATTAATAAGAAAAATCGCAGGATTGTGGACAAAAAATTAGATTTATTTAGTGTACGACGTTTCGTCTATAGATTTAGACTTTTTCAAGTAACTTGAAAAAGTCTTAAATAGACGAAACGTCGTACAGTAAATAAATCTAATTTTTTGTCGACAATCCTGCGATTTTTCTTATTAATTATTATCTCGATGGAATCTAATATATCTTTTTAAAAACTGTTTTTAATATACATCATAAAGGGATTGTCCCTCTGAATTAAAATTCATTCATGATTATTATCAAGAATTACTAGTGGTCCGTCCCGGTTTCACCCGGGTGCGATAGATATAATTCTGCAAAATGTATTTCGTTTGGGGTCCGGCGTCTGAACTAATAACGTTGAGCAAATTCTACCAGATTTGCTTCTGAACTAATAGCTTTAAGCGAATTCTGTCAAATGTCGCTACTTGGTACTAAAACAGTTTTTTTTTAGAAAACACCGTAATTTTGTATAAAGTATTTAATAAAAACTATCCTATAGCGTAAGTTAAATCAAGCAAGACACCTTTCCAAAATTTATTTAAAATCGGTTCACTGGTTTCGGAGATTAGCGCGGACGAACATCGGGACACGATATTTTTTATATCTATACTAATATATAAAGCTGAAGAGTTTGTTTGTTTGTTTGAACGCGCTAATCTCAGGAACTACTGGTTCAAATTGAAAAATAAATTTTTTTGTTGGATAGCTCATTTATCGAGGAAGGCTATAGGCTATATAAAATCAGGCTACGACCATTAGGAGCGGAGCATTAATGAAAAATGTTCCAAATGTATCTAAAAAATAAGCTTCTATTCAGGTGAAATGCACTAACTAAGTATACTCATATTAGCGATGTAAGAAAACAACGCTGGCTAGCGCAATTGGTAGAGCAGACGACTGTCAATACCAGGGTCGTGGGTTCGAGCCCTACGTTGGGCGAATGCATTTTTATTTATTTTTTATTTTATTTTCTACATTGCGCTCTTCTAAGGCTTACATTAAAATTTATTTAAATTTCATTTAATTAATTAAAAAAAAATTATTAGTTAAAAAAAGTATAAATACTGCTTTTTATCGACAAAAAATTTTGAACGGTAACTCCCGATCATCATGTTTGGACACAACATTCATCTCGGTAAACTAAGATGAATGTGTGTACTCATGTTCCTCCCTTCCCCATTCGTTCTTTTACACCCGGGTGAAACCGGGCGGGACCGCTAGTATATTATAAAGATATGCGACTAAAATTACATGTTTGTTAAGTATTTTAAACATAGTAACTTTCGACGGAATCTGATTCGAGAAGTCCAGCTAATAGACGTACTTCGACGTCATCACGGTAACACGTAAACACAAACAACGGGAGAACTCGGCGTTTGTTTGTTTGTCAGATCATGTCGTGTTTAACGTGCGTTTTCAGTGAACTATTATTATTAAGTTTTTAAAATAATAGTTCGCCGATCGTGTAACTTTTATAATATTCTATGATAGCTATGTGCTTTCTGATGATGTCCTATTCCGAGAATTGTTATTTTTAGAACGGGTTCGTTTCCAGTAACAGTTCTAAAATAACTGAATGTGTGATTAGGACATGTGTAAAGGCCGCTGCACACGAAGCTAGAAAAACTGCTAAGAGTTTTGCTAGCCGGTAGGCTGGGTGCGAAGCTGGAAATGACGTCACTGCGGGCTGGTTTCCTAGCTCACAAGATAGGTTTTAAAATTAAAACTATTTTCCCTACAAGATCTGCTGCTAGGTATGAGCAAGAACCAATCAGGAAGCAGTATCTTGTCACGTGGGCACTTGAACAAACGCCCACAAACCAACATGGCGTCATTCTGCTCAGAGTTAGACAACAGACACGTTTTGCTCTGTGTTTATATTCGAACTGTCACTGCGCGTGCACAAGATCTAGCCACAAAACAAGCTTGAAAAATAGTCTCTTGTGAAGCAAGCACTTAACAGCAATCAAGAAAACCAGCGCTAGAAAACTAGTAGGCAAATCTAGCAAGGAATCTAGTAGCGTTTCTAGCCTCGTGTGCAGCGGCCTTAACATTCTACTGCATTTGTAACACTGTCTAGGACATGTCGTCGTATCCGTATGAAGTAGTTAGTAACTATGCGGTTCTCACCTATGTCTGTATGTAAATGTCGCCGTGAGGATTAGCCAAAGCCGACAGCCAACCACTGTGCATGCAGTAGCCATACATTGGCCAACAAAGTTTATATATATGTATATAATATATCTATAGCATATATGCATGCTGCATAATGTGTACAACTTGTTACCTAATCATGCATAATCCTTCTGGGAGTGTGAAACAAGGTTCAAACGAGAGTATCATTCGAAAAGAAAGCATCAATTTACCTTTTGAAAGGAAACTTCTTTAGTCGCGACGAGAGTAACTTTTTTATTCAAAAGCGTACTGAAAAAATTACACCGTTGAAAGTGGGGGAAATGAGCTGCTAGTCAGGAACCGAAACTGATTGGTTGATTAGATGTCCCAAGGGCTAATATTAATATTTTCAAATTCAACCCTAACAACTTTGGAGCAACTTTATATAACAAACTTCCTGATAATTTTGTAATTTCCAATTGACAATAAAAATCTATTCTATTCAGGTAAGTACGATTGCGTCGAGGGGCAAACTCTGCTGGCGCTCTGTAAAGGCACGAATTTTCCAGGTAATTCAGAAAATTACTCTTAATTGAAGATAATCAGATGATGATAGTTATTTTTTTCGTTTTTTGATATTAATTAATATTGATATTTAACAAGATATTTTACTAGCGGTGCCACCCGGTGTCACCCGGGTATAAAAGAACAAATGAATGGAGGGACATGAGTACGCACATTCATCTTAGTTTACCGAGATGAATGTTGTGTGCAAATTTCATGATGATCGGAGTTACCGTTCAAAAGTTTTTGTCGGACGTACAAATTTTGAGATACATTTTGCAACATTCTTCATTGATGCTCCGCTCCTATTGGTCTTAGCGTGATATTATATAGCCTATAGCCTCCCTCGATAAATGGGCTATCCAACAAAAAAAAAATTCAATTCGAACTAGTAGTTCCTGAGATTAGCGCGTTTAACCAAACAAACAAACAAACTCTTCAGCTTTATAATTAGTATAGATAACAATGAATAATATTATTCAATATGATTGTTGAATAATATTATTCATTGTCATAATACTACTACAATACAGTAAGCAAAAACTTTCTCATGGTTTATTAAGTTTATATTTTACTCAAAAATTGATAATGCAACTTTGATATTTTCTATTTCCTCAGTCGGTATTTCTCATTTTATTTTTGTTCTAACCTAGGAGGTCTTATCGCACTTTTCTCGTGGCGCCCATGATGTAGATAAAAAACACAGACGTAGTTATTTGAACATTAACCACTGAATGATATGTGCAAGTATTACTATCAGCTACGATCTCATTACTTTAATGACAATAAATGAAATCGTTTGTATTCTTGTCCGGTAATTTGATTAAGAATTACAATTACCGGGTCTCGATGTCGGTAAACTGTTCGTGCAAGTGCCACTGAACGATAGCTGGTGCACTCTACACTCTACAATCGCACACTCTCTACTGGCATAATATACAAGACAAAGGTGGCTGTGGGCGAAGATAGAGGCCTACGTCGATCGCACTTTGATGTTAATTACATTCCGTCATCGTGTTCACGCGCGGTCGTGCCATTGTAAACGCGACCTGAATGGGATGAAGGCAAGGTGCGGAAGTCGATGGGAACAGCTCTATATCTCTCTATATAGGGTGCCCTAGAACCAATTCCCAGTGAAATTTCAGGTCGAAAAACCTCCTGCTATTTTTGCCTTCAAAGTTTAACTGTAAAGTTATTAACATCATTAACCCGGCGAGCTCGTGGAGGGGTATGTCATACCTCTAATACAGGGTATATCTTTTATGCTAAATTTTAGCGGCTTCGTATAGCTGGAGGGAAGAGGTTGCGAGAGTGGAAAGTGGCATGATCGCAGTGTTGCGCCGGCCGGCGTACGGAATACACGTTTGCAAATTTTTTCTTGTAAAAATTGTACTGATTTTGATTAAGTTTCTAATGTGCTTCCAAACTATTTACTAAGTTTTTGTTTTTATTTTATCTAAGATCTCATTTTTTTAAGTTTTTTTTTTTGTTTAAGTAAAACGTTAATCTTAGTACAAATATTGAGAGCACTGTGGTTGAAACAAAAATAAAAAATACTTACTTCTTACCACAACAGTTTTATTAGCGGATGTACATTTCGGGAGCTATGCTCTCATCTTCGGCAAGTTTGCTGAGAATGAGAGCATAGCTCCCGAAATGTACATCCGCTAATAAAACTGCTGTGGTAAGAAGTAAGTATTCTTTATTTTTTATGTTTATTTTAGTGATTATTGAAAATGAGGATAATTATTTTTGTTACCAAAATCTAGAGTCTTAAATCCCGTATGTAATATAATAAAAATATAAAGAATTTACATTATTTTTTGTTTTAATTTCTCTTAAATAATCCCCAAATATAATATACAGCACTCATTTGATGTTATTGCAGTGAAAAACTTATTTCACATGTCTTTTTGTGTTGTGGTATGTCACACCCCGCCACATACTATAAGTAATTTTTTGTCCCCACGCTCCCACCGGGTTAAAATAGAAAGAAAGTATAAGTTTAACGTTCCAAATGCAGAAAACTGCTGCCACTCCGTCTTTTTCCAAAATTTCGTTTTTTTGATTCGAGGTACCTCAAAACCAAAATACATAGTGAAATTTTGAAAAGTAAATTTTGACCAAAATAAGTACATTCCCCACTTGTGAAGTTGGAATAGTAAAAACAATGTGGTATTATAAGACGGATACTCTATATAAAAAATTGGTTGTCTGTAAAGTCGGTTTACGGACGATAGTTTTACGTGATAACGTATTCCGCTCGAATATCATATTTAATAATACATAACCTAAATTTTAGTAGCTGTCAAACTATATTTTACCGACTCTCTATCGTTTATACTGCGCTTTCGCTTGCACGCACAGGGTCAGGCGGAACGTTACACTTTTTCGTGCGTGCAGCTGGTGTTTCATCAATTTATAAGACGTTATCACGTCAAAACAACAACAATTTTACATCCAAGAGACAAAAATAGTTTCAATCCTTGGTGCTACTTCTTGAGCATCCTGTATACGTAAGCCGAAAGGCAGCTGTGGAATACATACATAGCACCCTCGAAGCGTGAAAGGCGACAACTTTAGCTCACCTCGTCGCGTCAAGATCAAAATCTCTCTTTCAATGAAAGCCTTACCTTGCGTTCCTTCACTCTGCGACTTTACCTACGGGAACAGGTAAATTGCCTCAACATTTTATTGACGCGTTTTGTATGAATTGTGCAAGTAATTGTCTACCGGGTGATATTGTACAGATAGATAGATTGCAGATTATAGACGCGCAACAGTTGAGGGCATCAGCGTGTATGGGTGACACTGGCTCTGCTCACAGACCTTTTAGAACATTTGATTGCTTGAACGAATATCGGTTTCCATATTGGATTAACTTGTTAAATTTTAATTAGTCGCGGAACGCAACTAACAAAAGGCAACTTTTATTAAACTTACATCTAAATCTAAATTGTTTTCAGCAAAGTTTTAAGAGGAAGGCAAAGTACCGCAAGCGTCCACCATGTTAGGGCTTATGATTCAATTAAAATAATATATAAAAGTTTTTGTACTAATAACAAGTTCAAAAATAAATATCAATAATAGATAATAATTTTCATATTCAAAAATACATCAATTACTCAAATTACAAACTTAAATTTTGTAAATGTTATTGTAATGTAAAGTTGCGATTTTTTTAAATGCAACACGAAGTGAATGTTACTGGGAATACCTATATAAAATTTAAAATTACTATTTTCTGTCAGTCATCCATCTTGGGGTACTTTCATTGTTTTCTCTCTCTAGCACATGGGTATATTAGATTGAGGCACTTGATAAATTCAGTAACTTTAGCTTTCAGAACATTCTCAAACTATACCTTCAGGTAAAAACATTTGTTTTGTAACTGATTTAATTGTTTTTTCTGATGAAACACATCTCACTGATTGTGTTTTTTCCAATTCGAGGCTCTATCTAATAAAGTGACTTCATTGAATAGAAATCTATTTCCAGTGTCGAAATGATGAGATGACAACACCATCTTATTATCATTTAATAGTATTGTAACAAAACTGTTCCTTTTCGTGGTGGAAAATATTTATTTACAATAGTAAAACGTTAACAAAACAAATTAACAACAAACAAAAAGTACTTCTTTATAACGCAACAGAAACAAAACAACAATTCTAACTGATAAAATAAAAGAATAAATAATGAAGAATACAAAGTCACTATTTATGTACACGAATTATTTACAACACAGGAACACACCAAAATTTATTTAGTACACTTATTTATTAACTGTATACACACGATTATTTACACAGTTCATTTATTTGTTTATCTCAGCAGTAACCTCAGTACTGTTCACGGTACTAATTATCAATTTATGTCGATTGTTGACTCGATGAAACACCATGTATGACTGCCTGCCCACTGAGCTATACCGTGGTTTATATATTAGCTGGATCATTCTTTCCTTTCTTGCATTCATTATTGTCTGGAATTTGGCAACAAAGCCCTTTTTACCTACGCATATTGTTAGAACAACAAGCCGATTGTTGTTGCCCCACAACAATCTGTATATTATTGTTAAAATGATGAGCCGATTGTTTTTAGACAACAATCTGTGTTCATTGTTAGAATGACGAGCTGATTGTTGTCTAACTAAATCCTTTGTCGTCGCAACGGGGAGCGTGTAACAATATTTTCTTTTAATTTTTTTAAATTTAGGTATTAAACGTGTAGCCTTCTATACTTTTCGAAACTGTTATTCTCAAGTAAATAAAAACCAAATTTAAAAACGTTAAAAAATCAATATACAGGGTGTCCCATTAAGAATGGGACATAGAACAACCGCAGATTCTCCAATTCAAAATAAAACGATTAAGCGAAATATGCTTAGATAAAATGTTGCTCGTTTCCGAAATACAGGGTGTTGAAGTTGAAAACTGAAAAATTATTAATGTCCATAATTTTGTTAATACACCGTATAATTTTACTCAAATCGGCACACTTGTTAAATATCATAAAATGCACCTAACAATAAAAAAATTAGTTCAGTACGCTCTACCAGTGGCGTACGGCAGGAGTAAGTAATGCTTGTGCCCCTTCTAAATGTTACGCCGCTGTCTAAATTTTAATTTTGACTATAATTTTAATTTTTTTGATATTTTCTAAGTCAATAATGTACACTTGTTAGTTTGTTGTAAAGTCATTGGTTTTCGAGATATTCGCAGTTAAAGATAGATAGACATGTACTTTTTATGTGTATTATTATTAATAATATTCATTTTTACAATTTTGTCTTAAAACCAAACAAAGTAGAAACTAATGTAATGAAATTTTTAAAATTTTTTTAAAAATTTCATTACATTAGTTTCTACTTTGTTTGGTTTTAAGACAAAATTGTAAAAATGAATATTATTAATAATAATACACATAAAAAGTACATGTCTATCTATCTTTAACTGCGAATATCTCGAAAACCAATGACTTTACAACAAACTAACAAGTGTACATTATTGACTTAGAAAATATCAAAAAAATTAAAATTATAGTCAAAATTAAAATTTAGACAGCGGCGTAACATTTAGAAGGGGCACAAGCATTACTTACTCCTGCCGTACGCCACTGGTAGAGCGTACTGAACTAATTTTTTTATTGTTAGGTGCATTTTATGATATTTAACAAGTGTGCCGATTTGAGTAAAATTATACGGTGTATTAACAAAATTATGGACATTAATAATTTTTCAGTTTTCAACTTCAACACCCTGTATTTCGGAAACGAGCAACATTTTATCTAAGCATATTTCGCTTAATCGTTTTATTTTGAATTGGAGAATCTGCGGTTGTTCTATGTCCCATTCTTAATGGGACACCCTGTATATGTAACAAAACAGAACGAACTACTTACATTAAACAACGTGTTTTTGTAAGGCAGGCAGACTTTGTGTAACATTTTATTAGGTAAAACTACAAATGTAGACTTAAGACTAATCTAGAAATGAGCGTCCTTTTGCTAAGACATAAATTAATCCACGTAAATGTGTTCTTGTTCATTGTAACATTACATGCTCTATATTACTAATTGTGTAGTAAAATCCATAGGCGTCGCATAACTCAAAAATGTCGGGAGAGGCATGGATTTTATTTAAACATTATATTCGATCTCAGCGGCACTCGTGCTGGCTGGCGGGCTGGTTACGAGGGTGGAAATGACGTCATGGCAGGCTCGCATGGGAGGTCACAAGATGGATTCCAAAATTAGAGCCAGTGTTATTTTAATTGCTATTTTGTGTGCTTGTGTTGAGCAAAAATCAATCAGGAAACAGTATCCCGTCAAGTTGACATAGACAAATGATCACAAACACGGCGTCATAGCGTGTGTTCTGTTCAAAGACGCAATAAACGTCCACTTTTATTAACATTAGGTTCTATCACTGCACTCGCACAAAACCCATCTACAAAGCAAGCTTCAAAACATGAATCGTGTGAAACGAACACATAAAATCCCTCACCAAAAGCAGCGCCACAGCATGCTTGAAATATAGCAAAACGTTGGGTACGTAAAGTTATTTACGTATTCAAACTTTTATTTAATCCTTTTTCAGTTACAACGTTTACATCCGTCGTGGGTTTTTTGAAAATTTTTAATTTTGTTTTAAGCATTTTAAAAAATTTCTTGTACTAAGAACCATCTGCCTATTTACAGAAAACCGCATCTGAATTGATCAAACCGTTTTCAAAATAAATGGCGACATTCGAGTGCTCACACACACAACCAAACAATCTCTCATCCTAAACGCATATATCTTCTCCGTTCCGTCGTAGGTAAAAAAGAGACCTGTACCCACTTCGACGGGACGCCTGTTGTAAGAGTTAGTGTATTGATTGTGACAAGCATCATAATATGATATTGTATGTTTGTTGTGTTGCACGTATGAAGGTACATATCTCTAATTGGATGGTGCTTTATGTACAATACCTAACACTATTGATGAATTAGAGTAGTTGGAGCTCTTTGATATCCACTAGCGAACTTACAACAAGTGTATACTTATTGTGTAACATCTACTGCGTCACATTCAACAAATCTTCAAAATACAACATTACTCGCAAAAGTTTGAATTGATTCAACCCTGCACATCGCATAACATGTCATCCACTATTTTTATATCGTTTTTGGCCGCGGCTTTGGCGTTTTAATAATTTTTGAACGCTTAACTTGGGGAGTAAGCTGGTAAATGCGTGACGAAAGATTTACGGAAACTGTGATCGCAGTGATCGGGCGAGGCGAACGGAAGTTGAGAAGGAGATAAAAAGATAAGTTAGTGAAGATAAAAAGAGGATGAGAAATATTTCACTGGCTAGTGGCGCCATCAGGTGGCCTAAACAAATACTTCACTGGCTAGTAGCGCTGTCAGGTGTCTGAAACAAATACTTCACTGGCTACTGGCACCATCAGGTGGCCGAAAATATAAGCAGTACTAACAATAGAATGACACATACTTTACTTGCCAGTGACGCTATCGGGTGACAGAAAAAAGTAATATTTTGTTCAACACATTAAATATTCTACGTTTAAAGTGATAAAATTGTAAATTCATTTTAAAGTTCATATTTTGTGAATTTTCGGGTGAATAATAACAAATTATGGCAGGACGAAGTTTTACTTCAGTCGTGTGGTCTAAAGCACACTCTCTTTTTTTTCAAACTTTACCTTAACCTTTCCCATAAAAAGTAGTTTCATAAATCTGGCTAATAATTCACAAGCAAACGGTGTGCGAGTCGTCTGGTACAACCGAATTTCGAACCCGCAGAAAAGACACACGTTTATAAATAAATACAAAAAAAAAAAAATAGCGATTTGCATGCTGAAACCGAACACCAGACACGCAGTAAAGTTGCACACTCTAGTATAATATGCTTCAGGACTATAGGGGTTTTTAAGACAGTGTATAGTTTGTGCACCAACATCCATTAGTTATGGCAACAACATAATAGCATGTACATTGTACATATTAGATGTAAACTTGAGAATAATCGAATGATTTTAATAATAGAAAGGTTGCTATTCAAATGATTTTTATAAACGAATGATTCCAGCACATGATGTATCATAATAATAGTTGTGCTGGTACAATGCATGAATTACATAATGTATCAACTCTCGAAGGAATTATCCCTCGGTTTCGATTGTCAATCATGAAAGTCACTTGCGTACTAAGCTTTACAGAACAGACGCAAGCAATGGTATTCAATACTGTGCAATGCATTAATCTCTCGAGTGGTTACGTACTATGGGAGTGACAACACATTTCATCCGATCTGTCTATGCATTCGATACATTATTATAACGATTGAACTTTGCTCTAGTTTTCGATCATGAGACTTGAGAGAGTCACCTACATGTAGTGCTTCATAGAACAAGGACAGATAAAAGACATAAGTAATCATTCAATATACTATAAGATGCAGTAGGTAATTATTTAGTTAATGATAATCTAAGACATTTACATGCAGTGTTTCAAAGAGCACAGGAAGAACGTATTATAATTAAAATAAATATATCATTTATTTATTACTGGAGATTGTATTATAAGCCGTACCGCCTAGGTATAAGACCATTCGAATGCTTTGGCATAACCTGTTGAAATATCTCGAGATATTTTAATAATCGAATAGTTCGATTGTTTTCACTCGAAATATCCCATCACAAGTATGAATTAGTATCAACCTAGGAGTATACTGCGTACGTTACCTAAACAGAATTGATTAATTATTTTCTTTCCTTTTAAAATTACTCAACTGTCAGAATTATACAATTAGTACTTTTGATTTGCCATTCTCTTAAATAATAATAATAATAATGGTTTTATTACTCCAAGAACATACTACAATGTATAGGAGAAGTCAAATCGTTTACAAAAAACATTTAAATAATATAAAATTTACATATTAAAAAAATCATTTAAAGAATAAAATTATAAATTGAGATTTACCAGAATTTTATATAAAAAATTTCAAATACGCTGAAAATACGAAATGGTGCTACTCGATAGAGATTACCAAGAAAGCTGTTGGTTTTAAAAACTATATTTTATTTCTAATTAAGAATCAACCATTTCAAATTAAAAATTTACCAGAAGAATATTTTATTGCGGTTTTACTTGACAATTTTTTGTTTTAAAAATTTTGCAAACTTAGTTTTAACAATTTACAAAGCAATAGTATCTAGTCTTAACATCACATCCGCGTTATCAGAGTCATGCTGTATTAACGTTAGGGTTATCTTTCTCAACCCCGCATAAATCTAAGTTAATTGAAAAATAATCCAAACGTTACTTGAAAAATAAAATTGTATGGTGGCAGTAACTTCATTCACATGCATAGTGCACACCCCTTGCTTTTCAACTTCAGTGTTTCAGTCGGCTATTTCAACCTTCTTAATATCTATGCAGCTACGTGCTTCGTACATATTACAAAGCCAAGTTGTGTAAACAGCAACGGATTAAGGTTAATTTACTGCAAGCCGGAAACCGTATTCACGTATACAAACTAATGATTTTTTTGTACGCAGGGTGTCATTTTTAACTGCACAGAAACAAATAGTTGCAAATTATAAATTTAGTCGGGCGGAATATAGTTTCATCACTTATTATTTTGTCCGCTTTAATTTCTGAAGTGAAAACTTCTATCGGCACGTTAGGCGATTTTTAGATGGGTAAAATCTTATGAGTTCGTGTCAGTAAAGTTTTTTGCCTACCTTGACTCGAATTTTCATTATTGTAATATTGTAACATTAGTGTGGTGTAGGTACTCGTTTGAAAAATTACATAAAATTACCTATGGCAAGCATTGATATCTTCAAGTATTGCCCATTGAATTTCGCAGCAGCTCGTTATAATAAACTACCTGTGAGTTTTAAAATTAATGAAATAAATGTTTTCAAGAAAAAGATAAAGAATTTTTTACTGGAAAATGCATTTTATAATGTAAATGAATTCATAGATTATTTTAAATAATATTTTTGTTTTCCGAAATTTTGTTGACGTGTCACATAGATCATTTGTATCTCTAATGACAATAAATGCTATCTATCTATATGTATATAAGTAAAGTTAAATTGACTACGTTAATCATTGTTATTTTATAGTTTCAAGTTTTCAATTCCATCGGCAGTCTTTAATGACTGCCTATTTTTTTTATTGAAATGATTACTAATGGTATATGGTTAACAATTTCATGATACTTCCGATGCGACATTTAAGTATTATTGTAAATTTAGTTAAGAGTTCCAAGCTGGATAGCAAATCCTTATGGCTTATAGTCATAAATTATTATGCGGAGTTTTTGATTTGAAGAAATAAATGAATTAAAATTTGAAAATTTGGTTTTTAGGTAAGCTAATCTTAAGAACGTATTATTTTCCATTACATGCATTGAATGGTGAATATATTTTGACTAAATGAGTTTTCTAGATATTTCTTAAGGAATATGTCCTTGAAATCGCTGACATTGTTTTGGGATATTCTGTGTGCAAATCATTTAAATATATGCTATTAATAAATTGATTGATAAATAATAATAATTATTATTATTATTAAATAAAGGACCAGGACTTACTTACAATTTTTCGTAGAACGCACTTTTCAAAAATGAAGCTTACCTGAAAAGAGAAAAAAAGCTATTATTTTTATACAGAAATAAAATATAAATAGTATTTATGAACTCGAATTGATTTAAAAATGGTTCTGTTTTATAGATTAGAATCTCCTCGTTTCAAAAAGCTTCAATTTGAATGGATTTCGTGTGAAATTAACTTAGATATAACTTCTTATATGAACGAAAGTCAGCTCTGACGCACAAAGCGATAATAAAGCACATACCGCTAGTTTAGCGGTATGTGCAATAGTTACAAATAGGACTTAATCATTATACCAGTATAACTCAGTGGAAATTTTTTTTCTTTGTTTTATGTTTTAATAATTTAAGTAGATTTATTAATTTAAGTTTGTTTTATTAAAATATTGAATTTATTAACAAGTTAGTATAATTATTAACTAATACATTATAATATTGGAACAAAATTGTTTCTCATAACATTTATAATAATTCTGGCGATTGGCGGTCAGCTATTATTGAACTGATGTGTTTTTAGGCGCGAATAGCGTAAGCTAAAGCGCCTATATGTACTCGCTTTGTCTGTGAATCTGTGAATCTGTGAATCTGTGAATCTGTGATCCCGAATTTTGTATCCAGCGTACAGCCCAAACGACTTAACCGATTTTAAAAAACTTTTTTTTGTTCGATTTGTCTCCGGGTAACTTAGATCCTAACGTCGCCCGATTTTTGAATTTTTGCTCCAGAGGGGTGCAATTTAGAAAAAACGAAGTTTTTCGCTTATAACTCGCTCAATTTAAATCAGATCGGTTCGAAACCTGTCTTAAACGAAAGAGGAGAAAATTTTACATAAATTTTGTTCAACAGAATTCGCCCAATCAGTTTTTTTATACACATTTATATAGAAATAAATTCAATCTGATATAACCGATAGCAAACATCTTTCGGTTATCTCTCTCTGTTGCACGGTATAACATGGTAATATAATTATTGCGTATGTTCAGTCTTAAAATAAAATTGGTCGATAATTTTATTTATGACAATAATGAAATTAAAAGATAGCATTTGTTCAAAAACGGATGCCGTTTCGAATATTTCTGAAATGCAACGCCTTCTAAGTTAACAATTTGAATAACTAATTATTAGAACTTAATACTTTGACAGAAGCAAACGTCACTTTTGACATTTCTTATCATTCCGACACCAAGGATGAGCGGATTGAAACCAAATTTTGGGAGGATGTTTGATATGCAAATATGAAGTGGCCTATTGTTTTTGGGGAACATCGGCGCATGCGTAAAAGAATATATCTCTTATAATGTTGTTTTATATAATAATAATATAGTTTTTAAGACGGTTTTTACTCTATCTATTTTTACTAGAAATTTTTGTAATTTTTTTGGGGAAAATCGGTGACGTCACTCTAAATCCAATATGGCGGACTTCTAAAGATGGCGGACTAATTTTATTATGCTTTCCAACAATATGGGTATCAAATGAAAGGGCTTGCTGAGAATAACTCGAAAAATAAAGTTACGTCACTCTAAATCCAATATGGCGGACTTCTAAAGATGGCGGACTAATGTTATTATGCTTTCCTACAATATGGGTATCAAATGAAAGGGCTTGCTAAGAATAACTCGAAAAATAAAGTGACGTCAGTCTAAAACCAATATGGCGGACTTTTAAAGATGGCGGACTAAGTTTTTTATGCTTTCCTACAATATGGGTATCAAATGAAAGGGCTTGCTGAAAATAACTTGAAAAATAAAGTGACGTCACTCTAAATCAAATATGGCGGACTTCTAAAGATGGCGGACTAATTTTATTATGCTTTCCTACAATATGGGTATCAAATGAAAGGGCTTGCTGAGAATATTTCGAAAAATAAAGTTACGTCACTATAAATCCAATATGGCGGACTTCTAAAGATGGCGGACTAATTTTATTATGCTTTCCTACAATATGGGTATCAAATGAAAGGGCTTACTGAGAATAACTCGAAACATAAAGTGACGTCACTCTAAATCCAATATGGCGGACTTCTAAAGATGGCGGACTAATTTTATTATGCTTTCCTACAATATGGGTATCAAATGAAAGGGCTTGCTGAGAATAACTCGAAAAATAAAGTAACGTCACTCTAAATCCAACATGGCGGACTTCTAAAGATGGCGGACTAATTTTATTATGCTTTCCTACAACATGGGTATCAAATGAAAGGGCTTGCTGAGAATAACTCGAAAAATGAAGTGACGTCCACTGAAATATAAATATACTGGAAGGGGCACTGCCATGCCTGGCCCGTGCACGGTAAACGCGGTAGAGACAGAGAGTATTTGTGGAGAGTCCGTCTCACTCTCTCCTTGTGCGCTTGCGCACAATACAGCACATCGCATGCGTTACACCCCATCTCAAAAATTTATTCCTTTTTTCGCAGTGCTGTTGTAGTACGTTATTAGAAGAAGTGATGACCATAGCGCCTATAGTAATTAACTGAATATTAAGAAAAAAAAATGTAACCTTAATATCATAGTAATTCTACTTGTCTCGGGTCCCTTGAGCCACTACCATAAGGTGAACACAGGAGAAAATGTTTTTGGTTTTGACTGTACGACAAAGACAGACTCTCCACAAATCTACTCTCTCTCTCGGCTCGCTTCCCGCCGCTCAGTGCCCGTTCCAGTATATTATTTATATTTCAGTGGTGACGTCACTCTAAATCCAACATGGCGGACTTCTAAAGATGGCGGACTAATTTTATTATGCTTTCCTACAATATGGGTATCAAATGAAAGAGCTTGCTGAGAATAACTCGAAAAATAAAGTGACGTCACTCTAAATCCAATATGGCGGACTTCTAAAGATGGCGGACTAATGTTATTATGCTTTCCTACAATTATATATGGGTATCAAATGAAAGGGCTTGCTGAGAATAACTCGAATCATAAAGTGACGTCACTCTAAATCCAATATGGCGAACTTCTAAAGATGGCGGACTAATTTTATTATGCTTTCCAACCATATGGGTATCAAATGAAAGGGCTTGCTGAGAATAACTCGAAAAATAAAGTTACGTCACTCTAAATCCAATATGGCGGACTTCTAAAGATGGCGGACTTATTTTATTATGCTTTCCTACAATATGGGTATCAAATGAAAGGGCTTGCTGAGAATAACTCGAAAAATAAAGTGACGTCACACTAAATCCAATATGGCGGACTTCTAAAGATGGTGGACTAATTTTATTATGCTTTCCAACAATATGGGTATCAAATGAAAGGGCTTGCTGAGAATAACTCGAAAAATGAAGTGACGTCACTCTAAATCCAACATGGCGGACTTCTAAAGATGGCGGACTAATGTTATTATGCTTTCCTACAATATGGGTATCAAATGAAAGGGCTTGCTGAGAATAACTCGAATCATAAAGTGACGTCACTCTAAATCCAATATGGCGAACTTCTAAAGATGACGGACTAATTTTATTATGCTTTCCAACAATATGGGTATCAAATGAAAGGGCTTGCTGAGAATAACTCGAAAAATAAAGTTACGTCACTCTAAATCCAATATGGCGGACATCTAAAGATGGCGGACTAATGTTATTATGCTTTCCTACAATATGGGTATCAAATGAAAGGGCTTGCTAAGATTAACTCGAAAAATAAAGTGACGTCAGTCTAAAACCAATATGGCGGACTTTTAAAGATGGCGGACTAAGTTTTTTATGCTTTCCTACAATATGGGTATCAAATGAAAGGGCTTGCTGAAAATAACTTGAAAAATAAAGTGACGTCACTCTAAATCAAATATGGCGGACTTCTAAAGATGGCGGACTAATTTTATTATGCTTTCCTACAATATGGGTATCAAATGAAAGGGCTTGCTGAGAATAACTCGAAACATAAAGTTACGCCACTATAAATCCAATATGGCGGACTTCTAAAGATGGCGGACTAATTTTATTATGCTTTCCTACAATATGGGTATCAAATGAAAGGGCTTGCTGAGAATAACTCGAAAAATAAAGTGACGTCACTCTAAATCCAATATGGCGGACTTCTAAAGATGGCGGACTAATTTTATTATGCTTTCCAACAATATGGGTATCAAATGAAAGGGCTTGCTGAGAATAACTCGAAAAATGAAGTGACGTCACTCTAAATCCAATATGGCGGACTTCTAAAGATGGCGGACTTCTAAAGATGGCGGACTAATTTTATTATGCTTTCCTACAATATGGGTATCAAATGAAAGGGCTTGCTGAGAATAACTCGAAAAATAAAGTGACGTCACTCTAAATCCAATATGGCGGACTTCTAAAGATGGTGGACTAAGTTTTTGACGTGATAACGTCTTATAAATTGATGAAACACCAGCTGCACGCACGAAAAAGTGTAACGTTCCGCCTGACCCTGTGCGCGCAAGCGAGAGCGCAGTAATGTATTATGAAATATGATATTCGAGCGGAATACGTTATCACGTAAAACTATCGTCCGTAAACCGACTTTACAGACATCCAATTTTTTTATATAATAATGGTGTACTTTTTATAATGTTTTATTATTCTACTTTACAAGAAAGTTTTGTAAAATGTTTTTTGAGGGAAAGTCGGCGCATGCGCAGAAGAGGTATAAGTTATAAAGTTGTTTGTATATAACAATGGTATACTTTTCATAACTGTTTATTATTCGATCTATTTTTACAAGAGTTTTGTATAATTTTTGGGAAAAATCGGCGCATGCGCAAAAGAGATACATGCCATCGTTGTTTTTTATATAATAATGGTGTACTTTTTATAATGTTTTATTATTTTATTTTAAAGAAAGTTTTGTAAAAAATTCTTTGAGCTAAAGTCGGCACATATATGTTATAAAGTTGTTTTTATATAATAATTGGGTACTTTTCATAACGGTTTATTTTTCTATCTGTTTTTACAAGAAAGTTATATAATTTTTTTTCTAAACTCATAATTTCAGAAATATTTTGAAAAAAAATCTGTTGTTCTTTTGTTCTGAAGATGTTAGTTAGGTTTAATTTTTGCATGACACAATAACATATTACATAGAGAACCATGAAATTATTAAAATTATATTTTCCTTTCTGTGTTTCATTATTTTCAACTGTTATTTTTTGGGTGTTATTTAATGGGTTAGCCAAGTATTTATGTTTTTGTGAGCAGGAAAATGTAATCGGTCAGCCATAATAGCTAATTGGTCAGCAACTCATGGTTAGCAAACACTTCTAAACTAATCAGCAATTTATGCCATTCTGGACAGCTGTAAAAATATATGTACAGCTGATTAAATATATAAGCTGCAATGAGTGACCCATGTTAAATAAAATTTTGGTAAACACTCAGAGGGTAAGCAAAATATTCAATTTTGTACAGCAAATAAAAGTCCAGCAAAAATATCTATGTACTTTACTTGTCATGCGCAGGGTCCAGTACGATAACTAGAAGTGTCCAAATTTTAACTTTTTTTTAAGTCATAGAAAACGCTAAATTTTGACGTTCCAAAAAAAAAAACGTAAAAAAATGGAACTACTTTTCGTCTTTCACTGTCTAACCAATCTGAAATCAAATATACACGTCATAGAAACTAGTGTAGAATTACTGTATTACTATTTCACTTTATATGCACGACCCCGTAATTGTTTTTTAAAGAACTCCCCCGAAACGTCTTCTTCTTTTCACTGTGCAGAAAAAACGCCATCGCTTCGACACGACCTCATAATTGTTTTTTAAAGAACGCCATCCAATCGCCTTCCCCTTTTTACTGCGCAAAGAAAACGCCATCACATCGACACGACCGCGTAATTGTTTATATTGTTAACCATATTTTAAATATGCATACCAATGAGATAAACATGTTTCTCTGCTGATCAATTTTGAAATCTTGCTGACCAAGTAACCATTTTGCTGCGCAACTGTTTATTAAGCAGATACATAATATTGCTAACTGCCCGTTTATGATTAAAGTACTGACCCTTATTAATATTCTTTGCAGAACATGGATTGCCACCCGATTTTTATTTATTGCAAACAAAATCTTTGTATGCTGACCAAATGATTTTACGGCTGATTTTTGTTGCTAGTCAAATTTAATAACTGCTAACCAAATATTTACTTCTCTTATTTTTTTCTTAGAATAAGTAAATTAAGTTATACTATATTATTCTCCAAGTGTCGTTAAATATAATTATATATACACCGATTTTCAAACAAAACACCGGGGTATATGACGTAAAATTTCGCGCCTTGTAATTCTTGAATTACTTGGGCATATACTCCCACTGGTAAAATATTTTTACAATTGTGAATTTTAGTATTGAAAGTGAGGATGCCGGGCACTTGAATAATTTGTAATAAAATGAAATTATGTCACTGCACAGGACCGGTATCGTTACACCAGCAATTCCATCACAGAATTTATTTATTGCACATTTTTGATGTGTAAAAATCTTTACTATCCCCTCAGTTGCTATTAGAGTAATTCGATGAAATATCGGGGAAGTGCGGTGCAAAACTCAACTGTGAGCTATATTAACCCTCCTTGACCACAGCTTCTAAGCAAAAAGATGTTGGATGTTTTTTTTTCAAATCTGGACAATTGGTTATTCTAAATTAAAATTAATAAGTACAGACTTTTGCTTGTGCTCATTGGAAACAGCACATTTTTTTTATTAAGGCCTAAAATTAACTCGTTTTTTGACGAAAACCGAAATTTCTGAGAACTTTTTCAAACTTATCGTAGTTGTGGAAAATGACACGCTGATTTCGAAGAGCATACGCAAAAATGTGTATCTCTATTGGTTTAGAAGTTGTATGCGTTTCAAAAATAGCACAAAAGCATGTCCATAGTTTCAACAGTATAATCGGTTCAGTTTTAACAATAATCTTTCCCCCTCCAAAATCAATAGCTATCGATTTATTTTATTACTTGTGACGTTATCACTCGGAAATAAAATAATCAAAATAATATTATGCAGTTATAGGAATATGATTTTCTAGATGTCCTGTTCGGCTCTGTTCGATTTTTGTACGATTCATTAATACATAGTCTCTCTCCCCTTATTTCTCTCTCTGGAAATATTATACTGACCTTCCTATCAATTGTTTTCATGTATCTCTAAAGATTTGGCCAGCGTTAGCCATATAACCGTACAAAAACAGTTTTTTTTTTTGACAACACACCGTCATGTTCAGCCATTTTGTACAAAATATTTACACAATCCTTCCTCGTTTATCTCTCTTTCTATTAGTGAAAACCGTTTCAAAATCCGTTGCGTGGTTTAAAAGAAGTAAGCGGAGAAACAGACAGAAGCAAACAGCGGTTTTGTTTTATATTATGTATAGTGATACGCTACTCTCTTTTCGCTCGTTGAGTAGTTTCTGAGACAAAAACAAACAAATCTTTCTTTTTTATAATCTTAGTATAAATAAGTCATGTTAAAATTATTTTTACATTGTCAATTTTGCTATAAAAATATTTTCCATTAGAAAATATGTTTCTTCCTTTTTGTCCAAGAATCCATTAGCAATGGCAATGCAAAGTTGAATCTAGGTATGACAAACAGTAAAAATGAACTACGCTCGACGTTTCAAAATGTTGTTATGTAATATAATATGAAACATAATTCAATTCGTCACGAAATTCCATTCAAAGGAAAGCAAGCAAACGGGCTCTGAATAGATTCTTAATTCAAAAGCCAGAGAGAATTGTAAATAGGGTGGTTTGACTTCACGTTTCCTATTTGACACAGTATTCTAGAACCAAATGTTTTATATGTAGAGAGCTGCCATTTTGAAAATATTCTTAACTGGGTGGCTAAACGTCTATTATACTCGCAGATTCACTCGTAGTAGGACATATTTGATCAAAATCGTCCCTTTCATCTTCGTGTAATGTCAGACATAAAGGTGAGAATGTTGGGAAACGAAATTACGGAGCGAGGTTTCGTTACATTAATATTTGTAAGTGTTTATTTAGCTGTACAACTTCTGTTAGCATATTATTAAAAGAAAATATTTCAAACTGGTTGTCTGGTTCGATTTTGTCCGGATTTGTAGAACACTTATTAAATATCCCTATATTATTAAACGTGCTAATCTTGTATCTACCTATGTACCTACCTATGTCCCTAAATATTTTTTTCGAAAACGGCCCTAACGATTTGGATGAAATTTACTGAAAAGGGATTTTGGGGGGCAAAAAATCGTTTTAGCTAGGTCTCATCACTCGAAAAAATCGTTTTCTTGCAAATTTTATCATTACAAAAATAAATTTTGTGACGTATGAAAATACTTAAATATGTAAGTAGGTTTTGGAATTTTATACAAACAATGAAACAATTGTTTTCGAAATATTACGACAGTTAATCTTTAATTACTAACCAAGTGAGACTTAAAATAAACATCAGTATTTTATTTAACTTATCGAGCAAAACTCGGTCACCCAGGTACTAATGCGTTTAATTGGAGAAGGATTGACACTATGCCGGTCACAAATGCTTTGCTAAGCAAGTAAATCATAATTATTTGGTGCGAGTAATTTTTATGTTTCTAGTATATCTTTTAAGATATTCATTTAAATGATATTGTATAAAGGTCAATTTGGACCTAAATTAAATGTCTAAGATAACTAACATATTTAACTATATAAGGATTTACACCATGTTGGTCAAGATGGCTTTGGGAGTTTCTCTGTAGACCTTTGACCTACAATTCCGTAGTACATTATTTGATGTATCTCTTATGATTTAAGCGCCCTAAAAACGTCTTTTTACGACTTGACTACAAAGCATTCATATTTCTCTAGTATTTTTAAATTTAATAGGAATATATTTATACATATAAACCTTCTGAAAGAAATTCTCTAGATGATGGTGAAAATCGCATGAAAATCCATTGTGTAGTTTAGAAAAACTAAGCGAACAAACAGACAGACGCAGATAGCAACTTTGTTTTATATTCAATAAATAGAATTATCGACCAATTTTTCAAAAAAATATATAATTAATGCATTAACGTTTCGAAAAAAAACGTTAATGTATTAATTATATATTTTTTTGTTAATATATATTGTCTGAAAAATTGGTCGATAATTTTATTTATTGAAGAGTTCTAATCAGACACAAAGATTAGTTTTATATTATTTAGAGACAGATATACCTATATTATCATAAAGTAAAGGTTATAGGGTAAATTCTTATAATATAATTCAGTTGCTTTAATAATTATTGGATCTTACTCTATCTATGGTAAACAAGAGAGTTGTCGTGAGAACTACAGATACATGTGCCGAACATAATCATCGCGATTTAAAGAATTGTTCTCAAAATAAAACTTACATAAACGTAAATTGAAACGATTTACTCTTAAATAACATGGATCTACAAACAAGAATTGGTTTAGTACAATGTTATTATGGATGCGGTAGAATTTGCAAAGCTGGATTACGAAGAACGTACGAAAATACGTTTCAGAGCAGAACCCTGTCAAATGAAAGCCTCCCGTAATGTGATTAGTAAAGAAAGAACAGTCTGTAACTGATCTTCTGAGATCAGGATGACCAGGGATTACTGACTGTGAGGTTATTTAAAAAAATTGGTGTTTAGAACACGACCAACGAAACTGGAAGAATTAAAAGGCAGCAATAGAGAGTAAATTGGTGCAAATCAGTCAAAAATGTTCAATAATACTGCGCACAATTTGAAGGAACCGCTGGTTATTTTAGGTATGTTCCAAACAGTCAGAGAACGGACACGAAACCGTCACCGTCATGAGCAGATAGCTAAAACGTGATCCAAAACCGATACAAATAGTTTAGTTTTAGCTACTGCGCATGACGGTGATGGTTTCGTGTCCGTTCTCTGGCTGTTTGGAACATACCTACGCAAATTAGACGTCATATGTACAGGACATATTTTAAGCAATAAAATTTCTTTTACTTTTTGTTATTAACTTAACTTGTTAGAAAGATATATATCCCTTACTTTATGATTGCTTTGTATATTAATGCTATATTATCATTACATATTCTTGATGATTATAATGCAAGCATTACATCAAAAGTGTGTCAACTCGAAATAATCTATTGAGCATTAAAATACATTACTTAAAAAGAAGTGTCATATTTTAAAAAAAGAATGTATTGCTACCAGTAAGAGCACGCAAATCTGTATGAATAAAATATAAATTCGAAAAAAATATCAATTATATTTAAATATTGTGTTCATTTCCTACATAGACTTGGAAGTATATATTTCAGAATGAAAATACTCAACTCAAATGTTGTCAATAAAAAAAAGAAATTCTAGTAAATTGGGCGATGGGACCATTACAACTTCAAAAATATTGACATTTGATATAGTATAATAAAGAAAAGAAAATTTCTGATATTGCGTGAGGTGACGCGGATAATTCAATATGATATTTGCTATTCGTTGCCTACATAATATGTTCCATGTCATGTTAAAATTAATCAAAGCATGCTTAGCTAGTTTATTTCTGACAGATCTTCAAAAGACTATCTGATTTTTTTTTATTTACAAAATATAGTTTATATACCTATAGTTTAAAAAAAAATTAACAAAACTCTTTTGTAATATTAAATAGAATAATAAGCCGTTCTAAAGTATACTATTAATATACAGTGTAAACTCTTTATAACGAAACTCAAGGGACCGAGCATTTTTATCGTTATAGAGAGTTACCGTTATATGGAGTGAAGAAAGAAAAACAACCAAATTAACAATAATCTTCAATGTACTGTATAATCTCTTTATAACGAATTTTAAGGGACCCAACATTTTTTTCGTTATAAAGAATTTTCGTTATATGGAGGGAAGAAAGAAAAATAACCAATTTTTCAATGTGGTGGAATAATCTTCATTAAATAATAGGAATTTTTCGATAAGTTTGGCGTCATCAAGTGCTTGTTGAATAGATGGTGATGGTTCAGAATGGTCCTCTTTATGTCTGTAAACATTTGCTGACGTCTAAATATGAACATATTTCTTCGTAATAGAGAATGGCTGTTGCGTTATAAAGAGGGTAATAATGTATATAGGTTTTAAGGTAAACCAACCAAATCGTAAAAATTTCGACGTTATAAGGAGTTTTTCGTTATAACGAAGGACGTTATAAAGAGTTTACACTGTATAAAAAATATCGTTATAGCATGTATCTCTTCTGCGGATGCACCGATTTTCCTCAAAATCTATAGGGCTCTTCATACTTGCATACCAAAAATCCTCTCAAAATTTGGTTTCAATCCGTTCATCCGTTTGACCTGTATCGTGCTCACAGATTAACACAGAGTTTTTAAAAATACAATGTGTGTTTTGGATTCGAGGAACCTCAAAACGAATAAATATTGTAAAATTTTGGAAAGTGATTTTTGATATAAACTAGTACCATTCCTCACTTGTAGGTTGGAATGGTAATAGTACTAATTATACTCTGCTTAAGATCACATAGTAGAAGTGAAACTTCTTGACTATTTTGCCTACCCAACCCTACGCTCATGTTCTACCTTTTTTCGATATTTTTTTAAAAGTGTATAATATCATACAAAAGCATAAAAAAATTGGTTGTCTGTAAAGTCAGTTTACGGACGATAGTTTTACGTGATAACGTATTCCGCTCGAATATCATATTTAATAATACATTACTGCGCTCTCGCTTGCACGCACAGGGTCAGGCGGAACGTTACACTTTTTCGTGCGTGCAGCTGGTGTTTCATCAATTTATAAGACGTTATCACGTCAAAAGTTAAATAATAATTGAAATGAATTCTTTGGTTACAACTCAAACATCGCTTTATTTTTATTTTTTAGTAAGAGCGATTTTTTACTGTTTCATTGCATAGAAGTAACGTCAGAAAATAACACTTCAGTAGGATACGTGTAAGTACGAGAATTAATTATCTGTTACAGAACGTGAAGTATTTTATATATAAGTCAGAATGCATTTAATTATTGTAATGTTTGTGCTGTCTAAATTACATCTGAACGTCCGGACTTAAATGCAGTTGTCTAATTACATTAGATTCATAAACAAACGAGCTACGTTTGCATACTTAGCAAGAAGGTACTGCCATACATATAAAAATAAATTTCACAAATTTATGTTAGCGTAATTTAATATGCAAATCCAGAAGTATTTCATTCCGTTTTGGAATCGATAAAAACACAACGAATCTTGCAATCTATTTTTTTATTTCAACAAAGGTTTTAGCAAAAATTTCAGTTAAAGTGTTCCCGCATATGCGCAAATTATTTTATTTATTAGTTTATTACAGAAACAAAACTGCTATAATTGTATAATAAAATAATAATAATCATAATGATAATGGCACCAACCGCTGGGATTTAATTTAAGATATTTACGTTACGAAACAAGTATTTTACTTTGCAGCCAAGTTGGCGTAATGTTCTACTATCCGTTTCATAATATAAGGTATACATACATTGCGACACGTTCGTTACATTTTCAATCTCAAGAATCAATTTTACTCTGCCGTGTCAAAACTTTAAAAAGAAGTTAAAATCATAATAGGTAATAATATTGCGTTTACTGTCCGTTTCTCGACGACATTATGTCGTATTTGCATCTCGATGCTTGGGGTGCTTTAAGGACGTAGTCCTATGTTCAGGCTCGTTTTCAACCGTTATTTCAAATTTTTTTTTAATAACAAAATAATGTACAATGTTTTCAATTTTGTTACATGTTTTTACTGACATAGTAAACTAAAAAAAACATGTTTTTTTGCTTAATTTTACGGCATTTTATAATTGTTTTTTTAACCTAAAGTAGACAACTTCAAATGGAGGTAGGTGGGTAGCGCGGGTGATAACGTCACTTGGAGTTGGAATTATAAAAATTAAATTGGTTATTGTTTCGTAGGCTTGTGGCTCTATCCCGTACTAGAAATAAACGTTTTTATTGATAAATAACAAAATGGCGGGTTTTAGAAAAAAAAACAACGAGAAAATCGTGATTTTTTCGTTGAAAATCGGTTAAAAAAAATAGAAATAATTTTTACAATTAAGTAATTCTAGTACCGGACGGAGCTATTGTTTTGTAGAATACCCTGTGCAAAATTGAAAGCAATCGGTTGTATACAATTGTTTCAATCACCCGCGCCGCTTAGAAAAACGTAGTTTTGAGAAAAACGCGTTTAAAGTTTTGATTTCAGATTTCTTACAAAAAAATAAAAATGAATATTTACACTAATCAGCTATGCCTGGTGTATAGTAAACCTTCCGTTTCTTCAAAGGCATCGTTTTCTGCTAATTTTTTTGCTCTACTCTGCGGTATAAGGGTAATGTGATAATAATTGAGAGGTAAGAGCAGGTAAGAGTCTTACCGTAAGACCGTTGCTACTCTCGACTATATGCTATAGCTTTGTAAATATTTAATATTTCGGTCTATAATTTTTACAGTATTTTCTCAATATATTATACTTACTAAAAATGTAAAAAAAAATAAATTTGTTTTTTCAAAACCCGAACACCAGACTACGTCCTTAAGCACTTATGTTCGGTGTTTTGCTCAGCTCTGGACACCCTATATTTTATGTCTATAATTTTGACTGTCTTGAAAAGGTTAAAGCCATCCAGCTTTGTGTGATTTATTAAACTACTTGTGTCGACACGCCGGGGGTTCAAATGACGAGAACGGGGAGCAAAAACAAGGATGAAAGACTGGACTGGTAAAGGACGGAGTGACGGAAGCATTCATGCAAAACATTGCTGCCAACTACTTATTATTTAAATCCATTCAAACTAAAAACCAATTAGCCCGCTTCTTCATTATGTATGCAGGTTTGTTACTCTAGCATTGTAGGTACATGACGACAGAATATAGGGATGGGGAGATTTTTGCAGTTTTACAATTAATATATGGAACCGACAGCTGGCTCTAGAAATATGACACTACACCTCTGATAATAATTAGATCCGTGTTTCAACTAAAACATTTAGTTTTTCACCTCTACTGCTCTAAATTAAATATATCGAGTTGTTTCCCTGATAGTAAGCGGTCACGATTCATTCGAAATTTCCTATCACGCTTGTATGACCTTGTATATAACTTTATCGGTAACATTATCCCTCACATCCCTAACCTGGATGCAGAACGAAGCACCAACTTGATGAGTTAATTATTTTGCTACTTAGCTTTCCCACAGAATCAGTGGTCCGGTTGATTCATGACAGTGGCGTGCAATATCTATTTCTAGGCCATTCTTAAATGATTAATGATGATGATACAAAAAGCATATTTTAAATAATATATCAGAAACTGTTTTTAAAGAGACGAATAAAATTATATGCTGTAATTATTTAAATTTTAAACTCAGAGCTGAAAAAAATCATTTATAACATTATTAGTCTCGTCAATCGGCATAATATAATCTATCGATATAGGTATATAAATCTCAAAATTTGTCCAGCCGACAAAAACTTTTGAACGGTAAGTTCGATCATGATGAAATTTGGACAGAAAATTCATGCCGGTAAACTAAGATGAACGTGCGTACTCATATCCTCATCCCCTATTCGTTCTTTTGCACTCGGGTGAAACCGAGATGGACCGCTAGTATTACTATAATATGTTTAATACAGCAATGACATAATTTTTTTTTGTTTTTTTAAAAATTTTCAATAATTTTTTAGGAGGAACTTTGCACAATTTGGTTCAAGTAATAATGAAAATTTTCGAGTTACCGAAGATAAAACTAAGCGATAAAAATTTACCTAAAAATATGATGCATAATATATTAAAAAGTCTTTCAAAAATGCCTTTACTATGTACACACTTGAATTAAAAATAACATTTTTTCACGTTTTTGTCACATAGCTTCTAATCTACTTGTTTTACGGTGATTGGAAAACTTCAGTAAACTTACAAAAAACTAAAATAATAAAAAAAGAAGAAAATAGGAAAAAGTATTTTAAAAAAATTAAACCATTTTTTCTTGTGACCCAGATATTCTTAACTATTTTTATAGACTTTATTATAAACGCAATAGTATCCATTTATTGTAACGTATTTAACACACAACGGGAAGTTTTAGGGTTGGGCCACAATTAAATCGGGTTCTACATTTTTTTTTATAGGTGCGCTAGTGAAAAAGGGTTACAGCATTTTGTTCAAATCAGTGATGCACACGTTATTTGGTTACTTCAGAAGCAAAGAACTGCACTTGATTCTTCCAAATTAACACAAGGTTAAAATTATATAAACAAAGTTGATCCTGTCCTTTCTTATTTATGTGTAGATTTCTACTACTATATTTTTTAAAATATGGAAAATAGGGGTCAACCATACATACATTTAAAAATCAGCGTAGTTAACAATCAAATCAAAAACAGAAAAAGATAGATACTGGCAACCACCTTAAACCATCTCGCTCAAAGCACGTTTCTGAAATTATATATTGAAAAATTAATTTGGAAATTTTACAAGTGTTTCTTACCACAAAATTATGAAAATGCATTCCAGGGAGAAAGTTAACGGTTTTGGTTGCCCTAGGCTTCAAATAGTTGATGTTCTTTTTGTAAGGTACCACAATAAAGAAGTCAAGAAGGGACCTAGGTGGCCCCTCTTGAAACTATTTGCAGCTACTGATTTTTTTAATGTAAAATGTGTTAATGCTGTTAGACCTAACTTAAATGTACAGTCCACTTTCTAAGTTAATGATTTCAAACAAGTGTTACCAGCTGCTATCATTGATTTTTTGTACTTCTGGAAGAAAGTTACCAACTAAAGTCTGCTGAAAATTAGTAAGTTTATATAGCTACGTTAAAAATTATCTTTCCCGGTGGTTTAATCATGTCGTAAAAATATGTCAGTTATATGAAGAACAATTTTAAAAAGAAAATGTTTAACAAAAAAACTTAAACTTAAGAGCTTGCTTTGCAAACATGTACTGTTTTTAAAGAGATTTCGTCTTTATTTCAACATAAAAATTTTTCAAGTTTCACGATTTTAGAACATAGACGCCGAAATTAGTGATGGACATTTAAAACTTTCGGTTATTGCTGAAATAATTATAATTTTGCAAATGTATTATTTTTAATTAAAAACAAATACACTTTCACATTATTAAATAAACATAAGTACATTATTTCAAAAATATTTTAGCTTTAATAAAACCATTTTTTTTTATAATTCTCTTTTACCGTGTTTCATTTTTTTGACCTAAATTAGTTTTAAGTAAAATCTGAACAAAGTAAATAATATTTTATATAGAAAAACGTTGAAATATAGCATTTTTATTTAATATCACCTGTTGTTTTATGCTCTCATGGATTTTTCAGATGTTATTTGATATAGATTATTATCCACGGATCAAACGGTTTTAGTAAAAAATTTGTATTACATAATAAAGTACAAAGGATTCGTATAAAATGTATTTATTTCTGCAAAAAACAGACTGACAGTATCATTTATATTAAATTATTCTTCTTTGTGAAATACAATACTAATTTTCATAATTGAATCGTATATAAACATTATTTTACAAGCGTGTAACGCATTTTTTACACACTTCCATGAGTTCAATTGACTTGAAAAGTCGTTTTTAGTTCTAAGGACAAAACGATATTTTGTTATTTTGTTTTACATATTGTACAAATGACAAGTTAAAAAATGTGGTGGAAGTCTCGGTTTCGATGGTAGGAGAACGTGCCTTCAAACGCTTTTACAGGCTCTTTTCCAGGACCGTCTTTTACCTATTGGAGGCCCTGGGTACATTAGGATAAGAAAGTAGATATATAATAGGATAAGAAAGTAGATATATATTATGCAAGGTTCTAGATTTATTTTTATTTCTTTACAGTCAAATTAAATGAATAGATAACAATATAATCCACAAAAATAACGCTTTTAGCATTCACAGGTTAATGCTTAAAAAACTATGCCGTTTGAAGAGGTACCCTTCTAAATTTGAGATGGGCAAAATCGTTAATCATTTCTTCAAAATCTATGTTTTTGAGCATATCACATTGTATGGATATCAGCGACAAAACGGTTAATCTCTCTTGAAGCATTGTACTTAAATTGTATTTTTATACGCTTTATATTAGTTTGGGTTGTAAGTATGTATGTCCGTAACGGAATCTTTGAGCATAATTTTCACCAATTTCCCGAAGTCTGATTAATTTGAAACTTTGCATACGTATCAAGGACCGATGACAATGCAATAATTTGATAACAGTTTCCCATTATCCTTATTAGGACCCCCAGGATTAATAAATTCTTTTATAGATCCTCAAACTAAAAAGTGAAAAATAAAATATAGTTTAAAAAAAACTAAAAAACACGCTTTATATCGGACTAAAAAGTAAAAAATAATTGTTTTAAAATAAGCTTAAAAAGCGTGGGGCGCTTTGTTCCACATTTTCGTACATCGAGCGCCCAACGCTTTTTAAGCTTATTTTAAAACAATTATTTTTTACTTTTTAGTCCGATATAAAGCGTGTTTTTTAGTTTTTTTTAAACTATATTTTTATATACATATTTCAATTTACCTAATCATGTTGAAATCGAAAAACGTGATTTTCTGGCCCTCGATAACTTAAAATAATATTTTGGTGACCTCCATAACTTAGTATTATCAGTGAGTCATCGTGAATAAGTATACAAACAAAAGGTTTTGCCAAGAACTTTATTAATTTTCTGATTTTCTAATTACTGAGTTTTTTCTTTAAATTTAATAAATATGTAATTGAATCTAATTGAATAAATACATAGATACAAAATTTATAAGCAATTTATTAGAACAGTTGAACCTCGTTAAAAATTGAACTTCTAAAATCTGTCTAGCTCCAACTCTCGATAAGTAAGAACTTGATAACTTTAATTTTTCAACGTTTCCCTTGAACTTAAACTTATCGAGGTTCTACTGTATTTGTTTCCCGTGTGTGATGATATTGTAACTCACGTGACATAAAACTCGCTGTCAATAATTCTTTATTGGTCCACAAAAAAGAAATTGTATAGAAGTCAATTACAAAGAGAAGGTTACATAATAATAAATTCATTAATTTTGTAGAAACATTCGTCATAATATATGTCATCACGTACTAAATACATAACCTAGTATTTTAACTCTGATGATAAAACAATATTCTGATATTTTGTTTACTCATAATATAACAAGTTAAAATAATAGAAAAAAGCATGTGGTGGAAGTTCCGGTTTTGATGGTGGGAGAGCGTGTCCTCAGTCGCTTTCACTGGCTCTTTTTATAAATGTTGACGAAATATGTACAGCCTTAAACAATAGTATAGATACAGGCAAATAAACAGGAAAAAAATTATGGAAACTGAAAATTTGTTTTAGGGATCTATAAAACTGTACAATTACAGACTAAGTTACGGTTTGATTTATTTGTGTTGGTTGAACTAACTTCTGTATAATTTATTAACAAAACAACTCTCGCAGTATTCGGACGTTGTAATTTGTTGCTATATATACAAAAAATTTCAATTTCAATATATTACATACTTTATGTATAGATGTTACTATACAAAACGCGCCTAAAAAGTTTTACTTAAAGAAAATTTCGGTTTATAATTATTATGAAAGCCATAGGCTGTGACTGTAATAAGGACTATAATGGATTAAATATTATTTTTAGTGGCCATATTCACCGAACATAAGTAGTTATTTATTCGGTTCATTTGTTTCATTCCTCCGAATAAATAGCGCTAATTCAATTCACCAAGCATAATTATGTTTACTGCAGGTATAAATTTATTCTGTCCAAATTCTCGGGTATAAATATTTATTCGCCTGAGAAAATAATAATGGCCACCACATAGATCATAATACCTAACTTGAAAACGAGGAGTTTTTATCTGCATTTGCTCTTGCAAATTTATTTATGTGTTGTATCTTAACCTTTTGTGAAGTATGTATTTGTCATATACTTTTATTCTATACTGAGCATAGGAATAAAATCGCAATCGAACTATTAGGGTGCAAACATATAGGTACGTCTGTCTTTTTTACGCCGTAAGCACTGGCGTATTCAAGAGGGCAAAACAAGCACGGAGGACCCAGCGTAAGAAATTTCTAATTTGCTTCCTCCTGGGTCAAAAACTGGGTACGCCCATGGTAACGTCATAGAAAAAGACAAAGTTTTTGAAACAGAGATACTTTATTCAGATTGAATGCAAGTACATCAACCAATATTATCATCGGATAAATCAGGGAAATACATCGAAGAAAGAGACGCAGATATATTATCGATACGCTTTGTTGCCTTCGCTCACCGCACATTGAATAGATAGACAATGATTCATTTATTAAATATATGATAATTGTATAACATTAAAGTTAGTGGAAGTTTTGTGCGCAATTGGGTTAGGATAAAACATTATTATTTTAATGAAACTTTTTTTTATGTTTACACTAAAGCCATCGGTCGGATTTTTGGGCAAACGTCACAATATTCAACAAAAATACCAAGGACCATAGTTCAGTGTGTATTTATTCTTCAACTAACTATTTTACCTGATAATTTGGTTGGTGAATTGAAAGTTGAACGAATACAAGTAAATAAAATCGTAACTTAATTTGTAATAATTGTACCGTATTGAAGAAGTTTTCAGTATTTGGAATATTTTGCTAATTTTTCTGTATCTATAGGCTATCTGCAAGGAGGTGGAGTTACAAATTTTTCGATGAGAGCGTTTATGGTGAACAATAAGGGAAACTCAAATTTTCCGTATGCCAGTGAGTAATGTTTATTAATAGTGAAAATAGTTATAATTTCATGAAGTTTTTTAATTACAAAGAAAACATGGGTAAAATTAAACGATCTGGAAATGCTTGTTGTGTTCCGGGCTGTTGCGCTGCGATTTAAGTAAAATTAAGAGCATTGGCGCCATAATTTGACGTTCCGCTGTCAGTGTAAACAAATTAATTATTTATATATTGAACGTCATAACTGATAAATAAATAATTCTCACGTACCTTTTATGTTATGCCATTTAAGTATATAATGGTTTACAATGTTAATTTTATGGTATATAAAATTAACATCAGTTTTCCTTTTTACATTTTTTTTTAACAAATCATGGCCAACTGAAGTTTTATTCTCTATTACCCATTAGCGGCGCAAGTAGGCTCCGTGCACACAACCTATACAGTATATATGTACAATACATATATACTGTATAGACTGTGTGCACGGAGCCTACATGCGCCGCTAGTGGGTAATTACATATTTTGTTTCAACCGCGCGTAAAGGTACACGCACTCTGTTTCTGTTTTTAGTATATTGCACGAAAATCTTTTCAAGCTTCAATTAAAATATTATAAAATTTTGAGCTGTTAATCATTTCTTAAGAAATAATCTCTAATAATACCGGATTATATGATGTATTTAAGCAACGCTACTGAATACCAACATCAACAACAACGACAAAACAAACAACATAAATAACGTTAAAATGTGAAAAGACACTTGAAGCATATTCACATATAAAATACGAACAGCAAGTCTACACAATATCGTAAGTACCGCGAATATTAAATTGATGAATGAATAATTAGTAATATGCTCTGTTAATTACAAAACCAATTAAAATTCTAGTTCAGTTTGCGTCTTTTTGCCCCATTATGACTTTTTGTTATTAAAAATAAACTTTTCAGAATGATGAAATGAAATTGACTTTTTACTTTTTAACGACTAATATAAAGTTTGCAGTAGTAGTTCAAGTTCCTATGTGTATGCGGCTATGTGTATTGTTAAAAAGCCATGCCAGCATTTATTCAAAAGATTTCCCTTGGTAGATGTACGCACGCTTATAACTCATAGACCCATCGTCCCACCAAACCGTCTCCCCATTACGGTTAAACGAATTCTCTCACCTTTCGGGCGTTAACGAATGCCTGGCCTACATTTTAAAACCGAGGCAACCCTTTCAATCCTTAATTTGACGTTAAATTTTAACGGTTAGCAAGAGTAACGAAGTTCTGAAAATAATTTAAAACTTTTTTGGCGAAAAATTATACTTACTAAGTACGAAATTAATACATTTTCTTATGCTGAGTTTCTGTGAACACTTTATCTGTATGTTAAACTCTTAGATAAGTAATAAAAAAGGGATGCCCGCAAATAATCACGTTTTAAACGACACCGGTGATAACAAATCTCCATCAATCTTGCCAAACTGCAAATGAGCATTGAACGATGTAATTGATAAAACATAGATTAATGGAAATGACACATTCTCAAGTCAGTTGTCATTGATATTATCAACGATATAGATAAAATAAAATAATTTATAATGAGATTAGTCAGTTTGTACCCGACACCTTATTACTTTTCTTTTTCTCAGAGCCGACACTTTTTAACGTTGCGATTTGATAATCTGTAGCAGACCACATGAATATTTTTTTATTTTAATATTTTTTCGGTAGTGACAATTTGTGCGAGTTTTCTGTGAATAAATAAATGTTTTTTTTTTTAATTCCGAACTGTTCACGATTTTTAAAAAAATTTAAAAATTGTTAAGTAGTGCTACATATGTAAGAAATCAGAAAATAATTATCCTAACCTGTCATTTCTTTTAGTAAGTAAACATTTTATCTTAGGTGTAAAATATGTTTTTATGTTTTTATCAGTAAAATTTGGTTAAACATATCTAAAATATATTTTTATGATCAATATAAGATTTATAAACCTCATTGATTGTTGTCTTTATATCCTTCAAAACTGCATACTTTAGAAAATAATGAGTGCTTCTCTCATATTGGATGTTGCTATCACTACATTGTATAAACTAACATAGGGAATGCTAGGTCCATTTATATATTTTGCGTATTTGGTTAAACCTATAAATATTTTATAATTTGACTGTGTTGTGAATGAACGAACATATTCTGTTGTCATCGTTTAACAGACAGAAGGTCATAATTTAAGAGTTTCAAAATGTTAACAATTATGTATAAATATTATACAGGTGACCGGTAATTGCTCATATTCCTCTCGGGAGAAGAAACTATTACTAATTTGAAATGATTGAACCTCTATCACTTGGGGGTCCGAAATGTGTCATTTTCGAGAAAATTTACTTCGGTTGTCTTTTTACAAAAATCCGAATTTTGGGAGTTAAAAATTAAGAAAAAAAATATTCTCACTTTTTGGTCCGTATTTTTCTATGATCTGAATAGCTTACTAATTGGCCAACCTTTCTAAAGCTAAAAAACCATAAAATTTACTGTTAGATTTTATGTAATATGTACTTAAATAAAAAAAAAAATAAGAACTCTTCACAGAAGTTCAAATCTTTGATTAACGTCTGATTAGAACTCTTCAATAAATAAAATTATCGACCAATTTTTCAGACAATATATTAACAAAAAATATAATTAATACATTAACGTTTGGATCCGGATTTGGATCTTCTTCAGAACGGATCTAAAAAATATAAAAAATAATTAATATTTAATTTCTAATTCGCTTTATATAAATTCTTTCAAAATAATTAATTGGTATCAAAATATTGAAAAAATAATAACAAACAATTTTTCAATATCTTGATACGAATTAATTATTTTGAAAGAATTTATATAAAGCGAATTAGAAATTAAATATTAATTATTTTTTATATTTTTTAGATCCGTTCTGAAGAAGATCCAAATCCGGATCGAAACGTTAATGTATTAATTATATTTTTTGTTAATATATTGTCTGAAAAATTGGTCGATAATTTTATTTATCTTCACTGAAGTGTCATTATCATAAAAATGCATTTTCGACCCCCGAGTTAAAAGGTTAAATCATTCCCAATTTGTCATAGTTTCTTCTCCCGTAAGGAATACGAGCAATTACCGGTCATCTATATACAGGAGTTTTGGTGATATGGTAGCTATGGAAATCATTACTGTATTATAGAAAATCGTTCCACATTAAATGCATATGAACCTTCCTTCGACGCCCGGTATATTTTACATTTAATGTAGACCGATTTTCTGTAATGCATTAGCCATTTCTATAGAACCATATCAACAAAATTCAAATTATATATACTAGGAAGGTAATTTTGTTTCCTTTTTGTACTAATTAAAAAAAAGAATACGAGTACTATAAAGGTCAATTAATAAAGCATAATATATAAAATATGAAAAGAGACACCTGGAAAAAAGAAACTTCATATTTCTGAGAAAAAAATATATTATGTTCTATCAGTATATCTAACATGGGTTTGGTAGAAGTACTTTCACAAATTAAATATCTCTTAATGTCGATTCAATTCAACACAGAAAACAAGCTTGTTAATTAAGCACCGTGGAAACAGATGTGTTCGGGTAATAATAAACTCATTACAAAAAAGAAGGATTAATTATTTTTATGTGAATCAATCCCATTTACCAAAATGATAACGAGCTGTTAAAAAATGTATAATACAAAATTCTCGTTTCGTAATCGACATCAGTGGTTTTCCTGTTACGAAACATTGACGATACTAGATTATCAACAAAAATTATCAACTAAAAATATTCAGTTAATACGTGACTGCGATTGTGTGTTGTTTTCTATCGTTGAAATATTAGATATAATTTGACAATTGGAATCGTAAGTACTGGAGATTAATAATGGTATTCAAATTCAAAGCAACCGGGACATGATTTTATTTGCGCAGAAAAACGAAATTTTTTGGTCGGTCACGTGATCTTTGATTTTATCCGCTGATGCCCTCGCTTTATCTTCAAGTTTATTCCTTATCTCAGGGGTGGCGAACCTTTTTACACCTACGTGCCAATTTTTTTCAAAAATATTTGATGTAGCCATGACGTGCCGACAAGCACTCAAGAAATTTAATTGTCAAAAAAGATGAGTCAAAAATGACAATTTTGATGATACATTCGTATTAGTTATTCGGTGATAGTCAGTTGTTTTTGACATCTAGTATATTTTTAATTATTTTATTGTACAATCGATAATGTACTAAAAACTAGAAAATAAATATGAGTCACCATAGGGGGTGTTGATTAAACTAAAATAAAATCATGGGGGGAATTATGGTCGAAGAAGACAGTCGAAAGCTAAATATTATTTCCAATCTCAAACAAATTAAAGTTTTCCTCTAAATTTCCCCTCCCCCGATTTATTTTAGTTTAATCAAGCCCCCTATGGTGACTCATATACATTTTCTAGGTTTTAGTACATTATCAATTGTACAATAAAAGCGTTTAACTTGACAGTTTTTTAACTTATTTTTACTTTTAAGTTTTTAGTTTGATTTGCATTCGGACGAAAGTCGAAACGGTCAGTTAGCTACTATAATATTGTATTGTCATCGGAACTACATACGTGTGCAAAATTTCAACTCAATCGGATAACGGCAAGTAGTTGAAAAAGCTGTTGCATGCTTTATTAAAAATTCGATTTGCAACGAGACGAAAGTCGGGACGGTAAGTGAGTTATTATAATATTGTATTATCATCGGAACTACATACCTATGCAAAATTTCAACTCAATCGGATAACGGAAAGTAGTTGAAAAAGCTGTCCCAAAATTTGAAACAAATAAGTATACGGAACAGCGTTGTCAGTTTTTTTTTTCGCTAAGTCGGGATTTTGGAACTCTTTGAGTGAAAACAGCGAGATTCTTTCATCGAAAGCGGGACATAATAAAAAAACGTATATAATCAGAAGGTTTCAAATACCTATTTATCTTTTTATTTGAATTAAAATTACGTTTACGTGACCAGTAGATAGCAAAAATAGCCATAGAAAATGTACCATAGAAAATGTATTTTAATAAAAATATAATATTTTAAATCAGATTTACCCTATCGTTAAATAGTCGAGTCTTATTCGTCTTCAGAATCATAAAAAAAACAGAAATCAAAATCTCAAAAGTTTTATTCATTAGAAAAATATGGTGTTTCAAACAATAGTCTGTCGAGTGTGTGTTACAAATTGCAACTTACAATAAGAGAATAATTATTTATAATAATTACTTACTTATTCATGATATTTCTGCGAAGATTTAACTTCTTTTAAAGTTTTAAAGTTATCCTCGAAAAGCGGGACTGAGCCTGTCCCGCGCGGGACATTTAATTTTGATTTAAAAATCGGGACGTCCCGCCAAAATCAGTGTATATTTTACTGGATACACTAAATTTTGCGTCAATATTTTAACTATGTTGATAAACACATCTGTTTTATAGTTTAATCGTTTTTAGTACTATTAAGTATTTTGAGATAACTGATGTGGAACAAATCACTGAAGATGATTTCATTGCAGCAACTATGTGATCTTCATTTCGTAAGTACATAATTATATGAAGCAGTACATGGACGCTTTTAATTCCAATGTGCAATTTAATTCCACCTGAATTGCCGGATAATCTTCTTACTGGAGCATGTAAGGGGAAATTCATTACCTACGAACTTAGGAACACGTAGTACATATGTACCGCAGATTGTGGCGACTTAAAGCTTCTTAGGTTTAGTATTCCCTTCCTGCTCACGTATTCCCGGATCATAACGCCTGGTTATGGGTCTTCTATACCGTTTTTTTTCTTTCAAAGCCGACTTTTCATGGTCACAAAATATACTAATCATGATCTGTCGATACATTTTTTATAATACATTCTAATAATCTACGGAGAAACAGTATACTGCGTTTAATCATAATGTAGCAAAACTGCTGTAGTCCGTGGCGGAAATTATTTATTTTCAATAATAAATGTTTAACAAAACAGTAAAACACTCAAACGAAAGCGCACTTCTTTAACTTATCAGAAATAATAACATTAACAGAAATAAAACTAATAGTTCTAGATAATAAAATAAAAGACTTAGTAACAGAGAATAAAGAGTCACTAAATTATGTACACAAAATATTTACTACAACACAGGAACACAACACAAAGTTTAGCTAGTACAGTAGCTGATTCACACTTGTATTTACAAAAAAGTTATATTTAAACAGATTTATATAAATTGCACTCGCTAAAGTTATTTATTTTTACAGTATAACTGAATAATTTATGTCGTAATGCCAGAGCACTGTGTCAACACATGAACAATACGAATAACTGACTGACTGGCTCAACCACTCTGCTCGCCTTTTATAGAATGTTCTGGGCGAATCGAGATCCCTTCCTTTACATGTATTTGTGTCTCCAGTTCGGGTGTTTTTTACCTGTTCTCCATTGTTGTTGGTTCTATTAGTTTCTACAGATTCCAGAGTCGTCCCATCAATACGGTCCAAATAACAGTAATAACCGAAAGTGATAATATTGAATAATAATTATCAATTTGTTAATTAAATACACGGTATTTTTATAGCAGTCTACACATTGTGTAAATTTTATTAGTAATTATTATTACTGTGTATTTAATTAATAAATTGATAACGTTTGACCTACCCGAATATTTTCATATAATATGTAACATCATAAAAATTTTATATGAATTTATTGAGCAAAAAATGGAGATCGAAAATGTAAAAAATGCATGTATTTATTCACTGTTACCACTTTCGGTGAACGCACTGTATATCTGTTACAAATGAAAAGGGCATGCTTTCAGTAATCCTTAAAGATGTTCTATTCAGAATTTTATGTCAGTTTAGTGCGAAAACTGAAATCCAAAAATATATTTTAGTTTGTAGTACTTATTATGGAAGATTACAATCATTTTTGCTTAAACGTTTATTATGCAAGATTTACAGCCTTAAATATAAAACTTAATAATTATTATTCATTTTAGAACACGGGCCGTTAAATTTTCTCGTGAAGCAAAAGAAATAAAGGAAAAGCGGAAGAAAATGAAAGATTTATTTACTTTAGAAACATTAATTAATTGCGTCAAATTTCATTTTCCTGTTTAAAATGTAATATAATAACACCAACTGGATATATCGTCAAACACAAAAAATATTAAATAAAGGCACGGCGGTTTTCAAAATAAACAGGCGTTAGAGCAAGAATAGAAATAATTTTTTAAAAAGAATTTTAACGGAGCTGAATTTGAAATTATCGTTTCTGCCATAATTCAGTCAATTTTATTCCAGTTTAATCTACACGATAAGGAATAAACAGAAGAAAACCACAATGATTAAAATTGAGCCGTCTCCCTAGATTTTGATTTAGTTACACTTATTTCAATATAAATCAGTTGCAAGATATGAAAATTTCAACTTTATCTTGTAAGATTCAAATATTGTTTTATTGATTTATAATATTTTATTTTTGTCAATATATTGTCTGAAAAAAATTGGTCGACAATTTTATTTAGTTTATCTTGTAAAATCAAAGCATAGTAAAACCTACATGGACATAATAACAAAGCACTGGAAGAAATATTTGTTTTAGACGGGTTTCTGTCTTACTGGGTAATTGTTGGGAATTCATTTTGCAAAATCCATGAATTTTTCATTTAAAGCTGGAATCGGTTGTAGACAGGTATTGTTTTCATTATAATTAATTCTTTCGAATAATTTTCCTTTTACAAAGACCGAAAACATGACACCGGAACAAATTTTGGTTTAGATAGATTTTCATCTTAGCAGGTGTAACTGTGTGACTTTTTTCTTAAGAGACGATAACATTTTTCTGTATAAAAAAAACTTTTCGTTATTTGATCTATAACAATCAATAAATATCTAAATAATATTTCCAACTTCAACTTTACGCTTGCAGTTTTTGCCCCCAGCCTACAAAGAAAATTTTAGGACATTGAATATTTACTGAAACGTATGATGTAGCTTTGAAGGAAGTTTCAGAGCTCGCCATCTCTCCAAAATAATCATATAAGTGTCCTTGATCGGGGGCGACGTAAATCTGATTCGCACTGTCCTGTCAATAACGGTATTATTGCGTCATGACGATAAAACTTGACCCGAATGACGTCCGAACTAGGCTTTGTCAGAATACGTCACGGTAAACGCGCCAATTATTTTCGGCGAATTTTTATTTCGTTTTCTCCCAAAATAAGATTTCGTGGAGTACATAACTTTAGCGACGTTTTGGGTTGGGTACGTGATCTTTTATGGTGCTTCAAAATACAAGATGGCACCGTGGCTCTATCGCAGTGATTCCCAAAGTAGTCTATATCGACCCCAAGGGGTCGACGACAACTTGCAAGGGGTCCATGTCAGCGGAAAAAAAAATTGGGGATCTATGAAATGAAAATAGGGTTCAACGATAGTGAATCTCCCAACAAAAAAAGAAACAAACTGGACATCGTTAACCGAGGAGATTTAAGATTAAATCTAACTAAATTGATGCCAAATGTTGAATTTATTAATAAAACATCAGGTTCATCCCTCACACTAAAAGCATTTATTTTTTGCTTAGTCATTTTATGTAACAGAAAGTAAATTTTAATTTGATTCGTTTAATTTGAATCTAATTAATAAATGTAGGTATATAAAACTAAACATTTCACACTACATTTCACTACCGTTATAAATTTAAATCGTTCAAAGTGAGTAGCACTATACCGGTTGTCAATAATATATTTGAAATTAATAAATTTGCAAAAAATCAATATCAGATAAGCAGGCGGTCTACTCAAAACCGAAAAACATGGCAAGTGGTCTAAGAGACAAAAAAGTTTGGGAACCTCTGCTCTATCGGTTCTAATTAGAATTACAATTTTGACAATGCACTAATAACATATAACTTTATGAGGAATATATAAAAGACTTGGGAAAAAAGTCGTGACTAGAATTTTGTTTCTTGAAGCGTTTGTTACACATTGGCAGTACTGTTGCCACCGTTCAAATATGCAACATGTATCATCTGCTTGCCAATGCTACCACACTCACATTACAAAATACTATTCCTGTTGTAGGTTACGCACACACGAATACAGGGCTTTCAATTTTATTTTGTTAAAAGCACTATAAAAAATATTCTATATACAAATTGCAAAACGAGGCGTTCAGTTTTACGTGTAAGTGTTCACCTTTTATAATTTTCTATTTATTTATTTTAAGTAACCAGTTCTACATAAAAAGTAATAATAATAAAATAATTATTTTACTAATTTTTAAAAAATTGCTAGATGAAAACTTATAAAAAGTAGACTTAAAAATACATATTATGACAAATGTCACTAGGTGACAGAAAAATAGTAATAAATAAAACGTATTTTAATAAATTTAAACAGGGTTCTATTCTGATAGTAAACAAAGCGAATAAAAGATAAGTCAAGGCGATTCGGTAAGGTTTTCAACCTTTATCTGGCTCGGACATAGGACATAGACCAACGTACTATTCAGTATTTCAGGACTTATTATGAATTTGAAACAACAGAATATTCGCTTTTCAAAAAGCTACTATTTAAATGGGTTTTGTGCGAATTTAACATAAATATAACTTTTTGTATGAACGAAGTACAGCTCTTACGCGCAAAGTGGTAATAGAGCACACTACCGACGTTGCGACGTGTGCAATTATTATGTCACTAGCGGTCCGTCCCGGTCTCACCCGAGTGCAAAAAAAACGAATGAGGGGAGAAGGACATGAGTACGCACGTTCATCTTAGTTTACCGAGATGAATGTTGTGTCCAAATTTCATGATGATCGGAGTTACCTTTCAAAAGTTTTTTTACACCTTGGGTTACATTATTGGAGTTTTCGTAGGGATCTTTAATTTAACTCGATTAACAATATAGCTTAGATGTTACTCAGTGATAATGTAGAATTCTATCATTTTTTAAATCGGTCCAGTAGTTTTTGAGTTTATTCATTGCAAACAAAAATACAAATGTTTTCTCTTTATTATATTAGTATAAGATATAGATTAGATTCTGCCTCTTGAATTCTCAACGTTGTTAAAAAAAATGCTGACTAGAACTTAAAAACATTAAACGTAAAGCTTTGAAGTTTTTTAATATTCATCGTGACAGTATAAAAAATCTATTAAATACATTTCTGTAAAAGCAGATCACAAAAGATGTTTTCAAATTATTTTCTAAAATATTGAGAACCCCGAATAAACATTTCACCAATCATTTCCAGGGGACGTTTACAGACGAACAAATTTTATTATTCAATTTAAAAAATACAGGCGACATAGCAGCAATACGAGTGCAACATATTTTTTTTTCTTTTTATTTTGCATAGAATTTTTTATTGGTGTATTCAACATTTCGCGTACAAAACTGAATAACAATGTATTTCAAAAGGTTTTCATGTCTGTGTTTATAATTCAACATACGTTTGTTTTTTAGGCGTTTAGACAAGGGTTTGAAAAGTTATTTTTTACTTTTTAGTGTGAAGTCGGTTCAATTTTTTTGATAAAAATATTTTATTTTTCTCTTTTTAGTGTTAATCTAACACTAAAAATCGGTGAACATACATAAAAAACATTTTGCGTGCCTTTGAAATTTGATAGTTTCCCTCGATTTCTCCGAATTCCACCATCAGATCCTGACTTGGTTCCGATGGGATCACCTCTGAGGTGCACACTTTCGAATAAAAAAAAAATATTTGAAAATCGGTCCATAATTGACGGAGAAATCGGTGAACATACATAAAAAAAAATTTAAAAAAATGTACAGACGAACATAAAACCTTCTCCTTTTTGTTGAAGTCGGTTAAAAAATAAAGAACACTGAATAATGAAGTAGTTTTGCAGCTGGATTCCTAGGCTCCAAGCGTGCCGTGGCGCTGGATTTTGTGATTGTGTTGGTCTCACACGATGCGCGTTTTGAAGCTGGATTTGCAGATGGTTTTGGTGTGCGCACAGTGACAGTCCGAATGTTAACAAAAATATCCGTTTATTAACACTCTTATATTAACTTGACTTGTATGTGTTTATGTAGATGTATGTATGTAAAAAAATCTTTCAATTTAATTTTCACTTACTTCCAGATGTCTGAATAATATGAATTTCTGCATACGTATTAAGGACCCATGACAATACAATAATTTATATAAATATTTATAAATATATAAATAATTTATGTAAACATGGTTATTTGAGTGTTGGTTTTTAGGGTTGTAATTTAAATTAGCGTATTAAAAAACTCAAAAAAGAAACACTCTTATATAACAACGTGGACTAAAATATAAAAAAATTCAAAAAGAAAAAACTCGGTGAGTCAAATCGAGCTCAAACGGTTCGTCTTCTTGTAGAGAATCCCGAGGTACAGTTTTCTGCCAAAATCGACCTTGCAAAAACGCGTCATGTTCGCGGAAAGTTTAACATGATATTCAATCATTAATGACAAATATATTAAATTGGGAGATTATGATCTAGCAGTGACAAAATTGGCAGATATTATTTTTTCCAAACTTTTTGGGTACTAATAGAGAGCCTAGTAAGAATTTTTGCCACCGAGCGAAAATTTTTCGAATTTTTGCCTGTGCAAATTTTGAAAAATCATCGAAAGAAAGTGAGGTCTCTTGGAGTCGCAAAATTTCGTATTCCAGGCCACCCAAACAGCCATTCATTTTTTTTAAATTTTTTTGACGTTTCTTTTTCGATTTTATTTGAGAGGATTTTGAAAATCTCTGCAGAGAGAAAATTGACAGAAAATATCTTTTCTGCAATTAGGAGGTCCCCCCAGACGCCTTTCAGTCATTTTCTACCATTGAGTGTAGGAATTTTGAATTTTGCCGTTATTTTTTTTAAGTGCCCCGGCAACGGCTAGACCCCTACTTCACTAAGCGGATTTGTAGAGGGGGACTCTGACTACACGATAGAGAGCATTTTTGCCACCAAATACTTCTTGACCATTTCTGTCACCGTCTCTTTAACTATTATATAAGAGTGTTTTTTTGAGTTTGTTAAAACCCTAATTTTATTTTCTCTAAACAGAACACATACTATGACGCTACGTTTATGTCGTTTGTCCATGTCACCTACATGACGAGATACTGTTTTCTGATTGGTTTTTGTTAAAAGCCATCAGAAAATGAAGCGCGTAATTTTATTTTTGTATATAGACCTTTTAATTCAAGAACATTACATATTATTCAAATCTTAGATTAACGTCTGAATAGAACTCTTCAAATAAATAAAATTATTTATTATTATTTATTTTTTTCAGTCTGAAAAAATTGGGCGATAATTTTATTTATATGAAGAATTACATATTATTATTGATGCACGAAAAATGTTACCTACTTTTTTGGAAAACATTCAGAGTTCTCCCATCCATAATTTAAAGCTCATATTGTGTGTATCTATTTATAAATTTACAAATAAATATAAAATAAATACGCGGTTAGTCTTTGCAATGTTTATTTGTCGCTGATTATTTTTAATTAAATTCTAGATTACACTCCAATAAATAATGACAGTTCAAATATAAAACCAACGGATACGTCGGTCTGTTTATTCTATTTTAATTATGTTTGTTTTGAAAAGAAATGTTTAATTTCTCGTAAATTCATGAAATAGAACGAATATTTTTCTGTATTTTTATTTAAAAAAGGTTTTTAATAGGGTAATGATATTTTATAAATATATTTAAACATAAAAAGAAAATAGTTTGTCTTTGTTCATCAAAAACTTTATAAAAATTGTATTTTGTTAAAAATATACCTGAATACAGAGTGACTTTTAAGTTGATTCTTTTTTTAACAGCGTGTATAGAAATCAAATACACGAACAAATATTTCAAGTAACTTTTTTATCAAAACTCAAAAATGAAAAAGAAACAGGCTTTCAAAGTTTTATTAAATTATATCAAATTTTGAGGTCGGTTCTGGCGTTATGTTATGTCACTATGAAAATATGTTATGGCATTGTCAAGTAGTCACAGAAATTATTTGAAGTTGTCCCCGTTTTGTTGGACACAAAGATGCGTACGTCGTATCCATGCTTCTGCACATGCTTGCAGTAGCGTTAAGGGCCTTCCGCAAATTATTTCGGAAGCATTTCCAATTCGAGTGTGTTAACCGGGCTTTTGAATTAATTAAATAAAATTTAAAAAGTTTAATTAAACATCTTCCGAATCTGACTTACAAATTATAGTAGACAGGGTAACCAGTATCAGTGAATTATATGGTTTAAAAGTTAATAAATAATACTAAAAAGACTATAATCTTCAGCAAAGAATTAACTAAAGCGGTACTTAATATTACATCCAACAATTCAAAACTAAAACAAGCTAATCAAATAAACTATTTAGGCAAATTGTTTACGTCTAATAATGACCAACTAAAGGAAGTTAAAAAACGCATTTCCGTCGCGAAAATAAATTTTGTACAGCTTAAAAGTTATTTAACTAATAGAAAGTTAAGTTTCAAAAACCGTTTAAAAATGTTTAAAACATATGTGTGGTCAACGCTACTATATTCATGTGAAACTTGGACGATTAAAAATATAAGTGAAGTAACAATGCAAGCTTTTGAAATATGGTGCATCAGAAAAATGTTAAAAATAAAGTGGACAGACAAATTAAAAAACGATGATGTGTTTCATAGAGTTGGTTATAAAAGGTGTTTATTAACTACAATCAAGAAGAGGGCGTTACAATACTTTGGTCATATTTGTAGAGGAAGCGAATAATAATAATAATAATAATAATAATAATAATAATAATAATACTCCTTATTTTATCTAATTTTACATTATATAGTAAAATTTACTAAACTTGTGAGTATAAAACATGTCAGAAAACTTAAATTAAATGTTGAAGTTAAATGTATAAAAATCATCCAAAGTGTATGGTGCTAGTTTTATCAATTCCTGTTTTAATTTATTTTTCAGTCTACTGTTATTTAATTTTACTAAAGTATTAGGCAGTTTGTTGTAAATGTTTGCTATAGTATTATTTAAACCGCTATTTACTGCCTCCAAATTGGTCTGAATTTTTTCAATGTTATTTTTGTTCCGTGTAGGGTAATTATGTATATTACTTCGGTTAGTAAACAGATCTGTATTTTTTCTGTAAAACATGAACTACAAAGATTAATTATGTGTGGAAAACTAGAGGGACATATTTCGAAAGTTAGGAAAAGAATCACATGGATAGCGAACTTAAAAAGTGGACTTTAAAATCTTTTAGTGATCTAAAATCGACAGCTATCGACAAAGTGAGATGGGAAAACGTGGTTTCGAACATCCTGTAAAGGATAAGGAACTTTATGATGATGCATTAAACTTTGAACGGCTGTTTCTCTCTAATTTTTGAATTTTGATAAAAAAGTTAAATAAAATATTTGTTCGTCTATTTGATTTCTACACGCTTTTAAAAAAGAACTGAAAAATCACCTGTATAACTCAAATCCGCACAATTATTGAGAAATTCGCCAAGTAATTAGTGTTTTTGATTATTTTCGATAAAAAGAAATTTTTTTAATTACTTTTCTCTTAAGTACCTACTATTTAAACCTGTTTCCAATTCAAATTAAATAAAAATTAAACAGTTTAACAGCTTTAGTCGTTTTTTCATCTTTCACAAATTAGATTGTACTACTTATATTGAAACACAAGAGGACTTTTCGAATTAACTAATAAAAAAATATGTTTCTTTATATTAAGAGAATAAATGATTATGCTCAGGGTATCATTCAGTTTAATTGAGATAACCTGATATTCCTGAGCGAAATAAAGGCTTTGATAAAAGCCCTGAATCTTTTTGGAATTTGCATCCTACACCTAGTCAAATGTTGGGAATGGATTCTTGAGGTGACGGAGTCAACATTTTTTTTTAATTTTTGCTACAGAGTGAGTCAATTATTTTAAATTTAAATTACGTGCTCACCAACTTTCGCTATATACACAAAACAGTTGTTGAAATACAACTACTCAAATACAGCATAGGTAAGTATTAAATATTATAAATATGTAATTAATAATTAATTACTTGCGTAATATAGATTAACACGGTTACTATTTTAAATGAGTGCGTCAGTTAATACAATTTATTATTAGATAAATTGCAAAAAAAATATCGCTTATTCAAGAGTCTTAATTTATCTGCTTCTGTTCTTCAAAATAACACCTTGCTTCATTTCGATCTGAAAGAATGACGAATATATAAAAGATTGAGGGAAAACAATACGCCGCCCTGCTTAAAACGGAAATAAATTGAGAGAACGAGAATCAACAGCTTCTATATAATATACCCATTACATATACATTCATGAACATTATATAATAATATAATGTAAAATAGGAACACAAATATAGTCGCTCTCATTTTCTTGCGACATCACCAATACATCACGAGTCCATAAATTTAAATAAAACTTTAGATCATATTACGGAATTAACAAAACTGAATTGAACCACGACTTCATTCTTCTTTAAACTAAGCTGAGACATGATTGCTCCAGCAAAAAGTTATTCTTCTCTGATTGTTCATTACGTTACACATTGTAATAGCTTTCAACGACCCTAAAAAAAGGAGCGTCACTCTTATGGAGTCTTTCTAATTAGTCAATGAACGTTATTATATAATAATTAATTAAGAGAATCCACTATACCTATTGTTGAAATGAGTCTACTATTTTAATTACGTACTGATAAATCTACTATAGATATCTAATGATTAACGAAGAACATCGCTTAAAGCACCATAATCAATTCAAAGGCGAAAATATTAGGTGTTAAAATGAGGCAACTATATTATATAATTACGTGTTGGTGAATCTACTGCACATGACTTGTAATCAACAAGGACGATCGCTTACAGCATCCCAGCATCATCAATTCACCCGAGAAGAAGGAGTTGAAATGAGACAATTATTATAATTACGCGATGTCAAACTTATTTCACGTTGATATTTATATGCCATCTACCAGTTTCTTGCCAAATGCTATATATAAGGTATAAAATATAGACTTCTCATTTATATTAAAATGGAGTCGAGTGAGTGATTCACAAGAAATACTTAATCGTTTTAAGAGAAGAGCAATGGAGAAGTACTCAACAACGTAGATTTGTTTGTATCAAACAGAATTTCATTTTGAAAATTTTCTCTTCTCTATTATGCTGGCAATTCATTCGTGACTTCAATACAGAGCGGATAAAAACTTATAAACTTAAAAAAAGTAGTAAAACAAATACAACTTACTGCAAAACAAATATTAAATTTATTTCAAGAAAGCTTCGGCGAATAGCAGGGTTTGGCACTGCGACCCGGAGTTTTTTGAACGTGATTTCTTCAAGCAGTAAATAATTTATAAAGAAATACGATCAATTGTTAATTTAAGGCGATTAAGTCTTTAAGAAAACTATATATTACTAGCTGCCCGATTTAGCTTTACCTGTTATGATGTAATATTTATAGCTCATGCTACTTGACAAGAATTAAACTCTTTCTCTCTCTATCACTCACCGGTACACTTTCATGCCCTCTCTCTTTCACATACACTAAAAACAATGCTAACTTTCAGTATAATTCATAGGAATAAACGAAATGCCTTTTCAACTATATTTGGTGAAATAATTATTTCTTCTTTGTGTTCCTTTTCTCTTAATCTCACCTAGGGTCTTGATCGAGTTTTAAAGGCTTTTATCGGATTCCGTCTGGGTTGCATTTTTGTCGCATCGAATCATCTATACTAATATATAAATCTGAAGAGTTTGTTTGTTTGGTTGAACGCGCTAATCTCAGAAACTACATTATACTGAAAAATATTATTACAATTAAAATTATGAAACATTCCGCAAAATGAATGCGAAAATCTAAATTAAAATTGAAAAATAAATTCTTTTCTAAACTGACAAACAATACAGAACATACGTTATCATTTTGCACACTAGGCGATATGTAGGCGCTGACAGACAACTTTTGTCGTTCAATGGTTTTAGTAGCATCACTGACATCCAAACGTTGCTTTTAATAAGTAGGCACTCAGCTGCAAGTGTTCATCGGCCAAATATATAGTTTGCCAATCAATTAGTTTGGTCTGTAAACGTCAATCGTCAATAATTGATTTACGCAATTAAATCGTATATTACATCACAAGGGCCGAAAGTTGGATATTCTTGGACTTACGTTGCAAAATTGGTCTCCACGAAAAGCGATTTTATTTTAACGCGATAATACGAGTATATGGTAAAAAAAATTGGATTAGTAGTTTCGGAGTTTTCCTTGCATACACACAAATACAAAATTCCTACTCTTAATATTAGTATAAAGATAAAAAATAAAAATAAAATGTTTCTTCGCAATTTTCATACTCATGTAATCTCTTAACACCATGCAGTTATTTTAACTTTACAACAAATTCAGTTAAATAATCCTAAAGATGTCGCATAAAATATTTAATACGAAACTGAACTAGAAATTGTCTGGTATAACGTCACGTTATGTAACATTATTTAAAGTCTTTATATATTCCCCGTACATTTTGCTAACACAATTTAGTGAGCAGGGAAGTCAAGAATTAGTTATATTGTGTTCAAACGACGCACGACACTTCAGAAACCGCTACAGCCAATTATAGTTCACAAGGTTGCCAATACACATACTATTCGATAGGTACATACTACATAGCTCCGAAAAAAATTCTACATCTCCTTTTAACCACGTTAGGTGTCAAATTTCGACATTGCGATTTATTGCGTGTGTAGGTCATGAAAGGAACCTATACTGTCCAACTTTCAAATATATATGTTAACAATTTTGAAGACAACGTCTACAGTGGCCAAAGAATTCAGAAAAACGCAGTTACAGATATTAAATTTGCATTTATTGAATAATGTTTCGAAGGATTTCCTTCATCCTCAGAGTACTGTACAAAAAAAGAAATAGTAGCAAGATTACAATAATGAATTTGAATTTTATATAAATATGTTGAAAAAAAGTCTGGAGATAGAACTTTTTAAATTAAAAAAAAAAAAAGTTAACTTTTTAAAAGATACCTAATTAATTTTTTTTATAATAAAAAAGACTCACCAAATGTCGTCAAAAGGGTAATGTTGTCAAAATAATAAAAAAAAAATTATATGCACCTAGATGGTGATATGTATAACATAATTTAGAATAATTTTTTTAATGATGATCAAAATCTTAACTATGTCAAGATAGTTGGCAAAACCAAAAGTGCACATTCCGCAAGTTTTCTACTGTACCTACATATTAATATAATGAAAAAAAATTGAGAAAATAGATTTAAAAAAAGCAATTAAAAAAATAGAAAAAAAAATAAAAATATTATAATGAAAAAAAATTAAGAAAATAGATTAAAAAAAAACAATTAAAAAAAATAAAAAAAAAATTAAAAATAAAATGGAATAGAGAAAATATATTACTTGTGTCAGCGGGAATCAAACCCGGCACCTTGCTATCTATGACTGGACTAACGCTTTTAACCGCTCGGCCATTCTGATATCCCAGTATGCGTTGTTATTGTGGTATAGAAGTGTAGCAGTTATTAATTTACGTAATACACTCCATTTACAATAACAGTAATAGGTATTTTTTTGTTTTTTTAAGGTTTTTTATTTTAACTATTATCTGTCAAAAATAATAAAATAAAACTGTTTATAAAAATTAAACTACTGAACACATTTATGTGAATTTAAATAGGGTTCTGGTCTGATACTAAACAAAGTGAATAAAATATAACCCAAGGCAATCCGACCAAAATTGCGATCTGTAGAGTCGTGACGTACATACGTACGTACGTACATACGTACAGACCAACCGACAACTGCTGTTTGTAATTTTCAATTACAATTTTAATAGCATTTATGAACTCGAATTGATTTAAAAATGGTTCTGTTTTATAGATCAGAATCTCCTCTTTTCAAAAAGCTTCAATTTGAATGGATTTCGTGTGAAATTAACTTAGATATAACTTCTTATATGAACGAAAGTCAGCTCTGACGCACAAAGCGATAATAAAGCACATACCGCCAGTTTAGCGGTATGTGTAACTAACGGTAATGTGAATTATCTGTTTACGTTATTAAAATATAACTAAAAATAATTTGTTGTTTCATGTTTGGACATTATTTGATTAAATTTAGCAATTATTATTTCAAATTTATAGCTTCAGCGGTTTGACTTGGGTGTTGATGAGTTAGTCAGTCACCCGATTTCTACTTCTCTCTTTATTATAATTGTATAGAATATGTGTAATATCAATATTTTTGAACTTACATTACATTTTGATAGATCTTTGGATCTTCAAAATATTTTGGGGTAGTATACCCAGGCCGAAGGAGACTATCATATCGACATTGATTGTTCAGCAAGTATACAAGATTCAATACCGAAATTTTCACAAGTTTTGAAATGTCTACTTTCTCTAACAATACCAAATATACCAATGTTTCATAATGGTCGCGACCTGCAGTGGTAAATAATCAAATTTCGTGTTCCCTTGTTTTCAAGAAGGTGTTGTCATGACGACAGTATTTAACACTAACAGTCGGTTGGCACAGTGGTGACCGCATTTGTAAGAGCTTCCAAAATGTCGTTTACATTAATACTCTGTGTCATCATAAACGAACAAGTTAACTGAATGAACATTCAACTCTGTGAGTTTATATCGGTAATTATGCTTGCATTAGCGACCGGTCGGCTTCTAGGTTAAAGTCATTCATTCAAGTTATGTCTAGTCAAATATGACTTCCACATTGTATACAGTATAGACTTCCCTATTAAATCAACGCCTACGAGACTGTTGGCAAAAATTTAAATAAATAAAATTATCGACCAATTTTTCAGACAATATATTAACAAACAATATTATTATGTTATATTGTTTGTTAATATATTGTCTGAAAAATTGGTCGATAATTTTATTTATTTAAAAGATAAATGTAAAATAATGATTCAGGACACCGAGAGACCGACGCAGCGTATGAGTCAGAGAGAGACAACGATACTTATAGGTAAGCAACGCATACTTGTGAACGCGCGAAATTAACAATTAAAAACAGGTATAAATAATTAAATTTTTAGAAATCGCAATTAAGGATATTGTTAACTATTGTATAAAGAATAAAAAAAAATATTATTTATATTTTATTTTTTTTTTAAATATATTTTTCATGGGTCAAAAGTACCCAAATTTAAGATTTTTCGAACCTTTAAAAATTGATATCTCTAAAAATATTAACTTTATCGTGAAAAGCCATAGGACCTTTTTTAATTGTATTTTAACAAAGAATACAAAAAAAATTTGTCCGGTTGAAAAATAACAATTCCTCGCAATTGTTTAAACAATTTCGGTTTAAACAATATGGCACGGGGTTGCCCCCTGGCAACATGCATTTATATCATCAGTAGGGTAATTTGAAGAGAATCGCATAAAAAAATTGAGGTGGAATAGTTTTCGATACTCATGCGCCGATTCCTCCTGGACTAATAGTTTATCAGTTTATTTTTGATACCAGCTTTTACCTGCGAATTGGTCCGCGTGGAATTGGTGTCTAAAATTGATATAATTGATTAAAAAAATCATAAATTCAAAAAAGAATCGAATTTAAACAACGTTTCTTGTTTTACCATCTTTTTGATTCGATACATGTGAGCAAGCCACATATAGCTGGCCGTGCGAAAAACGAGGTTTATCTAAATAAATATCAGCTACCTTAGGTGATTGTCTCTGGGATTTGCTTATAGTTATTCCGAAAGCAGTTTTTAATGGAAATTGCAATCTTTTATTTTGAAAAAGCAAATCCGTTGGTATAATTGGTATGCGTAGTGTTAAAACTTTGCCTCCTTTAGATTTGCCACTGATTATAACAGTCCTAGCAATATTTCGAATTTGAGCGCATCAAGATTTCGCATTAAAAGTATCGGAACACCCACTTTTAAGCTTAATTTATGAGAAAGCATTTAACCTTGTAAAAGGTAAATTTTTGAAAAAAAAAATAGTTTATGTCCTTCCCAGAGTTTAAACTATCTCCATATTAAATTTCATCACAATCGGCTCAGCGGTTTGGCCGTGAAAGTGTTACTGACAAACAGAGTTACTTTCGCATTTATAATGTTACTATGGATAATCTTTTTCTAATTGATCAAACGCACCACAATTCTAAACTTTATTCGTAGAGAAAGTAGGAATAATAATTTTAAGTAGATTTAGATCCCAATGACTTAAGTGTCTAACGTCTATTTTAAGTAGATTGATATATTTATTTATTTATAAGTGAAAAGTTAATGGTATAATTAATGATTGATATATATTTTTCTTCTTTGAGTTGCGATGTACAGATTAAATCTTGACGCAGAAAGTGAGAACTAAAAGCAAATGAGAATAGTTTGCTTGCACATAAATGACTTAATAATTAAATTTCTATTTTATATTATGTAGGGAACAAGTCGATTGCGCTGAACACAGAGAGACATAGGAAAGGGGAAGGAAATCCCATTACGGTGTTGATTACATCACGGGCAGAGACATCTGTTTAATAATTGTGTAGATTATAGACCTTGATAGTTGGTGAATGGTGACTTACACCTATATACTATGCTATTGCAGGCTTCGTTTTTGCTTCCAAAGATCGTGACCTCTTATCATCCGTTCAACTCTATCAGAGCCTGCATAAATTGTTATAAATTAATTTATTATAGCTTCGCAAAATATAAAAACATTTCAGAATTCAGAGAATTGTTAATTCGTAATAAAAGTAATAGTCGAATTTATGCTCATGACTTATCATGGTAATAATTACGTCTTTAAGTGTTTTCCCTAATTTTTTTTTAGTTTAGTTGCAAATTATTGCCAAAATAAAAGGTATAAGGTATAAAATTTTCTGGAGCTGTGTTTTTGTGAGTACAATCTAATGTTTTAGATGACAGGGTATATGAATACGACATTACACTGCTCCTGATGTAGGGAAACGGTAATTATATATATGGTCACAATCTAAGTCATTGTCAAATCAAATTTTTTGACAATATTTTCTGCAACCCAACATTAGACTCTTAATTAAATAATTGTATATTCTTCATACCTCGGTCAAAAGTGCATACTTTTGGTGTCAATTGTAAGGCAGAAAGTCTAACATTTACTCCTTGGTGGGTTTACACGCACCAATGCGGGAAGTTCGAACGTTCGGGCAGTAGTAAAGCAAAAACAACCAATCAACTGTTGTTTAGATGTCGTTTCCATAGCAACCCTATTACATTTTAGCCAATAGTCGCGAACAGCTGTCATTTATACGTATAAGCTTCTTGGAATTTATCTGTGTTTTTATGTAATTAATAAGTAATTAATTAATTAATGTATTTAATAAGCGTGCTTACAACCGAGGTATGAAGAAAATAGTATACACCACACTTTCCGAAAGTGTGATACCTTGCCCTTCGTGCCATGATGCCCTAGGCTTCGCCTAAAGCATCATGGTACGCAGGGCAAGATATCACACTTTCGGCCCTTGTGGTGTAATATACTATTTTTGCTCGACGGGCTGTAAGCGTCAACTTTCGTCCCGCTGCGCTAAACGAAGGTGCCTCTTCCTGCCTACGTCGAGCAAAAAAATAGTATACACACCACGGGAAGTAAAGGAAGAAAGCCTAAGATCACATCTTTGCCTCGGCTTCGCCTCGGCCAACAATTATCTGTGATCTCAGACATTTCTTACTTTACTTCCCTAGATGTGTAATATACTAGTAGGTATACATAGACACTGACTAATGTTATGAATTGTTTCTCTCATATAAAAGATCTTAACAGATGAAAGAAAAACTTTCGTTGGTTAATCTGTTTACAAATGAAGCCATATGTATGATTTAAAATAACCGCCAAAACTAAATTCCTTTTTTGACCTTGAAGAATAAAAAATCCAAATGATAGGAAACAAAATTATATGGGCAGGGTATAATTTTATTTTTATTAGCACTAAAATGGTTATACAAAGAGTTTCATGTTCAAAATAGGAAAAATTCCCCGTCATCTTATTTTCATGTTTTTATACGAGGCAGTATTAATTTAAGTTGCCAATAATAATGCTGATATAGACATTCCCCGCGAGACAACAAAAGCACCTATAGAGAGAACCGCTAACGGTTCAGTCTGTTGTGCACGACGTTTCACCTCGTCCCACTGTCCTTCCGCACCGTCCCTATCACCAATCACCGACCCCAGCGTCCTTAATTACATTCGATAAACTCCTCGAGCGTACAGACATAAACATGACTTGCCGTTGATGGTTTGATGCAGAAATATCTCACGTTTACGAATTTAACTAAAAATTAAATTTAAAATTTAAAGAAATTTCGACATAATATTCGTTAAAAAAAGTTGAACTTGTTTCGTTCCTTTCTACTTCGCTAAATAATTCGTCATTAAAAATGTCTTTCTTAATAACCGATTATTTAGAAGCAGATTTTAAATAAACAGTTGTTTAGTAACAGGCAGTGGTGGCTCGCGAACATTTTAAACGGGTGTTCTGCAGGGTCAACCGGAGGTATCTCCTAGCACCGACATGGAATGGAGGGAGGTTCATTAAATTATGAATCACATCTATGCTTATGATGTTTTCATTATTAACATTTTTTCAAATAGTCTTGACAACAAATTACAATATACACTGTTACACTAGTTACTACTGCCATAAGCTGTGTGTCGTGTATCATGTATACGTGTTTTTACAGACATACATACCGCCGTGTCAAAGCCATTAAAGGTGTTGTTGAATGAGATACATTCAGTGAACACTTCTAGCATATGAAAGTGATAGATATTCTTATTTGTACTAATATGCTGACGATAAATGCAGCTCAAAGTCGATCTAAATAACACGCCATAACTTGTGGGTCAGAAGTTGTACATTGGGAGTATTTGATGGTGACCTTTCGTGTGCTGCTTCAGAGCGCAGAACAGCGCTTGAACGCAGGAAAGTCTGCCGCACGGGTTTTGTGGTTTGTCAGTGACTGTTAAACTATAACGTTGATTGTGTAACCATTACACTATTTCTTAGATTAGATTATTGGAAAATATGAAAAATATAATTTATTACAAAATTATGTAAAAGTACCTAAGATTTTGTTTGTTCTGCAGAGACTGCAGCGCCCATAGAGATACCCCCACTGGTAACATCATTAAAGACTTGTTTTTAATTAATCGTTTAAGACATGCTACTAAACAATTACCGATTATTATTTTCTATCCTGCAAAAATAACAGATGGTGACTCTATTAGATTTCTATATATATATAAATATGCAAATCTTTGATTGACGTCTGATTAGAACTCTTCAATAAATAAAATAATCGACCAATTTTTCAGACAATATATTAACAAAAAATATCAATAATACATTAACGTTTCGATCCGGATTTGGATCTTCTTCAGAACGGATCTAAAAATATAAAAAAATAATTAATAATTAGTTTCTATTTATTTTTAATGTAATTTGTGAAAGATTTTTTTAATATAAAAATATTGAAAAAATAATAACAAACAATGACTACGTAATAAAACATTGTTTGTTATTATTTTTTCAATATTTCTATATTAAAAAAATCTTTCACAAATTACATTAAAAATAAATAGAAACTAATTATTAATTATTTTTTTATATTTTTAGATCCGTTCTGAAGAAGATCCAAATCCGGATCGAAACGTTAATGTATTATTGATATTTTTTGTTAATATATTGTCTGAAAAATTGGTCGATAATTTTATTTATATATAAATATGTCTTTGTCCATGACTTTTAAGTTTAGGTATCAAGTTTCATAAAATTGGATCAGCCACTTTCGAACAAACTTTCTGTGCAAACAGATACAGGGAGCCTATTTTCAGCTTTTTTCGTTATAATAACGATGTCGTTAAGTTGCTAGCACTCGCTATTATGAGTCGAGGGAGGGGAATTTCAAGCGGTACTCAACTTCGACGATCCGATAAAAAAGTTCAATGCGCATGTGCGCAAAACCATGTGTTTTTAAGAATATTGTCTCTATATAAAGTTTTATATAATTTTTTTGCATCTAGTTGTTAATTGTATTTAGTTAGTCTATAAATAATGAAGTAATGGCAGACGAAGATATTTTAAACATAATTGTATTGGACGAACTTAGAAACGCCGAAGATGAAGTGGAAAATGATGGTTTTTCAGTTATCAGATATTGAATTTATTGAACTCTTTCGATTAAATAAGCGTCTTGTTCGGGAGTTTATTGAAATAATCACACTTTACATAAGAACACAAAGTTGGGTACCGTTCAAAGATCCCATCCATCGACTCATAATAGCGATTGCTGGCAACTTAACGACATCGTTATTATAACGAAAAAAGCTGAGAATAGGCTCCCAAAGACATCAGTTCTGGAAATGCGTTTTGAAGCCTGTCATAAAAAGCAACAATGCAATGTTATTTCAGTATTGATATGATTTATACTTGTTAGAGTTATATAACTAGTATAACCGTATGCTGTACTACGAGAGCTTTCCCAAAAGCCAGATGATGCACTGCACAAAGGCAATTACCAGAAATACACGTATATTCTGTTTTATCTGCAGAAAGGAAATTATCAATTCTAAATACAGATAAATTCCTTTGACTGGAACTGCATTTGCAGAGCTTCAATGAAGTCATTAAAACTTCGCAAATGTTTCGTTCAGCTTTAATATAAAACGCAATAATTGAATATTTAAATTTGATTCAATTAAATCAATCACAGTGAATTTGTAATCATTTTCGCGAATTGAATTTGAATAACAAATTTGTTTGTAGATATTAACATTGAAAATAATTTTCATTCAATGAAAATTAAAAATTCAATAAACAGTGCCAAAGCCAAAGGGAAGACCATTAAGTCGCACAAAAAAAAACTAATTATGAAAATGTGTCGTTGATTGACTGGTAAAAAAGGACTCCCCGGCATATTTTTTCACCCTCCCTTGCTCACGGAGGTATCACTAAAAACAACGCAAATTTTTAAGTCAGCTCGTCATTTAGGACAATTAATTGGAACAGAAAAAATGCCTTTTAAATTATTCTATTCCTGTGTATCAGTATCGTGGTTGTATTATTTTCTTCATTATCTGGCTTTTTTACATCGTCGATCGACCTCACTGTTAACTAACACGCTATTAACAAAATTTCACTTCAAAAAAAGTTAAAATAATTGTTGAACTTTTTTACTAATTAAAATATACCATTTATTGTATCGGCAAAAATACTATTTTACCAAGTGTTTTTAGCAGTAAGTGTGTTCACCATACCAATTCCACAAATGGTACTAACTTAGGAAAATGCACATTTGTAAATTTTGAAATATTTTTTCGTTTAGAGTTTCCCAGAACCTAAAAACATATTTTAGGAAAAAGTCTGTTCGTCTGTTTGTTAGTCTGTGGACACGATGAGCTGATTAAAACCATATTTTGAGACATTGTTCAATACCCTATTATTTTTGCGGAAACTCGACGTACGCGCAGAAGGGATAGATGCTATAAACTTGTTTTTTATCTTATAATAATGTACTTTTCATAACGGTTTAATTATTTTTCCAAGAAAATTTTATAAACAATATTTTTTCTAACTTTATAATTTCTGAAACATTTTGAAAATATAAAAAATCAGCTGTTCTATTCTTCTGAAGATCTGTCAAAAACAAATTAGTATATATAGGTAATCATGCTTTGGTCAATTTTTACATGTGAAACCATAATATTTTGTAACATACAAACTATATAATATATACAAATATCATTTATTACTAGATGTTACTCACTACATAATTATAAAACATAATCCCCCGCCGAGTCTGTCTGTCTATCTGTCTGAACGCGATAAACTCAAAAGCTACCAAACGGATTTTCATACGGTTTTCAGCAATGGACGGAGTGATTCAAGAAAAATGTTATGCGTATAATTCATTAATGTTTTGTATAAATTGGTTGAAATATGACGATGATTGTTGAAGAGATCGGAAAAAATCAAGCCGATTGGGAGCTTTCATCGAAAATGCTGCCTAATCCCTTTGAGATATAACAAAACAATGTATGGTGGAATTTTTCCTCTTTTATAGGTCTACAGAAAACTCCGCGATGTCAAATGTTAGCATTTTTGAAGAATAAAATGATTCTGTCGCTCAATTGACTGATATTTTTTAATTATATTATTTACCAAAAGTGAGAAAATTAAGCATTTTCATAAACAAGATGTTGAAGCAAAAATGTAATCTTCGACTTTGAGTACGGGCTCAGATCTTAATTATTACTAGTGAATAAATAATGCAGAACTAACCTGCAACTGTTTCCTGTTCATCAGCATCCGTTTCAACGTTGATTCCGCATCTGCTTAGCAATAATAGGCTCAACAGGCTCAACGAACAAACCAACAGCAATAGACGGGTTAATAGGCGCATGCCCAGTAGACGAAGCATTATTGTGCGCCGCCGTCTGAAACAAGAACACATCGAATAAGACAAAATACTTTTTTTTTTTGATAATAAAAAGGATATAAGAGTCTGTAATAAATTAATTATCATTAAAACATTGAAAGCCGTAGGTACATAAAGCAAATACTATATTATTACACCACACTTTCGGCCAGTATGATGTAATATAATATTTTTGTTCATACCTCGGTCGTAAGCACGCTTATTACATAATTACATTAATTAATTAATTATTAATTACATAAAACCACGGATAAATGCCAAGCAAGAAGCTTTGAGGTTATACGTAAAAATACGAATGACAGCTGTTCGCAACTATTAGCTAAAATGTAATAGGGTTGCTATGGAAACGACATCTAAACAACAGTTGATTGGTTGTTTTTGCTTTATTACCGCCTGAACGCACGAACTTCCCGTACTAGTGCATGTAATGTTAGACTTACTGCCTTACAATTGATGCCAAAAGTATGCACTTTCGATCGAGGTATGAAGAAAACGGATTATTCCAAATTTAAAATCCGGTCTTCGTTACAATGAAAAAAGACATGGTCAACACGATTGAGCTTCGCGCAAGCTTCGTTGAACGTTAAAATGAAATTTGAAAATAATGCATTCATTACGCAATAAAAAAGGGTGTTTTTATAAATTATAGGTACCGCGTTTTTAAAGCCAACTAAAAAGTATAAAATAATTTCTTTACAGACAGATTTTGAACTTGTGGAATTTGAAACGAAAAACATGGGGCGCATGCTACAGTTATATAAGAAGTGTAGAGAGTAATCAATGAAAAAATCTATTTATGAGATAAACCAAATAATGCGTCCCACGTTTGTCGTCAAAAATCTGTCTGTAAAGAAATTATTTTATACTTTTTAGTTCGATTTAAAGACGGGATATATTAGTTTTTTTTAATTTCTTTTATTATTCTTATACTTTTTAATAAAAAAAACAAAAATACAATAAAAATATTTTATGTCCCATGGGGGACCGAACCCGCGACCTTCGCGTTATTAGCACGACGCTCTATCTAACTGAGCCATAGACCAGTGAGTGGTATGTGCCTTACAACAGTAAACAAGTAAGAATGAATTATATGTATCTGTCCACCCGGCCAGACACAAAAGAAAACGAGTTAAATAAAGCGTGGTAAAATAAGTATAACTGCACAATAACTTTCTTTCAATTGAAAATTCGTTTCCGAGAAAAATGATTGTCAGCCTATAGAACTGATTCCTGGACACTTGAATAGGTACGTAGTTTTTTTTCCTCAAGGGTTAACAGCGTTTGCTACTCATGTGCAATTCTCATATAATATCTACGTACGCTTCTTTTTATATAGTGCCTAAAACTGGCTACAAACTTAGGGCTATGCGCTTCAGTAATTTCTTTATTTTATTAAAAGTGTTAAATTTGACTTGTTTTTATTTTAATTAATTGAAAGTATTTCATAGTCATTACACTACACATTTCATATATGTATATTAGTGATGTGTCCACATGATTCTTTATTGGGAGCTGGCTTCGTGCGCTCCGCTCACTAAAAAAAGTCGCTCAGAGCGAGTCTTTCAAAGGAGCGACACTAAACACTACGCACTACACAAGAGTGCAGACTGCAGATGTGTGAACTGTCATCACTCATCATACATGTTCAGGAGTCACTTAGCATTGCACAGCACTGAGCTCTGAGCTCATTTTAATATGATTCTGATCTTATATTATTCGCATTGCGGATAAACTATAAAGTATAATAAAAGCTTAACAATAATAATGTTTATTGTTACAAAATATTATATCTTTGGCAACGACGTCAGTGTGAATGGTTTAAGTCAGTGTAAGCTTAGTACTTAGTAGTGTGTCATTCAACATTAAATGACAGCAAAGATTATTCCGTACGTGCAAAATTCAGTAGTGCCTCTGTGGCCTGTGCTGTGTGCGCAATATTTCTTTGATTTTTGTTAATTCTCTAAAAAGTTACTTACCCGATTTTGATAAAATTTATATGGAACTCATTTTAAGAGATACTCTATCGAATAAAAAATGAATCTTCGAAATCGGTTCACAGTCGGCGAAAATATCGACGGACACACAAAAAAAATACAATTGACTTGAGAACCTCCTCCTTTTTTTAAGTCGGTTCCAACTAAATGTTTTCACTGTGAAAGTAGCCTTCGAGAACGAGCGTCCATGATTCAAAGCCAACTGGGAGAAAGTATTATATTTATATTTGATAAAAAGGGTGCTTGGCATGAAAAGTGGCTCACCCATTGTATTTTTTTTTTCATCAAATATACTGCATATATGATTTACATAACGTTATGTAAAAGACCACAAGTTCCTAGTTTTTAAAGCTAGCTGAAAAAAATATTAAAGTTCGAATTTATTTGAACAACGTGATTTTAAAAGAATAATGAACACCTACGCTTTATTACAAAAATGATTATATTATACAGCAACTAGCCGTTACCCGCGGCTTCGCACACAATTGAGACGAAACACGAACGCATTCCCATTATTTGGCATAGTTACTCCTTTCTCGCCGTAGACCCCCTAAAAAATTTCAAAATTGATGACATTCACGTGCTCAGCATGAAAATGTCATCCATGTTGATTTTCAGACATTCACTTTTTTCACCCCCTGAAGGGGTTGTTTTTGAAAAAGTATGAAACACGTGTTTATTTATTTGTTGACAGGAGAAATCCTGCATATTTTCGAATTTGTACATCTCTATCTTATATTGGGTTGACTTTTGACACCAGTATGTCATTTGCTTGTCACATTGATAAGATAGTCAAAAAAATCAGCAAAAGTTCTTATCTATTTCGTTCCTTAACTAGACAGGCTACTCAAGAAATTTTAATTATCGCATATTGTGCACTGATTGAGTCACGAATAAGATATGCCATAATATTCTGGGGAAAGTCCCTTCACATTTACGATGTCTTCATTGCGCAAAAGAAAATTATTCAAATAATTATGGGCGTTAAGTGTAGGTTGTCCTGCAGAAAAGGGTTCAAAAACTTACGTCTCTTAACTGTTTATGCGGTATATTCGCGCTGGAATGTATAATGTTTTGCAAGAATATTAATCAAAGTATCTTTAATCAGACAAATACAATACACAATCATAATACTAGGAATAAAAATAATTTTGTAGGTATTAATAATTAATACCTACAAAATTATTTTTATTCCTTTTTTATTCCTATTTTTATGATTATATTATAAGTACCATTACAACAGAAAGATTAGAATTATTTTAATCATAAAAATTTGCAACAAATTACCATATAAACTATTCAATTTAGATTCACTTAAACTAAAAAAAACATGTTAAAAACATTTTAATTGAAAAAACTTTGTACAATTTAAATGACTATTTTAAGATAGATTTTTATAAATACCCATTGTAACTTTAATATGACGCATTCTACACTGTATTTACAGTATTTCAGAATAAAGCTACATTATTGTTATTATAATTTCACCATGCAAATTTTGAACCCCGTTACACCTTTTTAGAGGTTTAATTTACAAAAATACGTTCTTAGCGGATGCCTACGTCATAATAACTATCTGTGTGCCAAATTTCAGCCCAACCTGTCCAGTGGTTTGAGCTGTGCGTTGATAGATCAGTCAGTCAATCAATCAGTCACGTTTTCTTTTAAATATTTAGATATATCAATTAAATTGAGTATTTTACATTGAAATGAATGTTCCTGTAGCTAGTAAAAACCTATCTATCATATTTCTGTGCGCGGATTAGCAACTTATATATCGAAGGAAAAAATAAAACCTTTTAATAACATCTGGAAGAAAAGCTAATTAATTTAAAATAGACAGTTTAATACATTGCTGTCACTTTCAGTATAGGTAATTATCTACTGTATTATAAAGTGATATGTTTAGTAAAGAAATAAGTTCAACGTGTATGCGTCTCTTGTTCCGTATGCCAAGACAATTTTATCAATTACTAGAACACTCTACCTCTTGTTTCAACTAGACAATATAACGAGAAAACAATCTACAAGACCCGTATTATCTTCGTAATCACTGAATCAAGCAGGAACGTAGGTTGCGAGAGTTATATGGAGACGCTATGTTATATTAGAATATAATAATATGTATGCAATACATGCTTCTATAACGTACCAGAGCTCACCAATAACTGGTACAAAATCATTACGAAAATCAAAGCTTAATAATAATCAAGGGCAGAAAGTTTGAAAGTCTTGAACTGCGCGTCATGATGCCCGAGGCGAGCCGAAGGCATCATGACGCGCAGTTCACGGCTCTCAAATCCCCCCCCTCCTGTGGTGTATACTATTTTTCTTCATACCTCGGTCGAAAGTACGCTTATAAATTACATTAATTAATTACATAAAAACACAGATAAATTCCCAGCAAGCAGCTTTGAGGTTATACGTAAAAACACGAGTGAAAGCTGTTTTCGACTATTGACTGGCGACAGTCTCATGGAATGGTGTACACGATAACTATTTTTCTTTATAGCCGGTCGAAAGTACGTATTTCCGGCATCAGTGCGTGTAAATCCACCAATGCATAAATATTAGACTTTCTATCTTAAAATTGATGCCGGAAATATGTAGTTCCGACTAGGGTTGGGTAACTCAGATCTGAACCGGTTCAAAGAGTCGACTCCGACAGAAGATCCGTGAGAGCCGGCTCACTTTTTTATGAGCCGACGGATCAACGGATCCGCATAACTCAGTGAAACACTTAACACACAGAAGTATCTGTCAGCTCAAATGACTCATGCATAATATGTTTGGCTATACATTCTATATAGGCATATATTATACAACTATACAGTGTACTCACTATGCACTAGGCGGTACAATAGTGTTTTACTTAAGTCACAACTATTTAAGGTATTGTATTGCATATTTGTATAATATGCTTTCTGTAACATAACAAGTAGCAACCTGTAAAACCCCGCCTTATAATGTATAAGTCAGTCACTGGCATAATATGATATGATTGACTTGACTCAACTAACTCAGTAGCTCAGTTGACTCTATTCAGAACTCGGCTCTTTTTGAACCGGTTCAGGGAGCCTGCTCACATACGGGATCCAGATGCAAAGATGCAGATCACTAAAAAGACCCGTTTCTCATCTCTACTTCCGACCGACTTGGTTAACCTGAAACGGCTAGCGCTGCACTATCTTGACTGTTGGAAGGTTTGCAGGGAATTGTTTCTTACGAGTCGGGTTTCAAAAGCAATTTTATTTAGTTACTTTATTTGGACACTTGTTTTATTTAATTTTTTTTAAACTGTGCTTGCCATGATAATAAAAATATTTTTAAAACAAAAGAGTAAATTAATAAATTATATTAAATATATTTTAAAAAATCATCTTTTCCTTGGAACTATGGTAACGAATCGATCGGCAGTTACATAAAAGACACCGCCTTCGAGTTGAGCTTCTGGTTATTTACTTATCCATTTTACAGTGGCCTCGCTAATCAAAGATCTTAAACTCGAGTTTGATCATTATAAAAAAGTATTACTAAATTAAAATGTAGAGAAAAACTTCACATCACGCTAGTATCAGCCAAGCGTGTAATTTATTTAAAATGCGATATCTCAGCTCTTATTTTGAATCATATACCTCTTTTTAATTTTACTGTAACCTGTCTAAGTTCAAGCCGCTGCACATGAGGCTGGATTTGCCGCTAAATTCTTTTCTAGATTTGCCTACAAGTTTTCTAGCGCTGGTTTTCTTGATTGCTGTTATGTAATCGCTTCACACGAGACGTCTTTTCAAGCTTGTGTTGTAGGTAGGTTCGGTGCGCACGTAGTGATAAAAAGGTGACAAAAGTGGATGTTTATTGTCTCTGAACAGAACACAAACCATGGTATAGTGTTTGTTTGTGAGCGTTTGTTCATGTCGCCCACGTGATAAGATACTGTCTTCTGATTAGTTCTTGCTCTGAACAAGCAGAGGGCCAAGTAAGAAAAATTGCCCCTGTTCTAATTTTAAAATCCATCTTGTGAGCTAGTAGGCGAGCCCGCAGTGACGTCATTTCCAGCCTCGTCGCCAGCCTGCCGGCCAGCAAAAGTCCCGGCAATGTTTCTAGCCTCGTGTGCAGCGGCCTTTCTATTAAATGCATATTGTACATAGATTATTGTAGACGCTCGACAAGTAATGACATAAATGTCTATAACATTTATCAAAGGCTAACTCACAATTTTAACAGTAGATTCGAACCAATCGGGCTTCAGACTTTGACTCAAGTGAAATTCAGTCATGTGAACTTGCCTTAAGTGGAACTGAGACAAGTAATTTAAAAATTTCAAATTCCATGTAAATTGAATAATGTTTTCAAAAATTCAGTTATAATGTTTCGTCAACACTGTGTTTTATCAGTTAACAATGGCGCAGGTTCATATAGAAACAATACGTCTGAAGTGTGTGTGTGTGTGTGTGTGTGTGTGTGTCTAAATTACGTCTAACAAATCCATGCCCTTACAATCTACTTGTTCTAGTACGTGTTTTCCTTTGCTCAATAATATTGTATCTGTTCTATTATAGAGCCACTCAGACAGTTGTCATAAATGGTCCGTTCAATTTGATGTGGCCCTCTGTCAGGATGGATCTTGACGTGAAAGATTGGACAGATTTCAAAATATAGATGCTCGACATCTCAGGTCATCAGCTTCTAAAAGCCGCTGCACACGAGGCTGGATTTGCCGCTAGATTCCTTGCTAGATTTGACAATTAGTTTTCTAGCGCTGGTTTTCTTGACTGCTTTTATGTGCTCGCTTCACACGAGACGTCTTTTCATGCTTGTTTTGTGCATACATCTGGTGCGAGCGCAGTGACAGTTCAAACATAAACACAGAGCAAAACGTGTCTGTGTTGTCATACTCTGCACAGAACGACGTCATGTTGGTTTGTGGGCGTTTGTTCATATCGCCCACGTGACAAGATACTGTTTCCTGATTGGTTCTTGCTCAGAGCAAGCAAAGGACCTAGCAAGAAAATAGTGCCTGTTCTAATTTTAAAATCTATCTTGTGAGCTAACAGGCGAGCCCGCAGCCTGCCGGTCAGTAGAAGTCCAAGCAGTGGTTCCAGCATCGTATGCACCGGCCTTAAATTTTAACAAGTGCTCGATGCTCGGTGCTTCAAACACTTAAATTCGGTCTGCACTACAGAAAGTAACACTAGTATAATTGTAAAAAAAACTAACATAAAAAAAATAATTACACCGACCGCTTGGATCGAATCTGCGATCTTTAGGTTACGAGACAGTCAATATACACCTCTCAGCCACACTATAGCCGGCATTTATTATATACGTGCATTGCAACGTTTCGTTACACTTTCAATCTCATGCATCGATTTTATCCTACCGTGTCAAAATAAGTTTTTGTTTCAAAAAGTCTTCTAAACTGGATGTAACTAATTATCACTAAAGCTTGTTTACTCTCCGAGTATAATCTGAGAAAGCTGCTGATGAAATACTATATAGATATATAAGTATTACGCTAGAAGCTACGTCGCTTAAGAGGTATACGTCGGTATTTTCTTTCTTCGTTATCTTTCGAGACAAACTCGAATTAAAGAACTGCACACAGACTTTAACTTCAAGTACTCTAAATATCCGGTTTGATTCCAATATCCGGTTTAGTTTACTTGTTCCGCTTATAAATTGAATTTGTGAGAATTCAATAACTCTACTTAGAATTATACAGGGTATCTCAAAACGATCGCCTACGGATAGTACAGTGAAACAGAAAAAAATTCCAGCCAATTGGGCGACGGGACCATTCCAACTTCAAAATATTGACATTTGATATATAGTATAATATAAGCACAACCTGCTTGACATAAACATCATTCATTCCTTAAAAAATAGATTCACAGGTAAATTGACACAGGTGGTTTTTAATTGCGCAGTAATATAGTGCTCTTGATGTTGCCTAAGATGATCAGGCGTAGACGACAAACTCTTCTCATTCATACATTTCTAGAAATGCAGTAGAATAAAAATAATCTTATACAGGTATTAACAAAAAGTTCCAGCCAATTGGGCAATGGGACCATTCCAACTTCAAAAATATTGTCATTTGATATAGTATAATAAAGAGAATAAAGTTTCTGATATCGCATAAGGTTACACGGGTAATGGCTAGTATTCAATATTATATTTGCTATTCGTTGCCATGGTTACATAATATGTTCACGTCATGTAAAAATTAATCAAAGCATGCTAAACTAGTTTATTTCTGACAGATCTACAAAACAAAAGAACAGCTGATTTTGTTTTTATTTTCAAAATATTTCCGGAACTATAAAGTATAAAAAAAGTTTAAAGAAACTTTCTTGAAATAATAAATAGAATAATAAGACGTTATGAAAAGTATACCGTTATTATATAAAAAAAACATCGTCATAGCACATATCTCTTCTGCGCATGCGCAGATTTTGTCCAAAAACAATAGGGCTCTTCATATTTGCACACCATCCTCCCAAAATTTGGTTTCAATCCACTCATCCCTTTGACCTGTATCGTGTTCATAGACTAACAGACGCACAGAGTTTTTCCAAAAATATGTTTTATGGATTCGGGGGACCTGAAAACGAAAAGATATTGTAAAAGGTATTGAAAAGTGATTTTCGACATAAACTAGTACCATTCCCCACTTGTGGGTTGGAATAGTAAAAAATTTGATTGATATAATTTTTTTCAGTTTTTAGATTACGGGTATAAGGAAACAGGAAGGCCATAATAAAAGAGCCATGTTAATGCCCTATAAACAACGGAATCGCTATACGCTTGACTATTCTAAAGCTCTACTATTTCTTTTCTAAATACGTTTATCTGCAAAGTGTATTAACATACTTATTACATTTTAAAACTCGAGGCACTTTTTTCAAACTAATAGAATATATAATTTCAAGTTTCAGTGTTAGATTTCAACACGATTAAAGTTGAAAATTATGTACTTGAATTAAAAAAGAAACGTACACTCAGTCAGCAATAATTATGGAAAAACCATTTTCAACAAAAATATATTATTATGCAAATGAATCGAAATCGTAGCACACTAAGCCAAGGAAAAATCTATATAAAGGTGGATAATCATTAAAGCTTGCAATTACATTACTTTGTACAATCATGACAACCATCCTTTCAGCTACTCTCTTTTTAAGAACACCCTCACAGAAAACGATATTACCCTCGATTCAGGAGAAAAATGAAAAACTAATATATTAAACAATATGGTGATATGGTTTGTTTGTTTGTTTATTCGTTTTTTTCTTTTTTTAATAATATATCTAATGTATCTAAGCAGTTTACATATTAAAAAGCATGTATTTACAAATATTTTTTTATATCTCTATAAACACGCAAATACGTTTTCTGTCAACAGCTGCAAAAATTCAGGAAAACACGCAATTTTAACACTACTTTAAAGGTCGTCTAACAGCTATCATCGTTATGTATACAAAGTCGAGAGTAAAGTTTAATCTTTATTATAAAATATAGAATACTCATATCTGTTAGTCACAAAAAAACTCTCCAAAGCTGTGTCTGCATCATTATATTACCGAATTATATTGTAACAAGACAACACTGGAGGCGGTGGCAGTGCATTGTTGACAGAGCGCGTAGAAAACAATTCTCGCATTATTGTCGGAACCACATAGAGAACAATGTCTGCATTGTTATCGCACCGGATAGAAGAATACTGAGAAATTTCAAAAATGCGGCTGAAGAACTTATATAAACAGCGCTAGCGTGGAAGGCACGGGAGTCAGTGTCAGTGACAGTGAATAGTGCGCGATATAATTAAATATAGTGACATAAATAATCATTAACAAGATAAATAGAGAACCGTGAAATAAATATTCTGTGTACATAGTAGTTTAGTGTTATTATAGTTGCTTTAGAATTCGTTTGTTTTTTCATTGTTTAGTTTATTTATTTTTGCATTATTATATATAAGTATCTACTCTTTAGTTTGTTTTCATTAACATGTAGTTTTGTAAATAAATCTTTTTACCACCAAGTTCAGAACAGTTTTGTCAGTTTTGTTACAATATGTTGGAGTAAGTTAGCCAGAATAGTTAAGGTTATATATTGTCACGCCCGAGCGAAGCCTAGCTGGACAGCTAGATACAGATAAAAATCTAACAAGACTACGAGAAAATCAGTATTTTAAACACCCACTATCTAGACATCGTACTCAACAGTTTTATAAATATGTTACGTAAAATATCTACGTCCTGTTAAACTTTATACACTGCAGTACAAAGGGCAATGGGTCGGTAAACAGCACACAGGTGACATTATTTCGTTTTTATTTTAGACACCTCATTTGAATAACTATACATTTAGGAGCTATGTACAAAAAGCAAGTTTTGAAAATACAAACATTCTGCACAGCATGTCACTTTAAGTTCAACTTTTAAACAAATTTTCATTTAAGTTTTACAAACAAATTTTTTTTTTTAAATGCTGAGTCATATTTAAATTTTATACTGAAATGTAGTTTTTAGATAAGATTAAATTTATCAGAATAAATTATACATATTATGTACAGAAATATAAAACAATTTCTTAAGGGCGCTGCACACGTGGCTATAAACGCTGCTAGATTCCTTGCTAGATTAACCTCCTAGTTTTCTAGCGCTGTTTTTCTTCTTCACACGAGCCTACTTTTCAAGATTGTTTTGTGAGAGATCTGGTGCGCGCGCAGTTCGAATATAAACGCAGAGCAAAACATGTCTGTTGTCTCACTCTGAGCAGAATGATGCCATGTTGGTTTGTGGGCGTTTGTTCAAGTGCCCACGTGACAATATACTGCTTCCTGATTGGTTTTTGCTCATACCTAGCAGCAGATCTAGCAGACTAGCCCGCAGTGACGTCATTTTCAGCTTCGTAGAAACCAGCCTACCGGCTAGTAGAACTCCTAGCAGCATTTTTAGCAGCGTTTCAAGCCTCGTGTGCAACGGCCTTTAGGCAGCGTTCCCAATGCCTACTGCTTGACTAAACAAAAAAAAAAGAATATTAATACGTACTTAACCAACAGTGAGTTGAATTGGGAAAAATTAAAATAAAAAACCTAAACTAGTTGATGCATGTTGACTTTTTTAAATGTAGTTTTTTTTCCCACGATTTCGTTAATGACGATTTCAGTTTTGACAATAATTATTTTCAGCCGACCGTAGTCGAGTAAAAAATACCGTGACAATAAATCAGTGGCTACGGGGAAGAAAACGCTCACTTGACGCAAAATTAATCTCTTTATTTCCTCAGAATCCAAGCCAAACGTACTGTGAGATCTAATTTACCGACATTTCACCTTGACCTGCAGAAGTGGGGACTAATAGCGGTTGAAAATAGTCCCACGTAAAAAAACCGTAGCAGACAGACAGCCGGTAAGACTGAAAATTCTAGAAATGCAAAATACGTGCAGGAATAATACATTGTCTACATATTAATACGTGAAGAATAAACTTTGTAGATAAGCACATTGCGCGCACGGAGGAGTATGAGATTTGGCATAGTGAAAGATCAAATGGAGAAGGAGTGGAGAAAGATAAAATTTATGCATAATATGTGTTACAAATACATTAAATGAAATAAAATAAAACATACGTTCATAAACTGTAAACAAATAAGTATTCATTGTTTACGTTCACGCACTGTAAAAATTAGCGGAGTAAATTACGGTCGAAATGACCACAGATCGAGGCGCTAGTAAGATTTAATATGCATAATTTATATACCGCAATACAATTAACACGAAAATTTTTATAGATTTTTCGCCTAAACTGTTCCAGTAGACTTAAAGCTTCTACAGAGTAAAAACCGCATATGGTGAAATATGACGGCAAAGTTGTGTTTATTGTGAGTCTGCCTTTTAAATAATAATATACCTTGGTGCTATACACAGAAGTAAAAATTTTTATTTAACATTTCAACTCGTATCGCGGAATTTGACACTGCAGTATTATATTCAGACTGCACGACTGTAATATATCCAATATTAAATTTTCAGCTTTCATTTCAGCATTCATTAAAGCTTCATACATTTATGTAATCTAACGCCGACGTCCCAAATGACTGCAACCGCATTTTGTAATTTTGTATTTGAATGCTTCATATAAAAATGAAAAGTATCCATTGTTGTCCATGTTTTAAACCTGTATAGGGTAAAGGTACAAATTCCCGACCACTTTTATCTCTATGTACTTATTTAAACCACATGCCGTTTTTTTTTTCAAAATATTCCCTACATAACCGATTTGTATTTTTGTTTTTTGGAACGAAGTTTCTTATGGTACGTTATAGAAATAGAGAATAGGAGCTGGGCGAAAAAAGGGTAAGTTTTAGACTGTCATGTCACTTTTTGTTATAAACTAACGTATAGTAACAAAAATATATGTTGAGTTATTGGCATGCACAAGCGTGGCTCAATAGTCTAGGGCAGGGGTCGGCAACCTTTTGAGACGGAAGAACCAAAAGTTACAATTTACAAAATTTCCCAGTTTTTAAAGAGCCACTAAACATTTTCGTTTCAGTATTATAGTATTTGTCAATAAATAAAATTATCGACCAATTTTTCAGACAATATATTTTTTTGTTAATATATTGTCTGAAAAATCAGTTGATAATTTTATTTATTGAAGAGTTCTAATCAGACGTTAATCGAAGATTTGATTATAGTATTTGCTTATATAGGTATAATATAATTATATAGGTATAATATCCAAGGACGACCGTCGCGACGGGGGCGGTGCGGGTGAGACGCGAGTGGAAATGGCTGATAGATAGACATGTGACTCAATCATGGATCGATTGGACGATTTTTATGGGTTTATATAATAAAATAATAATTTTTTGCGTATGGAACTGGAGAGCCGCAACTTTACATCAAAAGAGCCGCAAGCGGCTCGTGAGCCGCAGGTTGCCGACCCCTGGTCTAGGGGTATGATATTCGCCTTGGTTTTGAGAGGTTCCTGGTTTAAATCCTGGATGAGCCCAGTATTACTTTTATTCTTTTTTTACTTTTTTAGTAAAAAAAAAATTAACATTGCTCAAAATATTAATGTAGATAGTAATATTTTATAACATTTTTTAGGAGTAAAACATTTCGTGAAAGAAATAAATAATATATTACAGCGAAAATAACTTTGGTCCAACCGGGTGTCTCTAGTTTTATATTTTTCCGATGATATATTTAATCAATGCGACAAAAAATACTAATTTTCAAGCTAATTAGATACATTTTTTGGTTGATATGTAATTCCCTGGCAAAATAAAAAATTTCCAATTTCTATTTGTACTAGTAAAATGAAACTACAGGTTCTAAATAATAACGTACTTTATTTTGCTACATAATTTATTTTGGAATTTATTCTGCCAAGTGAAATAAATATAAAAATTATCGGCAACACGAAAGAAGGCGGTAGCTGGCAACTTTACTCTACCGGCATGACAGCTGTTGTTAATGAAATAAGGGAATAACTTGGAATGAAACACTGAAATAAATACACAGAAGTTGTGTAATTTTTTTATTTAGGACAGATTGTGTTTAGCTTCATGAAATTATTTTTTGCAAATGTACAATGACCATAATGTAAAAACGTTCATACTGAATTGATGCATTCATTTAAATATTAAATATTAAAAGTTTTTGTAACGCATTAAATACACGTTCTTTTATTATCACATTTACTGCTAAACTATCCTGATTTATATACCTAGGTATCTTTACAGTTTGAAAAACAAAATGAAAAAAAAAAATGAAATAAGTAATATTCATAGATATGTAGTCAAAAAAATATAACATGGATGCTATAGTTCATTTTATGAAGGATAATCTTTAAACTATGACATCTATCTTATATTAATTTGTCCACATGCCCTCGAATATTTCTTATTATTATCATCACGAAGGACACGATATCTAATATCAAAATAATGTAAGAAGTCTTCAGTAATCAGATTAATGACTTTATAATAGGTAGAGCGATGACGACAGAAGCGGTCAAGGAACACTTGGTCATGGCAGATACGCTCTCTTTTGTGTAGTTTGAGCCTCCCCTCTACATATCTGCTTGGTGGAGTACGAGTCTAGCGCGTTGCGGTACGCCTCTGAGGCGCTTAAAAAAACGGCAAAATTCAAAAGTCCTTTACAAAATGACTGAACAGCATCTTGGGGACCTCCTATAGTTACAGGAAAAATATTTTCTGCCTGAGACTGCCAGTATAATAAATAAATTAAAAAACAAAGCTCGGTGGGTGAAACCGAGCTCAAACGGTTCGTCTTGTTGTTGAGAATCCCGAGGTACAGTTTTCTGCCAAAATAGACCTTGCAAAAACGCACAGTGTTCGCGAAAAGTTTAACATGGTATTCAGTTAAAGCATTAATGACAAGTTCATTAAATTGGCAGGTTGTAATCTAGCAGTGTCAAAATTGGCAGATAATATTTTTTATAAACGTTTTGAGTACTAATAGAAAGCCTAGGAAGAGTTTCTGCCACCGCGCGAGGACTTTGCAAATTTTTGCTTGTGCAAATTTTGAAGAATCATCGAAAGGAAGTGAGGTCACTTGGAACCACGATATTTTTTTCTCGTATTCCGTCAAATCTCAACTTCAAATTTATTAAATTTTCTTGTTTTTCATCTTTTTTTTTTATTTTTTTAAAGTCTCTGCAGAAGGTAAATTGGCAGAAAAAGACCCCTACTCCACCAAGCGGATTTGTAGAGGGGAGCTCAGACTTTACGAAATAGAGTGTTTCTGCTACCAAGTGTACTTTGACCATTTCTGTCGCCATCGCTCCGACTATAACAAAACACACACATTTTCAGTGTTTCGAAAGATCGATCGCTTTGCTGTCGAAGAAGAAAACAAAAGAACAAAAGTATTGAACTCAGTCCAAGAAATTTAATAACATAACAATTCTGAACATTTGAAATATAAGAGAATATTTTCGTTGTTATGTCATCAGTCAATATTTAAAAAATGTCTGTAAGGTTTTTAACTAAATATGTATTGAATAAAACGTGAAGAAGAATTGGCACGACAAAAGTCACATGTTATAGAAAATTCAAAATGCAACTTCTCAAAACTTGCGTTCCCGACGGGAAACCATGACATAGACATGCCTCATACTCAATTATTTTGGAATTATTCGTATTCCGTTCCATTTAAATGGACGTTTTAGAGACTTGCATGTCATTGTTTCCCATCGTAGTTGCAAATTTCGAAAGACTATACCTTTAACAAGAATGAAGCGGGTGTATTATATAAACAACACCTGTATTATATAATACCTAAATAGAGTAAACAGTGCACGATATGAAGCGAAAACACACATTTCGTACTTAATAATATGTTATGTAACTCGATATGAAACCTAAAATAATATAATGTTTTCACATAATGAATATGCTGACCATCATCAGAGCTTTTGAACCAGTGAAGGTAATAGTTTAGTTTAGGGTTGAGCAATTTTTAAAACTAACTAAGTATTTGTTACTGATTGTTGAATTTTATTGTGGCTAACCTCAATTATTATTATTATTATTATTACTTTATTCCGTTAAATGTGTTTACATTTTTATCCGATAACAAAACATTAAGAATTTTCCCACCCAACTTGGCAAAAAATACAAAAAATAACAAAACAAAAAAAAAAAACAAAACAAATATGTTAATGTTTATAGCTTAGAGAATATACCTAATTTAATTATTATTATTATTTTTTTTTCCTATTTTTTTTTCTCTTTTTTCTGTTTTGGGGTCAACAAATCAGCAAATTATGTTACATATAGCGATCTGTGCGCTATCATCCTGCTTTAGCCATCGTGTGATTAACCTGCTAAATATTTTTACGTTTGAGACTTTTTTATACTCCATAGGTAAAAGATTAAATAGCTTGGGAGCAAGGAATGTAATGTATTTCTGGCCAAATGTCTTCGACATTTTTGGAACTTGGAGGAGATTTAGAGATTGGGCTCGGGTTTGATGATAATGGCTGACTGGATTTAGAAGTTCTGGACGTCGATGAATATATATAAGAATGTGAATATATAAGAATACACAGCAACTGTGACAAATTCTACTCTTGGTAGTCATTTGAATGATAATAAATACACTCACGAGCGTAGCCGGACAAAAAGTATTTGCTACTTTTGGTTAATGACATCAGAGTGATTGGTTTTTAGGAAAATTTTCCAAGCCACTAAATTAAAAAGGTACTGTAAAATTTAACTTTCGTTCACTAGAGGCTACAAGTAAACAAAACTGGAGTATCTTCATCAATTCTGGATGTGATGCCCTTTTGAGTTTTCCCCTTTCAACATAAAACAATAATTATTTCTGAAAGAACGCAGAATGATTTTTTTTTATCCCAATCTAGTGCTGTTTACATGAGGGGAATACCTTTATAACTGCAGCAGGCAGTACAGTGGTACCATCTTCAGGCCTCTGCCACTATCTCATTAATTTGTTTATGAAATGACAAGAGAGATGAGTGATTTATTTTCTGAATGCTTTTTTATTATGAAATACGTGAATTGATGTGAATTAATGTAATGAGTTCCAAATAAAACAATATGACAGATCTTAAGTAAAACGGAATCAAACCTAACTTTGTTCATGTGAATTACAAAGTTAGAATTAAATCTGCAATTTTTGTTTAAATGGTACAGAAATTAACTAATAAAAGAAAGTTCAAATATGTTCTATAAAAAGATAATTAAAAATTTGACATGGAAAATTTTCCGTGCACATCGAGAAAAAGTGTTTGTGATTTGTGATTATTTTTTAATATTGACGCTGGATTGCAGAAAGTATCACAAAAGTTATCAATAACCTTAGATTGTGAACATATTTATATTCTTACAGTTTTTATACATGAAAGAGCTGTCTAATGTTGTTGTGAAACTCCCTGTCATGCAGAACATTAGATTGTACCTCACACAAAAACAAATGATCGATCTTCAATCTTCAAAAGATTCATGAAACTCAGTTTGGACGCTTTATCTTTTAAATAATACTAAGCGCCCAGTTGCTCTAAAATCGAGCAAATTTATTAATGCAACTTTTTTTCAGCACAATGTTAAGAAATATAACGGCTTTAAAGCTCGTCCTTTCCTTTGTGATAACTTGAAGTAAATGCAGAGCTGACACCATCAGCTGTTTTGAATTTTCTCAAGATTAAAGCGTCTTACACCAAAAAATCCATATCTAACAGTCATTCATTCGATGGTCACAATACGCAATCATAAAGTACTGTAAGAGCAAAATTTGAGTCGATATTTATGATTTAATAATAATTTCAACTCAATATGTACACAGAAGAACATAAACGCAAAGCTTTTATATTTAGTATGAATTTTTTGGATTCGGTATTTAGGAAAAGGATCGTGTGTTGAAAAAGTGTAATTTTCAACTTTGGTTACGACTGTAACTTCCCAGTTCTTAAAGATATTGATTTGCCACAAAAAGCTTGATTTAGGGAATTTTTGCTTTAAAACACACATATTAAATACGTAATTTTGTTTGAATTTTAATCTGTTTAGATTAATAATGAAATTTTTTGTCCGAAAACTAACCGTTCTCCAGTTATTCTGGACACTTTGTGATCCCCTACAGATCTGTACACAACCCACTTCCCCCGGGAAAAATTGAATCCGTGTTTTTCAATTATCAAGCAAATTCAGACTAAAAAATATAATTCTAAACAGAACATTCTGCCGACACTGAAAATATATGATTCGTCTTTTCTTCCTCTCAAATCAAAAAGTTTACTGTTTAAACTGATGATTTAAAGTGGACTGTAATTATTGTGACATATCTAATATAAATTGTTTTTCCAAAGCCTGCTCATAATATATAATTTATTTTGTTGGGTTATAAATCGATTTTTTAAATATCAATTTCAATTCTTAAATGCTGTATGTCGAACCCTTTCAAACGACACTTCGATCGTCGAAATCGATCCAGTAGTTTAGAAGGAGATAGCCGCACAAAAAAAACTTATTGCCTATTAATTTATAAACGTATCTTTTAAACGTAAATTGACCCGTAATATCAAGTTTAATAATAATATTGATATCGATGTAATATTCGTATGAAATACCATAAAATTTGAATTGCGTAATCATTGTTTATGACCATAAGTTGACTGAGGCTCAATTTATCAATATCTACTATTGATATATTAATAAATAACGCCAGCCCTAGCATGTACATTGCTACGGCAAAGTTACGATACATGCATATTATATATTATATAATATCAAGTATAAAATGATGTTTTGTGCTTGATTTCTAGTCGTGGATTTACAGACGATGACCAAACCATATTTTTACACGCGGTATAAAAATCCATATTAAAAATAGAAACTGTACTAGTAGAGTTCAGAAGTCGGAAGGGGTACCTTTTTTGCCAGAGCGCCAAGCTAGGGACCTCGCCCCGTTTTTGAGGTCGCAGAACACGATGGTGAGGTCCCACAATTTTTTTCCTCGGCAAACTTTTCTCTACTAAATGTTTGTGTTCAAAATTGTTTATAATTTTTTTCTAAGGGGTGAATAACAGAGGGTGGAATTTGAAGGGGTTGCCAAGGAAAAATAATTGTGGGACCCTCACCATCGCGTTCAGCGACCTCTAAAATAGGGAGGAGTCTCTAGATTGGCGCTCTAGCAAAAAAAAAAAGCAAAAACCCCCAAAAATCCCAACTCCTGACCTCGACTATACGATGTTGCTATGTGGGAAGTTTATCTGTATTGTGTACTGTTTACAAGAACGCTGGTCATCCTTCAACTGGAGTAATATGAAATATTAAAATTATTAATTTGTTATTTCTTATAAACAGAAAAAAACAGAAAAAAATATTATTAGATTTTACTTTAGCGCCTAGCTCCCGTTACTGGCCTGAAATGGGTCCTTTTCCACTTTTTATAATAATAATAGTATATTGTGCGACTAGTGAGAGAAGGAGAAGATTCCATGAGCGGGAAATAATTAAAATAATTATAAATAAATTATTTTAATTATTATATATATTTTAAATAAACTGACTTCATGAACGAAAGAAGAAATTTTTTCCTGTACATGATATGAGAAATAATGCTGACTTTCAAAACTCTTTCATCAAATAAAAAATTGTTCTATAGGAGGTGGGACAAAATAGTAGTTACTGTCACGAGTGTGGCATTATGTTAAAACGAGGTATTATTAACAGTCACGTAAGTCATAAAAGCATTACCATATTGGAATCTATTTGGATTGTTTACGAAGCCAGCGCCTACTTTTGGGCCCTGCTGTTTATATGAATATAAATGGCAATTGACAGAAATTCCTATTAGAATGGTAAAATTGCATTAATTTGTTTTACTTGACGCACTAGTGCAAAATTGATCATTTTACTACCGCTAGACGGGCACGAAAAGTAACTATTTCATAAGGGATAGGGCAAAAGAGTATTTTATAGAAGGAAAAATGTAATCGTAATCTAGTAAAACTGAATTTAATGAAAATGAATCCGAAAGGTTGTCATATTTTAGAATGAACAATAAAAAGAGAGTAGATGAGTTGGCACAAAGACGATATACGTTTAGATAATGCGCTACTAGGTCCGTTCGTCTGAGCGATGGTCGATTGTTGGGTTGAACGGTTGCCAACATAACGAGTAAAGGACTAAAACTAATATTTGCCAAACTTGTTATCATGAACACAGACAATCGTGTTGTAGTTCGTAAACAGGGTGTAACAGAAACAAGCAAACACTGTTTCATGATTGATTGCATTTTGGAACTAAAGTTTCAATTATCTGAAGTCAATTTGAATAAAATATTTTCGTAATAAGTTAAATATTAGATGAAGTGATAACAATCAATTAGTCGAATATATATAATTAAGACAGATTGCAGTGTTGAGAATTAGAATAAAAAAATTTAAAGCTGTTTTGTTTTGTTTTTTTTTTTTAATTTTTGAGTGTCGAAATTAGATTAGATATATATTTCTTTCAAAATTATACAAAAAAAAAAAATATATACAACATTGTACCTATAACATAACCAAATAAATTTATTGTGAACTCGTTGTCAGTGGCGTAACGATAGGGTGGCAGAACGGGCAAAATGTTACGGGCTCCCAGCTTGAGGGGGCCTCTAGTCTAAGAGGCCGTTAGGACAGGCGGAACCTAACATCGAAAAAAATATTAATTTTGTATTTAATCAATTTAAGTTAGGTATTCACTCAAGAATATACACGAATTATACAAATATCTACTTTACTCATATATGTACTTTTATTCTATACTGAGCATAGAAATAAAATAGCAATCGAACTATTAGGTTTCAAACATATTATACTTCTGTCTTTTTTTACGCCGCAAGCACTGGTGTATCCAGGAGGGCAAAACAAGCACGGAGGACCCGACTTAAGAAATTTCTAATTTGCTCCATCTGGGCTAAAAGCTGGGTACGCTCATGTTAATGTCATAGAAAAAAACAAAGGTTATGAAACAGAGATACTTTATTCAGATTGAATGCAAGTACATCCACCAATCCTATCATCAGAGAAATCAGGAAATTACATCGAAGAAAGAGACGCAGTTATATTTTCGATACGCTTTGTTGCGTTCACTCACCGCACATTGAGTAGATAGGCAATGATTCATATAGTTAATATAGATATATGACTTTACTTCATGATTTATACAAATGAAACTACAACGTGAAGCTTTTTTGCATTAAGGGCCATCAGATGAATTTGCCACGGGCCTTAGGTGGTATAGTTACGCTACTGGCAGTATCCATTTTGCGTTTCCCAGGTTTCTCTCATATTTCCTCGCTGTTGAACTATTTTCACGTTAATATCACAGAAAATTTCAGATACTAAATGCTAAATAGGCCAGTAAAATAACGCGAACTCATTTTGCACTAATTCGAAAGTTATAGGAGAACTCGGAGCGGATAAGGAAATAGTTTTGGCCCGATTTTTAAAAATCAATAAAAAAATAGAAAATTTTCAAATAATTGACAATTTTTCGTATTTTTAACTGTTGTGTGGTTTTAGACATTTTCTTAGCCGTGAATATTTACAACTTCTCTACTTTAATAATTTTTTATTAGTTTTTGACAATAGGTGGAGAATTATTTCTATAGACTTTTTCATCATTATCTCTTTTAAAATATTATCAATAAAAATATGGCTAGTTCTAACTGTTCTGGAGATACAAGCAAAAAACTGATAGAAAACAGTTTTTTAACTCTTATTAAGTCATCACACGAATATGCAATTTTGACAGATTGTGAATCATACTTATATAAATTTTCGTTCAAATTATCTTCATTATACTGGCCTATAAATAAGTCTGACTTAAAAAAAAAATCGATAACTTTCGGTTGCACCCTGTGTTGATATTATATCTTCAACGCGAGTTTTGGCTAAGAAGCCGCTCATCTCTCTTGACGAATGTTGTTTGCTTTTCTGTTCTGAACAATCTTTAAAAAATCAAACAACTAAATAAATCTCTGGAAGCTGTAAGTCTGGTGTCTGTTTTGTTGGCAGAAATTCCTGTTCAGTTCTTAAACAGTCACGGTATGTGTTCAAAATTACAATTAATTAATTTATACTAATTGAGTTTGAACAAACATATTTTACATATCGGCAATAATGCAGGCGCTATTTATTCAGCTGAATCTATAACTAAACGTTCGTATTTAATTTCAGTGACTAATAAAATTTTGGTTTCATTATTTATTTATTAAATATCATCCATGTGTAGTCAACACATAATATGATTGTGGTATTAATTCATTTAGTATTTTATACCGAATATCATATCATTCTTATATACAATCTTTTTTAACTCAGTACCGCACCTTCAAACCTTTGTAAATGTTTTGTTGTAGCTCTGAGGATGAAATTTATTACAGCTCCACTTTGTCATTTATGAGACAACGTCACAGTCTAAAGGGCGCTGCACACGAAGCTAGATTCATCGCTAGATTTGCCTACTAGTTTTCTAGCGCTAGTTTTCTTAACTGTTTTTATGTTCTCGCTTCGCACGAGACGTCTTTTCTCGCTTGTTTTGTGGATAGATTAGGTGCGCGCGCAGTGACAGTTCGAATATAAACACAGAGCAAAACGAGTCTATTGTCTGACTCTGAACAGAATGACGCCATGTTGGTTTGTGGGCGTTTGTTCAAGTCGCCCACGTGACAAGATACTGCTTCCTGATTGGTTCTTGCTCGTACCTAGCAAGAAAAATAGCCCCTGTTCTAATTTTAAAATCTATGTTGTGAGCTAGCAGGCGAGCCCGCAGTGACGTCATTTCCAGCTTCGTAACCAGCCTATCGGCCAGCAGAACTCCAAGCAGTGTTTCTAGCAACGGTTGTCTTTAGACTAAATTTTGACAATCCGAATGTGCTCGATTTTTTTGTATAATTGAGAATAGCCGACCTCGTATTATATAACGTAACTTGACACTCCTAGTACAAATCTCCATTCTTCAGGTCCTAACCCAAGCCTAGGCAAATGGCGGCCCGCAGCACAATTTTGTCCGACCCGCGAAGCATTTTATAAATTTTAGAAAAATAGTAAGAAAAAGCAAGGGCCAGAACAGACGAAACAAGAACTTTTTTGTTGTAGAAATGAAAGGACTTTTTTTCGTTTTTTTTTTTTTGCTCTCCAAATGCGGAAAAACAATGTGAGGACCTTTTTTTTTGCTCTGCAAATTTTTGGCCTGCGGTCAAATTTTCATCAGCTATGTGGCCCGCCGATCAAAGGATTTGCCCGCCCCTGTTCTAACCGCAGTATAAATTGGATTATTGATTTAAATAAAACTCATGATGTAATTAATTTTGGGGCACACTTTAAATAAAAAAGTATTTATTTTCTAACAAAAACCACTACTTGAAAAAATATGGTGATAATAAATATTTTGTAGACGAGAATGTGTGTGCAACAAATTAAAATTTGAGAATATTCAAATATTAATAGAGTGGGCCTTTGTTTATCATTTTCTTTTTGAACATTTTCTTTCCTTTTTAAATTACAAAGAAAAATTAAGTTTTATTTGTTTTTACGACCTACAATAAATCATACGTTGTTTTCATACAACATTTCAAAATGATACTAAATTTTGAATTTTAATTATAATAACGGAGGATTTTCTGCTCTAATAAGTTTACCATTATTCGTAATAGTAAGCAAGGCGGTGACACTAAAGCTTAGAAGAAAAAAAAATTATCGACCGATATGACTTTTTTGATTCCAATAAAGAGATACATGCTATAACGTTGTTTTTCACGTAATAACAGTATACTTTTCATAACGGTTTATTATTCTATTTATTTTTCCAAGAAAGTTTTGTTAAAATTTTTTTTGACGTGATAACGTCTTATAAATTGATGAATCACCAATCTTATAAATTGATAAAACACCGGCTGCATGCACGAAAAAGTGTAACGTTCCTAACGTAACGTTCCTAACGTTCGTAACGGTCGTAACGTTCCGCCTGACCCTGTGCGTGCTTTTCTCGAAAACGGCCCTAACGATTTGGATGAAATTTACTGAAAAGGGATTTTGGGGGGCAAAAAATCGTTTTAGCTAGGTCTCATCTCTCGAAAAAATCGTTTTCTTACAAATTTTATCATTATAAAAATCAATTTTTTGACGTATGAAAATACTTAAATATTGTAAGAAGGTTTTGGAATTTTATACAATGAAACAATTGTTTTCAAAATATTATGACAGCTAATCTTTGAGACTTAAATAAATACGAAAGAAAGAAAGTTAATAAAAAAAATTATTTTTATAGGTGGTGAGTAATTTAATAAATAAAATTTACCTAAATTTGAAGCGAAAAATGCAATATCATAGATTCGAATTATTATATAAATTTAGGTTATGTATTACGGAATACGTTATCACGTAAAACTATCGTCCGTAAACCGACTTTACAGATAACCAATTTTTTCTAAACTAGATATATAATTTCGGAAATATTTTGAAAATTAAAAAAAAATAGTCGTTCTTTTGTTTGTAGGTCTGTCAGAAAGAAATTAGTAAGCATGCTTTGATTAATTTTTACATAACGTAAAATATATGTACCTATAGGTAACCATGCCAAGGGACAGAAAATATTATAATATTAAATATTAGGCGTTACCCGCGCTTCGCACGCTTAACAGAAATTTTATTTTCTTTACTATACTAACTATATCAAATGTTAATATTTTTGAAGCTGGAATGGTCCCGTCGCTCAATTGGCTGGAATTTTTTTTATGATGTATTGAACAAAAAGTATTTTGGTAACCCTTCGTTTATCAAATATTCTAAGAACGTCTACAGTTAGAAATTGTTACTTCTGAGCGCAATATAAAAGAGAACTGTTATTTTTAGAACCGGTTCTTTTTCGATAACAGTTGGTAAATATCTGTGACTATTATAACAGCTGTGCGTGGATGAAAACGTCGATTTGGAATTGAAGTTATGACAATTCATAAATATTTCATCAAGAAGTAATAAAATAAATTCGTATATGTATATATAATGTGACCAAACTGTAATAATTTAATGCTAGACTGCACTTTCGTAATTTTATTATCAAGTAATAAAACTATAAGACACATTTTACAATCCATAAAAGTGCCACATTCAAATAATTTAAGTTTATAGTGTAATTTAAGTTCAAATTAGTCACATAAAAGTATTTTGTGCAAAGAATTATTGGCATATAACACAAAGAAAATTAACAAATGCTTTCATGCAAGCTAGAAACGTCAAATATGAAATATAACATACCTACTACTCTTAGTAGCATTTTATTTGATACTAGCAGCTCGTTCCAGTTTCACCCGGGTGCAAAACTGTTCTGAAAATATTATACTGATCTTCTCATGTACACAGCAGAACTATCAAAGTACATTGCTTTTATGTATTTTCTAACATTTGGCCAACGTTAGCCATGTAAGAGTACGAGAACAGTTTTTTTTTTGACAAAACACCGTCATAGTTCAGCCATTTTGTACAAATTATATACAGAAAACTTCACCATTTATCACTCTTTTTATTAATGAAAACCGTATGAAAATCCGTTTGGTAGTTTTTGAGTTTATCGCGTTCAGACAGACAGACGCAGCGGAGGGAATTTGTTTTATATAGCTACTAGATAGCGGTCCGTCCCGGTTTCACTCGGGTGCGATAGATATAATTCTGCAAAATGTATTTCGTTGGCGGACCGTCGTCTAAACTAATAGTTTTGAGCAAATTCTACCTGATTTGCTTTTGAACTAATAGCTTTAAGTGAATTTTATCAGATGTCGTTACATGTTACTAAATCTGTTTTTTTGAGAAAACACCGCAATATTGTACAAAATATTTAATAAAAACTATCCTATAGCGTAAGTTGCACCAAGCAAAACACATTTACAAAATTTCATTAAAATCGGTTCTGTGGTTTCGGAGATTAACGCGGCCAAAATTGTGACACGAGATATAAAATATAGATGCAGATTATAGATAATAATATATACGTATCAAACTTTTGCAAACAAACAAAAAATAAAATTTGTTATTTAGTTAAAAACAAGAAAATCTTTACTAATAAAATTTGTAATTAATATACCTATCTAGTGTTTCTTTTTCCTTGAAGGCATGAAATAATTACAAATGAATGTGCAAAATTTCAGAAAAGCGTATCCACATTTCAACAAATACGCATTGCAAGACAAATTTCCACCTCGGGAAATTATTCAAAAAATGAGAAAAGCATCTACTGCTGTAATAATTAATGTAGATTCTAAAGAAAACACGATTATTCCGCAGAGGGACAGCATTCTCGCAACTTCAATTTATAACTTTGAAAAGCTATAAATAATGAAAGAAAGGAAAAAACAGATTCGAAAAAAAATATGTTAATTAAAAAGTCCAACATAAAATGTCTGTTTAAATTTTTTTAAACAAATATTATTTATAGGCATCTACTAACATTCCAATTACGAAACGTATTACAAACTAGCGGTCCAGTCCGGTTTCGCTCGAATTTGTATATTTCCAGCGATTTTTCGTTGACTTACGTTGCAAAAATTGGTCACTATGAAAAGCGTTTTTATTTTAACGCGATAATATATAGCCTATGTCAGGGGTGGAGAACTTATGGCACGCGTGCCACAGGTGGCACGCGACAGATTATTATAGGCACGGCACAATTATTGAGGTGCCAAATCGAAATCGTGTTTTTGGCAGAGGACAAAAGTATTCACACAAAAACACGGACGCTAAAAATATGCTAGATGTCGAAAAAAATTGACTATCACAAAATAATAAATACGAAAAAGTTTCATAGCTCTCAGCGTATTATCGAAATTATTCCTTTCATCTATGTTTGATTCATTTTTTGACAACTAAATTTCTTTGGCTGCTTGTCGACACGCCATGGTTAAATTACAAATTTTTGAAAAAAAAATTGGCACGTAGATTTAGAAAAATTCGCCACCCTTGGCCAATGTCCATCCTGTATGTTCATTCTAAATATTGGTGAAAAAATGTTTGAAATCGGATGAGTATAGTTTTGGAAATTACCTCCTGCATCTAAATTTACAAACTTTATATCTAATAGTAGGTATATACTTTCTCTCTTTATATCTTTATATATAAAAATTACGTGTCACATGTTTGTCCGCGATGAACTCCTAAACTACTGAACCGATTTTTAATTTGATTTGCACACCGTGTGCAATTCGACCCAACTTGAAAGATAGGATAGCTTACATTTCAATTTATAGTCGCAATATTATTTTATTGCAAATTATTTGTCTATTATTATTTGTCTATTCCTTGACAGTCATAATACAACCATATAAGATGGCGAACCTGTTGACTGGATTGAGTGAATATTCAATAGATGGCGCAACGAACTTAACAACCATATATCTAGATCCAGGATGTAAAGAAACTGAATATCGTTTAAAACTGCTCGGCACGACGGTGCAGCCGGAGTGCTCGACAAACACACATATACGCCCATGTATATTTTAAAATAGCTAGCAATTAATAAAATAGATAGATAGATGTTCCAATTAAATTGTTTTATTATTTCACTTTATACGTAGCGAAGCACGTACAGGGCCGCTAGTACTAGTATAGATATGAATTTTTTAACGATACAGTTATACACAAGTAATTTTCACACCCGCCATCGCTTGCGTTAATGTCGAATTCTGATAGGAACCTTAATGTAATCATAGCGATGACATCGAATACAGTGGCGGATTTACAGATTTGCCGCCTGTAGGCTATTCAATTTTTGCCGCCTCTGAATTTTGATACCTTAGTCCACAATCATATCAATTACATTTTCTATCAATAAAATTCCAACTTTATGATTTGTGTTCCAACTTTTCTCGTATGGTTAGTATCATTGAGAATTAATAGTCCAAGAGACGGCTGCAGAAAATGTGTCGTCATAAGGTGGACGAACGAAAAAATTAGAGACGAAAATCCTGCTGTAACAATGTTTTTTTAATTTGTTTATCAGTTAATAGACCAGTGAAGTTAGCTTTTGACAAGGACAAAATTAATAACAGAAAACGAATGATGAGGAAGGGAAGAAACTGCCGTCAGAAATACAGAAACTAAAAATTCAAATGCGTAAAAGGCCGGAGGGCTGTGGGGGGTGCATTTTAGGGGTCAAACGCGATTTTTCGTTATTTCCGGCGAAAGTTGACCCCCAATCGAAAAATGTTGTGTAGCAATGTTGTAGGTATTAAAAGGATCTACAACTTTTATGAATATAACTTTTTCACATAACCTTAAAGATTTAAAGAAATATTGAAAAAACCGTGTTTTTCGTTTTTAATTTTTTTCTCCTGCAAATTACAGCTTATTTAAGACATAGAAAGGTAAGTCTCCTGAAAATTTCATGAAAAAAAAATCATTTTTGCAGGAGAAAAAAATGACGACACATTTTCTGCAGCCGTCTCTTGGACTATAAGGTACCGTGTCAAATCCTGGATTATTTTAGTTAGTATTTTTTACCCATAAAGAAATAATTTTCTGAAATTGAATTTGACAATTTGCTGCAGCAATCATGATTAGACTATCGATATTATATCAAGATTGAATTGTGTAAGCAGATCTCATAATAATTAGGTACATGGAGAAAAAATTATAGTAATTATCAGTGAAGAAAATATGTAAAAATAACTAAATTTTGATTATAATATCGAATCGCTATTGCGATATTCTAAAAATTTATGATCATTAAAGGATATTTTACAAAGCGCTTAGCAATTGTTCATGTAGAGATGTTGAAATATCTAGTATTTAGCACTGTATATAGGACTAGATTTCGATTTTTGTTAAATATTTTGATTTTTCTCCAATTTTCGAAATTCGTATTTTGTGTGGATAATCATTTTTTGTTTAATTTTGTAAATCGAAATAAAAAACTTATAAACTAAATCTGCCGCCCCTTAAAATTTGCCGCCCTAGGCTTCAGCCTACTCAGCCTGCTGGTAAATCCGCCACTGATCGAATACATATTATTTAAGTAGTGTATGAATAGCATTAAATAACTTTTTCTCATCTTAAAGCTATTGAATGTACTTCAGTCAATGGCTGTTAGATTGCAAAGATAACGGTTTCTGTCGCATAAAAGTTTTGACAGACACCTAATCTTAGCACGATCGTTCTATGAATAAAAATTAGCCTATACTCAACCAATATCGTACAAGGTACTTTCAAGAGCGGTGTTAGTTGAATGAAATAGATCAATAAAGGTTTTGGAAACATATTTTTCGTCTAGGTACCACACAAAGTATCCAAAAACCCACAGAACAACAAAATTAAAGAAAGAAATTCTGCTAAAATGTTTGCATTGGTGGAAGGAAAATACGTCACGTTACATTTGTATTGAAACGTAGTACTCTATAAATGCGGGTGCAGTGCTCTCAATATTATGTTACTCGCTTGTTTAAATATATAATTAATTAATAATTAATTTGTTATAGCGGCGATAACTGATTAAAATGTAATAATTGTAGTTTATTATTCAGGAACTTCAATATTGCGAAAATAATTCAATTACTGACAATAGCATTGGGATAAATAGTATTTTATAAATAACATAGACGAGTTCTCTATATGCAACCTGAATTGTTTCAAAAATAGAAATCAACTTTTAAAAGTAATTCATGCAATTTTCATTCATATTATTTTTATATTTTGAACAAACTAACAAAAAAAAAGAAATCCTGGAACATTCTTGCTGGATATAAAATATCAATCATCACAAGAAGTGAGGTTAGACCAGTCTCTGTATACATATATATGCGCTTGTCTGCCTAGAATAGAAATACCGAGGGAATGAAATCAGACCGAAATCCGAATGGGTCGTCCCACTCGGATTAGACTGGGTTTTGAAACAAATGTAACACAAAACGTTTCATTCACATCAATCGATAAAAAATCAGATTAAATAGAATTGTTAGTAGAAGTTTTGTTCCAAAATATGTATTGAAGGAGATTTATTTGGTTGAGGAACAATTGAAAATAAGCTTTACCATCTTAACTTGCATTGAGGCCCTGATGATGAAAATATATTTTTCGAAACGTTGGCCACAAGCGATACACTGGTAAAGCTTATTTTCAATTGTTGCTCAACCAAATAAATCTCCTTCAATTAAATAGAATATTATTTGCAATAAGAATGATTTGAGTTTAAAAAATAGCAATCAAATTTATATGAAGTGTAGTTAGTATATTTATTATATTTATAATTACTATTTTAAACTTCCCGCTATAAAAAATGTAGTCTTTTTTCAAAAAAATCGGAAAGAAACGCTTTGAGGTCCTAGGAAGCTATTCTGACTATTTTGGCGATGATGCCCGTAGAGCTGTATGTGTGTGTATGTAAACCTCTTGTTACTTTTGAACGAAATGTCCGATTGAAACGCGGCGTACGGCATCTGACATGATTTTGCTGAAAGTAGGTTTCTTGAAAATTTGGAATGATTCGGCCCAATAGATTTTGAGAAATCTCAGAAATACAAGTTTCAAAAATTTTTAGAAATTTGTTTTTTGGAACATTTTTTAAACTACTTAGCCGATTAATTCCAAAATCTAATAAGCTCTATTTCAATTGCCACAAACCGCATCAAAATTGGTTCATTTGATCAAGAGATATCGTGAACGAAAAATTCGTGAAAAAATGTTTTTTTAACATTACTCGTAAAATACTTATCCGATCTTTTTTTGTAATAAATTACTTTCTTAGATTAAAAAAATTGCGTCGATCGCCGCAAACCGCATCAAAATCGATTCGTTTATTCACGAGATATCGTGAACGAAAAATTCACAAGTGTTTTTTTTTTTTTAAATTACTCGTAAAATTCTTGTCAGTACGATTTTTTTGTTATAAATTAGTTTCTTTGGTTAAAAAAACTGCGTCGGTTGCCGCAAACCGCATCAAAATCGGTTCATTTGTAAACGAATATCGTGTACGAAAAATTCGTACAAAAGTTGTTATTTTTTATGAGCTCGAAGAGCTAAAAAATAAACTTCTTGCTATATTTTATATATTTTTGAGCGTTTTGAACACAAAAATAGCGGGAAGTTTCAAGGATGGCTTGCAGGGTCAAACTTCTCTGCAATTTTTTTCTACAAAAACGACTAGATTACTATGCCGACAGTTATTCAACTACCCTTCGAAACTCCTTCAAATATTCTCATTCTGAAACATTCCCGAAGGAACGAAGAACTATATACGGAAAAAACCTCATCAAAATCGGTTCAATGTTTCCATTCATAATATACCTAGTAATAATTATTTAATTTAACTAACACATAAGAATGTATCGACAACGTTAATATATTAAAAATACATTGATAAAACAATTCATAAGCGATCAAACATACAAATAAAGTTGTAAAAACTTTCTTTAAATAGTTACATCTTTACAGCATGAATATTTTATCTGTTAGAGATAATTTTTAACGAATGTGAAAGTCAAATTTGATATTAAGTGATCAAACTTTGATAAAAATATGTATTTTGGTGTCAGTCAGTATCTTTTTAAGGCAATAATAATAAGTGAAAAAGTTGATAACTAAAAAGTCGAAAGTAAAGTTGAATTTTAAATATGTACATAATATATTGATATGTACAAGTCAAGCCACACATGGGACAATACGGTCGTTGTCTAAACCCAACTTGAAGGTTAGCCGCCGCGGCTTCTCAGACAAGTGACAAGTTGATATATTGTTTCACTTTATGCCCAGCACGCGTTTACTATAGATATGAAAACACTGTTCATCTCATTCTGTCCCTGTTTTCCGTCTTACTTTCTTTCCCTTTACTCTCTCTCTCTCTTTCATTTTCTTTTGTTTCGTACGTCGCTTTGCTTATAAAATGAAGGATGCATATTATTCTACAATCGACACAATGAAAACATACATGTTTATAAACTTATTACGAGAAACAATTCAAATAATATTAAAATGTTTTATTTCTATACTGTTTGTAGCTATATGAATAATGTTTATGTATAGTCCCGTACTTCCACCATAGTTATTGATACAATGATATATTAGAAAAACTACCGAGCGGGTAGCGTGGTGATCAGAGTATTAGACTCGCATTCGGGACATACTGGGATCGAATCCCCGCGGAGGCAGATGTGGCTGGAAGTCTTTCCTGCTGCCCCTGGCCGAGAAACGGTAATTCCTATACCGGTCATCTTGTTGAGGTTTTCCATGGTTTTCCTCAATAATTCCAGATAAATATCGAGATGGTTCCTTATTCAAGACCACGGCCGACTACCTGTCAAACTTCTAGGCTCAAAACTTGCCTACTTTATCCTAATTTCCTAAAAAAATCCTTCATTCGCCCATTGCTATTGCAAGTTGAAGTTCAGTAGAATTATAACGGGAAGTGTAGTAGATCGAAAATAGTAATGGTGCGCATGGCGTCTGTTATGACACAAGGTTGAGAAACCCGAATATTTCCACTTTCGCGCCGGAACGAGTCACCAATTATTCTACAGTGACATATTCAAACAGTCAATCTTTCTCATATTTGAGCATATTTGTAACTGCTATCATTATGCGAGAGCTGATTTTATCTTATAGATCACGATAAACATGAACGTTCACTGTAGTGAGAGCTAAGGGTAAACCAAAGCTCTCGTATGATGTGAAAAAGCTTAAATATGAGAAAAATTGATTGTTTGAATATATCACTGTAGATGCGAACGTCGAAAGATTCGGGTTCGTGTCCTGACAGTGACATTATTTAGAAAATAAAAATTTCTAATATAGCATTGTATCAATATATGTGTGTCTTAACAACGTTAATGGCAAACTTAAGCTAGATTTATTTAGTCTTACTAACTATACTGAAGGAATATTTGAAATATTCAACGTTATTATATAAATATTACTGAATAAATAAATTGATCAATAATTTATTTATTGAATAATATTTATTCAAATATTCCTACGGTATAGTTCGTAAAACTAAATATGCAATTAGAGATATAGCTAAAGTTTGCCATTAGCATTGAAGAATAATCAGACGTTAATCAGAGATTTAAATAAATATTAGGTACATTAAATCATTACAGTTAAATTAAAACTGTTTTAATTTCATGTATCTTTGAAAGATGTCAATAAATCTCTGAAAGATTACCTTATTGAATGAGTTTTTATAACTGATAAGATTCTCTAACTGATTAAATTTTAAATTTTATTGCCTTTTTTACTTTTATAATTTTTCCGTGCTGAGTATGATATTAAATCTGACTTAAATAAGTTAAGCGGAGATATGCAGAAACAAATAATTTTAGGAAACTTGAAATAAAATTACTGACATAATTTCGCTTCAATAACTTTTTTTCAGAAAAAAATGTCAAACTGAGTTATTTCTTTATCTGGTGTTAAAAACAAATGCACTCTATTTGTTCTCAGATAAGTGATAAAACAATTTTATAGAAAGCTTTACTAGACATGAACGGTAAACTGCAATAACAAAGTGAGGAAAAATTACACGATATACATAAAATACTTGAACACTACTAAATTGAAGTATTTTGTATCGATTCAATTTTTGATTTATTGCTTATGGTTTTAAAACTACTATATTTCAACGAATATTTCAGAAAATGGATTACCAAGGTTTCCAGAAGCATATTGTGACAGTGGAAAGTTTTAGACACGCAATATTCCAGTTGTGAAATAGATAAATTAATAGTTTAGCTGACTCCAATAGCTAAATCAATAAGGTGTTGAATCGAGAAATATAAATACGAAAAACAAGTTTATTAAATCAAATAATCATTATATTTTTTATTAACTAAAAACGTACTACTTAGTTGTAAATGTGAAAGAAAAAGCTTTTTATGAGAAACGAAGTTTTTAACCTTAAAGCAATATTATACCCGCAATATCACCATGTAAACCCGTACTTCCACCATATTTATAACCAAATACAATTTAAATATGTCCACTCGACAAGTCAACCTATGTTTAAAGTCACTGCTGGAACTTGTACTGGCTAGCGCGCGGGCTACGAGAATGGAAATTTTTTGTGCTAGTTTGTCGGCTTATTTTGAGCAATAACCAATCGGAAAACAGTAATTTGTCACGTGGGTGACATGGACAAACGCCCACAAACAAACACTGCGTCACAATGTGTGTTCTTACAGAGACAATAAACGTCCACTTTAGTTAAAATTTAAACTATCACCGTGCGCATCAAACTCATGTACAAAACATGCATCGTGTGAAGTGAACACATAAAAGTCATAACCAAAATCAGCGCCACAGCATGCTTGAAATATAGCAGCCAAATCTAGCAAGGAATCTATAGCGGCAAAACCAGCCTCGTGTGCAGCAACTCTAAAATAGTCGTTTTAAATTTGCGAGTGCGATGGAAGATAATTACATAATGTCTCTCATCGCACGGATATGACGCGCAAAAATCTAGAACTGAATGATAATTAATTAATCGGTTCTATTTAATCAGTGCTTTTGAGACCTGTAGCTGTAGCGTTTCGCTGCCTCACGTGGCGGACGGAAACAAACACCTTTTATAGATTCGTACAGTCGCGTCGTATCGAGTGACTTTTTTTGAAATGACGTGACCTAATTTTTACTAGGAAGGTGTAGTTTCGTTATACTTATTGCTTGTATCCCTGAGGGATACATTATAGCAAGAGTGCTTCTTCATCTTCTATTATTATAACAGTCCCCTATTACTTTTACATACGTTCTAGCAATATCTCATACAAACAAGAACTATAGAAGTTATACTTCTTTGGATTGATTAAAACCTAATGTTTCATTTGCATGTAAATAACTTATTGAAATAAAATAATAAAAGGACTCGAGTGAGATATTAATAACCAATATTGTAGTTTGAATTTAGTACGGCTGATTTAGTAATTAGAAAAACATTTTTTTGGAAAAGTAGCCAAATTTTAATTCAACCGAAACGTTAATGTATTAATTATTATTTTTTGTTAATATATTTGTCTGAAAAATTGGTCGATAATTTTATTTATTGCCAAATTTCAATTATTTTTAAAATTAAATTTGTTTTTGAAAATATATTTTTTCCAAATTTTATATAAAAAAAATTTTATATAAAAAAAAATTTTATATAAAAAAATAATTATACGTTTCGTCTTGTTAGGCATCTTCACTAACTAGATTAATTTCATATTAAAACTTATAACTGTGGTACAACTTGTCCCTAGGCTCAACTAGCCCTTTCTACCCTGCATACTCGATTAGCATTTTTTGGAATTGTGATTATTTTAATCATTAAATAAATAGAAATCAATATATAAGAAATTGTAACGAAACTTCTGTCTCTCTTGTTGCGACTTTTTCAAGGCTTTTGCGGTGTTTTTTATGATGACGGACGATAAAGTTTGTTTGTACCGTCTGGGCCGATTTTCATGGAATTTGTATCAATTGGTTCTTAAGGCCCCTTTACACGATGCAGGATATCCTGCTCGCTAGCTTGCTTTAAGTCTTGCAGGCAGCTTTGCACACTACACTGTTGGATGTGACGTCACTGATTGGTCCGCTGGTCGCTATCTTGCTATATTTGAGTGATAGGTTCAGTGCTATTTGTCATGCAGCGCTGCCTGCTATTTTGAGAATTTTACCAATTATGGAGTCGTATTTTATAACGCGATATTGTCTGACATTCGTTAAATATGCTGTGGTTTGAAAAAACGTTCAAGTAAACAGCGATGGGGCCAAAAGTTTTAAAATCAAAATGTTAATGGAATCGACAAGAAATAAGTTTTCGCTTTGATTTTTCTTTTCTCTCCCGAAGATTTTCAATCATTATTAAAGTCATAGTAGCAATTCGTCTATGACGAATTATTTCTTGCATAACCATAACATCCATATTTAGATTTTAAATATAAATGTCAACCTAGCAAAACAGCGAGCAAGCAAGCAAGCTGGGTGTGAAGCGAAACTAGCAGCGCACCCTACCAACCACTAAACAAAATACCATTCAAAGCAGTCTGCAAGACTTCAAGCAAGCTAGAGAGTAGCGAACAGGAAATCCAGCATCGTGTGAAGGGGCCTTTAAGCTCAGTCTATAAAGTAGTTTTAATCGTTTTGTATTTGGCATTGGTCACAATTAATGCGATCGATTTTTCTCAAATTTTCCGTCGTCGATTACTAAGAAAAAAAATAAGTCACTGAGCAAATATAATTTTAGATTAAAATACAAACATTAATCAACGAATAGAAAAGTATAACGAATAAAATATAAAAAATCAAAATGATTCTTATTCAGAGCGACTTTACATAAATCTCAACTGTATAGATATTTTTATATTATGTATATGTTACTAGCTTCGAAGATTTTTATAATAGAAATGCACCCGCCATCTACGTTTTCACAATGCATATTGGAAATTGATATATTGGTTCCAATAACACAGATTCGGTCGATAACTATCTTACGTTGAAATGGAAATTGAATGAACTCGTGTACTAAAATTAAGGGAATCTGCTGGCTAAACAGACCTACACTCAATTGGTCAAGTCGTTTCTAATTGATAGACAGACAAAAAATATGGATGCACTTTCTTAGATGTTATACATACTAGTCACAAAAACCTATAAAAATTAAGCGATCGTCGTGCAGTGCAATATTTTTGAATAACATTTTACCATTCCAACCCACAAGTGAGGAATGGTAGGTACTAGTTTAGGTCAAAAATCATTTTTCAAAATTTTACAATATTTTTTTCGTTTTGAGGTTCCCTGAATCCAAGAGACATATTTTTGGAATACTCTGCGTATTTTTGTATGTTTGTCTGTGAACACGATACAGGTCAAACGGATGAACAGATTGAAACCAAATTTTGAGAGGATGTTTAATACGCAAATATGAAGAGCCCTATTGTTTTTGAAGATAATCGGCGCATGCGCAGGAGAGATACGTGCTATAATGGTGTTTTTATGTAATAATGGTATAGGTACTTTTCATGACGCCTTATTATTCTATTTATTTTTTCAAGAAAGTTTCGTTAAATTTTTTTCTAAACTTTATAATTTTGGAAATATTTTGAAAATAAAAAAGTTAGGTGTTCTTTTGTTTTGTAGATCTGTCAGAAATAAACTAGATAAGCATGCTTTGATTAATTTTTACATGACGTGGAACATTATATTAGAAAAATATAAGACACCTTGGTATTATGGTATGATAAAATTATACGGGATACGAGGCTAAAAAATTAAAAAAAGTTTATTCGCTAGAACATTATTTATTGGTCGATGTAGTGAAAAGTCACAAAATTAAAAACATAAAATCATTATTGTCAATTGTTATTCTAGCGAATAAAAATTGTTTTCAATATTTTAGCCTTGTATCCTAATAATTTTATCATCACATTATATTAGGTAACCATGGCTACGAATAGCATATTGAATACTAGCTATTATCCGCGCTACCTCTTTTATTATACTTAATCAAATTTCAATATTTTTGAAATTGCAATGGTTCCGTCGCTTAATTGACTGGAATTTTTTTCTAGAAATGCAATCAATTTTTAATAAAATTTGTCTGTAAAATTTTCAAGTCTTTTTATTATACGCTATGAAAATGAAATTACTGGCAAGGATCTCGTTACAATTAGTATGTACATATGTATTAGTATTGATGAACACTTATGGATTACGCGGAATATGAACTTTTGTGACACCTAGATTCGGTGGTCAAACATAGTCCTGTGCCATTTTGCCAGCGGTAGTATAAGCTGTCATGACTGAAGGCTTTCGGTTGGATTTGACCTCAAATCCTATATGACGAAAAGGTAATGTATTTTGTATTCAACTCATATATTTCACGAATAAAACATGTTCTATTACACATGATACTTTATACTCTGTGTGTCATACATGCCCTTGTATTGAAATTCATTTGACCATGATACAAAAAATCTGCATTCTTACACCTAACGCCGGATTTAACTTTTTAGTGCTCTTGGTGAACAGTGCCCTAGTTTCCAACATCACAAGTGTCGGAATGGTATTAATTCAAAATCCACTTTTGAAAATTTAACAATATTTTTTCGTTTTGTGATCCATCGAATCCAAAAAACATATTTTTGGAAAATGTCAGTGCGTCTGTTTGTCTGTGAACACGACACAAGTCAAACGCATAGGCGGATTGAAATCTAATTTTGGGAGGATGTTTGATATGCTAATATGAAGAGCCCTATTTTAAGAGAAAATTGGCTCACATAATATACTAATTATTTTTATTATTTGTATTAATATCTCAATATTGTTTTCATCTCTATTTGCATATTATATTGCCGTAAGTTTTTATTATAATTCTGATCTTTGAAAAGGGCCGAAACCATTTGAAGTGATCATAAATACTATAACTTTTGTGCAAGCATATAATTTTTAATCAGAGGTATATAACAACCTCAATAGTAGGATAAAAAATTCCAGCCAGTTAGGCGACGGGACCAATGTAACTTCAAAAATATTAACTTTTGATATCGTATAAAAAAAGAAATCGCGTGCCGGAACGCGGGTAACGGCTAGTATTAAATATTATGATATTTGCTATTCATTGACATGATTACCTACATAATATGTTCTACGTCATGTAAAGATTAATCAAAGCATGCTTAAGTAATTTATTTCTGACAAATCTACAGAACAAAAGAACATCTGATTTTCTTTTTATTTTTAAAATATTTCCAAAACTATAGAATAAAAATTGTTGACAAAAATTTCTTGAAAAAATAAATAGAATAATAAACCGTTATGAAAAGTAGGGAGAGTTGGGTAATAGCGCTCACTGGGTAATGGCGCTCAGCCGTATTTTGAAAAAACCGCCGACTGTATTCTCAATAGTGCATGTCTGACATCTAGTTAGAAGTAAGAGAAGCTACGCTATTAATGTTAAGATTGCGTTCAGACAGGTGTTGTGTACTGAGCCGGGAATTTGTGATTTGTTATTATTTACAAGTAAGTTTTTTCATTTTTATTACGTAATATCAAGATATAAACAAACTTAGATAATATCACGTTTACTTGTGCTAAGACAGCGTTTTCTTGCGGTCATTTTGATATGTAAAAATCCTAACCTCTCTGCTGAATCTGCTGTTGACAGTTAAGAAAGTGTGTGCTATGCGCGTAGGGTATTTCCGCTCACTGTGAGCGCGATTCCCCCACAGTGATTGGAATTACCCCAAAACCTATTAAATACTAAATTACACTGTTTTCAGAATGCCTCGAGTTAAAATTCGTACATCACAAAAAGCATCTTGGACTATTCAGTCTATGGAAAAAGCAATGGCAGCTGTTGGTAAAAAGAAATTGGGTATTAGAGAAGCTTGTCGTTATTACAATGTTCCATATAGCTCACTGCGCGACAGATTACGAATAGGAGTTTGCAAGGTTCCGCGACTGGGCCGAAAGACTACAATTTCAGCAGAAAATGAAAAGGAGTTAGCTGCTCACGTTCTTAAACTATCCAAATTGTTCTTTGGAATAACAACACTTAGCCTTCGGCGAGCTGCTTTTGAGTTTGTCACTAAAAATATCATTCAGAATAATTTCAATAAAAACGATAAAAGAGTCTTAGAAAAAATTGAAAAAAAAACGTCAAGACAGAAAGACCACAAACGACTTGAAATTGTATGAAAGAAAAAAGAAGGTGAAAAGAAATTTAGTTCCAACGATAGTGGGTGATATAGATAAGGATATTTGTTTGGTATGTGGAGAGTTTGGAAAGGACCAAGAACTGTGGTTTCAGTGCTCTGTTTGTCAATTATGGGCGCATTCCGAGTGCACCGACGGGCAAAGTGGGTCTGCAGGTTATAAATGTGAAAATTGCCGAATGAAATAGCCGTATATTTGTCATTTAATTTTGTTAAGAGAAAATTTTATTTTTGAGCGCCATTGCCCATTATGTGTCGTACAATGCCGCTCAGCAAACTTTTTGTTTCAACAAAAATAATCATATTTTTTCATAATTTTTTTGCACAATTATATTTTTTTATGTTAAATAAATCAATAAAGTTTTTTTTTAATTGTTCACATTTTTTGTTATGCGACTTTTAATGACCGAAACCTCGGAATTTCCTTAAGTGAGCGTCATTACCCAACTCTCCCCCATTATTATATTAAAGAACAACGTTATAGCATATATTTCTTCTGCGCATGCGCCGGTTTTCCCCAAAAACAATAAGTCTCTTCATATTTGCATACCAAACATCCTCGGAAAATTTGGTTTTAATCTGTTCAGCCCTTTGACCTGTATCATTTCACGGACTAACAGACAAAAATACGCACAGTTTTTCCAACATGTGTTTCTTGGATTCGGGGGACTTAAAAACGAAAAATATTGTAATATTTTGAAAAGTGCATTTTGACCAAAACTAGTAACAGTCTCCACTTGTGGTTTGGAATGGTAGCAATCTCTTTTCGTGGTTTTTTGAAATATTTGGTACGATTCTTACACGGGAAATTATAGTTTAAGGCTTGTTTGTGCCAGCTGATATTCAAACAAATTGTACGGATGGGTTAAGATAATATTTCTCTCAAAACCGACATTAACATAAGTACATAATACTGTTTTGTTTGTTTGTTTGTTTTGCTATGCCAATATTATAATTCTCACGAGAAGAAATAAAAATAAAGTTTGTTGAAAAATTGATAATGCGCTATAAAAAACATTAGCTAACGTGTTTTTAAATTAAGGCACGTGTTTTTTCAAGGTTTTTTATTATCTAATTAACAATTTTTAATTAGACGTTGCAAAAATATTTGTTCGGTAAAATATAAATGGAAGTTTGTAATACAAGCAAAATAAAAGGAAAGCAGCAGAATTTTTTATTTATATAAACAATGTCTAATAAATGCGACACAAAAAAGTCATTTTTTTATAAGCGATCACAAAAATTCCAAATGAAATAAAAACATACGGCAATTTGTTTTTGTCATTTTGTTAATACAGATACCAATATATTTATATGAACTACTTAGGCTTGAAATTAAAAGACAGTATTAACACGACATTAACGCAAGTACATAATATTGTTTTGTTTGTTTGTTTTTCTATCCCTATATTATAATTCTCGCGAGAAGAAACAAAAATAAAGTTTGTTGAAAAATTGATAATGCGCTATAAAAAACATTAGCTAACGTATTTTTTAATTAAGGCACGTGTTTTTGCAAGTTTTATTATTATCTAATTAAAAATTTTTAATTAGACGTTGCAAAAATATTTGTTCGGTAAAATATAAATGGGAGTTTGTAATAAAAGCAAAATATAAAAAAAGCAGCAGAATTTTTATTTATATAAACAATTTCTATAAATGCGACACAAAAATGTCATTTTTTTATAAGCGATAACAAAAATTCCAAATGAAATAAAAAAATACGGCAATTTGTTTTTGTCATTTTGTTAATATAGATACCAATATATGAACCACTTAGGCTTGAAATCAAAAGACAGTATTAACAACCTAAAAAAGCATATACAAAAAAAAATACATCGCGAACACAAGTTTGTTGCAGGTGTGTTAAAATAATTTAGGTTGGATCAATCTGTAATCTATTTTTGATTATTCATTATAAAATGTTTAACATTAGTGCAGAGTAGGTACTCTAGGAAATTTGCGATTGATAGGTTATAAGTTGTTTAAAATTTAAATAACAGATTCATTTTAACTCCGTTACGATTTTTTTAAATTTGTTAGCTTATTTATATAGAGAAATGTAGATATTTATTTTGTCAGTTCATCATTTCATTTTATTTTTGTTTATTTATATATAGGTTAATACAGGAAGAAAAAAAAATAGGTAAAAAACTTTTAAGTTAAACGCTTTTATTGTACAAACGATAATGTACTAAAAACTAGAAAATAAATGTGTCACCATAGGGGGTTTTGATAAAACTGAAATAAAATCGCGGGGGACATTTAGTAGAAAACTTTCATTTGTTTGAGATTGGAAATAATATTTAGCTTTGGATTGTCTTCTTCGACCATAATGTAACTATAAATGACACCCAAATTTTATTTTAGTTTAATCAAAACCTTCTATGGTGACTCATATTTATTTTCTATTTTTTAGTTTGTACAATAAATGCGCTTTTTTTTACCTATTTTTTTTTTTTTTATTTAGTAAACGCGCAGAAGCGTGGCAATATGCGCTATATTATTTGGTTATGTTGTAAGCACTTGGATGATGATGTATTCTGTAGTTGTAAGATGATCTTGATTATGATGTTTGATGATGATGATGATGGTGTGTTCGGTGGATTCGGATGCAGCTGGCAATGATGAAGATATTTGATGCGATGATTGTGGTTTTACCTATTTTTATTTTTAAGTATATCTTATTAGATATCGTGTCCATCGAGATAATAATTAATAAGAAAAATCGCAGGATTGTGGACAAAAAGCTAGATTTATTAATGTACGACGTTTCGTCTATAGATTTAAAATAAAAGTCTTAATCTATAGACGAAACGTCGTACATTAATAAATCTAGCTTTTTGTCCACAATCCTGCGATTTTTCTTATTAATTTATTTTTAAGTTTTTGGTGTGCTTTATTAAAAGTGCGATTTGCAACCGGACGAAAGACGGACCGGTCAGTTAGCTACTACAATAATGTATTGAATGTATTGTCATCAAAACTACATACGTATGTAAAATTTCAACTCAATCGGATAACGGAAAGTAGTTGAAAAGGCTGACCAAAAATTTGAAACAAAGATATAAAAAAATAAAGAAATATACGGAGTCAAGCTAAACCAAAGAGTTTAAAAAAGAGTGTTAGCACCGACTTGAGTGTGTTAATTCGCATATATTGTGATGAAGCATACATTATTTTCTTCGTTGTAGTGAGAGAAATTACACAATATATGTTTCATCACGATCTGTACGAATTATCACAGATAAAATCGATTGAGGAGAAATCCATATAATGAAAAGAAGCTTAATGACGTTCAAACTTAAAAATTTAATAAATTACGGTTGAATTTCAACTACTGGGCGACCACTAGTATATATAATAACAACCAAATATAATTGAAAGTTTCATTAGTTCTGGGATTAAAATCCGGGAACAGGAATTTTATAATAGAAACTACGGGACTGTCATTACCTATAAATATATATTCATTGATAGAAAATGTTGTTAGACAAATGTGCAAGCTATTAGATAGATGTTCGACAGTTAAGGTCACTAGTCGGTCTCTGATGTGTACAACTGACATTTCGACATAACCCACCAGTTTTTCCTGTATTATAGTTTTATTTCGAATAATTTATTTCAATTTTGTTTTAAAATAGAACACAAATGCAATATTCGTCAACAAACGCTAGAACCTAAGCCATATCTAAAGGCCACTGCACACGAGGCTAGAAACGCTGCTAGATTCCTTGCTAGATTTGCCTGCTAGTTTTCTAGCGCTGGTTTTCTTGACTGCTGTAAAGTGCTCGCTTCACACGGGACTATTTTTCAAGCGTGTCTTGTGGATAGATCTGCTGCGCGCGCAGTGACAGCATATAAAGTTATAAACACAGAGCAAAACGTGTCTGTCTGGCAGAATGACGCCATGTGGGCGTTTGTCAAGTGCCCACGTGAAGATTACTGCTTCCTGATTGGTTCTTACTCATTTCTAGCCGCAAATCTAGCAGGGAAAATAGCCCTGTTATAATTTTTAATTCTGAGCTAGCAAGGCAGCCCGCAGTGACGTCATTTCCAGCTTCGAATCCAGCCTACCAGCTAGCAGAACTCCTAGCAGCGTTTCTAGCCTCGTGTGCAGCGGCCTTAACGCTCGAGAATCTCACGCATGTTTTTTTTTTTTGTTGTCAGTTCTTCTCGATTATTTAATCTCATCATTCCGACGCTTCAGAAATGATATCAAAAATACGTTTACATGTCGATTATTCTACTACAATGCTTTGTTGGCATTCTCACTACATTTTTTTTTGTCTAATTTGTAATTATAAATTTTTATCACCGAAATAATGTTTCTAAATACGAAATAGATAATGTTTGTTCCTACTACAAGTGCTGCCTTTCGTGGCTAATCGCAAGAACTGTTCTCATGAAAAAGTCTCATTGAACTGTATTTGTTCAGAGGGGCTCGATTTCTATTTTACAATATTCATTGTCTACAAAAATTCTGAATATAAGTTTAACAGGACTATAAGAACAAAAATAGACGGCATATATACTCTCTTTGCGGCTTATACCTTCATCTCTTTCTCATAGCCGTATGACAAGTAGAAAGAAGTGAAAAATATGTCAAGAGGAACAGGCGGTGGCGGATACTGTTCTTGTGTGCATTCTAAAGCACACTTTAGACAAGAGTAGAACGTGCAATATTAACGGCATTCGCCTAGAAACTTCTTGACTAATCCATTCACAGTGCCACGATGTAAGGGGAAGTTTCACCTAGCGTCAGACACTCGCACGATCTCGACAACTAACGCGTTCTATTAAAAAAAGCGAGTGTGCTTTAGACCACACGACTGAAGTAAAACTTCTTCCTGCCATATATAATAATGATACAATAATACTCGATAATCTATCACCATATTTTGATTAGACATCCTGATTTAACGACACAATATAACCTAACTCTGTAGCACATATCTACAAAGACGAAATGTTTAAAATATAATTTTTGATTAATTAATAGGCAAAATATGTATATATATTTATTAGCATAATTTATAATACATTTAAAAGATTTTACTAACAAACCTACATTATTTTCCGTTATAAAATGCAGCAAAATTCGACGAAGTGTATTTTTGATACAAAAACAATTGTTTTTATTTTAAACGTCAAAAAGTTGTCAAAAAAAAAGAATTTCGATTAACGCTCCGTCTTTGTCGTACTCCCTCTCAACTTCAAATATACGAAACGTAACTCTCTCTCTTACTATCCTCACTAACTTATATCTCCCTCTCAGCTTTCGTTCGCCTCGAACGATCACGTACCGTTCGCCTCGTTCGATGATGCACTTCCGTAAACGCTTTCGTCAGACATTTACCAGCTTACTCCCCAAGTCAAACGTGCCTAAAGAAGTTTTACTTCAAAAATTGGTGAAAGGGACTGGGGGGGGCGGACCGTTTCGATACAGGTTCATGGTTTGCCAGTGAGGCGAACGGCCACGATGGGAGCGGTCGATTGTTGTTTTTGGCGGGAAAGTACTGCATCGTATAAATTCCAAGTGAGTATTATTGCTATGGTTTTGACAAAAAATACTTTCAATGCTCCAGTTGCCAAAGGTGGGCCCATGAAACATGTGCAGAAATTCTTGCTTATATATGCGATTGGTGCACAATGTTTGAAAAATGTCCGACGCTTGGGGTTCGAAGTTAAGTCCTTCCGGTAATAGGTGCCAATGGCAAAGATTACCAAGCCGTAATTACGGTTCCTAATTAATATGTTTGATAGTTCTTCTGAACAATTTTAAGCATTATTTCGCTAAAACTACATGTGAAAGTTTTTCATTATGATTTTTACATTATCTTAAAAGAGACAAACTTTCGAATATGTAATCTGGTTTTCAAACTTTTGTCTGATGCTAATCGGGTTTATTTTTAATTTTTATGTGCATTTCCGGTGAGTCTCTCGTTAATCATTGTGCTTAAAAACCGCATTTTTAAAATAATTTGCTTGAAAACTAGACGCTCAAAATTTTTATAAAAAATAAGTTGAATGTGTGCGATATCCATAAATAACATATTAAAATTTCAGATTTTTGTCTAGAAACCGCTTTATTCATTGAAAAACCTTAAGACTATTAGGTATTTAAATACCAAAAACATTGGTTATTGTGTGAACTCAGCTTAGGATAGAAGGGTCGGCAGCCATAGTGACTAGTGGTTGTTTTGTTGTGATATTCCGGTGTCTGTCCGTACTCATAGAAAATGATGTACATTAATAACCTTGTTCTCCGCCAATGTGTATAAAAAAATTTAGTCACATGCTACTTGTAGGGAAACACTTGTTCCATTTCTTGTGTTTTTTTTAAACATATATTTCGATAATATTCTGTTATATGCATTGCAAAGTATGAAATATTTAACTATATCAATCTACGCTCGACAACGTTTATACACATATTTTTGAGTTTTATGTTTAACGTGTTATGTTGTCTGATACTATTCTTTTTTTTACAAGTTTTTATTTAGTTTCACCTGTCCTGGTGTCTGTCTATCTGTCTGTCTGAAATAAAATCTTGCAAGTTAAATTTGACCCACTTCCCGGTTTCCGATTGAGATGAAATCTTGCATACGTAAGTAGTTCCGATGACAATACACTATTATAATAACTAATTGACCGTTTCGACTTTCGCCCGGTAGCAAATTACATTCTTAACTGCTTCTCGTTGTCCGATGGAGTTTAAATTTTGCATACCTATGTAGCTCAGATAACAATACAATATTATAATAACTAGCTGATCGGTTCGGTTTTCCCGGTTGCAAATCGCACTTTCAACTACTTCCCGTTATCCGATTGAGTTGAAATTTTGCATACGTATGTAGGTCCGATGACAATATAATATTATAATAACTAACTGACAGGTCCGGCTTTCGCCCGGTTGCAAATAACACTTTTAATAAAGCACACTAAAAACTTAAAAATCAACGAAAAAAAAATTATAAAACAAGCTTTTATTAGTTTATTCCGATTAGAAATAAGCCGTTTTATACGTACTTATAACAGTCTCTATTTTCAAATAAAAGCTAGTTACATTTTAATAGCAAAAGAGAAAAAAAAGAGGGTGTAACACGCTTTTATTTGATAATTGAGAGTGTGATAAGTACGTATAAAACGGATTATTTCTAATCGGAATAAAATTGTTTTTAACTTTTTAGTTCTTTTTGATTAACAACTAGTAAAAGCTTGTATTTTTTTTTAATGTTTCGTTAATTTGAACTTACAGCGTTGTAACTTTGTCAGAATTGGTATTTTATTAAATTTATGACTGTATTAGAATTTTACAGCAGAAACGATGCATTTGAAAAGTTTTACATGATATTAAAATAAAAAAGTTTAGATATACAATTCGGCAATCGGGCACACAGTACGCGTTAAACAAAAACTACAAAATGTGGTTGCCTCTTCCTAAAACTGATTTCTAGAGACACAAACGTGTTTTGCCGAGATTCTTTACTGAATTTAAAGTCCAAGAGACAAATAACAAGGAAAAATATTGAAATGCGAAAATTGCAAGCCATACCTACATTCAAAGTATAGGTATTGGAATAGACTTATGGATAATAAAGTTTGATCGTAAACGTTGAGAAAAAAGAAAACTGGAGAACGAAAAATGGCGGTCACGTGAGGTAAAAGTTGAAAAATGCTATAAAGCAGTCGACAGTTGTTAGACCTACGAAGTAGGACTGTGCAGGATACCGAAATTTGCATTTTTAGATTCGTATGTTTACATTTTTATATTACAGAGTAGCTACTGTTTGCCACAATTGTTAGGAAGCACCCATAGTTACAACGCTATATCAACATAGAAAAATTAGTTTATTCTATGTTGATAGCGTTGTAACAATGGGTGTTTTTTAACAATTGTAGCAAACAGTAGCCACTCCGTAATATATTATAATAATTACTAACTGTAACTAAACTCATCTAAAAAAAATTTACATTTTTATATTCCAATACACTGCATCAGGCAGCAATTTTTATGTAAATATGCACTTAAATTAAAAGAAATTTATTTTTGCCTTAAAATGTAAATTTATTTTTTTATTCAGACTATTTCTTACTCGCATATTCGTTTGCGTTTGAGTAACTTGTGACAGGAATGAAATGTATCCCATACTTTCATGGAAATCGGTCCAGCCATTTTCGAGTAATTTTGGAAATTACTAGCATTTCCCAGTGGAAGACAGTAGGAAAAACAGGACTTTTTGAATAACAGAAAAAAATCCCATTATCATAGATTTTTTTATTAATAAAAAAAGAGGTGGGTCAGTTCGTGGACACAGGACGAAAGATATCCTGCTTACGAATTTTAATATTAATACTTAAAATTTACGTATACACAAAAAATAGAATATTTTATTTTTTTTTTTAATTAGTAGAAATGAAAAAATAAAAAAACACTACTCGCGTTGTGGGATGCCAAATCAGCCACCTTTCAAAGTAGGTGCACTAAACAGCTCGGCCAAGTAACGCTCTTCGGTTAGGTATTATGAGTATTATAGTCACTAACAAGTATATACCACAGTACTGAAACACTAACTGTACTGTGATAATACAAACGACATACATGTTTTGGTCCTTTCCTTGTCTAAACTATTCTCTGATTTGAACACAAATACGCATGAGTATGCCTTTGTTTGGAGAAATTGTAACTTGTGTTTGCTGTTTGAGCCCGGCCCTGCGTTAAGAAGCATAGCTTCAAAATCTGAACGACATATTTATGCGTTTTTCCTATTGCCTCAACTGAAATTAGAACCCAATACCTGACTCGAATACTTCGAAACGAATCAAATTTTGTTCAGCCCTAATGCAGACGATGGTGTAGAAGAAAATAAAATAAAACATTACTGGCATGTATTACACTCGGTGTAGTATTTACAGTACCCACCTACTATTATTATACAAACACCACCATGAATAAACGCTTTTTAGCGTTTTGATATCTGCAATGAAATATTGCACAAATTTATAATTTAAAATTACCATTCTCTTGATTGTTCTCTGTATATCTTTCAGTTTGCTGGCAAACAATTGCAATTTAGCTCAAAAATAAATGAATTGCTATTTTTACAGAAGAAAAATAGTTTAAAATTATAATTAATAAATCTTTTATGATTTAAAATAGTTAAATGAGTAAAAAGTTCTGGGTTATAAAACCCAGTAAAATATTGCTACGTACAAAAGTTCAACTGCCAGAAAGTTGTTCTCATTTTGATATCGTCGAAGTAACGTCGAAGTCGCATTTTACATTACACTAGTGCTTTCATAAATTCTAGGAAAATAACGATAGGTATTTTAGCGAGTTAACAAATTTAAACAATTCGTAAATTTAGATTTTATAGCATTTTCTAAACTTGTTAGATATAGTCAGAGTGCCCGTCGGCAAAAATTTTATTGATACATACTCTCCCCAAACTTTGTATATGGCTTCATTAGGCCTAGTCTGACACCTATTTCCTCTATGACTTTTCTTGATTTTGGGGCGTTTTCCCTCTAAAGTGTCCGAAAGATGTCGTTTTGACAACATGTAAAAATTTATAGAAACTGTTTGTTTTTTTAACTGGATAGCTTAAAAACTTCAACCAAAACACTAAAATAATGTTCTCTGACAAATAACATGAACCATTTAAAATGTCTGACACCTCGAATATGTTGAACATATTCGAGGTGTCAGACATTTTAAATGGTTCATGTTGAAACTTTTAAGCTATCCAATTAAAAAAATAAACAGTATCTATAAATTTTTACATGTCGTCAAAACGACATCTTTCGGAAACTTTAGAGTGAAAACGCCCCAAAATCGAGAATAGGTGCCAGACTAGGCCTAATGAAGCCATATACCAAGTTTGGGGAGAGTATGTGTTAATAAAATTTTTGCCGACGGGCACTCTGACTAAGTAATATGTTTAGTTAGGTACATTATAAAAATTACTGTTCTATATTTACCAACTACCATCAACATAAACATAATCTTTCAATGTTTTGAACTGGTTAACTCACGGTCCGCTATATTATTTCTAACGTCGCTATCAATTACTGACTACGTCAGGGTGAAATCATTCAATTGCTTTATTAAGGGACAATAACTAACAATACTTCCCTAGTACTTCACAAAACTTATTGTTTTCATCAAAGAAATAGTAAGAAGGGAGAACTTGAAACTCGAAAAGTTCCGGAACAAGTGGTGATAACACCAATTGTCGCAGGAAAAAATCTAAAGATTGTTTTATTTTAATTAGTAGCCTGCGGAATGAGGTTTGCCAGGTATATTATGGAGCAGTAGCCAGTGCATTAATCGGACTAGCATTTTATTGTTGTTAATAAACAAATCGCGCTGACAATATCCATAAAATATTTTATACAAACGTGTCGTATATTTTAACTCATATCTGCATTTCAGTTTTTCACAAACGTGCAAAGACAATAATCATTGAAAACATTTTACTAGATAAATTTATTACATTTCGAAATAAACTTTAGAAAAGTTACCGGGATTATATTTTCTATCGTCTTTTGAAATATCTTAGCGCGTCGTTTTCTTTTGAATATACTTGCTACATTCTTTGCTAAAAAAAGACTGTATTTTACACTACACACTGCAGAAGTAAAACTGGTATAATTAAAAACTAACAATGGCACCCTCCGCCGAGATCGAACCTACGTCCTTTAGATTACGAGATAAGTGTTCTACCTCGCATCCGTCTTAGGTTAATGTTCTACAGCGGTTTTTATAGTATACGGTACCTACACATATATTGCGACATCTACGTTACATTTTCAATCTCAAGATTGGATCGTGCTAAGAGAAATTTAATTTAAAAAAACCAACGATTTCGTGTTTGGCGTATTAATTGGGAAAGAATGTTTCATTGAGATATAAATAACATTTCTCATTATTATTGCTTATTGTATAAATAACGTGAATAACGCTAATGCAACGAGTTTGAAAAAGTGGTTATAAAACCTTTTTATAATCACGATTTTTATGCAAACAGTATAATTTATATTAATTCATTACTACACCAGAGGGAATTATGTTAGCCTTTATGAGGTTACATTCAAAGTTCAAACTGGATAAAGTAATATAAATTTAATTACTTGGGATAGTAAAAACCATAAAAAAAGAAACACAAATGGCTCGTATTGTAAAACTACAAACATTACAATGAAATTGCATTCTATTTCATAACATAATAAGAATGAAAACAAAGAAATAAGAACAGTACAAGTTATCCGGTCGAAGAAAGAAATGGCAAGTAAATATATTACAGCAATAAAAGTGTTTATAATTCCAAGACAGCAATGTAAACAGTTGGGATAATAAAAGAAACTGCAGACAGGAAAAGAAAAATAATAATCATCTCTTACCTTCCAGGGATCTCTGGTGAATGGTCACTGGACATAGATGTGGATTCACAGTTGACTATTTTTCACCTTAAAGAGAAAAATAAACAACGTCAATATCGTATAAAAAATAATAACGTTTTGTCTATTAGATTTCCTATGATTTAGTTCAGTATTCATTTTCACTTTCACTATAAACCCAAAGAAATAAGCTTTTGTTTGTTAATAATTCACAGGTTTGCTATGATAGATTTTTATCTACAGATTCTAGCTATAAGCTTCGTTCGTATCTCGTCAGAATTATTTTTTGACGTGATAACGTCTTATAAATTGATGAATCACCAATCTTATAAATTGATAAAACACCGACTGCATGCACGAAAAAGTGTAACGTAACGTTCCTAACGTTCCTAACGCGTAACGCTCCGCCTGACCCTGTGCGTGCTTTTTGCTAATTTCTCGCTCAATTTAAATCAGATCGGTTTGAAACCAGTCTTAAACGAAAGAGGAGAACATTTTACATAGATTTCGTATAACAGAATTTGCCTAAACAGTTTTTTTATACAAATTTATATAGAAAAATAGCTGTATAAATGCAATGTTGTCTAATGCATGACGCGACGCGGTCGGTCGTCTTTGTTTGCCGTACATGGAAATTATAAAATAACGTATGTCTTGTCTTAACATGAAAACGGCTGCATTTCTAATGTTTAATTCAATTTTTTGACATTAGTATTTTGTGAAATGCAACGCCTTCTAAGTTAACTATTGGAATAACTAATTATTATTAGAACATAATACTTTGACAGTTGCAAACGTCACTTTTGACATTTCTTATCATTCCGACACCAAGGATAAGCGGATTGAAACCAAATTTTGGGAGGATGTTTGATATGCAAATATGAAGTGGCCTATTGTTTTTGGGGAACATCGGCGCATGCGTAAAAGAATATATCTCTTATAATGATGTTTTATATAATAATAATATTGTTTTTAAAACGGTTTTTACTCTATCTATTTTTACTAGAAATTTTTGTAAATTTTTTGGGGAAAATCGGCGCATGCGCAAAAGAGATACATGCCATAGTTGTTTTTTATATAATAAAAGTGTACTTTTTATAGTGTTTTATTATTCTACTTAATAAAATTTACCTAAATTTGAAGCGAAAGATGCAATATCATAGATTCGAATTATTATAATTATTATATAAATTTAGGTTATGTATTACGGAATACGTTATCACGTAAAACTATCGTCCGTAAACCGACTTTACAGACAACCAATTTTTATTTACACAAACTAATAAACGGGGATGGCGAGATGGTAAGGAATGGCCAGAGTAGTGATGTGTCTACATGACTCTTTATTGGGAGCTGGCTCCGTGCGCTCCGCTCACTAAAAAGAGTCGCTCAGAGGGAGCCGTTCAAAGGAGCGACACTAGACGCACTACAAAAGAATGCAGACTGCAGAGGTGTGAACTGTCATCATGCATGCTCAGGAGTCACTAAGCACAGCACAATACACACACTCAGCTCTGAGCTCATTTTCATATGATTCTGATCTTATATATTTCGGATAAACTATAAAGTATATTAGACCTTCCTCAGAACTGATCTAAAAAATATAAAAATAATTAATTTCTAATTCGTATTTTAAATTATAATCAAAAATTGAAAAAATAATAACAAACAAATTTTTTAATACGATAATTTTTCAATTCTAATCAGACGTTTATCAAAGATTCTAAGATATGAATTCACAAACGAAAACAAGCAAAACGCATCTTTTCCTCAAAAAAATAACGATATTATTTTTTTCCGTATATACCTATTTGCGTTTTATTTCAGTTACTAGAGAGTAAATAAAACTTTAAACAATAGTGAGGCATAATTTAATTAAATTTTGTTTTGCATCTATTTGCATTCAAACGCCTCGTCATATGAATATGGTAAATGTGAGGTGGTAGGTATATATGAATATCGTTTTATACTACTTTTAGGACAATTAAAACGAATAGTAACACTTAAAAAAACTAAAAAATATAATTTCGCAGGCCTGTGATATAATTATCATGCTGCACTCAAAACGCTTAGTTATATCTAATTGGATTCTTTTCAGAATAAATAACAAAAAATATGTGACGTAGACAACATCTAAAAATAGTTAACCCGCTTTTAAAAAAAAATCATAGTTAAAAAACACTTTGCATTGCAACCCGTTCTCCCACCATATCTGTTACCGTTCTCCCACCACATATGGTGGACGTGCAGGTCCAAATTATGTAAGTACGAAAAATCAATAATTAGTAAGATTAGTGCTGGGTTGCAGAAAGGATTGTCAAAAAATTTGATTTGAGAAATGACCTTAGATGTGACCACACATATTTTTCCATAAGAAAAGAATTGTAAAATTTTAAATCGATTCTGCAAGAAAAATAATTGATCGATTGAAACGATATTTTTTTTTAACTGTGTATGTTTGTATTCAACATAATTTTTTTAATAATTTTCAGTTCGAAACGTGCTTTGATACAAATTTAGCTGAACAACAATCTTTTTCTATGCAGTTTTTGTGTGAGTACAATCTAATGTTGTACATGACACGAAATTTGAATACGATATTAGATTGCTCCTGCATACATGAAAACTAGAAGTAAACGGAGCATATTCTAAGGTCATTGTCAAATCAAATTTTTTAACAATGTTTTGTGCAACCCGGCATAAGTCAATATCATTTTTACTATTAAAATAAAAATTGTTAAAAAGTTTCAGTTTACGTTGTGATCGTAGAACATTTTTTTTAATAAATATGTAAAAAAAATCGCATTTATAAATATTTTACATTAAAAAACTGTGTATCAATTTGATTATAGTTAGCCTTAATAATAGTAAGTTCAATTGTTTCATTTGTCTCGTCAACCAGCGCTTTACTATTAAATGTATATAATAGCAATAGTACAATAATTTGATTCAAAATCCGTTTTTCTAAATTCAATTTTGTTAAAAATACGTTGTCTTGCTTATCAGAAAATTGCAATTCGTAAACAAAGTATATGCAATTTTTAAAGGTTAAGTAACTTTCGTAAACTCAACAACCCTTCAAAATATTCATTTTTACCGTATTAAATTACACGTCTACTATTATATACCTAGTACCTAACAAAATGGTGAAGCGTCGCATGAAAACCTCAAATAACAATATCTCCAAGGTCAAGAATTTGAACTAAGATGTAGTTTGAGTGGGGTCTGCTATATAAAATAATTTAGATTTATCGTTTAGTTCGGTAAAGATTACTTTGGAATTCAAGACCACCAACTGCCCTTTTACTTTGTTCTCAAATTAATTTAGGACATTAGACATGGAAACTCCTCTATTGTAAATCTAAGATTTTTTAACCTTGTAAAAAAATATATTAAACTAGTTTTTACCCGCGGCTACGCTCGCGCCAAGTTTGATACTGATAGATCAGTTAGTCAGTCAGTCACGGTTTCTTTTTTTATATACAGATTGTTCAAGTGTTATGAATTTCAAAATTGATGACATTCACGTGATCAACGCGCCAACATTTTTAAACTATTTACATCATTTCAACCTCTGAAGGGGCTGTTTTTGAAATGCACGAAACACGTGTTTATTTATTTGATGACAGAAGTAATACTTACTGCGCAGTTTCGAATTGGTACATCTAATATGATTTCTTCATTACACCCTTTTAGGAGTTGAATTCTCGAAAATCTGTTCTTAGCGGATTCTTACGTCATAATAAGACCAATCCATCCAGTGGTTTAAGCTGTGCGTTGGTAGATCAGTCAGTTACGGTTTCATTTTATGTATATTTAGATAATAAAAAATATCCCCGCTTCTTTTGTTACGTTCTAGTCATGTTTGGAAAATTTATTGACTAAAAGCATTTGAAAATTTAAAAATAAAAGAAAATAATAAAAAAAATAATAAATTTCTGATTCCATAGAATTAATAAGATTAATACTATTAATTATAAACGTATTATAAGAAACGTTGATGTAATGAAAATTTTTTCTGAGAAAAATATATTTTACCGAAGACGAAAATTTAGAGGGAAATAAATGAGAAAAGATACGGGATGTGTTATTTTAAAAGACACTTCGCTTTTGACCTAGTAACTTCCCTATTTATTTATTTATTTACATACTGTATTCCATTCTAGGTAGCTATGCATACAAAGTATTCCGATGAGGGTAGTTTTCCGCTCCCTCTATGTTTTTGTTTCTCTCTATAAAGTAAAACTCTAAAAGATTTTCTTAGAAGAAGATCCAGTTATATTTTTCTTCGACATGGCAAAAATAAAATACTAACAATAAACAATACTCATTTTGAAGAAAGCAAGTTCAAAGACAAGGTTTCTCATAAAGAAATGGTACATTAAACGTAAAAAAACTTTCCATGTTAAAGTATAATATGCTAAACTTATTTATATAAGCTCAAAAGCCATAAAATTTTGCAAGAAATTTTATACTTGTAAATAAAATAACATATATATGGAAAAAAACATGACCAACAACAACAAAAAATTAAAGTTTTAGAATCTTCAAGTTTACCACATAAAAAACGCGAGTATTCCAGTAATTAAAGAAAACTTTAGTATTTCTTTCAGTCGTGAAATAAAATCAGTTAAGACATTGATGAGTAACTTAAAAAATCCATATTTTCTAAATCAAAGAACAAACAAAGGAGCGCGTGTACTCGTTTTTATCAGCATGGCTTTTTCGACAAAAATATCAGAGAAGTTAACTTACGTCGCAATTTTTTCTACAATCGATCGCGGCATAGGCGAAAAGCGCGCCAGCTGTGGACGTTGAAAAATAAAAAAATTAAACAAAGCGTGAAGTGGGTCGTCTCTACAAATGCGACCATTGAGGTCCACACGCAACCAACTTACCAGTATGATCAATATTAAATAATAAATATGTACTTATCAATCCTCAAGGTGAAATGGTATGAACACGTCTCGAACAACGAGCTTTGGAAGCGTGCATGACTTGAACAAATCTGTGTAACTATAAAACGTAGGAAATGGAATTGGATATGACACACGCTAGGAAAGACAGATGACGACATAGCGAAGAGAGCCTTGGATTGGAACCCACAGGGATACCGAAAAAGAGGAAGACCAAAAACGTCGTGGAGAAGAACTGTTCGTGAAGAAGTTATGGAACAAGGAACTACCTGGCTTTAAGTCAAAAATATGGCAAAAGATAGGACTAGATTTAAAATTTTCGTAAAGGCCCTATGCTCCACTTAGGAGTTAAAGGAATTTATTATTATTATGCAGGTACTTATTTCATAAATTAGACTCAAAAAATATTTTCCAAAAAGTTCTAAAATTTTTTTGTAGTCTTTTTGTTTATTAAAAAAAAAACAGCTTGACGTATTTTGATAAAATTTCTTTTGGATCATATTGACGTTAATACCTACGTGTCGATTGTTACCCTGACATGGTCGATATCATTTTTATTCGCGTGGTTTCTTTCTAGAAAAAAAAATGACCACGTACGTACGTACGTGCATACACACAAAAACACCTTTTCAAAAATAGTGTAAAAATATTGTAGTGACCCTGAAAGAAAAAATCTCAGAAATGTTTATTTCTATTTCATCCAATTTACTATAGACCGGGAGCCCGCGACAAAATGTGTGTCAAATCTTATTCACAGCCATATGAATAGAATTAGTTATATTAGTAAAGTAAGAAAGGTTCATGATATTACCGAGGTCGTTTAGCGGGACATGGATGTAAAAATTAATAAAAAATATGTAATTTTTCAAAGCACTCTTGTCAAATCTTATTCATCTTGAAACTCAAATGGTAGTAAGTTTTTAATAAATAATTAATGAAAAAACGTTTCTTACACCTGACAAGCGGGGAAAAGTTGTTCTTACAGAGTGCAAATCATGTGATATTTTTCGAGGGTGGTGTCAAATTTTATTCACTTAATTATTTATATGAGAGGGAAGTTTGAACCATAAATAATTAGAAAAAAAAGTTCTTACAACTTGAACGCGGACCAAAAGAGTTCTTACACTACTTTCAAAGTAAAAATAGTTACTATCCAACGTATTCATTGCTATAGTGCGCATGCAGTAATTAACAGTACGTAAGTGTGACTAATAACATATGAATATTAGAAATAATGATTCACCGTTGGCCACAGCAGATGTTTGAAATTTAGAAGGGACCAAAGAAAGGTACAGTCGCGGAGCAGAGTGGGGATTTTGAATTTTAACGGCTATTCTATTATACTTCTTTTCCTTCTTCTTCTTCTCCTTTGAGGTTTGTTGGCACCAGCAGTGCTATATAATACGGCCAGTTATACAGCTATATATATATTAGTGCAAACAAGAAATAGCAGATCCTCTTTATTCTGTGTCGATAGAGGAGAAAATCGGCGATTACATTTCTCAATTTCATCGAGTTACAGATAATACAATTTTAAATATTTATTACTATTGTAGTAAATATTCCTAATAGAAAAATTAAAAAAAATAATTTCAGATCTTTAATTTTTAATTTACAATTACGTTTAATTTTTCATTATTTCTACAATCATGCCATGAAAGGAGTTTTTAAAATTATCCATTTCAATTTGTTTTTAAATGAAAACTATATACACCACTAAGCATAAAAAAGCAATATTTTCAATCAACAGAAGTCGTACGTATATATTATATGGATATAAATTTACATTGAAAATTTGGATTTAATTGAAATAATAATTTCGTATAGTTTATCTATTTTTTATGTTTGCATGCGATTAAATCCATTGATGAAGTAAAACTAAATAATAACTGTCGCATGCGCACTACAGCAAAAGAGCTCAGTGGATATTCTCAATTATCACTTTGAAAGTAGTGTAAGAACTCTTTTGGTCCGCGTTCAAGTTGTAAGAACTTTTTTTCTAATTATTTATGGTTCAAACTTCCCTCTCATATAAATAATTAAGTGAATAAAATTTGACACCACCCTCGAAAAATATCACATGATTTGCACTCTGTAAGAACAACTTTTCCCCGCTTGTCAGGTGTAAGAAATGTATTTTCATAATTAAATTACTAAAAATTAACTACAAAATCAGTTTCATAATGAATAAGATTTGACATGTCAGCTATTTTTTTTTGTATACTCCCCCGCAACAGCTATCGCAGTTGTCCCATAGTTTAAGTGTAAGAAATGGGTTTTCGACATCAGAATAACGTACTTTATACAATGTATAACGTATTTTGGTGAATAAGATTTGACAAAAATTTTTGTCGCGGGCTTCCGGTCTACTAGATTTTTATATTTTGAACATTATCCATTTTGATACAAGATATAAAATTATAATGACGATAGTTAAGATAGGTTTTGGTTTAAAACAGGGGCGGGTAAACCTTTTGATCGGCGGGCCACATAGCTGATGAAAATTTGACCGCGGGCCGTATGGCTGATGAAAATTTCACCGCGGGCCAAAAACTAGCAGAGCAAAAAAAGGTTCTTACAATCTATTTCCGCATTTGCAGAGCAAAAAAAAAAGATCCCTACATCCCTACATTCTATTTTCACATTTTACTATTTTTCTAAAATTTCCTAAAATGCTTCGCGGGCCGGACAAAATTGCGCTGCGGGTCGCCATTTGCCCAGGCCTGGTTTAAAATTTTCAAAGAAGGGCCTCTAAACACTATTGTAGGTACTTAAAGGTCTCTTAATAAAATTATAACAAATATCAGAAATATGAGTAAAAATATACCAATAATTAAACATAAAAATACGTATATCCTTACAAAAACAAGTAGAAAAAAATATGGTGGGCGTGTCAGTAGCTGTCGGCTGCGACCACTTTATTAGTACTTATTCCATTGTTTACGTGGCCGGTAGATAAAAAGGGAAGATAATAAATACGCACACAAACAACTGGTAACGTTTTATTATGATTATAGAAATTAATTGACTCGTTTTTTTTACTGTATACTTTATTTGTTATGATTTCACGATGAAATGTTTCCATGAACTAAATTAATACGATGTTAACAGAATAAACACATTATACCTGCGGGTTCAAGTCTATATAAGTACGAATAATCATTTAGTTCATTAAATTTCGTTATAGTCGATGACGACTGAAGTCTCGGGTACAGAATATAATCAATAGCAGTTAACAAATTCTGATTGATAAATGAATTAATTCTATTGATATATAATTACATACAGAATTGTATTATTATAGAAAGCAAATATTTTCAAAAAGAGGATCGTTTATTTTATTTCGTTATGCATATAGCCTCGTGATCGATGAATACTTGTACCGTATTCATCGATTTAAACAAACGTTTTGTTTTTTGTTTGATGCAATTCTGAACCGCTATTTGGTTCTCAATTCATTCCATGTTTCTTAAATTACGTAAAGTCAGTTGAGCACACAAACAAACAAAACGTGACAGCTCAGCCTATGCGAGGCAGAAACAGGAACATGGGATGAATTGAAAACAAAACCGCGCTTCAGGATTGCATCAAATCGAAAACAAATTAATAACAAAGTTATTTTCTATGATCCAAAGAACGGTAATTCGAGATTAAAAATATGGGTTCCTATTTAAAAATGTGGAGGTGACCTTGATATCTTAGAGGCAACTCCCCTGAATGAGGAAAAACTACACCAACTCCCTGATTCACTGCAATTTTTGTTCGAAACTTTTCTTTAGAAAACCCTTTCTCTACGAAATAAAAATATGTTGGGTTCTTAAAAATTCATTCTGTATATTTTCAATAAATTAAAATTTGTAAGAAAATTTCGCCAATTAAAATACCAATTATTTCGTATTTAATAATTATTATGTAAATTAAATTGGTATTGTCGTTTTTCCCATTGAATAAATAATAAAATAGACATTCAACGTGCATAATTAAAATTTGATCAATATTTGAATAGAATATTAATCTACAAGCTTAAGTACTGATAATAACAAAATAATTGAAGTTTATTTATAATAAAATAAAAGTTACAACTCACTGATATAATATGATTACAATTTGCGTTCTAGCAATGCATTTTGATAAAATTTAAAATATAATTAGAAATATAACTTGGTAGTTTAACAGTTTCTAGTAGCTTCAAATTTGGATTTTTTATACAATTCTCAGTTTTATTTCGCGTTAAAAATTAATGACGTTTTTAAATCTATAATCAAAACTGAAAGTTGTATCAGAAATCCAGCATCAGGGATGAGAGAGAAATTATAAATTGAAGACTCGACACCGGAAAGTACCATTAATGGTAAGGAACAATCGACAATTTTAAAATACACAGGAATAAACGAAGCGTCGCAATTCAACGATGTTCCTAATTCATTTATCGTGTAGTGTAAGAAATAACTAAATATATATATTTTTGCTTGCAGTGTACAAGTTAAAATATTATTACGTGATTTTAATTGATAAATTTATTAACAAACAAATTTAATTTAGTTTGTATTGTATAAATTACGTACGAATATTTAAAGGAAGTATGTATAAGTGTAACTGAAATAGCCATTTCGTAGTACGAGGGTGCTCCTTTTTCCAAATCAATTAAAACGAACTATAAGTATAATATTGTGAGACAACAATCTGCTCATCATTCTAACAATGACGCAGATTGTTGTCTAACAAAAATCAGATCATCATTCTAACAAAGATACACAGATTGTTGTGGGGAAACATCAATCGGCTTGTTGTTCTAACAATATGCGTAGGTAAAAAGGGCTTTGTTGCCAAATTCCTGACAACAATGATTGCAAGAAAAGAAAGAACGATCCAGCGCATATATAAACCACGGAATAGCTCAGTAATACATTGTGCTTCATCGAGTTGTGACATAAATTTACAGTCACTGCAGTGAACAGTACTGAGGTAACTGCTGAGATAAATAATTAAATGAACTATGTGAATAAGTGTGCTAAATAAATTTTGCTGTGTTTCTGTATTGTAAATAATCTTGTGTATATAGTCATACCTATAGTGTTTAGTCTACATAAATAGTGACTTTACGCTATAAGAAGTACTTTTCGTTTGTTTGTTTATTTGTTTTGTTAACGTTATTATTACTGTAAATAAATATGTCCCACCACGAACTAGAATAGTTTTGTTACAATATATTATTCAAAATAGACGAGGGTATAAACAGCAGGTTCGACTATTTTCTAGAAGGCAGCAATTTAAATGACAAGGACGATTATTTATATTTTTACAGAGCAAACTTTCAAAGGATCCTGAACAAACATTATGGGATTGGGTTCTCGGTTAAATTGATCGAAAATGGTTATATTTAATAGTTTAAAGGTCACTAAGAAAACGCGTCCATGGACGCATAGCCTAAAAACCAATATTTTTTAGCTACAGACATGTTTAGTGAGTATTTAGATATAGGGGTATTCACAAAAATTTTCCATGCATGTTCAACTTTTGTGATTTTTTTTAGAAATAGAAAAATAGTCGAAAATTAGGTAATGTTGGAAGGTGTCACACTGTATAAAATAATAATGTCATATTCGGATTCCGCGCACACGAAAACATATTTCTAGATTGTCTATATCTAAAATCTCGCTAAACATATTTGTAGCTAAAGATCTATTGGTTTTTAGGCTATGCGCCCATGGATACTTTTTCTTAGTGACCTTTCAACTATGAAATAAAACCACTTTCGATCAATTTAACTGAGAACCAAATCCCATAAGGTTTGTGCGGGGTCCTTTGCGAGTTTTCCATGCTAGATTAGATAGACGGTATGAGGCACGCGCCTCGTCAACACCGCGACCTTAGTAGATCTATTGTTTAGCCTTGACTTGTTTATTCCTGAGCGAGGTTAAGGCTTTTGAAAAAACCTGGAATTGTTCTGGAATCTGTTTCCCAAACTTGATCAGGAGCTGGGAATAAATTGTTGAAGTGACGGAGTCTTCGTATCATGACTGCTTCACATTTGCAAAGCAAAAATACTCCGATGTTTCAGGAGCCTCCAAACAGAAGTGGCATGACATGTTGTCCGTTACACCAATTTTGTTAAGATGACACCTCAATGGGCAGTGACCTGAGAAAAGAGTCCGGAAATAATTCTGTGCTCAGTTTTTCTTAAGCGTAAAAATTTTTCCACTTTGTCATTATTGATTTTAATAAATGTTTTCGCATGGAGAAGACCTTGCGTATTCTTCCAGAACAGGGAGTGTTGTTACTTTTTTCTAAGACTATAATAATTTGCCCTTATCGTTCAAATAGACAAAAAAAAATACTAAACTAGACCGGTCTATTCGCTGGACCTACTCGTAAATTAATAAAATCAACAAAAAGAACTAGGTTATTTGATGAGTGATACATTCCACGCTTGACAAGCAAATGTGACAATGACAAATTTCTTGTCGATTAAATTAACGAAAGAAACTGACATTTCCTGTAAACAAACCGGTCTCCTGTAAATTATTTTTCTTCATATCTTGATCGAAATTGCTTACTTTCGGCACCAATTGTAAAGCAGCAAGTCTAACATTTACTCCTGGGTGGGATTACACGCCCAAATACGGAAAATTCGTACTTTCGGGCGGTCGTAAAGCAAAAACAACCAATCAACTGTTGTTTAGATGCCGTTTCCATAACAAACCATATTACATTTTAGCTAATAGACGCGAACAGCTGTCATTTGTGTTTTTGCGTATAAACTCAAAGCTGCTTGCTTGGAAATTATCTGGTAATTAATTAATTAATGTATTTAATAAGCGTGCTTACGAGCGAGGTATGAAGAAAAAATAGTATCCAACACACTGTCCGAAAGTGTGATAACCTTGCAGGGCAAGATATAACACTCAGCCCTTGTGGTGTAATATATTACACAGTGTCGACACCGAAAATTTAATAATCTTACACATTACATTGATGGACACATCAACTATAGAGTGTGCTATAAGCTTGGTCAGCATCATTATCGGATTATATTTCGTGTTGAATATTGGGATTTAATTAAGAGAATTCGTTTCGTTAACGAACACTTGAAATCCTATAGTTTTAATTAGTGTACGGTGACTGGTGTCTGATGCCATAGCCAACTGGGCTACACATGAAATAACAAAAGACTATTCTGAAGTACGGTTTAGTTTCAACGCCAACTAGACACAGTGGGTTGTACGTAATACGATAGGCACGGTTATTGCGCAGTTTCAACAAACGGTAATGGTTATATGTATAATATAACTTGACTGGAATATCCGCGCTGTGTATTTCTTGTGAGTAAACGACCAAGTGGCATGAAGACAATGTAATGTGCCAAATATAAATGCATTGTAATCAATGGTGAAAAGCTCATGGAAACGTAAAATCAACATATTTTTAAAGCAGTAGCAGGACCTTCGTCTGTAGCATCGTTTTTACGGATTTGTTTGTTTCGACAGCACTCGAAAACAGGCGAATTGATATTGATAAACAACACCTAAAATCTAGTTTTAAATAAATATCAACTTGTAATAATAATAATAATAATAATGCGTTTAAAGTCCGTTTCTCGACTTTATGTCATAACAGACGCCATTCGCACTATTAGTATTTTCCATCTATCACACTTCCCGTTATTTTCGACATTTTTTTCAACTTCAACTAATTAATAACAATGGGCAAATATGAAGTAATTTTTAGGATATTAGGATAACGTAGGCTTTAGAGCATAGGAGTTTGACAAGTAATCGGCCATGGCCTTGAATAAGTAACCATCTCGACATTTATCTGAAATTATTGAGGGAAACCATGGAAAACCTCAAGACGGCCGGTACAGGAATTACCGTTCCTCGGCGATTGGGCAAAAAAGTCCCATCCACATCTGCCCCCGCCGTGATTCGAACCTGGTACCTCCCGAATCTAGCATTCGGGAGGTACTTTTCAAATTGACAATTCACAAAAATAAACAATATTTTTCCTTATGGTAGTTGTTAAGTACTTTGGGCAAAAAATTTGTCTTAGTCTGTACTAATACACCTGTAACTATCGAAAACTTACGTACATATTATTATACACAACACTATCAAACAATACGTGTCACTACGCATCCGCGAATATTTTTTTAATTATTTTTTAAAAGCGATACGGTTAATAATTTTCTATTTTTGTTATAAGGTCTGTGACTTCGGTTTTTCTAACATATCAAATCTTTATCAAATTCATTTGATTTTATTCGAAAAAACTCGACCGAAAATGTCTATTTTCCATAAGAGCCCATGTTAAAAATTGGATGGTCAATTTTAATCGGAATAGGCTCATATTATTTATAGTTAATTTAATAACAAAATCAAGAGAAGTTTCGTTTAAATCATCTGAAAAGTCATTCCACGGATGATAATTAAAAAAAAAAACTGAATTACTCTGTTCGCGAATTCAAAATATAAACTCAACATATTTTTTATTAGATTTCAATTTTACGGACTATAAATTGCTCAACGTTTTTTAGCTATATTAAAACACGTGAATCTGTATAGCTATCCAATAACCTCCCACCATAATATATGCATTTTATTTATTGTTTAGATAGCCAAAACACACAATTTTTATAACAAAAAATACAATTTTCTAAATGAATAATAAAATAAACTAAGTGTTTAAACATACAAAATACTACAGACAAAAATTATTCTGAAATTTGCACATCATCGATATTTTTCAGTATTTTTTTTACACTTTTATGTGAGTCACATAAAGCCAGTTCAGTTTGTTTCATTCTTTTTGTGTTTGATCCGTAGAATTATCTGAACACAACGCTTTTCAAATACCTAATCCAGCTTTTTAGTGGATCAATTCGTCTTATACGTGAACACATCACACTGATGTGCGATAAGGGCAATACGACTGCCAACATAAAAGAATTAAAGTTAAAAAAGTAGAAAAAAATTGTTTTCAAGTCAGTGCCGTATTTTCAAATTTTGCACTATTCTTTATGGCCTAGTACGAATTCATAGTTTTAATTACAAAAACAGCGTTTGTGTGTGCGAAACCGAGATGTGTAGGTATTTATTTTTCGACTTACGAAGGATTTCGACTTTGGTGGATTTCGTAGGAAAATAATCGACTTGTATCGGTTAAGATTAAGTTTTGGGGCTCTTGAAGGGAAGAAAACAAAGCATTTTTGAAGTGAAACTTCTTTAGCCACGCTTGACTTGGGGAGTAAGCTGGTAAATGCCTGACAAAATTGTTTACGGAAGTGCATTATCGCGATGCCTGACGAAATCGTTTACGGAAGTGCATCATCGCAACGGTGGGTGATCGTTCGAGGCGAATGGAGTTGAGAAGGAGATATAAGTTAGTGAGTGCGACAAAGATAGAGCATTAAGTTTAGAGGGAGATATAAGTGAGTGAGTGCGACAAATACAAAAAATTAAGTTTAGAGGGAGATATAAGTTAATGAGTGCGACAAAGACGGAGCATTAACTATTTGACGTTTAAAATGAAAACAACTGTTTTTTTGTATCAAAAAAACATTTCATCAAATTTTGCTGAATTTTGTAATGGGAAATAATATAGGTTAGTTAATAAATCATTTTAAATGTGTTATAAATTATGCTAATAAATATATATACATATTTTGCCTATTAATTAATCAAAAATTATATTTTAAACATTTCATCTTTGTAGATATGTGCTACAGAGTGAGGTTATATTGTGTTCGATAAACTTTGAGACGAACCGATTGCCTATTCTTATTCGTTTATGAATTTAACATGAGCAAATTTGATGTATTTACCCATTATTCTTAATAAATATATTTAAAATAATTATGGCAGAAAGAAGTTTTACTTCAGTCGTGTAGTCTAAAGCACACTTCTAAAATTCTTCACTCGATCGATCGATGATCAGCGCTCATGGACCCAATCAAATGATTAAAACATTATTTTATCAGCCGATCTGACAGCTTTTAAGAACGCTTAGTAGTAACTCAACAGCCAGCCGACTAAAAACGGACCATCAGCACCTTAGCCAAAATTTTGTAATAACGTTTGAGTAATCAGTCCATAAAGTTTTAAATGTGGAAAATTCTTGGGAACTATAGACTTGTATTGTTTCCAAAAATGGTTTACGTAACGTTATTACAAAGTGGAAAAAACTTGGGAACAATAGAAGTCTATTATTCCCAAGAATTTTCCACATTTTGTAATAACGTTACGTAAACCATCGTTTTACTGTTCTATGGACTATATCACGGTTAATAAAATTATTAGCTGTACACTATGAAATTCATTAGCTTACCAGGAAAATGGCAGATTAAAACAACAGTAGAGTCTTAAATGTAGAAGCGTTAACCGCCTGCGGTTTTTTTCACGATAAAATTCATGTAATACCTCTTTTTCATCATTCAAGCAGATGCTTAAGTTAAACTATAAACAATTATAATTTAAAAATAACACTAAACTTATAAATATTATTTATCAAAAAAACAAGTTAGATTATACACTACATATTTTTAAATAGAACATGTCTCCACTATTATTTTTTTCTTTATTATAAGTGTGAACAATGCAAACAAAAAATCAGCTAAAGTATTTAAAAACAATAGCCTAAAAAGCAATTTAAAATGATAGACAACTTTTTGGCAAGACTTACAACACAGCTATTTATCTGGTGTAGAACTTATTTCTTTGTCAAACAAATATTCATTAAATGCTGCATCATTATATTTCGATATAGAGAAATCTACGGCACTATTGTTATATCGTTAAAAAATAGATCGATTTTATTATTGAATAAACGCTACTATCAATTTTTCTATATAAGAATTGCCACGTAATCATTTAAGTGGAAAAGCTGTCTCGTGATAACTTTATAATGTGTATTCATTTAAACGTATTTTTTGGCTTCTACTCGATTCTGATAAAAGCCTTATCTGAAACCAAACATAGCCGTTCTCTATACTTTATTTTCAGGTCTTTTCGTTCTCGAGTGATACATAGACAGAAATACCATTAATTGGTGAAAACGCATTCTGCATTAATTTACTTTATTAACTTCCTGCTATAAAAAAAATCAATGATTTTTTCAAAAAAATCGGAAAAATCGTTGTGTGTATATGTAAGTATGTATGTAAACCTCTTATATCTTTTGAATGAAGTGTCCGATTGAAACGTGGTTTGCGGCATCTGACGTGACCTTGCTGAACTTAGATTTCCTGAAAATTTGGAATGATTCGGCCGAATAAATTTTGAGAAATCATAAAAAATAAAAAATACAAGTTTCAAATATTTTTAGAAATTTGTTTTTTTTTAATATTTTCTAAACTAGTAAACCGATTAATTTCAAAATCTAATCAGCTCTTTTTCTTAAAAAACTGTGTCGATTTCCGCAAACCATATCAAAACTGTTTCATTTGTTCACGAGATATCGTGAACGAAAAATTCGTAAAAAAGTGTTTATTTTTTAAATAGCTCGTAAAATTCTTATCAGATCGATTTTTTGTAATAATAATTTACTTTCTTAGGTTAAAAAACCGTCGATCGCCGCAAACCGCATCAAAATCGGATCATTTGTTCACGAGACATCGTGAACGAAATATTTGTGTGTTTTTTTTTTTTGAGCTCGAAGAGCTAAAAAATAAACTTCTTGTTATATTTTATATATTTTTGAACGTTTTGAACTCGTAAATAGCGGGAAGTATCAGGGATGGCCTGCAAGGATAAAATTCTTTTCAAATTTATTTTTTGAGCTCGAAGAATTAAAAAATAAACTTCTTGCTATATTTTATATATATATTATATATATGGCCTGCAGGGTGAAACTTCTTAACAAATTTTTTTTGAGCCAGTTAGCCCTTCATTAGGTCTATAGTTGTGATGTGAGAATTTAATATTTCTTGAACACTCTTCATACTCAAGATCTTCGCAAACATTCAAAATTACAAAAACCGTGTAAAAATACTGAATGAACAAAATTTCTTATAATTCACCCCTCCATGTCTCCGAAGCTATTGAGCGCAGCGATAAAATGTATTATGCCATTTTATGGAAAATTTAGAATTTAGACAAACATTTGACACTTTGCACGGCGTTTCATTCGAGCCGCATAAAAGATGCCCCGCTACCCCACTATGCCCTTCCTACTAATTTGAAAATACCAAATTTCTTAACATACCTGCAATAAAATAAGATAACAAGCAAACACGTTTTGCATATCTGTATTTTTCAGACATGGACGATTCAAGAAAGACGTAACAGTGTCCCAGACTAAACCGACGACCAGTTGTTTCTTAAGCATGCTGAGTTGGCACAGAGCACCATATTCCGCATCATTGGTCACATTGTATTGCGCTCAAACAGCTTTGTGAAGCTTTCGAGAAAAAAACTCAAGTATTACACAAATGCATATAAAAAAACTGTTCACGCGAACTCAAATGTGTATAATATTGTACAAGTTATACAAGTAGAAAACAGATAAAAGCTTCGAGGAAATAAACTCCTAGTCAAAATTAACGCACCACTCGGTTTTTAAAACGCGGTGTTTCGTAGCTTTAAAATTTCAGGATATGAGATTATTAAATAAAAGAAGTTTTGAAAAATAACCTTCATGGATCATAATTACTCTATTTATTTAATAGAGTCAAATTCATATTAAATAAAAATTCTGCGCGTTTTCATCCCCCGACAAAATATCCTACGGATAAAATATCCTCCGACAAAACATTTTATTGTCAAAACTGATGTAAAATTACCCCTAGAAAGGTCTAAAAGGATTCAGAGTTGATTAAATCTTAATTTGAATTCGGTTACTTAATATTATCTTAGATACTTTTTTTCGGGATGAAATTTTACAAAGTTATGAATTGGGCCCTAGGACCCTATGAAGTACTAATTTGTAAAATTTCATCCCGAAAAAAAATATTTAAGATAATAATAAGTAACCGAATTCATATTAAGATTTATTCAACTCTGAACCATTTTAGACGTTTTTAGGGACCTTAAGGTTCAAAATAGAGCTATAGAGTATCGATTAGTGAAATTTGTTCTCAAAACGAATAGTTTAACAACAAATAAAATTATCGACAACATTTTTAGATAAATATATTACCAAAAAATAATAATTAATTGAAATAAATTGAAATTATTTAAAAAATTCAATTAATTTTATTGTAAAATACCTACTAAATACTAATAATAATAATAATAGATACTTAATTCTTTTTTTATATTTTTTAGATTACATATTTCTGAAGAAATCCAAATCCGGACCGATATGTCAATGTATTAATTATTATTTTTTGTTAATATATTTGTCTGAAAAATTTGGTCGATAATTTTATTTATTGAAGAATTCTAATCAGACGTTAATCAAAGATACGAATAGTTTAAGTAAAAGTAAATCAATCCTTTCAAATTTAGATATATATTGTAGTGTCTATTTTCAGGTCTTTATTACATAGGATTAAAAAAATACTAAGGAATATTCGTATGTAAAATTTTCTGCAGCATTCAAATATGATATAAAAAAGTGTAGTCCTCATTTAAACTTTCAAAGTAGGGCTACGAAACCCTTTTAGGGTCCTCGGGCTCAAAATCTAATTTTGCCATTCGATAGACAGAAGGAAGTTATCAAAAAACCGATTTTAACATTTTTAGTCCGGCTTACCCGATAAAAAATATTAAGCTATTCCGGGACTTTTGAAACACCCGGTATAATAAATTAGGCCAAGTATATTTTAAAAGAAAGGTTGTTTAAAGATCTAGGTAACAATAAGCTTGAAAAATAAAAATTAAATAATATGTACAAACAAGGATTTTATAGTTTCAAAACGACTATAGTACGGCATATTTATTTTTCTTTGAGAAAATCAGTGAGGATGCAAAGTGAGAAAAATTAAATGTTTATTCATTCACAAGAGGAAAGGAAAATTAATAACTGTGGTAACAGCAGTGGAAAAATATCAGAGAGATATTAAATTTTAAATTGAATATGATAATAATTACAAAAACAACGATCTTCATTTCAATTCTAAAAATAATATTTGTTTTTCACTTCTGAATTCTCATTAGGCATAATTTTTATAGTAGATAATGCTATTATTAAATACTTAGTTTTAAGTTTTTGATTGATTGTTAAAAAATTTTTATATAAAAACTTTATTTAGCACTCCAACTCATAAATTTAATGTGGAATAGTACTAATTTAGCTCAAAATTCACTATTCAAAATTTTTTCGTTTTGCAGTCCCCCGAAGAAAAAAAAATACTTTTGGAAAAAATCTGTGCGTCTGTCTGTTAGTCTGTTTATCTGTGAACACGAGACAGGTCAAACGGATAAACAGATTGAAACCAAATTTTGGGAGGTTGTTTGGTATGCAAATATGAAGAACCTTATTGTTTTTAGGAAAGCATGCGCTCGAGAGATATATGCTATAACGTTGTTTTTTTCTAAAATAATGGTACACTTTTCATAACGGTTTATTATTCTATTTATTTTTTCAAAAAAGTTTTGTCAATTTTTTTTTCTATAATTTATAGTTTCGGAAATATTTCGAAAAAAATTTGTTGTCCGTAAAGTCGGTTTACGGACGATAGTTTTACGTGATAACGTATTCCGTAATACATAACCTAAATTCTACATATAATAATTATAATAATTCGAATCTATGATATTGCATCTTTCGCTTCAAATTTAGGTTAATTTTATGTATTAAAATACTCACCACATATAATAATAATTGTTTTTTTTTAACTTTCTTTCTTTCGTATTTATTTTAAGTCTCAAAGATTAATTGTCATAATATTTTGAAAACAATTGTTTCACTGTTTTTATAAAATTCCAAAACCTACTTACAATATTTAAGTATTTTCATACGTCAAAAAATTGATTTTTATAATGATAAAATTTGTATGAAAACGATTTTTTCGAGAGATGAGACCTAGCTAAAACGATTTTTTGCCCCCCAAAATCCCTTTTCAGTAAATTTCATCCAAATCGTTAGGGCCGTTTTCGAGAAAAGCACGCACAGGGTCAGGCGGAACGTTAGGAACGTTACACTTTTTCGTGCATGCAGCCGGTGTTTTATCAATTTATAAGATTGGTGATTCATCAATTTATAAGACGTTATCACGTCAATAAAAAAAAATAAGTTCTTCTTTTGTTCTGTAGATCTGTCAGAAATTAGTTGAGCATGCTTTGATTAATTTTTACATGGTGCGGAACATATTATATAGGTACCATGCCAGTGAATAACAAATATCATAATATTTAATACTAACCGTTACCCCCGTCTTCGCACGCGATTTCTTTATTATAATATATCAAATGTTAATATTTTTGAAGTTGAAATAGTTCCGTCGCTCAATTGGCAGGATTTTTTTTGTTATAACATCATATTTTTTTTTTTTGTTAGGAAAACAAAAGAGTTTTAAATTTTAAACTGTGATATACTTTTTCAATTTCTTCTTCGAATTATAAATATAAATGCACTGAAAATATGCACAATTGTATCCCTTTACATAAACAATCCATAATTTAAATCTTATTTGATTATTCTCAAATGCATAAATTTTGTAAACGATTCGCGTTCCTATAAAAATCTAAAATAACAGCATTTAAATGAAAAATGCAGAATCACCATATATTGTTAATAATAATAAGAAAATATGATATATTAAAACAATAACATTTTAAAAGCGGCTATTTAATTTTCAGCTCCGTAATGTTGGCACCAAATGCGAATCGCGAACATAAAATTAAGATAAATGATACCAACATTCATAAAATAAAATAAAACAGACTAAAAATATACGCCGGCTAATATTATTACCAACTGTACGTACATAGAACGAGCTTACTTTTAATACTTTACACAGGGTATCACAAAATGTTGCCGCCTGAAATTCCACATGTAAATTTAAAGAGAAAAAAAATTATTAGCGCCTCGTATGTAAAAAGAGTTAAAAATAATGCAGAATTATTAAAACTGCGAGAAGTTAGAACGTGGCTACGCTTTCACAAAAAAGTAGAAGCTGAACAGTCAACCATGAAAAGTATTAACAACAGATACTGAATTGAACTGTGAATTCGATGCTGATCAACGATTTTCTATTCTTAATCATTTTTATGATTGATTAGTAAATAAATAGATAATTTAGTTAAAACAATAAAAACATGACTTATTTCAAATTCAAAAGTTCCAATATGTAGTTTTTTAAAAAAATTGTTAACTTCCTGTTTAACTTGTATGTGTTTGTTTATTACGAAGGTACCTACTACACACATATTATGTGTGTACAAATGTAGAGGCAATCAAAATTGCACAGTGTAAATTAAGAGGGGTTAAAAGGAAACGACACTCAAAACTAGGAACGAGTGGGAAAAACTGAATCGATCACAGCGTGAGCTGTGGACTGAATGAGCAATAAATCATGAGTAGATAGATAGATAGATATTTATTAATTATTAGTTAAAATCGAATAACGATACGTCATATAATCAATATTAAATACTAATGATAAATAATAAGGTCAGCATAACAGTTTAAAAACTAAGGTATTCATTTACAGTGTAAAAACATTTCTTCACTAAAAAGTCGCGAAGATTGCGTTTAAAGTTTTTAAAATTGTCAATATTTTTAATCGATGAAGGCAGTTAATTAAAAAGTTTGGTAGATAAACTTAGTGGACCCTTGTTATACATTGATAACCGATTTTTTGACATGTGAAAATCATTTGCCTGTTATGTCCCTGTTATGGATGAATTCAGATACGTAAAATATCGCGTTTTGAAATTAAAAATATGGCTAAGATTTATAGCATGCAAGTTTAAACATAGCAAATTCCGGTTGGCTTAATCTTTTCACAGAGTGCTTTAAAATTCGGGCGTTTCATACAAATCTCTGAACGTTAAATATCAAAGATATAGATCAATACGTCACCGCTTTATATGTATAGCTGTAAAGATATGGAAACCGAAGATATGCTCTTTAAAACTGAAGATATAAATTTTGAACCGGACTGTATTTTAGACATTAAATGAAAAGGCAGACTAATAAATAAAACAGAATTCTGACGTGAGAACAAAGTCTTAGTACAAAAATTAAGATTTGTTTATTCAATGAAATATGGAACGGGTTTTACAGTTTTATGATATTGTTCTACTTTATTACTAGCTGTACCGGCGGGATTGTTCACCTGGAATTTGTACATGACGTGATTATTTTCCTTCGTGATGGTCTCACATAATGATTTGTACCTCAAATATTAAGTTAGACTTGCCGATAACTATTATTAATAATTTTGTCGGTAGTTCTCGAGTTTAGCCTGAATTTTTTTCGTCGACGTACGTTGCAACATTGATCACCACGAACAGCGTTTTTATTTTAACGCGATAATATATAGTCTATATCTATCTTTAAGGTCCATTCTAAATATTGGTGAAAAAAATTTTGAAATCAAATGAGTAGATAGTTTAGGAGATTACCTCCTACATCTAAACTTTGCCTCTTAGTATTAGCATAGATGCTCAATATTTCAAATATTCCTACGGTATAGTTTGTAAGACGATTAGAGATCTAGCTGAAGTTTGCCAGTAACATTGTTAAGACACACCCATTGTTACAATGCTATATTAGAAATGTGTATTTTTCAAACAATGTCACTATCAGGACACGAACCTGAATGTTTCCACTTTCGCGGCAGAATGAGTTACTCTACAGAGACATATTCAAACAGTCAATCGTTCTCATACTTATAAAAATATTTATAACTATTTTTTTCACATCATGATGGAGCTAATTTTTATTTTATGTAACGATAGACACGAATCTTCACAGTAATGAGAGCTATTTTCAAAATATTTCCAAAACTAATAGTCAAGAAAATTTTTTTACAAAATTTTCTCGTAAAAATAAATAGAATAGTAAACCGTTATAAAAAGTATACCATTATTACATAAAAAAATGTTATAGTATATATCTCTTTTGCCCAGGCGCCGACCTTCCCCAAAAACAATAGGTCTCTTCATAGTTGCATATTAAACACCTTCCCAAAATTTGGCTTTGATCCGCTGATCCGTTTGATCTGTACTGTGTATACAGACAAACAAACGAACAAACTTTTTTACAAAAATATGGTTATTTAGATTCGGGTGACCTCAAAACGAAAAAAGATTGTAAAATTTTGAGAAGTCAATTTTGACCTAAATTAATACCGCTCCCCACTTGCGGTGTTGGAATGGTAAAATTATCAATAATTATATATGAAAGATCGAGAACTTGTGCTTTTACCTCATATAATAAATAAATCTCTTTATTTATCTATCTAAAAATAGCTATACTTTTGTTTGAAGAACAATGCAAATATGTTTTTAGAATAAATCCCCGAACCGTTCATTTCAAATGGATTCCCTTTACTTTAACCCGTTTTTACTCGCTTCCAACGCCTGTAAAAATACAATTGGAAAGCCTAAACATTTAAATATCTTTGTTTTTCTTGAATTTTTCTTTTGTGTGTAATCTTGAGAAAGTATACCTATAATTTTAATATCAAATGAAATAAATCTATATTTTCTTAAAAACGCTTAAGTCTCCGCGAAGGGTAAGAAAATGGTAATTATTATGGCGAACCTAAATCTAATAAACATATCTAACTATAAACATTTTATTACCCATATTTAAAAACCGTACACATATAAAAACTAAAACTTTTCTGGGGTCACTTTCCCGCACACTAATCCATAAATAGAAAAGTAGCTTTTAAAATTTAAATGATATTTAAATTTATTTTGATTAATTAACATAACAAGTTTACGATAAGAAAATATCGTAAAATATTTATTTCTAGCCTTATAGCTATACAGACAATAGTCAACTCTTTCTGAAAACGACAGTTTTATTCAAATTTTTAACTATACATATTCTCTTTTCATTTAGAGTTTAGGGGATAGAAGAGTTTATAATATTCGCGCGTCTTTATTCGATTCAACGTATTTTTTATTACTCCAAAACCACAAGTAGGGGAATGGTACTAATTTAGGTCAAAATTCATTTTCCAAAATTTTTCAGCATGTTTTCGTTTTGAGTTCCTCGAATCCAAAAAAAAAATTTTTTTTGGAAAAAGTCTGTGCGTCTGTTTGCCCGTGAATACGATACAAGTCAAACAGATGGGTGCATTGAAACCAAATTTTGAGAGGATGTTTGGTATGCAAAAATAAACAGTCCCATTGTTTTTAGGGGAAATCGGCGCATGTGCAGAAGATATATGTACATATAACGTTATAACGTTATTTTTTTATATAATAATAGTATACTTCTCATAACGGTTTATTATTCTGTCTATTTTTGAAAAAAAGTTTTGTAAATTTTTTTTTCTAAACTTTAAAGTTTCGATAATATTTTGAAAATAAAATAAATTTGTTCTTTTGCACTGTAGATCTGTTAGGTAGTTGACAAGCATGCTTTGGTTAATTTTTACACCACGTGATAGCATATTATACATTAGATAACCATTCAAACGTTTAGCAAATATCATAATATTTAATACGAACCGTTACCCGCGTCATCGCACACGTTAATAGAAATTTTATTTTCTTTATTATACTCGTATATCTTAAATGTCAATTTTTTTGAAGTTGGAATGGTCCCGTCGCCCAATTGGCGAAAAGAAAACTGATGTTAATTTTATATATTACCATAAAAATCAGTTTGTAAACCATTATATATAAATAGCATAGCATAAAAGGTACGTGAGAGTTATTTATTTATCAATTATGACGCACATTATATGAATAATTAATTTGTTTACACTGAGAGCGGAACGTCAAATTATGGCGCCAATGGTCTTTATTTTACTTTAATCGCCATCAGCACAACAGCCCGGAACACAACAAGGATTTCTAGATCGCTTAGTTTTACCCATGTTTTCTTCGTAATTAAAAAATGTCATAAAATTATAACTATTTTCACTTTTAATAAACATTGCTCACTGACATACGGAAAATTTGAAGTTGAAGTTTCCCCTAGTGCTCACCACAAACGCACGCATCGAAAAATTTGTAGCTTCACTTCCTTGCACATAGCCCATACGCAAAGATAAAACACGCTAAATCCAATACCACCATCTACAGATCTCTCTGTTCGTTTGAGAAAACAAAAATATATATGTTTTTTCTTGAAGAACTTTAAAACGCCAAAACTTCTTAACTATAAGAGCCACAGACTTCATAGTAATTTCTTATAGAACGAGTGGTTGCATTTCCCGATTAATTAAAACCAAAGATCAAGTAATAAACTTCAACTTTAATTTTCTAGCGTAGATAGATTGTAAAGTAAAATTTGTCAAACTAGGGGTTTTTACATGGCTTAAGCAAGTATAAAATATCTTCATTGATGCAAAAAAAGTTCTAGTAGTTTAAACCGAGACAAAGACTGTTTTTGATGTAAATCACAATAAAAAATTTAATGAAAAACATGAGGACGAAGACTATTTTTACGTAAGGATATTTTCTACCTGCAAGTGTAGAAAGCTACGTGATATTAAGTATGTATATTATATGTATTTATTCCAACGTAATATGTAGACGAGTGTAGTAAAACCTTTTTAGAGTCAGGTTTTTAAATGATGTCAGTTAACATTATTAGAGAGTGTACCTACACAGTGTTTTCATTTAAATATATACATATGCATGTCGTAACCAGAGAATAGTTCAACAGAAGGACGCGCCGCGGCGGCACTTTCATCAGTCATTAATTAAATCAGCACAAACTTCACTCCCTAATATGAAAGAGATCTGCAGGCCGTCGTCACAGCACAATACACTGAGCGACACAAAAAGTGTCCACTTAAAAATAAAATCAAAATGTATAAACGTTTTCTGTATTTTAGAAGTTATGTTTTCCTTTTTTTAAAGGTGCTTAAGTAGTAATCTAGTAGTAAATTAGGAAGAACACTATTTAATAAATCGCATCACTCGCACAAACTTGCACACGATTGTACAAATTCGCAAACACTTTCAGAAACTCGCATCCATCAGCGCACACTCGAAAACACCCGGACTAACTGGTAAACACTCCCATAAACTCTCGAAACACTTGCACATACTTGCAAACACTCGCACAAATTCGTATACACTCGCACAAACTCGCAAAACTAGCACACACTAACATAAACACACGTAGTGTCGACTCCACGAAGTCTTTAACCAGGAGACCAGCTTCCTATGCTTATTTGTTTCGAGATGGACCGTTTTCTGGCGCACGTGAGATGGCGCTGTTATCACTATCTGGGAAAACTTCGGTTTTTTCTACCTGTTTTCGCCATAGTAACCAAAGTTGTTTAACTTCACAGACACTACACACATGTAAGCCATGAACGGTGTATGCGTTACCCAGTAGTTGACGCCATATTGGTTCATGCGACAGATATCGGTCCACCGCTATGCTCGAGCTGGGTCTCCTGGTTATGACTTCGTGGTCGACTCTATAGAATTAATGTCTGTTGCGAGGATATATATATTTTTTTTGTGGGTTATTAAATTAAAAATACAGGACAACGTGATTTGCAGTTAAGGATGATAGGATAGAGGAAGCGAAGTTTGGGCCCGAATTAACCGCAGGAAACACAAAAAAAAATTCAGTGAACGAACTCTTCGATAATTAAATTAAAAAGATGATAATTAATTTCAAATCAAAATATATTTGTTAAAAAAAAATTTGAAAAGAAGTTTGACCCTGCAGGCCATCCCTGTAACTTCCCGCTATTTTCGAGTTCAAAACGCTCAAAAATATATATAATATAGCAAGAAGTTTATTTTTTAGTTCTTCGAGCTCAAAAAGAAACACTTTGTTACGAAATTTTCGTTCACAATATCTCATGAACAAATGAACCGATTTTAATGCGATTTGCGGCAGTCGACGCAATTTTTTAACCTAAAAAAGTAATTTAATACAGAAAAATCGATCTCAAAAGAATTTTACAAGCAATTTAAAAAAAAACACTTTTTTAAAAATTTTTCGTTCACGATATCTCGTGAACAAATGAGCCGATTTTGATGCGGTTTGCTGCAATAGACGCAGTTTTTTTAACATAAGAAAGTAAATTATTACAAGAAAATCGATTTGATGAGAATTTTACGAGTAATTTTAAAAAATTACTTTTTTCCTAATTTTTCGTTCACGTTATCTCATGAACAATCGAACCAATTTTGATATGGTTTGCGGCGATCGACGCAGTTTTTTTAGCCTAAGAAAGTAATTTATTACAAAAAAATCAATCTGATAACAATTTTAAGAGTCATTTTAAAAAAACACTTTTTTACTATTTTTTCGTTCACGGTATCTCGAGAACAAATGAACCGATTTTGATGCGGTTTGCGGAAATCTACGCAGTTTGTTAAGGAGAAGAGCTGATTAGTTTTTGGAATTAATCGGTTTAGTAGTTTAAAAAATTTTTTACAAAAACAAATTTTTAAAAATTTTTGAAACTTATTTTTTTAAGATTTCTCAAAATTTTTTGGGCCGAATCGTTTCAAATTTTCAGGAAGTCTAAGTTCACCAAGATCACGTGAGACGCCGCAAACCGCGTTTCAGTCGGACACTGCGTTCAAAAGATATAAAAGGTTTACATACATACATACACACACACACACACATGCAGCCCTACGGACATCATCGCCAAAATAGTTTCAATAGCTTTCTAGGACCTCAAAACGTCGAGATCTGGCGAAAACTCGATTTTCGAAAATCGGGGTGAAACCAATAACTTCCCGATTTTTGGAAAAAAAATTTTTTTTTTTTTTTAAAGCGGGAAGTTAAAAAGGAATACACTATTGAATATAAAAATAGATTATAATACTTGGTGAATGTGTTTGCTCGTAATGCCAATTTTCGACTGCCTTCAATAATAATTCCAAAAAACTACAATTAGCTCAAAATGAATAATTTAAAACATCTTTCATAATTCGTGTTACCATTATATAATAAACTTAAAATAATGAAATTTCGAAGTTAAGCCACCGACGCTACCTGCAGGTTGCGACGGTGGATAATTTTTGAACGTCGCCGTAGAACATGTTACATGTCAGTGGGCCCTCGATCTATTTTTTGCAAATGTTTCGTTACACTTCCAATCTCATGAATAGACTTTGCCCAATCGTGCCAAAAGAAGTTTTACGTCAAAACTAGTTAAGTTCCGCAATGAAGCCGGCTAAAGAAGGACACGACTGTTCTTAGTTCACCTTTTATCACTTTTGAAGTTATCCTTACAGTTGTCAGGTTAACTTTCAACTATATTATTCTACCTCACAGAACACGTATCTTTATCGTAGGTATGCAAAACTCATCTTAAATTTTCACTAGCTCACCGACTTTCAAAGAAGACTTCCACATCTGCATTTTTTGTACGTGTTTTATAAGCGCATTATGCATATATTTATTATTATGTGATGAAACCTCCAGTTACGACCTTGAATCTTAAAATTGTTTAGATTATACCTATATCAAAATAAAAATGAGAATATTGGAATATGCTAAAAAAAAACTGAAATCGCGTTTCGTCCAAGTCTAATACAAAATCTTCGCAAATATCATGTGAAAATTACAGACAAAACTCCCATTAATATTTTCAATACAATCAACCGCACATTATAACACTATTATAAAATTGATAGCGTTTTTTCGTCGGCATACGTCGCATAATTGGTCTCCACGAAAAGCGTTTTTATTTTAACGCAATAATATATATAGCCGATGTCCGTCCTAAAGGTTCATTCTAAATATTGGTGAAAACATTTTTGAAATCGGATGAGCAGTTTCGGAGATTACCTCCTATATCCAAACTTACAAACTTTACCTCTTTATAATATTAGTATAGATTTACTGTTTTTTTTATATTAAAAAGCTGCTGCATACGAGGCTAGAAACACTGTTGGATACGAAGCTGGAAATGACGTCACTGCGGGCTGGCCTACTAGATAGGTTTTAAAATTATGACAGGGGCTATTTTCGCTGCTAGGTATGAGCAAGAACGAATCAGGAAGCAGTATCTTGTCACGTGGGCCACTTGAACCAACGCCCACAAACCAACATGGCGCCATTCTGCTCAAAGTCAAACAACAGACACGTTTTATTCTGTGTTTATATTTGAGCTGTCACTGCGCGCGCACCAGATTTATTCACAAAACTAGCTTGAAAAGGCGTCGTGTAAAGCGAGCACATAAGAAAACCAGCGCTAGAAATCTAGTAGGCACATCTAGCAGCGTTTCTAGCCTCGTGTGCAGCGGCCTTAACTCCCGATTCCTATTCCCGTCTAACGAGATTTCGAACTAAACGAAATTTTGTAAGTTTCCTGTCAGATGAGAGTTCACTGTATTCGTATGGTAAGCCATGGTTGTGTGAAACACTCGTATAAAATTCTATATTATATTGTAATGTCTGTTTTGCAGTGTTGTCTATTGATGGTAGCACCGTGCAGCAATAGCTATGGAGGATGTAAATATTTGAAAGCACAGCTTGCTTTTAATAACACACAGTTTATATGTACAATACCTAGTATGTACATGTGTTATGTGTTCAATGCAATAACAAAAAGCACGTAAAGTTGCATTTACAACTAGCTAAATGTCCACTTCGAAATAGTGTAAATAACATCCGTTTCATTTCATCCAATCAAATCGGACAACAGATCCGTACATAAAATATTTTAACCTGCAGTTTGCAATTTTATATGCCATGCATGGCCGCTTCTTTAGTATAGGAATAGTACTGAAAAGGAGGCGACACTAAAGTCTCAATGATATGGTAGAACATTAGATGACAAATATCAGGTAACTGAGTCATCGATCATCACAAATATAATGCCATAGAAATAAAGTGTAACAATACAGAAATAAAACAGGTGGACAGTTTCAAATATCTGGGGGAAACGTTTATCAGAAATAATAACCAAAGTTGCAAAATTAAAACTGTGTTTTATAAATTGAAAAAATTCTTAAACAACAATAAAATAAATAAAGATATTAGGGTGAGACTCTTAGTGCTACGTATGGTCTATAGTTTTATACAGATGCGAAACATTGACGATGTATTCGTCCCGACAAATACCCCCTGCACCCTTCATCTCAAATCTTTTCCCCTCGCCTAAAAACGGTTCGCGCTCTCCCGACGCTATTTTTAAAGCTAGAGGGTTCTGGTAAACGCCAAATGAAAGACAAAGAATCAGACTACAGATCCTTCAGGCGAATTTTTTGAAAAAAATTCCTGAAAAAACTTACAACCCTTTGAAAAAAATAATAAGTTACGTAATATTTCACACGTAGGCGAAATTGTTTTTCAAAAAAATCGCCTGAAGGATCTGTAGTCTGATTCTTTGTCTTTCATTTGGCGTTTACCAGAACCCTCTAGCTTTAAAAATGGCGTCGGGAGAGCGCGAACCGTTTTTAGGCGAGGGGCAAAGATTTGAGAAGAAGGGTGCAGGGGGTGTTTGCAGGGACGAATACTCTTAATAAACAAATGATGAAATTAACGGGATACAAGGCCAAATATAAAGACAAATTTTATTCACTACAACTTCATTTAATGTCAACGTTTCGGCAAAAATTATTGTCCTCTTCAGGACCTTAAAAAGAAGGCAATAATTTTTGCCGAAACGTTGACATTAAATGAAGTTCTAGTGAATAAATATTATTTTTATATTTGGCCTTGTACCCCGTTAATTTCATCATAGCATAATACCAAGGTGTCTTATTTTATTTAATAAACAAAGTTAACTCTTTTGAAATGTGGTGTTACAGAAAAATGCTAAATATACAGTGATCCACATACGCATCTAATGATAAAATCCTAAAACTAATTAAACAAGAAAAGACACTAATACAATCAATTTGAGAACGTAAATTATTTTAGTTTGGACATATTATGAGATCTGAAAAATATTATATTCAACGACTGGTATTGATGGGAAAACTTGAGTCGAAATGTCAAAAAGGACGAAAGCGTATTTCATGGATGGATAATATTAAACAGTGGACCGGCTTGAGTCTAAACGTGCTCACAAATAGAGCCAGAAATAAGTACGAGTGGAAAAAGTGGTCTCCAAAGTCTCCTAGAAGATACGGAACATCATCATCATCAAATGTTCACTTCGAAATAATGTAAATAACATAAGTTTCATTTCATCCAATCAAATCCGACAACAGATCCGTACATAAAATATTTAAACCTGTACATTGCAATTTGGGACTTTTATATGCCACGCATGGCCGTTTTTTTTTTTCAGTAAAGGAATAGAAGTGAGCAAAAATGTGTGAGTTGTCAGGTCTAAGCTTGCAGGACCGAATATATAACAAAAGGTGATTTCCCCTCCCGAAAAACGCTTTTTTATAGAACGATATGATAATGATAATGATATATATTTAGTCAATTATTACAAATAGTTTGACACGTCAAACGTACAAGTAAAAGTTATTCTAAAAACTCACTAACCTTATAGAAACAGCTTTTAATTAAAAAATTTTTAAGACAACGTCTGAACCTGTCATAGTTGCTAATATTTTTTATATCAGCAGGCAGTTTGTTATATAGTTTGCTGCTGGAACATAATGGGCCTTTATTATATAATGACAGCCGATAATTGTCTGTATATAACGAATGTATTTGTCGGGTGTTGTGGTGATGTTTATCTTTGACCTTTTGAAAGTCAGCTATGTTCTTTTTCACAAATTTACAGGCTTCGTAGATATAAATTGAGCTGAAAGTTAACAATTTATAGTTAACAAACAGTGGACGACAAGACTCGCGGCGACCAATATTAAAAATGAGACGAATAATGCGTTTCTGCCACACGAAAAGCCTGTTACAGTGAGTGCTAGCACCCCAGACCACAACGTTGTAGCTAAGGCTGGAATAGGCAAATGCGTAATAAACATTTAGTAGTGCTTGATTGTCGCATGTTTCTTTTAAAGATCGAATAGCGAAAAAACAGAAAGTGAGCTTTTTACACACATAATCAACGAGATTGCCCATATTTAATTTCTCATCAATGACTCCAGCATTGGTAACATACATGCATCTATCATGGAGATAGGAGTGTATCCATTTTAATGCATGACCTCTGATGCCCATACGGTCGAGCTTGTTTAATAAATTCTCGATATCAACACAGTCGAAAGCTTTTGCAAGGTCGCAAAAAATTCCAGCAACTAATTTGGACTTATCAATAGACTTGAAAATGAACTCAATAAAAAGAAATGACGATGAACTTGTAGATTTACCAGCTTGAAATCGGTGTTGGAAGGATGATAAGGTATTGTTGATGTTAAAAAAATGAATTTCTGGATGCCAATATACGAAACATTGGCGGGCTTTTCTCCTTCCCTTCGCTTGTCTTATGAATGATTTTAGGAGCTTATATCTCGGGAAATATTCATCTAAAAAAAGTCACTTAAGGACTTTAATTGCATTTTTAATGACCTATTCAACGATATCCTACGGAATAGGGTGCGTGAAAATAATAATTTCCATCCCTCAGTTCTATGTATGGAATGCTAAATTACTCTAAATTAATATTTTTTTATAATTTCAATACACAGTTGTATGGCGGTTCACATAAGATACCTGCCTGTAAAATTTCATCCGAATCGATAAAAAGATTATTGTGATATACGAACAGACGGACATTAGGAAGTTATAAGGGATTAATGAAAATCTTTCATGGGTTAGCAGGATAAAGGAAAATGAAAGATTTATAGTTTATGTTCGATTTTGCGTTTGGTTGTCAGTTGGTTGGTGGCCAATTTTTAATGTAAAAATATTTTACTACCGCATCAGGTGTGGCCTTCTCTCGCTATGAAAGATTACTTTCTTTGTATGAAAATGCTTATTCTGAACTCAAAATTAAACAATAAAATTGTCATGCATTTTTCGTCCTTTTTAGTTAATTTTATAACCAACTTGCATTCAAACGCAAAATCGAACAAACAATTAAAATCTTTCATTTTCATTTTGTTTTATCCTTTAGAAGTTTAGATACATTTTTTTTTCAATTTTTTGTTTGGTGGGCAGTAGGCGGAAAAATAACTAAAGAGGACGAATGAAAATGCATTAGATAACTCATTGGTTAATTTTGAGTTCATACGAGAAATAAAAGGCCACTCCTGATGCGGTACTAAAAAATTTTATAGCTGTCTCTTGGAATATAGATTAATGATATTAAAACATGTTCATTGTTTAGATACTTGGAAGCGGAGATCAGATACAAGATCGGCTTTGAACACCAACGAGCCAAACACGGACTTAGAGTGTATTTTTAGGGGAACCCGGGCCCCACTTAGTAGCTCATTCAGTTTAGAATAAGATCAGTAAAAATACAGAATTATTCCTAGAATTTAAAAGTCAATGACTTGAAAACGTTGACTTACAAAATATATTTTTTTATTCTTTTAACTTCGTTTAAAAAAACGACAGGGGCTAATCCGTTCATCAAAAGTTTCAAATATGTATATTTATTATTTAATAGGTTTCGTTTGAGCGCTCGATGAAAAAAATAGACAGGATTTGATTAAAAAAAAAAATATATAAATGCAAAAAATTGTTTGTAGATGGTGTTTGACAGTTTTGATGGCGACAAAAAAAACGAATTTAGTAGCTTTTATAAAATAAACGAAACGCGTCAGTATGTACCAGCTTTTACTAATCAAAACAAATGAGCTTGTGTCCGTTGCATACCTACGTTATTGTAATATGCACGAGTTTATTGGCAATGTTTTTAATTATAATGTAATTTTAAATGCAGCAACAAAACACAGAACATATTTTGCAGCGTTGTGCAATGCAAACACAGAACGTTGTACATATTTTATCCTTTTGTTTCAGATAGCGAGTCGCTGAAAAACTCAAAATTATTTTCAAGACAAAACAAACAATCGGATTTACGGATTTTCCAAAAAACCTAGCACAAAATCTCATGATGGTGGGAAGCATTTTATAATGTGATTTCATCTTGAAAGGAAGGAATAAAATAAAAATCTTCTGAAAAGTATTTATTTATTATAGGTTATAGATGTTCGACAACTCTAATGTCATTAGTGTATAAATACATCAAATTACCTCAGATTAAGTTACTGTATTTTTCGGACAATAAGACAAGATAGTCCGAAAAATACGATAAACGACATCACAAACATTCATCAATAACCCTATTGCCATATATTTTTAGTTATAGTTACATAATTACAAGATACTAATTTCTATTAATATCTACACTGTGAATAGATTATCACAGCTGAATCAGTTATATTAAAAGTTAAAAAAAATATCCATGAGCGGAAGTGATAATCGAACCAACGACACTTTGATTCAAAGATCAGCATGCAAGTGGTCACACCAAGCAGTCCTCTCCAAAAACAATTGGGACAGAACAATTTTATAATAAAACTGTTTTATATTTTTCAATAAAAAACCTGTTGAAATTCATAATAAATGATCATGTATATTACAATAATTTGCACAATTTACCATCTCAACTTGCATTGAGGCGGTGAAGATGAAAAAATATTTTTCGAAACGTTGGCCACAAGCGATACTCTGGTAAAGCTTATTTTTTATCTTTTTCTCAATTATTTACAACTTGTTAAAATATAAAAACAAGTTTTAAAATAAAATATGAGAACAGCTTGATGGTTAGCGCGCTGGCCTTTGTATCAGACTGTTGTAGGCTCGAATCCCACCTCCGTTCATGGATAGAATGCGATGTTAAACTTAAATTAGAATTAATGTACGTAATTAGCAGTGGCGTAGCTAGGTAACTAAGGGCCCTGGGGCAAATCAAAAAATGGGGCCCCACTGATGTCTAAACTGGTAAGGTTTTATCAAGTAAAAATATTAAATATACAAATACTTTAAAAATGCAAAGCTACTTTATCATCGATGATAAAGCTCTTATTGATATGATCAGCTTTTTTTCGTGCACTGCAGCCTTCTGCAAGCATTTCTGGACAAAATATTTCTATTGATAGTGACTCAAATAATGTGGTAAAATCAAATAAAATTGAACCACTGTATTGACCAGTACTAAAAAGTTTATTGACATTAGCTTACTTACTCCTGATACAGCATTAATTTTTTAACCGTTCTCAAAAAAAAAAATCTTGACTGAATTCACAATAAAACGCATATCGATGAATAATAAAACGCACATATCGCTATCCATCAAATTGACAACACTGCCAACCCACAGAAAGATTTTAGGGGAATTCCCTAGGTATAACTTTCGAATTTCTCTCAACTGAGTTGCCATGATTAAAGTTGAGTTGCAACCTGTCATATTTATTTTGAAAATGGTAGAAATTTTCAAAAGTTCAGTTCGATTAAGATTTTCTGGTTAGGATTCAAGGGCCCCCTGAGCTTAAGGGCCCCGGGGCACTGCCCCGCCTAGCCCCTATGTAGCTACGCCACTGGTAATTAGACGCCAAAGACATTATTTTGTTGTGAAGCATCTGTATTCTGCAATATTTAAAAAACATTAAATTATGACATCATAATCTGCTTGTGTAATGGCCTATCCTCTAAAAAAAAATAAAACGAAAGAACCGGCTTGTAAAACATTATTAATTAGTCTTTGGGCAGATTTTTACGATTGAAAATAAACAAAACGGAGTATACGTTAAAGGTTTGGGGAAACAGATTTGCAAAATAACAAACTTAATTATTGCTCGTTTGTTTTGGTCTGTTTAATTGCACTAATTAGTATCACGCAAGCGAACAGCTGCGATTTATTGACGATATTGCAACACTGCGTAAGACGGCACGAAATGTTTACTGCCGTTTTTTATTTTCATTATTTAAAATCGCTGTTATTTAGTCAGTGATTTGTTCAAGTTTTCGGAATGTTAACATTTTTTAAGTGCCACAGGGACAGACATTGACAGAAAAAAAGAATGTGAAAAGTTTTCCTCGTCGAATGTGTAGCTGGATGTTTAATTAAAAATTAAAAAAAAAATGGTAACTTTTGCTCTTGGCTTTGCTCGAGTGAACGTAATTTTTTAACACGCTTATATAAGCTTGCCTATATGTATGTATGTAGGAATTTTTCAGCGTAATTTTCATCAATTTCAAGAAGTCTGATTTCAAAGGCTTATGAAAATACAATTATTTCTTAAAAATGAATTTGAATTGAATTTTTTTTTCAAAATTTGAATTTGAAAATTTTGAAAAAAAATACTTTTCATGTTTTGAGGCTAACAATTAAGAAAATAAATTATAGTTTAAAAAAACTAAAGAACACACTTTAATGACAAACCGAACTAAAAAGTAGAAAATGATTACACAAAGTAATTTAATTATAGTATAAAAGCGCGGGATACCCCACGCTTTTTTACTATAATTAGATTATTCAAGTTGAGATAAAAAGTACCTGATAATGAGAATTTGTTTATTAATTTCACGGAACTCAATTTTTTTCAAAATTTATTCAGTTGTTTTCGAGTCATGGCAAACAGACAGAAAAGCGTTCCTAAAAATCCGATATTCAGACAGAAGGTTTCGTTATAAATTTATTTATTAAAGACCGCGCGCGCTTGTGAAGCTGCACGAACAGCACAGCACGGAGCAAAAAAGTCTGTTCGTGAAGGTATTCATATTATTAGGAGTAACGCACATTAAACCGGCTCCTGTAACCAGCAACCTGCAATCCAGTAGCCAGCAGTCGGACGCCTGCAATTTCGGTCTAGTCGTGCTGGACCAATATGGTGTGTTTGTGATGTGTCGTTTTCATTAATAAATTTTCATTGATATAAAATAAGCTTAAAACAATAATGAATAAAAAATACTAGTATTATTGTGAAAAAAGCGTGGGGCGCTTTGTTCCACATTTTCGTACATCGAGCGCCCCACGCTTTTTTCACAATAATACTAGTATTTTTTATTCATTATTGTTTTAAGCTTATTTAAAAAAAAATATTTTTTACTTTTTAGTTCCATATAAAGCGTGTTTTTTAGTTTTTTTAAAACTATATTTATTTTCCACTTTTTTGTTCGATTTATTGTCAAAAATTTGCCGAAAAAGAAACAATTTTTTTTCGGCGTGGACGGGATTAGAACCCACGATCCGTGATTCCGAGAGTTGATGTCAGCGAAGACCCGTCTTTAGACCGCACGGCTAAACACTGTAGTTACAGTGTTGGCATATTATACTACTGTAATAAACCACTTGCTGTAGTCCAAAGGAAGGTTACAAACAAACATACATACTTACATACATACATACATACATACATACATACATACATACATACATACATACATACATACATACATACATACATACATACATACATACATACATACATGCATGCATGCATGCATGCATAAATACATACATACATACATAAATACATACAAACTTACAAGTGAAGTTAATATAAAGCGTGTAAAAACTACAAAATGTCTTCCGCTAATTATCAAACCTGCACTAAAATGTGTTGGTTTGTGCAGAGTGTGCAGGTTTGTGCTGGTATAGTGTGCGACATAGTGCAGGTTGCAGGTTTATGCAGTGCTGGTCGTGCAGGTTTATGCTTGACAAGGGTGCGCGGTCTTGTAATAATATTGACTTTAAGAGTTTCGTTATTTAAAGCGTTATTAAATTTCATTTGCAGTTTGAGATAATATAAATTTAATTACGTTTGTTAAATCCAATTTATGTTTAATCAATATTATGGTAATTTAAGACAAAAAGTAAAACATAATTTTATAGCACCCTATGTTTTACAACGACGTTAATGTTTAAACATAGTAAATTCCTATGTAAAATATTTACACAAAAGAAAAAACAAATTTTGTTCACTGTTTGAGATAATATCAACTAGAAATTATTATAGTACAACACTTATTATTCTTAATCTGATATCAAAATATAGACGTTGTAAAATATAACCGCGTTGGGGGTAAGATTCGAACTTAAGATTGCTCGATTACTCTAGCCTTATCTCTTCGAACAACGACCCTTCCTTTGCGTTCAAATAGCACGTAATACCTGCAGTAGAAGCTATAACACTAAATGAATTGACAGCACTCGCTTTGCCTACGAGTTTGTGTAAGTCTTTTGTGGCACAATATTTTGTATCACGAAAAATAATTTGTTCGATTCATTCTGAAGTCTAGTTGTGTATTATAGGTAGAGAGCGAGTGACAATTTTACTTATAGTATTTCTTCAAACCTGAGTTTTTGTACATTCATTAAGGGCACTGCTTTGAACTCAGTCTGGCAGCTAAGATCGAGGACAATTAGTAGGTGGATCCGGTCAAAGATGTCAAAATAGAGGTGTCACTTAATATAATATTGTCATGTTTTGAATTTCCTGAACGACAAGTTTAGGTGCTCGTGCTCTTGAGCACAAAAACTCAAGTCAGGCATTTCGTATACAGGACAACCCCCGTCTGGCAAAGCGTTGAACATCTCAAAATTCGTATAGTCCGGGAGGTGGTGTCAAAATTTATCAGTGATTTATCTCCGACTCAAATGTAATTGATTGAAGAGTTTAACCATTACTCTGTTCGAAATCGAAAGTCAGTCGGCGCTCCCGCGGTGGGTGTGGGCGTGGGAGGCTGTGAAACTCGTCGGAAAAACTATGAAAAAAAGTCATAAATCTGCTGAGGAAAATTTGTTAGATTATAAATAATAGATGATTAAACGTGAAAATACTCGTCAGTCACTTTCCCGATGAAAATACTCGTCTGTCACTTTCCCGACGGGGGAAACATCGTCAGTCATGAATGATTTCCTTTAAAAAATATGAATTGCTCAGTGTTTGAATTTAAAATCGATATTTTCAGAACGAATAGTAGGCATAGAATGTTACAGTTCCTACTATTCGTTCTGAAAATATCGATTTTAAATTCAAACACTGAGCAATTGATATTCTTTTAAAGGAAATCTTTCATGTCTGACGATGTTTCCCCCGTCGGGAAAGTGACTGACGAGTATTTTCACGTTTAATCATCAATTATTTACAATCTAACAAATTTTTATCAGCAGATTTATCACTTTTTTTCATAGTTTTTCCGACGAGTTTCATAGCCTCCCACGCCCACACCCACCGCGGGAGCGCTGACTTTCGATTTCGAACAGAGTAATGGTTAAACTCTTCAATCAATTACATTTGAGTCGGAGATAAATCACTGATAAATTTTGACACCACCACCCGGACTAGTAGCTTCTTCAAAATATTTCAACAAGGCTGATTTTTCTAAATCTAGTAGAGGCTATAGAAACACTGAATTATTGCTACTGACAGATTTGAAAAAAAAACAACCTTGATGAAATATTTTGAGGGAGCTACGAATTTTGACATGTTTAACGATTTGCAAGACGGGGGTTGTCCCGGGTACAAAATGTCAGACTTGAGTTTTTGTGCTCAATGGCAACCTGAACGTACCGCTCTGAAAATTTCAAACATGATAAGTGACACCTACCCGTTGTCCCCGGTCTCAGTTGCCAGACTGCGATTTTTACGTTCAGGATAGTGGCCCTAATGAATGTACAAAAACTCAAGTCTGAGGAAATACTATAAGTCATTCGTGCATTCTATTAGATAATAAATAACAATACTTATTAATTTTTATATTTTTTAGATTTTTCTGAAGAAGATCCAAATCCGGATCAAAACGTCATCCTTTGTTACTTTTTTTTATATATTTTTTATAATTTTTGTCAATATATGGTCTGAGAAAAAAATTGGTCGACAATTTTATTTATTTGAAGAGTTCTATTCAGACGTTAATCAAAGATTTGTATTCTGTACTGTACTGTAACATTAAGAAATCATAAAATCTGAATACTTAAACATTTTCAATACCTATACGATACAGATCATTTAAAGTTACATATATTTTTTAGATAATTCTGGTAAGTATGCAGCGTTTTTTTATTACAAAATAAATATGTATGAAATTTTAACAATTAAATTTTTACTACTTCTATACGAAAATGGCCAAAATTGAACAGCTTTCCGTTGAACTTTACAACGAAAGACCTTGATTCCATGCAGAATACGTTTCGTGTAGTAAAGTAATAAATTTAAAACAAGTTTAATTTCTAAATCGTGGAATTTTAATGTTTCTCGTTACGAATTACGAGTCATACATTATAATTGAGGGTGGTGAAGTCGAAAGCCGCAACGTACCAACACAATAGTAACAATATACAGTGGAACCAACAGTTAAATATTATGTTCCGACTAGCTTCATAATTACCATAACACTTCTTTTTTATTTGCAACAGTTCTTTTTCTTTTTGTAAACATAAGGTCTCTGAAAAATATACTTCTAGTGTTTTCAAACTTACAAATTAAAGTCGGGTAGCTAATAACCATGTTATACCCTTTCCATATTGTGACATTACCTATTAAAATATCTAGACTGGCGGTAAAATGTGCTTTTTTTAACTTTTATGCATTTTGTGATGCCTAAAAAATTATATTTAAAATCTAAATATCTGCAATTTCTATGACTCACAGTATTATTCATGTAGCAATTTTGTTTTAAATTTTTTTAATTAATTAATTAATTTTTAGTCTCTCCTTACCGCTAAGTACTATACAAATACAAAATTTCAGCCGTTTGGGCGACAAGACCATTCCAATTTTAAAAATAATGACACCGACAATAAATAAAATAAAATTTGTGTTAACGCGTACGGTGACGCGGCTAATGACTAGTAATAAATATTATCGCATGTTTCACATGTATAAATTAATCAAAGCATGCTGGTCAACTATACATAACTAATTTCTTTTTGTCAGATTTTCAGAACAAAAAAAAGGCTGACTTTTTTATTTTCAAACTATTTTCGGAACTATAAAATTTAGAAAAGATATTTTTTCAAAACTTTCTTGAAAAAAACAAATAAAATAATAAACCGTTATGAAAAGTACTTCTACCATTATGATATCTAAAAAAATCGCTCTACCATAATAATTTTCCTCAAAAACAATAGGGCTCTTTATATTTGCATATCAAACATGCTCCCAAAATTTGGTTTTAATCTGCTCATCCGTTTCACATATAAACAGACAAACAGACTTTCCAAAAATATGTTTTTTGAAATCACGAGATCTCAGAACGAAAAGTATTCAAGAATTTTTTAATGTCAATTTTGACCTAAATTATGGAGTTGGAATGGTAACACAGTAACTAATAGCGCTATCATAATATAATGTTGATATTAAAATGAACAGTGCTGTTAAATTTCTTTTTTTTTTTATTTTAAAAAGAGCGAATCGGCTTCTTAGGCCATTATCGCGTAATAATAATAATAAATGTATATGTACATAGGTATGATAATATTAAGGTAAGTACATGTTATATTACATATAAATCACAATTAATGTTAATGCTAATTAATAAGGTAAGTAGAATGAGCTGGTATTTTTAAATGTCTTTGTATTTATTTATACTTTTTAGATAATTAATAGTTGACTTTATGTTTTTCTCTTCATTATTTAAAATTGTTTCCAGATCCTGTGGAAGATCAGTATCCATCCGTTGGACATCGTATAGTGGGCAGGTCACCAAAAGGTGTTCTACCGTCAGAGAAACGTTGCAGATCTCGCATTCCGGGGGAGGAGAGCGATCCAATAGGTAAGAATGTGTGAGTCGAGTGTGTCCGCTGTTTCACTTTAACTTAAGCAATGTTAAATTTGTTAGAATGTGACAAAAAAATTAAAAGCATTGAACATTGACTATACTGAATAGCACTATAACTTAATTGTCGTACTATGATGGCTTCTTTATGAATCTCACAGAATGTCCCAATATATATTTTGCATAAGCATAAACACTACTAATAGCACTTGCGAGCCCCATCCCTCGTATTCCTTAGTGTATCGCGCCCCTTGCAATCAGCATTCCAAAGATATGTTAATATCCAGTAATTTTATGAACATGTTAAAAGCTTTAATTGATACGGCTTCGTCTTGAAAGGAACCCATAATAATATTCTCTATATACTACAGGGCTCTCCAATTAATTTTATTAATTTTACAGAAAATTTTATCCCAAATATTAAAAATACCAAATAGAATAAGTTTATTTTTGCGGAAAATTCTAGATACACAAAACTTTTTAAAAACCAAAAAGAAATTATAAATACTTTAACAAATTTTCACTACGGTATAGTTCGTAAGACTAAATTAATAACAGTAGGAAAGCTATAGTTTGCCACAATGATTAAAGAATACTCATTATTACTATATTAGAAAATATTTTCAAACACTGGCACCGTCGATTCACAATAGTGTCTATCTAAGATAAAAATTAGATCTCGCATGATGTAAAAAACAATTATTAGAAATGTACTTGGAATATGAGAAAGACTTTTTGGATATGATCATAATATTATGTTCCTGTAATTGATAACGATCATTCCGCCGCGATAGTGAAAAGATTCGGATTTAAGTTCCGACGGTAACAGTGTTTGAAAATAAATTAAAACCCTTATCTAATGCTGGGTTGCGGAAAAGGAACAACGACCTTAGATTGTGAACATAAATATTTTTTGACGTGATAACGTCTTATAAATTGATGAAACACCGGCTGCACGCATGAAAAAGTGTCACGTTCCGCCTGAGCCTGAGCGTGCAAGCGAGAGCGCGGTATAAGCGATAGAGAGGCACGATCGGCCCAAGCGTCGGCTTGTACGCATTTCTCTCTCTTCTCGCGTGACGTCAGAGAGTTCATCAATGTATCTTTATGACGTTATCACGTAAAACTATCGTCCGTAAACCGACTTTACAGACAACCAATTTTTTTCATATGAAAAGCATAGTAGAGTTTTAACTTGATCCTGCTTGAAAAATAATTGATCAATTGAAACGATATTTTTCTTAAATTGTGTATTCATATTAAGTATCGTTTTTTGTACAATTTCCACTTCAAAGTAACGTTTTTCTACACATTTTGATATAAATTTAGCCCAGGCATGTTAACTCATATGATAATGCGGGCCACATTATATATTTTGTTGGGGGCCGCATTGTTAGAATGATTATATTGTTACGCTCAATGTTTTTAACGTCTCCGCGGGCCGCATGTTTGACGTCACGGAATTTTAGCTTGTAACTCTTTTCGATATTATAGAACAATCATTTGCTTTTTTGTGAGTACAATCTGATGTTCTAGATGACAGGGAGTTTGAATGCGACATTAGACTGCTTCTGATGTATGGAAACTGTAATTTATGATCACAATCTAAGGTCATTGTCAAATTAATTTTTTTTATGTAACCCAGCATTACGAAAGTTTAGAACTCAAAAGTATTTCGACCATTTACTGAGGAAAATGACCAGATTACAAACATGTCCAACTTAACAGGTTTTACTGTCGTTGAATTAATATCATGAAGTGATCTACGTCAGAGAAAAGCTGTTTGGAATAAACTTGGCTCGTATAATGTAACTCTATGACAATACAATTTAATAAATGAATGTTGGTACTTCTGACAACTGCTGTGTTTTACGCACGGGTATAACAGAATGGAGTCCCACGGGATGGAAAGGAATCCAGTCTCCGGAATAGTGAGGAGAGCTGCACGGAGAGCTTTATTCAAATTAATTATGTTAAGTTTAACTCGCGTGCGTCTAACTTTAATTTAGAATACACGTCGTGAATATACAAATGTTCTGTATAACAATATTTATTTGAATAATCTCATGTGAACTTTAAACTCGGTTGGTAAATGTCACCCCGTCATAATGTTACAGCGCTCTTCAAAAATTACAACCGACAATGTACAAGCAACCCATATAGGTATTTATTCAAGAATAAGATACAGTGACCAACCGTCCCGAATTTTCTGCGACGTGAATTTTACAATATTCAAATATGACTATATGAGCGCATTCACTTATCAGGAACACAGTCACTCAATTACGGACATGCTTATGTTTGTTGTAAGGTCCTTACAACAAATACCAGTGGGCACGTATGACCTTTTTTTTTGCACATACCGCTAAATTAGCGGTATGTGCTTTATTATCGCTTTGTGCGTCAGAGCTGACTTTCGTTCATATAAGAAGTTATATCTAAGTTAATTTCACACGAAATCCATTCAAATTGAAGCTTTTTGAAAAAAGGAGATTCTGATCTATAAAACAGAACCATTTTTAAATCAATTCGAGTTCATAAATACTATTAAAATTGTAATTGAAAATTACAAACAGCAGTTGTCGGTTGGTCTGTACGTATGTACGTCACGACTACAGATCGCAATTTTGGTCGGATTGCCTTGGGTTATATTTTATTCACTTTGTTTAGTATCAGACCAGAACCCTATTTAAATTCACATAAATGTGTTCAGTAGTTTAATTTTTATAAACAGTTTTATTTTATTATTTTTGACAGCTAATAGTAAAATAAAAAACCTTAAAAAAACAAAAAAATACCTATTACTGTTATTGTAATGTAGTGTATTACGTAGAATAACTGCTCCACTTCTATACCACAATAACAACATAAGTTAGGGTTTCGGAATGGCCGAGCGGTTAAACGCGTAGTCCAGTAATAGCAAGGTGCCGAGTTCGATTCCCACTGACACAAGTAATATATTTTTTTCTATTCCATTTTATTTTTAATTGTTTTTCTATTTTTTTAATTGTTTTTTTTTAATCTATTTTCTCAATTTTTTTCATTATAATATGTACAGTGGAAAACTTGCGGGATGTGCACTTTTGGTTATGCCAACTATTTTGCTCCTTAAAGCAAAAGGCGGATGTTTATTAAACGTAGATTACTAGACAACGGGCATTCGTTTTTCCGCAAGCATATATTTTTGAAAGTCGGGTTACTAAAAGAAGGTTTTTCGTCTAAAAGGAAGTCTTTTCTCAGCGAACTGAATAAACATTTTCTGTTCCGCATTATGTTACGCGATAATTCAAGATATCAACAGTAAAGATCTCTGAACACGAGGCTGGTTATGCCGCTAAAAACACTGTTGGGACTTGTGCTGGTTGGTGCGCTGTTACGAGGACGGAAATGACGTCACTGTTGGCTCGCGTGCGAGGTCACGAGATGGATTTCAAAATTAGAACCGGGGCCATTTTTCGTGCTATTTTGTCTGCTTGTTTTGAGCAAGAACCAATCAGGAAATAATGTATTGTCATGTAGGCGACATGAACAAACGCCCACAAACAAACATGGCGCCATAGTGTGTGTTCTGTTCAGATAGAATAAACATCCGCAATTGTTAACATTCGAACTATCATTGCGCAACACACAAAACCCATCTACAAAGCAAGCTTCAATACACGCATCGTGTGAAGCGAGTGCATAAAAGCCATTACAAAACGCTGCGCCACAAGCGTGAAACCTAGGAACCAAAGCTAGCAAGGAATCTAGCGACTTTAACTTAAATATAACAAAAAGATTTCGTTTATTTTATTGTCGAGTTTATATGATTTTGTATCAAGATACCTGGATTGGAAAACGTATTTACATTTTTTTTTTGTCTATCTGTATACCTAGTACAATTCAAGAACGGCTGAACTGACTTTGATTAAACTTAAAATACTCGCACCCAAACATAGTATAGACTACTCTTCATCCGGTTATTATCGGATTACGATAAAAATTCTGGAAAACAAAGCCGCTTGTAAAAATAGTTTTTCAAATAATTGAGTAAAATCTGTTGTATAATCACAAATACTTTTGTACTTCGCAGTTCATAAATAAATAGCCACAAAAGTTGTGCTTTTTTTAATTTTCAAAATTTGACAAAGATGACCACTCGATTAGAAATGTTAAAAAAATTGGTTGTCTGTAAAGTCGGTTTACGGACGATAGTTTTACGTGATAACGTATTCCGTAATACATAACCTAAACCTCCCAAAATTTGGTTTCAATCCGCTTATCCTTGGTGTCGGAATGATAAGAAATGTCAAAAGTGACGTTTGCAACTGTCAAAGTATTATGTTCTAATAATAATTAGTTATTCCAATACTTAACTTAGAAGGCGTTGCATTTCACAAAATACTAATGTCAAAAAATTGAATTAAACATTAGAAATGCAGCCGTTTTCATGTTAAGACAAGACATACGTTATTTTCTAATTTCCATGTACGGCAAACAAAGACGACCGACCGCGTCGCGCCATGCATTAGACAACATTGCATTTATACAGCTATTTTTCTATATAAATTTGTATAAAAAAACTGTTTAGGCAAATTCTGTTATACGAAATATATGTAAAATGTTCTCCTCTTTCGTTTAAGACTGGTTTCAAACCGATCTGATTTAAATTGAGCGAGAAATTAGCAAAAAGCACGCACAGGGTCAGGCGGAACGTTACGCGTTAGGAACGTTACGCGTTAGGAACGTTACGACCGTTAGGAACGTTACACTTTTTCGTACATGCAGCCGGTGTTTTATCAATTTATAAGATTGGTGATTCATCAATTTATAAGACGTTATCACGTCAAAAGTAGTAAAGTAGTAAATTGAAGCGACCCTAAGTATAACATCCTAACAAGCAAAAAGACATAAAAATCAGTCAGTCTCTCTTCGTTCCACTTCGTATTTATTTGAAACAACACTTCTGCAAGAACGACGTGGTATGTATTTTGAGCTCGCACATTTTTAATATGGCAAATAAAAATTGTTTAATTACTGACATTTAAAACTCACCCGTTTCTCTGCCTTTCCTTGTCCTTTCTAGCGACTTTTACATACAAAATTTTAATACGTTCCTCGAAATACGCGCACAACTCAAGCTCTACTTAGAGCTTTTAATATTTATCATCCTACATAGTACTAAACAGTAACAGGACCTTGGTGTGTGAATCTAATTTCTAGTGAATTTCTGGGATAGATATTCTGAACGAGTAAATCATTTTCAAAATTATATTTTACCATTCCAATCCACAAGTGGGGAATGGTACTAGTTTAGGTCAATAATCACTTTTCAAAATTTTACAATATCTTTTCGTTTTGAAGTCCCCCGAATCTAAAAAAACATATTTTTGGAAAAACTGTGCGTCTGTTAGTCTGTAAGCACGATAAAGGTCAAACGGATGAGGGGATTGAAATCAAATTTTGGGAAGGATGTTTGGTATGCAAATATGAGGAGCTCTATTGTTTTTGTGGAAAAACGGTGTTTTTTAGATAATAATGGTGAACTTTTCAAAACGGCTTATTATTCTATTTATTTTTTCAAGAAAGTTTTGTAAAATTTTTTGTTCTAAACTTTATAATTTCGGAAATATTTTAAAAAGTTAAAAAAAATCAGCTGTTCTTTTGTTTTGTAGATCTGTCTGAAATAAACTAGTAAAGCATGCTTTGATTAATTTTTACATGACGTAGAACATAATATTATGTAGTAAACCATGGCAACGAATAGCAAATATCATATTGAATACTAGCCATTACCTGCATCAACTCACGCGATGTTTTTTTCTTTATTATACTATATTAAATGTCAATATATTGAAGTTGGAATGGTTCCGTCGCTCAATTGGCTGGAATGTTTTTTGTACACCTTGATATGTGTCATTAATTGATATATAAATTTATAAGTTTTACTTGGTATACACTCGTGTTTAAACAAGGTTTCCACGTGCAAATATCAGGGGAGCATTGAACGTTCACGCAAACGCATACGCGGGTAAAAGTTATTTATCTAAATTTTTTGCGCAGGTGCATTTTCTCCGGATATTTGTTTCCTGTTGGTTATTTGTTATGCCCTGTTTGTTTCTTGTGTCTTTCATTTCGTATTGGGATTAACTGTTCCACGCCCATCTATGTAACACAATTCTCAGCCACATTGTTTTTCAGGTGTTTATTATTAGGGCGATATTAAGAGTAAACAATAGAAGAGTTTCATATACATAGATCTGCAGCTGAAAAACAAAACCACTTATGTTCAATTTCTATCCAATTTCATACCTGATCAAAGCGGGGACATCTGTTCGTGTAAACGTCAAAAAAAGTTTCACAAAATAATAATGTTCTATCCAAACTCAATTGCACACAAAACTTCCACTAACTTTAATGTATAACAATTATACACTTCACTTCACTTAATAAACCACACATAAATAAATTCACAAGAGCAAACTGTAGTTATAATACTTCATGTTTATAGGTTAGTTATTATGCTCTATATAGCGGCCATTATTATTTTATCAGGCGAATAAATATTTATATCCTGGAAGTAAGACAGAATAGATTTATACCTGCAGTAACCATAATTATGGTTAGGGAATTGAATTATCGCTATTAATTCGGAGGAATAGTTACCTAAAGAACAAATGAAGTGAATAATTAATAACTACTTATATTCGGTGAATATGGCCATAATATATTTCTCGTACTTCCACCATTTAGTACCTACACGTCCACCACATGTGGTGGAAGGACGGTAACAGATATGGTGGGAGAACGGGTTGCAATGCGAAGTGTTTTTTAATTATGATTTTCTATTTAAAAAAGAGGGTCAGTTATTTTTAGATGCAGCCATTTCAGTATACCGGTTTCAAATCAGATCAGTCGTTCTCGACTAATACTGGTACACACAGAGAGACAAACAAACATTTTGCAATTGGCAGTCTCATGGAGCTGTGTATATGATAACTACTATTTTACTTTATAGCCGGTCGAAAGTACTTACTTCAGGCATCAATGTATGTAATCCCACCAATTTCTGCCTTAAAATTGATGCCGGAAGAACGTGCTTTCGACCGGGGTATGAAGAAAATAACATTTTTGCACGTTTTTGTCACTTAACTTATAAATATAAAAATCAACATTTTTTTCTCTTCTAAATGATTCAGAAGCCCTTAACTGTTTTTTGTATGAATTATAAGTACACTAGCATCGATTTATTTTAACGTATTTAATATCTAGCAAGAGGTTTTATGGTTGGTCCACATGTCAACCGGTTTCCATATTTTTTTCCCGGAAATTCTACATATGAATTTTTGCCCTTTGGCCAGAGATATAAAGTATAATATTTCAGTCCAAAGTAGAACAATGGGTTCACTTTGCAAGTTGCGGCAGCAGACACTACATAAGTATAGCTACGTTAATATATTGTACGTAGATGCTATGTACCTGTGTTTACTTCCTCCACGATGTAGGTTTCCCACAGGTTTCACGTTTGCAGGAGTGAATCAATGCGTTCATATAGCTGTTGCATTTACAGGACCGGCTTCAGAGCTTTACATTTAATTGTAAACAAAATGCAATAATGCAATATTTTCACTGTAAAAACCCGACTGGTTTCAAGTATTGTATCACAATGAGTATGCAAATCATACGAGCAGAATATTTCAATAAATATAATTATAAAAGCAATGCCATAAACATTATGACAAATTCGAAGATGCTTTTCTATTAGAAAACAAATATTTTTTTATTAATTTAAACTAATAGTAGATTATATATCAATACATCAATAATGTAATGCGTTATAATCCGGAGAGTTTGACGCTATGTTTAAAAGGAGAGCCAAAAAATGTTTAATCCATCACCGCACGTGTCCATTTTAAATGAGCCCGATCGAGCCATTTTAAGGGTGGTATTTAGGGGTTGATAAAAGTTTTTGGACCAAAAATAGCCAAAAAATTCCCAAAAACGTTTTAAATTTGAAATTTAACCCTTTAATATAGTTTAAAATGTTCTGCTACAATTTAAACAAAATAGGCGACAGGACCGGACTTTAAATTTTAAGAAAACACTAGTTTACGGATATGAAATAATGAGTTTTCTGAGTGAAGGGTGTATTTAATTTGATGCAGATGTTCGATTGACAATAATATTGCAATATTATTTTTTATATTGGCCAATAACAGTCTTGTTCACATAATAAAATCACACTGTCGGCAATAATGCTCATAATTATGAGTGTTAATTTTAGTGGTGTTTTTTTGTAAAAATATTTTTTAATGTTAGAAATTATTTAATGATTAATATGTAATTGTTATTATTGTATGCTGTACATATGTACCTACATATTAAGTCTGAAAGGGACAACTTTTACAGCCATCTGGCTTTGTTGAGCCCTAAATAAAGTTTATTATTATTATTGTTATTGATGAGTATTTGGAAAGAATTCCGTGGCATAAGGATCGAAAATGAAGCAATACTGAGACTTTTTTAAACTTGCATTTAATACTAACGTTTCGATACGTTTTGTATCATCTTCAGAGTGTTCTGTAATTATATTTTCTCATAATTGAAGAACCCCATGTTGTGTTTGAAAATTGTCAACAAGCCGAAAGATTACATGAAGATTGACTCTATTCAATAAATAGAGTAACTGAGAAAATATAATTACAGAACACTCTGAAGATGATACAAAACGTATCGAAACGTTAGTATTAAATGCAAGTTTAAAAAAGTCTCAGTATTGCTTCATTTTCGATCCTTATGCCACGGAATTCTTTCCAAATACTCATCATTAACTTCAATGGATCACAGTTACTCTATTTATTGAATAGAGTCAATCTTCATTATTGTTATTATTATTATTATTAATAGCAAATACAGTATATTGTCGGCAGGGTTTGGCACTGCCACCTGAGTTTTTGTAAAATTGTAAATGCGATAAATTTTCATACTCTGAACGCCGGCAAACCATTGCTTAAATATTAGATTCGGGTTACTTGTGAGGCAAGTCACTCATATCTCGTATTTAAGAATGCTTTAAACAATATGAGTTAGATATTGAGAAAATTAATAGTAGCCCGGGACTGAGTAGAGTTGCCGTGTGGAAGGTTTACTTAATGGCAGATAATTAAAAGGTAATTTAAACCTTTGTTTACTGGAACTAACAACACAACCAACAAACACACTACATTAGTGTAGCACGCGGGTACCTTGGCCAGGCTCGAACTTGCTAGATCCCTCGTCTATTAAGTAATAACCCGATAACTAAGAGTCATCAATTATGTAAAATGCACTGTACACGATAACCAAGTGTTCAATAATGAGATTATAATAAAATAACGAAGGGCAGACTTCAGATACAGTTAAATCTACTATATTTTCTTGCATCAAGTGGTTTTTTTAAAAACGTTGCTAAGGAGATTCAGAGATGCGCATCCACTTTCCCCAGTGCGTGAGTAGCGTTTCAATTGTTTTATGGATGAAAAATTTTATTGATTATATTAATTCTATGCTAGAACTTAAAGGGAATTGAGAGAAAGAATAAAAAATTATAGATGCTCGACAACTGAGACCAATAGACATATGAAAATAGACGTTCACACAAATACGCATAACGAAAATTTTAATTACGACAGAATTTTGAGGCTAAGAACAAAAAATACTGTTCCTAGTTTTATTTTCTAACTACGCCACTGAAGATAAGATTTAGGTACACTCAGTTACTTGAAAAACTAACGGTCAAAGTATTTTTTTACCATTTAAACCCACAAGTAGATATATAGGCCAAAATTCATTTTTCAAAATGTTACAATATTTTTCGTTTTGAGGTTCTCCGAATCCATAAAACATATTTTTGGAAAAACTCTGTGCGTCTTTTAGTCTGTAAACACGATACAGGTCAAACGGATAAACGAATTCAAACCAAATTTTGGGAGGGGGTATGCAAAAATATGAAGAGCTCTATTATTTTTGGGGAAAATCGACGCCTGTGCAAAAGAGAAATATGCTATAACGGTGTTTTCTATATAATAATCATATACGTTTCATAACGGCTTATTCTATTTATTTTTACAAGAAAATTTCGTTAAAAATTTGTTTTTCAAACTTTACAGTTTCGTAAATATTTTGAAATTAACAAAAATCAGCTCTTCTTTTGTTTTGTAGATCTGTCAGAAATAAACTAGTTAAGCAAGCTTTGATTAATTTTTACATGACGTGGAACATATTATGTACCTGCACTATGGCAAGGAATAGCAAAATATATCATATTGAGTACTAGTCATTACCCGGGTCACCTCACGCAGTATCAGAAATTTTATTTTCTTTATTATACAATATCAAATATCAATATTTTTGGAGTTGGAATGGTCCCATCGCCCAATTGACTGGAATTTTTTTTAAATGCCAAAGGAGCGAAACTTTTTCAATTGCATTTGCCCTGCTATTTGAATGATTCAAGTTTTATGTGATTTTACAAAGTTATTAGTACTATTAAATTACTCCAATAACACAAAAACTGGAGTCAATTTGATACACTCGTGACTTTATTCGTAATTTGTGTATTCTTAATCATAAAAATTCTCAGAGATATCAAGGTCAACATATTTTTTTTGAGCTATGTTATTATTAAAAATATAGTGATGCTTCTTTAAGTCGAGATAATCATCAACAAACACATATTTTCTTTTTCTTAAGTCGTAAAGTCCAATCGATTCTGTTACATCCAGTAAGCAGGCAGGTTCCTTTCAGATTAATAAAATATATAGCAGGACTGAACGAACAGATAAACGATTTCAGCGACTACAAAAGGCAGAATTCAGTGATTAGTAGCCTTTTGTTCGATGAAAACCAATATGTTGGTTTAATGTTCCATGTCCACGGAGATTCATGATGTCGATTCATCAATTTATCCGGATGATATTTCTATTAGGTACCGCGAATCTTTATATTTACCTGTGATCCGAACTAAATATTTAAAAGTATTATTCATTTTTAGATTTTTTTTATAATTAACTAGTGGTCCCGTCCGGTTTCACCCGGGTGTAAAAGAACGAATGGGGAAGGGAGGAAAATGAGTACACACATTAATCTTAGTTTACCGAGATGAATGTTGTGTCCAAATTTCATGATGATCGGAGTTACCTTTCAAAAGTTTTTGTTGATAAAAAGCAGTATTAATACTTTTTAACTGATATTTTTTTTAATTAATTAAATAAAATTAAAATAAATTTAAATGTAAGCCTTTAGCTTAAGCAACGAATAATTTGTAGATGGAAAAGTCGAAAGCAGAACATTTGACTTAGGAACTTTGTTTGGACTAGTTAGGAGATAAACATACTAAAAGTCCTTGCCCCTCCGAGGTACGCCCGAAGGGGGGGAGCACAAAGGAGGTCCCGTTTTTTGGTTTTTTGCTTTGATCTCGAAAACGGTACGTCGTACGAAATTTTGTTGTAATACATAATGAAAGCTGATAAAATTCTCTACAACTTTAACTTTCACACTTTTTATCTATCTCCAATCTTTGCCTAGCTATGAGCTCCGAAATATGGTCGATTTTCAAAAATGTGTTAAATTCTCTGTAGCACATTGTAACAATACGAATTTGTCTAAATCATTCGTACTGCTCATCCACACTATTAAAAACACCCACACACTATTAAAAAAATAACATAAGCTGGGAGTATAGGTTCAGTATAGGTGATACAGTATGTCAATGTAGGACGTTTGGCTTAATTAAAAAGAACTTACAGGTGATGTAATGTTGACGGCATACTGCAAAAACTTAAAAACACATCGACTCCATTAAACTGCTGGGTCGACAAGTTAATAAAGTTATTAATTGCTGGCGAACCATTTTGCTGACTTCCGAAGCACTGATCCGCGTCATATTATAATCCGTATAGTACATTCACAATTTGCACCTGAAACAAAATACAAAAAATTGTCATATAATGTTGCTTTCAGTTTTATAATTGATGACGGAATATTTAAAAAAATATATACTGTAAAGCTTCGCTAGGTTACTGACTGCTTCAGAATTTCGTATTTTTTGATATACCTATCCTATAATATAAAGAATCCTGCATATCTACGTGATCGCGAGCCATTACGATGGGAGCAAATTAGGAGCTCTGGTAAATTCTATTTGTGTGTAGTACATATATGTGTAAATTCCATAGAGTAGATATATTACAATAGAGTAGTGATGTGCCGGATCGTTAAAAATATATATCCGCGGATACGGATCTGAATACGGATTTTTGGTTTCAAGATCCGCGGATACGGATACGAATCTTAACTTTCTTAGAGTACGCGGCGGTAAATATTGCACATCGACCTTTGGAAAGAGACTATCTGTTATGGGAAAAAGTTATTGACCTCTTTAAGAGTTAACTCTCATAACAGATTGTCTCTTTCCAAAGATCGATGTGCAATATCTCATTATAAAGATAGTTGATTTAGTACCTTTGAGTTATGTACTATTAGTATGGTACTCACTACGATAAATGTTTGCAATATAAAGGTGCCAAATACGATTTAAAAAAATAAAAATTCATTATTACCTAATCACCTATATATATAAAATTTCATCTATGAATTGAAAATTAATAAGGTAAAAGATCCGCAAAAGATCCGCCAAAAACTAACGGATACGGATCTTTCTTCTCCCTCGGATATCCGCGGATACGGATACGGATATCCGGCATATCACTACAATAGAGTAGGTACGCGAGAAAGCAGTGAAAGTATCTGCAATTAAGAGAGAGAACATAGGAAGAACGCCGCAACAGTTCCTTATCTTTTTGGTAACTAATGATGCAAAACAATGCTGATTTGAGTAAACAAATTTATGGTTCTAGTTTATTAAAGATATTATTGATTTAGTTTAGAGTACTGTATCTTCTCTTGATATTCATGCTTACTGCTTAGTATTTCCTTTAAGTGGTTAAAGTTGTGCATATGATGTTAGAATACTCATGTCTCCTTGATGTGCTTGGTTAGGTTATAAACTTGTGTGTATAAAGTATTAATGTTTATTTCCCTTAATTCTTCTTAAATTCGAAATGGTAAAAAGTTTTCAAGGGTTTGTTTTAATTTATCTTAAGAACCCATTAGGAATGGTCATATGAAAGAAGATATGATTAGTAATATTTACATGTAAAATGGATGTTCTACAGACCAGCAGTTCAGACCAAAATGGCTCGATATCCTTAAATTGACAATTGAAATTAATTTCAAAACAGCATATGTGTCAACCATCAGCGCTCATGACAGAGAAAATGATACGGAACACCTGCAGCGTTCTCTCTCTCTCTATTGAGGACACTTCCATTTATGGCAAGCATACGCATTAGTGTACTCTAGTTACTTATATCTCTATAATAGATTCACTTGTTTAAAAAAACGTGTTCGATCGCCTACGTCATCGCTATTTAAAGAATACAGTGATGATGTAACAAAAAAAATTATCGATCTCTCTGTATTTCGTTATTATACAATATACAAAAATACTGCGCAGATTATCTGACATTTGTAATCAAATATAAAAAATGTCTTATATCAATTCTGATATGTTCTGAAAAATGAATAACATCAAAAAAAATATTACAATTTTATATAGGTACCTGCCTATAACACAAAAATATACATTTTTATGTAAAAACAGATTAAATGTTTTCCTGCATATAATGGCTATACGAATCTAACGTATTTCACTACCGAGTGTAAGGAAAAATATGGTATAAGTTCGACACCTGAGTTTTTTGGTAATATTTTAGACGAACAAATGCTCCAATTGCGATAAAGGAGTTGATGAACTGCATATAGATATAGGTATGTTTTAAAGTAAAAGAAATTCGTTAGCAATGTAAATTGGCTCGACAAAAAATTTACCCAAAAATCCAAGTGTAAAGTCACCAAAATTTTGGCAAAAATATTAAAGTCAAAGGAATGAATAAGGCCTAGTTTATATGAGAGGCGTCAAACGCGCGTTGGGCCAACGCGCGTTGATCGCTCTTCATGTGTGCTAGGCCTCAATGTAGGTTATAATAAATAAAAATTACCTACCAATTTTTCAGACAATATATTGACAAATTATATAATTATAATTAATATTTCGATACGGATTTGGACCTTCTTCAGAATTGAGCTAAAAAAGATAAAAATCAATTAGTAATTAGTTTATAAAGGAATTACAATTGAGTTTCTTATAAACTAATTACTAAATGATTTTATATTTTTTTTATTTTTTAGTTCAATTTTCAAGAAGGTCGGAATCCTGATTGAATTATAATTACATAATATGTTAATATTAATATGTCTGAAAAATTTGTCGATAATTTTATTTATTGAAGAGTAATCAGACGTTAATCAAAGATTTGAATAATTGTATTAAATAACAGTGTACAAATAGAAGAGGCAAATATAAAAGAAAACAAGACAATTTATTTTCGAAGTGTATTCAGTAAAAATTAAGTTAACTAACACTAATATTGAAGTATCCTTGTGTTGCAAAAACTACCCACAAAACGTTTTGTAGTTAGAATGGAATAGAATAATTTTAATATTAGAGTCAATCACACACATTTTCTGTTCTTATCGGAGCGATAAACAATAAAATTAGGAAATTTAATGATCGCGAAAACACTTATTTTCGTAAAAGAACGTGTCTATTCGACATTCACAAAGTCACTGTTAATTCTCAAATCACTGTCATTCTGAACGTCTTATATTACATAATAACTACGACCTCTACCCAAGCAAGCCTCGGTGCAGCGCCAATGTATTCGTGAATTACACAATTTTATCAAACAGCCAGAGCCTCTCAAAAGTTGTACCTTTATATATTAAATTTATTTTTTATTTTCTGATAAACTACCTAAAATAATTATTTTTTCTATTAGTGGCGTGGATTGGGAAAAAAAGCCTTGAATCCGGTGAGTCTTGAATCGAAAAATGTTTCCTACAAAAACTGTAGAGTCGAGCTCCCCCGACATTTTGGTATACTAAAGACTCCTTCTTTGCTCCGGAAGCTGGACGCGGTGGGTCAATTAAAACCGGCAGGAGAGGGGGAAAACGATTTTTTTTTAAATCTCCCATAATTTCTATAGACGAATCGATCTAAACCAAACGCCATTTTTTTCGTTTTTTTATCTACTTTTAAGGGGTTAAATTTTTATTTTGTCCAAAAACAAAAAAGTTTAGTTTACATAATAAAGCCAAACTGTCTGTGTTAGCAAATACACTATATTGTCGGCAGGGTTTGGTACTGCGACCCAAGTTTTTATTTTTATTTTTGTAAGCTTTCTTTACGCAATTTATGTTTCTTTATGTCTCTATTTTAAATTTTTTGTGTACAATTTTTGTATACTCTATTATTGGGACAGTATCCTGTAGGGGGTTGAAAAAATAAATAACGCTACATTTTTCGTTTAATTTCTAAATATTTAAAAAAAAAACTTCACAATGTCAGAGAAACTTTTGTAACATCGTAACCAATGTGGTTGTTTGGTACGATAAGGGCTAACTCGACGTTTACTATAGCTCTGTTCCAGCCTCTCTGAGAACGGTAACAGACCCGTCACAGTCATAAGCAACAGCTAAAATGAAATGCGCAGTAGCTGAAATTATGTCTTTATACCAAGATGAAAATACAGATGACTGAAGAATAGATGCTACTATAAATTAAAAAAAGTTACAAAATCTAACGTAATAGAACCTACCGATAATAGATAAATCATTTCATACAATATTATTATCAGCGTTTTTTTGAAAAATGGATACTCATTTTCAAAACACTTTTTTAGCTCTAATTTTAAAATATTTGAATGCAATTTTCCTACATAGCTAAGGAAAAGTAATTTTGACAATATTACATAAGAGAGAAAGAGAGACAGCGTTAATCTAACAATATACTTGAATAGAATAGAATAGTTTATTAGTCAACACTTATATATTGTATGCGACAAGTCATAAAAACATTAAAATCATTATGATAAAAAATTTAACATTCGAGTTAAAAACTGTAATTAAAAAAATCATTTAGACTATAGAATTCTGAGTCTATCAGAGTCTACTTAAGCTTTTTTTTAAAACAATTGTACGGCATAGTTTGGTAGACCTCCGGCAGATGTTTAAATAATTTGATACAATTGTAGTATGTGCCCTTCTCAAATATGACTAGCGAATGCGCTGGTACACGTAGATCTTCACCTCTAGTGGGATATTTATGTATACTTGCTACAATACTTTCGAATTCGTAGAACCGTTGCAGTTACGACGAAAGTCATGAGGAGCAAACTTGTAGTGCTCGGAGCGCCCTTTACATTGGTATAATTATTTTTGTCGTAGCTATAATACAAGCCGACAAAATTAGTCCCACTCTGCCCCCCGTAACCCAAAATTGAAGTTTTTTGTGCATTTGGACCTAAAAGCGTACGCAAAAATTCGGCGAGTTAGAGTATGTTTCCAGCTCAAACTCCCTATCGCATGAACTATATCAAAATGAATATTTAATTTTCAATTAGCTAGACCATGAAGTCTGTAACCAGGAGACCCAGCTCAAAAGTAGCGGTGGATCGATATCTGTCGCATGAACCAATATGGCGTCAGCTACTGGGTAACACATACACGTTCATGGCTTACATTTGTGTAGTCACGTAGTGTACTGTCTGTGAAGTTAAACAATTGTTGCAACTATGACGAAAACAGGTGGAAAGAACCTAAGTTTTCCCAGGTAGTGATAACAGCGCCATCTCGCGTGTGCCAAAAAACGGTCCGTCTCGAAACATGGCAAGCATGGTTACAGACTGCATGAGCATGACATAAAAATCATCAAAAACAAAAATAGTAAAAAAAATGGAGTAATGAATGTTTCCATCGGTGAAATGCTCACTGAAAAACAAAAGATTTGTCTTAGAAAAGAAAGTCGTGACAATCGCAACAATGTTGCAATTTCTCAGTCATGCTGTATATACCACCGGTGTTTGTTTGGTCAGCAAGTTTTTTTGATGGATATCCCTGCATACGCAGTAGGTCATTTCAACTCGTATATTCTACTGTTTTTAGTACACGTGAACGTGCATTGGTCAGCGTTTTTTTCCATTCCCAGAGAAACAGAAAAAGGGAGAATTATGTACGTTGTTTTCATTTGCTATGCACCGTTGTGCGAATCCCACAGGAATAACTATTCACAATATACCTATACGTTCCTATTCAAAGCCCACTGATAATGTTGCAATTCCCCTGCACTGAATTATCGCTAACTTTGTGACATAAACGTCAGTGCAACTTTTAACAGTTTCACGACTGCTGTTATTATTGAATTTGTATTAATTTTATTGTAAACATTTTTAAGAATGTATGAATGAAATGAACAAATTTGTTTGCAACTTAATTAATTATATATCTGCAATAAGTACTCAAAATTCCAGAACGGTCTACTAACTCGTTTAAAAAATTTTAAATTACGAAATTAATATGAACTCTTACGGAAAAATTGCGCATTTATAGTTTAAAACCGGAAAAACGCACAGTAATATTTCGTCATTGTTAAATAGGTTCGTCACATATATCTACATATGTGAGAAATTATGTCCATTATATCTAATGTCACTGTTGAAAACCATGAGAAAAAATATATATTGCTGAAAAGTATCAAACAGAGTATTTTATAATACAAACTTGTGTTCACCGTGGACATAACGTGTCCACATCCTGGAGATAACTGTGTTCACCGTGGACACAACTACATCCACTGTGGACACAACTGTGTCCACCGTGGAAATAAATGTTATTATTTTTCGCTGTTCAATGACTTTTTAGGTTGAATTATATTCAATTATATTCTAAATAAAAGTCTTATTTTTTATTTTTTGGTGGCTTACGTTGCTTGATTGTTATTATCTAACTTCTTTCCTGATATTTGATTACCAAGTTAGAAAAAACGACTGAACCGATTTAAGTAGCATTTAGGTATGTGAGACCATTCTGAAGGTACGCCCTATTTAAAAAAAAATCATCACAGTCGATTACTCTTCAATAAATAAAATTAAAAATACATATACCTATTACCAAAATATAGGTAACTATAAAATTAATTATAATTTGTTAATATATTGTCTGAAAAATTGGTTGATAATTTTACTTATTGAAAAATATTATATGTTCATGACGAATTGATAAGCTCTTTTTTTTTGAAATCTGTAAAAAAAATAATATCCATCTTAAATCTAATTTTTTAATGAACTTTTTAGGAAAAATAAGTAAACCTTTTAAAATACTTTTCGTAGGAAAACTAAAGAAAGTGGCCATTAATAAAATGAGTCTTAATAATTTCTTATTCACAAAGAAAACAATAAAATCAAGTCATTATATTAAAAGCATAGTAGGTAAACGACAAACTAAAATAAGTGCAGACACAAAGTGAAAGAACTATATGAACTAAGAAAGTAATTTTAAAGTTTTCACATTTAAATTTTTACAATTTAGAAGTTGTTTTACACTCAGCTAACTTTTAAAAAGTGTAAAAACATTAAACCGCAGGAATTTTCTGTACCTAACACAAGTAAATTTGAATACTTACTAAAACTAGTTTGTTATTTTTATACAAACAAAAAACATTTCTTACCATACATTATATAGTTTGAACGCTACCAGAATAAATCAGGAAAAGTTATTGAAGTGGCGTGAAAGCAACTTTCCATCACTGAAAAACATTTTCCAAAATAGGACATATCGTGAATTTTTATTAGTTGTTTAAGATGTGGAGAAAATTGAAAATTTTTATGGATGAAATCCTTAATTACCTTTTAACTGTCGCACAGTCAGAGGTAAGTTTTTGACGTAATATGTAAAGCTGCTTTTTACATCTTAAGTATAAGAGAATGCAAAGTTCACCCAGCAGGTATTCTGGAAGCATGTTCTCGACATCATATTAGTAGTAGATATATTAATTAAATATATTAAATTATTAAATATATTTAGACACATATTATTTTAAAAAAGTACCAGCCAATTGGGCGACGGGACCATTCCGACTTCAAAAATGTTGTCAGTTGATTATAATAAAAACAAAATTTCTGATATCCTGTGAGGTGACGCGGGTAATGTCTAGTATTCAATATGATTTTTGCTATTCGTTGCCATGGTTACCTACATAATATGTTCACATCATGTAAAAATTAATCAAAGCAAGCTGAACTAGTTTATTTCTGACAGATCCATAAAACAAAAGAGCGGATGATTTTTTTTTATTTTCAATAACTCTCTTGAAAAAATAAATAGAATAATAAGCCGTTATGAAAAGTATACCATTATTATAAAAAAAATACCGTTATAACATATATCTCTTCTGCGTATGCGCCGATTTTCCTCAAAAACAATAGGACTCTTCATATTTGCATACTAAACATCCTCCCAAAACTTGGTTTTAATCCGCTCATCCGTTTGACCTGTATCGTGTTCACAGACTAACAGACAAACAAACAGACGCAGTGAGTTTTTTTCAAAAATATGTTTTTTGGATTCGGGGGACCTCAAAACGGAAGGATATTATAAAATTTTTGAAAAGTGATTTGTGACCAAATAATAATTGGCATCATCAGGTGTGAAAATAAATGCAAAAAGAGGAAAACAGAAAAAATGTTGAAGAAAAAAAGAATATAAAAACACTATGTGATTCATTAATTAACATTACTAGTAATTGCTTAACATTCGCACTACAACTGAACACTAATTTAAGTGAACTTTTTTATATTGTATGTACTAAAATAAGTGCTTACTTATAAAAATAAAACTCTTTAAAATTGAGTTATAAACAATAGGTTATTACACCGTTTTTTTAAAAGTGTTTTAAATGAATCCTAAAGTGATAAAGAAGAATTACAATTTTTATAACCGAATAATGCCATAAAAATCACTTTTAATTTATCATTATGAATTTTCGCGCGAAAATGACACGTGACGTCGCTATGATCGTATATAATAATGGTAGTGCACAGTAAGTACCACTGTAAATTAAAAATATTTAAGATTGTTATGATTATTACAGTAAGTAAGTATACAAGTTAGTAAAACTTGATTCATTTATTAAACGTATTTATCCTTGGTAGATTAGTACATTCTGCTTTTACGAAACCGTCTTCCATGACGCAAAATCAATAGAATACGGGATAGAAGTCTATAAACGTGATAATAACTTCAAAATAACACACAGCACAACATAAACGTAGCTAGTTTACAGACGGACGTCACGCCGAAATCCAAAAGGCGAACAGCGTTTTACACTTTTGAAGAACCGATTAAAAAATACAATTCTTAAAATTGAATTATAAAATTTATAGTGCATTATTATGAATACAAATCAATATTTCTCGTTTGCTTTTTACAAAACCTATCAAGAATATAATATATGCCCTATTAGATTTTTTAATGATTACTTCTTTAATATTTTTTAATTTAAACCGTTCCTCGTTTTCCGCGTTCAATCGCTGCTTTAATTATAATGGAATAGGATATTATTTATGAGCCCTAAAATCGCAAATCTACTTCACGCGTGTAAATATAACGAACCTGTCATCTAAGCTAATAGAAGCAATTAAATAAACAAAATGTGTACATAAAAAGAGATATAAAAAAACAGCAAAGTTTTGTTATCAAGTTTTATTGTAGTGAATGTATACTTTTGCAGCTTTCAGTAAGCTCTGGTTCACAGTAATAATTGTGGTTTTATTACTACCGTATCATTATTACTAATATATTATATAATTCTAACGAGATTTATGTCTAATTTTATATTTGTATATTATCATGAGCGGAGAATAATTTACTAGATAGCTTGTAGATTATAAACAATCGACATCTGATTAACGTCCAGGAATGATTTTCTAGAATGTTCGTATCTGTCTGTTTTGATGAAAATAGATACACACAATTAATATTTTTACATTGTAAAAATGAAATAAAATACGTTTTCAATTACAGCATTTACACTTAAGTGTAAATAATTTAAAACGTAGTTTCATTAAATATCTACAATGTGTAACATTGTAATAAAAGAACTCATCATATTTTTATTGAAAAATTGCCGTTAAGGCGAACATATCCAATAGAAAAAAACTTTATCATAGCGGACGGACCGTGCCGGCCAAATTCTTGCAAAGCACTATGCTATATTTACTCGAACCATTTGGACTGAATTTTTGCAGGGTGGTTGAGGTTACCATAAAGAAACAATATTACAAATTTCAAACGCCTAGGTGAAGGAGTTTGCAAGATACAAGTGTCCAAAAATCACGATTATGGGCATTCACTTTAATTTGACTGACTGATAGATCATTACAATTCACAAGCATTTAGGCGCTACTGAGAGCATCGACCCTAATGTATCGACCGGTCGCCCGAAGACTACTCGTGACTAGTTGGTGCTACGATGACGTGTGATAAAAAGAAATATGGTATATAACTACAATAGTATGTGTCTTGATAATTTATTTAAGTCAAATAATTAAGAAGATGAACAAATGTTGCATGAAGTTTGGCAATTTTTAGCCAGTAAACAAAGCTGTATGATAGACTATCAAACGTTTTAATTAAATACACTCACCTGCCACTATTGAACCGGCCGATTAAATAGTTTCTCAAACATTTAGCTGAGTTTGTATGCGTTGACCATCATTTGGCCGCTGTCCTTAGGCAACCGACTAAATATTTTCAGTTTTTAGAAATTTATTTTGGTATATTAATTACGAAACAACTTCTAAATTATGTAAATACTGTCTAATGTTTATTAATGACTATGATGACTATGTTGCAACACGTGCATAAAGTTAACAAAGCATTAAGTTCTTGTGAACCATGGTTTAGAAACGTGAGAGTATGTACCTTATGTTGCCAATAGCTGTTCGCAACAAATAAAAATAACAAAAAAAAAAGGATAGCAGACATATGCGGTAGTTGCAACTAGGATATATCCTCCAATACTTATAAATCAGAGGTACTTAAGAAACTAATTCCAACCACTACCTGAAATTCGGGATCACATATTTGAAGTCACTGAGAAAAAACATTGATGTCAATTATATTTTTTATTTCTTCAAATTGATTTTAAAAAAAACGTTAATTAGCGAACAGTTAAATTTAATTTTCTCCTATACACAATGGTGGCTCGTTTGTTTATATATTTAGCCCGGATTTGTAAAATAAAGATAGACATACTATTGCGGTGCAGCGGATTTTCTTCTAGAATATTTTAGATCTCCACCCTCTCTGTATAAAAAAAATAAGAATATTCTGAACCCTTCCCTCCTAAAATATAAGATGTAAGAATTTTTTCAGGACTCTTATTAAACATCAAAATAAAAGATTAATATTTTCCCGCTTCCTTTGTTAGCAAAAGTAAGGAAAATTTGAACTTGCGCAATATTTGGATACTCCCTTATCCCCAACGACCAATAACCTTGCTCCCGCTGCTAGTGATCAAGCAATGCATAATAAATGGTGGGTCAATAGGTGACTGCTCAAGTAATAGGAAGTTCATAAAAAAGGTATTGATTTATTAGTTCCAAAAAACAATTCAACAAGAGGGGCCTGGACATTTCTGTGGCTATTCTAAGAGCTATGTCAAATTAGAGGTTCGCAAATGGGAGGATGAAACGAAAGCCTCTCGTTGGAAGTCCACTTTAGGACTAAGACAATTAAAGAGATTTATCTCGCATAGCATTAAAAGGACTAAAGAACTCCTTATGCTCAGCACAGAATACTGACAGGACTCCTTACAGGCTACTGCCCTCTGAGATACCTCAAAAATGGGTAAAGTCCAGGATGTCGCTGCTGTAAAGAAGCAAAAGAAACTGCTGAACATATCCTATGTTAATGTGAAGCAGTGTTTTCCAAAAGGCTTCTATATCTTAACAGGCCTTTTCCAAATCCTGAGGACATATTATAGAGAGCAGCCCCAGTAAGGTAATAAAGTTCATTCTACCCGACTGGGAATAAAACTATTAGGGGATTCACAAAAGATCTTTTAGGTCACAGTGTTTGTGAGATATCAAGTGTCTTATCACCCCATATAAATCTAATCTAGTCTAACATAAGTTTGCCCTCTTATCTGCCACTGATAATAGATAGGTGCCGATAAACTGTCAAATCAGTTTGTTTTGGATTGAAAACATAGAAAATTAATAAGTGCAACACAGAAAACAAATAAAATGAGCAGCGCGATAAAGATAGAATGTAATAATTACGGTTATTTAAAGAACAAAAGCATAATTTTTTCTATGTTATCACCCTGTATAAATGCCAGATAAGAAAGTTTTCCAAGAAAAAACATTTCACATAATTTCTTACGCTCAATACTATATATTATATAGTAGGTACCTACATTGTATAATATGTTATACCTACTGTATTTAAAAAATAAAAAAGTAAACAAAAATAAAAATTAAATATCGTACGCTTTACTCTGCAGTGTACACGAACTTATAAAATACAGCTCAGTGCAATATCACTAGCAGAATGTAAGAAAAACAAAAAACTGCAAATAAAAAGTGAACATCGTGCGCATATTATATACTCGATTCACACAGAAGGTAACAAAATAGTGCAGTTTTCTCAGAGAATCGAATATAGTCTAGACAGAATGATCGAAAAGTAAAACTGAGCAATCAATGATGATTTTGTGATAATATGGACTACTTTATAACCGAATGAAAGTGTGGCGTGTAGATATTAAGTGCCTATTTAAAGTTTGATAAAGCTAAATCGAATATCTTTGATAGAGATTAGTAGAAAAGTTTGTCTTGAAAATGTTCTAACGAAAAACAAGAAAACATGCTGTGTGGTTGACACCTAAGCAGCTCACCACCTTGTATAAATTCGCAATAATCTGGCTTTTCGAGGAAAATCTCACTTTGAAACACATAGGTATTGAATTAACAGCTTACATCTATTAGTTAGTAGATGGTGACAGAAATGGTCAAGGGGCACTTGGTCGCAGAAACGCTCTCTTCCGTGTAGTCTGAGTCCCCCTCTACAAATCCGCTTAGTGGAGTAGGGGGTCTAGCGCGTTGAGGTAGGACTCTGGGGCAATTAAAAAAAAAACGGCAAAATTCAAAATTCCTCTACAAATAGCAGAAAATGACTGAACAGCATCTGGGAGACCTAATTGCAGAAAAAATATTTTCTGCCAATTTACCCCCTGCAGAGACTGTTAGTATAATAAATAAATTTAAAAAAAGAGCTCGGTGAGTGAAACCGAGCTCAAACGGTACGTTTTCTTGTAGAGAATTCCGAGGTACAATTTGCTGCCAAAATCGGCCTTCCAAAAACGCGTCATGTTTGCGGAAAGTTTAACATGGTATTCAGGTAAAGCATTAATATGACAAGTAGGTACCTACATTAAATTGGCATATTGTGATCTAGCAGTGACAAAATTGACAGATAATATTTTTTACAAACTTTTTGGGTATCTACTAATATAAAGCCTGATAAGAATGTCTGTCACAGCGCGAGGACTTTGCGAATTTTACCTGTGCAAATTTTGAAGAATCATCGAAAGAAAGTGAGGTCACTTGGTGCCACGAAAATTTTTTCTCATATTCCGGGGTACCGAATCAACCATTATGAAGTTTCAACTTCAAATTAATTTTTTATTTTTTTTTCGATTTTTAAAGGATTTTGAAAGTCTCTTCAAGAGGTAAATAGGCAGAAAATATTTTTTTTGCAACTAGGAAGTCCCTCAGATGCTGTTTTGTCATTTTCTGCCATTTTGTAGAGGACTTTTGAATTTTGCCGCTTTTTTAAGCGCCTTAGCGCACTAGACCCCTGCTCCACCAAGCGAATTTGTAGAGGGGGGCTCAGACTACACGAAAGAGAACGTTTCTGCCACCAAATACTTCTTGACCATCTCTGTCACCATCTGCTATCTGACTATTACATATATCTATTTAAAACAAAAATACTGAGATACTTTTTGTATAATTAAATTTTTTGAAAATATAGATTTGAAATGACAATAGATTTTATATTCACTTATATTAGTCAGAATATAAGTTTTTCTGATATATCTACAATCTACATAGTATATGCAATTTCCGTTAGTGGTGAACACATTCGCACTGACGACTTTTTTGTCACATCACAAACATATCACATCCTAGATATTTGATTTCTTTTTCAATGCACAGTAATTTAAAATTCATCAAAGACTTTTATAAAAACTACAAAAGAATATTTTATACTCAACCGGTACGCAATTCGTTTAAAAATTTAGATCGATCTGAAAAGAAGTAATTTTATTTTCTCACTCACTTTCTCGAGTTGTGTTAGTAGTATGAACTAAATTTTTCTTGTAACAAATCTGTACGGTCAATGAAAGAAACACTGCTGTTAATTTTTTGTCACTTTCTAACAAATCTAGACACACGGTAGTGTGTCAGCCAAGTTCGCTAAGCAAAAGGGCGACAAACCGGCCGTGGGTTATATTACACGAAATATGTCGGGCCACTTTCGACCCTCCATAACATAAAATTTATTTGACCTACACACTGGCAATTTTGCATGGCTAGTAAAGACTCTCTTTTAATTACCAAATTTCAATACAACAAACCTCTTACCAATCACAAGATACTGACGTCCGAAAATCACCTTTTTTTGTCACTGACTCACTTATTCATCAAAAGTTTGGACTACTTCCAGGTGACTTAGGAAGTTAAAAATTGGTGCAGAGATAGGTTATTTGACGTTATAAAGGAAAAAGTCAGAAATCGTGACATAAAGGGTTGGTATAGAACACAAAGTTATTAATGCGGCCACTTTGGAACATTATGTATGGAACTGATGAATTAGGTAAAACTTTGTAAGAACTGTTAGCATTGAGATAACTTTAAAAAGATGGGTTTTTTCTCAGTTTTTCCCATAAAACTAAAATAAATGCTAAAAATAGTTTAAAGCCTTTTGTAAAAAAATTGGTTGTCTGTAAAGTCGGTTTACGGACGATAGTTTTACGTGATAACGTATTCCGCTCGAATATCATATTGAATAATACATAACCTAAATTTTAGTAGCTGTCAAACTTGGGCCGATCGTGCTTCTCTATCGCTTGCACGCACAGGGTCAGGCGGAACGTTACGGCGTTACACTTTTTCGTGCGTGCAGCTGGTGTTTCATCAATTTATAAGACGTTATCACGTCAAAATAAATATATATTGAATGTCCTGGGTTGAAATTGGTACCAACACTCAAACCTGTTTTGTAAATACCTGTACATAGAAATTTCAATAAGTAAACATTTTATTTAGATGAGTTTAGTTACAGTTAGTAATTATAATATATTGTTTATAGTAGCTACTGTTTGCTACAATTGTTAAGAAACACCCATTGTTACAATGCTATCAACATAGAAAAATTAGTTTATTTTTTCAAACAATGTCACCGTCGGGATACGAACCCCGAATCTTTCCACTCTCGCGGCGGACTGTGTTACATTACACTACAGTGACACAAACTATCAAACTATCATTCTAATATTTATAGCATTGATAACTGATTTTTTCACATCATGCGAGAGCCAATTATATTAGTTAACGCTAGATGTGAACCATTACAGTAGTGAGAGCTATGAGTGATGAAATTGTTTCCTTACATTAAATAATCCCAAGTCATAGACGTCTTTTCTATATCGTCAGGAAATAATAGTGGAAACTTCTTGTTTCTTATGGATGAAACAATCCTTTTAATATTTACTCATAGCTCTCACTACTGTAATGGTTCACATCTAGCGTTAACTAATATAATTGGCTCTCGCATGATGTGAAAAAATCAGTTATCAATGCTATAAATATTAGAATGATAGTTTGATAGTTTGTGTCACTGTAGTGTAATGTAACACAGTCCGCCGCGAGAGTGGAAAGATTCGGGGTTCGTATCCCGACGGTGACATTGTTTGAAAAAATAAACTAATTTTTCTATGTTGATAGCATTGTAACAATGGGTGTTTCTTAACAATTGTAGCAAACAGTAGCTACTATAAACAATAAACATTTTATGTATCTTATCGTATTGATATAACAACAAAATGTAAAAACATAAATGTGAAAAAGGGCCAAGTCCGATACAAAGACTAAGTGTTTTTGGAAAACAAGAAGTGAGATCTAAGACGATGTCAAGTTTTCACTTAATAAATGACTCCTATATAAACTTGTCACCTTCTTAGATTTCACTTCTTTGTATCGAACTTGGCCTTTTGTCAAATTTATGTTTTTGGTGGAATTTTGACATTGTATAAGTTAAAGCGAAATTTAACATAGCTGTTAATTTTAACGAATAGATAGATAGGTTATATCAGAAACGTAAATATTATTTCAGCGGGAAGGTCTTATTAGTTTGTATCTTTAAATTTCTATGAACCGACTACATATCAAACTCAATTATTTATTAAGTGAACTTAACATAAATATTGCGCCGGACCATGAAATAATATTTCATTTGAAATGAAAACAGGGGAACCCTTCATTAATATTCCAACGCGCTCGTTTATTCAGTTCAATAATTTTAATTACAGAAATTGGAAGAAGACAAATTCATTAGTGCAGTATAATATATCATCAGGGAAGTCATAATTCAAGGATTGTATAGCGGCCGAATATTGAACTCATTTTATACAACGAGTTCAAAAATGTTGCTATTTATAAACAGTGGTGTAACTGAAGAGGTGCAGGGGTTCATTTTCACCCCTATACGCATGCACAATCTATTGTTTAATTTATGAAAAATGTAATTGGCACACTACACTATACGGCACTTTAGTACAAAAATAAAAATTGGCCCGCTAATGGCCAATTCACACTATATAACAAAGCACGTTATATTGCAAAGAGATGAAAAAATATTATATAACATTTTTGTGTTATGAGGCAAGCTATATGTAACCTATGATATTGTGTCGGTAGGATCAAAGGAAGTAATTATAAAACTTGGTTGTATAACATGTTGTCAGGTCAGTTTATAAAACCTCCCCTCTTGATTATCAATTTAAAAAATATTATTTTATTATAATTTCTAATAATTTTTACAGAAACTCAATAACAGGTTATAAAGTTATTAAAGTTTTACAAAACAATTTTTTTACAAAACAATTTGTTATCTAACGTATTTTTATAATTTGATTATTTTATTTATAATAGACTAATCGAATAATTTATTTATAATGCAATTTATTCATCGTAATATAAGTATATCAGTAGTCTCTCTTTTCAAAATCATAATTTTCAGCCAATACTTAGGCCTAGCACACATGAAGAGCGTTCAACGCGCGTTGGCCCAACGCGCGTTTACAATTTCTATACAATTGTATATAACTGTTTACATGATAACGCGCGTTCAACGCGCCACCAACGCGCGTTATCATGTAAACAATTGTATAGAAATTGTAAACGCGCGTTGGGTAACGCGCGTTGAACGCCTCTCATATAAACTAGGCCTTATTGTTACATTTATTTTTTTATAGCGTAACATGCTAGATTAATGATTTGATTTCTTGTTGACTTTCTGGTGTATGTTATAATAAGTATGCCCTATCGAATACCTTTCTGATTTCTTTTATTAAGTACGAATTATATATTGGTACCAAATAAATAAAATTATCAGCCAATTTTTTCAGATTATATATTGATTTAATTTAATAGTTTGGTCAAAGAGGATATTTATTTAAGATTTTAGAAAAAGCGCCTATAAAACATTCTAAAACAGCCTGTCAGTAGAGAAAATTTTAATTGCCAAATATATGGGTTAAGCGCTCCGACATTTCTTTATTTAGAAATCAAGCACTGATGTGAATGCGGTAGAAGAGCTGGAGAAATATTTATCGCCCTTTTTATAAAAAAATTTCAATAAGAAAAATTGTAAATCATTATTATAATTCAGATAGACAGAGAGAGACAAAGATCGTAAATTATAGCCACTCGATAACTGAGGTCATTAGCGTCTAATTTTTTATAAATGATCGCAATTATAGTAGACACAAATTGCAGATGTAGATACATGTTTAATGAAAATGCGCCAGATGTAAATATCGATCAGATTATAATATCGTATATATACAATTTAAATGTTATAACAGGAAAAAACTCCAATCAATTGACCGACCATTCAAACTTCAAAAATATGATTTGATATACTATAATAAAGAAATCGCGTGCGAAGACCCGGGTAATAGCTAGTATTAAAAATTATGATATTTGCTATTCGTCGGCATGGTTACTTACATATAATATGTTTCACGTCATGTAAAAATTAATCAAAGCATGCTTAACTAATTTCTTTGTGACAGATCTACAAAAAACAGCTGGTGTTTTTTATTTTCAAAATATTTCCGTAATTCTACAATTTAGAAAAAATTTTTTGACAAAACTTTATTGAAAAAATAAATAGAATAATAAACCGTTATGAAAAGTATACCATTATTACATAAAAAACAACGTTAGAGCATATATCTCGTTTACGCATGCGCTGATTTTCCCCAAAAACAATAGGGCTCTTCATATTTGCATATCAAACATCCTCCCAAAATTAAAGTTAAATCTGCTCATCCATTTGACCTGTATCGTGTTCACAGACTAATAGAAAAACAGACGCACATACTTTTTACAAAAATATGTTTTTAGATTTAGGGTCAAAACGGAAAATATTGTAAAATTTTTAAAAGTGAATTTTGACCTAAATTCGTACTATTCCACATTAAGTTAAAACGATTAACGGTTAATAGAAGTTTAATAAATGATTGCATGAGGAACTGTTTGAGTTATCTTTTGCTCAAAACAGACAATTGTCAGATATTCTACGGTTTTAATTTAAGTAATTATGACGAATAATAAATACTGACATCATTCTCTGAATGTGCGATGTGCCCGTACTCCACTGGTGTTTGTGTGAAGGCATTCATGCGGTTACGAACGCTCCACAAACTCACCAAACACATGTGTGTTGTAGGTACTAGGTGCCCTATAAACCAACACTCGGCTTGATGTTTGAATGGGTGAGCGTTCACGTCGGGCAACTCTTATACAAAATGTACTTAATTCGCATTACGATCACATCTACAATATTATTATTCTTGTTACTCAATATTTTAAGATATAAACTAAGATTTTTCATATTAATGTAAAAGTGATATTTATCATGCAATTAAGTGTTTTCACAATACCTATGCATATTAGACAATAAGAGAGAAAAAAATTTGAAAAGAAGTTTGACCCAGCAGACCATCCCTGAAACTTCCCACTATTTTCGTGTTCAAAACGCTCAAAAATATATAAAACTAGCGGCCCTGTACGTGCTTCGCTACGTATAAAGTGAAATAATAAAAAAATTTAATTGGAACATCTATCTATCTATTTTATTAATTGCTAACTATTTTAAAATATACATGTGCGTATATGTGTGTATGGAAATATATATGACTGCATACGTCAATAAAAAAATAGCGTAAAGTATTCGTGGATAACTGGTCTTTAAAACACTTGCCGGTACTTGTAAAACTGATTCGCCGTCATCTTGATCTATGATATTGCATCTTTCGCTTCAAATTTAGGTTAAAAATTTATTTATTAAATTTATTTAATAAAATTACTCACCTATAATAATAATTGTTTTTAACTTTCTTTCAAATACGTATTTATTTTAAGTTTCACTTGGATAGTAATTAAAGATTAACTGTCATAATATTTTGAAAACAATTGTTTCATTGTTTGTATAAAATTCCAAAACCTACTTACAATATTTAAGTAGTTTCATACGTCAAAAAATTGATTTTTAAAAAATGTGATAAATGAAGAACCGCGACCGATTTTGTGCAAACTTCACATAAACCATCTACTAAATAGTCCGAACAAAGCCTAAAAATTTGGTTTGGATAGGTGAGCCCGTTCTTGAGTGATAAAATTACAAAAAAGTGGCATTGATTTTTATATATATAGATATGGCTAGAAGTTAATTTTTTAGCTCTTCGAGCTCAAAAAAAAACATTAGAGGTTAAATCATGCATAATTTCTTCTCCCGAGAGGAATACGAGCAATTATCGGTCCCCTATATATTATTATACATTCGAATATACAATATAATATTTTCTTTTTTTTTATAAAAATGTCAGAAATGACGTTTATATAAGTTATTTTAAAGTTGCAAAAAAAAACAATTTTTAATTTTTAATCAAAATATACATCGACATACTGAATTGCGCTAAAGTTGAATTTGATGTGGGTACTACAGAATATCAATAATGAAAATGTACAACACATACAAAACTTTCATTCAAAGCTTTTATGAAAACAACCTGATTAAAAATATTGTTAATTACTAATCAGGATTCACGGTTGTGCTAAAAGTTTTGACGTTTTTTGTTTATTAATATTTCAGTCCATTATACATTCCATATTACACACTTATTAAAAAAAGGTAATTATTTTTAATATCTCTACTAATATACAAAGCTGAAGAGTTTGTTTGTTTGTTTGGTTGAACGCGCTAATCTCAGAAACTACTGGTTCGAATTGAAAATTTTTTTTTGTTAGATAGCCCATTTATCGAGGAAGGCTATAGGCTACATAATATCACGCTACAACCAATTGAAGCGGAGCATCAATGAAAAATGTTGCAAGATGTATCTCAAAATTAGTCCGTCCGACAAATATTATCAGGTGAAATGCCCTAACTAAATATTACAATATTAGCGCCTTACTGACACAAGCCCGGATAGCTCAGTCGGTAGAGCATGAGACTCTTAATGCCAGAGTCGTGGGTTCAAGCCCCACGTCGGCGAATATATTTTTGTTTTTGTTTTTTTTTTTTAACTTCTACATTGCTTTCTTCTAAGGCTTACATTTCAATTTTTTTACGACTAATTAAAATTAAATAAATCTAATTAATAGCTCGTTTGAAAACTGTTATAACTATATAGACACCTATATAAAAATAATTATCCTAATGTGTTTTCAATTAAATATTTATTATATTTTATATACTGATTTTTATCGACAAAAACTTTTGAACGGTAACTCCGATCATCATGAAATTTGGACACAACATTCATCTCGGTAAACTAAGATGAATGTGTGTACTCATGTTCCTCTCTTCCCTATTCGTTCTTTTACACTCGGGTGAAACCGGACGGGACCGCTAGTTATTTATAATCTCAATTAATATAAATGCAATTGTAAGTTTGGTTACTCTTTCACGGGTAAACAGCTGAACAAATTTCGATAAAATTTGGCAAGGAGATACACTGCATCTTGATGGAGTACATGTGTCAAAAAAAAACTCTGAAGGGGTGAAATAGAGGATGAAAGTTTGTATGGGGAACCGATCATTTCCCAAGTTAAGGATATGAAAATTCATATTTAGGCTTTTGGTAAAAAATAAAGAATTACGTGTTTCAGCGTTTTTGCAAAATCATCCCTCAAGAGGGTAAAATTGGGGATGATTTCAAAATTCGCACGTATAATATACCTATAATCTATACCAATATATAAAGCTGAAGAATTTGTTTGTTTGTTTGGCTGAACGCGCTAATCTCAGGAACTACTAGTTCAAATTGAAATTTTCTTTTTTGTTGGATAGTCCATTTATCGAGGAAGGCTATAGGCTATATAATATCACGCTACCACCACTAGGGGCAAAGCATCAATGAAAAATGTTGCAAAATATAACCCAAATTTGTCCGTCCGACAAAAACTTTTGAACGGTAACTGCGGTCATCATGAAAGTGGGACACAACATTCATCTCGGTAAACTAAGAGGAACGTGCGTACTCATGTGCATGTCCCTCTACCCCGTTCGTTTTTTTGCACCCGGGTGAAACCGGTCGGGATCGCTAGTTTATATATAAAGTGTATAAACTCTGTTTTTTAAAGTGGTACTACAATACGGTGGAACCGTTTTCGCTGTTTTATCTCAATCGCGTGCGGATCCGCGGGTAGCAGCTTGTATATATATTTTAATGACAAAAATTAAGTTCTGTCTTTCTGAAAATGAAAATAAAATTGAAAACGACCATTCAATAAACATTTTATATATTTTCTTGTGTCAGCAATTTTTGTCGAAAATTAATATTTTTCATATTATGTTGAATAAAAAAAAATCTCATTAGTGTTCGTCAAAGCATTTTTACATATTATTTTGACAGTTTTTTGAAGCGGAAAAATCTTGGATATTCATTATATCGGACAAGGAAATTTGTTACATTTTCAGTATACAGTAGAGACGCGATAATCCGGACTAATTAAAACACAGCTGATCCGGATTATCAAAATGTCCGGATTACTGGATGTAATTTTTATTATCAAGAAAACAAACTAAAATGCTCATATTTTGTGGCTAACTGTATATTTGAGGCTCCCTTTTTTAATTTGTCAAGAATTTCGTTTTTTACTTGCAGTGATAAAGTAACGTGTGATCGTTTACGCGGCGCCATAGTGCGTTCTCTATGTATTTCTATCTGAGTTTGACAACGACCACATACATACTAAAACCACCTAAATTCTCTCACTTCTCCGGCAACAAATATGTATGTAACTGTTTGTAACACACCGCCGGCCAATAGTGTTGACGCAAATAGTGCCGGTACAGCTACTCAATAACTAAGTATCATGATCCGGATTACTGAAACTGGAAAAATCCGGACTACAATGTACATAATACTATCAAACGACTGTCCGAATTACCAAAGAATCCGGATTATGAAGGTTCGGATTAACGCGTCTCTACTGTAATATATTATGAAACTTTTTTCTCAAATAAATTTTCTCAACTCAGGTAAAGACGATATCCAGTTGAACCATATATCGTAATCTTCTTACATAAAGGCGAATCTAAACATATGGCTTATAAAAAATTCAATTTCGCACAAATCTTACAAAGTCGCTTTCAACTGAAATACTATCTTAAAGTTACTAAATTTTCAGTTTGGATCCTAATATATAAAGCTGCATAAAAATCAGTCCAGTCGTTCTTGATTGGTGCTGGAATAAACAGGCGGAAAATTCTAGAAACGCGTTTTAGGTGTCACAAAAAATTTCCAAAAAACCCGCAAAAAAACTAAACTAGAGACAGGCATCCGGTTGCAGTCTACATACAAGTATTACGGTAAATCACATTGCGTAATTTTAATTAAAAGTACAGCAATAGACTCGATGTAATACACGTGGGTCGAGTATAAAAAAACGAGCAACGAATATTAGAGACAGAATATTCGACCGGAGAGTACTTTTTATAAACATAAATCACTCTATATAATTTGAAATGACCTGTATAAAAGGACATCCGTATTCCGTAGGCTCGATGTTACATAGGTGTCGATAGTACGAACGGCGGACGCTTGAGGCGCGTCGAGCGGTCACTTGCCAACGGCCGTTATTCACTCGTAGCGGTATGTCTCCACCGCATGCATGTATAACATACGTTCTTCCACGGAGCTAAAAATTACGCAGGAGATCATAATATAATATTTTCTGTTTCTCTTACTAGATGGAGTTCAAATTTATTTCGCTAATAATGAAAGAGAGCAAAAGATTGTCGATTATAGACGTTCGACAAGATGAGTTGGAAAAAGAACTATTACTGACAAAAGAACCCCGCACAAACCTTATGGGATTTGGTTCTCGATTAAATTGATCGAAAATGGTTTTATTTTATAGTTTAAAGATCACTAAGAAACAGTGTTCATGGCCGCATAGCCTTAAGTCAACAGATTTTTAACTACAGATATATTTAGAGAGATTTAAGATATAGGGATATATAATAATATAGTAGGAGGATTATAGTGGGTGTTTTTTTTTAAACTTTGTGCGTTTTTCGTTAAAAATAACAGGTTGAATTAAAAAAAGGTAAGAACGAAAGTTGTTGGGTTTCGAGAGGGAAATCGTTTGGACAAAGGGAGGTGACCTTTGTTTTTTAAATGAGAATCCCCATATAGTCCGGGGGCCAGTAACAGGTTTTTCTTACCAATTTCCGCATGCCTCAAAGACTCGTAAAAAGCTTTAGACAGTTGGACTATGTAGCATCGTGGCCGTCAGCTGCGGCACTATCGGGGGAATAGGAAGCTCTATAGCTTCGGAAATATTTTGAAAATAAAGAAATCAGCCGCTCTTTTGTTTTATAAATCTGTCAGAAATAAACTAGTTCGGCATGCTTAGATTAATTTTTACAAGACGTGGAACATAATATTATGTAGCTAACCATGGCAACGAATAGCAAATATCATATTGAATACGATCCATTACCCGCGCGATATCAGAAATTCTTTAATATAATAAAATGTCAACATTTTTGAAGTGGTCCCGTCACCCAATTGGCTGGAATTTTTGTGTATTTTGTCAAAAGAAAAGTTCAACGTTAAAATTAATCAACGAAGATTTGTGCAAGTGCCGTAATATACTCACTATTCGAAAAAATTATAATTTAGCAGCAAGAGATGTAATACTTCCTGAACAACCTAATGATTTTCAACTGTATCATAGCGATTGCTATCGACGCTTTACAGCTTTACCGCCAAAATATCGACGTTCCCAACTTTCTCTTCTACCACACCCTTTTTTGTATCAGCTGACAATCTTTCCCCCAATATACAAGCAGCTGACGATTTTATTTATTTTAAATATTATAAAAACTACCTTTTGACAAAGTTTCATGTGATAGGGAATGACTGAATTCATATTAATTTCGTCAAGTTCGTATGATCAGCTGACGTAACATCCACCATCGTACAGCCAACTGACGTTTTTTTTTTATGAAAGATCATTAATAACTATCTTTTGACAAGTTTTCAATCGATAGGTAATGATAAAAAATATTATTCAAATAAATAAAATTATCGACCAATTTTTTTCAGACTATACCTATATTGACAAAAAATAATAAATTATAAATCAATATTTCACTAGATGACGTTTCGAAATAATCTAAAAAATATATAAATTAATTAGTATAATATCTACTTTCTAATAGAATGGAGTTTGAATTATCGAATTTTAATGAAAAATTAATAACGAACAGTTTTTTGATAAGTAGTCATGGATACCTGTGTACCTAACAGACGTTTGTCAAAGATTTGGATATAAAAAATATTATCTTTTTAACCGTGCGTGGGAGGCTATTCCACCGATACTGGCGCAGCTGACGGCCACTATGCTATATGGTACTACTGTCTGAGCATTTTGCGAGTTTTTCAGCCGCGCGGAAATGGACGACCTAAATAGGTCGCTGGCCCCCGGACCAATACTTTATGGTCGGATAAAAAAATATTTTTTGTCTGAACTTTTCTTCAATTCGGTTCGTAGTTTTTTACCAAAACGCTCATTAAAAACAATCATTATTAGAGATGTTAAAAAAAACCAAAATTTAAAAAAAATTCAGACAAAAGTAGTTCATTTTCATATACAAAAAAAATCGATAATGAAGACACGTTCAAAGTTTTTAACAAAACACCCGGTATATTAACGCCATTTCTCGGTACAAAACAAAACGAAAAGCCAAACTGTCTTTGAAATTGAATTATGTTAAATACGGCTTGATTAGTAGATCGTCTGTATCGCGAATTCAGCGATCGTGGTTGTTATACGTTGGACATCTATATACCTAAGTATATTTAAAACACAATCCCTAAATCTCTAGACAATCCGCCAGCCATCCCTACTAAACCGATTGACACAATTTTTTTTTAAACTGAAGCCTTTAGTTCACAGATATGTTATCGCTATTTTTTTTTTTTGTGAAATTTCTTTAAAAGGGGTGATTTCAAGCGATAATAGTAAAAATGACGAGGGGGTAGCGGGGTGAAGAGGAACGTAAAGAGAGAAAATCCTTCGATGTTCACGAGACATGTGTGTGAGAGAAATGCAAATATGTACGTATGTCGGAGATTTTACAAACAGTTTGACAAGTCGACTTTGACAATTGAAGTGTATATTTTTAATTCGTTTTTTAGCGCAAATATTCCAAATATTAATACACAAATAAATTTTATTTTATTTTCAAATTAATTTAAGAACGTGTAAGTTTATGTTAATTTAATGCCAAAATAGAGTTTTTAAATATTACATAGATTGTACCAAGTCTACAATTTGGTCTCAGATCAGAAAAAAATAGTAAAAATCGTAAATGTATCAAATGAGGTTAGATTTTCTAAAAATGAATTGTGACAGCTCTTGCGGGGTAACCATGACAACGATGAACAGATCTCATACATTTTTTTTGAATTTATAACCAATTTGATGGATCAAGCTAAATCAAAAGAAAAATAACTGTAAATGGAAACTAATGAGGAATAAAATTATTGTCGTAGGTCTGTATCAAAATATCGTTTTTTGAAAATAATATGAAAATACACGCAAAAGGTTTTGCACGGGTACACTAGTTATAGTTTCAAATCTTTTACAAGTGCATCTAATTCACATTCACCTCCATAGTATAGATACTCATACGCGCTGCTTTTCACCACCGTTATACGAAAGTGGCGGTTAAAGAGAGAGTTGCATGAGTTTTCTATACGGAAACCGCGACCGCACAACTATTTGTATACGGAGAGTAGTTCTGTGTTGTTCTGATAATACGTATGAACTGAATATCCTCGTACAATCCACAAACTTTATTTATATACACAACCATACGAGTACGCTCATCGACAAAACCGTCATATACACGCAACTCTTTCATATCCAAATGTTGTTCTTTAAAAATAGATTTTTGTGGTAATAATTCTTTTGGCACGTTATGATGAGAGATAAAGGTCAAAATTAACAGGTTGAAGTTGCTCATCAAACCATCGCCTTGGATATTTAGTCAAATATTTTGATTTTAGCATATGCTTTTATTCCATACTAGCATAGGAATAAAATCGAAATCGAACCATTAGGGTGCAAAAATATACTTCTGTCTCTTTTTAACCCGTAAGCACTGGCGTATCCAGGAGGGCAAAACAAGCACGGGGGACCCGGCTTAAGACATTTCTAATTTGCCCCCTCCTAGGACAAAAGCTGGGTACGCCCATGTTAACGTCATAGAAAAAGGCAAAGTTTTTGAAACAGAGATACTTCGTTCAGATTGAATGCAAGTACATCAACCAATCCTATCATCGAAGAAATCAGGGAATTACATCGAAGAAAGAGACGCGGATACATTTTCGGTACGCTTTGTTGCGTTCACTCACCGCACATTGAGTAGATAGGCAATGATTCATATAGTTAATTAAAATCTTTGATTAACGTCTGATTAGAACTTTTCAAATAAATAAAATTGTCGACCAATATAGTTAATTAATAGATATATGGATTTTAGACACGTTTATCAAAAATTCGACTCATGGCGCAGTGATTGAAAATGCAAAATAGTGAATATGGCAGATGTCGGGTGTTGTTTTAAAAAGTATATGTGTCACTAAACCACACGCCTTGGAAATATTATTAAATATTTTAATTTTAAGCACGTTTCCCGCAAATTCGACTGATGGCGCAGCGATTAAAAATGTAAAAATGTAAAAATACTAAATATGATAGATGTCAGGTGATGTTGTATTTCCATACAAATAAAAATTATATATGTGCTTCTCTATACTAATTTTATAAAGAGAGAGTGCGAATTTTTTGAGGTTGTGTGTATGTGGATGGTAATCACCGGAACCACTGCGCCTATTTGAAAAATTTGTTCATCACTATTTAGAATGAACCTGCCGGATGGACACAGCCTATATATTATCGTGTTAAAATAAAAGCGCTTTTCGTGGAAACTAATTTTACAACGTAAGTCGGCGAAAAAACGGTGGCAATCCACAAATTCGGGCGAAGCTGTACCGGACCACTAGTAAATTATAAATAGTAGTGATTTATAGTGAGCATAGGTGAATATTTTTGGAACCATTTGTTAGTTGTGAAGATTAGTGATAATATCTCACTCAACTCCTTTTATTATTTTATTTCAATAAATGCTTTGCATGCCAATGAAAATTAGTCATAATCACGCCAAAGAAGTATAACTCAAATAATTACACGAATCTACTTATAAAATATTAGTTGCTAACTGCATCAAAAGGACAGGTTGAACCATTTGAAAATATTTGTTCTTACCGGGATCTGAAACCAAATGCGACCACAATAAACTCTCTTTAAATCACTACTCCCCTTCCCTTCCCTTTTTTTTATTTCAGATCCACCACTCTTGTACAACATAGTAATAATAATAATTCTTTATTATCTGTGACAAAATATTGTGTGGAATTGTCAATACATAAATTACAATTAGCTACAATTTTTAAAAATAAAGTCTTTAAAATTAGTGGCATAGATACTCATCAAGTGAATAAATTGTATTTTTTAGTAGTTGTGACATAATTTAGTTTTAAATATTTTTAAGCACTTGATGTCTTTAAAATAGAGTTAGGAAGGTGATTATGGCATTTGATGGCAACAACTTGCTGATTATTAGCTTATTTTAATCTATGTTTAGGTATATTTAAGTAAGAATTTCGGCGACCATCGTCATTAGTAATTATTTCTATATATTTAAATGTTTAAATAGTATTCTAAAACTGTGTCTACGATCCTTAAAAGTCATAGTTCTTCTAACCGGCTTTTGGCTGATTAAAACATCGTTTATTCTGCTGGAGTTACCACAGCAGAGCAAACCATATGTAAAATTTTTAATTCTTTGTTGCTAAGCATAATCTGTCACTTAAGATTAAGTAAGTGTGGTGAGAGAGAAGGGGGTTCCCGTTAAACCAGCCTTTTTTTCCAGACGGAAATGAATTGCGTAGCGCAAAAGCAACAAGGCTACTCGTGCGATAAAGTCAATAATAATTGTCGAACATTGGATCATTCCAAGTTTCGTATTCAATAATAACACTATATTTTCTATCGCCAGTGTAACGTTATGGCTTTGGAGCAAATGTTTGACGGTTTGTTTCGATGCTATTCTGTGATATAAAACTTTTTTAATATAATCCTCTGTATTTTTATAGATGCCGTCGCTTGAAAGCTCTATGCGGTAGAATGTGGATAGCAGAATAACATTTCATCCTTTCTGCATATTTTGACACAGCATTAATATTTGCAGCTTTGAACTAACTACTAAATTGAAAAATATTAAAATGAAAAATGAAAATATCTATACTTATAAAATCTGTGCTAAATTAAAAAAGTTTTAAATAAAAAAGGAAGTAAAATTTATATGTTGTCAAAAATAAATTACTGGAAAATGTTTCGCCTAATAAAAAAAATTCAGTCAATTGGGCGACGGGACCATTTCAAATATTGGATTTTGACATATAATTAAGAAAATAAAATTTCTGTTAACGCGTGCGGTGACACGGGTAACGAATAGTATAAAATATTATGATATTTGCTATTTGTTTGCATGTTTATCTATATAATATGCTGCCACGTCATGTAAAAATTAAGCAAATACGTCAGCACCTAACAAATCTATAGAACAAAATAACAACAGATTTTTTTTATTTTCAAAATATTTAAAAAATTATAAAGTTTATAAAAAACTTTCTTGTAAAATAGACAGAATAACAACAGACAAACGGACGCAGACTTTTTCCAAAAATATGTTTTTTTTTTATTCGGGTGAACTCGAAACGAAAAAATATTGTAAAATTTTGAAATGTCATTTTTGACTTAAATTGGTACCAACTAATTCTGCAATTTGAAATAAACTTCGGAATTTGGAATGTATTGGGTGATTTTGCGAGTTCTTGGAGGCAATCGAATTTTTAAATCAGTTTTGTATACGTATTTTCAGGAAGATGTATATTTATGTCTGTCCTAAGACCACCTTGTAACACTACTCAGTTAATGCACCCGATATATCAATGTTAAGCTATATGTAGTGACAACGCATGACCTATAATATGCAATGTCTGTCGGCTGTAAAATTAATAAAAATAGGTAAAAAAAATTGGTTGTCTGTAAAGTCGGTTTACGGACGATAGTTTTACGTGATAACGTATTCCGTAATACATAACCTAAATTTATATAATAATTATAATAATTCGAATCTATGATATTGCATCTTTCGCTTCAAATTTAGGTTAATTTTATTTATTTAAATTACTCACCACCTATAATATAATTGTTTTTTTTTAACTTTCTTTCTTTCGTATTTATTTTAAGTCTCAAAGATTAGCTGTCATAATATTTTTAACAATTGTTTCACTGTTTATATAAAATTCCAAAACCTACTTACAATATTTAAGTATTTTCATACGTCAAAAAATTAATTTTTATAATGATAAAATTTGTATGAAAACGATTTTTTCGAGAGATGAGACCTAGCTAAAACGATTTTTTGCCCCCCAAAATCCCTTTTCAATAAATTTCATCCAAATCGTTAGGGCCGTTTTCGATAAAAGCACGCACAGGGTCAGGCGGAACGTTAGGAACGTTACGAACGTTAGGAACGTTACACTTTTTCGTGCATGCAGCCGGTGTTTTATCAATTTATAAGATTGGTGATTCATCAATTTATAAGACGTTATCACGTCAAAAACTTTTAAGTTTTTATTGTACAATCGATATAATGTACTAAAAACTAGAAAATAAATATGAGTCACCATCGGGGGCTTTAATTAAACTAAAATTAAATCGTGGGGGGCATTTAGGAGAAAACTTTCATTTGTTTGAAATTGGAAATAATATATTTAGCTTCCAACTGTCTTTTTCGATCATAATGTAACTATAAATGCCCCCCACAATTTTATTTTAGTTTAATCAAGTCCCCCTAATGTGACTCATATTTATTTTCTAGTTTTTAGTAGATTATGTAATCGAAACTACATACGTGTGCAAAATTTCAACTCAATCGGATATTTTTAAGTTTTTAGTGTGCTTTATTAAAAGTGCAGTTATTATAATATTGTATTGTCATCGGAACTACATACGTTTGCAAAATTTCAACTCAATCGGATAACGGGAAGTAGTTGAAAAAGCTGTCCCAAGAAATGAAACAAAGAAATAAAGAAGATATACAGAAATAAAGAAATATACGGAGTCAAGCTAAATAAAAAATAAAAGTAATTTTAGCTGACCAATTGTAGTTGAACAATAAAAAATGAATGAACATTTACGAAAAAAATTTACAACAGTTTGTAAAGCCTGTATTAAATACAATGCGAATGTTACACCTGTAGATTATTTTGAAAAGTGTCGTAAAAACATAATCTGTATACCGGTTCTGTTACGAATACTACATAAAGAAGTTGAGTATTATAATACAAGCTAACAAAGGTCCTTCACGCGTTATACGTTATTCGCGCCTGCGTAGCCCGTAAGTACAAGGGTAAACACTGTTCGTTTTATATAATACCGAGCTTATCGCCAAATAATCCTACAGTTTTACCATCTATTTTTTGTGCCTAATACAACAGAAAAAGAAACAATTTACAGTTCGTTCACGCAAAACTGACGTTAATTAAAAACGATCAATTTAAAATGTCATTCTTATCAACAAACCTATATTAATTAGTGACTGTGTTAAGAAGTAGAAGAATTTAGCAAAACTAGTTTTCTCAACAAAAAAAAAGTAGTTTGACCCTGCAGGCCATCCCTGTAACTTCCCGCTATTTTCGAGTTCAAAACGCTCAAAAATATGTCAAATATAGCAAGAAGTTTATTTTTTAGCTCTTCGAGCTCAAAAAAAAACACTTTGTTACGAAATTTTCGTTCACGATATCTCATGAACAAATGAAGCGATTTTGATGCGATTTGCGGCAGTCGACGCAATTTTTTAACCTTAAAAAGTAATTTTATACAGAAAAATCGATCTCATAGGAATTTTACGAGAAATTTAAAAAAAAACACTTTTTAAAAATTTTTCGTTCACGATATCTCGTGAACAAATGAGCCGATTTTGATGCGGTTTGCTGCAATCGACGCAGTTTTTTTAACCTAAGAAAGTAAATTATTACAAAAAAATCGATTTGATAAGAATTTTACGAGTAATTTTAAAAAATTACTTTTTTCCTAATTTTTCGTTCACGTTATCTCATGAACAAATGAACCAATTTTGATATGGTTTGCGGCGATCGACGCAGTTTTTTTAGCTTAAGAAAGTAATTTATTACAAAAAAATCAATCTGATAACAATTTTAAGAGTCATTTTAAAAAAACACTTTTTTACGATTTTTTCGTTCACGGTTTCTCGTGAACAAATGAACCGATTTTGATGCGGTTTGCGGAAATCGACGCAGTTTGTTAAGGAGAAGAGCTGATTAGTTTTTGGAATTAATCGGTTTAGTAGTTTAGAAAATTTTTTACAAAAACAAATTTTTAAAAATTTTTGAAACTTGTTTTTTTAAGATTTCTCAAAATTTTTTGGGCCGAATCGTTTCAAATTTTCAGGAAGTCTAAGTTCACCAAGATCACGTCAGATGCCGCAAACCACGTTTCAGTCGGACACTCCGTTCAAAAGATATAAAAGGTTTACATACATACATACACACACACACACACACACACACACACATCCATACATACAGCCCTACGGACATCATCGCCAAAATAGTTTCAATAGCTTCCTAGGACCCCAAAACGTCGAGATCTGGCGAAAACTCGATTTTCGAAAATCGGGGTGAAACCAATAACTTCCCGATTTTTGAAAAAAAAAAAAATTTTTTTTTTTTTTTTTTAAAGCGGGAAGTTAAAAAAAAAAAAAAAAACTCGGGTTACAGTGGCAAACCCTGCCGACAATATAGTATATTTGCTAATACAGGGAGTGTGGCTTTATTATTACGCACTGGCATACTATGTATTAAAATATAGCCAAATGTTTTGGGGAAAATCTACAGCACATAAACGAGTGCTCATACTGCAAAAAAAAATATTAGAAGCATATATAAAATAACGAAGTATGAATCTTGCAGAGTAGTCCAGTCGGTGGAAACAATTTTAAACCAAAAGCTCCAGAAATTCGCAAACAGACTCAATTTTTTTTTATGAGTAGTTTAAAGTGTACTGATTGAAATAGAAAAGAGTTAATTCGTCTATCGATTTCCCAAAGTCAAAAAAAATTTTGAAAAACATTTTTATTTTCAAAATTGTTGAATATTTTAAGCTGGGATAAAGATAGAGATAAATAAAAAATACTGCCTTGTAGGGGACATTTTTTTCTATTTTCCTATAAAATGCACCATTTTTGAGATATTAATTCTAATTAGGTTTTTATAAAATCTTTTAAAACTATTAATGATTATCAAAATAATAAAAAAATAATAACAAACAATTTTTTTAGTAAGTAGTCATTTATTTTTTTACCCTATAAGTATGTCAAATATTATAATTCAATACGTCGGACACGAAAAAGTAGGTTCTCGCATGGGAAATCGATAGACGAATGAACTTTTTTTTATTTCAATAAGTACACTTTAAACTACTTATTAAAAAAAATTTAGCCTGTTTGCGAATTTCTGGAGCTTTTTATCTCCACCGACTGGACTAGAGAGTATTTAATTAATCACAATATTCTAGCGTATGAAACAATAATTTTTGTAAAAAACAATTTAAATAGTTATAAACGAAATTTAGATATTCATCACCATAACACAAGAAAAAGAAACAATAATATCGACAATTTTAACACGACATTTTACAGTAGAGGTGCAATCTGTTCCGGAATGTATATGTATAATGTGCCTGCCAACGTAAAAAATACAAGCAACATTACTTCTTTCAAAAAAAAAACTAAAACAATATTTGATTAAAACTCGTTTGTATGATCATTGATCATGTAAAATATGTATAATTTTTGATTTTGACGCTTTGTATCCGAATTGGCTTTGCAAATAAATTATACCTATCTATCTGTCTATGTGAATTTAAACTTTATTGTTGGACAAAATAAAAAAAATAACCCCTTAATACATCCCTTAAAATCATATTTTTTTATTTTTTTTCAATATTAATATCAACCAGCATCTGCATCAAATTAAATACACCTTTCAGTAAGTGAATTCCTATCTGCAAACTGGTGTATTTATCAAATTTGTAAATCCGGCCCTGACGCGCCGATTTTATTACCATTTTGGTAGCACATTTTAGTCATTACTGAAGGGTTTAATTTCAATTTTAAAACGTTCGGAGACATTTTTCGGTATTTTTGGGCCTTAAAATATTTGTCTACCCCTTAAAATGGTCCGATTGGGACCAATTTAAATAGGCTTCATGCGGTGATGAACTTCAACATGTGATTCAAATTTCGTTAAAATCAATTAACTCCTTCGAAACTTATTGCCTGTACCTTTATCTATCTATATAATATATAATATTCCCGTGTCATAGATTTGGCCGCGCTAATTTCCAAATCCATTGAACAGATTTTAATGAAATCTTGTAAATGTGTCTTTCTTGGTGCAACTTACGCTATAGGATAGTGTTTATTAAATATTTTGCACAAAATTATGGTGATTTGTAAATATAAACTGTTTTAGTAATATGTAACGACATCCGGTAGGATTTGTTCAAAGATATTAGTTCAGAAGCAAACAAAAAAAACTGTTTTATCTAGGCATATTTCGCTTAATCGTTTTATTTTGAATTGAAGAATCTGCGGTTGTTCTATGTCCCATTCTTAATGGGACACTCTGTATAGTCTGAAAAAAATTGGTCGATAATTTTATTTATTTGATTAGTAGATTCAGTTATAATTTTATGCATTTGACATTGACACTGCAGTAGATTCATTTGCATGTCGGGAAAGACAAGCTGCACTCACATGAATTAATTCACATCTACATTTTGTACAAAACGCAAACATCGAAAGTGAATTACAATGGGTGAGTGTGTAACCATGCAATATACAAAACAATTAGTCGGCGTGTGCAAATAATTCCAGAAACGTATTTTTTTTTACTATACAACCCGCATGAAATCCAAATTATAGACAGACCTCTGTAGTGTTTTATTTGCTCGTCATTAGAAAATATAGATTAAAAAAATTAATATCGTAAAATAACAATTGTCTTAAATTATTTAAAAGGTAGTACTGTCGATACCACGTATATCAAATGTGTGCTCATACATTCGACTTAGTAGTATTTATATTTGACAACGCCACGTAAAAGTAAAGGAGATAGAGGTATACTAATCAATCACTAAAGATCCTTACAGTTCAAGATCAATATATCTTGGACTGCGCCTGTTTCATAAAAAAACATTCACATCTTTTTGAAATCAATATACAGTCTCACAAAAATAACTTAAAAACAAATAAGTCTCACTTAAGCGTTGCTCGCAATAGTGCTCGCAATGCCATGATTCGGATATACAATAAAGTCCCGGAAGAGATACGTTGTATAAATGTCTATGACAAATTTAAATCTAAATTAAAAAAACTGTTATTAGCAAATAATTTTTATGACATATCAACATATTTATCTTGAGCTATAAATGTATTTTAAATTTTATATTTTATATACCTATGTATTTGTATACTGACTTGTTTCACGACTGTCACAGTCATCTATGAAATAAAAATACTACTACTACTACTACTACTGAGATATACTAATTTAGTTTTTTTATATTATTGAAAATCAGAACCATTTTGGGGCGGGGAACGAATTATAGTATATATTGTCTAAGGGGCTAGGGGCAGTCAGAGGCATGAAAAAATTTAAGAACCACTTGATGGATTTAAATGAAATTTTTACAGCTTATTGAAGGCATAAAAAACAAGGACTTGATCAAAAGATTTTTGTTTTGGTTGAAAACTTCGGCTTTTATAACAATCTGTCCTTGCAAATTCGGGTGTAAGCTTTTAGATCCCGCCATTTTATTAACTTTCAAAAAAAATCTTCGATTAAGTCCTAGAGTTACTATTAAACTAAATACTTTTCTTTGTTAAATAAAATTATCGACCAATTTTTCAGACAATATATTAACAAAAAATATTAATAATACATTAACGTTAATCAAAGATTTGACTTTTCTTTGTTACCTATATCGATTTTGGATGAACCAGCACAAAGTTATGATGGTCACCGCAAAGCATTACCTACTTGTGAGAGGGGTCCACAAGAGGGTATAACTTTGTCCAAAATTATTTTTGTTTTTTGAAAATTTAAAGAAGTTAAGTTGAAATAATATAATTAGCTTTATAAGATAAATTAAATTTTGTCGAAAATTTATTTTTAATTTTTTCATGCCTCTGACTGCCCCTAGCCCCTTAAACAATATAAATAATTTGTTCTTCGCCGCAAAATGTTTCTGATTTTCAAATATAAAAAAACTACATTTAAAAAAAAAGCATCAAAATAGGAGCTGTTTTTGCGAAGTTCGGAGTAAAAGGCCTCATTGACGCGACTATATAGTTACAAGTTTTATACGTGTGTTTTTAAAATGTCAGAGTTGCCATATATAATAAATAACAAGATAAAAACTACATTTTTGTTAATTACTCACATGCTCGGAACCTCAATTTTTAAAATATCATTATGTTTGAAAATGTTTTTTCTTTCTGTTGATACAAAATTCATTGACAACTGAACGGTACTTTTTGCGAAATTTAATAAAATATGTGATTTCTCATAAGGTTCAATGTTAAAGGCAAAAAACGCTCAATATTAATTACTTTTTTTTGGTTCTCTGTAGCTTTTTAAAATTATAGATGGTTCATTGTCTTATAAAAATATACCAATATAAGTTTCATTTAATTCTGAACAGCAACTCTCCAACCGAGAGTGCTACCTTTAAACTTTGTATTTAAAAAGTGATTTCTCAAATTTGATCCTTATGGCTTATACAAAATTCGTCGCTGCTTGTAAAAAAACAAACAAAACAATAGGTGTTTTCGGTATAAATTCAATATCGATAAGCGATATTTAATTTTCGTTATTATACCCAACCCTAGCCAGTTGAGGTGGAAAATACTAGAATCGCATTTAAACCTCGAGGTTGTATATACAAGCGTGAGTGTGTGCGTATATACAATCAAACAATTTTCTTTCTTTACTTTTTCAAAAGCGAAAATAAAATCTAAAGTAGGTACAGATGTTTCAGGAAGCATTAAAACACACTTTATATTTTTAAAAGCATTAAAAAACTCGAGGAAGTAATTTGTAAAAATAAATAAACTCTACTATCAAAAACACGTTATTTTATTACAGAGAAACAAATCAGCTTATCTAAAAGCCATGGACATATATTTCTATTTGTTTTTTTTTATTTATTTTTACTAATAAACTCAAACTACAAATAATACTTTTGCTAATTATTATTAAATAAAAAAAACAATTTTCTTCGATTTTTATTAATTTTTTTTTAAGTGAAACTTCTTTAGTCGCTTATAACGCGTTCACGGTGGTAAGACCATTGTCACATGTAACTGGGTTACATGTTATATAAAATTCACTTTATCCGCTCGTAAAGGTTACGAGTATTCTCTTTTATGGCCATATTCATCGAACACTATTAAAGATAGAAATTACTAATCTTGGAACATATTAATTATTGTTTAGATAAAAAACTTTCAATTTACCCAGCACAATTACAAGTAGAAAATTTAATAAAAGATTAAATATACACTGCACTACACTCCTTTTTCATTTTATTGATTATTTTGACGTCAAAACAAAACATTTCATAAGATAATAATGTTTTCTCCTAGCCAAATTTCACACAAAACTTCCACCAACATTAATGTTTTACAACTATGCACTTCTCAAAAGGTTAATAAACATAATTCACAAGAACAACTGTAGATATAATACTCCACGCTTATAGGTTAGGTATTATGATCTATGTGGCGGCCATTATTATTTTATCAGTGAATAAAAATTTTCAATCAGTAAGACAGAATAGATTTATACCTGCAGTAAACATAATTACGCTTGGTGAATTGAAATGTCGCTATTTATTCGGAGGATAAGCACAAATGAACCAAATAAATAACTACTTAGGTTCGGTGAACATGGCCATTAATTAGCTATACATAGCACGGTGACATGGTACTTTCTGAGCACCCGCTATTAAAGGATGTGCATAAAGTACTACTGGCGCGGGCGCTCTGAAATCTCCATCCAGCGTTCAACTGACGTAAAGCTCAGCAGTTGCCCTGGAGACTGAGAGAGAAACTCGGGAAGAACTACCCTGAAACCAGTGCGGGGAATTAGAAATGGGAACGAAAGATAGATAGTTCCCGTTTGCGCACTGTGCAAATCAAACCGTTATTCTTTGATTTCAGTTTCATTGAATACAGCAGTCGTATAAATTGGAAAATTGACGCAGTTCTGTACTAAAAATAAATTATTTTTCCCGCGCTTTTTTCCATCTTGTCTCGAAAATAAACGTACCTACATTTCTCGACCTTGTCTCTAATACTGAGATGAGAAATAATAATAATAAAAGAACAATTCTTATCTGATAACGATATCTCCACGCAAATAACCTTAGTTGCTGATTGTGTTGTATAAAAATAATAAAAAAAAATATAAACAAGTCAATTTTTGTGGGCCCTTGACACTTAAGGGTCCAGGGATTCAAGTTCTATTAGTCCCTATATAAATCCGCCCCTGATTTAATGTAAATCATATGGAGAAATTTAACACGTAATGTCAATAAGCTGGGTTTATCAAATATCCCGTAGGATAACATGTATTAGGGTGATTAAAAAAATAGTATATTACACCACAAGGGCCGAAAGTGTGATATTTTTGCCCTGTGCGCCATGATCCCTGAGGCGAAGCCGAGGGCATCGTGGCAAAAGGGGCAAGGATATCACACTTTCGTTTAGTGTGGTGTTTACTATTTTTTTTTCATACCTCGGTCGTGAGCACGTTTATTAAATACATTATTAATTGATTACATAAAAACACAGATAAATTCCAAGCAAGAAGCTTTGAGGTTATACGTAAAAATAGACATACGAAATGACTTTCGAAGAGTGCAAAATGGCAGGGCGCTTTCAGAAATCTGCGGGGGGGGCGCACATACTCCTAGTTACGCCACTGCTGTGACTGGTGTGCTAATTATGATATTCATATGTTATTATAGAGTTTTTAAAAGCTTTAAAAGTCAACTTCAAGAATATATAATGGTTATTTGCAAAAAATTGAGTTAATTACAAATAAATTTAGTTAAAGAAAAAACATTTTTTTCCTTGTTAATTAAATGGGAAACTAACATTAAAATAGCAACCTTTTAGAGTTGAGCTACAGAGCCCTTCTTTGGTGACGATTTTTTTTACATTAAATAGAAACATTTGAGAGGGTAAGAACAAAAAAAAAATTTTTTTAATCACCCTAATATACATATATACATATATTATTGCGAGTCTATTCATTAACTTTCAAGCTTATTTAGGCTTAGTACGAATTAATATTATCGGTTCATTGTTATTTTTAAGACTAAACTAAAAATTCAATTAATATTTTCACTAGTTATTGTATTATATTATTGTATAATTAAAATTTATATCTAAATACACGACCGCAAATCTACGATATTTGATTTAGTGGTATCGTCTGTCGAAAATCACGTTGTTTGTACTACGAATACCGCGTTTTATCGGACACAGAGAACGAAAGACAGTGAAAACAACAAATTTTACAATCGGTGATGGGCAAACAAGCGTTGAGGAATGCGAATAAAACCGCAAGCAAAGCGCGGCTACTCGTACATACAAATACAATGGTGGAACAGTAGCAATATAAGTATTACGCGTAGAAACGTCTGGTGTTGGTGTATTCCCTTGAGAATAACGGATAACCAGGCGGTGGGTTGCAGAACGATTCTTGTTGAGATGTATACAGAATGAACTGTCATTGATGTCGATATACAGCGTGTTCAATAAAATTTAAAACAAAAACTTATGAGTCTCATCCACATTCACTCACTTTTGAAAAGTTGACATCGTGCACTACAAAACGTAGATTTCAGTTTTTCGATCAGATGCTTGGAAGCATGCTAAAAACGGCCGACCGCGTGCTCGCAGTCGAGTGGTGGTGGAAGGAGCAGCGGCGGAGAAACGTATGTAGAGTAATAGCGCGCGCGGCGCGCACGTTATTTATATTTCCCCACCACTCGACTGAGAGGGCGCGCTCGGCCGTTTTACACGAACTTTACGAGTGTTTTTAGCATGCTTCCAGACATCTGATCGAAAAACTGAAATCTACGTTTTGTAGTGCACGATGTCAACTTTTCAAAACTTTTTTTTAAATTATTATCGGACTTACGGTAACGCATACAGGCCTGCCGGAAAAAAGCGCACTGCAAACTTTCAATCGCGATTTCGCAAAAACTAATAATCCGACAGCACCCACCTTTGGCACATATAAAGAACATTATAATCCCTACTTTGTCTCAAAATTTTAGCGCTCCAGCTCAAAAAATGACGGAGCTATAAATTTTCGAAAAAACGCCTAATTTTCTGGTTTTTCCTTAATTTTTCAGGACCTAATTATCCGATTAAGACATTCGACCTCTCATTCTGTAGATATTTCAATTCACTACAAACCATTTCATTGGGGCATCCCGATTACTCCATTAGTTTCAAAGTTACAAGCAAAAAAAGGCAAAAATCGCGTTTTTTTTGCAATAAACTGTTGATAACTAACTAATGAACCGGAAAATCGAGTTAAAAACACATACCTATTCATCTGCTTATTATCTTTTATATCATCGCACAATCGGTTTGCTACTAGTCTTTATGTCACGAGACCGCTGTTTTAAATCTGTATAGCTTGGCCTAAATAATAACAATTCGAAAACGTTTGGAAAGATATTGAGTAAACTATTTTTTATCGCTCGGATTAAATTCGACATTAACGAAACAAAGCAATTACAATTTAATTGATCGAGCGTCTTATCCCCTCGATTGTCTTGCAGCCAAATGCATGGGTCAATTAACGAAACTTGGCAGGCACAATTCTTCAACCTAACCTAATGGAAAAAAATACGAGAACATAGTGTTTACGATGGATACTACTATTATTATTGCAGAAGCGGTTATTCAGGTGAAGTGGATCGTTCCCCATAAAAATATTTTTATGCATCTAATAAATACAATAAATAGATTTGGTGAATTCAAATTTTAGAAAAATAGCAATAATAATTGTTAGTAGAAGTTTTGTTCCAAAAATATGTATTGAAAGAAGAGATTTATTTGGTTGAAGAACAATTGAAAAATAAGTTTTACCAAAGTATCGCTTGTGGCCAACGTTTCGAAAATGAACATGTATATAGTATTCATTATATTAAATATTAGTTTGATTTCTAAATTACAAATATATACCTAAATTACAGATCAGATAAAACTAAACATTATGGCATACCTCAATGCAAGTTGAGATGATAAATTGTGCAAATTATTGCAATATACATGATCATTTATTATGAATTTCAACAGTTTTTAAATTTAAAAATATCATAAAACAGTTTTTTAATAACATTATTGTGTCAAATGTGAAAATAAATATTGTACTATCTTATGTATAAGAAAGCAATAATAATACCTAATGCGTTTAACGTCCGTTTCTTGACTTTGTCATAACAGACGCCATTTGCACCATTACTATTTTTTTTTCTACCACACTTTCCGTTATTTTCTGCAATTTTTAAACTTCAACTTAATTAATAGCAATGGGCGAATGAAAGAATTTTTAGGAAATTAGGATAAGCTAGGCAAATTTGGAGCATAGGAGTTTGACAGGTTATCGGCCATGACCCTGAATAAGGAACCATCTCGATATTTATCTGGAATTATTGAGGGAAACCATGGAAAATCTCAACAAGTAGGCCGGTACAGGAATTACCGTTCCTCATCGTGAGGCAGTGGGAAAAACTCCCAGCCACATTTGCCCCCGCCGGGATTCGAACCCGGTACCTCCCGAATGCGGGTCTTGTACTCTCACCACTACGCTACACCGCTCGGTGAAAAATAGCAATATATTCAATGTATACCGCGATATCATGAAATTGCATCTCACAACAGAGAAAGCAAAGCACGCAATTAGTGTAGAATACAGTGACATACACACTACATTGAAGACCTTTTGTAGACGCATGTAAAGCATGCACTTGTAACGACCGTTGATGTGGCAGCCATGACGTCAGCGCGGTCAGTCACCTAGTAAAACGTGTGGTTGGATTTAGAGTGTGCATAGCTATAGACTTTCACAGTGTCACATGCTCATGGTGCTTGCTTGCTTCAATTATACCTATGAAATATCAACAATCAATACGATCAACGACGACGTATGCTTGATTCTTAATCTTCTCCCAGCACTTCGCTGACCTTGAGACCCACAAGCCGCCACTGAATTATTAGAATTTAAACTCAGATAAAGGTATAGCTGTTAATACAACTGTTTAAATGCGACGTGTTTACAATCCTTTTATTTTTGAAAATATATCAATATAATGCATTAGTGTTATGAAACCATCTTGGATATAGCGTTTTCTTTTTCGTCAACACTCTACACTCTGGTATAGTAACTATCCTAACACTTCTAAACAAACGTCTTAAGGTGGGACTGTACAGTATACTATACTAAAATGGAAATACCATATATGGTATTTTCGTTTTTATTGAAAATCTATTTAGCGACTTAGATTTCTGTTTGCTGTACGACACAGACAAACCTTTTAAGAATAATGGAAAGTATCTTAGAATCAATAATCTATCTAAACATATAAACAAAATTGGAGTGTGTTTGTAATATCAAAGTTACAGCTTTTTACTAAATGCATATGAAAAGTATTTATAAGGTACTTATAACAAAAAGCAATTTTTAAAGTTTTTGTCTGTTTGTCTCTTTGCTCCGGCTAATCAACGAAACGACTAGACCGATTTTGACGGGACTTTCACTGGAAGATAACTATTGTTGTAAGGAGTAACTTAGGCTATAAAAACAAAAAAAGTAGGGAAGCCTTTTCGTAAACTCTGAAAACTGAACAAACATACATTCCACGCGGACGCGGGTAACAGCTAGTTTACAATAAAAGAGACTCGGAGCTCGTCAAAAAAAGGTTGTTTTTAAAATAATGTACAAACGAAAGTTTGCACATTTTTTGCTGATTATTAAAAAAATTGATAAGCTGCCACTAAGTAGGCTAGAGATAACTATATTTTTTATTTAAACAAAAGAAATGTTTTTGCTATTTTTTTACTTTTTATTTAAACTATACAGGCTGGGTGCACAAAGCCTACTAGCGCCGCTAGTGGGTAATAGAGAATTATTGAACTCACTTTTTATGGAAATCGCGACATGTTTCTATGGTGATAAATCAAAAACTTTAGTTGGAAATGGTGTGTCAAAAAAAACGTAATAAGAAAAACATCTTAATTTGTTTACACTAACAGCGGAACGTCAAATTAGGGCGCCAATGGTCTTTATTTTACTTAAATCGCCATCAGTGCAACAGGCCGGAACACAACAAGCATTACCAGATCGCTTAGTTTTTCTATGTTTTCTTTGTAATTAAAAAACTTCATAAAATTATAACTATTTTTATTTTTATAAGCATTGCTCACTGCCATACAGAAAATTTGAGTTTGAAGTTTCCCCTAGTGCTCACCACAAACGCACTCATCGAAAAATTTGTAACTCCGCCTCCTTGCACATAGCCCATACCTACCAATAATTAATTTAAAAAATTGTAAAATTACGTCATTTTTTTTTTATTTGATTTTAGGAACAAGATTATTAGTGTCCTGCAGCAAATGGAAATAAAATTCAAAATTTTGAATAATAACGAAAATAAGATGAGGTGTTTTGGCGAATTGATAACAACTCTGCCTTAAGTATACTAAGTTTTCAGTGTTATATTCTTGTCAAGATTCAATATTTATGATATAAAGAATTATAAATGATAGAATATAGCGCAGACGTTTCTCATACATAATAATATAATATGCATGACGTTTCCATCAACTGTACAAGGAAACGTTTGACGTTTGCTTTTACAACATTTTAAACTTCACTTACGGCTTCCATGACACACGAATTTCAGAAAGGTAGACGCCGTTGGGCTTTGCCTAAAAGGTTAATAAACTAAAGAAGCGCCAAAGCAATATAAAAGCTACATAAAAAGTGGGTGCGTGTACTCATGTACGCACGTTAGAAATTATACTTCTTTGGCGTGATTACTTTTTTTTTAATATGCATGTAAAAAATTTATTGAAATAAAATAATAATAAAAGCACTGAGGTGAAATATTATACTCACTACACCAAAAACTAAACTGCATATATTTTATAAGCATATCTTACATCAAAATCTCGTGTCACGATGTTCGTTTTCGCTAATCTCCGAAACCACTAAACCGATTTTAATTAAACTTCACTATAGGATAGTTTTTAATTTTTTTATTTCAAGAAACAGGGAAGTAGGGAAACTATCCTTATATAATATAATATATAAAATATACCTAAATCATATTCTTTGCTTAGTAACATGTAGCAGCATCTGATAGAATTTGCTCAAACCTATTAGTTCAGACACCGGACCGATAACGAAATACATTTTGCAGAATTATATCTATCGCACCAGGGTGAAACCGGGACAGATCACTAGTATTTTAAAATTTTATTCATATTGAAATAAAACATCAACTGACATCTATCATATTCACTATTTTACAGTTTCAATCGCTGCGCCATCAGTCGAGAATTTGGTAAACGTGCTTAAAATAAAAATATTTAATAAAATGTCCAAAGTGTATGCTTCAGTGTGTAAACGTATCCTGTTAATTTTGATGTTACAGTCGGCAACTTCAATCTGTTAATTTTGATGTTACAATGTGCGCGCGCATCGATTCACTTTCATCATGTTTGCATAACGCATCCAATTTTTTACTGCCCTACTTTTACCAGCAGCTTTGCTTGCGTTAATGTCAGTTTCTTATATACAGGATCCGGCAAAAGTCCGACAACGTCCCGAAATTTCCTGAAGGGTAGGTTTTCGTGAAAAAAGTTTGGACCAAAAGTTGCTCAACTTGGAAAGTTTAATCGTTTGCACACAAAGATCACCCCACATCCTCACTCCCTCGCAGGGGGTGGGGGTGAATCGAAAATATCAAATAACAATCCACATTTTTTCTCACGGATTATTATTATCCGAAAGAAGTATCAAACTTTTGTCCGAAATTTTTTTTATCCTAAGCTTCCTTCAACCCCTAAAATACACGCCAAAAATCGGTTTCCGGAAAATATTAAAATTTTATGCCTTAACAACGACCTTGCGCAGAAAATTACGAAATATAAAAGTTATTTGGTTTGAAAAAAGTCATCGATTAAACATAGAAAAACCCCACCCCCTGTGAAGGGTAGAAGGTGTAGGGGTGAGCTTTGTGTGCAAACGATTAAACCTTCCAAGTTGAGCAACTTTTGTTCGAAACTTTTTTCACGAAAATCTTCCCTTCAGGAAAATTCGGGTCGTTGTCGGACTTTTGCCGGAACCTGTATAACTAAACCTCCCAAAAAAATACTCTAAAAGTTTGAAATGAGTGATTGTGTGACCACAGATGTAATAAAACTAAAATGTTCCATAACAGGGACACAGTGTTTTATATTTTATTTGGTTAGATTTCGTTCAGAATTTTTGTTGTAATTGTCTGAACGTTCGCAATAACAGAGGTAGTAGTAAATTGGCTAAATAATAGAGCAAACATCGCGTACGTGATACAGGCGTATGTGGTGGAGCGTGGCGGTATAGAGCAGCTCTCATATTGATCTGTGAAGGAAACCGCAGCAGTATACCCTTAATATGATTACATATATAGAGAAAGAGAGAAAATTGGTCAATTGGTCAGTATTCATAACGTTAATATGAACCACAGTTGGTATTGCGTAACGAAATATCACTTGACAATAATAATACTCTGTGAAGGCCCCCACACACTGTGTTATTTTTATTCAGCAACGGAGGTTATTTTTTCTCCGTAATGTATTGTTCGTTTGTTACCCTTTAAAGACTAAACTGAACGTTTCCTAGATAATTTCGTTATTTTTATCATAAAACTAAGAATGGTTATATCGTTTCCATAAAGTATGTGCTTTTTTGTTAATGCACGAAAGTTAGATTTCCACAAAAAAGTACTAAAATGATTCCAAAGATGCCTTCGTTGCCATAATATATCGATTTTAATTATTTAGATAAAATTTGAATCTTCAAATATATTTTTTGTTTTAAGATTCTATGATTCCGTTATAGCAACCATTAGGCTCTAATCTAATAGACCTTTTTTGTGTGCACGTCTCAATTTCCACCATAGTTTTGGGCACTTTTTATTTTGACGGGTGAAAAGTGATAGATTTTGCCAAAAGTAAACAGTGATTAATTAAAAAATATTATTTAAAGAACCGATACAGTACCGTAGAAAAACATTTCACTACATCTGAAGATATATTTTTTGACAATCAACCATTTTTGACAGGTAGGGTTGTAGACTTTCAACCAGTTTTCGTTTACTTCCATCAGTATTTCGATCATGGCATTTCAACCACCGTCTCCATTTTGCTCTTATAAAGGTTTGTGTACTAATTTAGCTTCGTCAATAATATTTACATATAAACGTCGAAAGCCTTACTGGGTCAGCCAAAAAGTGCCCGAAACTTCTAAATACCGTGATCATAACCGTGGTGATGACGCTTGCGTGTAAAAACGATAAAAATATTAATTGTATCGTCAACAAATTAATTAATAATAAAATATAATGATTGAAGGAGATTTATTTGGTTGAGGAACAATAGAAATAAGCTTTACCAAAGTGTGGCCAACGTTTCGAATATTATATTTTCATCCTCAGGGCCTCAATGCAAGTTGAGATGGTAAATTGTGCAGATTATTGTAGTATACATGACCATTTAAAATTATGAATTTCAACAAAATTTTTAATTTAAAAATATCGTAAAACAGTTTTTTTGATAAAATTGTTCTGTCCAATGTGAACATAAATATTGTGAATAATCTATATATATAAAAATGAATCCCTATATCCCTTGGTCACGCCATCACGCGTGAACGGCTGGACCGATTTCAATATTTTTTTGTTGTGTTTGTTATTGTCAGGAGAAGGTTCTTATGACAGAAAAAATTTAAAAAATTGCGCGGAAAAAGAGAAAATTTAAGAATCCTTATTTAAGAAAACTTAACAATCATATATCTAGATCGAGGATGTAAAAAAACTGAATATCGTTTAAAACAAATGCTTTTTTTTTCGAGCACGACGGCGCAGCCGGAGTGAACCCTCGAAATAGAGCAAGTGTTTTAAAGACCAGTTATCCACGAATACTTTACGCTATTTTTTTCGAGCACGACGGGGCAGCCGGAGTGCTCGAAATAGAGCAAGTGTTTTAAAGACCAGTTATCCACGAATACTTTACGCTATTTTTTTCGAGCACGACGGCGCAGCCGGAGTGCTCGACATACACACATATACGCCCATGTATATTTTAAAATAGCTAGCAATTAATAAAATAGATAGATAGATAGATGTTCCAATTAAATTGTTTTATTATTTCACTTTATACGTAGCGAAGCACGTACAGGGCCGCTAGTAAAATATAATAATAAGTACATTTACAATATAATTAGATGACCCTTCGAGTTGGTGGTCTTAAAAACAATAATAAATTGAAAGCCTCGTAGAAATATGTGTTAAAGTACAGAAAGGAAAAATGTATACTTACCCCCATCATCTACATTCTACTGCATCATCTACTATAAATACGTAATAAAATATCGATCTATTCCTTTTCTTAGGACTTAGGTAATAATGTGCTAAATAAGTGGAGTAATGCATAATACATGAACCGCACTTTACATTTTCTAATGGAGCTAAGTAAGTAGTTAAATATTAAGCGATCTAAAACTACGAACCCAGACAGGCGCTCATATCGATAAACAATAAATGCAATATCCGTTAGCTGAGTATTCGGCTAAATAAACATAATATCAACTAGGTCGTAGCTTTAAGCACATTTTAAAACAGTACGTGTACGAGTGCATTCACTCGTAGGTACACCGTTTAAATTAATTTCTTGCCAAAAATATTATACTGTAAGAGCTTCGCGAGACGCCCAAATCTCATTTAATTCTTACCTTGGCTACAGTCATGCATGTAACTGTGTATTTTTTTAGTTTAATGCCTATATTCACCGAACACTATTAAAATTAGATGTTACTAATCTTGGAACAAATTAGAATAAAATTTACCAAGCAAATTATCAGGTAGAGAAGTTATTTAAAGAATAAATATACACTGCATTGTACTCCTTGCTCTTTTTATTGAATACTATTTTGACGTTTACCCAAATTTCCGACCGATGGCGTTAGTATATAAACGTCAAAAAAGATTCACAAAATAATAATGTTTTATCTAAACCCAATTGCACACAAAACTTCCACAAATTTTAATGTTTTACAACTATACCCTTCACAAAAGGTTAATAAACAACACATAAATTCACAAGAGCAAACTGTAGATATAATACACCACATTTATAGGTAAGGTATTATGTTCTATGTGGCAGTCATTATTATTTTATCAGGGGAATAACGGATTTGTGAGTGAGATAATAATATTACTTCATTTCAAATGTATTTTCAAACTGTATCTGAAACAAAAACAATAATAATATCTTTTCAGTTCCCTACGTCGCTCGATACCTTCCCGACTTACGTTAGAGTGAAGCCGGACCGGGCGGCTAGTTTAAATAAACACATAAAGAAATTACAAATATTCACTTGGTACTTTCAATATGTTTACTTCTTTCTTTTGACATAGTTTGAGGACACCTGGATTACAGCTGGTGAATTAATTATTTATTCAACAACATTCTCATTAAAAAGCCTATTACTTATACAATATTATTCCATGTCAGTTACTATTTTATCTACCAAATCGTTAACAGAGAAACCGAGCAACAATGTAGTGTAATTACAAGTAAATTGAAAGCTTGTAATGAAACACAACTTTGCCATCGCATTTTCTGTTTACATGTATCGCGCCACCGATCTCTATTTAATGGATTGTGAATGGCGGCCGCCACTATTTGAAATCAACCTGTGCAGTGTCTGATACTAACTGATGGGTGACTATTTTAATGGGCTGTTTGAATCATTTTAGAACTGTAGATATATATAACAATATTCCTATAAGAATACTTATTCAGCTTGTTAAACGATCCTAGCCAGTAAAGATAAACATTTTTATGACGTAGGGTGCGGTTAATGTCTTGATAATTTATATTTCCAGCTCAATTTGCCACCCAAAGCTTTCTTCTCTCTCGTAACGCTAGTCAACCTGCCGCATTACTAAAGGCTGCTTCCCACTGGCAAAGCAACTGTCAGTTGTCAATGTATATTAATTAGTGTATTTTATTTACTAAAGAATCAAAAAAATGAAGAAGAAGAGAAAGGTGTTGGTGGATATCATCTTTTAGTAAAAAAAGTCGAGGTATTGAGATGATAATAAACAAATAGATCATTTATCCGATTCATATCGCAATAATCTCTTTTACCATTCCAACCCACAAGTGGGAAATGGTAGATACTAGTTTAGGTAAAAATCACTTTTCAAATTTTACAATATCTTTTTGTTTTGAGACTCCCCGAATCCAAAAAACATATTTTTGGAAAAACTATGTGCGTCCGTTAGTCTGTTTGTATCTGTGAACACGATACACATCAAACGGATTGAAACCAAATTTTGGGAGAATGTTTGGTATGCACATATAGAGAGTTCTATTGTTTATGGGGAAGATCGGCGCATGCGAAGAAGAGATATATGCTATAACGGTGTTTTTTTTATATAATAATAGTATACTTTTCGAACAGCTTATTATTCTATTCATTTTTTCAAAAAAGTTTCGTTGAAAATTTTTTTTCTGAACTTTAGTTTCGGATAGATTTTGAAATTAAAAAAAAATCAGCTGTTCTTTTGTTTAGTTGATGTCAGAAATAAACTAATTAAGTATGCTTTGATTAATTTTTACATGACGTGGAACATATTATGTAGGTAACTACGGCAACGAATAGCAAATATCATATTGAATACTAGCCATTATCCGCGTTATGTCGCGCGATATCAGAAATTTTTGAAGTTGGAACGGTCCCGTCGCCCAATTGGTTAGAATTTTTTTAATTTTATATACAATGGATCGGATATGTTGGCCGATTTTGTTAAAGAGCCGTGTAAAAATTTGAAAATTTCTTCAAGAAGTGACAGGCTCGCTCGCGACGTTCATAATGAACGACTCCTTTCTCGGAGCAGAGCGAGTCGCCCTTTTTTTTGTGAATGACTCACTCCGAGCGCCATTGTTCTCTGCTGAGCTATTCTGTACTGTTGCATTCGCACATTTGCAGAGCGCACATAGCACAGGACACAGAGGCACTAGTGAACTTTGCACGTACGGAGTTATCTTTGCTGAGTCATTTAATGTTGAATGACACACTGTTAGTGTAATAGTACTAAGCGTACAGTGACTTCGTTGACAAAGATATAATATTGTAACAATAAATTATTGTTAAGCTTTTATTATACTTTATAGTTTATACGAAATGCGAATAATATAAGATCAGAATCATATTAAAATGAGCTCAGAGCTGAGTGTGTGTATTGTGCTGTGTAATGCTACGTGACTCCTGAGCATGTATGATGACAGTTCACACCTCTGCAATCTGCACGCTTGTGTAGTGCGTACTTTCTAGTGTCGCTCCTTTGAACGACTCCCTCTGAGCGACTCTATTTAGTAAACGGAGCGCACGGAGCCAGCTCCCAATAAAGTCATGTGGACACATCACTACTTGGAATATAACGGGCCGTGGAAGTTTCAAACGTTGTGCGAATTTACACTCGATCCACAGTCCCGAATTTGGAGATCAGTGTATTGCACACGCATAACATACAAAACGTACTATGTTAGGAACGTGTTAGTAAACAACATTCTGAATTAAATTTCAATGAAGTTTCTTTGAAAAGCTCTCACATTACGTAACTGTATTATGATTATTCATTTCGAACAAGCGCAGCACTCCACACAGGCGACTTGTCAAATCCAGCTTTAAAACTCTTATTTTTCGAAGAAGATACCGTGTAATTTGTATAGCATATTGCGCCTTAGGGTTCGGCGTCTAAAATTCGACTGAACTGCTTTATTCGATTAGATTGAAGAAACAAATAAAATTACATACTCGGTTTGTTTGATCTTTAAAATGAATAATGATATAATGAATTTACAGTTGACCATAATATGATATGCAAAATGGTATAATAGATTGTAGATAATAAACTCTCGGAAATTCCGGTCATAATGTCGGTTTTCCTTGTCAATTAAGATGATGTTAAATGATTTGATTGAAACTGCAAGTATCTGTACAATGTATATATAAACAGTGGCGTAACTATACTGCCGTAAAAAGGTAAAAGGCAGTAAGTGACCAACTTATGAATTTGAGTAAATCAAGATTTACTAAAAATGTCTTGACCGTCCAGAATTTTAGATTATGGAAACCAAAACATGGGGGAAACATTTTTTAAAAACAATAAAATTATTGCTGCAGCACTTACTGCTGTCGTTGGCTTCAGTATGAACTCATTTTTCAATAAATGTCACTTACTGCCCTTTGCCTTTTTAGGGCAGTATACCACCTGAGGCCCGTGGCAAATTCATCGGATGGGGCCCTCCCTTAATATAAAAAAGCTTCACGTTGTAGTTTCATAATACATACAAATATTAAAGAGCACTGTGGTTGAAACAAAAATAAAAAATATAGATTAGTAACTTCTTACCACAACAGTTTTATTAGCGGATGTACATTTCGGGAGCTATGCTCTCATCTTCAGCAAACACTGAAGATGATAATAAGATAATAATAATAGAATCCAAATTAATAAAAAATGCGACATTTGAGAATTATGATGAAGGAAGGTTTTGGTTGAGGATCATAAATAAATAAGCTTTGCTAATGTTTCGCTAGTGGCCAACGTTTCGAAAAATTTATTTTCATCTTCAGGGCTTATACATATATACATGTTCATAGGCCCTGAAGATGAAAATAAATTTTAAACGTTGGCCACTAGCGAAACATTGGTTAAGCTTATTTATATGATCCTCAACCAAAACCTTGCTTCATCGTAACATTCTATTGGATCAACACTACTTTATGCTGAAGACATTTTTTTGTTAAAATAAATGCCAATTAACGATTTTTGAAGGTCAGACCATTTTCCTAAAAGTTCATTAAAAAAATGTTGAGACGTTCTGGCAAAGTTGTGTTCATATTGTGACTATATAAATAATACACAATGATGTACAATCCCCCACCCTTCCCGGGATCATACCCCCTGACGTATGCGAGATCAACAAGCAACTCGTAATATGATGCGCTCTGCCAACAGACTAGAGATGGCTGAATTCGATGTACAGCGGACCGCAATGTACTTATGATTAAAAGTTCACCAAAACCCGTGCATCACTGAACAAACCATTTAAACAAATTAGTGAGAAGTTTATCCTGTTAATTATTTACTCTAATACCTTTTTTCAATCAGCTTCCTCGGAAAAATTTGCATTTCTCTTATTCAAAGATACGATATACAATTTCGTCAGATGTTAAAGAAAAAAATTCTATATTCGCGGATCGCAGCGGACTGGAAAATTCCTACATAAAGAAAAACGAAAATAAACTTTACAGCTTTAAATAAGTATTGTTTTATTAGATTGAATGCAAGTACATCAACCAATCCTATCATCGGAGAATTACATCGAAGAAAGAGACGCAGATATATTTTCGATACGCTTTGTTGCTTTCATTCACCGCCCATTGAGTAGATAGGCAATGATTTATATATATAGATATATGGACAAAAGCGTAGGTAAGGTGGGGGGTTAAAGAGGGTAATTACCACCCAGGTTCATAATACATAATAAAAATATAAATATAAATATTTTTATGTTCTAAAACACAATTGAAGATTGGTTTTAATTTATTATTTTATTGATGCAAGAATTTTGTCTAACATTATTTCAACTTACATTACGATATGACAATAATAATTTTAATTTGACTATGTCAAGATCTAGTATTTTATGGTAAGGTTAAGATAAGGTTGTAACGATTTTGTATAATTTATTTGAGAGATTCATTAGTATTAATGTTTGTAGATCGCCTGATGAAGTGTTAATTACAACACGAAACGTTGCGAAAAATAAAAATTTCGTCTTGATAGTTTTCTATGATCCTTCTTCCTCTAAAAACAACAACTTACTATATCATCATCCAGGATCTCACACACTTAAATAAAAATATAAACCTGAAAATAATACGAATACCTGGCTAAAAATAAAATTTAGAAATACTTCTTGAAAAAAAATGTGCAAAATTTTAATTTTTAATATTTTGCTTGACACCTTCCTTCGTAAGTATTCTTGTGTGATATTAATAAAACTTAAAAAATATATTGATTTTTTTTGCTTCCCCCCCCCTCAAAATATCTACGCCCCTGTTTGAGAAGAGCTGTGAAAGTGCTCGATTATTTTCAAGCCCTGACAAATGTAAAAACACTTTGTATAGTGTTCATGAACGGGACAATGATGGATAAGTTGACCACACCTATACGCATGCATATAAACAGGTAGGCAGCTGTGTGCATAGGGCAACACGCTGTGTGAACTATGAGCTAGCTATTCCGAGACCTCCACTTGATTACTAATTTAATTAGAGTGCAATTTCAGACGTGAAGAGCGCTGTATACTGTCAACGCAAAAGAGAAACCAACGTAACACCTTCGTTACTCAACTTTCAACTCTGCCTGCTATGATACTTGCATAAAATTAAAAAAATAGTCACAAGTGCAGAAAGAAAATGTACACAGTAGTTCCTTTGCGTATTCGTCATTACTGAATAACGAAGTAAAATAAAGATTTCAGTTTCAGCTTTTTAAAAACACGTCCTTTCATGATACAGAAGAAACACCAAGGTTTTTAAGTTTGTTTCTTTTGACATTTTGAATTGAAAAGCTCTTTATCTATTTTAGTCTCATTTACCTGCAATGTTTTCTGCAAAAAAATTTTTTGCAAGATCTCCTATGTGCAAGGAGGCGGAGTTACAAATTTATCGATGCGAGCATTTGTGGTAAGCACTAGGGGAAATTTCAACCTCAAATTTTCCGTATGTCAGTGAGCAATATTTATTAAAAGTGACAATAGTTACAAGGTATAAAGTTTCTTAACTACAAAGAAAACATGGGCAAAACTAGGCGATCTGGAAATGCTTGTTGTGTTCCGAGCTGTTGTGCTGATGGCGATTTAAGTAAAATAAAGATCATTGGCGTCATAATTTGACATTACGCTGTCAGTGTAAACAAATTAATTATTTATATATTGTACGTCATAATTGATAAACAAATAATTCTCACGTACCTTTTTTGTTATGCTATTTATATAATGGTTTACAAAATTAACAGCAGTTTTCCTTATAACATTTTTTTTGACACATCATGGCCAACTAAAGTTTTTGACTTATAATCATAGAAACATGTCCATAAAAAGTGAGTTAAATAATTCATTATCCACTAGTGGCGCTAGTAGACTTCGTGCACACAGCCTATGGCCTATTAAAGTGATCTATCTTACACTACTGCGTAAAGTAAAACAAAAGAAATGCAAAACGAAGTTGTACTACCAGTCACGTATGAAAATTCAAGGTAACCTATAATTGGAAGTGAACTTGCTCAAAACTAAACTGTCAAAAAAATTTTTAAAAATTATGTGCAAATCAGCTATTTTACAGGTGCGAAATATGTAGTATGTACCTATTTTGTTGCTAATGTCATTATGACATTTCTCGTTTTAACATAGTGTCAAAACTTGTACATAAAAACATCATTTCCGAACGAGATACATCAATTACAATTTATTAATGTAGGTACACAGTTTTTCGATGCTTTTTTTAATAAACGAAGTTACAAAGGCACATTTAATTTTTAAATGATAATTGAAGAAGACATTTTTGACTTTCAAATAACACCTTAAACGTCGTTATATCTTTATTTTTTACAAAGAAAACGACTTTTCTTGTTTCATTAAAAAGCGTTGTATGAGTAGGTCGAAATGGTTGGTGTATAGCGTGTATGGGGCTATTCTATATGGTCTATGTTAAATTTAACAGCGCTGTTAAACATTTGTCTCATTTTAACGTATGTGATGTTAAATTTGTTAGAAAGTGACAACAAATTAACAGCACTATAAATTTTTACACTGACCATATGAGAATAGTACCATATAGTATAGAGTAAAACCTCTTTAAGTCGAACCTCGATAAGTCGAAAACCTCCAAAACTCGAAAAAATGTTTTGTTCCCTTCACTTCAAGCCCCAAAACCTTTATTTCTCGAAATCTCAACCCTCTGTAGGCCGAAATAATCAATGAATTCCTACAAGCCATTTCGGTACATATTTTCCCTCCTTAACTCGAAAAAATAAATAGGACTTCTGCAGCTCGAACATAGCCATTCAAAATGAATTAAATGAATCTTAACCTCTACAAGTTGAATATTTCCATACAAAATCCGCCTAATTCGAAATCTTTCGTAAGTCGAAAACTCTATAACTCGAACTTTTTGGCGTATCCTCAGAGGTTCTACTGTATTTGTATAAGTATTACAATACAGCTAAACTCTTGATCGGCATTATAGATTACAAAGCTGGACGCTAACTCATGAAAACTTGACTTAACAGTATTGATGTGGGAAGGAAAATTTTCCACCATTTTTTCCGAGAAATTTTAACTGTCAAAAAGACAATTTTTCAGTAAATTTTTTATAGGACATATTTGAACTTTCCATTCTTTCTTGTATTAGTCAATTTCTGTACCATTCAAATAAAAACTACAGGTTATAATTATAACTTTGTAATCCACATGAACAAAAATAAGTTTGTTTCTGTTTTACTTGAGATTTGTCATATTGTTTTATTTGGAACTCATAACAAATCAATTCATCCTTTTTCATAATAAAAGAGCACTCACAGAAAATGAATCACCTATTTCTCTTGTTATTTGATAAACAAAGTAATGAGTGGTCAGAAGATAGCACCGCTGTTAGTGGCTGCTGCAGTTATAGGGAATTCCCCTCATGTAAAAAGTACTAGATTGGAAAAAAAATCAATCTGCTTACTGTCAGGAATAAAGGGTAACCAGAAAAAAACAAGTGCGTGGAAATACTTTGTTGAAGTCCATGAAGGCAATTAAAGGTAAATGCAAATATTGTTATAATTTTGCTTATTGCTTTTTTGTTGGAAGGAAAAAATAAAAGAAACTAGAGTATTTGTAGCCTCTAGTGAATGTGAGTATATTAATTTTTCATTATTTTTTGAATCATCATACTTTCAATCTTTCGTACAATTTATTAGATAATAAATAGCTTAATACTAATTAATTTTTATATTTTTTAGATATTTCTGAAGACGATTCAAATCCGGATCGAAACGTCATCTTGCGTTATATTGATTTGTTATATTTTTTTATTTTTTGTCAATATATTAGTCTGAGAAAAATTGGTCGACAATTTTATTTATTTGAAGAGTTCTATTCAGACGTTAATCAAAGATTTGAATGTGAGTATAATTTTACAATACCTTATTAATTTAGTGGCTTAGAAAATTTTCCGGAAAACCCACAACTCTACTTAAGAATTTCAATAGCGCTTAAGAATGATCAAATAGATCATTTATCAACAGAATTGATGTGGCAATGTCGTACGTCATTAATATAAAGCATGCGTATAAATTATGCAAAATCGGTTTGCAAATTTCGTAGGGCGAGCGGGGAACATTAGTGAAGGCATTACATGATGACAGTAAACCTCGTCACTTAATGCTTGTGGCATACAAAGTTTGTACACTCGGCCGAGTAGGATTTAAAACTGTTTTAATTTAAAGTTTGTTGTTTGTCGGCTCGAAAGGCGATGGGCAGAAGGGGGCGGGGAGGTGACGTTGCCGGAAGCACTGTAACAAACATTGTTCCAAGGCCTGAAGTCTACTGTTTGAAGCGTAAAAATTCACGCTCGACTTAAAACCAATTATATGCAAATTAAAGAAAATGGAATGCAAATAAAGAAGAAAAACCGACGAAAAAATTATAAACAAAGCTTCTTTTCTCGCAAACCAAAGTAGTTTTATATTGTCGGGCAAATTTCATCATTAGAAAATAAATTTCACACTTTCAAAAAAAATATATACCTACCTATATTTACTACAGACTGTTCCATTTATTATAAAATTAAAAAAAATATATAGGTTGCCTATTTAATAAAAAAATGAGATTTTTTTCTGATCTTAAAAAAATGCATACAAAAATAACTTTCCTTCGGTTGTAAAATTCGTTCGTAAAATAATACATTTAGCACTAGTGCGTAAAGTAAAACAAACGTACGTGATCTAACCAATTCAATAGTGATTTTCATAAATCACCTAAGTTTTCATAAACAATTTGACAGAACAGAAGTTTGTTATACACTGGAACTGTCAAATTTTTTGTAAAATTTACTGAAAATGAAGTAAAGTCAGCTATTTTATAGAGGGTAAGTGAAAAAAATGTAGTCTATATCTGGAAAGTACTGATATTTTGGCAGTTAAAACTCGCTGACATTTGTTACAACATAATGTAACTTACTCGCCTGAAATAATTCCCACAAGTACATTTTATCCTAGATGGTATAGATAGGTACATAAAGTTCATTTTAGTGTGTGTCATAAGGCACTTACACTATTGGCGTCGGTCGGGTGGCACGATAACTCTCGACAGACTTAATTGATTTAACCGAAATTTGATCCACATGTTGAAATCCATCACCGCACTAAGTCTGTTTAAAATGAGACCAATCGGGCCATTTTAAAGGTGGTATTTAGGAATCATAAAAAATGTTGGGCTCAAAAATACAGAAAAAATTCTCAGAATTGTTAAAATTTTAATTATTGAAATGTACTACTAAAATTTTAATGAAATCGGCCCGACAGGACTGGACTTGTATACTTAAACGCTAAATTGTGGATATTGATAATCATATTGAAGGGGGTATTAAATTGGGTGCAGACATTGGATTGATAATAATATTGAAATTAAGAAAAAAAATATTTTTTTAAGGGTTTTTTAAGGGTATAAAGTGGTAATTTTTTTTTATTTGTCCAAAAACAAACTTAAGTTCACGTAATAAAGCCACAATACCTATATTGGCAAATACACTATATAATTGTTGGCAAGGTTTTGGCACTGCGACCAGAGTTTTTTTATTTGTCAACGTCTAATTTCAATTTTTGAAAACTAGAACGTCTCAAATACGCTTGACTTTATGGAAAAAATTGCGCTACGAAAATACACACAGCTCTACATAATTTAGGTGATCGGTGTTTTAATATATTTTTTTTTACACTTTAACAAAAGACATACGAATCTATAAGTGTGTGTCAATTGGTGTCAATTCAAGTCAGCGTAGAAATACTCTCGGATATATTTTATCTTGCCAAAAATCGTATTTTTTCTTATTTTGCTATTTGAGTTCGAAATTAAATCCTTCAGTTTCACATTCGTTAAGTTACTAATCACACTTATTTTTTGTAATTATTGAAAATTAATAAACTTAAAAAAGTAGAATCAGAAACAAATCAAGCAAAAATGACTGGTATCAGAATGCATTATCCACTACAAACTTACTGCGATGCAAAATATAATTAATCTTATTTTATTAATTTTACAATCTCATGGAGCTCCTTCTAACGCATTCTGCGATATGATTTATGACTTAATAAAAAGAGTATTATTAATTATTGTTAGAAATTGTACCTATTCCAGAAATGATTATAAAATATAACGCTTCAAATACCTCCTTTTTCATAACCTATACAACAAATATTTTGTAAGCGGTGTTCAAAATTAATTAAAAACAATCTACATTTTTATCAGTAAAATATTATTCCAGAAAACACAATAATAGTCCAGTCAAAATAAACATTTCAGTATAGATGAATTTTTATGTTGGCAATAATTTTATTGTGTAATATTTTATATTATGTAATTTATGCGTCGTAATTTATAATGTTGAATATTTTTTTGACGTGTCAAACAGATTTTGTATATTATCTCGACTGACAAAATATCTATCTATCTATCTATACTATAGAGCTGAAAATTGGTGCAGGTCTTAAGTAAACTATTACAAATAAAATATCAAAAGTTTTTATTCAAGGTCAAGGCACTTTTCTCGTAAACGGTAAATGTTATCTAAAAATAGGTCACACAAAAGTTGTAGACCGTGCAATTGTCTACAAAAACTGTTCTTATATTTTTTTTCTACGAATCACTATTCGTGAGATATGGGACCGTATTTATCAAAAATAACGTTAAATGTTAATATGCATATTACTTAGTATTTTTTATGTATGAAATCACCAGTTCAAAAGAATGACGATTCGTGCGAAAAAATTGTATAAGAACAATTCTTGTAGACAATTGCATGATTTACAAATTTTGTCTCACCAATTTTTAGATAACATTTACCGTTTACGAAAAAAGTGCAAAAACCCGATAGTTTTAACCTTTGACCTTGAATAATTTTTTAGCAGATGTAAGATCAGTGGGAATTTTTGATATTTCATTTGTAATAGTGTACCTATAAGACATGTTACATGTACCAATTTTCAGCTCTATGCGAATTATTGTAAACCTACCACAGTCTATTTTGACCAGACTAATAACATCAACGCTAGACGTGTGTCGATCGCGATTGATCGAATCGTTTTGATTCGATCACCACCCGTGACTGAGTGATTGAATCACTGAATCTCACAAGATCCAATCGTTCGGTCTCGAGTCGATCGTCAGCTCAATAGCAACCAAAGAGCCACAGGGAATAGATGACAGAGCGTGAGCGAGTGATTGAATGATGAATTTCTATGGTAGAGTCGTGACTCGTGAGTCATAATAACATACAACAATCACTTGAATGAATGCTACATCTGTACCATGCGAACGATTTTTTTCCAAAGCTGGAATGACAATAAGTGCAAAAAGAAGTTCTTTAAAACCCGAAAAAAATTCTCAAGTTTTATTTCTTAATCATAACCTATAGTGTCATAAAATAGATATAAACATTAATTTAATCTTAAAATACCTACTTGGTGTTAATTTATCGTATCTCATTATCTATTTTATATAAGTAATTTGAGTCGAGTTAAATAAAAGCCTCATTGTTCTGTTCAATGGTAAGTTTTTCTTTCGTACAAACAAGCTAGCGCAGAAAATTACATCAACAGGTCAATGGTAACTCGTATAGAAATGAAATAGGTACTCAGACAGCCGATCGAACGATCGAATCATTGTGATACTATCCCCTAACCTGTAGCTTGCGATCGACCTAGGTCGCAGGAAATGTTCGATCGACACACGTCTAATAGGTACAAGCTGATCGATCAAACGATCGAAACATTGTGATACGATCACTTAACCTGTGGGTCGCGATCGACCCGGGTCGCAAGAAATGATCGATCGACACACGTCTAATCAACGCATTGATATTAACAAATTTCAATCAAAAATACCGAACACAAAAATCGAAATTGATTTTGTCTGGAAATTTATTATACCACTGACCTTCACCCGTGGCGTCGTTTGAGTTAATATTTTTTGATAACAGTACAGTTCAAGATATTTCGTTATAAAAAGTTACGCTGTAGATATTTATTTTGCACAGCTGTTATACAATAAATTGAATAAACGGTACAATTCATTGTTTTGTATTTATCAATGACTAGCGGTCCCTCCCGGTTTCACCCGGGCGCAAAAGAACGAATGGGGGGGAGAGAGACATGACGCACGTTTATCTTAGTTTACCGAGAATACTGTGTCCAAATTTCATGATGATCAGAGTTACCGTTCAAAAGCTTTTGTCGGACGGACAAATTTTGAGTTACATTTTGCAACATTTTTCAATGATGCTCCGCTCCTATTGGTTGTAGCGTGATATTATATAACCTATAGCCTTCCTCGATAAATGGGCTATCGAACAAAAAAAAATGCAATTCGAACCAGTAGTTCCTAAGATAAGCGCTTTCAACCAAACAAACATACTCTTCAGCTTTATATATTAGAATAGATTACTAATAGGTCTAGTAAATCTTTTACTGCAACATTTTAATAGATTGAAGCTGGCATAGGGACGTTCTTTAATCAGGCTAGTTTACGTGGCGTGCGCGCATTGCAAGCCTTCTCATTGGTCGTCGGCGGGCGACGTTGATTTAATTTACTGATTGGTCTCTAATCGAATTGAGTAACAGCGAGCGACCAAGCGAACGAACGAGCATCGTCTTTGTGTACCGAGTCGACGGCCAAACCGCACATCGATAAACTTTCCACATACGTTATCTATACCGCTATATCGATAATGTTCTTAAATACACCGAGTGTTCTGATTTTAATGTGTTCCTAGTGAAATTCTCGATCTAAAATAAATATAGTTTAAAAAAAACTAAAAAACACGCTTTATATCCTAAAAGTAATATTTTTTTTAAAATAAGCTTAAAACAATAATGAATAAAAAATACTAGTATTATTGTGAAAAAAGCGTGGGGCGCTCGATGTACGAAACTGTGCCACAAAGCGCCCCACGCTTTTTTCACAATAATACTAGTATTTTTTATTCATTATTGTTTAAGCTTATTTAAAAAAAAATATTTTTTACTTTTTAATTCGATATAAAGCGTGTTTTTTAGTTTTTTTTAAACTATATTTATTTTTCACTTTTTAGTTTGATATAAATCGTGTTTTTTAGTTTTTTTTTAAACTATATTTTTTTTAAACTATATTTATTTTCCACTTTTTAGTTCGATTTATTGTCAAAAATTTGCAGAAAAAAATTTTTTTTTTCGGCGTGGACGGGATTAGAACCCACGACCAGTGATTCCGAGAGTTGACGTCAGCGATGACCCGTGCCTTAGACCGCTCGGTCAACGATTGCTCTTACAGTGGTGGCATAATATACTAACAGTAATAAACCACTTGCTTAGTCCAAACGAATGTTACAAACTAACAAACATACATACATACAAACTTACAAGTGAAGCTAATATAAAGCGTGTAATAAAACCTATTTTTGTTGTCAAAGTGTACGGCCGGTAAATTTGACTGAAAAAACGTCTATTCGCTCCTTAAGTACAACGATAGCCGGTTGAACTTCCTTGGTAGATTTGATTACTAGTTTTCTAGCATTGGTTTTCTTAATTGCTTTTATGTGCTCGTTTCACACGAGAGATATTTTCAAGCTTGCTTTGTGGGCTTATGGTTTACATTTTTTTACAAACACTAAACTACAATCATAACTTTATTTCGGAGATAACGTTTCAAACTGCTCTCAATTAATCATATCACCATAATTTTCAGTGATACCTACCTCTGAAACACCTGTATACGGCGGTATAGTTTTAGTGGTCGTTTTATATTGGAGAAGGTCGCAAACATGAATAGTGTTTCTACTTTGATATCTTAGTGCCACGTTCGATAACAAAATGATTACAGTGAAAATTGGGTCTAACAACTTAAATAAACCAAATGTTTCCCGGAACTGTAATTAAGCAAAAGTTAATTATCCCCATCGCCAGAGTGGTATTAAAATTATATGTAAAAAACCCTTTTAATAACAAGCTTTTAAGAAAATGTACTAATGAAGAAAATATCAAAAAATCAAACATATGTATATAGTCACATTATCTATAAGCTTTTCGTGACAAGTTTAAATTATAAATTTTTTAGCTTTATTATAAAGCTTTTAGGTCGGGCCAACAATAATAAAGTAATTATATTTGTTTGTTATTTTGTTCGTTTTAGAAAATTTAAAGAAACTTGTTTTTAAAAGCTTTTGTGTTACTTATATTTTATTATTTCCATTTTAGTCATCCACTCCGCAAAGGTGTATTATCATCAGAACCGTATGCCGACGGAAACAAGCCCAAACACGGTACATCTACAGCAGGTTATTAAAAAGCAGACTATTATGACTGCAGCATCAGGTCACGGTTATCAGATTATTGTATTGTCATCGATACCACATAAGAATGCCAAATTTTAAAGCAATAGATCAGGTGGAAGTGATTCCAAATCGACTTGTTAAATTTGATTTGACTCAAACTGACTGACTGAATGACAAATATGTGAAGTTTAAAAAAAAAACTTGCAAAATTTTAAAAAAATCACCTCAGTTATCAACCGTTTATAATTTACAGGAATGTTATTTCATTTCCACAGAATAAACCAAATATATACTACGTTTTTTTAAAAAATTACTAAATTATTTCTGAACCGCACTGTTTAAATGAACTCGGTCACAATAGAGCTTGTAAAGTCTATTTAATTTACAAAAGTCTTTTGTATTTCCTTTAAAAGCTATTTAGGAATTATCTACGGACTTTGTAAAGCTTGAACACCAGTTTTCTGGTCAATAATTTGCGTTAATTCTGTTCTAAAATAATTAGTTCAGTCAGCTGTACAGTTCGTGCCTGTAAACTTTGCGCATGAATAAAATTTAACGAATATTTGCACATTAAGCTTTTCAAGGTATATCGGGTTTAGTTTTCCTTCCTTGCAATAAGTTTAAATTTAAGCACAAAATTCGTCAAAATGACTGATCATACGTCAATAGAAGTCTGAAATAATATTAGAAATTTTTTTACGACGCAAAAAAAAAACAATATAAGCAACTGTTTTGAGTGCCCAGATTTTTACAATATTTTCTTTATATTTCTACATCGAATATAAAGCATAATATCTTTTTTCTCTTATCATCGATAAAAAAAAGTTTAATAAAAATGACTGTTTTATTATACTAACAATCGAACGTTTGGTTTCTCTTACGGATTATTGTCTACGGTATAGCTTACAATATTTCCGATAGTATTTTTAGCTAACAATAAATTATTTTTTGAATAAATTTCAGATTACGAAACTGACATATCATAAAACATATGTGAAAAATGTTACACAGAAAAAATACATTTTTCCTAATTTATATTATCATCTTCATTCACAGATCTGACATATAGTATCTCCGGATTTTCTGTAAGCGAGCTTTACAGCATATATAGGCCTGAAGTTTTCAAATTTGTAAAACAACAAATAAACAAAAACAGAAATAAACAAGCAATAGAGCAAACTTCATTTGTCTGCCAATTGACATTGTACAAAGTTTAAATTAAATTAGTTCAGCCGTCGGTACAAACAGACAGACAGACGTACAGTCTGAAAACACATTTTCTTATCTAAGTATCATCAAAGCATCCAAAAGAAAACTAATTTACGAACCGAGGTTCCGTTTTGTGCAATATTATTGATGACATCGATTCATTTCAATGTTAATATAAAATAACAATTTAAAAACATTGTCTGAAAACACAAGTAATTCAAGAATTACAAGGCGCGAGATTCTATAAAATATACCCCGGCGTTATGTTTAAAAATTGTTGTATATTTTTAACGACACTTTGAGCTTAATAATATAATTTAATTAACTTAATCTACGAAAAAAATTACAGTTGAAAATATTGAAACACAGAAAGGAAAAAATCATTTTAATAATTTATTAATAATTAGTCACAACCAACTTTTTTATAATTAGGTATTACCCTAAATTATTAAAATAATTATATTTCCATTTTAGTACATTTCAATAAAAACTTTCTTTTTATTATTATTTTATTTTTCTTGTAATAACATATATCTCTGATGCGCATGCGCCGATTTTTCCCGAAATTAGTGAAATGTCACAAATAATAAAACGGGGAAAATATCCCTTCTTTAAGTAGAATAGATAAGTAAATCTAAGTTTGAAACAACATTTTTGGACTTATAATTAGAAAAGAAATGAATAAACACTAAAAATTTCATATTTATTAAAGATCAACTTTATAATGTTGGGCAGTAAATATTAGTAAAATAATATTGTAATAAATTATACTGTGAATTTTATCATGGAGATAAACAAATATTTATTTTTCATATTGCAATTAAATAAGTACCTACTGTTTGTGAATTTAAATTTAGATATTGTAAAAAACGTTTGTTTTGAGCAAATATAATTATAAAAAAACAACATAAATTAGTATTTATGAGGCTAATTAATAATGCTTTCAAATTTTCAACAAAATGTAATGTACTGAATATTACATAAGCTAGGTATAATGAGATAGAAAAAATTAACAGTGATTTTTGGTCATTTTCATTTTAACAGCAACATACCA